>JAPTOF010000018.1:5384000-6730000 GCA_028554755.1 Cordia subcordata | reverse complement strand
GGCACCAAATTTTTAGAATTTCTAAACTCATTTCTTTATTTATATTAATAATTGTACACTCTAAGGTTACATAACCTCTTATAAGGTGAATAATCTACAATTTTATATATAATATATGTCTCTTTGTATTTTTTTCATGTGATAAAAGTCTTCAAAATGTGTCAAATTAAAAGATAATGATAATACTTACTTCCAGATTTTCTCATAATATCTCTCATGGTACCACATCTTTTGAACTTTGAAACACTTTTTTTTTATTTCAAATTAATAATAACACATCTGAGGCTATACCATATGGACTGTTCTCAGGCCTCCAAACCTCCTTTAAGGTGCGAACAATTTTGCATAGATGATGATGATGATGATGATTGTTATCATCATCATCATGTAGATACATGCATAACTATTGGTAAAATAATTGCAAATAAAAAATTGATATTAAGTAAATAAACTGAATAATATGGAAAATGCCTACGCTAAAAAACTAAAATATAAACTAAAGAAAATTGAATAATATATCAAAGGAAACCAAATAAAAGAGACTTGGCTAAGCTTGATCTCCCTAAGGATTTTACACCTTTGCTAAGGTACTAACCGTTTGTGATGCAATCCTCCCATGATACAACATTTATACCTTTTGTGATGGTAGCACTCCAAGAATAAAACTTTGTAAACTTTTCAGTGGTGAACATTCATGTAGACAAGTATTAAGCATGGTAAACGGTCTATACGCTACTCTTGCTCTAGAATTTGTTAGTAAAAGAGATTTCTATTGTATTATACAATGCCTAAAAGAATCATTATCTATAAGTTTAGGAGAAAACTAAGTCATCATTTCTATATTCACGAAGGACACTCGAAGAGTCTCAAAACCTTTTAAATTAAGTCCATTTCAAAATAGTGAAGAAACTCAAAAGTTGCTATATTTTTGCAGGAAATCATAATTCAAAGAATCTATAAATCCCATGAATTAAATGAGTTAGTAGGAAAACCAAATATATCTTGAGATAATTTGTCATTTACCTCATAATTTTCCAACAATAGATCGATAGATTATATAGATATAGACTAAATTTAGAATAAATATAACATGTTATAAAATTGTGAAATAAAATCAGTCAAAATAATAAAATTCAAATTACTTTGCACATCACTTTCATAAAAGTGTAAAATTTTGACTTATCCTTTCTTGTGTTATCTCATGTGTCATTTAAAAAAACTTCAAACTTACTTAAGTTTAATTTTATATAATAGTACAGATATAAATGTAGATTATTTTATTAAATATTTCTTGATATAGACTAAATTGATCATTTTTAAAAATAATAGGAATTGATTTGGATCTTTTTTAATAATTAGGTCTAATTTAAAAAAAAAGAAAAAAATGGGGACTTGTAGGATAATTTTTTCATTTGTTAATATAGAAGTGTAACTAATAAAAAATCACAAAAAATTAAAAATTGATAATGTGGCATAACTTTATTACTCTTATATATAAATATATAGATTTTCTATATTTTCTATTTAAAAAATTCTATAAATGTACATTTTGTGTATTTTTAATTTTAACTAAACATTCTATATATGTGATATTCTCACATTCATACATGCATGATAACTTGAGAATCATCCTATATTTTATTTAATAAATATTTAAAATTAGAAAGGATAATCAATTTACATCTTTTTGTTTAGTTATCAGTAAATATTTAATAATGGAAATTAAATTGATGACTTTTTAAAAATATAAGAATTGGTTTCGATATTTTGAAATAACTTGCAAGAAAAAAAAGTGAAAAATAAGAAAAAAGTGGAGACTAGTGACATAATTTTTGTAATTTGTTAGTACTAAATAATGATTATTTTATAAAATACTATATTAAGATAGAGCCCACAAAATTGAAACTTGTTAATTTGATACTACTTACAGTACTCTAAATCATGACATGTGGCACCTCCTAAGATGACCTAAAAATAAAGTCTAACTTTATACTATTACTAGTACTTTCATACCCCGTGCTTTGCACGGACTTACTTAGGTTCTGTGTATTTTTTAGTTTTTTAAATATTTATAGATGTGGTTTTTTTATTATTTTTAGGTTTCATGTGTCTTTTATTATTTCTAAATATATATAAAAATTAATTCTAGTGTTTTTTTATTCTTATTTTTATTTTTTAATTAGGATTGAGCTCATTTGGGTTTAACTTATATATATATAGATATATATAGACTAGTTAACACGAAACCCATGCTTTGCATGGATTAATCTTTTAATTTTCTTTCTTAATTGGAGAAAAGAGCATAATCTTCAAAAGTTTATTAGGTTTGATCAAATAACGAAATTTTAAGTAGTTAAAGAAACTTTAATTGATGTAGAAGAGGATAATTTTGAAGTTAAATAAATTTGTATTAGTAGTTTGATTAGTTCCTATTTCGTCAGGGCAAAGAAGAGTATGAAAATTTTATATGTTTGTGTGGCTACACACCTCTATTTAATCTCATTTTGTTTCTTTTCCTTATGTTCAAGCGAGCTTGTGAAAATGACATCTTGTCTTTGAAAATATAATTATTATTTGTGATACATTTTATTTGGGGCATATTTAGAGTGAGACATGAATATTCTTTGGTGCCTAGAATAACAATTTTTATATGTAGTCGATGGCAATAGGATGATCTACATGACTATAAAGACTTGAATTAGGTCATCTAAGCACTTTCAAATTTAAGATGTGTATGTTGTGAACATATTGAAATTAAATTACTGTAGTATTATATTGCAAAACATTATAAGGCCCTAAAATATTATTATTTCCCAACATTTTGAACCATTTGAGTGAGAACTTTTTTGATACCTCGCAATCATTAACTCATTGACAAAACATCACATAGATCTCTGGCACTTCATCTATGCCACAACTCCTTTGTGATGTACATAACTTCTTCAACATCTATCTTAAATAGTAAAACAGGCACATATAAAATTAGTGCAAAGAATTGCAAGATGAGTAGTCAGAGTCTCAAATTATTTAGTTTAGGATAATAGTCCCAAATTATTTAGTTCATGATTGATGTGTCAAGATCGACATATGCATCACGTTACTATCATTGCATGAGCGGATACTATATTAGACGATGAAACTATCAAATTTGAAAAGCATATTATATATGGGCCTACTAGATTTGTTGTCAAAGTCCTACGATATGTGTTGACATGCTTCTTCACATCATCTTTCTTGAAAAAGGTTAAAGAGCTTTCTAATCTCTCTATCCTTTTTGGACCCTTCATTTTTGGCTTTTCAATATAATTCTAAATCTTCAAAAGGATTGCATGTAAAAGCTAAGACTTAAAAGTCATTCTAGCTTTAGGACTTTCTATCAATGAAAATCAAAGAAATTCCAGAAACAGATTTTCTTCCTCATTAGCCCTCCCTATCCTATTTTGGTAGCAATCCCTCTACCCAAAATGCACCTCCATACTTCACACTCCATCATAGATTTTCGTTTTTTAGATGTTCCACCATAATATCCACACACACGTAACGAAAATATTATACACAAAATAAATAATCAACTTTAGTAATCAAATAGATCAAACCAAAAATTATTCTATTCAACATTCTAATAAACATTGAATTCAATCAAATTAAATGATCAACCAATAAAAGTAAATAAAAATGAAAAGAAAACTACGGGTGCACATACTCGTTTTGCACGCTACATATATAAGTTCTCATGCGCTCATATGTTAAAAAGATTGAGCAAACCTTGAAACTTATCTTGAAGCAAAAATATTCTCTCTTGGTAATAACTAAAAGACTAATCATGCGAATGATTAGTGACTGTGGAAAGATTGAGAGAAATATATGTTTGATTTAAAACCTGATTTAATTTGTGAAATTTATGATTGCTAGACTTTTTAGATCAGTAGGAAATGTTTTATTGGATGTTTTAATGAGTAGATGGACTTTTATGTTTATTTTAACTTTAATTTAATTTGGAAAATGTAAGGGTGGCGACTTTTGGTTTTTCACGTAACAGTTTGTTAAATGTTTTAATTAGATTATGTCAATTGTGTTTTTTAAGATCGAAAATAAACAAAAGAAAAAAAGTGATGATGTGCCATCGCCTTAAGAGCTTGTAGAACTCTCTAGAGATCAAACATTCTTTTGAGGTATAACTTTATAAATATACTATAGATTATTATATAGATAGATAGATATAGATATTAATAAATTAAAAAATATTAATTATATATTATTAATTTATTGGTTAAAATAATAAAGAGAATTTACAAGTGCTTTTAATTTTGGGTAAATAGCACCGTACCCCCTTGTAGTTAGGCATAAATGTACAGTTAGTCTTTGTAATTTAAAAATAGGCACGTAACCCCCCTGTAATCTCTAAAAATAAAGCACATACACCCCATTTGTTAATGGTGTTTGTTTTGGCTAATGGAAAATTCAAAAAAACTTGTCCACCCGTCAATAAATGTTGCACATAGAAGCATTACACAAACATCAGATTGTAAAATCAAATCAAATCATTAAACACCATTAGATTACAAAATCCCCAAATCAATTTCAAAATCGTAATTCTAAAAACTAATTTGAGCTGTACAAAATTGCAATTTCTTATTTATTTTGGTGAACTTTGAGTATGTGATGATTCCAAGCACTGAAGTTGCTGCAACCATTCATAGATGAAGAAGAAATGAAGAACTCTCTATCAGAATTTCATGTTCCTTGTTTATATGATCTTCCCTTGTTCTAGGGCCTTACTTAATACCAATTGTTATTTTAAAATACTTTCTTGTTGGCCTACCAATTCCAAATGGTTCTCTGTAATAATATATACATATATATATATATATATAAATATGGAGCAGGATTGTCTTGCGGACGCCTGTTCGCCCTTACCGAGTGGTGAGTAGGCGGCATATCCGTTCTCACAGCACAGACGGATGAGAGTTACTTGACTCATGTCGGATCCTCAAGATTGGTTTGCCCTTAAATGGCGAAGTTGTGAGCGGAGATAGGGGAATAGTATAGATGTCTGATAAATGGTCGGATGGACCTGCTGGGATCTAAGGTGTAGTCTCCTGTTTGTACAGAGCTCATGGACACGCGTTAATCCTGTACGGGCCATTCTCATCTTCGGCCACTCAAGAGGACTCGTTTCCCCTTTTGCTTTGTGTTAACAGGGATTACAGTTGAGACTGGCTTGTTCATGCGATCATGTTATCAACGAGATCACACTATTCCTTTATCTAGGATCAAACTACCTAAACATACCTTTTCAATTTATAGGATCTTTTTGTCATGCGAGGATTTTTCGCCCTTTTCCCTAAAACTTTTTAATTAAAAAAATAAAATTAAATTAAGTAGAGAGAGAGAGAGAGCTTACTTATTCACAAAGGATGGTTGTAGATAAAGGTAAACTTTTTATTGAGAGAGAATGTTTGCAGAGGAGAGTAAGAGAGCAAAGGGAAAGGAGCCTCTTACTTCTTCTTGGAAGAGGAGGCTATTTATATACAACAAAAACCTATTCTATTCCTAGATTCTTTTTAGGATAATTACATAACCTGTCTAATTATCTTGTACAACTTTTGACTTTATAAGATTTACATAGATTGCTAAAACAGTATGCAAAGCTTTATGTCTTGCATCTTGACTTCCATCTTCGTTATTGTTGTCTCAATTTTGTTTGGATGTGGCAGCAAATCTGCTACATGTCTTCCTTTATAGGTTGATGTGCCTCTATTATTTTGCATATCTTCCTACTAGCCTTCATACCATCCATCTGTATTTTGCTTTTATTTGCTGTATTCGTCTGTCTTGTCTTCAGCTATTCCTTTGCCTTTGTTGCTGTTTTCTTCTTGGTTTGTAGGTCTAGGTGCTTTTGGTAACTTGTCTTGGAACAATGTCTTCAAAATATCTTTTGTCTTCTTTTCTATAGCATCATGTAATAATTTCTTTTTTATTGCCTTTTTTAATTTTCTTCTTTCTTTAGTGTTCTTATTAAGTGTTTTCGGACTTGAAGTGTCTTTACCCAATACCGATGAATCGGGACTAGCCGATCTTTCTCCCGATCGATAGGGTTTTTCAGAAGTTTTTGGCAAACTTCCAGCCTTAACCGGAATTGATTTGTCTTTACCTGTTACTGGTATAATAGGACTAGTTGGATATTTAACCCCTGATCCAGTGGGTTGCGTAACGGACTTGTATTTTTCTAGCAGAACTTTATATTTAGTTTGCCAATCCGTTAGGTCTAGTTCTAGGCTTTGGATTTTTGTTTGGTATTGTTGAAGAATAGTTTGAAAATGTGTTTTTTCTACCATAAGCTGGTCGTTACGTTCTTTTATGGTCCTAAAATGTTTAATCATGGTTTCGCAACTAAAGCATTTTGCTTGGCCTGTTTCTGTATTGGTATTACAGTCTGGGCATATGAAAAAGTTATCTCCACAGTGTGTTTTGAGGAGATGTCGGGCTTCATTTAGAGTTTGTAGTCCCTTATACCAAGATCTGTTGCATCTACCTACTCCAACTACCATTGCTTCGGTCCATTGCCTGTATACACCTGGTGTGTCTCCCCTGAAAACGCAATAAAACTGGAATTTTCTTGTTAGCCTTAATTTTAAGAAATAACTGGTTAGAGCATTTAAAGTGTTTATGAGCCAGCCATTGTTTTTCATTAAATATGATTGCCATTGGTTGTCTAAGAGTGCTTGTTGGTCTTCAGGTATCAAAATTCCAAGTTGCACCTTGGGTTAAAACCTGTTTCCTGCATGGATTACTTCTAAATTATTGTTGTCAAATTTTATTCTTCTTTGTCCTGCTTTGGGGCCTGCTGTTTTCACATAACTTGGGAATTGCACTGGGAAAATATTGACTTGATTGCCTCAATTGTCTCGAGGAGTTGATGATGATGCCATTCCTGCAAAATAAATAATTTGCCTTTTCTAATCTGCTTTAATTAGTCTTCTACTATCTTCCCCACCACACTTCTGAGTGTACTCTGATGGAGATTCAATATTAATAGGAGAATAGTTGGTGTTTCGATGGAAATGAATAAAATCAGAATTAATATATATACTACTATTTTGATCTAAAAGAAAATTTAATCCTGAAATAATTTTTCCTTCTTTATGATTTACTGGTAAACAAAAAGCTAATGGTAAGCTATAACTAGGAGTCTGTGTGTTACATGGTGTTAAAAAGGTTATATGAGCATTTTTTATATATTGGGTATATGGAATTGCTTCTCCTGAAAATCGTATACATTTTAATGGAGTTTTAAGAGTATTAATATGTTTTAAATTTATTATTTGGGGATCTACAATAGTTATTGTGCATCCTGTATCTATAATAGCATTTCTTTCTATATGACGTCCATAATGTTTAAAATTAATTCTAACCGTTAATAAGTTAGCTTGTCGTTTTATTTTACAAAACTTTTCTATTTTAAAGTCTGGAGACAATTGTTGTATTATAATGGTTCTTGTTCTATTTTTTGTTTTCCTTTTTCTAATTTACTAATTCTATTATCTTGATTTCTAAGGTTTTCTTCTAATTCTAGTAATTTTATTTCCATTATTTCTATTTTATTATTTATGTTTTTCTCTACTAATCTATTGTCTATCTTAAGTTCCTTATTTTTATTACTATATTTAGGAATTTAAGTCTAAATTAAATTTAGTATTTGTACATTTAATACATGCTTCCTTTAAGCAAGTATTACATTTAGCTCTTACTTTTATTGCCGGATACCAAGTACATATATAACAAGATTTTGTTTCTAACCCTTTTCCTAATTGCCAGTTGTGTATACATTCTTCTTGTTCTTTTAAGCGATTATCTAATGGCTTAAACATATTTATATTAAAGGTATTAAAACTGCTAAACAAATTATCTAATTCCACTAGAATTTCATTATTTTCACCATCTGAATTACTGTCCTCATTTTCTTCAATTACTGATGCAATACTATAAATAGATTCGTTGTCACTAAGTGTTTCATCTACTTCTAATAAGTCTTCATTTGTATTATTAACTATCATTGCTCTCATATTTTGTGAATTTATTTGTCTTGGACAATTTGAACTAAGATGATCTTCTTGTCCACAAGTATAGCATCTAATGTTATTTCTATATATTCTATTATTGTTATATTTCTAACATGTTTTTGTGTTAAAAAAAGGTTTTCTAGATTTACTTCTCCTCAGAAAATATATTTTTCTAGGATTTTTTCTAAATTATTTTTTATATTTGTATTTAGGTTTTTCAGGTCTACCATAATGTTGTGGAGTATATATTTCTTTACAAAAACTTGTTTCATTTTTAAGTTGTTTAGTAATTTGTATATTAGTACATTTATCAACTAATATTTCTATTACTATTTGCATTCCTCTTCCTAAGGAAACTTTTATATTAGCTGTTTCTTTAGTATATTTTTCATATATTTCTCTTCCTAATGCTCCTGGTAATTTATGTAGGAATTTTGTACTACTTGGTCATTCCAGACGTTACCGCTAAGAGATGCCCAATAGTAAAATTCTTGCATGAAGGGCTTCACATCTTTCCATCCTAATAAATTTACTTGTTCTAGCTTTTTCACCGCTTCTGTTTGTAATTCTATGTCTGATGTATTAGGATTTCTCCTTGTAATAATTAAACGTATTGTATTAACAAAATTACATGGATTTACTCCTAGATTTACTAATTCTGCTAAATCATTAGGAAAGCGTTGTTGCCATTCATCCCAATTGGCCTTAACTGACTCTCCTAAAAATCGTGTCATATATCTAATCATTTCTTCTACTGTAAATATTTATCGGCTTGTTTAATAATAAAATCTGCTACTACCGCATCTTTCCATAACTACAAATATCTGTCTCTTAATTGTATGTCTATTCCGGTGATATCTAGAATAAAAGGTTTTGCTGCCTTTTGTATTTGAAAAGGCTTTTCTAAAGGGTATGGTTTTCCTCTAGGTCTATAATTTGGTTTGTCATAATTTGTTTGATTAGGATATACGTCTACAAATCTTCTAGGTAAATTTTCGTACTGATGTAATGGTCTACTACCTGGTTGTTTGGTATAAAATCTCGTTTCTTGAATCCTAGTTGGTTGTACTACACTACTTTCTCCTTCCATTAAAGTATAAGGGGTTTCTTCAAAATCTTCTATCAATATTCTTTTACTATTATTACTTATTTCACTTTTTAAAATTGCTATAGTTTCTATATTATCTTTATCTTCTTCTAATTCTAAATTATTTAAAAAGGTATTTATTATTTCTTCTTCTTCTTCTTCTATTGTCTTATGAATTATAGTGAAATCTTCTAAATCTTTCATCACCATATTATACTTGTTGTCTACTATACTTTCTTCTTGATCAATTTCCTCTAAATTAAAGAAAGTATTTTTATCTTTTTCTAAATCTAATCGTTTTATTCTAACTCCAAATTCATCTAATTCATAAGTACCCTCTATATCCTCATCTTTTCCTATTTTAGGTTTTTGTCCTAACCAATATAAATTTTCTTTTATACTATGTATAATATTAGAATTTTGTATATTAATTAATCTTTGTATTTTTCTTACTATATTTTCTTCACTATTCATCTTGTTCCTCTTCTAACTGTTCTTCTTCTATATGATTAGTTGCTTCTGTGTAATCTGTAAACCTAACTGAAAGTCTTCCTTGATTATCTCTATACCACATACTATCTTGGGGTGTATAAGTAATTCTAGATGTATTATTTAAAATATTTGTTATTTGCCATTCTTGTCCAGCATTTTCTAAAGCATCTATTTTATATGGTGGCAAAAGTTTTATACCCCTATTTGTAATAATTTTACTGTTTCTTGTATATTAAATTTAAATCTGACTTGACTACCTTGAGTTAGTTTACCTATAAAAGAAGTGCATATTAGCAAATTTTTTCCTTCTGTTAACGTTTCATATCCTTTAGTCATAATTTTTATTTTTAAATGTTTTATGAAATCTCTAGTGTTTAAAAATATAATCTGGAGCACAATAAAATAATCCTCCATTATTATTCATATCTACTTCTATGGTACCTACAATTGCTTGTTCACTATTAAATCTATCGTCTACTAAAGCAACGAATACTTTAGCTCCTATGTCTTTTCTAGTCAATCCTTTTATTCCGATTATTACTAATCCTATGTGTGTTAAATTAAAATTTCCTCTAATAATAGTTTGTTGACTTTCTGGATTTATCAAACTTACGCTAACTACATCTTGTCCTACACATCTATTTTGTGTTTCTCTATAATGCATTAGCAACCTTGATTGATTTAAATTAGAGTTTTGATCGAAGAGATTTTGAGGTTAAATAAAATTTAATCTATTTTGTCTAAAATTTGTTATTTCTCTATCTATATCTATTACTTGATCTAAAGTTAGTTGTATAGGTCTATTTATAGAAATTAAAATTCTAAATCTATTACTTAAAGTTCCTTCATTTATTCTACGTGTTTCTGTTGCTAATCTTTCTGTACGTTGTCTATCTTCTTCCGTACCTCTTCCTATTGTAACACTATTGTTTCTTCGGATCATGAACTAGAAACTTATATTCTTTAGGGGCCTCACAATTTCCCTTTCCTAGATTTAGTCTACTTATCTGTATTGACATTTTATGTATATCATTTTCTAATCCTGATTTATTATTAATTATTTTTTCTTTCTCTAAATTGTTAATTCTATTTTCTAAATTCTCCAGTTTTCCTTAAATTTTTATCTGCAATGTTATAATAGTATTATTTTGTTTAATTATAGTTTGCTCTGGAGGAGTTCCTGCCTTGATCATAGATAATCCTTCAAGTGGGCTTAAAAATTTCTCACTATACTTAATTGCTTCTTTATAATATTTATTATTATAGTAATCTTCTATTGTTGTCATCTATTAAATTCTAAACCCTGTAGTTTATAATATTGTTTTAGATTATAATCCATCTCATTTATTTGATTTTTTATTTGTTCTATGTTATTTTTTAATTTTTCTACTCTAGAACTAAGTTTTTCAAAGTCCTTTTTAAGTTCACTGGTTTGCATATCAGTATTTTTTGATACTTCTTCTAATATCTGCTTGCCTTTTATCTTTTTATTATAACTTTGGTCTTTTATAAAATCTAAATTTTCTCTAATTGTTTTTATTTCTTTTTCTATATGTTTTATCTTGTTAATATTCATATAGATTATCTATATTGGCCTCATATATACTATCACCTTCATAACTACTTAACTACATGGACTAGTAGGTGGGAGTGTAAAATTATCGTCTTCTAGATCTAAGTTTTCTAATTGTCTAGATAAACTATCAACTTCTTCTAAATTATTATTTTCATTATTTTGGCTATCATTTCCATAAATGAAATCTAATTCTGCTTCTAGATCTAGTCTATGTAATTCATTATCATGACTGTCTATTATATCTATATAATCCTGAACAAATTGTCTTTGAATATTATTAAAAGGTTCTAATAATTCATCTACTAACAAAAATTGATGAATATAATTGTTTAAAGGGTTAACATATATTACTAAACCACATGTATCTATATAATTTCTAATTCTATCATTTGTAAAGTCTATCATATCTAAAACATAATCAACATATGAACAAAATTGGTTAAAATCTATTTTTTCATTAACGGGCTACTTCTTTGCTGACTACTTCAATCCTCCTTTACTAAGAATATGTTTAGATCATAACCTTTTTATGAACAAAGTTCATAATCAGGCTATGATACTATTAATAATACATATATATATATACATATATATATGTATATGTATTTGTATATGTATATGTATATATATATGTATATTCTAATATTTTTCTGGTAGATCTGTAGTAAGATCGACTTTTTCGAGTGCACAGAGCCCATGGAATGTGGAGAGATTCGTGTGAGCATTGTATTTGGCATTAGACAGACTTGCATAGATAGAGATTCATCTCATTCGGAAGCTCATATTATGCTTAAAGAAAATACTTAACTCTCTTCTTGCTTGTTTGGATGAAGAAGAAGGTGGTCATGGATGAAGAAGAAGAAGGTCTCTTCTTGCTGTAAAAAGTGGGCCTTCGTGGGTTTTTTTTTCTTATATGCAAAAGCTATAGTTTGTTTTTCTATTTAGTGACAAGTTGAGAGGATTAATCTATTTGTCGAATGGGTTCATCTTCCACTTTGGCAAAAATGGGGGTGATGGTGCTAAGGAATCAGCAGCTTCAGCGGCGGTGGTAGAAGATGATGGTCGGAGAAGTACGCGGATTGAATTAATTTCTTTTATTATTGTATGGCAAAATTTTTTGGAGATTGGATTAATTTTTTTTATTATTGTATTTCAATTTTTTTTGGATCTTATTTTGTGAAGATGAGGTCAATATTTTTTTTTTCTTTTGGTGAAGAATTTGGTCAACTTAAAAAAAAAAAAATATATATATATATATATATATATGTGCGCGCGCGCATGCGCGTATGTGTTCATTTATTATGCTTTTTGATTCATATTGAGTAGTTTAACTTTGTTCTCTTCAAATATATATATATATATATATATATATATATGTATATATGTATATGTATGTATGGGTTAATGCATTTTTTCATGCTTTTTTTCACCTATACTTTATTCATAATGAGTAAGAGGGGTATTCTGGTCTTAATGTAATTAATTTTTTGTGATTTGATGGTCTTTTATTTGAATACTTGAACAAGAGGAGCGTGTTTAATACTTCCCGTTAGATTAGACAGAAAAATTAATAGAAAGGGGTAATTTGCTTTATTTTTAGAGACGACAGGGGGGTCTAGTGCCTATTTTTAAATTATAAAGACTAATTGTATATTTATGCCTAACCACAGGGGGTACGGTGCTATTTATCCTCTAATTTTTCCTTCTTATGTGGCCTTCTTTAATAACTTTTCACTCAAACCTCTGTCCTATATTTAGGTAGTATGATGGAACCAAAAAGCTGGTGAGTCATATATCTTAGGCTATTTTCTATGGTTTTTTAATTTTTTCTTTCAATTAAAGTAATTTGAGCCATTTTATTATCTTTTAAGATCCATTGTTTTTAGCTATACTTCAATAGCTGCTCTATTTTTTTCACCGAACACTCAGTTTAAGGAATCCTTATTCATCTTCTTTATTTTTTAAGGCCTTCATGGCCATTGCAATTTGCAACTATAGGGGATGGGGTTTGGGGGATGACTTTGGAGATGGAAAAAAACCTACATAGGTGTGTTTTGGTTCGGAGTTGGAAGAACTCCCAAAATTTTGGACATTAAATAGGAGAGCTATTGGAGCACATCAGAACCAACAATTTCCCTAAATATAAGGGTTTTTGTTGTAGAGTTAACCTTACCCCTCAAATATTAGCGGTTTCTCTATCAAATCTTTCTTCTCCCTTATGTTCAAGGGATCGCTATTCCACCTTGTTTCAACCTTAAATTTAATTACATAAAAAATAATAATTTACAGTTAATAATAGAATATAATAAAACATATGAATAATGTAAAAATTAAAATAATCTGTTTGACTAAAACTAAAACAAATATAAAAATAGGGGTAATTTAAACTAAAGTAACTAACTGGGTAAAACTAACATAGGGTGTTCTTAAAATAAAGTTATGAAAAGCAGGAGAATTGTTGGAATAAAACTAAAATAGAAGTTTGTAATTAACCAATAAGTCATTTTTAGTCGAAAGATGTTGGAAGGTTGTCTATCATCCCTAGTTTCTGAATAGATATTCAAAGGAGACCTTTTTTTGGAAAAAGTACATTTTTCTTATAATAGAATTAAGCCCCTAAATATAGGAAAATGACACAAGTTTTTTTAAATATAATAAAATGAATAAAGAAACTATTATTGGAATTAGTCTAACGCCTGCAATCATATGACGAACTAACACTGCATGGCGTATTGCTTAGTTTTGGATGCTCTTGATAGCTAGCATCATAAAGCATAGCAGGAATATTTTTTCTTTCTTTTAGTAATTAATAAGTCATGATAAGAACCATAAAATTGCAAATTAATTATACGCTAATTATTATCACGAAAAGCATCATTTTTTTTTGGGAATAAGTAAGTATTTATTTTTATTTATTTATTAATAATAAATAAAAAGCAATATTGTATCATTAACTTATCAAATTAACTTCTCAACTCAGGTTTGGACTCTTCGAATGGAACTACCTACAAAACTGACGAAAAGGCTATTTAGGTCGATTCGCGGGACACCTATGGTACCGACCAAAGCGGTTGGGATGCCCAAGTAGAGAAGCTAAATAGGTAAAAAGGGTATGAATTGTTGCACACCTTGTTTGCAGCTGGAATCAAGTATTTACAGATCCATGAATGGCGGTGTTTTGATATGCTCTGTTTTTTACATCGGTCACCAGATAAGGATAACAATATTGAAGTTCTATGCACAAATGTTACTAGTGATCTATCCTCTGGTTAGCTAGGGTTTATCCCGAGGTTCTTGGGCCTGACCTCGATGATTTTGAAGTTGTGTTAGATCTTGGGTTCAAATAATTCGAACCCTTCTTCAGGTTGACATATATGTATACATGAAATCTATGATGTTCAATAAGTTTCCTATCCTCTCCCAAAAGCCCCTCACTTCACTCAAGGTATCTCAAAGTAAAACCAACTTTAAAGAATTTAGAAGGAGTTCAGAGAATAGCTTAATTAATTGAGACTATTCTCTTTAAAAGTAATAATTTGAGTTCAAATCTTACGAAGTATGTGTAAGCGCAATATAGGATCATATACAAGAATTTACAATATAAAATTCAAAGACATAATTGATAGTGGAAGTACGTACCTGTTTAAGCCATTATTATTAAAGAATTGTTATTGAAGAAATAATTGTCACCCAGTCTAGGTTTAGATCTTCCTCTCTCTGCTCTACTCAATATTAACATATCTTATGAGAACAATTGTTGGGTTAAGAGTAGGAGAAGGGACCTAGTCCTGTTTATAATAAATTCTGACAGTTCTACCCATAAAAGAATTTATCAGAATATGGGCCTATGCACAAAAGAGCCGTATGGTTTTATAAGGTGGGCTAAAACCATTATGATCACAAAGTCCAACTTGTGACCAGATATTTAGCCTATTTTATAAAACCAAAAATAATTAACGGCAGCACACTTTAAAGAGAAATTTTCCAACAGTCTTCCACTTGGGCAACATTAATTGTTTTACTTACTTAAAAAAAATTTTGAGAAAATATTTATTAGGCTGAATAGGAAATAGAATGTGGCCACAATTTTAAATTATTCTGATTCACAAGATTACACGTCGAGCGCATATCTGGACTAACAAGATTGTCAAACATTGAATCATGACAGTCATAGCGTTCCATATTAATACTAGACTTTCCATGGTTACAAATGTCATCCAACCTTATCATCATGGACCAAACATACGGTAGCGTAGCAAGAAACTAGCACCAATATGTGATCAAAATATGCTATTTCTTTGTCAGTTTTCCACATGATTTCTCTAATATCGGCGTTTAAAGTAAAAGAAATATATTATTTTTATCCTCACAAAATAGCGTTCAATATGCCAGAGGAAAGAACACATATCCTTACTAAATGGCATTCAACAAGTTAGAGGATAGATTATTCTTAACCTCACAAAATGGTGATCAACATACCAGAGGTAAGAATACATATCTCCAACCAAAATGTGTCCTTATGGAGATATTAAACTCAATAGGGGATCTTATCACAATGGACACCAAACATAAGATCCTTAACAAAGCATGAATATGAGTAATCATAATATACAATTATGTTGTAAACCATAAAACAACATCCTATTGTATGAATGCACTAATGTGCAAAACAAAACATAAAAAATGAGAACATCCAACAGTACATGATGATATAAAGCTCCCACTAGATAATAGCATCAAAAGATTGTAAAATACTCATATTCCTAACATGTTTCACAAAAGTCATTAGTCAAAGACCCTTGGACAAGGAGTCAATTAATACGTCATCACTAGCAATTCATTTTATATGAATGCCATCACTTTTGACAAAGTCTCTAACTACCAAGAACTTGATATCTATATGCTTTCAAGCTTCAATTTTTTTATTATTCTTTGATAATAGAACAACTTAACACAATAGATCTTAATAGATCTAGTAACAGAATTTATAATTCTCAAAACTAAATATAATATTCTTAAAACATATAGCAGAAGATGAGGTATCATAACAAACCACAAATTTGCATAGTTGAAGAGACATTAAGCTGTTATTTTGTACTCTTACAAGACTTGGCCCCTCCAACTAACACAAAAATATATCCAAAAGTAAATTTTCAATCATCTGAGCATCTAACATAGTTAAAAGTAGAATATCCAACCAATTTTAGATAATCTATTTTGTAGCAAACAAGCGTATAATTTTTGGTCTTTGTAGGCATTTTATTACCTAATTAGCAACAACGCAATAATCCATTCTAGGATTTATTATCAACCAAAACTCTTACCGCAAAAGCAATATCAAGTGTAGTGCATACTAGATCATACAACAGGCTCTCAACAACACTAGGACAAGGTATATCTTTCATAGAATCCCTCTCTATATCATTTTGAGGATATTGCTTCAATTTGAGTTGATCACCTTTTACAACAAATGCACACAAGACTTACAATCCTTCACACCAAAAAGGTTCTGAAAACTCAATCAATGTAAGATTTTTGTAAAAGATTCAAAAATTCCAAGAGACCTATTTCAACAAAACTTAGTACCAAGAACAAAAGAAGCATCCTCAAGATCATTCATATTGAAAGCCTTAAGTAAAATATTGTTTAGTCTCATGGAGCATACCTAAGTCATATATAGCTAGCAAAATATCATCAACATGCAATATTAGGAAGACAAATTTACTCCCATTGATCTTGAAGTATATACATGGATCAACTCTATTTTCCTTAAAATAATAAGAAGTTACTATTTTATCAAACTTCAAATATTCATTACTTTGAGGCCTAATTCAAAACCATAAATGGATTTTCTAAGTCTGCAAGCCATATTATCCTTACCAGTAATAGTAAACCCTCAGGCTATTTCATGTAAACTTATAGATATATATCACTATTGAGGAAAACAATTTTCATATCCATAGGAGCCATTAATAGCTCAGAGAATATTTTATAGAAACATGTGAAAAAGATTTCATTGTAATCTACACCTTTTCTTTGGGTAAAGCCTTTTGTAACTAATTTTACCTTTAACCTCTCAATCTTCTCTAGGGGATCTCTCTTGGTCTTGAAGACCCATTTGCAATCAATAAGATTTTCTTCTTTAAGAAGATCAACAAGTTCCCAAATTTATTTTCATCATAGGTTGCATCTCATCTCTCATAACATTCAAGTAAATGAGATAATCATTATAGATGGAATGTCTTCTTTCTCTAATGGACCTTTTAAATGTTGTTCATCTTTAATCTCATAAGGTTTTGAGATCTCAACATGTAAATTGTCATTAGCTGTAACATCATCATCTATTATAGGGTAACCACTAATATCTTGTCTCTCAATGTGAGTAGAGTACCAGCTTGACTACTTATTAGTAGTGGAATGAGATAATTTCTCTATTATTATCCTCAGTAGTAGGTTGAGGACATACAACATTACCAACATCCAATTCTAAGAATTTGGGCATTTGAGATTTGACAATCTTAGAAACACATGTAGGAGAGTAAAACCTATATCATTTAAAATGATACCTTTAGTTATATTCTACCTCTCATAATATATTATGCAACCAGAATATTAAACAAAATAGAACTCTAGTGTAGTGGTAAGACACTTGGCCTTAAAGTTTGTACCACTTTTTGTTGGTACAAGTTCGAGACTCCTTAATAGCATCAATTTTAATTTCACCTTATCACTATTTTGACATATTTATATAAGCAGTCAAAGATCTAAACATAATAAGGCTTTGGCAGTGTGGTAATTCACCTACTTTTGAGTTTTCTTCCACTAGTAAGACCGGGTTCGACTCTTGCCTTCAGCTTTTCTTATTTAAGAGTTATTATGCTGGTAGATATAGATGTAGTGAAGAAAAAATACAATTAAAACCCAAGATGGCCAAGTTGGTATAAGGCACCAGATTAAGGCTTTGGTCTGAGAGGGTATGGGTTCGAATCCTATTGTCTTCAATTATTTATTTTTATTTTTTTAATGAACATTAGTTGCAAAGACAAATGAGGGAAAAATTAAACACAATTAAAACCAACAAGTTGATTTGTTTGAGTGGTTAATGAACATTAGTTGCAAAAACAAACGAGGGAAAAATTAAACACAATTAAAACTAATAAGTTAATTCGTTCGAGTGGTTAAGGAGGTAAACTTGAAATCTATTGGGTTTCATTGGTGTAGGTTTGAACCCTTCTACCTTCAGGTAATTAATTTTTTTTAATTTGATTGCCATCAATTGACGAAACTAATAAAATCACAAATAGACAAATACACAACAACTAGATTTGGTTTGGTGGCAGCAAAAGGACTTTTAAAGCTTGAGATACCATAGGGCTAGGTTTCAAAACTTGCTAATATCATCTAAACCTTTTTTTTTTTTAATTTGTTTTAATCAACCAATCAATTCCAAAACAAGAAAACTAATATGAATTATGCAATAGAAAAGATTCTATGAAAGCCCTCAATTAATTTTATGAAACAAAAATTCAATAATCACATAATCTAAAATAAATTAAGAACTTTCATAGTTTACATGCTCAAACAAGTATATATTTTTGTTATAATATGTAAATCTATGTACAAATGGCTCTGATACCACATGTAAGCGCAATATAGGATCATATATATGAATTTATAATATAAAATTCAAAGAAATAATTGATAGCGGAAGTACATACCTATTTGAGCCATTATTGTTAAAGAATTGTTGTTGAAGAAATAACTGTCACCCAGTCTAGGCTTAGATCTTCCTTTCCCTGCTTTACTCAATATTAATAGATATTTATGGGAACAACTGTTAGATTAAGAGTAGGAGAGGGGACCTAGCCCTATTTATAATAAATTATGATAGTCTTACCCATAAAAGGATTTATCAGAATATATGGGTTTACGCACAAAAGAACCGTATGGATTTATGAGGTAGGCTAAAACCAATATAATTACAAAGCTCAACTTGTGGACTAATATTCAGCCTATTTTATAAAATAAAAAATAATTAACGATAGTCCACTGTAAAGATAAATTTTCTAACAGTATGGTGATTAGATTTGGGATAGGGAAAAAAGAAACTTCAAAGAGCTAAAAGGGCTCAATCAAAGAGAAGGGAAAGAGAGACAGAGAATAGAAGAAAGAAAAGACCAAGCCTATTGGAGTGCCCTTTTCGATTTGTTTTATCACAAAGTGATATGATTAATTAGGTAATTAATTTCTTCTTTCACTTTTATAATGAACATTTTGCGGAATTTTTTTTCAAAAAAATCAATTGTTTAATTTTGTGGAACTTGTGCAGGCAACATTATATATTACTTTTCCTTTTCATAATTCCCTATAATAAACCAATGTATACATTTATTTCTTCTTTCTCTCTCGATCTCTCTCTAAAGGGACATTTTTAGCTTGCTTGCTAAATTTTGTTTACATATTATAGCTTTATTTTTAAAAAAAAATTATTAGTACTAAAGTTAAATATGTTCCCTTTTTCAGCTTTCTAATATTTGTTTTCAGTGTTTGATATTCTCTCTTCCATATAGAATAATTTGTTCATGTAGTTTGTTATGGTAGAAAAATAATTCTATACTTATTTTTTTGACAATAAGTTGATTATTTAATGACTTCAAAATATAAAGTTAGGTAAAAAAGAAAATATGAAGGCACCTTTTCAATTTATAATAATTAGAGTTATCAATCCAACTCTTTTTTATAGGTTAACAATGTCACTATTACATTGATATTATATATTTTATATTTAACTCTTTTTCACATGCCCCGGTTGACTATAAAGTCTTAGTTCCACCCTTGTTTGATGTGTAAAATCGTTAGCGTTGAGCAAATAAAGAGAATGTATTTTCTCCAAATATTGAAATTGAGTTGAATGAGTAGAGTTTATTTAACCTATTAAAGTTAAATCGTCAAATTAGTAATACGTATATACTTAAAAGAGTTGTTTTTCCAAAAGAGAGTGATAAAACCAATCGTCCAAAGAGAGTTGTTTTTCCCATAAAATGAAAAGAAAGATATATTATCCAAATCAAACAGTTGATTACTTCAATTGGAGTTCAGTTCTCGACAACATTAATTTCTGAAATTTACTTGTCTAGGCAATACTAAATAATCTATAACTGTTAACCTATTATTAGACCACACCATTTTTTCTACTTTTTTTTTAACATATTGAACCACAAAATCCTTGTTTAATGCCCTGCGACATTGGTCCCCATGGAATATGCTTCTTGTGGGAATAATTTATCCCTTCCACGTTACCACGGCCTGACAAATATGTCACAATGATTGTCCATATAGTGTTACAACAAATAAATACATTGTACACATTTAAATTTTTAAATGAGGCGATAATTTTGTCATGATTTTAGAATCTAAAAACTAAACAATTTCATGTTCGAACCTCAGACACCACACGTAAGGGGACGTTTAAGCTCCCATTAATTTAATCATTCATTTAAAAACATTAAAACTGTCCATATACAAGATTTAAAAACAATTCTAGTTAATGTTGTAAATTATCCATGTAATTTCATTATAAATATATAAGTAATTTATAAGCGTTAATACTATGTATAAAAGATTCTAATGATATGAGCAAATTTAGAGTCTGTTTGACCCCGCTTTTAAACACTCAAAAGTATTATCCACGAGTTTAAACATTAAAACTAATCTGTTTTGCAAATTTTTAAAAGTTCTTTTACATAAAAAATAAAGCTAAAAAAAAAAACTGAAAAATTAGAAGCTCTAATTGGACCTTTTTGAAAAGGGCTTTTGAAAAGTTATTTTTACATCATGTCAAATTTTTTTCTTCTTCTTTTTTAAAAAATTACTACTCCATAATTTTAAAATTTCAATATTATCCTAAAAACAATTAAAAGCTCAACTTCTAAAATATCAGCCCTAACAATTATCGGCTTTTATTCAACAACACTTTCAACCAAAACTCTACTACTAAAAACTCTAAAACCAAATAACTAAAATCTCACAATCAGGCCAAACAGAACCTTGTTTCCCAGTATGGATAGGTCCACTTTTTCAATTGGTAACTAGGAAGTATGTCCAATTAAACAAGTCCTATACATATCTGCAGAAGAATAGACAGTCCCTGGACATAGTAACATCTATCTTGCTGGAACTCATCTGATATGTTGGAGCGAATAGTTAGGTTTCTATTGTTAATAATAGTTGGCAACATTAACAGCATGTAATGTCTCCAGAGAATCACACCCACAAGAGTACTTCTATATATGAAAACAGAGATTGATTTAAAACAAGTGGGGTTGCCACAACATATACTACATCTCTAATAATTATTTTACATATGTAATTAACTGTTAATTTTCGTATTTACGTCTTAATTATAGAGGGCAATATTTAATTTTTGTTCGAATCATTTGGTGAGGTTGAGAAGGAAGTATCATAGTCATATTCAAGATCCTCAAAACCCCAAAACTCTCCTTGATCTTCTTCTTCTTCCTCTGGCATTTCCCATCTTTTCTCGTCGATTTCGTCTTCTAGCATTACCTCTAGTACCTGCGAAATATAGAATCCTAGGTCACTGTCAATTGATTTTAAGATAGAATCTCATATTGTAAATTATTTTGTATCAGTATATGACGAAAAAAGATTAAAAAAAAGATATTGTTTTGCTTTTTATATAGTACTTTCAAACAGACACAGAAATGAGTGCACCTCTCTCTACCACGATCACTAGAAAAAAGATGAAGGACAAACCAAAGCGCCCAAGAAATGATATCACTTTTCCACTCTTATGCTATATATGTAAAAATAACTCTTTTCTTAAATTTTTTTTTAGAGGACGTCGAAGATCAATTACAACTAGTGAAATTGACCCTAGGACCTCTAAAAACTTAATAAAACTCTTTTGTTTTTTCCCTTCTGAGGAGGCAATGTCAATTGTAAGGGGCCATATTCTTTTTACTGTTCAACCTCAAAACTTTTGGTTAGGTGAGACTCAACATCACCTGCATAATTGGTGATTGAGTGAAAGGATGAGCACAACTACGAAAATTACTAAAAAACACACAAACTCAATATCAGTGCTCTCTAATATAAAGACTACTTTCAAGAGCGTTACCTGCCCCTGAACTATTTTATACAGTTAATCCACAGATGTCACTAATTATAAACTTCAGAGCATTTTGATATTTTAAAATGCTATCATGCTAATAATAATTAAACACAACCTAATTGCAATTACATGGTCTATGATGGCGTCTCATTTATCTAATCATTCCAACATATTAATCAAAGAAACTTGATTAAGTGAGCAAAATTGGTGTTTAGGTGATTAGCATGATAAAAGTGACGTGTAACCAAGACATACTTATCTTTTGAAGTGAAACTGCCGTTTAAAAAGTGAAAGCAAATCTGTCAGGCAAAGGAAAAAAAAAAAAGTTATCTTAATTTAATAACATGTCATGGAACAATTATAGGTAGGCCATGACAAGGAGGAGACAACTTGGAGGGGATTCAGTGAGCAATTTTACGGGAAGCAGACAAAAAAGAGATCGTTTTAAATCAAAACAAGCATTTTTATATATCACATATACTATATAATAAAAAAAAATTCGATATGAATGATGGGTTCGTTAGTCAAAAAAATGACCTCGCTCATGGTGGGGCGCCAAATTGTAGAAGCTCGAATACACAAAGATGCTGCGAGGGCTAGTCTATTAAGCTGTGCGGCATCATAAGCCCCTCCTAGTCTTGGATCCACTATGACTTCTACCTCCCTCCTGTTTAGTATTGGTTTGGCCTGTTGGTTCACATGTGAGATTTTAGAAAAAAGTAGCTGTCATATTTAAAGAAAAAGTTGAATTATATCAATGTATTGATGATTGTAACCCTTACCCAGCTATGTAAGCTTTGGTGAGATCCATCCACAGGTTTCCTGCCAGAGATAAGCTCCAGCAGAAATACTCCAAATGCAAACACATCTGTCTTCTCATCCACCACCCCATGCATGAAGTATTCTGGTGCCAAGTGTCTGCAAAACGCCGATACATTCCAAGTTAGCGAAACATTGACCAGATATTGTTCCATTTAAAGTGAATTTCTCGTTATAATAATAACAATAATGAAAAGGAGAAACATATACCCAAATGTGCCTTCAATTGGAACAACAGAGTGATGGGTCCATTTTGATGGCAGCCATTTTGCTAGTCCAAAATCAGATATCTATAAAATATAAACCAAAAAATTGTAATCAAATTTCACTTTCAAAAATCAAAAGTCTTCTCAGTTGATCTAACTTTGAACTGTAAAGAGATAAAAATATGTCTTTGATAGCTAACTTAAAATCCAAGTAAAAATAACATAAATATAATACCTGTGGTTCAAAATCAGCTGTCAATAAAATATTTGAAGCCTTGATGTCACGATGAATAATTCTTCTAGGACAGCTTTTATGCAAGTAATGTAGGCCACGAGCAGCACCGACTGCGATCTTATGCCTTGTTTTCCAATCCATAGTAGGGAACTTCTCATCTGAAACAATGGAACAACCAAAATAAATAGTAAAAACATAAGTTTTTGCAGACTCAATAAACTTTCAAGTTCATTAGCAGAAGAGTTAATTTATCGCAAAAGTTGCATAAAACGCCACGTGGTTTGAAAGTTCGTTGATACCCCTGTGGTCTAAAAAACGTTTTACATCGAATTCTACGAGTATACACAAGAGGGGAAATATGCATCGATTTTAAAGTCAGATATAAAATATGTAATTCTATTAGGATATTAAGGTGATGTACACATACCATGGAGAAGAGAAGCAACAGAGCCTTTGGAGGAGAACTGGAAAATGAGGTAAAGTCCATTGTCAATGCAACAACCAAGGAGTGCCACCACATTTGGGTGGCAAACATGGCCAAGAGTCCCAATCTCTGTTAAGAACTCCTTCTCTTTCCTCTCATCACTACTTGATTTCGTCAGCATTTTCACTGCAATTGGCTGTCCATCTTCAAGCACTCCTCTGTAAACCTCTGCATACCCACCTCTCCCCACCATGTTCTCTGTTTTACAACCAAACCAATAGCACAAAACTCATCATCTGAAAAATCATCATGAAGAATCGAAAAAAGAAGGGACTTTTTCTTTCTTCTTTTCTGATTCTTAGCTGGTGCACAATATAGGAGACGTGCCGTGCATATGAAGTCTGTCCGTTAGTGGTTGGATTCCGATAGTTAGATTTCCCTTATCGTTAAAAAAAAAAAAAAAAGAAGAAGAAGAAGAAAAAACCTGAGCTAAAACCATTGGTAGCAGTAAAGATTTCTTCATAGGAAAAGCATTTCCAAGAGGGTCTGTGTGGAGACTGTGGTGTTGGTGGGGTGGTGTTTGAGGTGGCCTTGTTGTCATGTTGAGAAGCACATCCACAGCCATTAGGAAGTTCTTCTTCATCAAAGCTTTGGCGCTTCATTGAGAACAGCCTTTTCAGGCTGCTTGTACGAATGTATCTCATCTCTTCTTCTTGTCTGCTGAATTTTTGTTGTAAAAAAGAGGATAAAGAACAACAGAATGGAAGTACACTAGTAAACCAGACTGACTTAAAAAGACACAACAGAAATAGCTGCCCCCAAGTACAACTATATGAGGATATTGGGTTATTCACACACACACTCTCTCTCTGGACTAAAAATGGATTACTATTGTGACTCAGGTTAATTTATTAGTGTCATATGTTTAAGAATATATAATTCAGGTTAATTATTTTGTCTTGCGTATAAAAAGGACTAGGCCTCACTACGGTTTTGCAAAAGTACACTGACTCTTTTGTGTTTCAAAATTCTTTCGGATTTTTCTTGTATTTTCTAAAACAAACAAAAAGCAAAATGGGATGAAGGGTAGCTTAAACTTTTGAGACTGCTTTCTTCCACAAGTGATGTTCTGGGTTGGAATCCCGTAGAGACGGGATTGGATTGGAGGCGGGCTTGTTTGAAAAAAAAGAAGCAAATACGCTATTAAGAAAGAGAGATGTTTGTTATGTTTTAGAAAATAGAAGCAAATTATAAAGAAGTTTTAAAAAAGAGAGATGTTTGTTTTGTTTTAGAAAATAAAGGTAGATTATAAAGGAGTTTTAAACATCAACAAATTAACTACAGGGAAATTATGAGAAAATTTTATAACGTAGGAGAATACAACGCACTTCAAATAAATCATCGAAGGGGCAAATTTTTTCCCTTTGTGTCACCTAACTTAAACCTCAAGAACTTATTTATTTTCCAATCTATGACAATTATAGAGACGTTTTCTTAGAGAAACATTATATAAGAATCTGTGTGCTTTGTTATGCTGATTGTTGCTTATTTTTGTGAATTTAAAAAGCCAAGCAATTTGATCATACCAAGATGGTATCAATTCTTAAGAAAAAATGATTACATATAATAAGAGTGGTTGGACAGAGTTAAGCAAATGCATCCACTTTACTTCACCATCGGCTACCGACCCCCCCAAAACAGGGTTGCATACAACACCATTTGATTGTTTTTTTATTAACTAAATTTCTTGGCTGGTTCGATGGCCTACAAACGCAACTTGATGATTGGTTGGTTTGGGTTTGACTTGTCCAGTTTTGTGCACAAATTTTAGGCATTTAGGTAAGTGTTTTGCAGGTTACTGCATTTATATTTTCTTCCCCCTTTGTTCAGAAATCAGAACCTACCATATCCAACTTCCCAACTTTACTCTTGACTGGGATCCTGTTATGTATTAGAATATTACGAGAGAAATATCATATTTTTTACGTTTGTTCCAAGTATATATTACATACTATATACTTTTAAAATATACTAACATATAATAGGGTAAATTATTTTAGAGGTCATTAAACTATTCATTCACTCCTATTTTGACTACTGAACTATTTTTGGTGTTAAAATGATTACTAATTTTTCAAAATGATCTCAGTTAAGACAATTCCATTAAGAAAAACATAACAAATGGGATTAAAACATAAATACTTAAAGATTAAATGGCTTAAATAAATTTTTTCCCTCTTTTTTGTGCTTAGTTATTTTTCAATCTCCTTTAGTGTGTTTCTCTTTATTCTTTTATTTTCTTTTTTCTTTTTTTTTTCCCATACTACCATCAACACTCATCAAACAGCATTTGTTGTAAACACACCCATGTCCGCATCCTTTGTTTCTCCACTCAAGCTTTCCGTTCAAGCTGAAATCCTACCCGCAAGAATTTGTTTCACAATATCATCTTCCGAATTTGTTTCTAATATAACACCCAAAAAATATTGTTAGTTAACATTAGACTTATCAATCCAAAATTTGAATTTTTCTTGAGTTTCTTCGCCAAAGGCAGTGTCTCATTCACTACTTGTTAGACCAATCAACAAGTAAATAAATAAAAAGGAAAGTTTTAGCAAAAATTACAATGCTATTTGGGCCAAAGTCCATGCATTGTTAAGGCCCCGCCCCCACCATCCGGCTCCCATATCCGTGACCCCCCAACTCTTTATAAAGAAATACTGCTTCCGTTATTTTTTATTTTTGTAATAAGAGTCCAATCATATAGAGTGCACCCCCTCGCAAGAAGAATAAACTTGTTTGTAATTGTGATAAAGATATAATTCTTTTTCTCTTTGAGTTTTTAATCAAAGAAATATAAAAAAATAAAATTGGGACCAAAAAGCATTTATGTAACTAATTTTATTGTGAAAATTGAAACAGTAAAAATGAGTAAAAATAAATAGAAAAGAAGAGAGAAATGAGAGAAAAATGAAAGGAAATAACGACAATAGGTTGATAATAATACAAAGTGTAAATTGAGTATTCAATATTTCAAAATGTAAAATCATATTAGAGGATCACTATAAACATAGTTCTATTTATAATAATTATAGTTATTTATTTGTATTTCTACATTAAGATATTCTTGTTATATTGATTAAATTATATTTATAATTATTTTTAAATTTATATAAAAATTATACATAATTGTACTCTTCTGACTTCAAGTCCTAGCTCTGCTTGTGGAACATAATATACATGTATATGTTTATGTATGTGAAATATATATATACACACACCTGCTCACATCTCCCAAGTACCGATCCAACCTTTTAACAAAACCTATGTGATGCTTTTCTAACATTGACTCATTCTCGTGTCAAGTGCGGCATGCTGCATCCAAGCCTCGGTTCCCCGCTTTTTAGGGGTAAGACACACTCACACACACACCCCTTTGGGAAATGAGGGGGTGTATACATGCGCATACATAATGTAACCAAAATTATACCAAAAAAGAAAAAAAAGAAAAAAAGAAAGAAACTAACAAAAGAAAGAAAGAAAGAAAGAAACTAACATATATAATTACATCTTTTGGAATGGACAAAAAATGTAATAAAGTGGCTCAGACATTGTGCTCCCATCCGCACCAACGCCAAGGACTGTGATATATCCCAAATAAAAAGTCACCCCCCCAACCCAAAAAAAAAAGTTAATAACAAGTTAAAAAGTTCTGTTGTAAGAGAGTACTTTTATTTTATTTTTTTTTGGACTAAGAGGGTGTTTGGTTTAGTTTTTTTTTCTGGTCAAATTTGTTTAAAGCCTAATTTAAGCTAATGAAAGTGTTTGTTTTAATTAAAAACTTGCTTTTTTTAAGTGACTTTAAGTAAAAAATAAAAAGCTCTCCAACTCCAACTTTTACTTTTTATGGCTTTAAGCACTTTGAAAAAAAGCAAGTTTGACCAAATCATTTATTATCTTATCCTTATCTTTTTATTTTTATTACTAAAATATATTTACTCTTTTATCTTATACTTGCCTTTTTAAATTTTATTTTAATGTCCTTAATAGTTATTTTAACAATATAACTTACTTTTCAACCCACTTTAATCAAACAAGTAAATACTTATTTTTATAATTACAACTTTTATTCAAACACGTAACTACTTAAAAGTTGACAATAAAAAAAAGCCACTTAAAGCCAAAAGTGCTTTAAGTAAGTTTTTTGTAAGCCAATCCAAACACCCTCTAAACTCTATTTGTCTTTAACTGGATTTGAGATTTGACTTTAAAGGGGAAAAAAAGAAAAAGACTTGAATTATTTATAATACTATAAAATTATTACCATTTAATTTCACTTGTACTATTATATCTCGTAAGATCATCGAATGTGAATTTCGATATTTCATCTTAAAAACTAATTGATCAACGAGAGGAGTTAGAACGTCACACGTGGATGAAAAAGGGTACACGCGGATAAATATAACTGTCCCATAACCTAAACTCCGATACAATGTGAAAAATCTCAATGTTCCATTATAAAAACTAATTGGTTGATGGGAGGAGTACCTCAAAATTTTATAAAATAAGGTTAGATTTTCTAGATTTTTTATGTGGGAAGAATAACGCTCTAATATCAAAAACCAGAGAGAGGAAAAAACTGTTATGCTTGCGGGTAGAGGACCTAAAAAGGCCTAAGCCTGTTGATGTTAGGTGCAAACCAGACAAAAGGGAAATTGTAATTAGTATCATTAAAATTGAACTGTCGAGGAGTCCTTTTCTTTCCACAGCAAATAAAGAAGGTTTGGTTGCAAAATGAGAAAGTTATTCTGGAAATTGCTTTCTTGGGAAAGTGCGAGAAAGTACTCTCAACCAAGTTATTTTGTCTTTACTATTTCATTCCCCACATCAATTATGACCATAATATGAAAAATGCAACACTTCGCTTTTTCTAGCCAAGGGCTTCACGTTCGGGCAACTAATTGAAATTTATTTTATTGTTTTGCTATAACTAGTCGCTAAGTGTATTATCTACATAATGTAATAGAACATTAAATTTGCATATCGGAAATTCTTCTGAAATCCTTCACAAAGATGCATGGTTGTTTGAGTTCCGAGTCTTTGTTTATGTCTCTATAAATTGGGTGTATATATTAAGTGAATTAAAGTGTTAGGCGACTTGTTGTCATAAAGCGAAGAAACAGAGATATCTCTTGTCTGATGGCGACTCTAATACCCATCAAAGTATTAAAGTGTTAAATTGTTAAAGTGATTAAAGTGTTACACTATCTTAAATGACCCATTTCCATGAATTTCTACGCTCCATTTTTTGCTCTTTTATTTATGAGTAGTGTGCTCAATTACACTGATATCATAATATCGATAGTTACTCTCTTCTGCTGCTATTTATCATTATTATTGTTATTGATATTCCTTGAGAAAGATTTCTCTTATTAAGCCTCTTTCGCTCACCCTTTCTTCTAGTCATTGGCTCTTCTCAAATAATGAAGCTTAAGCGGGAAATGAAGAGCTAGTGATATGGGGTTGGTGGTTCCTTGTGAGATGCCATGAATTATATTGCTTGTTGACTTTAAAATTGATTAAATACTCTGTTTACTCCAATTGTGCTACTTTGGCTAAAGACCCACCTATTAATTTTCCTCTGGAAAGTGGTTTATATACAAGAGCTTGATAGTTTAATTTATATTCTTTTGTTTATAGTGCTCTGATTTGGTTTTGATGGTAATGGTAGCGTATTCTTGTGTACTTTGAGAGGCTAACATCTGAAAAACAAGCAGTGCAAAGAAGTGAGTGTTACAACTCTTTTTGCATTGTCGTCTACAATTAATACAAGATAGAAGAACTTAAAACACTGCAATTATTCAAAGAGATCTTTTTGGATTCTGAATTTGAAAAGAGTCGGAAACATAAAGTACACCAAACGTACAGTACTTATTCGCATTGTAAAAGTCTTAGCACCATGCTTCACTACAAAAACAAAATCGCAAAATATTACCATTTTCAGGGCTTTCGATCAGGAACTAGGTGGCTGTGTTGGCGGAGGCGGTGGCGGTCTCGGCTGTGGCTGTGGCTGTGGCAGGTTTTTGAATGATGAAGGCCATGCACTGGACCTGTTTCACATTGTCAAATGCCAAGCAGCGAATGTAAGCGTTTGGGTAGGCTTTCTTGCACTCTTGGATTTCATTCAGAACCTGGGAAGAGGAGTTGCACCCAAACATTGGCAGCTTCCACAGTGTCCAGTACCTGCCATCATAGTAACCAGGCATGCTGCTATTTTCTCTGTGCACAAACCCATTCTTTCCATGCATGAAAAACCAAATGATGAAACCAATTAGACATATTACTGTCATACTATGGGCTGAGACTGCAAAAACGTCTTGTATTACTTTTTGACAATAGAAAATAAATTCCTAAATTCTGTTCAATTTATAATGCACGCATCAACTTAGCTTATCTACACAAAGAAAGTAACCGTTTCCTTTATATTGACGGAGAAGGGTTTTGTTTTCCCTTAGATTAAGAATTTGCAAGAGTTTTATTTGAAATTTGAGTAATGCTATGTATCATCTCTCATGAGTATCTATCATTTATTAATTGATATGTGTAAAGACTCATCCAAAGAATCAATTGAAGCCAAAGCCCCAGTTAAAAGTGTCTCTCGAGCTAAGCGTGTCCCTCGACCACCCTTCTGGAACAAGCTAAGGTCACCGATTGCTATAGATATCCCACTTCATTTCTTAATTAGGTCACTAGCATTTTTACCACAGACTTCTCTATGTTACTTCAATTTCCTTGGTAAAACTACGAGTCACCATTCATCCTTTCACTTTGACCCTCCGGGAGGATATCTTGGTCAACAACATCGTCTTGGTCAATGTCTGAAGTACATCACTTTTCTTTAAACAAATATGTCATACTTTTTCAATTTTCTTTTTTTAAAAGAAGAGGGGTTAACACAATAATTTTTTTATCTACCAATTTAAACTCGATATCCATAGGTTTCAAATGAAGGATCAATACACCGCTAATTTACACTATATAAAATAAGCTTGAGAGTTGTAGTAGGAAATTTTGATTGAAGAACACTATTATTGAGTTACGCCATTTTGAGTAGAACGTACAGTTTGGGAGATGCAATTGAGGAAATATTTATTGTTAGTGTTTAAATCTACCTCATCGAATTCAAGGCAAGGGATCCATCCCTTCTTGAGCATGTAGTCAATCTCCTTTGCGATTGATTCATCAGAGAGAGGTGGCACATAAGAAAGTGTCTCGAACTTCTTGTTGTTGATAGGATTCCAAGTCTGTACACTCAAACAAACACCCCAACCTAATAAAACTACCGAGAAAAACGCAACAGCAAAAAAAGAGTAAATTGCATCAGACCCCCCATAGTTTATCATAATTACATGTTATCCTCTATAGTTTCAAAACAAGTGAGGATCCCTCCGATCTTAAAATATATAGCATATATGTTCTAAGAAATAAGGACGAGACCTCCTCATGATCCTCAAAAAGTGTAGCATAAGTGTCCTTTTAGGGTGTTCATGTCTATTTTGAAACTACAACTACAACGATAACAAACACTTATGAAAAATAGAGAGTTCAATGCAATTTACCCACAAAATAAAATGAAATGTTTAATAATCTTTGACACAACAAAAATACCTTCATGCATTGAGTTCTTGAACCATTTGACACAGTTTTCAGCCTCCATGTGATTAAGCCCTTGTTGGGGGTTAGCTTGGAGCAGAAGTTTGATTTCAAGCCTATGTAGTTTGATCCAACAACTGAAGCAGTGAAGCTTGCGGCAGACATTGTGAAATACTGGGTGGTGCAAAAACACAAGAAGCTGAAGAGAAATTTAATGGTGTGAGATACAGAAAATGGTTGAGAAGAAGACAAAAGAGCAATGGCGTCTGAATTATGGGGGGTGAGGTGTGATTAGTTAGTGGTGACGACGGAGACTACTAGGTTGGTGTGAAGACTGAAGAGTCTCGTAGGCATCTAATGGCCTGTTTCATCACCAATTGGTACCACTTGGCTATTCCCGCAAATCACTTCAACTGATTGGAGGGTCATGAATTTAAATCGTAGAAATAATTTTTTTTAATTACAAAAATACAAAATGAAGTTGTATACTTTTACTACCAAGATTATCGTATATGATCACTACGCTCTGAGGAAGTCGGAAGTCGGAAATGAACAATCTCAAGGGTTGGTCTTTTTCTATTAAGGATATTTTACGTCTTAAGGGAGGCAAAGTGACAAGATAGCTATAATTAACGTTACTCGATTAGTGAACTAAAAGGCCTAGGGTCGAGAATGTGGCATGGAATTTGTCACCGGTAAAGTCCCCATAGCACCAAAAATAAAATTCAGAATTGTAGAGCTTTTTCATTTTAAACTTTTCTAGGCAAGAGTAACAGTGTTAGGCAAATTAGGATACAACAATGATACAAGTAAAGATGCTGTATTAGAAAAAATTTGGACTCGTTTATAACAACATTATCAAGCGTCCACTCCATATTCCAAACACTACTTGGTGAGAGACCTTTTGGAACTTTTAACAGGCACAGGTAAGGCCCATTTTAGAGAAATCAAAGTACGCATTGCTGCCTCACTCCAAGTCCTGTTATTATAAGGAGCTGTTTTATTACAAGTTAAATTTATACTCCGTACATTTCTTTTTTCTTGAAGCTGTGTAAGTTTTAATCAGAATACTCAAATTTACAAGTCGATAACCTCCAAAAAAAAAACAGCATAGAGAAGAAAACGAGAATCGTAGCCCGCAAAAGCATCAATCAGTATACAAGAATGTCAATGAGTCTCCCTTTGTTGCAAATCTCTATGTCATATTCTTTCTAAATATCATGCTACTCCTAATCTAGAGGATTATAAATTGTCAAAATTTATCAATAACTTGCATCTCAGTTTCAGCATTTTTGCTATGGATGTGCCGGTTCTTGATCCCAACCCGTAAATGACACCATAGAACAAGTCTTGTTGCCATAGTAGGCTGAAAGTCATTACCTTTGCAAAACCTGGAGCCCTAATCCGAGACCTCTTCCCAATGCAACTCGCAAAAGGGATTGCAGTACTGCTCAAGCATTGCTGCCATAATCTCCTGCTTATGCCATACCTTAATATAAGTGGTTCCTGTCGTCACAACCCATGTGACAACTTAGAGTCCATCCCCCTTGAACTCAAGGATAATTCACCAATGTAACAACTTGGGCCGAAAAGAAGAGCCCATCCCAAAAGTGTAGTATATTAGGTGGGAGAATCCCTTGACCTTAAGAACCAACAAGGAAGTAGGATTTTCAATGTGGGATGTGCCTATAAGGCTATCGGCACTGGCCCGCAATAGCCCTTTCCCTCTAATGGCTGTAGTTGTCTACCAGTATTTAATGTGGCACTTTATCACACCTTAACCCATCCTATAGTGCCCCTGCATGGAGCCCATTCAACAAAAACACCAATGGAACAACTTAAGCACAAAGAAAGAGCTTATCCCAAAGACTAGTCTGATAGATAAAAGAAATTCTTGAACTTAAGAACCACTCATAAGGAAATGGGATTTCCGAAGTGGGAAATCATTACGCTATCCCATGTGACAACTTCAGAGTTACTATAATCAACCACACCCCCACTAAAGTAATTTATACCTTTTAGAAAGTTGATTCAACATCCCCAGCCAAGAGATGAACAAGGGTTAATTTGGGATTCTAATTTTGATCCATATATGTGGTGCCAGTGAACCTCATCATATTTTTCTCGAATCCATGTTGATGCCATTACAAAAATTCCAGAAGAATTTAGGTTCGAACACACCTTACCATGTGTTCCCAAGTTGATCCTTAGTTGGTTCAAGAAACAAAATATCAACTGAAGTTCCACATTCTCGGGCCAATCCCATTCACTATAATGATATCTTTAACTTTGCCTTGCCATGGGAATGCTGATGACTCGAGCAAAGGATTCCTATCCATAAAATCCGATAGGCATCTAGGGGGTGCCAGGTATTGTGCCAAAAAGCATACCTTTTCCTTTCCATCTTTGACTTCAACGAAGGTCTTTGCAATATTTCTCAACTTGACCAGCTTTCCCCACTGCCATGATGCATAAGTTGTAGCACCAAAGGTCCAGACACTATGCCCCTTAAGCTAAAATTTTTTGTTCCAGTCATCCCAACAACTTCAACTACAACCGATAACCCTTGCCTTCAAAACAATTGTATCTTCATTGTCTCCTCACCCTCTCGATCTTTCAATCTCGAACATGGTGAATAGGTCATACTTTGTGGTCGTAATAGCTCATAGCCATTGATCCCTTACCAATAATCTCTACAAGAGCATGACCCATCAACAAAATAATGAAAACGGTTAGTGTCACGCACTATGATTTCTCTTCCCGTTATCTTTGAGATGAGTTTGATAGCTGTATGACAATCACCACAAACGCGCAGGTTTTTAATAATTCGGATTACATCACCAGGTTTAGTACTAAGTAAACCAAACGCAAGAGCAAGCTTCTCACTGTGACAGCCCAAAAAGTGTTCCTTTTCCTCCTCTTCAATGTCAAAAAGAACAAATTCCGTAGTTGGAACATAGCCTGCCGACCTCAACTCCTTTGCTAGTTCCCTAAGTTTAGCATATATCTTATCTGACATGACATGAGATGTATCTCCCACAAGAAACTCGTGGACAACACCATCTATTTCAATCCAACTATACCCAGGTACTTTCTGAATTCCTTTCTCATTCATAATTGACCTTATCTTTTCCGAATCATCCCATTTATGATTAGCTGAGTAGATATTTGATAACAGAACATAGTTTCCTGAATTCCAGGGCTCTAGCTCAATCAATTTCTTTAGTACATATTCAGCGAGATCAGTATCCCGATGTAATCGACATCCACCAAGCAGAGCTCCCCAAACAATGGCATTGGCTTCCATTGGCATATCTCTTATCAATGTGTGTGCTTCCTCTAACAAACCAGCTCGGCCAAGGAGATCAACCATGCACCCATAATGCTCTATAGTAGGCTCCAAGGAATACACACGTTTCATGCTACCAAAATATTGCCGACCATCCTCAACAAGACCAGCATGAGTACACCCACATAGCAAACCGATGAAGGTGTTCTCATTAGGGGGTAATCCACATTTCTCCACCCAGCCAAAGCAAGCAAATGCAGCATCTACATACCCATTCATAGCAAGGGCAGATATCACTGCATTCCAAACAACAATATCCTTCTCCTTCATTTCCTTAAAGACTTCCCAAGCCAATGCCATCTTCCCACATTTCGCGTACATATCAATCAATGCTGTACCCATAACCGGATTGCCAAAAAACTCATCCCTATCCATCAACTCGCTAGCCCACTGGCCCATCTCCAACGCTCCTAACCTCGCACAAGCAGAGAGAACTCCCACCATGGTATAACAATCCGGCTTCAGATTCTGAATCTGCATAAGATGAAAAACATCTAGCGCTTCTTTTGGATGCCCATTCGCTGCATATCCCTGAATCATCGCGCTCCATGTCACAACATCCCTCTCCCTCATACAGTCAAAAATTCCACGAGCTCTCTCCACATTCCCAGTCTTGAAATACATATCAACCAAACAAGTACTCACAAATACATTCCTATGCATCCCAATATCTATAACATAACGCTGCACCCATTCGCCAGCGGCTGCATCACCTAACTGACTACAAGCCGTCAAAATCCTCACAAGAGTATAACTATCCGGCCTCAAACCCAACCCTAACGCGCTCTTAAACACATCAATCGCCTCCCTGTATTTTCCAACCCCAATATACCCACTAATTATCGCGGTCCACGAGACAACATTCTTCTCAGGAATTTCATCAAACACCTTCTGCGCATCCTCCAACCCGCCAACTCTCTTCGCATACATGCAAACCAACCCAGTATTAGTAAACACATCACATTTAAACCCCGACTTTATGACAAGGCTGTGGAGCTTAACACCAAGTTCAAAATCCATAGCTTTAACACAAGCTTTGAGCACAAAGGGCAGGGTGAAATTGTCCGGAAAGAAACCATCTTTGGCGCGCATTAAGTAGAAGAAATCAATGGCTTGAGCGAAACAATCATTGGAGACCAACCCCCGAACTGTCGTGTTGTAAAGAAATATGTTTGGGTGTGGGTTTTGGGTGAAAACGAGGGTAGCGTAGTCGGGGTTGTGAAAGAGGTTGAAGGCGGATTTCAAGAGCAAGTTGAGGAGGTAGTTGTTATGATGGAGTCCGAATCGGAAAATGCGTGCATGGAGGTGCTTGAGGTGGTTCAAGGTGGTTGTAGTGGCTGAGCCGGATTCAAGCACGTGGAAGAGAGCGGTTTTGATCTCCTTCAGCGCCTGGGGACACGGTGGCGCGTTCATCTGCTTTTCGAAATGACTCCCACCTGTTCCGCGGCTCTACTAACTGTAAAGCTAATTACAACAGCCCTTTATCTTTTCCGTATAATGTTTTTGAAAATTTTTTATTTTCAATTATATTCTAATAAATTTTTTTTATTAAACACTCAATTTAAAATTTTTTTATTTCAGTTTCATTCCAACAATTTCTCTATTATAGAGGTCCTATATTTTATTTTATTCTAAAATGCATCATTAATTTAATTAAACACATAATTTAGTATATTTATTATTTGTTTTTATTATTTATAAGTGTATTAGATTTTTAATTATTAATATTTTTATTTATTCTAAATTTTTTATATTAAAAATATATTTTAACTTCTTAACATTTTTTGTTAATTAATAAATATATTATATTTTAAAATATTAAATTTATTTTAAAATTTTTATTAATATTATTTTTTATCTTGTAAAATTCTTGACTATGTTATATTATTTATTTTATTTTATTTTATTCGTTTAAATTAGTCATATTTATGTCATTGTTTTTGTTAATACAAGTTTGATTTTGAATCGGTCGTTTCTTTTACGTCTTGTTTTTGTCTTTGCGAGCTTTATGTTCAATCCGTCATTCCTTTTATGTCTTGTCTTGTCAATACAAACTTTATGTTTAATCGGTCAAATCTTTTTTATGTCTTGTTTCGTCAAAAACAAGCTTTATGTTTAATAGGTCAAATCTTTTTATGTATTGTATTATCTATCAACTTTATGTTCCATCACTCATTTCTTAATCTTTTTAGTGAAACTTAAAGGCCATATATGCTCATGCAACAAGCATCTCAAAGTGCAACATATATATCGAAATTCATTAGCTTTCTCTCTTGTTTTTCTAGCAATATTTGAAACCATTTAGTTGTTTTTCCCTTTTATCACATTTCGTGTCGAAAGTCATGGATTCTCATTATCGATGTATGGAGTATTTTGATTCTTCTGACTCTAATGAGGGGCTTGCGTTACTTCAATTGCTGATTGATGAAGATCAATGACTTACAAGACAACAACATGTAAGTCGTGGTTTGATCCATGGTCATGCTTTCTTTTGGTGAGACAGGGTTCAAGGTCATGAAAGACTCTATCATGACTATTTTTCAGAAAATCCTATTTATCCTAATAATATTTTTCGAAGGAGATTTCGAATGAGTCGTTCATTGTTTTTTCGGATTCAATCTGCATTTAAAGCACATGATCTATATTTTGTTCGAAAACAAAATTCTGTTGGACATTGGGGTTTGTCTTTCTTACAAAAAGTCACTGTCGCATTAAGGATTTTTGCATATGGATCTTTTGCAGATTCAGCGGATGACTACATGAGAATTGGAGAAAGCACAACCATAGAGACTTTGAGAAGATTCATTAAAGCAATCGTGGAAATATTTTTTTATGAGTACTTGAGATCACCAAATGAGAGTGACATTGCCAGATTGCTAGAAGTTGGATATTAAAGAGGCTTTCCAAGAATATTGGGAAGTATCGACTACATGCATTGGAATTGGAAGAATTGTCGACAATCATTTTAGAAGCTGTGGCTTGTTATGATCTTTGGATATGGCATGCCTTTTTTGGTTTACCTTGTTCTCTTAGTGACATAAATGTTTTGGAATGGTCATTAATCTTTATTGAATTAGCTGAAGGAAGAGCCCCTAAGGTCAATTATACGATTAATGGACATAACTATACAATGGGATATTATCTTGCCGATGGTATATACCCATCTTGGGCAACGTTTGTTAAAACTATACCACTTCCACAAAGTAATAAGAAGAAGTATTTTGCTGCGGCTCAAGAATCAGCAAGGAAAGATGTGAAGTGTGCATTTGGAGTACTCCAAGCTTTGTTTGCTATTGTTTGTGGCCCTGAACGATTTTGGGATGTTGGCACTCTAAAAATATCATGACTGCATGCATTATTATGCATAACATGATTATAGAAGATGAAAGAGGTATTAACAACTTAGATTTCAACTATGATTCTGTTGGTGAAAGTTCAAATTCAACAATCTCACATGAACAGACAGTTGCGTTTACTGATTTTATACAAACTCATTATTGTATTTGTGCTCGAGAGGTTCATAACCAGCGACAAGCTGATCTTGTAAAACATTTGTGGCAAATACATGGAGGTGTATGAGCTAATTTGTATTTTCATGTTAGCAAGTTGAATAATAAAGTTTTTCATTCCAATAAAAGTACATTAAACAAATATTAAATTCTACACTAGACACAAATATTTAAATTCTTCATAACATCATTAGAAGCCATTTTGTTTCATGATTTCCTGTTGCTTCTTTGTCTAATATTCGACTTGGATTGGAGTCATCTTCGAAAAATCGAGTGACATAATTCTCTCCTCGTACTCCCGATCTAATCTTTGCATTCTATCTTCATGCATCTTTTTTTGCTCTCCATCATTTGTTGAATCGTTTTTGCAACTAAAGAATCTTGGTCATTTGCCATAACTGCTTTATTCTTTCTCTTACTCAATCTTCCTCTTTCAGCATGTCTACTTGGTGGTCTCGCCATAGGGTCAACGGTATCATATGGGTTGCTATCATTGGCTAAACTTATTGAATGTGCAGTTGATTGAGATGGGACTCCTAGACTGTGGCCTTTCAATTTTTTTGGATTTTTTGTATATTTTCTTTTCATCATGTTGCATCTATTTTGCTTGTTGTCTCAATATATTCCAACAATGTTCAAATTAGAATGATGAGTTGTGGCAAATCTAGTCAAAATTTTTGCATCTTGAATCTATATCAAATAACTAAAAAAAGTTAATTCAATCTAACATACAAATTTAACAAAAAAAATTTAATTTTAATATTACAATCACCTTATCGTTCTCAGTCTTGCCACTTTGGTTCTAGCCTCAATTTGGTCATATCATCCAGCAAACTTTTGGGTGGCAAGATTAATAGCTGCCCACCGATGATTGAGAGAATTCTTATTGCAATCAGATTCAGAAGGTTTGTTTTGATGATGATAATCATATATTCTATGCCAATATGTGCTTCTGCTTTGATCATTAACATGTATCGCATCCAAACTAATGCTTAACCATGCTGAACAGAGTAAAATATCTTCTTGGATAGAAAATTTATTTTTTCGTGATGCTTTCTTTTTTATGGATTTTGCCTGTGTGAAGAATGGAGGCATAGAAGTTGATCTCATAGCGGGATCATTCATGTCTACAGTTGAGTCGAATGCAACTTTATCTTCATCAAAATTTGAATTCCTGTAAAGCAAATTTGTAAAATAGACATTTTTTTGTGAGTCTATCTGTAAAAACAAAGACTAATTGAAGTTATATTATGATGATGATGATGATAATAATAATATATTTATTTTATTTTATTTTATTTTTTTATTTATATTATTATTATTATTATTTATATTATTATTATTATTATTATTGTTATTATTATTATTATTATTATTATTATAGAAATTAATAATATAAACTATAATTTATAGTATAATGTACATTCTTGGAAAAAATTATAATTAAAAGCACAACAAAAAATAATTAAAAAGTAAATAATAAATAAAGTTTAAAAATGTAATTAGAAAAGTATATGACTCTAATTGTAATTAAAAAAGTTAGTGGTTTAAAATTATAATTAATATACTAATTAAACTTAAAATAATCTTAAAAGAATGCCTATATATATATATATGTATGTATTTATATATATATGTATGTATATATATATATGTATGTATATATATATATATATATATCTTCTTCTTCTTCTTCTTCTCTTTTCTCTCCTCCTCCACTTTCTTCTTCTCCCCTCCCCCGCAATCAAAACAGAGAAAAAAAATTATTCCCACCCTATCCCTTTTTTTTCTCCATCCCCTTTATCTAGCCATTTTTTCTTGAGAAAAATAGATAAATACCTTGAGATTTTTGTATGTTTTTGGATTTTTTTTTTAATCTTTTGGTTTTTCTTTTTCTAGCCTTTGCTTCTCAAGATGATTGAAATATTTTTGATGCCTCCAAAATTGGAGAAGGTTGGTCTATATAGATATCAACAGCAATGGTAAGAAAATTTGTCCCTTTGTAATTTTTATTTTTTTAGGCCATGAATTTATTTTTTTTCAGTGAACATTCTGATAATATTCTGCTACTCAGTGATCGATGGAGCTTTTCTTTTTTTGTTTTTTAGTTTGCAGATCACATTAGAGCTTTTTCTGATTTCTTTTCTTTAGTTTGAAAATATGGGGGATGAGTTTGGGTGTTGGTTTTGGGGATGAAAAAACCCTATATATGGGTGTTTTGTCTTGGGGTTTAGAAAAAATCTAAAATTTAGGGGATGAAATAGGGGAACTGTTGGAGCACATTAGCACCAATCACTCCTCTAAATATGGGTTCTTTTATGGTTAGGGGAGTTGTTGGAGTTAGTCTAACCAAGAATGTTCAATTAATAGATGTGAACCAAAATTTTGGGCTGTAGCGGTCCACCCAAGATATACATCGAACCGTTAAGAGTCTGATCTTAAGAATATTTAACAACTGCACTCTTGCATTTAAGCAATAAGATGCAGGTGTATTGGCTCTACCGAAAGCAGGGCAAGTACTAATCTCGTTTATATATAATAGGTAGTGTGGTGGGAATATTTTTATCAAAAGAAAGAAAAATGTCATCGGGTCACTAATTAACTCCATCCTATAGAAAGGGAGATCTCTCTCTTACAATGCGGTCAATAGAAAGTCAAAAACTCAAATTCGGGGAATAGAAAAAGAACTAATTGAAGATGATACATCACTATTAGCTAATTTTATTAAGAAAATATATTAGTTTTTAGTATATAAGAAATTAAAAGTCAAGAAATTATTTTTGAAATTTATTTGTTAATTTGTTATCCAATTTTTTTTTTTGGGTGGAATAGGAGGTCCTTCTTTACAAGATTTCATTAATTGAAAAAAAAGTTACAAAAAAAGAGGGGGACATAAGGCCATACTGTTTTCTAAACCTAAGATGTGGTTAGACAGTCCCTGACCATTTACAACATTCAAGTTCTAACATCTACATGCAAATGCAACCTAAGTCCACTTATATACAATGTGATACATACAAAAAGAATCTAAGGAAATGTAAATAAGGTAAGACTCCTACCCTTACAAAAGGATCAAGTATACAAAAAGAATATCCTCTACAAAAAAGAAATTAGGAAATACTTGATCTCCTGAATCTGAAATATGGTAATTGCATTCTATCTACTCTGGCAATTCCTCTCGGCAAAGGAACTTGATTTTCCTGGTGGAAGATTCTCAGACCTACTGATTTAGTACCCATGTTAGTGAGGAGGTCTATGGCAAAATTTCCTTCTCTACAAATATGAAATATCTTCCATTCAAGCTACTCCATGATTCTAAGGATTTTTTGCATTTTTGTTGAATGATCCAGGGCCCTTTAACTTTGTTTTGTATTCATTGAACCACAACATCTGCATCCATTTCAATCCAGACCTTATAATGACCTCTTTCTAGGCAAATAGTGTTAGAAATTCAAATTAGGTCGCCCAATATTGACTGACCCAATCCAACCCATTTATTAATGGATAAAGAAAAAAATAAAAAAATAAAAATACAATAATAGATATGGGAATTTAAGAAACCTCCTAGGAGTGGGAAGTTAAATAACTTCTCATTATCTCTGTATGTGGAATTTTTTCTACCTATATAAAAGATACGTTCATTATCAGATAGATTGGGAAAAAAAAAAAAAACTTCTCTCAGTCGATCAAAAAAAATTTTTTCTCCACAAAAACACTTCTTAGAAAGGGCACTTAAGTTGTGAATTACAGTCTTCAACCAAGTTGTGTTTAAGACTTTGATCTGTGAGATTAACACAGTGACATACATAGGATTCGGGCAATTAAGGTAAGTATTCATTTTTGTAATATGAATACTCTTTTTGTTTCAAATAGAAAGGCCTCTCCAAATGACAGATAACTCTGCTAAGATTGCAAAAGGAACTTGCAAGTTTTCTAAAAAAGCCCAAATCATTTTTCTAGAATTGTCTCTAAGAACACCTCTTACACTTGCTCTTTTTGTGATTGAATATGGTAGCTTTTATCCAGATTGAGCTTAACCCAATCATCTTTAGGTTTTACCCACCAGATAGGAGAAAAAGTTCTAACTGAGAAGATTGGGGTTTACAATCCTAGAGCTCTGTAATCCATAAATCCCCTTTTCGAAGATTGGTGTTTACAATCCTATAGCTCCGCAATCTATAAATCCCCTTTCCATTGGTCTGCTTTGATGAGTTTAGCTTGAAATAGCTGTAACACCATTCTTTTAACTTTCCATATGATTCTATCAGAATAGAATCCGAAGACTCTATGTGTTGCATCATTCCTTTCAAGCCAAATGAACTAGAAGATAAATAAAGGAATAAGGGTTCTTATGTGACCATGAGCAGCAAAGTCTCCCAAAAAGAACCAAGATGATAACCAACTCCTTATGCCTCTATCCATTAGTAATTTGACTTGAAAAATGCCTGCAAAGAACTCCCAAACTTCTTTAGCCTTTTTTCCATTTAGAAAACAGTGATCAATAGACTCAATATCTTGGCACCATTGACATTTTGATGGAAAGTAGAAACCTTTTTTCTAAAGCTTAGTGTCAACTGGGATCCATCCTTTAGCAGTCTCCAGCAAAAATAAGAGATTTTGGTTGGAATAAATGAGTACTAGATTCTAGAAAAAATCAATTGATAAGTACTGGTCACTCTACATTGTTCCCATACTTGTTTAAGTTTATAGCTCCGATCCATAGAATCCAACCACCAGCAGATATCCTGTTCTTCATAGATGATGGTTTGTTGGATTTTTAAGAAGATCCTTAGAGGAACAAACTCTTCAATTTTAGATAACTCCCAAACTCCATTACTAATAATATCTTTAACCTACAATTGTTTGAGGGAGTTATCTGGAGCAATTTGTACCAAATTTCCATCTTCCAACTAGTTATCAAACTAAAGAGAGCAACATCCCTGCCCTACTTGCCATATCATGTTGTCTTTACAAGCATTGGCCATCTCTTTCATTCTTTTCCAATTATGAGAATCCTTAGGTTTGATAAGAACCAGTGCAATGAAAAGGCCTTTACAGTATCTTCAATTTAGGAATTTTACCTAAAGACTTTTATGTGATCTAAACCTCTACCACAGAGTCATGGAGAAAGCTTTTATAAGATTTGAGATATTTCTGAAGCATAAGTCTCCTTCTTGAAGTGGAAAGTAAGTTTTGTTTCATTTGCACCAATGTAGAGTTCTAGATTCTCCTTTGTCTCCCCATAGGAATTTATTGAATGTAGTTTCAATTTTGGTAACAATCCATTTAATGGGGGTTTGAACTTGCAACAAGTGTTAGGGGATATAGGAGAGAACTGACTGTATCAAGATGATTCTTCCACCTAGAGAAAGAATTTTAGCCTTCTATCCTAATAATTTGTTCTGGATTTTGGTTAGGATGCTATTGAAATTGTAGGGTTTTGTTTTCCTCCCTTCAAAAAGGGGGATGCCAAGGTAGTCTGTAGGAAGTTTCAACTTTTTGAATTTAGTTACTTTATTGATTTGTTTTTCATGTCTTTTTGAGCCATGCTTATCCAACAAAAAGCCACTTTTCTTCTAATTGATTTTTGCCTTGACATAGCTTCATATGACTGGAATAGCTCCAAAATCTTTTTCAAACTACTTTTTTGGCCATTGGTAAATATTATGAGGTCATCTACATATGCCACGTGACGTACTGCTTGGGCTTGTTTAGTTTTATATGCAATAGATGAGTACTTCTCCAAAAGAGAGTTCAAACCTCTTATTATATACTCTACTGCAGTAATAAAGAGCTTAGGAGACAGGGGATCTCCTTGTCTCAACTCCCTTGTAGCCTTGAAATAGCTAGTAGATTGGCCATTAATGACGACAGAAAACTAATAGTTTTCAACGCATTTTTAAACCAATTTGATCAAGCATCTTTAAATCCCAATCTCCTTATCACTTTATACAAAAAACCTCCATTCAAGTCTATCATATGCCTTCAACATATCTAGTTTCAAGACTAGATTGCCTCCTCTCACTTTATCATCCAAATGGTGGATCAGCTCTTGAGCTAAAAGCAATTATTGTTTAGCAACCTTCTAGATACAAACCCACTTTGATTTAAAGAAATGATCTTGTGCAACACCATAGCTAGTCTCTTAACAAGTATTTTGGTGATGATTTTGTTAAGAACATTACAAAGGTTGATAGGTCTATAATATACCCAAACCTCTGGTTTGCCAATTTTGGGGATAAAGGCAATAGTAGTAAATGTTACTACTTTTGGGATTTCCCTTCCTTCAGAGACGTCTTTGACTGCATTCACCAAGTCTTCTTTGATAATAATCCAGCATACTTGGTAGAATTTGGCAGTAAAACCATTGGGGCCAGCAGATACATCAGGGCTTATTTCCATGATCACTTTTTTTACTTCCTCTTTAGTACGAGTTCTTACTAGATTAGTATTATCATTAGGAGATAAGATCTTAGGGATATAATCCAAGGAACCATTGTTTTGATTGCCTTCTGATTGTAAAAAGCTTTGGAAAATAGTCAACATAAAAATTTTTAATCTCCTCCTTATCTTCAACTTTTCGTTGATCCTTAACAATCTAGATATGATTCTGCTTCTTCTTTTTCTTGTCATAGCATGAAAGTATCTAGTGTTTCTATTCTCTTTCAATAATTTGATGCCTACTTTTTGTTACCAAAACATATCCTCTTCACTAAGAAGTTTTTGCAGTTTAGCAAAGCCTAGATTTAGAGCACATCTGTTCTCTTGAGTAGGATCATTCTGATATTTAATCTTCAAATCTTCCACCTCTTTTTCAGCATCCTTTACTTTTTGAAACACATCCCCAAAAACAATTTTGTTCCGAACTTTAATCTGCTCTTTCAGTCTTCTCTATTTATACCAAAATTTGGTTCTGTCCTCACCAAGAGCAAAATGATTCCAATTATCCTTTACCATATTAAAAAATAAGGGATGATTAGCCCAAATATTCAGGAATGAAATGAGGAGGGACCTCTATCCTCATTCAACAAAGCTTGAGCCAAAAATGAAGCATAATCTGATCCTTCTCTAGCAAAAACTCTAATATTGGTTTTCATAAAAACTTCTCCCCAATTTCAATTTATGCATGCCCTGTCAAGCCTCTGAAACAACCTTCCTTTAGTCCATGTAAACTTATTTCCCACATGCCTCTGAAACAACCTTCCATTGATTTGTTATCAAAGTTAATTGTTATGAAACTAACAAACATAAAAAAAGATGAAGAAGTAACTAAAGGCCCATGAACTAAATAAACTATAGAGCAAATAAAAAAAATGCTTACATGGTGTCACGTAAGCATTACAATGGATGCAAAGATTCAAGGAATGCTATAGTGTCATATGTTTTTATTGTATATCTTGTATGATTTAGGTAATTATATAGCTAAAGTTCATTAATTTTATTAAAAAATTATTAATTTATTGAAGTGTATTTGTTTTAATTTGAAATATTTATGAAATTTAAAAATAAAAGGTTAAGAGTAAAAAAATTAACTTAATTTTGAAAAGGTTATCAATTTGCCAACAATTCAAAAAGAAATTGAGATTAATTATAAAAAAACTCTTAAAAATTTTAAAGGAGCAACACGGAACCTCACATGACAACCTATCCAAGAATTAAATAAAATAAAAATAAAAAACACTTAAGAAGTGTCACACTACTCCTTAACTTTATCATTATAATCATTAAATAAAAGGCAAAACTTTTTTTTTAAAAAAAAAGAAAAACATTTTTGAGAACACAATCATTTTAAATAAAATGGGACACATTAAAATGACACTCAACCATTTTAATATATAGAATTGATTTAATTTAATCACCAAAAAAATTGGTACTTTGTCATTTTAATGTTTTAACAAAAATAAAAATAAAAAGGAAAAAAAATGTATGTGGTAGCTTGAGATTTAATGTTTAAAAAAGAAAAGACAAAAATGGTGGGGTGTGACCTTACCATTTTAATATACTTATAGATTATTACATGAAAATTTTCATATACTACCAAAGCATATTGGTACGGAATCCATTTCATTTATAAATAAATTTTATGGATTTCCAATTTTGAAATGAATTCTTTTGGGATCATAAAATAATTTCAAGTCAGTTTTAGCATTTGTAAATCTAACATGTATTTAAAACATATGTAGAATTAGAATTAACTAGTCTTTCTCCCGTCCATCAATATAATTTTATATAAATGTAATGTATAAAATAATTAAAATAAGTCCCATTAGATTTATAATATAAGTATCTAATAATATAAGAAAAGATAATTGCACAATATACTAATTGAATTTACAATGCGTAGTTTAAATAGTATAGGACCTATGTGATATATGGGAGAAATGAGTATTTTGATCTTTTTGTTATTGTTAATAGTTAATTTTTTACAATTAATATGAGGGATAAAACATAAATATATTTTGTTATATTAAATTTTCAGCACTGATTACAACTTTTATATTTTTGTATAATTTGATAGTTTTAGAAAGAAAAATCATGAATGATGTAGATTAATACATTTTCATCATTTATTTAGCATATTTTTAATGTAACAGATCAGTTTTTCTCCTTTTTAATGTACATAATAGTCTTTGCTTTTTTAATATAGAAATGACATGTGGCAGGCGTACGTCAAAAGTAAAAAGATGAAGGGAACAAAAATGGTGCAATGGGTTCTGTTTTAGTATATAACATATATTTGTATATTTTACATAAATGGACTTTTGTTATATTTTAAGATATTGAATAAATATTATAAGTAATTAAAAAAATATGTAATAACTTTATTTTGTAATGGTAGCAAACATCTAATTAAATTTATAAGCTATATACATTTGATAAGTTAATTATTTGTAGAACTCTAATAGCATTATGTAGAGAAAACTAATGAAAGCATGGTCAATAGCATATATAATAATTAATAAATTGTGAATATTACAATAAAAATAATAGAGGAACTCATATCTTATGAAACCATAGCAAAGTTACAATAATTATTACATTAAATTAATACAGATAATGCTTATATAGAATTTAAGAAGAATGCTATTTGATATTGAAATGTAATCAAAGTTATATAAATTGCATTTGGATCTGCTGTTGATACATTCAGTAGAACAATAGTGAATTGATTAAGCTCATAATGCACACCATCTATATTTATCATAGTTAAACACAAAATCACATAAAAGAAAAATACTAGATTGCACTTTTTTTCTTCTTTCTTGATACCAAAAGAAATTAAAATCATATTAAAGATTGGAAAAAAAGGTTGCATATAAAGGATACTATTGTACTATGCCATTTTTATAATATCTTTATAAAGATATTTTTGTCTTTTATAAGTTCGCGTTTGCAGAATTGCAACACCTCTTGGGCTTAGATTGGGCAAAGTTTGAGTAAAAATCTAGGATTTGTAAATGCTACATTTCCAAATAAATTCTATATAGTGCTTTCAAATATTAAAAAAAAAATTAGAATTGCAAATGAATTTCACAAAATTTAGTGGAATTCATTTGGTTCAAATAGTCTATAGTAGTAATATATTTTAGACAAATATATAAGACAACTTCTCTCGACTAGGTGTTCTCTCTTCCAAGAATAAAACTCTCCAAGCATATCTCCCCTTGGTTTTCCCAAAGGGTCCCTCTTGCTGTGATCCTTTTTGAGCTCCGCGTCGGTGTTTGCCTTGTGTCCCTTTGTTTTTCTTTGTTTGTTTTTTCTATTTCGTGTATGTTGGTATTTTTGGTTTATGTTCTTCAGATCTAGGTCTTTTGAACTCAAATTTATGTTGTTTGTTGCCCCTTCATGTTTGTATAATGGCATGCTTTGAGACTTATTCTGTTCATTGCTGGAGTTTTGAATTACTCCTCAGTGATGCTCTGGTGTCTGCTTTGTTGTTCTTTTGCAGAGGTAAAAGGGTGGTTGTTGGTACCACTTATTCAGACATGGACTCAAAGGGTTCATTCTTTGTTTTTGGAATGTTTAGACTATCTTTGTTTTTAATCTCCTTGGCCCAACCTCTATTTAGTCTAGGGAGTCCCTTTAAACCCACAATTATGACGGCTTTTATTTATCCTTCTATATGTGTCACTTCACTGACATCATTTTTGGATCAAGAGTTATTCGTGTCTTACACCTCGTAGATGGCCTAGAATAGGGTATCAATTTTACACTGTGGTGTGTTTGCAAATTCTATTGCAGTGTGGTTTTTTATGGCTCTTCGAAGGGCAATGATTTGTGTTGTAGTTTCTACAATGTTAGCGGAGAGTTATACTCTATTTTTGGCTTATAACTTGGCTAAAATGTTTGAGATTTGATTGAAGATTCATGTACTCTGGTGCTTATCAGAAGCGAGGCAAAACAAGTTGTAGACTATTCTGTATTGGGTGGATAGGCCATCTTATGTAATAGTATTTTTAATCTTTTTGCTCAAAAAAATCTTGAATAATATAAAATATCATTTTCTAAATAGAATAAAATTATTAATTATTGAATTTGAAATGCAAATAATTTAGCAATTACTAAATAATTTTTCTTCAGACTCTCTTATTTATATTTCTTATAAAGAAGATATAACCTTTATTTAAAATTAGATATTCAGATTTTAATTTTTTTATGAACAATTAAAATGATACATTTTCCATTTCTAATATAAACATACATCTATATTTTGGAAGTAAAAAATAAATTCTTCTTTAAAATAGATATCTTCACTTTATGTACACATTTACTATAGAAAGTTTTATATATATATATATATATATATATATATGTATATGTGTGTGTATTATAGTACTTTTAACTATTATTTCTAAAAATAATAAACATTTAATTATTTATTAAGTTTATATTATACTATACACTTGGATGATTTTGTACTTCTTATTCTTTTGTAATTCCTATTTAAAATCTTGAATAATTTTTCAAAAATCATCTAGCAACCACTCCCCAAGTTCTTTTTATCTATCACCTAAATGTCACAGAAAAATTTGCAAATATTAGCATTATCATCCAACAAACCCAATTCCTAGCAAATCAAATAACTAAATCTACAAGTGCTATGTTCATGTCCGTTTGAAGAGAGTGCGCATATGGGTTTCTTGGCATGTCCTCCATATAGAATGCAAATGGAACTTGTTACCTTGCTCTCTGTTAAAGTCAAGTTTTCATATTAAGTCAATTTTTTTTTTTTGTAGTGACTTAATTTATTACTAGCTGGGCCAACCATGGGTGGTTAAAATACACCAAGTTGTCCATTGGGATCATGCTGTCAATGGTGAATGAGCAAAGAGTTTGATCTGGCCCACCAAACAATAGTTGAAGATGTTCTGAAACCCACATCCGGACAAATCCAACACATGCACACTTGGACCAATTTAGAAGAAGAAAAAAAAAAGGTAAGACCTGTTTTTTTTTAAAAAAAAGAAACAAGAAAAAAAAGAAAAAAATAAAAAAAACTGGGCGGCTCTATGGCGTGATAATATACACCACGTCTGAGCATATATATGTGCTCATGATCCATGCGAAACAATTGTATGGGTTCACCACATTGACACTCAAGTTATTAAAAAAACTAGTTATTTAGTGAAACTCAGTCTTGACATGCAGTAAATGGTAAATTACCATTAGACACGATAGAGAAAAACAATCATTCAAACATACAAGTAAAAGATGGCCAATGAGAGAAATATTGTAGTAAAGAATAAATAAACACTATTATCTGACAAATACATTTGATAATTTAGAGATGGTAAAAATCATTCGAACATAAAAGTGAAAGGTGGCTAATACTATGAGAGAAATATTGCAGTAAGAATAAATAAATTCCCTGAAACTTTCTTGCAATAAGTATTGCACACACTCTAGCATTTTAGCATACACGAAATTCACAGAAGGGAGAGTTCGTCACACACTAGTTTCCTGGCTCTTGCGTGAAGTGCTACCAATATGTCAAGAAAGTTAGTAAAAGGTGCTTTAGATGCACGTGGTTCAAAGTTAATGCCAAAAAAATGAATTTGCTATGCTTTTCTATATGATGGCCCGTGTTGAGATATTTCGCCATATGTTCATTTTATCAAACAATTTTTTGGATGTTAAATATTATTGGATGGGTTAGCCAGTCACTAGTTAATTGCAAGACCTAAATGTTATGGAGGACAAAGTACTACACTAAGAAGATATTAAAAGCCACCTCTTAAATCCGTAAAAAACCCACCTCTGAAATTCTACACAGCCTGGTCTGCGTGCCTCTAATGAGTTAAACCTATAACTGCACTAGTGTCACTTGCACGGTTGCAAGTTTAGGCTCAGGACTAGTAGAATTATACTAGAGCTAGTTGCTAACTAGTTCTGAGAGCTAACTATTATACGAGATGAAGTGCTACGCTAAGAAGGTGGCAGGAATGAATCCATATGAGCCACATTTAGAATCTCGCACCGTCTAATTTATGTCTCCCTTTAACGAGTTGAACAACCATTCGTGTGCCTTTAACGAGGATGCTAGGTTCTCAACAATGGTGTATAGAATGTCCAACTTATAATGACTTAAGCCCAATTACTGGCCTGCCACCACATTAAGTCTAATCAACTAGCCCAAAATGCTTAAGCCTGTGATGGCAGTAGTAGTAAAACCAAGTCATTATAAGGTGCACACAAATCTCACACAAAACCAACGTGAAAGGGCGTTACAGACTTCCTCCTTACGTCGTGGCCTAAATACAAATAGGACAGAACCACAGTCTTGGACCTAGGTAGCATGGAATCTGCCTAAGACTTGCTCTAATATAACCTGTAATGACCTAGGCCTAACTACTGGCCTCCTAACGCATTGAGCCTAATCAACTGGCCCAAAAAGCTTAAACCTGTGATAACAGTAGTAGTGAACTCAAACCATTATAAGGTGTACACAAATATTACAAAGAACTAATATGGGAGGGCATTATACAAATTTTATGGATCAATTGTGTATTAAAAGGCTTATAAGTAAGTATTTTAGGTCTACTAATAAATTGGGTGAACAATTGCGGATCAATTAATTTGAAGCCCAAGTAGTTTTATATGTACAACACTAATCTCACTCACGAGCCAAGAGTCTAGACTCAAGGTGTGATATTAATAGTATGAAATGCTTGATCAAATGATCATGACAAGGAAAAAGGATAAAATGTCATGTGAACAATATTAACATTAGTGTGACTCGCTAAAATATAGAGAACAATTGCAAGGGATGAGCATGACTCATAGTCATGTTATGTCCAATAAAAGAAATAGCCACCCTGCTGTGCAATATTTTACAGTAGGGCAAATTCTACTCTTGGTGCTTATTGTTGGCTCATTGTCCTATTTTAGTCTTCATTATCGTAAAAGTGGTAAATTAGTTCCCAATGTTACAAAATATGAAATAATTAGTCCCCAATGTTACAAAAATTGACAATATTAGTCCTAATCATTAAATAAATGTTAGAAAATAACAAAGAATACCCTTTAAATGGTAAAACTATTTTTTAACTTTAAAAACTTTTTTTGTTTTTTCCAAATCAACCCCAACCACTTTCACTACCATTGTACCACGACCAAACCTTTACAAACAAACCAACCCCCATCCCACCCTATACTCCTCAACTCACCCTACCCGTTAGCTCTCTAGAACATACACTGTGGTGGCAAATTAACTAAAGAGGGGGGAGGGGGACAAATTTAGTTAATAGAAACTTTTTCAAATTTCAAAAATGAAAACACACAAATGAGTAGTATACCTAGCAATCTATATAATACTACGTAACAAAGACTTACAAGCAATTTAACAAACACTTAAACAACTAAGAATAATAAAGCAATCACATCAGTATTTTATCAAACACATGGTGAGCAATGAAGGAAATAACAAGAAATCATAGAGAAAGAGAGATGCAAAACCAATTTAAGGTGATTCGGCCGAGCCTACATCCATTGCCTAGGATTCTCCCCTTAGGACTTTAAGCAACCTCCACTGTTAAGCTTCTTCAAAGGTTGCTAAAGCTCAAACCAACATACACCTTTTTGGAGCCTTTCCAAAGAACCTTAGCAAAGCCCCTTTGCCAAGAATTTCCTCGCACACAAGAGCTTTACACAGTCTTCCCAAGATAATCAAGCTATGGTATGTATGTATCAACAATAAAAAGAGAAGTTTCTTAAAGATAAATCACTACAACTTCTAATAAGCAAGATATGAAAATGGAGGCTCTTGTTTGCTCAAGTATATAGCAAGATTGTAGCTCAAGAATCAAAGATTTCTAAGCAAAAGGATGAAGAATTACTTCGAAATGCTCAAGTATGAACAGCTAGGCTAATTTCCAAATTGGGAGTGAAAAGGTATTTATAAAAGGAGGGGAAATGTACCACCAACAGTTATATTTTCCAAATCTGGATACTGCCAATGGGGGGGTTTGATAGGCCAGTAAGGGCTAATGACAACCTTTACACACTCTACCTTTGCCGACAGCCTTAGCCAGTAGGCCGGTAAGTGGCCTTACACCCCTGCAATCATGCTATTTTGCCTCTTTTGAAAATCTAAAGCATTTTTACAGTTCATAAGCATTTCAACAAGGCTTGAAATAGAACAATTTAGATCAATAACAAGATTTGCAAAGTTCTTTAAAGGTATGAAGTTATGAACACAATTAAGAACAACTTCAAAAAGTATTTCCTTTTCCAAAAACAAGTTTATCCAAGAGTGCAAAATGAAGTTTCTATGGAATCATGCAAGTTTAGAGCTATAATTTGTATACTACGGCGAAACACAAAAGAGCACTATCCAATACTCCTTATGTCGCATTTGTCTCTGCCTTATATCTCTTTCTTCAACACTTGACCATCCTTGAACTTCTTCAAATCTCTTCAAATAGTCTTCATTCATTCTTTTGAGTTCTTTGTACAATGATTCTTGCATTACTTTGTTAGCTATCTCATAGTTCAAATTCAAAGACAATTATTTGCAAAAGATTGGTACTAATAAAACCATTTAACACTAATAATTTGTAACATCATCAAAACACGCATTAGCCATCATTTAGCTAACAATCTCCCCTTTTTTTATGATGACAAATTATTTTGCAATAAAAAAAGTCAAAGAAAGATGACTCTTCCTTATTTAAACAATTAAGCGATATAAGCAATGTAACCACAAAAATCATGCATTCCATCATATGTATAAAGCCATTCATTCAAAACATTCATTCAAACCATTTATATCCATGTCATTCATCCAAACCATTCAATCATACCATTCAACCATACAAGAAACCGTTCATCCAAACCACCAAACCATCCATACCATTTTTTTTCTCCCCCTTTGTCATCATCAAAACCAATAAGAGCATATGGAATGAAAAAAACAACAAAGATAGATAAAATCAGTAACATCCAGATAAGTAATAAAATCCAAATAAGCTAAAAACTAAGATGGGTAAACAACTAAGGTCTAATGCTTACAATGCTAAAGATGAATGCAATTGTTCAACAAAAAAGCAATGAAAATCATGAGAGAATTGTTTTTCTTGAAAAGCAAGAATTCTTCCAAGAGGCTAGTCATGATGATGTTGATCACAGTATTCTTTGAAGAAGTCATTCATATCCTTCCTCATATCTCAACATACCTAATTCTAGTGTTCATCATCTCCATTTGTGTAAGGATTCAGGATAAAATAGATGCCTCACCAGTTTGACCACTAGAACTCGACCTTTCTTGCCCTTCGAAAGTAGAACCGGCTCCATATCTCATCTCTTGGCGACGAATCTCATCTGCCCTAGCACTTTCTATAGAAGCTTCAGCCGTGGCATAAAGAATTTAAGTCTCCGAATCGTCCTCTTCTTCACTCTCATTCACATCCATAAGGGCTTCAATTTGTGGCTCATTTATGGTGATACCTCTAGCTTTAGGCTGTTGCTCTTTAGTTCTAGCACGGTCCCTCTTAGCTTCCCTATCTAGTTCTTCTTGTACTTCATCTGCAAGAGCGACTATAAGAGATAGAACTGGATTGGAGAAAGTAGTGCCTTTTTTAGGCCTATCTTTGATTTGTTCTTTAATATGAGGTGGTAAGTCCGCATACTCATCCTTTTCAATATGACGCCATTATACCATAAAGTTATTATAAGCCATATCAAAGTTCCATCTAAATGACTTATTCTTCTTAGGCAAAGGGATGTTGAACCACTTAAAAATATATGTGAGTGCCATGCCATAGGTGGGTTGTTGCTTAGTCAATCCAATGTGCACACTGTGTTTAAGACTAATAAATGGTAATGCAACATTCTTCTTATGATACACATTATACATATTAGAAGCATCAATAAAGCCAACTCTATTATCATGCATTTCCCTAGGCATTAACACTTCATTAAATATCTTGTTCATAAGACTTCTTTCCACATTCAATTCACTTTTAAGAGGGGTTATTTCTCTATAAGGAGCATTATTCCTTCCCAAATAAGCTTTAACCACCTCATCAACAACATCCTCTTTGTTTTTAGGCCAACCTTTAGAATGACATTGCCTTTCACCCTCAATAAGAAGTTGAAATATATTATGTAACACATTTTCATTTAATTCAAAAGGGATTCCCTTAACAGTTGATCTTATACAAATATTAGGAGCTTGTTCAAAGAACTTAACAGTCTCATAAAATTCTCTAATCAAATCATCACAGACTTCACACTTAAGACGAATAAAGAAATCCCAATCTTGAAACTTAAGAAGCTCAATTATTTTGGTACCTTCAAAATGTACAACACTATGTTCTTCCCATACATTATCTTCTTCTCCTTTGGTTTCTCTTCTTAATTAGATGATGAACCACTACATGGGTTTGGAAATGGGTCTCTTCTTAGTGATGATGGATCTCTCCTTGGCCTCTTGGTCTTCTTTTTCTTGGAGGTTTCTTGGCTTCTTGGATTCACCATTTTGTGATTTTGAAGAAAAAGATGATGGAGAAGAATTTTATGAAGTGGGTCTTTAAAAAACTCAAGAAATTTGTGAGAATTTTGGGTGAAAAAGTGTTTTTGTAATGAGAGTTTAAGAGAGAGGGGTTAGGGTCTAAGAAAATAGAGTTTGAATGGGTTTAGAAGTGTTAAAATCAAGTTTAAGTATGCCTTTCTGGTATGTGCCAATCTACCGGTAAGCCTTTAAGGAGATCAGCTAACCCTACCGGTAGGGACAGAGTGCAGGCCTGTTTCTCTGCTACTACTGGCAAGCCCACTGGCCCAGCTGGCCGATTAGTAGGCCCTATAAGTTTATTTTTTCAAATTTTTTGCAAAGCTAAACTTATTTGAATGCAATTTTGAGCCAAAACAATAATTTGCAAGCATGTAAAGAAACTTTAAGGACAAATTTTCATCTCAATCTCTCTTTGAATTTTGCAAATTGTTTTTCATGCAAAGGTTTTGTAAAGATGTTGGAAACTTGATGCATTGTATAAATAAATTCAAGTACAATGTCACCTTTTTGTACAGGATCCCTAATGAAATAATGTCTAATCTCAATATGTTTGGTCCTAGAATGTTGGATAGGATTCTTAGTCAGATTAATAGCACTAGTGTTATCACAATAAATAGGCCCATGATCATAATGCAAACCATAATCAAGTAAGTTTTGTTTCATCCACAAAATTTGAGCAACACAAGAACCAATGGCAATGTAGTTGGCCTCGGTCGTAGAGATAGCAACACTATTTTGCTTCCTATTTGACCAAGACACCAAGGAATAACCGAGAAATTGACACGTTCTACTTGTGCTCTTTTGGTCAACCTTATAACCAGCATCATCGGCATCAGAATAACCACATAAATCAAACAAGGTTCCTTTAGCATATCAAAGTCCGAAATCAATTATACCTTTAAGATATCTAATTATTCTCTTCATAGCAACTAGATGAGATTCTTTAAGACTAGATTGGAAACGAGCACATAAACATATGGCAAACATGATATCTAGCCTAAAGGCCTTTAAATAAAGTAGACTACCAATCATACCTCTATACCTTTTCTCATCCACGGGCTTACCTTTCTCATCCTTTTCAAGCTCAATAGAGAGACTCATTAAAGTGCCAATGTCCTTATCATCTTCAAGCCCAAATTTCTTGATAACTTCTTTTGTGTACTTGGCTTGGTTGACAAATATTCCTTCCTTTGTTTGTTTGATTTGAAGCACAAGGAAGAACGTGAACTCTTCCATCATGCTTATTTCGAATTCCTTGTTCATACACTTAGCAAAACTTTCACACAAGGCAACATTAATAGCACCAAATATAATATCATCCATATAAATTTGCACAAGCAAGATGTCATCATTTTCTCTTTTGATAAACAAAGTTGAGTCTAATTTTCCTTCTTTAAATCCATTTTCAACAAGAAAACCACTAAGCTTTTCATACCAAGCTCTTAGAGGTTGTTTCAAACCATATAAAATTTTTTCGAGTTTGTAAATATGATTTGGAAAACAAGAATCTTCAAAACCGAGAGGTTATTCAACAGATACCTCTTCTTCAATTAAACCACTTAGAAAAGCACTTTGCTCATTCGTTTGATAAAGTTTAAAGTTCATATAACAAGCAAATGCAAGCAACATGCGAATTGACTCTAATCTAGCTACGGGAGCATAAGTCTCATCATAATCTATTCTTTCTTCTTGATTATACCTTTGAGTTACAAGTCTAGCTTTATTCCTAGTAACTACTCCAGATTCATCAAGTTTGTTTCTCAAAACCCATTTAGTTTCAATTATTGGGTCTTTTCTAAGTCTCTCAACTAGTTCCAAACCTTGTTTCTAGTGAAATGATTAAGTTCCTCTTGCATGGCTATTATCCAATTCTCATGTAGCAAGGCTTCGCTAACATTATTAGGCTATGTATGAGAGATGAATACATAACACTTACAAAAGTCATTGAGATTTTGCCTTGTAGATTTTGCCTTGTTCTTACGCCTGTAGATGGATCTCCAATGGTTTGTTCTTTGGGATAATGCCTCACGAACTTCCGACTATTGGGTAAGTCAATATGAACTTCTTCTTGCTCCAAGTTGTCATCTTGACTTGAATCTTGTTCTTCAATCACCTTGTGTTGAGAGTCTCCTTATTGATTTTCATCTTCTTGGTCATTTTAAGACTCATTGCTGTTTGTAGGTCTTTCATCAATAGTGACTTTCTCCAAGAGGTTACCTATATCATCATCATTATCTTTTCTTGACACAAAGGGGTTAGTCTCATCAAAAGTAATATGCATTGACTTTTCCACTACATGAGTTTTTTTGTTATAAACACGATATGCCTTAGTCTTTGTGGAATAATCAAGAAATATGCCTTCATCTGACTTAAGCATCAAATTTATGCAGATGATCTCTAGTATTTAAAATACAGCATTTACAACCAAACACTTTAAAAAAAGAAATTTTGGGGGTTTTTCCATGCCAAAGCTCATAAGGGGTTTTGTTCAAAATGGGTCTAATGAGAACTATATTTTGTACATAACATGCAGTTTTAATGGCTTCACTCCAAAAATATGTTGGCAAGTTGTGTTCTTTAAGCATAGTTCTTGACATTTCTTGTAAAGGACGATTCTTCCTCTTTACTACCCCACTTTGTTGAGGAATTCAAGAGGCCGAATAGTTATGTTTAATGTCATGTTCATCACAAAAATGCATACACGGAGAATTCATGTATTTTGTGCCATTATGAAGTAGCCTTTGTCATTTTGCACTTTTCTACACAATCTAGCAAATTCATTGAAGGTTTCGTTTTTATGTGCAAGAAACATGACCTATGTGAACATGGTATAATCATCTACAACAACCAAAGCTATCTAGATCCACTTAAACTAGTAACACCAATAGGTCTAAACAAATCCATATGTAGCAATTGCAATGCACATGATGTTGAAACCATGTTGATAGGCTTAAAAGATGTTTTATGTTGTTTGCCAAGTTGACATGCATCACACATTTTGTCCTTTTCAAATTTCAATATAGGCAAGTCTCTAACAAGTTCATGTTTAGACAAGTTTTTCAAGGTGCTCGTGCTCACATGTCCAAACCTTCTATGTCACAACCAAGAATTTTCATCCATAACGGACAAACAAGTAACATTTTAATTCTCAAGTTGATCGATCTCTACCATGTGCATGTTATCATTTCCACTAGCAACAAACAATACATTATCACTATCACAATCATGAACAATGCAACTAGTGGATTTAAACATAACTTTATGACCTTTATCACATAATTGACTAATGCTAAGTAAACTAAACTTAAGACCTTCAACAAGCAAAACATTAGGAATAAAAATAGTATTTTTGTTACTAATGCTTCCCTTGCCAATTATCATTCCTTTATTATTGTCCCCAAAGGTGACATCTCCCCCTTGACCTTTTTAAAGTCATAAAACAATAAAGGATCACCCATCATGTGTTTGGAGCACCCCTTATCCAAAATCCATTTCTTCTTGCTACGTTTGCTAACATGGCATACCTACAAATAGCAAAATAACAAGAAGCTGCCTTATTTATGGGCCCCTAACTCTTTTAGGTCCTTGATATAAATTCTTTAACGTTTGGATTTCATAACCTATTTGGATTTTTGCCAATGCGAGACAAGAGTGGCTGTATCACGTGGTCTCTTGTAATAACAATGAGTGAAAACATGCCTATCTTTTTCATAATAGGTGTGAACAATAGAGGATTTCAAAGGAGTAGTGGAGATGGAAGCTTTCACAAAGTAAGTTTTCAAATATTTTTGTTTGATTGTAGGCTTAAAACCAACTCCACTTTTGTCAAATGCCATTTTTTGATAACCAAGAAGTTTTTCAAAGTTTTCCCTTCTTCCATTTGTAAACTTTTGAATGATGCCATTTAAATTCTCAATTTTCTTTTACAAAACTTTTATTTCTTTTTCAAACTTCACAAAATCTTTGGTAAAAAAGTCTTTTTCTTTTTCTAAAATCCTAATTTTCTCAACAAGAGTTGCAATTCTTTTTTCTAAAATATCCTTTTCATTTAATGCAATTTTTAACTTCTTTTGCAAGCATTTGTTGTTGTTCAAAGCAAGAAGAAGACGATCATGCAATTTTCCCAAAGTTTCTTGCAATTCCTCAAAATTATACTCATCACTTTTATCACATGAAATAGAAGCAGTAGAACCACAAGGGATAGATTTTACCTTATCTTCATTTGCCATAAGACAAAAAAAGTTAGCAACCTCATGCTCTTTCTCCAATTCTTCTTTACTGTTGGTGACGTCCCAAATAGCTTTGAGTGCCTCGCCTTTGTCTTTGACATATATATATATATATATATATATTGAAAGCTTTGGGCAATTAGCCTTGATGTGGTCGGGCTTGTTGCAATTGAAGCACTTTGGCTCGTCATTCTTTCATTCTGTTGGCTTTTTGAACTTCTTGCCTTTCTTCTTCCAATTGCTTGAAGTAGAGCCCTTCCTCCATTTTTTGTACTTGATGAACTTCTTAAAGTTTCTAGCAAGAAGTGCCATCTCCTTCTTCGAGTCTTCATCACTATCATCATCATCATCACTTGAATCTTGTTTGGAAGCCACAAGAGTTATGGATTTCTTCATTCTCCTATCCTTTTCTTCATCAGCTCTCTTTTCAAGTTTATAGGTCATGAGTGACCTAGTTAATTCATTCAATTGATAAATGTTGAGATTCTTGGATTTTGCGCGGCCATTGCTTTTGCTTGCCAAGATGATAAAGACTCCTTAGCACCTTCTTCACCATATCTACATTAGAGTATTCCTTTCCAAGTGCCTTGAGGCCAATAGTGATTTCAAGGAATCTAGCAAATATTTGTTCAATTGTTTCATGTGGTTCCATTATAAAAGCTTCATATCTTTGAACAAACATATTGATTCTAGATTCCTTAACTTGACTAGTTCCTTCATAGGTCACTTCAAGTTGGTCCCAAAGTTCCTTAGCCAAGGTGCAATCCATAACTATAGCAAATTCTATGGTGTTTAAACTAGCAAACAAGATATAAAAGGCTTTAGTATTAATTTGTTCAAGCATTATTTCACGATCATCTTATTCATTTTCCAACTTAGGAACCATCATATCACCCTTCATTTGCATAGGTATTCGAGGTTCATTAACAACAACTCTCCATGCTTTATAATCATGCCATTGAATAAAAAACTTTATTTTCAATTTCCAAAGAGCATAGTTGGTACCATCAAATATAGGGGTTTTGTTGATAGACAAGCCCTCAATAGGTGAAATATCTATGTTATTTGCCATGACAAAATTCTACTAGTAGTTAAACAATATGGAGAACCTTAGCTCTAGATACCAATTGTGGGTGGCAAATTAACTAAAGAGGAGGGGTGAATTTAGTTAATAGCCACTTTTTCAAATTTAAAAAAAATGAACACACATAAACAAGTAATATGGCTAGCAATCTATATAATACTATGTAGCAAAGACTCATAAGCAATATAACAAATACTAAAACAACTAAGAACTACAAAGCAATCACATGAGCATTTTATTGAACACATGGTGAGCAATGAAGGAAATAACAAGAAATCAAAGAGAAAGAGAGAGACAAAACCAATTTAAGATTGTTCGGCTAAACCTACATCTACCACCTAAGGATTCTCCCCTTAGGACTTCAGGCAACCTCCACTATTAAGCTTCTCCAAAGGTTAGTGAGGCTCAAACCAACATTTACCTCTTTGGAGCCCTTCCAAAGAACCCTAACAGAGCCCTTTTGCCAAGGATTTCCTCACAGCCAAAAGCTTTACACAATCTTCCCAAGATAATTAAGCTACGATATGTATGTATCAACAATAAAAGGATAGGTTTCTTCAAGCTAAATAACTACAACTTCAAATAAGCAAGATATGAAAATGAAGGCTCTTGTTGGGTTAAGTATATACCAAGATTATAGCTCAAGAATGAATGATTTCCAAGCAAAAGATTTGAAAAAGATGAAGAATTGCTTAGAAATGCTTAGGTATGAAAAGCTAGGCTAATTTCCAAATTGAGGGTGAAAAGGTATTTATAGAAGGAGGGGAATGTACCACTAACAGTTACATTTTCCAAATTTGGATGTTGCTAGTAGGGGGTCCAGCAGGCTAGTAAGGGCTATTAGCAACTCCTATGCACCCTACCTCTGCCGGCAGCCTTTGTCAACAGGCTAGTAAGGTCAACTGACAAGGCCAAAGCATTCCCCTGTCTTTCTGCCTTTGCCAATGGCCTTCCTATGCTTGTCGATCGACCGGCAAAGGCAACTAGTAAAGCTAGAAAGTGACCTTATATCTTTGCAATCATGCTACTTTGCCTCTTTTAAAAATCTAAAGCATTTTTACAGTTCATAAGCATTTCAACAAGGCTTGAAATAGAACAATTTGGATCAATAGCAAGATTTGCAAAGCTCTCTAAAGGTATGAAGTTATGAACACAACTAAGAACAACTTTAAAAGGAATTTCTTTTTTTAAAACAAGTTTATGCAAAAGTGCAAAATGAAGTTTCAAGGAAATCATGCAAGTTTAGAGCTATATAATTTGTATACTATGGCAAACACAAAAGAGCAATAGCTGATGCCCCTTATGTCACTTCGCCTTATATCTCCTTTTGCAGCACTTGATCATTCTTGAACTTCATCAAATCTCTTCAAGCAGTCTTCATGCATTCTTTTGAGCTCCTTGTACAATTATTCTTACATTCCATTGCTAGCTATCTCATGGTTCAAATTCAAAGACAATTCTTTGCAAAAGATTAGTACTAATAAATCATTTAACATTAATAATTTTTATCATCATCAAAACACACATTAGCCATCATTTAGCTAACATAGACACACACACACACACACACAGAGCTGAGTTGAGGCATCGAGCAAAGAGGAGAAAAAGAAAGATGAGTTGAGGCATCTCGACTTTATAGCTCTATGGGATTGATCAAACTTTAAAGGAGTTTGATTCTAGAGTTCTAAGAATTAGCCTATGTAGCTTGTTAGTGCTTTCAGTTGGTCGACATGCCAGGCTTCCCTTTGTTGGGCCACTTACTATTTGTTATAGTGAATGATTTGTGAATGTTGGTTTCAATTGAACAACATAAAGAAAGTGAATAGGCTGTTGTCAAGAGAATTCTTTGGTAGGTCCAGATACAGAGAAGAACCTATAATGCCTCTCATTTTTATCCGTCTCCCAAAGTCATTGGTTAGAGATGTTAGTGTCCTCCACAAGGTATTCACCTTTTCGGTGGTGGTGCAATGGCAGTGACAGAGGCCGGGTTGAATGGGGAAAGGGAGGAAAGAAAGAATAAGAATTTTAAAGTTAAAAGACAATTTTACCCCTTTAAATTTAGTATTTCTCATTTTTTAACATTGATTTAATGGCAAGGACTAATATTGTCACTTTTTGTGATATTTGGACTAATTGTGCCATTTTTTTGTAATATTGGGCACTAGTTGTATCACTTTTATAATAATGGGGACTAAATTGAGACAATGAACCAACATTAAGAAATAGCAATTCAATTTGTCATTTACAATACACAAAGGGATTTTACAAAACTTTTTTCAAAATTAATGGTAATGCCACTTTCATATGACAAAGTTGAGCATTGCGCTTTTTTTTTTTTTCCAAATCAATAAATAAATAAGCTCTAGGAATGATATCCCTTGTGAGAATGATTGGAACAACCCTAAAAATCTTAGTAGCTCCTTAAAAAGATTTTATGACGTCACCTCCTAAGTATCAAGGCTATTGTACTATACTTCTAAATTGTATTTTTCTGGAATAGTACGGAAAAAGAGTTGAGAACTTGTCAAAGCAGCAAGGGTCCCATCGCTGAAATGGGGAAAAAGGTAAGATCCGAACTTAATAGGTTCTAGGGCTCCCTTAAAAAAACTGACAATACAAGGAGAGTTGAAGAAGTGAACAGGTATTTACAAAAATGGGACAAAATTGGTTTGCTATATTACCCACCATCTCAACTGTTGAAAGCTATGTATTTAAATAGTTGACCTGTAAAGAACGAAAATGGCATACATAAAATACTAGAGACGCCCAGCGAAAGAAAAAAGATTACTAGAGACATTTATACTTTGAAAATATTTTTCAACTAATGAGAACTAATATGAACTCCATATGAACAATGAAAATAATAAACTAACACAATTTCATTAGAAAAATAGTTGCTCATAGAACAGTCCAACGTTGATAGTCTAAGCATAATGACTTCAAAGCAAGGGTGTATATATATATATACACACACACATACACATATGTATATGTATATACACACACACACACATACTACATATATGTATGTATGTGTGCATTTTGACAAATGGATTAAGCCAAAACACAAGATTTATATGCAAGCTAGTAAATTCTCATAGCTTTTTAGTTGACCATTGTAATGCACTGCTCCAGGTTTTACACAATGCTAAGTAGGTAAGATCTCTAATCACAAACCAAGATCAATTCCTAGAGTGTGCATCTTCTCTTACAAAGCAAAGTAGATAGCATCAATCATGATCTTTTGATTACTGTCATTATGCTCTAATGAATCCTGCATAAACGTTCAACTTTAATCAGAGATGGACTTGAAGTGGCATTCATCAATGGTTGAATACACCAACCCTTCTGATTCAAGCGACTCAATCGTTTGTCTGTCAAAATAAGAACAAATCATAATAAAATACTATCCCCAAGGAGGGAGGGGAAAGGCCATTAGAGAAAGCAGGGAAGATGGTAGGAGGAGGAGAGGGGGAAAGAGACGCACATGATCTTTTCTAAAGGAACTTTGAGTTGTTTGGCAATTTCATCCCTGTGCACTCCCTTTTCCTGTGCACTGAAGCATGAAACAGATCAAGCAAATGAGAAAGAGGTAAAAACACAATATGTAGTGTAAAATTTGAAAAGAGTGAAGTTAAAAAAATCAAACAAGTTAGATAACACATACCATATAAAGAAAGCAACTATACCAAGAAAGGATAAAAAAGAAAAGGCATGCATCTACGTGAACAAGGTACTTAAATTCTTGGATCAAAACCTTCAATGACCAGGAAGTCAACCAGTGTGTATCTTTTAACCGAAAAAGGCTATTTTATAGCTGAGATTAGAAAAATAAACATCCTATTTATCAGTCACATTATACTAGCCCCATCTGATACAAAGTTTATAAACCATATACAACCATAATATAGTTTTCAGAAAGATTTATTTATCAAATTGACATGTAAACACCACAAGCTTATATGCACAAAAAACATCAGATAGAGATTTCATCATGAATTTGCAATAACCTTATACATACATGATTACTCTTATGTGATGAATGGCATTGCTGTTGTTTTCTTATGAAGGAACTTGAATTATTATCTTCTGAAACAAACTGTAACAAGTCTCAGGAAACTTTTGACGCAATAAGAATCTGCCGCGGGCCTCAAGCATGGGATAGAAGAAATACAAGCAAACAAGAAAAGAGTTTGGCCCCCTCTAAGCTATTCAAGCAGATAGGTCAAGTCCCCCGAGAAATGATTCTACTTCAATCCGATTGCAATTCATCACAAAGACCAAAAGTTAGTTGCTAAAATTTTTACTTAATTCATGCTTCACTTAAAGTTCAGTTAAAATTTGAAGTCTCGAAGCTACTACTAATAGCTTATATGCATAAAAATGCTTTAGTTACCATCTGTTTTCTTTAGGTTGGAAAAGCAGGCTTAGGACACTACAAATTGACTATGAACTAATACTTCACTATAAAACAATTAAGAAACTAAACCGCCTCAATGTTAATGGCACATATACAAACACGTGCAATACTCATACAGCAGAGTAGATGACTTACAGGCTCGAAGGTTGCTGCAAATAATCTATTACCATATTTTCGATGTCCTTAAGTCCATCCATGCTGTACTGTCCAACATACTGTAAAGAAAGCAAAAGAAAGGAGCAGTAAGTGCATCACCTAAGAAACAAATGTATAGAAAATTCTTGCAGGCAACTAACTTGATTAGACAAAGCAGATTGGTGTCCATTTAAGTGATTGCTGCTAACTGAGCTAGGTGGCAAAGGAGCTGAATTAGGCGCACCACCATTCTGTATACATATCAGACAGAAAATAATAAATCTTATTATTAGATTACCATTTACAAAGGAAAGGAAAGAAAGTTTCAGCCACATGTATACAAATGCTCCAATCTCTTTCAACAGGCTCAAGGGAAATAGATTAGTACCTGTACACCACCCTTGCTGGAATGGATGTATATACACTCAAGAAAATGGTTTGCAATCTCATTATAGTTACTCACGGGCCTGAAAAACCATGGCAAAGCAGAACCAAAAACTTAATAGACCTGTATGATAAAAGATTGGCATGCAAATATAACAAAAAGTAATAGCTACATGGTAACATGATCATGATTTTTTTGAAGAATAAAAGAACATGAAAATAAGCGATAGATCAATGAGTAATGTGTCCATTAATTGGTAAATTCTGGACTCACAAGTTTTCCGATGTATCAGATATAGATATTGAGCACAATATAATTCTAGTGAAGAGAATCAGTAAAGTAACAATGCAAAATTGAAATAATGAAACTCCATACCATTTTTCACCACATAAAGAGTTTTCTTTTTCCTTCTGTACGTTTAATAAAACTTGGCAAGCGTAATGGTAGTCCTATTTCTTATATCGTCGACATTTTAAACAAAATCATATTGACCCTGTTGCAAAATGGCCTAAAGAATTGTCTAGGTGAATTATAGAATTCACCAGCAGCCTGCTCCAGTAGATTCATATAAAGGCAGAACAATCAGAAGCAAAGAGTGATTATACTTCCAAAAGCTATGCCTGATTTAGAATAGAACCCAAATTTTAAGGGGACAATTATCAGAGACCAATTTCTTAGCAACTCCCATTATAATAAGTCATAACCTACTTAGAGGACCCCATGGGAAAAGGATGCAGGTGAGCTCAGAATAGCACATCAACTGCTTTCTGCTGATATGCAAATAACTAATACACAAAGCAGCATGACATCATTCAAATTATTAACACGGTTACAGAGCAGCTTTCATTGTTACCAATGTCTCACACATCTGAAATGTGTCCAGCGTCTACGCATCCATCTATGGATAAGAAGCTATCCCAGTACATATGATAATGAAACACTTCTATGATATATAGTCTATCTTGTACAATTGGCTCATGGCATCAGACACCATCATTAAGAAGCCGACTAATCTTACTAGCATAATCTTTCTGTTCGGAAAGTACATCTCCCTGAAAATTAGAAGAACATTCATAAATTTGTGCGTGCGTATAAACACGCACACATGCAGAGAGAGTCTAATTACTGTGACATGTTAACCATATGTTCACTATCTCAGCTTTGAACCATATTAAAAGTAGACAGCCATGACATGGCCGTTATATCCTACGAGGGAAAAAGATAATATGTAGTACACTATCTCTGCCTGTGGAAATCAAACTGTTTGAGATAAGCTATCAAAAGAAAACTATGAGCAAACTATGACAAATAAAAACTAATAGCCAATGCATTGAATATTAATTATTGTTCTTGTGCCACTTAAAAGGAATAACGTGTAAACCTCTACTGCAATATCAACTGTTAATCGCATTGATAGGGTGAAAGGGAGCAAGGACTAGTATGCTATCAATCAAAATACATACCTAATGGCAAAGACCACTAGTTGCTTATTACCCCTGGAGACCTTCAAGTTTCCATGAACACGAGCATACATCCCATCCCTGATAAATTCGATGAGCATTGTGTTCAATGGAAATTTACTATAAGAAACAATACTAATGTTTTATTAAATTCTATTAAGCGAAGAATTTTACGAGAACTCCTCCACTTCCTTCTTGTCCACAGCCTCATTTACCCTACAAAAAGACATATAAACATACAACTTTAATCCTTACAACAACTCAAAAACTAATACTTTAAAACATAGGACCTACATAACCCAATAGAAACTTAATGCCTGTAGATAACCAGCAAAAAACCTCCAGAATTTCACAGAAGATGCATGATGGATGCTATACTACAACAATAATCTAATAAGCCATGAGTTTCACAAGAATTTGTCAGAAAACCTCATGTACTTATCAGTTATAGGGGAGCAGCAAGTAACATTCTTACAAATGATGAGGTTTATTACAAGCTCCAAGATGATGGTGTACGACGTACAGCTTTCAAAACAACAAAATATCCCACATGTTTTACCAAGTCGCACATAGCAAACAGTGCAATCATAAAAATTTAACAATTATTGAATTGCTGCTCAAAAGAATTTTCAAAATCTTGTAGAAAGATTAAGCTTGGAAGCAAAGCAATTGCACCATGTGAACTTTACTGTAGAAAGCTTAGGTTGCTAAGCAATTTTCAACCACCAAATGCAACTTGCAAGCACTTCTTGAAGCTCATAAGAGTAGTATAAATATGTAGTTGTGATCATTGTATTAGCCAAGCTCTCAAGTCTAAATATAATAACTTTCTAATACTTCTCATATTTTGTCTTTAGCCTTCTCCAATCCAAGTTTTTCTTCTATCAATATTCTTTCTCCAGTTATATTTTACAAATAATAATTGATATCTATTTTCATCTATACCCCAAAATTACAAACCCAAATTCCCATCTAATTCCATAATCTCAAATACCAATGGCTAATGGTATTTGGATAATTGGGTTATTGGGATATAGATAAAATGTGGTATTTAATATATTTGCATGAAGATAGTTGGAGAAAGCTAAGTGTATTATGTATTAGATAATTGCTTGAATGACTAAGAGCTTTTTTTTTTGCTTGATACAATGCAATAACACAAGTGCCTATTTATAGCAATCTAAGTCAAGCAACCTATCTCTATGGCAGGTGAATTTTCTTATCCAACAAAACTTGCTACAGTGAATTACTTGGCTCGCAAACTAAGCATGCTACAGTGAGTTTCACATGACTAATTTGCTTCGCTTCTAAAGTAAGCCAATCTTTCCAGAAACTTTTAGAATTTGAGCAGCAATCTAACAACAATTCATACATAATTTCTAAGAATGCACTTTGATGTCTCTCAAAGCAACTAGAGAAACAAGTCACAATTAAACAGAGATTCACGTGCACCCTCGCCAAAACATGAGTTTTTCTACAGGTAAATGATTAATTATGAATGAAAAGCTATACCATCTAGTGCAGTCAATTCGGCCAGTCCCATCATCGATTACAAACGAGACATCGGTCACCCTTTCAGTTTTGTTGGATACCCACCCCAACACTTTCACCTATTAACATTTAACACCCAACAAAAGACAACAATCAAATCAAATCAAATCAATCAAACAAGAAAATATCTCAAATTAAAAAAAAAAGATAAACTTGGTCGGAAAATATGACGCACATGGCTGATGTCAGCACCGTTGATGACGAAATTGGATTTATCGTCAGTAGATTGGATGGCTTCGCTTATTTGCTTCACTGTTACTGGAACCATTGGCTGTGCATCTCGAATCTGTTCCCATTTTTTTTTTTTTAAATTTGCACAAAATTAAAGAAATAAGAAAAGGAAAAGATTAGGAATTTAGTGTCTGTTTGGAAAGCTGAGAAAATGAAGGAAAAAGAGAAAGAAGACACACCCTCGAGGCCGTTTGAGTTGACTGTGACGACGTGAAACCGCCGTCCGTTTGACTGCTGATTCCAAACATTTGCAACCTCTGTTTGTGTGTGTGTGTTCTGTGTGTGTTTTTGTTTGTGTTGTGCGTGTGAAATTGCGAAAATGGTGAAGAGCAGCTACGACTCTGTGTGTGTGTGTGTGTGTTTATATGGGTGTGGAGGGTGGAGATGTGGGCGAGAGATTTCCCGCCAATGCGTTTTCCCGCTGACGAGTAGTACACAATTCTTTCTTTTTTTTCTTTTTTTGGGTCAAAAAAAGAAACCAAAAAAATTGACGAGTAATACTCAATTCGAAAGAACGAACAATAGAAACAAAATGATAGAGTAATACACTAACAAATAATTCTAGGAGTGAATATTTAGTTGTTAACCCAATGTCATAAGTTGATCGAAAACAAAATTTCTTATTTTAAAAAATAAACCGAACATTAAAGTAGTAAAAATTGAATAGATCGAAATCGAAATATATTTTAGTTTATTCAATTTGATTTAGTTACTAAAATTAGATAATAATTTTTTTTTAAAAAAAAAGGATAAGTTTTTTTTTTGCTCCATAAGTAAATTTCATTAATCAAAAGATAATTACATCAAGAAGCAAAAGTCAAAAAATCAGGATCTACATTCAATGCACACCATATGGCCCTATTAGCTCTACTGTTCCTAAAAGGTTTACCATTATACAAAAGGTGCTTTACATATAAATTCTAATTAAACATATAAATTCTAATTAAGTTTATTATAAATTAGACAATTCAAATTAATCCGTATAAAACTTCTTTATTTCTTCTATTTCTTAACTTTGAAGTTTGAAACTAGAAAAGGATAAGTTGATGAGTAGGAAGATGCTGTTGCTTAGTGCTCAACATAAAAGAGAGGGCATTTTAGCTTTTAGGTTAGCCGTTTAAGAAATGAGACTTTTATGTTGAATATTTTATAGTGTAAATTACTATTTTGTTAATTCGGTCTATTCAATTTTTTTTTTCTATTTATCAAATCAAACTATGTAGCCTAACAATAGACTAAACTCAGTTTAGTTCAATTCCGTTTAATTTTAACTCAGGTTTTGTTAGTGGCAAATGCACCTCAAAGGGAGGGAGGGTTGAATAAGGTATATGACACTTTTGAGACTTAATCGTTGGTTGTCACTTTTTCTCAAACATTTGCGAATGAATGTAAACAAAAATCAAGGCAAAAGAAAAATAAAGCACGCAAAACAAACGCTAAAATTTTTAGTGGTTCGGCGCGAGCCTACATTTACTCAAACTTTCCAACTTGAGAATTTCAAATGATCGTCATTAGAACAAACTCATGCTTTTCAAAAGTTAGCTTAACACGAACCAATGATATTTTAAATCTTACCCGATTCAAGTGTAACCTACTTTCTTGTACTTAAGAGTTTGACGTTTTGTAATATCTTGTAATGGCAGTTGTTTGAACACTTTGTAATTTCATCTATTTTAATTAAGTTAAGATCAAGAATTTATCATGTAATTCAATTGAAATTCAGTGTCCGAGCCCTTTCCACTGGATTGCTTGATAATTTAGGATAATTCTAACTTCGTAACTCAAGATTTCACTCGAAGATTCAAAAATTTTTTAACTTTTCATTTCCAAAGTTCTATTGTAGTTCATTACTACTTTTACTCCAAATCCTTAATTGATTTAGGATAGTTGTGTCATACTTGGACATTCACCTCTAATTTTCAATTTTAGGTCGAGTTATTCTCGATGGACAAGAATCTTTTACTTAACTATTTTCATGCAATAGCCTTGATTTTGTGCATTGTGTATTTTGAGTTAAGAAGAAAGCTTGAGAGATATGATTTTGCACTTAATCAACTTCCATGCATATTAAGGTCATATATTTAAGAGACTTGACCTCTTATTTAGGGTTGAAGGTAGAGGTTTGAGAGACTTGATTTTTCTAATTAACGTTGAGGTCAGAGGTTTGAGAGACTTGGTCTTTTAATTTGTATGAGGTAAGAGGTTTGAGAGAGTTAACCTTTTAATTAATATTAAGGTCAGAGGTTTGGGAGAATGACCTTTATGCTTGTACGTATTAAGGTTAGAGTTTTGAAAGACTTGACCTTTGTTGGGAAAATCGAGGACGCACGCGCACACATCAAAGCACAGCGAAAAAAACACATAAAGAACACGCAATATTTTAACATGGTTCGGCCCTCTGCCTACGTCCACGATCCCCTCTGGTTCTATAAAAACACATAAAAACACATAATGGTTCTATCCTCAACAGGACTAGAACGAATATAAGATACTCTTGATGCTCTCAGGCTCTCTCCTACACCCCCATGGGGTGTGGCCCTAAGGCACTCTCCTAAGGCACACCTTATACAGCTAATGCAAGAGTCCTATTTATAGAAGAGATTTCCTTGTCCTCTAAGATAAATGATTTCCTCATCTATCAATCCTACCATAATTAAAACTCTTACCATAATTAGAATTTTAATTCTCATTAAAATTCTTTCCTAATTTGTATGGGCTTGGACTTTGAGCCATAACCCAACAACCTTTTTTGTGAATACTTCAACATTTACTCGAAGATAAATGAATAGGATTTGACATGATATTTACATGGTTCGACCAATATGGCCTACATCCATGGGTCAAAATTTTTACTATACAAATGCATGACTAAATTTACTTGAAGATAATGAATAAGATTTAACATGGATATTTAAGTGGTTTTGCTAATGTTGCTTACATCCACAGTTTATGATATTTTACTATACAAATGCGTGATTACATTTACATCAAGTGTTCTTGCTCTATTCTGTCTTCTTTTTTTTTTTCTTTTTATTATCTTATATGTTCAGCCATAGTTGTTTTGCTATCTCAGCCCTTACCCTAGCCCTTTCCCTAACTTCTTCTAGAAGGTCAATTTCCTTTACTAGGGCTTGTTCGTTCTTTTCTTCATCATAATTCTTGACCTTTGGACTTCTACATCTGATCTCTACTAGTACAATTGGCTCTACTTGAAAGCTAGCTTGAAAGGAGTCTTTCTAATAGTCGAGTTTGGAGTTGTTTGGTATGCCTACAATACCTTGGATAGCAAGTCTACCCATGCTTCGTTTGTTCTATCTCACTTTGTTTCTAGGACTTGTATAACTGCCCTAATTGTGACTTCGACTTGTCCATTTGCTGGGGGTGTGCTATTGATGCCAAGCGAAGGTCGATTTCTAGTTCTTTACACTTTTTCTTCAGTAACACCGAGTCAAATTGCTTACAATAGTTAGTTATGATTACCACCAGTACTCGAATCTCTTGACCACACTCTTCCATCCCTACTATCAACACTTCATACTCTGCTTCATTATTTGTCAGACTAAAAGACAACTCTAAGGCATATTTCAATTTTTCGTTCTGTGGGGATCCAATTATAACCCCCACTCCACTATCGTTTCTACTGAAGGTAGAAGGCCCCATCAACCCATATTTCTCATTCTTCTAATTTCTCTTGTGAGTCTTCTAAACCAGTTGTACATTCAACCATAGAATCAGTGAGTGCTTGGGCTTTGATTGTGCCTCGAGGGTAATATGTGATTTCATATTGTCCTAGCTCAATGGCCCATTTCAAGAGCCTTTCTGAAGCTTCGAGCATCGGCAGCACCCGCCTAAGTAGTAGATCGGTCATTACTTTGATAGTATGTGATTGAAAGTATGGTTTTAATCATCTTGTTGCAATGGCAAGGATAAAAGCCATCTTTTCAGTACTAGTGTACCGCAATTCTAGCCCTCTCAATATTTTGCTTATGTAATAAACTGACTTTTGAGTCTTTCCATCTTTCCAGACCAATGTTGATACAACATCAAACCCCGAGTATACTAAATGACAAAGCAAAGCCTTTTCTTCCTTAGGTCACGATAAGATAGATGGTTTGGTCAAGCAAGATTGGAGATCTTTGTATGGACATTGGTCTGTCAACACAAAATCTTTTGGGGTCTTTAAGATTTTGAATAAAGATGCCAATCTATCAACTAGCTTTGACATAAAATGACTTAGTACGACAACTTTACTCGTTAATAACTATAGGTTTCACAGAGACTTGGAGGTTGGAGGTTGGAGGTTGAGAACAGCACTGATCTTATCGGGAGTAGCCTCTATTTCTCGACCTTTTACCATAAATCCTGAAACTTTGCTAGTCAAGCCCCAAAGGCACATTTATCGGGATTGAGTTTTATACCAAAATCCTTACTTGTCTTAAAAGCTTCAGCTAAGTCCTGCAAGTGTGCTTCCTCTGCAAGTCTGCTTCCTCCAACTTTCTTTTCACAAGCATGTCGTCTACGCAGACTTTCAGGTTTTTCCCAATCTACTCTTTGAATACCTTGTTCACCATTCTTTGGCATATGGCCTTAACATTCTTAAGTCCAAATGGCATGAGTTTATAGCAATTCAAGCGTTGGTCGGTAACAAATGATGTTTTCTCCTCGTCGTCTACCGTGCATTTTGATTTGATTATAACCCTTGAATCCATAAAGCCAAGCACTTGAAATCTTGATATAGTATCAACTAGTTGGTCAATCCTTCACAATGAGAAGCCATTCCTCAAACATGCTTTGTTGAGGTCAGTATAATTGATGTAGAGCCTCTATTTTTCTCCCAATTTCTTCACCAGCACAACGTTCCCTATCCATTTAGGATAGTCGACTTCTCTTTTGTGACTGAGTGCTAGTAATTTATCTACTTCTTCTTTTATGATCTACCACGTCTTTGCGTTGAATGCTCTTCTTTTTTTGATTCATAGACCGAGGCCTCGGATCTACATTCAAATATGTTCTCAACATGTTCCTCTTCTCTGTTCAATTTATTCTTTTAGTGTCTCGACCTAGCAAGATTATCGATATTCTTTTCCTGGTGATGACGTGTAACACTTAGAGCTTTCAACTATTTTCTTCTTAGAGAAATTACCCCATTCTTCGTCAGGAACTTCATCATTTGGTGGTAAGACGATGTTGCTGCCCAAAGATAATTGATCGTTCGCTTCCCGATGATCTCATTGTACGTTGAATCACAATCCACCACTATGTAATCTGTGGGGCCACAAAATATTCCTCTTTATCCCCGATCTTGGTCATCATTGTCGTTACACCTTCAATCCATATATTCGCTCCATCAAAATCGACTAAATCTTCTCTTGATGGTATCAGTTTGGTTGCGTCCAAATCTATCTAATACGCTACCAGTCGAGCTCTATATGTCCAACATCTTTTCGATCCAATATTCCTAATCTCAACTTTAGTGATCAAGGGGTCATTGTGTGGGAGAATAAATCCTAACAAGTCTTCATCCATGAAAGTGATGATTTCCCCTCTTTTAAGCTTCATATATTTTGGTACCTTTCAAATTTCCATGATATGCTTTTGACCTTTGTTGGCGAGCATGGTTATACTTTTGGTGGTTTCTTCCCTCTACCCATCATGGTTGTTCCTGAGGCCTATTATTCCCTCTACCTTGATGGTGAGCTTAATCTCATCTTCTCCCAGGACTCTGATCTTGTCTTTCTTTTGGGTCCATTCATTTTTGTGGGCTTTGATCTCTCTCTCTCTCTCTCTCTCTCTTTAAGTGACTTCAAGCTTGGCCATGACCTAGCTAGTTTTCCCTGCCTTACCAGCTCCTTAATCCAGTTTCTTAGGTTTCCACAATCCTCCATATCGTGGCCATGATCATTATGAAGGCAACAACATTTTGCTCGATCACTGGGTCTGGATTCCTTCTCAGAGGTGGGGGTGGGGCATATCTCTTCTTATAAGTGTGTCAAAATCTCTATTTGCAAGATTGACAAAGATGATGTTCTACAAATATGTCTTTACATATGATAGTCCTTTCAGTGACTCTAAGTTAACTAATAATCCTATCTTCTTGACCTTTGGTTCTCCTGACTACTTGTCTTCTTTATTCTACTTCTTGTTCTTTTGCTTGTCAAGCTAATTGGACATCCTCGGCTTGTATGTATTTGGAATTCCTCACATAGCTTCTGACAAAGTGCAGGCCTTTTCCTTGCTAGTGAATTTATTAGGCCTTCATCCTTGATTCCCAACAAGTATGATTCCATTGATACGACATCTTTCACATTGGGAATTTGTATTTCTGCATCATTAAAGCATTTTGAGAAGTCCCTCGAGGTCCCATTTCTTCCTTATTTTAACATTATGAGAAGCCTTGAGCATTAGGGTGCCTTCTCGCTACTGGAGAAGCAATCTATGAATTCCTCGATTAAATGAGTAAAACTTGAGATTAAATTCTGAGAAAACTTATTTAACCATGTCTTAGTTGTCCTAATAATGTACTCAGGGAATGTTTTGGACATTTTTGCATCTGTGGCATTGTAGAGAATTAATTTTTGGTTAATCAGCTTATATGGCCATCTAGATGTCATGACCCATCATCTAGTGGAAGTGTTGCATTCTTGCTACTCTCTGGAATTACATCATGTATATCTCTCTTGTAAAATGGTGCACATCTATATTCAATCTTTAAACCATTATTCTCCGTCCTCCTTCTTGATACCCTAAGGGTAAGGATGAGGTGCGATCCCAATATGGTTTAGTCTTTCCTGATCGGTGACCCCTTTTTCCCCTTTTTATCCACACGAAGTTTGCCAACATCTGTCTCATGTTTTCTACTTCCTGGACCATTATAGTTATCAAATCATTCGAATTTAATCACAAGTGCTATGTCATTTGCATTTTCCTTGAAGTGTGATAGGGGCGAAATATAGGGTTTGTGCTGCTTGTAGAGTTTGGGTCTGCATCTTTCCCATCGCTTGCTATAAATGAATCGAGTTCGGTACATGTGGTCTAGAATGACCTCTGGCTCCCATTGGAATAATATGTAGGTTAGCCTATAGTGATCCTCTTCGACCGAGTATTAGTACTTGCAATTAGGTGCCTCTTGAATATTAGCTTGTCTAGTTGTATTTAGTTGACCTTCAGTCTGCATTTCAATGCCTTGGGGTATCAGGTAGGCTTGCTTGATTGTCAAGACCATAGATTGCAAAGTCTAGAACCATACTAAATAGGGTTGTCTTTCAAGATAGGCTTCGATACCCTAGCACCATTATTGAATGTGGTCTCGCTCTATATTGAAACAAATAGGTCATAGGGATTTGCATGGCTAGTCCAAAGATAGGAAATGGAAATAAAGGTGACACAAATGGTGTTGTGGGACATGTGTTAGTGTGGTTGTTCTAGACTATTGAATATGATTTTGTAATATTGTTGTGTAACTCTAGGGATGATATTTTTCAGCCTCTCCCCCAGCATTAATCAAGCTTGGCAAAGTCCATGAGCATGTAAAGAAATCCATTGTAGTACTTAGTGAGTTATCGCAAACCAAGCTACATGGAGGGCACCAAATTGATAAGGTATTTACTTGTTATCACCTAGGTTCAGCATATGTAGAACACTTGACTTGACCTCTTACACAAAGAACAAATAATAAGGAAGATAAGCACTTAACATTAGTGTAGTGTTAGCCAAGTAACCTCCAATACTCAAGTCAGTGTAAGGTGACGATTGTTATCGTGGGGGCCAGGGGCATGTTTAAGTGAGTATAGTAGCTATTATTACGAATATGGCGTACCTTTTACTGGCTACTTGCGATGCTTATATGGACATTTCCAATAAAAGATTGGGTATACACAAGATCTACTTCGTATTGATTCAATTCCCTTAGGCTAGCCTCAATAGAATTTTGTCCTCGTAGGAATTCATGTACTGCCTTTATATCAAGTCAATATGCTCGAGGAACCTGTAAGTTCCCAGCAACTACATTCAAACCCACTTAATGCTAGTAGGCCAGAGCTTTTCATTGAGCCCATTCAGATTCAAATACCATAGGGTCGAGTCAAGGCCACTCTTATGAGGTGTATAAAGCGGACCATCGTAGAAATTAAAAGATTTTATGGGTAGGAATCTTAACATAAGCTTTATGACTAATTAATAGAAATGCTAACTTGCCTGATGTTGTAGCAAAAAATGCCAGAACTCTGAACCTAGCCTTTGATTAGGTTAGTAATTTACCTCGTCAACTTGAAATTCTTGTAAGGATAGACCATTCCCATTTTGGAGTTGGCTAATTTTCTTAATATATTTTCACTTTTTTGACAAAAAAAAAGATATATATGGTCTTTTGAATACAATTATTGCACCATGTGTCAACTGCATTTGATGCTACTTGGGAATTGATTTTATCAATAATCTTCGAAGGGTAAAATGCATGTTAGCTCCCTATGTTTTGTTTGATTAGCCGACTGCCCCATTGTATTCTAAAATTTAGCACATTACTTTGTATGCTTTCCAAAAGGTGCACATAATCTCCTATCTTAGCATTTTTTGTCCAAATTATCTTATTGCACATTATATGCGGCTTTCTTTTTGGCATACATGGATGTTAAAACTTACAATGTGCTATATATTTTTACAAAAATATCATTATTTTCAACTAATGATGCTTAGATAGTAAAGGAAAAAAGAGGCAATTATACCACCTCTTGAAAAGTATAGGGCTAATTCGATAAGTTTTAAAAATAGAGGGAGGTAATACGCTAAGTACTAGAGAAACCACAAAGGAGTTAATTAGCTAATCAAATGAATTAAATGCGGGTAACGTGCTACCTACAAAGGGTTAAATGGTAAGTTTTAAAACAAAGGGGTAATCAACTAATTAAACAAATCAAAAGAGGGTAACGAGCCAATTGTCAAATTTTGTTGTACTTCATTATGCAATTATATCAAATAAGCTCATTTTGTTATTGTTTATACAACTAAGAGTTTGTTTGACCTAGCTTTTAGACACTTAAAAAGTGTGTTTTATGAGTTCAAAAATCAAAGTTGACTTGTTTCACCTATTTTGAAAAAAAAGTTTTATACAAAAACCAAATCTAAAAATGTTGATTCAAAAAGAGCTTTTAAGAAGTTGTTTTACACTATGTCAGAAATCATTTTTTCATCTTTTCTCCAAAAGACTGTGCATATTTGAAAGTCCAATATTGCTTTTAAAGCAATTGGAAGCTCAATTCCTAAAAACAATTCCAAATAATCATTGGCTTTTATTCAACACTTCTTTTACCTAAAACTTTACTGTTAAATGCTAATAACTTTACAACTTGATATGTCTTTATATTTTGCAATAAATTCTATTATTTTGCATGCGATTACATATATCAAAGTGGTTAAAGTGATTTATTTTGTAAATTATTTGATCTAGTCTCGTTCGAGAGAGGAAAATATTTTGTCGAGGCCTTCAACAGCAATTTACAGAAGATTCTAAGTAGTTGAAGTTGAAGATGGGTCATAATTTGAGTTGGGCTAATTTAATGGAGAAGTATTGGGCTCAAATATATAGATCAAGGATCAATTTCTCATAGAAAACCAGGAATTTTGGCCTTTCTTGCAACTAAAGTCGTTGGTGAATGAATATTGCAAGGGATCTTGGTGTTAATTTTTGGAAAGTTTTTCCTGTCAGACTAGTTTTGGTATTTTGCTCATAACTCCAACTCTAGAGGTCAAAATTATGTGATGCTTGAGCTATTGGACTCTGAAGAGGCAGGGCTACAATTTTTATCGAGACCACCTTTCCAAATTCAAGGGGGATCAAGGTGAAAAACCAATCACAACATGTTTAGAAAATTCCCGTCACCTGCATAACTCGGGAAACAGAGGTCCAAATAAGGTGATTCTTACGGTCATGGAAAGCTAATTCATATAGCTACAACTTTTCTATTTTGAACTCAGCCCAGACCGGCCTTTAAGATGGTCAAAAACGTTGGTCAAAAGAGAGCATAAAAACTGGTAGTGATTTCCTAATCCAAGTAGAATTTAAAAAGGAATTTGATATTATTATAAATACCCACAATATACAATAGAAAAAGAGGACTATAACCTTAGAATTTGCAGAAGATTAAATTGAAGAAAAAGTTGGGGAGCAGCTCTTGAAGAGAATTAGAGACAAAGAACTTCATAAACTTATTTGTCTAGAAATAATATGATGAGTTTTTCCGTTCTCAATTTCTTTTCAATTTTTGCTTTGAACTTAATTATGAACTAAACCCCTATGATTCGAGGTAATAGTTAATAATTATTTTTATTTATGTTTCGGATTCTTGGGGATTTATTTGATTATTCGTATTTGTGCTTATTGCGTATTAAATTCTTAGTTAATCATTATTATGCTTATAGCTAATTTTCGTTAGTCAAGAATTTATACCTTTTGCCATATAGGAATCTTGTAGGTTCTAGTAGGTACGAATATAGATCAATTAACAGGACTAGATTTAATTAGTTGTTTCAAGATTGAGATAGGTTATGCCACTGAGATAGCCTATACCTTTGTAGTCTCAATTAATTTTCTCTGATATGTGAGATTAATAAATTAAAGAAAACTAATAGATAATTTATGCCATTGAGATAGATTATGCCTCAATAGCTTTAGTTAATTAATCAAGGTGAATTAGAGCTTGTAGCCTAATCCCTTATGCTTAATTGGAAATCTTGAAGTTGACGAACATGAATAGGACAATTTTCTGGCTATCACCCCGAATCGCAAGTTCCATAGATCTAATTCTCGCAATTTCTGTGGTTGAGTTCCATTATTTTCTTTTAATTACTTTATTTTATTAATTTTCTCTTTGATTTAGTTTAATTTAAAAATTGTCTCTCTCATAGTGCTTAGTTTAGTTATTTTAAATTCTTTGTTTTTAGTTTTAGCTTTTTTTAGTTATTTTTTTCCTCTTTTCAATTTCTGATAGTAATCCCAATTCCCCGTGGTTCGACCCTTTAGTCGCGTTAGCGTGATAAAGAGGAAAATTTTTATATTTTGTTGTTGACTATTTCAATTTATTTTATTTGACCATACAACAACGTGGTCACAACTCAATAGCTAAAATTTCACAGTTAAGCCAAACAAAACATAAGTCGAGGAAAGCTCCTAAAAATGAAATAAAAATTAATGAACAAAAGAAACCATTATTAAAAGCACAAAAACTCCATAGTAGAGTTCAAAAAAAAAATAATCTTAAAGTACTTGACCATGTTCACATATTATGTAAAGAAAAGGAAGGACAAATTATAAGGTACAGCTTCAATAAAGTGTACCTTCATCTATGTGGTCTTTCAGGTATGTTAACACACATGCCTATATATATACATATTAAAAAAATAAAGAGCCGCTTATCTCTTTAAATCTTAGTCTTTGCATTCTCTTTCTCTCTACATCTCTCCTATCTCTCTCTCTCTGTACATCTCTCATATCTCTCTCTTTTTACGTCTCTATTCTCTCTATATACGTCTCTTTTCTTCTCTCTTTCTCTTTTTTCTATTTTCTCTCTTTCTCTGTTTTGACAGTAGTTTTGTGTTAACATTATTTTTTTTATATTACTAATAGATTGACGGTTTGATATTATTAACAATTGATTGGATTGATATCGAGAAGTGGTGAATGCAATTGATTAATTGGTTGCATCTTCGTAACAATTGGTTTTGATGGTTGTATACATATATATTTGAAAGATTGGTATTTATTCAATAGTCTATTATTGTTTGGTTAATTTTGTATAACTGTTTGTTATATAATCTATTATTGCCTGTTCAATGTTCCATATTTGTTTTTTGGGTACACTATAACTATTTGTTCAGTAATCTGTAACCTATTATTATTTGTTCAGTGTTCTATAACTGTTTGTTCAGTAGTTTGTAATCTATTATTGTTTTGTTCAGTACTCTATAACTATTTGTTTAATATTCTATAAATGTTTGTTCAGTAGGTTATTATTATTTGTTCAGTAGTAATAGCATGTTATTATTTGTTTAGTGTTTTATAAGAGTTTGTTCTGTAGACTATTATTGTTTATTCAATAATATATTATTCATCAAAATATCTGTTTATAATTGAAATTGGTTGCATTTACATTTAACATATTAGTAGAAACACATAAGCATATACATAAATTCAGTTCTAGTTTTGCTTCGATTTCTTAGCATGTTGTTGCTTCGAATTCGATGTTTTTAAATCCTTTAGATGTTGTTGCTTCCGATTTGATATTTTCAAATCTTTTGAATGTTGTTGCTTCCATCATTTTATTAGATTTAATATACAATTTTGATTTATAGTATTTGTTTAGTTATTGAAAAAATTGAATTGAACAAGTATAGTTAGAGTTTGTGAGATTTGGGTTTAAATTGGAGATGTTACGATAGAAAAGAAAGAGCAGAGAATTGTAAGCTGAAAAAAAAGGAAGAAACGCTTATAAAGCGTGTAAAATACATAGCCCACTGGTGCACGTTGTAATGTGCACCTACGGGTGCATAGTATAAGCTCTCAAAGGGAAGGGATATACTATTGGGCCCAACTAGACAATGGGAACTTGGACTTTCTTGGTGGTTGAAGGAGATGGGCTTTAACATTTCTGAAACTATAACAAGAGTTGCCATCTAATGGATGCTTTCTCAATTTTGACAACCATGATGAACCTTTTGAAGATGGACGGGAAAAAGAACCTGAGGGTTGATCTTCCCAAGTGGAAGGTTCAATGCTTTGAAATCTAAAACTAATCTCTCGAACCATTTTATGATGATTCTGCTGCAGCTTTTCACTTTTCAACCAAATCAAGAACCTTGACCATGGTGATGATCCATTATTTTTCCCAACTCGGTTGTGGGGCCTTGGTAGTGCTACATTCTGCACTGTTGGTGGTGGACTAGGAGGTGGAATGGCTTCATCTTCTGGGGGCTTCTTTGGTTTGCCAGGATGCAACTCCCACTGAAATGGAATACCCTCAACACTTCGACGATACGATAATGTTTTATCTGTAGATGATACTCTTGATAGGATTTTCTTGAGGAATGTTCTTTGATCGCCGGTTGAGAAAACTGTCTTCTTTTGCTTCCTTGGCCCTCTGCAATTGATTGTTTTGTAGTCATCTTTATCCTGCTTAATGGTACAGAAGAACAAAGAGATTTGATCTATAATGAGAAACTGTTATGAAAAGCTAAAAATCCATTACTTACCATCGAAAGTGCACGTGATATCGAGTATAAAATAATTAACGGCAACTTGTCGCACAAAATTCTTCTTATGCGAAGTGTGAAAAAATGTTGGACCAAAAGAAATAATAATAAACAAAGACCCAGCGATTAACTGATATGTCTCTCATCTTTAGTGTAAGTAGATCCAGAGATCAATTCTCGCTAATACATATTGTAATTGAATTTAGCCTCCCTTCAAGTGAAAAAGAAATAATAATAGCAGTGATCTTAAAAAGGCAGTGATTGCATTACTTGCCCTCTGTGTATTGCATAAATGTATTGATCATATCAGTTATGTCTCAAATTGAATAATACAACTAAATTGATTATATAACATCTAATGTTGCATGTTGGTAAGTTAAATCATTAAACAAATCATTATAGCATAAATTCAAAAACCATATTTTTTTTTACATGACAAGAGAAATCTAGCTTGTGGAGCCCGATTATGCACCAGTACACCTAGCAGAGTTCGATCATTAAGTAGCAAATATCGGGTATAAAACACGACCAGTATATTGGATTAAAAAACCACATTGTTGATAGTGACTTGCAGCCAACCGATTGGTTATGTCGTTAGAATTTACCTTTGTCTGTATCCTCAATACCTCATTTTCCCAACGAAGTCTTCTTCATCTTCAGCTACAATCAAGCATGTTATATAAAATTCAGGTGGTAACGACTGGGGAGAGTTATGCATTAAATTAAACGTAGAGGAGTAGTTAGTTTGCATTAAATTAATCTTGATTGTGCATGAAGGCTTGGAGGAAAGGACGTATCCTAATGGTCTGCTAGGTTCAATGGAATTCTAAGCATTGAAATTTGTGATATTCCTCTTTAGTTTTGAGAAAGATATGTCTTCTAATTTATGAAATATAACTTAAATGGGTAAAACATTTATCTCTCATATATTTTGTTAAAAATGCATAGAATTTTTGTCTTAAAACTTGCTAGTACCCTTTATGCTAAAATTATAGCGGATTTAATGTAACTTTACAAAATATAAGGGGATAACTTGAGTTTTCTACCATGATTACCATAAATTAAATATTTTAATCCAATTAGGTAAACTTTGAGGCATATGAAAGATAATTACTAGCTAGGCAAGCAACATACAGCAAAAGTTACTTGACAAAAGGTGTATAGGTTGCATAAGACTTGGTGTGGAATTCGAAATGACGGAGAATCAATCAAATTTGGTAAAATTCCTTATGATTTCGATTTTAAAAGCGAAATTCAAGCAACCAAACATTACCAAATAAAAAAGATCTTGGATATTTCTTGGATTTGGTCATTCAACTGTTGTTCTCTTAATTATTGGGAAAAAAAAATTGGTTGGCCATTTAAAAAGAAACATTTGGCAAGCAAAAGATAAATACTACATGGAACAAGAGTTGTGAATTGCAATAAGAGCACAAACGGAAGAGTGTGAACTCTTGCGAAACATTGTATAGTAAAATGATTTAGTCTAATTATAATCATAAGAATAGCAAGAAATGAGAAATATATGCAATTTTCTATTTATTTTACAACCAAAAAAATGGAGAAAACCAAAATTAATCAAAGACAGTCTGATACTTCTGCTAAGTGATTATGCGTCGACCAATTTTTGGTGTTTCATAATCCATAGAAAATCAAGATTAAGTAATTATGCAATTAGGATATATTGGCAAACACTTAACAAACATGAAATGATTAACTAAGAATAATCTTTACATCTCTCCATTTCACTTAAAATTTGTGTATTAGCCTAGCAAAAAACAATTATGTATTAAATGTCAAATTTTTCCCGTATATTGTGAGAATTCTATTATATATACACGAAATGATGAAGATATCTATTATATATACACACGAAGTATAGTAATAAATTATTTTAATTTCTTGCACTCACTGCATGCAGAGTAAGGATTTAAAAGATGGTGTCAAATATATCTCCATGAAACGTGCTAAGAAAAACTTTAGACGTATTTGGCAAGTATACGTAATTAATAACCTACAAAATTTATTGTAAATACAAAGAGAAAAATTAAATCCTTCGTGTGGCACGAACCAGTACGTTGGTGATGTTCCAGGGACTGCAACTAAAATGGCCATCATCAACAGAATTCCTCTGCAACTGTGATGATGAATCCTCCAAGGAATGACCATTTGATGAAGACGAGGATGAAGATGATGACAAGCATGAACGGTTGAACGAGGAGGAGGTCGTAAAATCGCGGTCCGAATCGACAAACTGAAGGCTTTTCTCATGAGGATTGGTGCCAACATTCTTGTGATCATTTCTGATTCTTGACGATGTCTGAAGCGTGTTGTTTTGTTGTATTTTCTTTATTTTTCGCTGGAACCAGACCTTGGGGCCGGCGTGGTCTTTGCGCGGCTGCAGATGAGCTAAACAAGGCTTGGGAAGCACTAAGCTTTGCATCAATGGCGAAGGGCTTGGTGGTGGAATAATCTCTTCTTGGGGTGGATTCTTGGGAGTCCCTGGTAGCATCTCCCATTTAAAAGGAACCCCTTCAGCTGATCTGTAATATATACGCGAAGATTGCCCTACAGAAGACTTTCTTGAAAGGATTTTGCTGAAGTAGAATCCATCACCTTCAAGAACTGAGATTTGGTTTTCCTCAGAATGATTTTTCACATCCATTTTACAAACACTTCTTTTCGTTGGAACGAATCGTGAACACCCTAGTAAGCAGCGAAAACACGCAATATTTATAACGTGATTTGGGCGCAACTCTTTGATACAACAACAAAATGTGTTCAAGAGAAATATTCCTGCTATCCAATATAGAGATCAACAGTATGCTGCAACTACAGTAGTGTATGCAAGGTTTTTATAATCACTATATGGCAATGGATCAACTCAACCTCGCATGTATGGTAAGAATATAATCTAAATGCGTATATGGAGGATTGAATATCCTCAATTATAGGCGATAGGCGAAAGATGAGAACATGGTGCACATGATGATCCTGTTTTCTCGAATGTTAATCAAAGCATGTCTTAGATAATATATTGTTTTTTTAAAAATTTTTTGTTATGTTTTTAATGATTATTTCCCTTTTTTGCTTGCCCATATTCGTCGCACTTATTGTTAATATGTTTCTTTCTCCATTGATATTTTTTCCTATCCAAGCAAAGATGTATTAAGCTTTATTCTCAAGGTTACGTTTACTGTTTTTGGCCATCTTAGGAAGTTTGATGCACATGTAGTTACCAAACTTCGACAACAAATAGCAACCTTAGCTTTCACTCTGTAATCTTCTTTAGTATACTAGTAAATTTTCATATAAATACGGAGTCGTTTAATTAATTTTAGCAAAATGCAACATTATTGCAGCCCTTAGAAAAATTGAAACGTATAAATTAGACGACGTTTGAACTTTGATGTATAACATATGAAAAGTGAATGGTGCCAAGTAAGACATAGCATTGCTCTTAACTTCAATTGTATGCCATCTCAAGAAAAGGAAACCAACGTGGCCTTGTGAAGGAACCCTAGTTTTATGCACTCGGGGTCGGCTATTACGAGTGATGCATTGCATTGACTTTTTTGGGGTGTGCTTTACTCTCCTCCTTTGCATTGTACGTTGACTACAGTTATTCTTAAGGCGTACTACACCAACAGTTGAGGTACATCAAGCTAGGTCTCCCACCATTTAAAAAGGGGCATTGACTTATATCGTTTCTTAAGTCAATTCATGAATAAAATGATAGTATATATTACTCATTAAAAAATGGATAAATTATTCTTATAGTCTTTTTATCTTTTAGTAAAATGACGCGCTAGTCCCTGATCTTTTAATTGAACCAATTAGTCTTTTAGTTTTAACTCTGTTCCTGCTGTTAGTCCATTTTTGAAATTCTGTCCAATTTTTGCCGTTATTCAATGCATTACTAGTCCATTTTTTAAATTCAAATCTAATTTTCGCGGTTATTCAATTCATCGTATTCGTATGACACATGAGGAAAATAGTTAAAATTGGACGAAAGTTCAAGAATGGACTAATGGTGGCAACATAGTTAAAACTAAAGGACTAAAAGGTTCAAGTAAAAAGATAAAGAACTAATTCGTTATTTTGTTAAAAGGTAAAGGACTATTGGAATAGTTTACCCTTAAAAAATTTTGTTTACATCCTTTATATTTCCTTTTGCACATTCTGGTCTATGAATAAATTTAATTTTATACTACTTTTAATTAGTCATTTTAATTAATTATGTCCAAATAAAGAATGTGAGTTTAGAGGATTCCACCGACCTAGGTCCCCATATGTTTGCATTAGAAGGAAATCCAAATCATGATCAAGTAAAGAATAAGAATAGTATATGGAAATACTATCAAGAATATTTTAATCTAACTTATCCAGTGGTTTGTTAAGGCCATAATATAAATTAGTGTATACTTATCTTGTAGATAACACTCTTCTACATTTTATATGAAAGTTCTAATTCATGTATAATAGAAAAACTAGGGTTGTACATGAATCTAGGAGACCTTAAAAATTGTATTGAATCATATTGAAATTCAAAATGTTATTGACTTTTTTTGCAAGAACTAAACCAAACTAAACCAAAAAAATTATTTTGGTATGGTTCTAGTGCCATGCATCCAAATCCGCTAAGACGCACTCGGGATCGTCTGAGGTGGTAGCTCTTCTTAAGCTTGCAAAGCTCTAAAACACGATACAAAAAGCTAACACACCTCATAGATACCCCATCAAAGCACTATAAACCATCAATAATAATTATTTACAGGGTTCAAATAAAATAAATACCACTACATCCTACAAAGGAAAACAAAGCCATTAGATTACATTACAACCGCCGAGAAAAGTCCTCTCTCGAATTCCTAAACCATCACCCTCTGCAAATATAACAATAAATAGAATAAGTTATAAACTCAGTCAGTAGGATACTCCTAGAAATACTCAATGGTTATAGTTAACCATAATCACTGGAAATATAATTTAAAGCATATAAAGCGTCCAAGAATATATAAAATAACTAAGTCCTGAAAAACAGATGGCACAAATTAGAACCAACGTCAAGGCACCACAGAAAGACTGAAATAAATTCTATATACTTAACCATTAACATCAAACAATAGCAGTACCAAATAATAGCATCCATTTCTATGCAGTAACATTGATACCGTGCAGTAGCATTAGTTTACTTGCAATAGCTTTATTTCTTTGTGCAAAAGCACTGATTTACTGTAGGGGTGTTCATTGGGGTCCCCATCCCAATCAACATATTTGTTTCCCCCAAAATAATATTTGAGGAAGGACCTTTGTTCTATTCCCTGCCCCAATTCATCAATGGGAACACTTTTTAGAGAATTGGGGAATGAGGAAAATGAACGGGAATTAGGGAATCCCTGAATAACATACATTTCAAATCTATCACCATAAAAACTAAAAAATACAAACAAAATGCCTATCAAACCATTAAACTTGCCAATATAATTAACTACATAGGCCATAACTTCAAACCACAACATAAATAGACTACATAAACCATAGTTTCAAAACACAACATAAATAAAGTACATATACCAAAGTCTCATAAGTCATAATCAGTCAACCATAGCAAAAAAAAAAATTGCAAAGCATAAATAAAAAACATTGTTTTAACAAGTTGCCAATAGTCATTCATCTCTATTCTCCATGACTCCATAAACCTTCAAATCTTAGTCATTGTTTTTGTTGGTGCCAATGCTAACTTTGATATGTCTAACAAATAAAAAACCAAATATTATAAATTATTATTTAATTAACAAAATAATACAAACAAAATAATTTTTAAAATATTAAGAGATTAGAGATATAAAATTGAGACATTAGTACCTTCTTCAAGTTTTTCAAGGTCATACATGTCTTCTTCAATCGTAGCTCGGCTTTCTGAACGAAATCAATCATATGCACAAATCAAGGCTTGCACGATTCTTTTAGTTAAAGAACTCTTGATATTATTAAGTACCTATTCACCTGTAGAAAATGCTGATTCAGAGGCTACAGTTGAGATGGGAACTGTTAACACATCACGTGCCAGAGGGCTATTAACTTTCCACCATGCCAAAATGTCAAAGTCTTCACTTTCTTCCTCAATATCCTTAGTCAAATACTTCTCCAACTCAGACTTGAACTCGTTCACCCTGAAATTTGATCTATGCTTCTTAAATTTAGACTTCATCATTGCCCTCATATTTGTAACATCGGAACTATGACCTGACAAACTAAAGGCACTCCCACTTGATTGAGCAAAATGAGAAGCATAAATTCTATTATACTGCTCAAACAAAGCATTTAATTCATTTTTAACTTTCATAGACATTTCCACACTTTTCACAAATTCATACATCTCATTAAGTAGAAAGTCAACATATGCCATCTTGTACCGAGGATCCATAACAAGAGAAATGTAAATCAGTGAATTCATCTTCTTTATACTACCCCAATATTTGTCATATTTGCTTTTTATCCTTTGAGCCATGGAACTCAATTGAAAATCACCTTCATCAATCCACTTATTTAAAAGACAATGAATTGAACTAATTTCATTAAAAAAATTGTTCGAAGTCACATATAAAGAGCCTGAAACTCTGACAATGAAGTCATAAAAATGCATTAAAAAGAGTACGATACAAGTCTTTTCAAATTATCCCAATCCATCTCATTTGGTACTCCTTTATTTTCACCATTTTCAAGCTTTACTTTAAATAGTAGATCTTGTTCCTCAAATCTTTCAAATGCAGGTATGAAATTCAAAGTAGTATCCAACATCAAATATGTAGAATTCCACCTAGCAGGAACATCCAAACACAATAACTTTTTACATTCAATCTTTTCCATGCTAACACAATCCCTGAACCTCTTTAGTCTAGCTAGTGACTGTCTCACATATCTAATTGCAGCCCGAACTCTATTAACAGAATCATTCATTTCTTTCAAAACATCAGAAAAAACAAGCTAAATAATTTGCGCGATGCATCTCATATGCAGAAATTTACCTTAGCTAATAGATTTCTCGCGCTGAATCAATTTCACTACTAGAAACTAACAATTGAGAGACGAAAACATTCTGTCGCAAACATGTAAAATTCCTTCTCAAAACTTGTTTGCAATGGAATTTGAGACGGAAAATTTTCGTCGCAAAAAGCCCCGTCTCAAATTTCGTGTCAAACAGTTTGTTAAAATTCATCACTGACAACATATAGTGACGGAATATTCCATCTCAAAAGTCTGTCTCTACTTTGTGATGGAAATTTCTATCTCTAATTACGTTAAAGCTATTTTGTTGTTGACGAAATGTAGCGACTAAAATTTGAGACGAAAATTTCCGTCCCATATTAGTCCTAAACTATATGAAAGATGTTGACAAAATGTTCCGTCTCTATTCTGTCGATAAATATTTCCGTCTCTATTCCGTCACTAATCTCGCCATGTTTTTGTGAAAAATTCCGTCTCAATTCTGTCTCTAATATGATTGAACTAAAATAATTTTCATCTCAAATCCGTCGCCAATGCAATTTGGCTAAATTATTTTTCGTCTCAAATCCGTCTCTAATTTGTTTTTTGTTGAAAATATTTTACCTATTTATTTTGTTTTCCATACCTGTTAAACTACAATAATATACCAACCCATCCATTCAACCACTACAATTCATAAATATAATATGTCGTCGTACATTCCACCGCAATATACCAATTTAACCCATACAATGTAACTGATACTAGGTCTACACCAAACTAACCATACATTTCACTAAATCATTAAGACATTAACATAGTGCCAAATTCCAAATTCACCATGACACAGTTAGATAGTTCACTAAGATAAAAATATCACATAGTTATATAGTTCACCAAAACCAAAACTAATATAATATAATAATCCAGACTAATTGTCAAATAGAGTGAAAAAAGAAACATCTAGCTATTTGTAGAAGCACGAGCAGGAGTAGTAAGCATAGAAGGTAGGTTGATGCCAAGCGTAGTAAGTCTCTTATCAACATAAGAGGAGATCAATTGTGGGATAGAGCCTTTCAATTCATTAAGTTCTGTTGTAGTTGAGTTGAGCTTCTCTTCAGTTGAATATAGCTTTTCCTTGGTTAATTTGAGCTTAGCCCTTAATGCCGAATCGTCACCATAGTTTCCATGAATAGAGCTTGATGAGGTAGATCCTGCAATGAGATAGATCCATGAAGCATCTCAGTCGTTAGATATGATAGATAAAAAATAGACACCAAAACAATTGATTACTGAGCCATATGAGGTACCTATGCCAAGCACTTTATCAATATCACATGCACCAAGGCCATATATACGACCTTTAACGGGTTGGCTGGTAGCTTGTGTCCAACACTCCCCGTCCCATACATTCTCAGCAGAGACCTCTGCGTCATATTTCTCCTCTACAAGTGACTTATAAGTTTCATATGCCTTCTTTGACCGCTCATTGATGAAATTTCCATCCTTATTCTTGTGTGTCTCCAAGTACAACTCTATCTCAGAGACTGGACACTTCTTCTCCTTCGCCTGTACATATTATTTTAAAAATAATAACATAATAACATTGCATAAAAGTAATGTTATTTATTTAAAACTTAAACATACTAACCAACCTCACTCTATGCCTAACAATTGGAGTTGAACCACCAGTATGTTTTGAGACACTACCGTCAATCTCTGTCATTTGATTCTTCCTATTCTGCTCCAACCTTTTCAGCTTATCACCATTGGAATAATAGTTATCCACTAGTTTCTCCCACACATCTGGATCAAAGTCACCTGGATTATGAGCCTTCATGTCAAACACATTATCAGATTTGGCGAGCTTCAAAGACTTTGTCTTCGCCACATGCAATATCTGTCTAAATCTAGGTTTAATGATAGACTCCCATGCAGCTCTTACTCGGGGTTTATCGGACTCTAGGTTCCCCCATCTTTTCTGAAATATTTTGTGAAAAAATTAACTTAACTTATGGAGTATAAACATGTTTTGACATTTGTTTCAACATATAAGCTAACAAAATAATTACCCAGAACTTTTCAAAGAGTTCATCCTTTACACAAACCAGAACGTCCTTTTTCCAACTAGTCCATGGCTCCTTCCATTGTGCCTTCAAGTCACGTACAGCTACACTTACAGCTACACTTACAACTCCGGTCGTTATAAATCTATGCCAAAACATTATTTAAGAATTAACATTCTCATATAAGCATTTGTACAATACATATACACATAATTTATACTTAAAATGAACATAACTTACCTTAACCCATTGGTAAGAATGACGGTACCTGTTGGCGCCTCATACTCCTCGTCCTCCTGGGGCACCACTTCTTTATCCAATGAAATATCAGCCAATCTCTCATCTTCATTACTATAAGATGTTGTTGTTGATGATGGAGCTGGCGATGCAGATAGCGATGGCTGAACTGAAGCTGGGGATGATAAGGGTGTAACTGAAGGCGATGGGTCTGATGACGGCAAGTGGGTGTCTAGAGGAGCAACTTGGTGCTTAGAGTGACCCCCTCGGCCAACACGACCGCCTCTACGGGATCCACGGCCACTTTCACGGGATCCAAGACCACTTGTAGTAGATGTCATAACCATCCTACAATATGTAAAATAAGTCAAAATATTAAAGTATAATAGGTAATAATCCATGTCCAAATACATGTCCATGTAAACAATTAAATTATCACAGTAGCTAATACATGTCTAAATACATTTGGTTGTTAGTACAAGTGAATCTCTTATCACTTATAGGTAGGCCTCTTATCTTGTTATATAGTATAATGAAATTGATGTAATGAAAACACATATATATGTTAAGAAGTTCACAACAAAGATAAACTTCAAGAATTCCTTGGTACCCCAAATGGGCTCAAGTAGCGTTCCAATGAATAGAAGAACAATGGTACTTATGACTACCTGGAAACTAAACAAAAGATTTAGGGACACTTCACAAACAAGATAAGAAAGAGGACAAACAGAACACATGACACAAGTAATGGATAAGTAAAAAATAGTTTGTCATGACTTGGCCACATGACACTTCATAACCAACGAGCCTAATTATATATCCATTATTCCATATATTCCAATTTGTAAAAGCCCAACTAACAAAAAAAAAATCATCTTGTACAAAGTTGAAGTTCTTGGACACTATAAAATAAAACTCCAATTCAATAAATCAATCATCTTCATCCATCTCTAGGTTATCCTCATCTCTGTCTGAATTATAGTCTTCCTCTTCATTTGACAGATCTTCATCTTCTTCATCGTCTTCATTAGTTTGTCTTACATGAGCAACCTCCCTTTCAGGCACTTCATCTAGATATCTATTTTGATCAAGTAATACTTCTTCTTGATCCAACTCCATATCATCATACACACGATTTGGACTTTGAACATCTTCTTCTTGAAAAGCATCCCCATCATTGTTCATAATGGCATCATCATCATCATCTATGTTTCCACCTTCAAATTCGAAGATCTTGCTTCTAGCTTTAGTTTTGCATACTGCATGCCACATACGTCTTTCAACTCGACTGCCCGGGAAAGATGTATAGTACACTTGTTGAGGCTGGGATGCTAGAATAAAAGGATCATTGGTTGTAAGACATCGACGGGTATTTATCTCTACTAAACCAATACGTTCATGTTTTCTCATACCCAAACTTGTATAAGTGTCAAACTAAGAGCAGTTAAATAACACTAATTTATTACCACAAAAAATTCCAATTCAAGAACTTCTTGCAATATTCCATAATAATCATCACCATCAAATCCGACACTACTACCCAAGACACACACACCACTATTCATTGTCACCTTATGTCGACCATAATTCTGGGTTTGAAATTTATACCCATTGGTATAGTAACCCTTGTAAGGTTGAACGAGTTTATCTGGGCCAACAGCTAATCTCCAAATATTTTCCTCAACATCATTATCTTCATTTGTCGCCTGTTGTAAACAAAGCAACTTAGTCAATTTTAATACCTTTTAGTGTTTATGACACACTTTTTCTTGTGAATGACACAAAACTTACATATTGCTTGAACCATTTTGGAAAATGTTGATCCCTGTATTGCGCAATCTGCATATCATCCCAATCTGGATGTTCATTCTCTGTATTTTGTATAAACATCCTACATAGTCATAGTTGAAGATGTTATCTTTCTTTGTAAAGATGTATGTGTTAATCTCAATCATTACAAGTAAAACAAGCTTACTCTAAAAAGGGAGCAACTTCATCACAATTTAGCACAATATATCTATATGCTGCTTCGTACTCTTGTGGTGACAACTTCCTTTTTTTCATTGCACCACCCAACTTCTCTCCTTGGTGTTTGAAGATTGACAAAAGTCCGTCAATGTTCACTTGTTCACCTTTTTGATTTCGTGGGACTCTATTCAATCTTGTGGACACGTTTTGCTCAAAATAGTGTGCACAAAAAGTAGTTGTTTCCTTAATAATATATACCTCAACAATTGAAGCCTCAACTCGAGCCTTATTTGTAGCCTTTTTCTTGTAACTATGTAAGAGCCTGAAATGTTCCGGATAATTTTCATAATTAAAAGCTGGAAATAGCTTTTATTTGAAAAAAATTATGTCATGAATTTACCTTTCAAATGGAAACATCCATCGATATTGTACAGGACCTCCCACCTTAGCTTCATATGGCAAATGAATAGGCAAATGCTCCATACAATTGAAGAAAGGCGGTGGGAAAACCTTCTCAAGTTTACATAGTAAAACTGGTATGTCTGCCCCAAGCTTTTCGAGATAGTTCACATCCAATTCTGTGTGACATAGATCCCTAAAGAAATTGCTTAACTCTGCAAGTGGCTCTCAAACCATCGCCAGCAACATGTCACGAAAAGCAATTGGAATCAATCTTTGCATAAAGACATGGCAATCATGGCTTTTCAAGCCATAAAATTTGCATTCTTTTTCATTCACACACCGACCTATGTTTGACACGTATCCATCAGGAAAACATAGTTGTTTTACCCATGCACAGACCTCGAGTTTTTGCTTCTTTGTCAAGCAAAATGAAGCCCTTGGCTTTAAGATTTTCCCGCTGGGAAGAGACTGCAAATGCAAAACACGTCGATTGCAATGCACCTCTATGTCCTTACGGACAGCCGCTGTGTCCTTGGTTTTACCAGTTATATCCATCACAGCGTAAAAGATGTTCTCAAACACATTCCTCTCTATATGCATAACATCTAAGTTATGGGGTAATAAATGTGTTTCCCAATATGGAAGTTCCCAAAATATGCTTCGTTTTGTCCAATTGTGATGATGCCCGTATCCCGGTATTTGATCATTCCTCATGTGGACTCCAAAAGCAACATTCCCCAAGCTTTTTACTCGAGCTCGTACTTGTGGCCCAGCCAATCTAGGAAGTGGAGGATCGTGTTCGACCTTATTTCGCAAAAAGGCATTCATTTGAAATCGAAAACGATGATCCTCTGGTAAGAACTGGCGATGGCAATCAAACCAAGAATTTTTCCTATTATGGTTTAGAAAGAATGCCTTTGTATGCTCCATACGTATAGGACAAGACATCCGTCCATGAGTACTCCATCCTGAAACCATACCATATGCAGGGAAATCATGTATTGTCCACAAAAGTGCTACCCGCAAGATGAAGTTTTTATTAGTTGATGTATCATAATCTGGTACACCTTGAAACCACAATAATTTCAACTCGTCAATCAATGGTTGTTGGTACACATCAATGCTTTTCCCCGGTCCCCGAGGGCCTGGAATAACCATGTTCAAGAGTATGTATTGTTGTTTCATACACAGTTCTGGAGGAAGGTTATACACTACTAGCATCACAGGCCAACACGAGTACTGCGTCGTGGTCATACCAAATAGACTAAACCCATCTGTACATACACCAAGACGAACATTCCGTCTCTCTGAAGAAAAATCTGGATGAGTTCGATCAAAATGTTTCCATGCTTCCCTATGTGACGGATGTGTCATATGTCTTTCAGGTGGATGACTAGTTGCATGCCAAGACATGTATTTCGCTGTATGGCGTGACATGAATAGTCATTGAAGCCTTGGGATTAGAGGCAAGTAGCGCAACTATTTATAAGGGACTCTTTTTTTAGTGTTTCCATTCGAGTCATTATATCTTTCATGCCCACACACTTCACATTGGGTCAAAAGCTCCTTTTCTTTATAGTAAAGCATGCAGTGATGTGGACATGCATCATACTTGACGTATCCCATCCCAAGTCTCGAAGATATCTTCTTGCACTCATAGAAGTTTTTTGGCAACTTGTTATCACGTGGAAATGCCTCTTTAACTATAGCCATTGTCTGATTAAAACAATCCTCTGCCAAGTTGTAATCAGATTTCACAGCCATCATTTGTGAGACAAATGAAAGAACAGTATGGCCATCACAGCCTTCATACAATGGTTCACTAACATCACCCAATAACTGAAAGAATTTTGCTGCTTCAGGATTTGGGGGTTGTCCATTAATATTAGAGCTTGGAGGTTCTCTACCATTATCTTCATAAGGATATGCTTCCCAATCAAAATTTGGGGCCAACAGTATCAATTACCATATCCCTGTACCTAGAACCATTGTTCTGATCATTAACTGGGATCACGTTTCTATAATTTGTTCTTCGAATTGAAACCCCTCACCGTGGCAATCCCACACTGTATAATGACTCATGAAGCCTTTCTTGTACAGGTGCAACTCGACGACATCTCAAGGATGTCTTTTTACATTCCTACATTTTGCACATGGGCATTGTATGTGACCATCTCTAGTCACTACTTTGTCCCTTTGTGAGTAAGCAAAATCCAAGAATTGTTTTACCCCATTTTCAAATGCAGGTTTTATGAGCCCACCGGGTCTATGTCGATACATCCATGACCTTTCACTATTCATGAGGTCTATAAAATAAAAACACATATTAATTTTGATTTAGAAAACTAGTAGAGAAGGTAAATCACAAAAAGTAATACTATCAAAGTCATGACTTGGCAAAAGAATATCAACACTAATAAACAAACTCTTTTCATTTGTTCTGACTATACGTGGGTTCAAAGTCATATAACCATAGGTCCCACAACATAGTGAAGAAGACAACAAATCAAAAGACTTTTAAGTGGTCATCAAAATCAACAGGTAGAAAGAGGAAAGAGAAAATACAGTGAGTGTAGGAAAATGAGGGAGAATACAAACTTGGGACTAAACTAATATCAATTTCGTATCAAAGTTCTGGTAATTAAACAAGACAAAAGGTAATATTTTTTTGTCTTTAGTCGAAAATCAAAACTTACTTGACTTCTGCAAAAAGCTTTAATCTCTCTCTTTGTTTTTTTGCACCCTATAGCTTTCTCTTCCTGGAAACAAATTCCTATACAGATAGCCACAGCATAATTTATAAATTAAACTCTGATAAAATTATACTTTCAAGACTATAAAACAAAAGTATCTTTATTTAAGTGTCAATCATATAAATTCACAATTCACAACAATAAATAGTTTGAATAGAGTCCAATATAACAGTGGCTAAAATTTACTAAAACGGGCCCCTACTTGAGACTACATGAAAAGGATGAATTTGGGCCAAAGGACAGGTCAAAAAAAGAGAGTTGGGAAGTATATGTCAAATGATAAATTTATTTCCTTCAGACCCAGATATGCATACTTGCATAGTTAAACAATGGTGTCATCTCATACATTTGCACCACAAAGAAAAATCTTATACATACTAAAAAGAGAATATAATAATGAGGTGGAGGCAGGCTAAACTGGATAAGTATGGCTTTTGTAGTGGCTCTTTCAAGTTAACTTTAACCCATTTTTTTTTGGAAATAACGGAATATATATATTAGTTGCCACATTATAATTCCAAGAAATTTCAGAAAAGCTGTATAAATTGAAAAAATGATATGAAGTTGTAACTTATAGCTAGTCTTCGCACTCTTATAGGAATACGTTAACGTCGTTAAGCTACTTATAGATCCGCAATATTAGGAGTGAGTGTTCAGTTTAACTAGAACAAAAACCGAATTTTAATAATCGAATTTTCAAAATTTTAAAAATAAATAATTGAATCCGATTCGAACTATATTAATAACTAAAATTATTTAATTGAATTTTTTTGATTTAGTTTCAGTTATAATCAAAATAACCGAACTGTTCCAAACAAAAGCATACATCATTCAAAATTAATTTAATTAACGACATTTCTTTGTAATTAAATTATTGGACCCTTATGGTGGCTGTTGATCCCTCAGCTTATTTGCATTTGGGTAGAGTTTGTCAAATGATAAATTTATTTCCTTCTCGTTTTCCAAAAGAGAAAATATTGCAATTGGAACTCATAGGATGTGAGAGATCATATATATGGAGAAATGAAGACTTTAATTCAAGAAATCAAAAGACCAATTAGGGACCAAAACTAAAATAGGGAAAAGTTCATTAAATCTACGTAAGAACATATAGCAAATGATATATCATCTTTTATACTAATATATAGTAGTACAATGCACTGCTACGCGTTAACAGAGATTGTTAATTGTACAAATAGGAGAAACAGAAAGATTTAAAACCAATAATAAGTCTCTCTTTCTCATTTCTCGACTTCTCACATCTTCTTCTATTTAAAATATGCAATTGGTTCGAATAGATTGTTCTGTCTGGCTTTGACCAAAAATTAAAAAAAAAATTCAGAATGGTCTTTTTTACACTTTGAACCGTTAATATTAAAATATGAAAATTGATTTGTCATGTTTGTAAGTAGTTTTTTTAATTATCCAGAGTGCAGATTTTCTGAACAAAAATGCTGCAAACAAAAAATGCTGCAGACAACTAAATCCTATGAAAAAAAAAACAAAAATTAATTATCTAGATCTACACACACTTGTCTCTCTACCAAACGCACACATCACATAGTGCCGAGTCTTTGCAGCTACTGCTTGTCTTGCCATTTCAAACTACAAATATATGTATGTACACACACATTTTGTATAAAACACATAAAAATGCTACAAAAATTTTCAAAAATTAAAAAAAATAAATAAAGAGAAAAAAAAAGAATAAAGGAGCAAAGAAGAAAAGGGTGAAAGAGAAGAGGATGCTAAAATTGTTATTCGTACCTAGAAGAAAAGTAGCAGCTCAAATGAGGAAGAAGAGAAGCTCTTGGAAGCAAAAAGGGAAAGTTATGTGCTGGGAAAAAAGAGAGGAAGAAGAGAAGCACTTGGAAGGAAAAGGGGAAAATTAGGTGGATAACCCTATCTCACGTGAATGTAGCTTTTGTTTTTCATTAAGCTTAAAACGACGAGAAGCACTTGGAAGGAAAAGGGGAAAGTTAGGTGGATAACCCTATCTCACGTGAATGTAGCTTTTGTTTTTCATTAAGCTCAAAACGACGTCGTTTTGAGCACAAATATGACGTCGTTTTTGCCAAGATCAAAATGGCGTCGTTTTTTGCCTAATTATTTCCCGCCCAAAATTTTTTTCCACCTTTTTATTTAGGAGAATATTTAAAAGATTAGAGACACATATTTCATCTTTATTCCGTCTCTAAATGGAATTTAATCTATATTCAATTTCAATTCTAATTTCTTTTACTTATAGTTAAATTATTTTGAAAAACTTTCTTTTTATGTACTAATCTTTATAAGTCTCTGCTACTACTACTACTACTACTACTACTACTACTACTATAATAATAATAATAATAATAATAATAACATGAAAATGTTCAAATGAACAACTTAATAGAACCTAAGTCTTAATTATATTTTTATTCAAGTTAACTATCTCCATACTCTAAATTATTCATTATTTTGATTTATTATATTCTTTTGGGTAATACTTTATAGTAATTTAGTATTTATGCCAATTAATTTTTATTTTTTTTATAATTCTCTCCAAATTTCCGTCTCTATTTCGTCTCAAACATTAAAATCTCTTAAATTTTTAATAATTTTAAATTTCAATTCCGTCTCAGATCCATCTCAAATAATTTACTTCTCAAATTTAATAACTTTTATTTACAAAATCTGCCTCTATTCCGTCGCAATATTCTCAAACTTTGTAATATACATTCCATCTCTACTCCGTCTCAATATAAAATAAATAAATTTTTTAAAAAAAACCGTCTTTATTCCGTCTCCAATTCATATGTCTCAAAATAAATAAAAAGATTTTAAAAATATCCGTCTCTATTCCGTTGCAAAATATTTTTTAACCCAACAAAAAATAATACTCAATCAAAATTCCGTCCCTATTCCATCTCAAATATTCCAAAAAAATTATATAAAATTCCGTCTCTAATTGGTCTCTAAATTTTAAAAGAAATCCGTCTCTATTTCGTCTCTAATTCATATGTATCAGAAAAAGAGAAAAGATTTTAAAAATATCCGTCTCTATTCCGTTGCAAAATATTTTTTAACCCTATAAAGAATAATACTCAATCAAAATTCCGTCCCTATTCCATCTCAAATATTTTTAAAAAATTTATAGCAAAATCCGTCTCTAATCCGTCTCTCAAATGTTAAAGTATGAATATGTATTCCGTCTCTAATCCGTCTCAAAACTGACAAAAGAGAACAACCATCATTAAAGTCGTCTCAAATCCATCTCAAAGATTTACGACAAACATTTCGTCACAAATTCCATCGCTAAATATTATCTTTCCACTTTTTGAGACGGATTTTGTTACGAAAAAAACTGCGTCACAAATTCCGTCGCAAGTTCCGTCTCAAATCCGTCTACAAGTATGACAAACTTTTTGTGCTAGAGATTGTCCCAATTCCGTCTCAAATCCTTCTCAATTTAAGACGGAAAATTTCCGTCACAAACTTTACGTCTCTAAACTGTTAGTTTCTAGTAGTGTTTTCTCCTTAAATAACCAACAGTAACATCATTAAGGGATGCATTATCAACAGAATAATAAACACATTATCTATCTGCCAATCAAGCAAACAATTTTCTAATGCCTTCCCAATTGCCTTACCCTTATGACTTGAAATTGGAACAAAACTAAAGGTTCTTTTTTTCAATCTCCATTCACTGGTTATAAAATGAGCTGTCACACACATGTAGTAAATTTTTTTGATTTGATGTCCATGTGTATGTTGTAATGCTAACCCATTACAGTGCCAGATCACAAAAGACTTTTCACCTTGCATCTCTCATCAATGTACAACTCATAGCAATCTCTAGTGATTGTTGTTGTTCTTGAAGGTATATTAAATATTGGACATGTGTCTACCATGAAATCTCTAAAGCCCTCAAAATCAACAAATCTAAATGGCAATCTATCAATGATTATCATGCGAGCCAATGATTACCTAGATGTATTTCGATCAAATTTCCAATTAACAAGTGTTCACCCTTTTGGAGATTCAATTTCATTTGGCTAGTGTCTTTGTTAGCAGAATACTCTTTACACACATTCAAATGGTATCTCAAAGTAGAAGTACCTATTTAGTTAGTATCTGCCTTAAGCACTTTTCCATAATATTTACACTTGCATTTTGAACTTCCATCTTTGTCCTCAAATTTAGTAAAATGATCCAAAACATAAGATCTAGGTTTTATTGTTCTTTTCTTAGCATTACCTCAAACATATCCGCTACCTCCATATGATGTTGCATCTTCATTAGATATTGATGTCAGTGGATTAGGCCTAGACGAAACATCTTTAATAATGATTGCATCAGCATCCCCACTTGGCATCTAAAAAAACATGCATGTATACATGTTGATGTCATAAGTTTAAATGGAATAGAAGACAGCTAGAATAAATAAGACTATAAGAGGCTGAGAACTTATATTAGAATCATTTTCAACTTATTGCCCACTGTAATCATTTTCCACACCACAGATTTTCCAAACATTTTCCCTCCTCCTTCAGCTTACGCGATTGCCGCCCGTATATCCATAGCAGTGCACGAGTGATTTGACCAAAAAAAGAAAAAGGTGTGCGAGTGAAATTAAACACCAAGCTTGATTGGTTGAAAATTTAACTCTACAAGGCTAGCTTGATGTTGGCAGCATATATATATAGATACACATATCTATATATACATTATATATGTATGTATATATATGTGTATATATATATATATATATGTATACATATATACATATATACACACACACCCACACACACACACACACACACATATATATATATATATGTTTTTGCATGTTGTGGACTAAACAGATGTATTCTCAATGCCCTTGCAATAACAACACTTATTTAATTTTTATTTGTACACATCAACAAAAAGATGGTTAAAAAATGACTTGCCAAATAAACATTTATGTGCTAAATACACAGTTGTTTCATCTGATCTGGGCTCGAGCTTGTTGGAGTGAACACTGTTCTGTCATTCTTTTTTCATCATGCATATATATATATATATATATATATATTCCACAACTTCTCTGTTACTTCAAAATTCTAGTAGACTTACTCATTATTAGCATAAAGAAAAGAAAAATGCCAACACAATATTTAAGGAAATTCTAAAACTTATTACATGGTACTATAATAAGAAAAAAGATAAAATGATAAGCATCCAACTAACAATAATTCCTTGAAAGGATATTAAAAGAGCATTCTATCACTAATTATGATAAGAATATCAAATTAAAAAAGTAATGGTATTATTTCATTCCAAATGTAGACATGAAGTAATTAATATTCACTGTTCTACTTGGTTCTTCATCTCATATCATTATATTTTTATCCCATAACTCCTCTGTCACTCCAAAATTCTACCACATTTACTCATCTATCTATATGTTATATATAAATTTGTACCTCAAGTCAGTGCATATGCTTTAGGGGATGCCATGTTAAAAGCTTTAGAAAATGCCACGGCAGCTCTATACTACTTGTTAAGATGACACATCATGAATTATCTTTTATCATTTTTTAGGCGACCTTTGCTTTTTCATTAATATAAAATTAAATTTACACATCTCATTGATTCCTATAATTGCCAATAATATACAATGTAATTAATTAAAAGATGCGTACCTGTTATTTTTTATCGTCTAACTATAATCTATATGTCTCTATTTTTATTAATTACTAAACACATAATGAAAAAATACAAAAAAATGTAAAAAATCACGTTTATAGGATTTTTTCAAAAAAATAAAACGAAGACAAACCTATATATCTATTTATATCTATATCTATATGATGTAATATAATACTAATAAAATTGCTTTAGAGGTCTTAAATTGTTCTATATGGTAATTAGGTGCCAGTATTAATGTAGAAATAAAGAAATAAGTTTATAAATTCAAAAGATTTGATGCCATAAAGTTATATTAAATCTATAAGTCCAAAATTTATTTTCTATATAATATGTAGTATCTAATACTTCAAGTGTTTTGTGACATGAGTATTTTGAGATTTTTATGTGATGACACATATCACTCATTTCCATCATTGAAGAGTGACTTTTTTTTTCTTAATTTAAAATTGAATTTGCACATCTTATTGATTTTCATCAATTGCCAATATTGTTTAACATGATTAATTTAAAGATCTATCTATGTTATTTTTATAGTCATATAAAAATATTATTATATTGTTATTGAGAACCTTACTTTGTCTCGGATACTTATATGTTATTTCCCTACAACTTTATTTCAAATGTGGACAATTTTTTCCTTAGAAGATTGACTGCATGTTTTAATTAGTCATGTATCATCATTTTCATCTGAATGTCATGAATTTTCAAGAGGTAAACTATGTCATAGGTCCCCAATTTTACCCTTTTTTTCATATAAGTCCTTAATATTTTAACATGTTCAAATTAATTTATAATATGTTGAAAGTGAATAAAAAATTAGAGTTTTTTCTCATCATTATTTTGAGATTTTTGGTCTTCCTATAAAGTTAGATATGAATTCCAAGAGGTTATAAGATCTTTATAACTTTTCTATGATCTTAAATATGTGATTAGTGCTTGGAGGTTATGTAACTCTTGAAATTCCTCCATGAATGTGATAATGAAAACTTTATCTCTTCTAGCTCTTATATATAGTGATCTTTTAGCAAGTCACAAGACACACTAAGAAGCAAATCTTACTCTACTCCTTCTTAGTTAGCGACATAAAGTTTTGTATAGTTTTAGCATTCATAGTTTCCCGTAATAGAAAGAGTTCTAACACTAAATCAAATTCAGGCCTCAACTTTATTTAATTTATAGTTTTAATTGTAATTTATCTTTGTTCATTTGATGTTCTCGTAATATAACTATTAAATTCTTGTTGGATTTCTTTCTAAATTTATTTTATGTTATTGTAAACTATTTACTTAGTGTTTATTATTAATAATTCCAACATAATATTTATAAAATATTATTAATAAAATTATACCTAAAAAATTTAAGAGGCTTTAGAAGATGCAATTTCATATTTCAAAAAGCCGTAGGAGATGACACATTATATTAATTATATTCTAATTTGAGGCCACATGAATAATTTTTATTTTTATCAGCTTTACTCTTAATAATTACTTAATAACAAACATAAAAAATGCAAAATATAGAAAATAATGTTTATAAGATATCTAATACACACACACACATACACACACACAAAACATAGAAAAAACAAATACAATTATGTCTATAGGATGTCTACAAGATATAAAACACTTAACAATATTTATCTTTTAAAATCTCATAAAAGGTTTTGGGTCACCTTAAGTATCTCTCAATTTGAGGCAACATGAGTAACTTTAATTATTATTGGCTCCATTTTTATTAATTACTCAATAAAACATAAAAAGAACAATTCGAAAATTATAAAAGATAAAAGTACAAAATTCATATTTATAACATATTTAAAAAGTATAAAAATGTAAAGAAAAATAAACTCAATGCACAAAAGTATGCCAGTGATCATCACATATTTTTCTTTACCTCAGTGTGACCTACCTCATCTGAAGTTTCTCCTAAGTTTCTTCAACAATCGTGAAATTTTTTAATTGCGCTCTTTTTTTTACAAATTTAGAATTACAATTACAAAATTTTAATAAATAATTAACACGTGTGAAGCATTAGCTTTGAAATCCTTAGTTATTGCATAAAGAAAAGAAAAGTACCAATACAATATTTAGATAAGTAGACCAGAGCATTTCTCAAGTTTGACCACGTAAAACTATTTCAAGCATGTCTAAACCCATATAATTCATGCCAGTATGCATGCACTACGCACACACAAACGGGTGAATATAATAGCAGCTTCACAAAATTTCCAATCATCTGCGAAACATCCGAGTACATATTCATAATTCACAACCAGTTCCAGCCATACACCAACTCATAGTAGATGGATACCATTTATAATTATGCGTACATTCAAATATAGCGTCCCTATTCAGTAATTCATCAATATTACTTCAAGCAATAGAAAATTAGGAAGCACTTATCAACTTTTAGAACCCAAGTTCTAACATCTTTAACTAATCGAGCAAAGCTTAGCTTTAGATACATATATCAACATATACAGTTTATATATATACATTCTTATATGCAAAATACACATCATAACTATATTCATACCCACAGTTTCTAATTATTTTAGTTGCCCAAATGGGTCTCAATTTTACATATTACACATGCAATCCTATACAATTACTATTTTATAAAATCTCTAGGGTATAAGTGCACAATATAGCTTGTGGTGCCAAAAGTCCCATAATAAGCTGGTGTGGTAAATAAAAGTTTTACGTGCACCCTCAACTATTTACACTCACCTAACGGTGTTAAAATTTATAGCAAAAAATACATTAATAGCCTTTCTATACTCATTCAATTTTTTAAGTTCAAACACATGCATAACAATTAACAAAATCAAAAATTCTCAATGATATGAAAGTAAGTGTATAAATATATATATATATATATATATACCTTATTTTTCAAAAAGCATATGGACAATTGTGTTTGATCAAACATAATCAAGTTATGCTATGCTAATTCTTATTTTAATTGTAGTTGTTTCTTATATTGCTTGTTATTTGAAAGCAATTCAAATTTAATACGTGTATATAAAGCCAACATGACATTATTAACTTCAAAATTGATTTTTACTTCAAGAAAAGATCTTAACAAAATGAGATTAACCTTTCATTGTTAAAAAGTCAACTACCAATGTTAATAATCCTCATTCAAAGTTTTGCAATCCTTAAGAGCATAAATCTCTCAATCTAGAATCTCAACCTGCTAAATTTGCTAAGACCGAACCTAAAGAATTTGATGATCTTTCATTAAAGCGTGATCTAGGATTGCATAAGCCAACAAGTGATCCCTAATAGACCAAAGAGATACAATACTTAGACCTTATATTAGACTTGGTCCACATAGAGAAATTCCACCGAATGGTACTTATCCAACAGATAAAAAGGATGGTTGATGGTTTGCTTATGCTTGGTTTAAATTGTATCCTAATTCTTGGAATGATCTCCAACAAAGATAGAGATAGAGCATATTGTCTTCCATGCTTTCTCTTTGCTAAGCAATTACTCATTTTGGATCAACTACTTTTACAATTAAGAGTTTCCACATTAGAAGAAAGTTAATAGTGAGAATAATTGTCCTTTCATAAAATCATGTGGGAAATTTTCCAAATATGACACATAGAAAGCTAAGGAGTGTTGTCATGATCTAATGAGTTTATTTCAAGACATTTAAAGGTTTATTTTGACAAACAAATGCTCAAAAGGTTTTGGAAAATAGACTGTCACTAAAAGTTCCAATTGATAGTGCTAAGTTATGTGCATTTCCAGGTATTCCCTTTAAAGCTCATATGAATACAATGATTCAATTTGTCGCGAAAATTTGGTTGAGATCATAAGAGATGTTACTTCTTACAGTGAGGAGGTGACTTTAGTTATCTCGAAAAATACCCCTCAAAATGCCTCGTATACTTCCCTTAAATCGAGAAGAAATTTTATTCAAAATTTTGTCTTCTTATAGATAAATCACATGATGAGTAAATAAAAAGAAAATAGCTATAATCTTAATATTTGTTGATAAAGATGGTTTCATTCGTGAGAGATTCTTTAATTTGATTCATGTGCAAGAAACTGATGATTCTACTTTAAAGGAAAAATTTATAATGTGCTTGCATTCCATAATTTTAGCATACAAAAAATTCGAGGGCATATGATGGAACAAGCAACATGCAAGAAGAATAGAATGGACTACCCATTTGCTAATTATATTTATTATTTTGTTCATCGACTACAATTAATATTGGTAGCAACTTGTAAGAATGTCATTCCTTTTGATCATTTTTCCCCCTATTTGGCTCTCATTATCAATATTGTTGTTTCTTTTGCCAAAAAAAAGATCATTTGCAAATTATTTGCGCCATTGAGATTTTAGAGTTAAGGCCTCAAATAATGAGCTTGAAACTAGAAAATAAAAAACAAAATTGGCACGTTAAATAAGACAGGTGATACAATATGGCTTTTATCTGAAATCTCTTTGTAATTTACTTGATTTGTGGAATTCAACTCAAAGTTTTAACTAAGATAACCAATGCAAGTAACAACTTATCTGAAAGGGGTTTAGCTAGTGGAATTTATGATTTGATGACCACATTTGAATTTATGTTTATTTTACATCTTATGAAAGAGATTTTACAAAGGGAAAATAATTTTTGTGGGCTTCTTAAATGCAACTCATTAGATATTGTTAACGCAGAGCATTTAGCAGCTACAACAAATGAAATTATTCAATACTTCAGAGATACCGTATGTGACATATTTTGTCAAATCTTTTTGTGAGAAACAGATGTAAGAATTATTGGCTTATGTAATAGATAATTAATTAATTATGGGTTTAATAATTAAAATAAATGATTAAATCTTATTAGCTAATAAAAATGTACCTATACTAATAAGTTGCGTATGAGAGATGACGCTTAATCTGATAAGGTATGTCTAATGGATGACACTCATTATTATTTTTATATATCCCATGTGTCAGAATCTAGTCCTCTCTCTATGCATACATTATGTTATACATTTACTCTATCAGAAACATACTTATAGAATAAAAGTGTAAGGGAGAGAAATCAATGTTCATATTTGAGTCTTTGTCAAACAACTACAATGGACCTAAGGTACACATCTATTTAAACATCAAAATCATAAAGCTCTAAAGATCTTAGGCATTAAAGTGATTATATATTATTATTCTACATAATTGATAATAATAATTTCTTACATATGGTATTAGAGTTTAGGTTTGAGAACTTATGATTTTCCAATTAAATGATTGAGTTTCTAGATTAAAGATGTATCTTAAAATTTTGATTTGAAATAAAGGAATTTTGCTAAGAGTTTGAAAATAAAAGACAATAAACTTAATGTTGTTAGGTGCATATGATGTAAATTTTGCCTATAAGGATTCTTCTGTTATTTATTATTGGTGAACAAATTGACTGACAATTATGTAAGTCATCATGACCAAATCACAAGATTTCAAACTATAAGAATTTGTATACTTCCATTGAATCCATTTATTGTCATTTGGTAGTATTTAAATTGAAGTAATAATGACTATCACTTAAAGTTTGCTATTGGAAAACAAAAGGCATGAAAAAGCATGTAACTACACGTATATTTACTAATGTTTTACTACATAATTGTTCATGTTTTTGTAATGTTGGTTCTGTTACTGTGCATGTGATATAAACAATGGAAGTTACACACTTGAGAGATTCCATGGCTTTATATGATAACTACTACAGAAAAGTTATGAAAAGATTTCATGGTTACAGATATCTTCCATTTTTTAGCAAAATCTTCAATAGATACGTTTGCATTATTGCATGATAAGAAGATTTGTTTATGAGTCTTATCACCTTACTACTTAAAGAACAAAGCTTGAAATCTTATAACAAGGCATAGGTTGGCATTATGGTAGAAAATGTGTCCCATCTTACTTATTGTTAGGGAAAAACATGCAAACACGAGAAGAAAAGACACAAGAGAATTTAGGTGATTCGGCTTTAAAGTCTACGTCTACGGGCAACAGAGAACAATTTCACTATTGATTGCGAATATTACAAGGCTTCTCACTTTAGTCTCTCTCTCACACATAGAACAATGTACTAACCTCTATTTGTAGTACACAGGTTTCTTAAATAATGTACTACCCAAATAAGGCAACATATTAATTATGTGCTATTATGGTAACAAGGCAACAAGGTAATTTGGTAATAAGGCAATTTTCTTTTCTCGTTGCCCAAGAATACGGGCCACCATCAACAAATCTCCACCTTGGTATGTATTTGCTCCAAGCAACACACTATCATCCCCGCTACCAACTGCCCCTAAGGGCTCAATGCTCTACACCACAAATAAAAACCAAGTCCAAGCAATGCTTGAACTTGCTGACTGGAACCACCTTGGTCATCATATTTGTTGAATTTTCATGGGTAGAAATCTTCCGCACTGATATGATCTCTTATGCTACAACATCTCTGATAAAGTGATATCTGATATCGATGTGTTTAATTCTCTCATGATACATCTGATTCTTCGTCAGATGAATTGCACTATAGCTATCACAAAAGATTATTCTTTGATCCTATTACAGTCCAAGATCACGAACCATGCCTTGTAACCATATGACCTCTTTCATAACTTCTGTAATTGCCATGTACTTCGCCTCCGTAGTCAAGCAATGCCATAGTAGAATGTAATATCGCTTTCCAATTGATATCACACACAGAGAGAGTAAACACGTAACCTATCAGAGATCTCCTTTTATCAGGATCACCCGCAAAGTCTGAGTCACGATAACCCCCTAACCTAGTGCAATCTCTAAACCTACATTCGCAGTGCCATGCAAATATCTCATTATCTATTTAACTACTTCCCGATGTGCTTTCCCAGGCGATACCATATAACTATTCACAACACTAACTACATATGAAATGTCAAGACAAGTGCACACCATAGCATACATCAAGCTACCAGCAGCTCTCGAGTATGGAACATGAGACATATGTTCCACCTCCTTTTCGATTTTAGGTGACAAGCCCATAAACAACCTAAAAATGAGCTACAAACGGCACATTCACAGGCTTTGTTTTATGCATCCCGAAACGCTCCAGCACTTTCTTAACATAACTCTACTGAGACAAAACGACTTCTTAGCGTTTCTATCCCGAGAATCTTCTTCGCTGTTCCAAGATCCCTCATCTCAAACTCATTACCCAGCTATTTCTTTAATTCATCACTGACAGACATACTTTTAGCAGCAATAAGTATGTTGACATACAACAACAAGTACACATACGAGCCATCTGAAAGATTATTGATATGCACACAACTGTCATAGGCACTCTTCGTGTAACTAGTACCACCTGAATGTGCCAAATCTTTTTTACCACTACTGAGGTGACTACTTCAGCCTATATAATGGCTTCTTCAGTTTGTAAACATGGTTCTCCTTACCAGAAACCACAAACTCCTTTGGTTGACTCACATATATTTGCTCCTCAATATCACATGCAAAAACACTATTTTTACATCTAACTGCTCAAGCTCCAAATCATAAAGAGCAACCAAGGCAAGTAAAACCCTAATGAAACTGTGCTTCATAATTGGAGATAACACTTCATTACCCTCCTTTTGTGTGTAGCCTTTTGCCATCAACCAAGCCTTGTATCGAGGACCTTTAACCCCTGAAATACCTTCTTTTTTCTTGTAAACCCATTTGTAACCGACAACTCACTGTCCCTCAGGTAATTCGACAAGCTCCCATGTCTAATTCTTCTAAAGAGACTCAATTTCCTCACTCATGGAACCTACCCACTAAGTAGAATCTTTTCCAGATATAGCCTCCTTAAATTAACTCGGCTCATGCCTTCAATTGTTTCAGCAATAGTCAAAGCATAAGTAACAAGATTAGTGCATCTATACCTTTAAGGCTCTCTAATCTGTCTCCTTTCCCACCCAGTAGCAATGCTATATTTCTATTATTCAGGCACATTTTGATCATGCACCTCAGTCGGCTGAGTTAGTTGAATCAAACTGCAACTACCACCTATGGAATATTTGAAACATCAACAAATACCTCCACTTGCTCTTTGACAACGTGGCCTAAACCAACTACCACTTTCTCCTTTTTTTGATCTAATGATGCAGACTCATTGAACTTAACATTCCTACTGATGAAGAAACCTGGAGACTTTGGATCTATGCACCACAACCTGTAACCTTTCCTCTCGGACGTATAGCCTAGGAATATGCATTTTTTCCCCTAAGCTCCAACTTGCCATCCTCCATGTGAGCTTATGCAGGGCAACTGAACACCCTTAATTGAGAGTAATCAACAGACTTACCAGACCATAACTTAAAAAGAGTCTTCAATCTAATAGCTGGGGATGAAGACTAATTCACCTAATTAACACGCTATGTTAATAGCTTCAGCTCAAAAGTCTTGACTCAAGCCAGGATGGGAGAGCATACAACGAGCTCTCTCCACAGAAGTTCTATTCATGTGTTCTACAACTTTATTCTATTATAGTGTCTCTACACGTGTGCGATATCTCACAAAGCCATGTTTCCTACAAAACTCATCAAACTCTTTGTTGCAATATTCCAACCCATTGCCAGTCCGAAAATGCTTAATTTGTTTTCTAGACTGCTTCTCAATTAACGTCTTTTACTCAACAAATTTTGGAAATGTCTCATCTTTAGTTTTCAAAAAATACACCCACACCATCCAAGGGTATGTATCAATGAAAGTGATGTAATACCTGGAACCCTTCTTAGAAGAAACTTTATTAGGATCCCAAAGATCATAACGAATGTAATCAAGTGTACCTTTGGTATTCTTCTCCCCTTTGCTGAACTTTACCCTGGTTTACTTTCCAAAGACACAATGCTTGTAGAATTCAAGATTTCCCGTTCTTTGTCCACGAAGCAAATCCCTCTTGCTCAACTCGGTTAGTCCCCCCTACTCATATGGCCCAACCTCTTGTGCCATACCTGCGTAGTGTCATTATCTCTCTCCTCGGATGCAATAGTTACAACACTTGTGACTGTACTACCTTAAAGAATATACAGGCCACCAATCAAGTTCCTTTCCAAAAGCACAATATAACCTTTTTTCACTTTAAGAACACCATTCTCACTCTAGAATTTATACCCATAAGAATCCAAATGTCCAAGAGAAATCAAGTTTTTCTTCAGCTTCAATACATTGCAACACTCAGGAGATCTCATAACACCATCAAACATCTTGATATTTACAATGCTAATTCCCTCCACCTTCAATGTGAGGTCATTGCCTAGAAAGAGTTTCCCTTTCTTTCTAGAATAAGAAGAGAACCAGTCAAGCCTAAGACACATATGGAACGTTGCGCCTATATCAAGAATCCATTGATTATGCCACCGTGACGCACTCACAGACAAAACATTCCCAGTTCTAATTGAGCTCTCTCCATCACTTTCAACACTTTCCACCACATTAGCTGAATTCTCCACCTTTTTCTTTCCATTTTTCAATTTTGGACATTCTTTCTTAATGTGACCCTTCTCACCATACTCGAAATAGTGCAGTTTTCTCGCTCTTGATTTTAATCTCGACTTGCTTTTCTTTTTATCTAAAGATCTCCCTCTGTTCACTAAACCCTCCCTTTGAACTTTCTCCCTATATCGCAGGATATGCGTTTGAAGATCCTTTGATTTTAGTGAAGCAATCATGTCCTTAAAGCTAATTTTGTCTCTCCTATACAACATAATGTCCATAAAGTTCACATACCAAGGTGGTAAGGAGCATAACAAGATAATAACTTGGTCTTCGTCATCAATTTTAACACCTACATCCTTTAAAGCACTAACGCAAGACGTAAACTCATCAAGGTGTTGTTTTAGTGGCCTACCTTCTTTCATTCTAAGATGATAGATCGCTTCTTCAAAGAGAGGTGATTCGTGAGAGATTTTGATGCATATAATTCCACTAAAGTATTCAAGGTCCCACCTACTATCTTCTTCTCAGTAATCTCCGGCAATACTTCATTCACTTAGAGCTCTAGTTTCGTTACTGGTTTCGTCTTTTTCAGGATCTGGCTTTCAATGACTTGCCAAAGTCTTTGTAATGTCATAAATGCCTTGAATCTGATCCTCCATAGATTAAAACTTACTCTCTCGTCAAACTTCTCGATTTCAAACTTTTCACCTATGGAAGACATCTTTATTTGCTTAAAACAAACTCACACTTCAGGATAGAATTTGACATAACGAACAACAAAAACGGATTCAGCACATTGAAAAACCATAGGAACGCCCCTAATCAACTTTGGTCAACACCGGTCAAAGTCAAACCTATTGGTCAAAGTCAACACCGCCTCTAAACACGCACTTCAGAGCAGAATCTAGCAAAACAGAGCCCAAAATTGGACTCGGCACTTCGAAAAACATAAGATAAGGCATTGGTCAAACTTGGTTAACCATCGATCAACAGTCAGCTATCAAGTCAAACCCTCGGTCAACCCTAAAAATCGGACTCGGCACACTGAAAAACATGGGGTAAGGCTCTTGTCAAACTTGGTCAACCATCGGTCAACAGTCAGTTATCAAAGTCAAAACCCCGATCAACCCTAAGTCAGCTAGTCAATGTCAGTCAACAAGTCAAACTGGTCAAATATTTTTTTTTTTCGATTTCTAGACTCGAGCCAAGCCCAAAGAAAACCTCCCCCCCCCCTTTTCTCCAGGGCTTATTATGAAGCCCAAGCCCAAAAAAGAATTAATAAAATTTTCTTTTAAACTCCTTCAAGCCCAAACAAGAAAACCCAACTGACCAAGCCCAATAACCCAAAACCCCTGACCTACAAACCCATAACCCAATTCAAACACCATGCTCTAAAAAGAAAAACAAACCCACAACGTAGTCCCCCCAATTAATCTACATGAGTGCCCAAAAAACTGAACCTAAAAACCTAGAAGAAGTCTCCTTCTTTACCCGTCCTCTTAGCCCAAAGACCCAACAAAACCCACGACCTGACCCAAACTTTTCTCCAAATCCAAGCCACTAAACTCGGCACCGCTTGCACCAAAACGCTCTTCATCCTCCGTAAACCTCGCCTGTAGCAATAATCTCTGATCTAACGGCAAAAACTCTGGCAACTACCAACTCCGACGCTGACAACTTTTGAGCTCTTATTCAATGGTGTTTCTGGTCACCTTCCTCAGCAAGGCTACCACCAAAACACCTGTCGCGGCATTGATACCGCCTCCGACACGCCAGTCAAACTTCGGTAAAGCCCCAAACCACAAAGGCAAACCCGTGGCTGATTTTCTCCTCTCCAACAGCGTTCACAACATTGACACCGAACGGGAACACTACCACAGTGCTCCTTGCCTCTTCTCGAGCATGCTGGCACCTTTTTCTTCTGGGGAAATCCCCCAGGGCGAGATTAGTATGGCTTGCTTGAATTTTCTTTGGTTTTGAATAAGGCTCTATTTCATGAACTTTAGTCTTGGTTGTGTGAAATTTTATTTAGAGTTTTGATTTTTTCTTTCTCCCTCAAGCAGGCAAAATAAAATATGCTCTGATACTAGTTTGTTTTTGAAAAACATACAAACACAAAAAACTTTGTTTTTGAAAAACATACAAACACAAAAAAATGAGAAGAAAAGACACAAGAGAATTTAAATGGTTCAGTCTTAAAACTTATATCCTATGTTCACAAGAAGGAAAAAATAATTTTACTATTGATCATGAATATTATAACACTCATCACTTTAATTTCTCTCTCACACATAATACAATGTGTTAACCCTTATTTATAGTACACAAGTTTCATAAACAATATACTATCCAAATAAGGTAACATATTAATTATGTTATTATGGTAACAAGTCAACAAGGTAACTTGCTAATAAGATAATTTGTTTTTTCTGTTGTCCGAGAATACATGCTACAATCAACACTTATCATCAAAACTCGTCACGTGCATTTTGCTATGCACATTAAGAATTTGCGTATTAAAAGACATGGTAATGACAAGTTTCAAAACCAAGACTTAATGAATTTAAACATGGTATGCTAACTACTAGGCTACATGGTTACACTTCTTAGAGGAACTGCATTATTAACGTAGTTTCTTACATACAATTTAATTCTCATCATTTGTGTATGATAAGTGCTCAGTATAAGAGATTTACAATTCTTAATTATTGGGAAAAAATAGTTCATTTTCCAAATATTACTATTTCTGCAATTCTATGCACATTATTTGTCAAGATGCATATTAATTGTAAATGATAAGTGTTGAAGTGTAAGAAATTTACACATTAATTGTTGGGAAGAATAGTAATTTTCAAATATTAAGATGTCTACAATTTATAAATTCTCTTATGGATGATCTGTTAGTCACCAAAATGGCCAAATCTTAGGAGTGTAGTGAATTTTAAATTGTAAGATTTTTTAATTACACATAAAATTATGATGGCTTTAAATGACAGGAAAGTTGTAAATTTATCTACGAGTAATGCAAGTTCTTATTATAAGACATATAATGATTGCTCAAAGGTTGATCCATTGTTCTTATTAATCTTAATATTGATAATGAATTGTTTTAATTAGATTGGTTTTGTATATCCAAAGATAACAATCACATCTAATTAAGAGATATATAATTTATCAAATTCAAGTGAATTTTAATGAGCATCGTTAATGATTATTCTTTTAAGTCTTAGTATTTCACAAAGGAAAACTTTGATATTCACTTATTCTTATCTCCATTATTATCTTAAAGCACTAAGAATGAACATGGATTAATTCGATTGTCCTACTCATAATCCAAGAAGAATATAAAGTGAAAATGCATGATTCATTGATAATGATGAGACTAATGGGAGTAGAGGAACCACGTGATGTGACCATCCAAGAAGTTAAAGTGGGGATACCATTACCTATAACTCCTTTGAGGCTGTGGAACTTTATTTCAAGACTTGAAATTGTTGACAGTATTGCTAGGTCGGCTAGGTCACTAAAAATTTATTATGATAATTCTACGGTAGTATTCTTCTCAAAGAATAGCTAAAATTTAAAGGGTGCAAATCACATGGAGTTAAAATATTGTGCCATGAAAGGAGAAATTCAGAAACTAAGAGTGTCAATTAAACATATTAGCATCAATCAAATGGTTGCAGATCCATTAACAAAGGGATTGCTACACAAAACATTTAATGAACATGTTGACAGAATGTGTATAATTAGACATCATTATTGATTCTGTAATTCTATTTATAAATTTGATACTCTTGAGCTCATTTATGTGTTTCTGATTTATCTGTTTTCTATTTAGTGTACATAATTGATATAGATTAAAGTTAACATATAGTCTTAATAAAGACATTATAGTTGGACCATTAATTACCTCTTATCATAGATCATGTTAAGTATACAGTTAGTGTTGTAGTACATGGAAGGAACAATGTCGGATACAATGATGTACAACCACCATGACTCTTATTAGCTTATTACTTAATTATGATATTATATGGCCAATGTAAATAAAGATTTAAGAAAATGAAATTATGCACATTATGATATTATTAACCATAATATGACATCACATGAGCCAAGTGGGAGAATGTAAGAATTATTGGCTCATGTAATTAGATAATTAATTATGGGTTTAATAAGTAAGATAAATGATTAAATCTTACTAACTAATAAAGAGGTACCTATTCTAATAAGTTGTGTATGATAGACGATGCCTAATCTGATACGGTGTGTCTGATAGATGACACCCATTATTATTTATACCCATGTGTCAGAATTTGGTCCTCTCTTTATGCACACATTACGTTATACGTTTACTCCATAGCATACTTATAAAGTAAAAGTGTAAGGGAGAGAAATCAGTATTCATATTTGAGTCTTCGTCAAACGACTACAATGGATCTAAGGTACACATCTATTTTAATTATGAAAATCATAAAGTTCTAAAGATCTTAGGCATTAAAATAATTATATATTATTATTCCGCATAATTGATAATAATAATTTCTTACAACATGAATAGAAATTTCTAAAATGAATGGTCCCTGTCGGTTTGGTACAAGTTAAATTCTGAAAAATGAACAAAATTCTATTATGCATCATTATATAATTGATTTATTCATTAGCATTATAGATTCATTGTTATATGAGATCAACAATAAATTCAATGAAAATACAATGGAGTTGCTTAATCTTAGTGCATATTTAGATCCAAAAGATATATCTAAATCATTCAAGATTGATGATATCTGCAAGCTTGCACAAAATTACTATCCTGATGGCTTTACTTGTCAAGAAAAGTGCATATAATATATGAAGTGTAGCATTTTGAACTCAATATTAGACAAAATTCATTTTTTTTAAATGTTTCAAATCTTCCAAGATTATGTCAATTATTGTAAAAATAGAAAAATCAACTATATATCCTCTCTTGGATCATTTGGTTCGACTTATTCTAACTCTTCCAATTTCTATCCATCTACAAGGTGTGCACTTTCAGCCGTAGAGATCATAAACTCAAGATTATATTGCGTTATAAGATGGAAGATGACTTTCTTGCTACTACACTTATCCTTTACATTGAGAAAGGGATTTTTGAGACTATTGACACTGGATTAGTATTGATGAATTTGAAAGAATAAAAACATGTCGAGTACAATTTATGATGTCTGATGCAAAAATATAGTTTTCATATCTTAGTTCTCTATGTAATCTATTTATATTCAATTATTCTAAAAACTTATAATAAGTTTTATTGATATATAATATCTTATTTTATAATTTATCATTATTATAGAATTGATTGCTTTGTGATTTGGATTGAAAATTTTAACAAAATCATGACTTGGTAAAAATATTTTTTCACCATCCCTCATTTAAAATCCTGGATCAGCAGCTACTCTCAGCACTGGAGGTTCTTCAGACCAAGCACTTTTTTCTTTTTTTTTCTTTTTTTTTTTTTATAAAAAGCACTTTCTTCCAACCCAACTTCCACAATCTCGTAGTAAAAGGGCAATTAAAAAGGAGGTGTGCCTTACCTTCCATGCATCCAAGACAGAACCTATGTGACGGGGTATAAAATCAACCCCTATTCCAACAATCTCGCTTTGATGGGTAATCTATCAAGCCACAAAAGCCAAACACAAAAAGAGTGTCTTGCTACATGATGCTTATACCAGATCACTTGGTGTCAGTAAACCAAATATAGGGATTTCGGGAGATTTTTCAAGCAGCTTTAGGTGTGAACTGTATTTTTTAACAGAAAGGACCAATAGTGGTTCATACTTTTCCCCTAATGATGACCCAAACTCGAGACTAATAGGTTTGAATTTCTAGTAAGGACAATTCATCCAAACCACACGGTCCCTTCTCGATTCATTAGCTAGCATATCCCCCGAGGTTTCCCTGATGATAGAAAACACTGTATGATTAATGTGCCAGTGCCAGCTTTGGTTATTCACTAAAGCAGCCACACTCATGGATCTGTTGTAGCCAGAAATATGGCCAATCTCCCTCGCCAAAGAAGTCCATAAGCGCACAAACTGGTGCCACACATCACTCCAGAATAAAGTATCCCTGCCGTCTCCGATAATATGCATAATATTCTGTAATCCTTGGTATCGGCTACAGGATTTTTCTCCGTGCCCAAGTAGGCCTTTTTTCCCCTGCCTTTTATGGTTAGACAAGCAAGAGGACTCGTTAGCAATCTCCCATAGGTTACTCCTTTCTATGTAGTTAGCATCTACCCAGTCCACCAATGGAGATTTTTGTTTGGTGTGAAGAATCTGAAGGGGCATTTGGAGATGCAGCCTGATTAGCGTCAATCCCTCTTCAACTTTCTTACATACATCAATCCAGCTAACGGTTGGCTTTCCTCCCAATATTCTGAATGCCAGACCAAAGAGACACCGCAACGACTGAAAGCTTGTGAAAAAGTATTAGGCGTTCTTTGATGATGGCAACAGAGATGGCGTTTCCAGCACAAAAAATGAAAAAATCATCAGCAAAATAAAGCTGCTTTAGCCAACAAACAAGAGAGTACTTCCATGCAATGATGCAAAAAACAAACAGGTAGGGTGAGTTTTGAGTAACTTCCAACCCACGTTCAAGAAGTGTCAAAATCCTCCCGCTTTACCAGGGTAAGAATAGAATGCACTCATAAGTCATATGACAGAGGTGCGAAAAGCACATATGCATGCCATATTACAATTGGTTATTAATGGTAAATGGTTAAGCACCGCTGAGTATAACGTATTTTGATAATTGTATAAGATATAATGGTAAAATAATGATTTTCTTGTTTAATCTCTAGACTCAGTGGTCTACTTCATTGCCAACCTAACCATGTAAAGAATGATGACGAGCAATATGGATCGATGGATATCAAGATACAACTTCAATTGAGAGGGGAGGAAATCTAAGACAAGATGAAAGAACAAATTCAGATATAGTTAATCAGATTACTAAATGCGATCCATGTAGATGTCACATGCATAAATATCCATTGCTGACAAGCCTGCTACTGGTTACATCACAACCACAACTACAACTACAACTACGACTTGGACTGAAAAGCACAAATTTTCTTTACATGCATTTATGCTGATGGCTATCCGGCCATTGCAATAACTCGTTACGTGTAGGGATGGAAACGACTGCAAGTGGTGTATAGTCTTCAACAGCTTTACAAACCCTGAAACCAAAAAGGGAACTTTTACTGTATTCCTAAAGCTCACTTAAAATAAAAACATACATCATTATGATTCTTTGAGTTAATGCTTCAATTCCTTAACCCCACAAGCCCTAGCCACAGCCTCACAACCCCTGAAAGCCATAAAACTTCATCCTTTCTATAGACCATAGATCAAAGATCAATGTCATGCACATAATATAGTGGCTAAAATCCTGATACAGTTTCCCTTGAGGTGTTTGTTTTAGTAAATGGCTCATCCCCTAAAGTTCTAAGTCAAAATCTTCTAACATAATAAAAAACAGCAAGCAAGGGCAGTATTTGGTTGAGTTCAAATCTGAAGACATCATAAAAAGGTTTCAGGTTAACTAACAAGAAGTAATTTTCTTCCCATCAATTGTGATATGTTTAAATCAAGGTCGGGTTGGATCCCTTTGTCCTTGTATTTTTTGCGTTAGTAAAGGTTAGACTAATGAAGCACTTCTGCTAGGTTATGGATCTTATTGTATTTCAATTATACAAATCTTTAAGCTGACAATAGTTCCTCTCTCAGATTTCCTACTGCTGTTTGCGGCTGGGCTTCTCTTTAACCAAGCAGGGGACATGAATATAAAGTGGCAGGAGAAGGACGAGATAAACATTTACATAATTTGCATGGGAAGGACATATAAGAACAGGCCATACCTCAGCTGGAGATGAAAGGATCAAATTCCTATCTGAAGTTAGATGCCCACTTAGTCTCCTGCACAATCCATGATATAACTTCCATGTGTTTGCTTACTCTTCTTATACACACACATAAATAACTACAAATAATTATTTCTTCAGCAGTTATCTCACTTGAAAATCAGATTACCTTGGCCTCTCAGACTTTGAAAGATGTTTAGACATAATGGATGCCTGCATATGAACATGACATCAGTATTACTTACAGAAAAGACGGGGGCCATGAGTAATTGAAATGCTGGAAGCCAACAGGAAAAGGAAAAAGTGTCCAGTAGAAATTTTCATATGAACTTTGATATGTTCTGAATTTAATTAAGGCTTGAATGCTCGGATTATGCTATTGCAATAAAAATTAAGTCAATGATCTGAACTCCACTGCTTAACGCCTAGAATGGGATAACAAGATAGAAAGCATCTTCTCTGGCACAAAGCAACAGAGAAACTCTATGCAACTGAAAGTCCTTGTATCTATTGAAGTTCTCCTCAACAATGACAGACACTTTCCTGCAATGCCGTTTGCCCTTACATATAATGCACATTAAATATGTAGTTGAAATTGCATATTAGGACACCTGAAATATAGGAAATACAATTTAAGTTCTACTTCAGTTTACTGATGCAAATAGATGAAAATTCACACACAAATTCACCATTTCATAATTAAGGTCAGCAACGCAAACTCCTGCTCTAGAGTCGGAGGATGGTTGGCTAGCTTTAAATAATGCCTATAAGCACCAAATGCTAAGAATTAAAGAAGATAATAAAAAAATTATACACGGATACTTATGTAAATATATTGGGCTAACTACCTTGAACTTCAAAAGCTTATAAACTCAGAAAAAAATATAGAGGGTGAGATACTTCTAAAATAAGCTGTTGTTTGGTGCTTATAATCTGTATTTCTAAACACCCATAACGAGCACAGAAGCACGATGTCATAACATGTAACCAAAAAGCTCAGCCAGCCACTTTCCATGTCAACAACCCAACTGCCTTACACCTTGAATTGCAGAGACTCTTTTTCTTTTTAATATTTTTTTAATACACTTCCAAAATCTCTTGTGAGCATAATTCTTTTTAAGGGAAAACCAATTGCTCTGACTGTTTAAGAAATAACAAGAAGCAATAGTGAATGGAAAAGAATATCGCTTGCTGAAATTCCTACTAGCTTTCATTAGAACACATTCTCAACAGATAATTACTCAACAGCAGTTGATCAGCGACATACACCAGCATAAACCATCTGCAGAAGAGTGTGCTAACTAAAACGCTTAGTTGCCTTAGTATAAAACATACCTGCTCTTGGATTATGCTCCGTGCCTCAACTAATTGTGCTTCCAGCTCAAGCTCTCTCTCTGTCGCTTCTGAAGTCACATCTGCAGCTTTTTGTGCATCTTGTAGCTGAACCATGCGCTCCTTTAAATTTAGTAACAGACAGGGAAAACAATGTTATGAACCTACTACCAATAAGTGTCTATTTTAAAGTGTATCAGACACGGTAGTCAGGAGAGTACCTTTATGGAGGCCATCTTAGTTCGAAGACTTTCTTCTATCTGATCCCTGGCCATGTGGAGTGGTAGGTCAAATACATCCTGTACATAAGCAATTAAATCATCCTTTTTCATTTAGCACCACATTTGACAGAGAAAAATCAGTCTGCATTATATCCAGCAATAGGGCATACCGTTCTACCACCCAATGGAGACTGTGAGGGATCAGAATCCTGCTTTTCACTGACTGAAAAAGCTTGCTTAGAAGATCCATTAGGAGCATTTAAGAATTCACGCATATCAGCCTGTGGCAAAGAACAGCTCAGACACAATCTTGAATAAAGAAACAAATGCTTCTCATATAAGTGGTATCAGAAAGGTGTGCAGCTGAAGTCTGCTGAAATAATGGGAAATACTGTGTTAAGGAGACATCTTGATCATATCAAGAAGGAAATATTAGAAACTCATAGTTTCAGGTTCACTTTCCTCACTCTTTCAATTATTTTACACCCTCTTGCTCCTTTCTCTCAAAAAATGATGTCAGTTACATAGTTTATGTTCTATTAAATAGCAATTATCGTATGTCAAATGGTGCTTCCACAAAATTTAAATTCTTGCACATTACAAAAGCGATAAGAGTTCTAAAAATGATTCTCTCATGGGATTACCTGCATCGAACGTAATAAAGCCCGTAAATCTGCGTTCTCTGCTGCTAGTTCTTGATTCTTTGCTTCATACGCATCCACCTGAGAAGAGCATTTGATGAGAAAATAAGTTGCAGACTGCAACAAAATCTAAGAACAAGTCCACCATAGTGCTTACTATTTTCTTGTAAAAATCATTGTCAGCCTTCTTCCCATTCCATGTTCCACGTTGTCGCCCTTCTTTCTGTTGGCACATTCACAAAGACCCTCAGATAAATCTGACGTAGGATTAAGTGAGTGAAAATTGAAAGTTTCAGCTTACCTGAAGTAAATTCATTATCTCCATTCCTGATCGGGATTCCTTCTTTTTCTCCATCATCACTTGATTGAGCTTCTCCTGCAAGAGAAAAATAATCATTCCTCCTTTTTCCTTCTAAAAACATCTTCCAGAATCAAAGTTCAGTCAGATTAATGTGAACTATCAGCTTGTACAAAAAATAACAAGGTTACTAAAGATATATCCACCTGTAGCTTTATGTACTCTTTCTCCTTTTTCTTCATGTCGTATATTTGCTGGGTTCGCACTTGCTTCAAGCAATATCAGGAGTTGTTAAAATTAAGATCAGCGGAACCATTACAAATGCCACATAAAAATGAGATATCTAAGGTATCTATAGTGGGAAACAAACCTGATTACCAATAACCATCCTCTGAAATTCATCTCGTTCCTGCTGCAATTTCTCAATTTGGGCCTTGAGAGAGGCTGTAGCTTTAGCATCCTATCAACAAAACTTACCAAAATTTAGAAAATAATTCAATAAAAAAGAAAAAGTGTTCATTTAAATGAACCCAACTGCTTACAGTTCTAGTGATTGTTGCTATCTCTCTGTCCTTGGCTGCTAACTGTGATTCCAGTCTCTCCACTTTGGCCTCTAATCTCGATATATCTGATAGAAGTCTTTCAAAATATACAGATGTAAAGCATTACTCTTATCTTTAACTAAACAAAACTCACAAAAAACTTACATAAAACTGCCAGTGAAACATAATATACCCCGAGATTTTCATTTAAAGTAACAACAAAATGATTCAGTGTGACCATTCTAATGTCACAATGACAAGTAGCATCTCACTTTGGTCTTAAGGAATCACCCATAAGATTGTGCCGTGTGTACAAGTATCTTCTTTAGACCAGTTATCAGCTGCCTTCAAGGCCTCATGATGTATAAACATAAAAAAGGAGATCCAAACCTTTTTGAAATTTGAACAAGCTATGACACTTTGAAGACACATTAGTACATAATGACATATCGACGACACATTGTTACCTTCTTTTTCTCTCCCAAAGTTTTCCTTTCAATTCTTTTTCTCTCCTATACCTCCTTCCATTCTCGGATTGACATTGAGGCTTTAGGAATTAGAATTTTTTCCAGTAATACAAACAAGTCCTCTGATGGTTAATATATAGGAAATTCTGTTTCTTTCTTGTAATTCACAGGTGAGAGTAGAGTCAATGGACCAATCAGCCAACAACTCAAATAGTCTTGCTGAAATGGAAAGGTTGAAAAAGAATTGTACCTTTGTCTCTGTTCATTTGCAGATTCCCTGAACTCAATGTCCCTCTGCCTCTGTTGCAACAATGCGTATACACAATTGCAAGTCCTTGCAATGGAAACCTAATGCAATTGATACATAAAATTAGCATTCAAAAGTTAAAATTGGAACTGGAACAATTAAACCATAAGGCAAAGATTTATCTAGTAAACTACAAATGAAAATCCCCGAGTTTTGTCAAAATTACAAATTAAACATGTTTTACTGTAATAATTAATAGCCCAATGATTACATAAGTGTAGCACCGGAAACCTCCAGCTTATATAAATCTTATAATCAGATGGTCAGGTTTAACGTGGAACTATGTCAAAACCCAAGTGGGTATTTTTGCACTTCCCCAGAATTATCCACTAGCCTATAAAAAAATTAAAAAATAATTAAAAGAAAATTTTTATGTTTGGCAAGATTACAAGTTACACCATGCATTATAGTAGTAATATGATAACCCCATTACTTAGATAAGACTATGACAAAAAGTTTTCCTATCATTTGGGACACAGGTAAACTGAATCATACTTTTTATAAGTCATAACATATTGAATTATTTTATAATGTTAATATCATCATAACACAAAGTTCAACATACAACTAAGAAATGAGATAATGTGGAAAAAACAAAAAAAACCCTCTTGTTGGTATCAAACATAGTGGGCAGCAGCTCATATTTATAACTCATGGAAGGTTATTAGATTATCTGTCGCGCCTTTAAGCTGGATACCCACATAGAACCGTAGGCCTAGATTGTGCCCCAAATGCACTAGTCCAAAACCAAAATGATTTACCAAGGTACACCTAACTCTAGAAAACTCAGTTATAATGAATCACTAATTAGGGATGAAAAATTATTACTATAATGCAAGATATAACGTGCATATTAAACAAAGGACAAACCGAACGATTCATCATAAATATTCGAGAGAGAGAGAAAAAAAAAGAGTAAAATGGCAAACCGGATCATTGGCGAAGAGATCAAGAGAGACAGGGAAGCCGAAGGTGACAAGCGTCTGGTTAAGGTACTTAGCGCAGTGCTCCAAGTTGTTGACATCGGCAAAAGCATACTCGCTGAAAGATGAATTTCTTTCAATTATTTTTCAATAATTCAAATTTTAATTTAGCCACATTGTACGAAAAAAAGGTAAAGTTAAAACCCTAGCACAAAATGAACGCAGTTGCACTTTACCTGATCCCCAGACTGCTCGCATGAGTAGTTGTACGCTGTGAAAATGGCAACATTAACTTCCGTTAGCAAACCTATATACATACACACGCAAATGTGTGTATATATATACATATAAATATATATATATATATATATATAAGAATTATACAGAGAGAGAGTTACAGAGAGATTGAAATCGGAATCGGTAGAAGGCATGGTGGAGAGCTTGGGGAGAAATGCAGGAACGAGATCTGGCAAGACACGCAGTGGGGCACACTCACAAACACATAGAAGAGCGGAATTATGGCTTTAGTGGGAGTCACGAAGGAGGAGAGACTGAAATAGTAGATCTGACTAGTGATGGACTCACTGGTTGGGAAATTTGAAATTACGAGATATAGCATACCCCTTCCCCCCGGCCCTTCTACTTTAGTCGCCGCTTATCCTTTTTTAAGTATATTTTTTTCTTCACTTTACATTGTTATGGGATGATAATCTCCCAAATTTAAATATCATTTGTATATATGTTGGCTACATAGTTACTGAGTAATTATAAAAATTAGTATAAAACACATGTGCAGGGATGAGATCAGGACACGGGATGATAAGGGGTCGGATGACATCTCCTGTCTTATTGGGGTTATATTGATCGAGCATCCGCTTAACCGATCAATCCAAGGATTCCTTCCGACCACATTTCTAGCAAACCCAATGACCACCTGTCAATCCAACTAGACAAACACGTGTCCTTTGCTCCAAAGGTAATTTCACTTTACGCGCTCTATTCCATCCTTAAACTATCCCAAAGAGGAAAACTAACTTAGGTGTCTGAGGCTCTTTGGCCGATACCATACTGGTACCTAGCTTTGTTGTTTTGTGGGTCAACTTTCACCCGAAAAGGATACGAGAAGATTATCTGATTCCTCACAAGATTAGATAGGCGCAATCTGTGGGAATATCGATTTGATAATCCTATTGAGTTCACATGGCCATTACTCATAGCCAAGCCACCGGTAAGTCTCATGCCGAAGAAGAAGATGAGAGCAGCAAGCAACGCCAATCAACACCGTTCATAACCACCTTAAAGCCATCCGCAACCACCTAGGCAGCAACCGGAGCCTTCCAACGAGTCTTTCTCATTTGCTCCGTTGTCTTCGACACCAACTCAACTGGCAAACATGTAGTCGCCACCTTGTTTACTAGCCCAAATGGCGGCTATAACTAATATATTCACTAACATCCAAAGTTATTTGAACCAAATCTTCCCATCATAAGCCCAACCATCAACTCGCTCATACAATTTCCTTTTTTCAAGCCCAGCACCTCATACAAATATGGAAACCCCTGTAAACATGCAATACCATACCCTCTTATAACCAGATGATAATTAAGAAGAGTCATTGTATCAAGAAGACACGGCCATCAAGGCCCCAATAACGGCTACGACCAACATACAAATCGTCCCTACCCCCTGAACCTTTGCAGGTTATCAATGTAGAGGAGTTTACCAATAGCCCATTGTCATTCCAAAGCTACCCTATTATGATGGTTCTGGAGATCCTGCCGATCACATCTCTTTGATTAATCACAAGAGTTTCACAATGCCACTAATGCTGCTCAATGTAAAGTATTTCCTACCATACTGCTGGGTACAGCCCAAACATGGCATGAGGCAGCAGAATGACAAGAACCATCACGCATCTGCCAAGGGGTTTAACGAGGCAACTTTATGAGTGTCTGACCTTGCCAATTCAGCAGTTATAAAAGCCTTTAGAGTGGGGTATGGTATGACAAGCTATCTAGCACTTTGAGAGGAAAAAGCCATCTTTGCTGATCAATTTGATGGCAAGAGTTGAAAAATACATTTTGGCAAAGGATTTGTTATTGTCAAAAAGGGAACGGGAGAAAGAGTACAAGGTAGAGAATGTGAAAGGGAAGTAGAAACAGAAGCAACTTGATGCATATCAAGAACGAGTAGGTCCAAAGCGGAGAAGAGAGAACCTGGAGGTATCTAGAAGGTGTTACGATACTTACACGCCCCTAAATGCCTTAAGGACTAAAGTCTTAGTAGCTTTGAAATGTAAGTGCAACGTCAAGTGGGCCGATAAAATGAAAGGCAACCCTTGACAAAAGGGACGAGCAAATACTGCCATTTCCATAAAGATCATGGGCACAGCACTAATGAATGTCAAAACTTGAAGGACGAGATTGAATCCTTAATCAGGAAAGACAGGCTAGCACAATTTGTCAAGCGGCAGGGTGAAGCTCTAGAAAAATGCCCTCGCAGCCTGAAAAGTGATAAACAAATGCTCGGGACAGTCACCATGATATGGGAAGGATTAGTGGCAGGAGGAGAATCTACCACGAAGAGGAAGCTGTACGTCCGATCATTGCAAGCCACTTCGTCAGACAAAATAAGGCAAATGAAGGATTTGACTTTCACTAGCAAAGATCTGGTCGGGATCCTGGTAAATCATAATGACCTTGTTGTAATAACTATTATTTTGGCTAACTATAAAGTTCACAGGATGCCGGTAGACACTGGAAATATAGGCGATACGCTATACTTCGATGGAGCACACTCCTCTAAAACATGAGTTGGTCGGATTCTTCAGCGATGGAGTTTGGGTGGAAAGGGTCATCAACCTTTCCCTCAGCATCAGAGATGGTAGCGGGTATATTAATCTCCTTGCAAATTTTGTGGTAGTCAATTGCCCGAGTACAATCAACGGCATTATTAGAAGAGTAACCCTCAACAAGCTTGGGGCAATATTGTCAACTTACCACTAAATGATAAAGTTCCTGACAAAAAGTGGAGTAATAATTGTCAAGGGAACCCAGCACGACACTAGAGCATGTTAGGATTGTATGCCCTAAAGACTACTTGTACGCGGATATCGAGCTAGACATTTGATCATTGTTTATGATTACGAGCACTTCTTATATATACTATCTCTAGTGTATATATGCGTATGATACATTATGTAAAGATCTAATGACGTAGGTGTATAGTAAAGCTGGATGCACAGTAAGTCCATGTCTAGTTTTAGATATATCAGAAAGAATGTTTATAGCTAGATGGTAGTGTTGGACACTCTACTAAGATAAGGCTATAGTAGGCGAATCTCCCGATAGGGATGATCTACTTAGGTCATTGGAGGGTCTTTCCAGATTTCGCTCCTAGTGCGTGATTCACGCATTGAACAGAACCACCGTGAGTATGTCTTCTAGCGCCTTGCCATCATTTATAAAAGATAAGATATTCACTGCTTCCGAGTGACTGATACTCTTAATCTTGAGCATGTGTGAAAGAACTGATGAAGTTAGGGTGCAACGCTTTGATATACCATGAGAAAATGTCTTGAGTGATAAGATTGTCTTCCTCGTAAGTTGGGTTTTGTGTTCTAATCAATCAGGACATGCATGTATAACAGTAGAGTCTATTTGGTTGTCCTTTTATCCCAAAGGAATATTCCTTATCTAGAAAATTTAATGAAGGATATTAAGGGAATTTCATTATTTCTTAGATCTTATCCTTTTAGAGGGTAAACTTACTACTATAAATAGTACTAGATAAGCATGACCCATTTTCAGTCTTTTTTATGTTTTCTTTCTTGGTGTGTGTGCAGTAATTTTCACACACTAGAACCAAGAACACACACACACACACACTATATTCATCTTCCCCATTTTAGCCTTTCATTTAGCTTGCCCACTACAAAGCTAAGTGTATCCTAGTTCTAGAAAAGTGGTCATAATGGAGAAAGCCACAAGGCGACTATTTTGAGAAAAATTTGATGCAAAGAAGCCATCAATTCTCAGATCACGTATCAAGGGTAACGAAATCTTAACCCATTCTTGTTTATCTTTATGTATTTTGTGTTGATTCCTATGTGTATAACATGTTATTATGCTATATCCGCTACCATGTAAAGATAATGGATTAAAAATTAAAATTCGATACCCAATCTTGAATATGGTAATAGAATATTAGATCCAACAGAGCATGCTACACAGCAGCATTAAAACCAAAAAAAATCAGAAGAAGGTCGAGAATATGATGGTAGAGCTCATTAAAGACAACCCTAGACAAGGAAGTCCAACTGAAGAACTCGTGGCGATTGAGCTTGCATAGCCCGATCGAAAAACATTTGTTGGAGCTGAACAAACTGGGAATATTCGACAAGAATTTGAGATGCTCTCTTTCATGGATGCCTTCTCGGGTTACAACTAGATTAAGATAGCACCAGTTGACCAGTAGCACATATTATTCATCACTAATCAAGGTCTTTATTTCTACAAAGTCGTGCCTTTCAGGCTAAAACTTGCTGAGGTAACATATCAATGAATGGTCGACATGGCCTTTAAAGACTAAATTGGTCGCAACATGGATGTTTATATTAATGACATGCTCGTAAAGAGCAAGAAAGTATTAGACCATGTGTCCGACTTAAACAAAGCATTCCAAACAATGAAAGTTTGATATAATGCTAAATCCTAAGAAATGCGCCTTTGGAGTTCACGTGGGAAAGTTCTTGGGCTTCATGGTAACCCACAGGGGAATTCAGGCAAACACTAAATATATTGAGGCCATACTCAATCTTGAACCCCCTCAAAACGGTACATGACATACAATCGTTATCGGGTTAGATAACAACTCTGAGTAGATTCTTGTCACGGTCGACAGATCACTAAATGCCATTCTTTAAAATTCTTCGAAATCCTAAGGATTTCAATTGGACTCCTGAATGTCAAGAAGCATTTGAAGGGATCAATTCCTACTTAACAAATCCACCAATCCTTGCTCGTCCAGAAAAAGTAGAAACCTTGCTCTTGTATCAATCAAATTCTAACATAGCAGTTGTTATAGTCCTTATCAGGGAGACAAAAGAAGGCCAATGATCGATTTATTACGTCAACAAAACATTGAGAGGAGCAGAACTCAAATACAGTAGTCTGGAGAAATTGACACTCACACTAGTGATGTCTGCCTGAAAGCTGAAACCCTACTTTAAGGCGCATCCGATCAATGTGATGACTGACTAGCCGCTGAGACAAGTGTTGCACAAACCAGAGCTGTCAAGAAGGCCACTAAAATGGTCAATTGAACTAGGGTAGTATCACGTTATCTATCAACCCAAAACAGTGATCAAGGCCCAAGCTTTGGCTGATTTCATTGTGAAATGTACCTAACTAATAGAAGCAGTGTACATTATGTGTTGATGGGGCAGTCAACAAAGCAAAATCAGGAGCAATGATTGTAATCGGAAGACTAGATAGGACTGAGTTGAAATAGGCAATCAAGTTCGAGTTCAAAACTACAAACAATGAGGCCCAATATGAAGCACTATTGTCAGGAATGAGATTGCTGAAAGAGCTAGAGGCACAAACAGTAAAAGCCTACACGAATTCTTAGTTGATCGAAGGGCAAATCCATAGATTCTTAGTTGATCAAAGGGCAAATCCATGGGACCTTTGAAGCTAAAGGACAAGATGAAAGCATATCAAAGGCGAGTCAATGAAGCACTTGTAACTTTCGAGTCATAGTCATTGCAACAGATCGCGAGATGGGACAATACCCAGGCTGATACATTATCAAATATCACTTTTGCCTTCAAGGAAGGAGAAGTATTGAACAGCTTATGGGGTCTTTACTCAATGTTGCAATCATAAACATCACAGACAAGACAGACTGGAGACATCCGATAGTGCAGTACTTACAAGGTGGCACCTTGCTAGAAACTGATTGAGAGGCACAAAAAGTGATGAACCAATCATCACGATTCATCATCCTCAGATATCAACTATAAAAATGCACCATTAGGGGATCGTTGTTGAAATGTGTCAGTAATTCAGAAGGGGAGTACTTCATCAGGGAAATACACGAAAGGATGTGCAGCAATCACTCAGCAGCAAAAGCTATGGTGTAGAAGGCAATCCGACAAAGATATTAATGGCCAACTATTGAAAAGAAAGTTAAGGAGATTGTTACAAAATCCAATCGTTATCAGAAAAATACCAACATCTCATGCCTAGCACCTGTAGCCTCAACCCCACGATAACAAGTGCATGGCCATTCATTAAATGAGGGCTGGATACTATCAAACCAATGGCCATTGACAAGGCACAATGAAAGTTTGCCTTTGTGGCTATTAATTACTTTATGAAATGGGTTGAATCAGAAGTAGTGGGCACAATAACCGATAAGGCATCGTGGAACTTTATGTGGAAAACATTATATGTAGGTTTGGCATCCCTAAGGCCATTATCACAGATCATGGTCGACAATTTGATTCAAAATACCTTAGAGAAATAGCTGGAGAGTTGAAAATTGATTTGCGTTTCTCCTTAGTGGCGTATCCTCAATCAAACAGATAAGTGGAAGTCACCAACAAAGCCATAGTGAGTGCATTGAAAACAAAGCTTGAATGAGTAAAAAGATTATGGCCAAAAATACTTCCAGAGGTTTTATGGGGCTACTGAGCAACCACTCATAATAGTACTGGGGAGATGCTGTTCAGAATAGTTTATGGTTTAGAGGCAGTGATTTCGCTAGAATCTTATCCTCAACATTGTGGGTGAAGCATTTTGAAGAGGAAGAAAATGATGAAATCCTTAAGCTTGAGTTGGAATTGCTTAATGAAGTGCGAGAAGAGGTTCGGATCAAGAAAAAAGGAGCGAATCAAGAAAAAAGTAGCCAAAGAGACTCTAAAGTGACACTTGACCAGTAAAGTGAAGCTGAAGAACATTAACCTAGGGGACATGGTCCTTTAAAAACACCAGTTTGACAAAGAACACTTAAATTAACTCGACAAAAAGTGGGAAAGCCCTTATCAAGTCGTGAAGGTTATCCGACCCGGAACCTTCAGATTGGCTAGAGCCGATGGGACACTGCTCCCAAATGCATGGAACTCTTGACAACAAACGTCTTGAAATTTTTATGTACTTAAATTTTTTGATGAATGAAAGACAAATTATTGTTCCATGCCAACAAGTATGACCACTATCACAAAAATTTGTTATTTGTTCAATTTCTGATGATTAACTTCTATCAAGAATACTTCATCGCAAATACCCGATAAGCAACAATGCTAAAGGAATGACAAAATTCCTACAATAGATAAGTCAACGGACTTCAAACACATCCACATTGATGAAAGTAAGGTAAAACGTGAATATAATAATAAGATTAGCCAATAAAAAGCTAAGTCCAGACAAAAAAATAAAAATATTGTCAGACGAGAAACAAGAAAATATTATTCAAAGTTACATATCATTTTTCAAAAGTAAATAAACAGAATCAAGTAGCAAGGGCCATATCACGAGCTTTTGGCATCTCCACAACCTCTCCATCAACAACAGCTGTGGCATCTTGACCATTGACAACAATAGAGAGCACCTCCTCATTGCGCCCTTCCTCCGCATTAGCAGCACGTCGGATTCCACCATGGTGGAATCAGGAACAATATTCTCCGAACCTCTAGCACTGGCATTGAGGGCATTGGGGACCAGGTCATCCAACATTATGTCTACCAAGGCATCGAGGGGAATGGAAGGATCCTTTTATAGCAGCTCAACAGCCTCTTAGACACCACACTTGAACTGCACGGCTGCTTGTTTGAAGAGCTCAGCTTGATATTCGGGCTTAGCCTTAAATTTCGCAATTGTGGCCTTCTTGGCGTTCCTAAGCTTTTCTTCCAGCTGGGAGATACAACGGGTAGAAAATTGATTTGCTAGCTCGGATGCCTCCTGATTCCATTGGAACCTTTCTAGTTCGTCATGTGACTTCTCAAAGGCGAATTGCTGGTTATTAACATATGCTAACAGCGACTTGATTCGTCCTTTCTTTCTGTTGCAGCTCTTCATCCTTTTTCTTCAGCTTTTCAGCATGATACTGCTTTAAGGTCTAGAGCTTCGAGAGGTGTTTGAATCGAGTGCTCTCCTTGGTCATCTTCAACTTGTCAACCTCCTTCTTGAGTCTGTCTAGCTCAGACGAATTGGCAGTCTCATCCAAGGAACAGTTGGCCAGCTCATTTATGGCTAGAGGACTTGATGAGTTCATGAGCCTCTAACAAAAACTTTCCTAGCTACAAATTAAAAATAAGATAATAAGCTAAAGGAAAGCTTAAGTAATAATAAAAGAAGGATCAAAATTTATGGAGAGACGGAGGACTTACCTAGTGATTTGTGTTCCCTAACGAGCAATATAAGGTGGAAATCCTGGCAGTGGTTACCGGGTCAGAACAAAGATCAATCATCGGGACTTCTTATGGTCCTGTTTGTGGAGTGCTAGTGGTAATGGTCATTGGCGGAGAGGAAGGAGTGGATGACGATGATCCCCCCTATGCTTGGCGGCACGGGATAATCGGTGCCATTTGATCGAGATGGGCCTCTCTTGAGGCACTGAAGGGGCCTGTTTTTTGTCTTCTCAGAGTCATTAGAGACTTCTTCAATGAGATGCTTGCCTCCCTGATCCTGGCTAGGGCTGGGGATGATGAGGCCCTGAACAGGCCTTCTAGCGGGAGCACCCTGGCTCCCTTGAGGGGTACCTCGATTAAGGTTGTTGCCTTGGGTTGCTAACAGTGGTACCCGAATAACTTGGCCCCTATAGCGGGCCTGAAGCTGACGCTAGATCTCTTTCTATTGAGGATAAGTTGCCTCCTTTGTCAACTAGCCATACCTGAAAAGAGACAAGGATAGGAGTAAGGTTAGTATAAGATGATAACTTGGCTAAGCAGTCGAAATATAAAGGAAGAAGTTCCCAACCATATACGATTAGTCATGGTAGAAACTCCGGGTACAGGTTGAAGGCCCTAACCCTATCAGGGGCCTGGTAATCGGGGAACAAAGCACTCCCTATATCCCTAAGTAAGTTATATCTTTTTTCTTCTCTTTAGGTGAATTATGGGCCTTTGTTAAGTTCCGTCCTGATTCCCCGCGTGACATCCAGCTAGGACCATTCTAATTTCACTCCCCAAAGGCTAAGACAACTCATAAACACGTATTTATAATGCCTAGAAGTGTTCCCTTGCAAAACTATCTACTGATACCACGCAGTTATGTAATAATAGCCCTTTTCGTGCTTCTAGGCAAGGCAGAACATATAGCGGCAAAGGTTGACGGATGGTTTGATCTAGTTCATCCAAAGGTAAACGTACCATCTGACAAGAGCTGCCTAGCCATTCAGGCACAGTTGGCTGGGACAAATGCTATAATGATTCAAATATTCATAGATAAAGCAAGGAATCGGCAACCTAAGGCCCATGGCAAAGAAATCTTCATCAAATGCTATATCGTCATCCTCCCCCTAGCAGGCATACTCATGGGGGTTAAAAAGTCTAACCACATAGTTATCGGGAATACCCCAACAAGGAACGATGTTCTCTAGGACACTGGGATCAAGTATCGACTCCCTAACCAAACAGTTAAATAGGGCATCCACTCTAACCATTGTTGGGGCCTCCTTTATCGAGACATCCTCGATGTGGTCATCCTCTACATCCATTAGGACCTCGTCGTCAGCAGGGGCCTCAGCACCATCATTGGCATCCTCACAACCAGATACAATGGCATTACCTCTTCCCGATAAGCGATTCCCCTCCTTAAGGAAAGGATCGACATGCTTACTATTCTAGGCCATTTCACCCATTTTGACAACCCGATCCTCAAGGGCAGGGATTTCTAGGTTTTCGGTCATACCGCCAGACGTAACATTTTGGTTAGAGCCTATCTTTGAAGTGGTGACGGTCAGATGAAACTCCTCTCCCAGAAAGTCCAAGGTAGAATTAGAGTCGAAAATAAGGCTATGGCCTCTTCAAAAGAATCACGGCTATGGGGAACGAAAGCTTCGAAATTACGTAGGTTATCGAATATATCTGAGAAGTCAAGGGAATTACTAACCCTGTAATCCTCATGAATAAACCTAAAAGGCAAATGGTCCTCTCCTTTATTCCTAGATGGACCAGGGGTACCAAAGATCAATCACCCAAAAGAAATGGAGGAAAAGAGAGAAAGAGGCATGCAAAGACTATATCGTTGAAAATAATCAAAAGGAAAGAAACAAAATGAAGGGTTTAAGGAAAATGTAACAGAGGGGAGAGAATGTAAAGCTTTTGAAAAGAGGATAAAAGTGACTCCTTGAGAAGAAAAAGCCACTGGAATGACCACGCTAGAATGACCACGCTAGAGATGCTTTGAAGGGTGACGATGTGACACTATTGGGAGCAAGAATAAGAGATGAAGAACTTGAACTTAGAGAGAATTGCTAAAGAAATGCAAAAGCAGAGAATGAAAGAATGAAAATAAAAGAGCAAAATGCCATTTATACCTTGTAATTAAGATGGTTTGAAATTAAAAAGTAAGGGTAAAAGCGCCGGTAGACAAAGCGTCGTGACTGAAGGGGTGGCACTATCGTGCGTTTCTAACAGACGCCATCATTGCAGAGACAGGCATGTCATATCGTACAACGCATGTGGGAAAACAAGGCAACTTGTCTCCACACGTAAAAAGTCCAAGAAAAAGCCTAAGTGTACAACCTGGTGATCAAGAAACATTTGGCAACGTCCCAATGCAGTGCATCCCCAAATGGGGGCTAATGATACAGGATTGACTGACATCATCTGCCTTATTGGGGTTCTCGCAATCGAGCATCTGTTGAATCGAGCAGCCCAAGAATTCCTCTTGACCACATTCCCAGTAAACTCGATGACCACCCCTCAGTCTAATTAGGCAAACATGTGTTCCTTGCCTTAAACTATAAATAAGGCCCCTCCATGTCCAAATAAGGTAAGTTCACTCTACACATTCTATTACATCCTTACACTACCCCAAAGAGGAAAACTGACTTAGGCATTAAAGGCTCTTCAGACAGTGCCACACCGATGCTTAACTTTGTTGTTTTCCAGGTCAACATTCACCAGAAAAGGACATGAGATGGTTATCTAATTCTTTGCAGAATCAAGGATATTTATTGTATTTTTTTTCTTTTGATAGTTAATTTTTATAGTTTATACAAGAATAAAATATAAATTTTTATAAAATTTAGTTTTTAATAAAATTTCAATGCTAATTATTTTTTTACTATAAATTTGCAGTAATCAAATAAAATGTTTAAATTAAAAGGTAAAATTAAAAAAGGATTTGATATGGGGACAAAAAAATAATAGAAGATGAATACACACACACGCACATATATATATACACACACATATATACACAATTTATGCAAGCTTAAAATGTAAAACTATTCTATAAAATTTAATCTTTTGTAAATTTTTGGTACTATTCATATTATTTTGTTAGGGATTAAAAATAATTGTTTAGAACATATAAATTGAAAAAAACAAAGTCAGAAAATAATCTAATCAGAGAAAATGGAAAAGCAATAAAAAATGCATAACATACTTATTGGTATTTAACTTATTTACTAAGGAAAAAGAATTGATAGAATAAAATTAGAGATTGTAGTATAAGATGTTTATTTGAATTTAACTCATTCTCGGAAGTAACAAGTAATTTACAAAAGAAAATTCTCTTTAGAGAATCATTTATAAATGAAATATTAGCATTACTTTCAAATTGAACTCTATATATGGATACATATAGTGATTATTTTATTTATGGAGTAATATATATATTAATTTATACAATGTTTGCATGTAGATTACAATTTAAAGTTTTAGAATAGGAAATTATTTTTACTTGACAGAAGACAAGGCTCAATTGAAATTAGGAAATAATGTTGTTAATATCAATTACTTGATGAAAACATTAATGCTCAATTATAATATGGTATGAAATGAACCAAAGACCAAGTGTTCAAATTATATGTCTCTCACCTTTAGTGTGAGTAAGTCTAGGAATCAATTTCCACTAGATATTTGTTTTAATCGGCCTTTGGCCTCCCTTGAAGTGAAAAAAAAATGAGGGAAAAATTTTTAAAGGGAAATGGCATATGGCATTACAATATAAATTACGATATCCATGACATTTTGTTAATATATTATATAGATATATTTTTTTATAAATCAATTTTAAAGTAATTTGCCTACACATGATAAACTTTATATTAAAAAATGTTTTTGAATTTGTGTATTTTTATATTTGAGTGATTTGACTATGGAAGTGCAAAAATCTTGTTTAAAAATTAATTAATTTCATGACTATACAATCAATCTTTCTCAAAATAAGAAACTTATTACTACTAGCTAGTTTGTAGATAAAGTTTGTATAACAATTTGAATTATATATTTTATTCTATAAAGTGTAATTGAAAATAAAATTATATTAGAAAAGTATTTTAATAGGAATTTTTCTTAGGCAGGAAAAAATTGCATGAGAGAATGACATATAACATTGCTTTAAATGACTGCCCTTATATATATATATATATATATATATATATATATATATATATATATATATGCATGTATATGTATGTATGTATGCATGTATATGTATGTATGTATGTATGTATCTATATGTATGTATGTTTGTATGTATATAAAACTTGATGAGAATAAGTGTATGATTATTAGGTGACAAAAATTGGTTAGGAAATAATTTATTATTGACAAAAAAATAATACTCAATGCATTTTAAAAAAAATCATTAGTTTAGCAAATAATTTTGATAGAGGAAGCTTATTTTAGGCGTGAAAAAATTGAAGGACATGGTGACACGTGACATAATTAAATTAAGCATGGACTCTCTTTTATAATATATATAGACTAGGATAAACCCGTACATAGAGTTGAACACGAGACACGGGATTTCCATATCGGACCTTAATCCCTTACCAAAAAATCTTGTTGTTCTTTTAGTATCCTATCCCATACTGTCTTGAACTTCAAACTTTAGGACAAAATAGAGATACAACTTTTAGCCCATCCATCCCATCCCAAAACCCAACCCAACCCATCCTATCCTGTCTTATAAATCCCATTCCACACACACACATACATGATGTTTTTACATTTCTAACCCTACCAAATAAAATTTAAAACTAAATTAAAATATATTATTTATATATTTCTAACAAGATAATATATATTATATATTATATTATGTTATATATAAATAATAATATTAAAGTTTTAAAGAAAATTTAATATAGAATTCCAAAATTATAATTTAAGGATGTCACATAAGCAAATGCTAAAGAGAGTACAAGTTAATGGTATACTCTTATAAATAGTAATATACAAGGTGGAAAAGGCATAGATTTTTAAGTATTAGAAAAATCAAAATATCAATTACATAATTGTTCAGGAAGAGAAAGAGGGGAAAAAAAATATCTATATCTATCTACATAATATAGAAAAAGTTAACATATTCTTTTCCTCTCTTTGTTTATGAAAAGGAATTAATAGTAATTCTTATTTATCCAAAAAATTATCCAAACTTGAGACTCAGCAAAGGATTTTTTATTTTTGTTAAACCCTTACCCACTAGCCAACCTATTGTCCCCCTCGAGATTTTGAACCTAGGTCATTGTTATTGAGGGATATAGTTTTAACCACTTAAGCTATCCCCCAAAGAATTATTTTTTTTAAAAAAAATTTAAAATCAAAGAATTTTTCGATTAAAATCAAAGAACTTTAATTTAAGTTTATTCCAATTACAATTCTGAAAGAACACTTTTGAACTTGAACTAAAACTAAAAATTTAAATAAATTACTTTGAGATTTTAAAAGTTAAACCTTAAAGCTCTACAGATGTCATGCAAGCAAATTTTATAGAGAATACAAGTTAATTGTATACTCTCATAAATGACGATGCATAAGGTGAAAAATAACTATTTAAGTATAAAAAATCATAATATCAATTGAATCATAGATCAAATATCAAAAAGAAAAATCTATATTATCTATATAACATAAACAAAGTTATACTTTTTTTCTTTTTCCCCTCTTTTCGTTTAAAGGAGATCAATGGTGATTTTTTATTTGCCCCAGCATGAGTCGAACTTGAGATCCACAAAAAGATTTTTAATTTACGTTTATTTCAACTACAATTATTAATAAAAGAATTTGATTTTGTAATTAAAATTTAAATTTTAAAAGAAAGTTTAATTTAGAATTCTAAATTTATAACTTTTTGTTGTCCAAAACGCAATTTCATTAACTTAAATCATAATTACTGAGATGACTACTCCATAAGGGATTCGACAACACATATAGCAATAAATAGACACTTGGGCCAAGATCTATAGACTATTAGGGAAAAGAAAAACATATCAAACTTCAAAACGCAGATCCTTACACTAGACAGACATTTAGGCCAATAAGATACAAGTCCAAATTCAAAGCAAACCTTAATTTTATGAGGTGGACAAGGAAAACAACGCTGGTGAACTTCATTGCAGCTAGGAGAGAAAGGATCCATGACTTGTCATCACCAAGCATACTAAGGAACAAAAGCTGCCACCAAACTCACAAAGATCCAAGGTAAACACTAGCAAAGCAGTAAACATCGAGAGGCAAAATTCTAACAAGTTAAAAATAAGTTCACCAGGACTCATTAATTCGGACAAAGGTTAGGCCAAGGAAAATTGCAATCTAGATGGTCTAAATATCCCATGAAAAAGGACGAACCATCTGAATTCATGGCTCGAACAGGTGGTGAGAAAAGCTATCTTATTTCCTCTGCATCCAAAAATGAAAAAAGGATTAAGAGCAACAAATTGGGGATGGGGCTTCCGATAGCACAAGGTATGGAAGAAAAGAGTTTAAGAAGCTTAGAACAATGCATAATATTTCATATCATTTGTGGTTGTCCCATCATTTGCACCATTGAAGCTCATCTTAACACCAAGCAAAACTCACAACATAATGAGATACAAAGGCCAACAGAAAAACTCAGATCTGCAAAAAAAGATTGCTCAAGCTGTAGCCAAAGAAAAACACCAAAACACAAAATACAAGAGACATAAACCCAAAAAAGAAAAAATTGAAAATGATGAAAATAAAATGAGAGAGAAAGAGTCGCAGTGGTGTCGAGCCCCAAGAAAGATGTCGCAGACTTGGCTCAAACATAGAAAATTCTAGAGGAAACCTTAGAGAAAAGGACTGGGAAATTCTTCCTCACAGAGAGAGAAGAATGAATATAGCATTTATCGAACTTTATGTATTATTCTTATCCTAAAATTATAATTGAAACATCAAAACTCAAAGGATGTCACATAAGCAAATGTAAAAGAGAGTTAAGTTAATTATATACTCTCACAAATGTTGATGTACAAGGTAAAAAAAGTTATTAATTTTTAAAATTAAAAATATTTTGAATTTAAAATTTAAATTTAACTTGAAGAGAAAATTCAATGGAGAATTCTAAGTCACAATTTGATTTGTTGTTTAGAATCAAATACTTTTTAGGGTTAGAATTTAGAAATTTAATGACAGGAATTAAGAGTGTAATAGACATTTAAAGTTTTGCATATTAGACTTTCTTTTTTTTTAATCTAGATATAGAATAGAAGAATTAATTACTAAAATATGACTAGTACAAACTATAAATTTTATTATTAGTAGTTAAAACAAAAAAAGTCCAAAGAAAACAAGGCTCAGACTTTTCCTTAATTCCTAACCGTAACTTTCTCTCAATCCTTAACTTTCTCTGAATTTCTTAAATTTCATGAACTCTAATTCATGTTGCTTCGCCACTGCTAAAGAATCGTAGCAAGAAAGCTTTCATTAGAGGCGGCCTTAGATCTCCCACCAAGTTCTATTGAACGATATTAAGGTTTCTCGACATATCATGTTTCCTCTTCTCCATTTTTATGGCCACGACACGACTTTTTGTGCGTGAGAGAGAGAGAGAGAGAGAGAGAGTGAGTGAATATGTATATTTAGTTAAATCATTTTGTGTGCAACTTATTGATATATGTTCTTGTAATTGTGATGCATGGCAGACCAATGTCAAAACTTCCAACGAAGTGTGATATAATCATGCATGATGCAATATCACTATTGATAAAAGGATATACAAGTCTATTTATGCAATATTATAGATAGTCTTTGTTGATAAATATGTAACATTAGTTCTTTTATTCATCATTTATCAGTCATTGCTATTAATAATTTGATACATATGCATAATTAATAAATTAATTTAACATGCTTCTTTATTCTTCTTTTTTTTTTCTTGATATGTACAATGAGAAATACATATATAAAGAGTAATAAATTTCTTCTCGACAAGACATTTGGTGTCAAAAGCAGTGTTGTGCTGTTTTAGATTTTAATTTTAAATTCCAAATATATTTAATTTTGGTGGGATGTTTGGTTATTGGCTCCATCAATAAGCCTTTTTTGTATGTACGAAGGCCATGTAAGATGGTGTAGTTCTTGAATATTTTATTCATTATGATAAATCTTCACAAAATTCATTATGAATTTATGATAATTGTTGATATAAAAGATTCGTTATATTTAGATACAAATCATAGAATTTTTGCAAAATACGTTCTCAATTAAAGTAAATATTCATTTGAATTTTCTTTTAGATTAATAGCATAATAAAGACACCATTAGCAAACAAAGACAAAGATAAATGTAAGGCTAGTTCAATTAGTGGTAAACCTAGACTCAAGCCACCTCTTCCTTGTGGAACGAAGAAGAAAAAAGATTCGATTTTAAAAAGTTTTCAATAGGCTGGACGCAGTACAACTACTTCATCACAAAGGGATAAATTGGATGATATTCTGCAGCTTACTTCTACATCAATAGAGCAAGATAAGAGCGAACTCGAGAGACCTATCTTATCTGGTATCCTGAGCGATAATACTATCAAGATGACCACTTCTGCTATGACTAGTATTAGATTTAATGTGTCGACTCACTTTAAGAAATTAACTAATAAAGATGGAAAACTAACTAGAAAAGTTGCATGTGTATGGCGTGCAACTGAGTATAAATTTGGTAGTATTAAAGGGATATCGAGGTTGTGGCGGCATTTAGAAAAAATCGCAAGAAGTTTTCTTTTAAACAAGAATTGCAAGATGTAACAGAAAAGAAGGACTCATCAAAATGTACTTTGCCATTTAATAAAACTAATGATGGTAATAAACTGAGTGGTTGTTGGAAATTTAACCAAGAAGTGTTAAGGCAATATTTGGTAAGGATGATTATCATTGATGAACAACCGTCTCACTTGGTAGAGAGAAAGGGTCTTAGGGATTTTATGGAAGTCACTCAACTTAGTTTTGAGATTCCATCCAGGTTCTCCAGTGATAGAGATTTTCAATTGTTGTTACTCAAAGAGAAAAAAGAGTTACAAGCGTTTATTTCTAGCCAGTGTCAAACAATTTCCATACCTCCTAACATTTGGACTAGTAACTAGAATATAGTAGAATACGCAAAAAAAAGTCTTGAACTTTAGTGCAATTAAGAGTCATAAAGGGGTGAACATTTGGACTATGATAGACTTTTGCATAGATGAATAAGGAGTGAAAAAACTAATGTGCATAACTATTTATAATACATCATTAAATGACTCCACTATTCAACAATAAAAGAAAAATTATTCAAGAAAAATGCACTTGTATATTAGAGATAAGATATTGTCACATATTGAATTTAGTTGTGCGAGATAGACTTGACCAATTCAAGAGCATCATTTCTAAAATTAGAGATGTTGTGAAGTACATAAAAACTGTTGGGGAAAAACATGCAAATATGAAGAATACGAGAAGAAAACAAACACAAGAGAATTACATGATTCACCCTTAAACGTCCACGGGCAGCAAAGAATAATTTATTATTGATCACGAATATTACAAGGCTCTTACTTTGGTTTCTCTCACGCACAATACAATGAGTATGACCACATATTTATAGTGCACAGGTTTCCTAAAACCTATTAAGCAGAAAAGGTAACTAATTAATTATGTGCTAGAAAGGTAACAAGCTAATAAGGTAATATGCTAATAAGGAAATTTGCTATTCTTGTTGCCCAAGAATACGGGTTATATTCAACAAATCTCCACCAAGAATACGGGTCATATTTAACAAATCTCCACCTTGGCATATATTTTCTCTAATCAACACATCATCATCCTTGTTGTCAACCGCCGCTAAGGGCTCAATGCTCCACATCGCAAACAGCAACCAAGTCCAAGCAATGCTTGAACTTGCTAACTGGAACCACCTTGGTCATCATATTTGCTGGATTCTTGTGGGTAGATGTCTTCTGCACCAATAATCCCTTGTGACATAACTTCTCTGATAAAGTGATGTCTAACGTCAGTGTGTTTAGTCCTCTCATGATATATCTAATTCTTTGTCAGATGGATTGCACTCTGACTATCACAAAAGATTGTACTTATATCTTGTTGCAGTCCAAGATCATGAACCAGGCCTTGTAACCACATAGCCTCCTTTATAGCTTCTGCAATTGCCATGTATTCCGCCTCAGTAGTTGACAATGCCACAGTTGACTGTAATGTCACTTTCCAATTAATAGCAAATCCAGAGAGTGTAAACACAGATCCCGTCAAAGATCATTTCTTATCAAGATCACCCGCAAAGTTTAAGTCACAATAACCCACCAACCTTGCACAATTTCCAGTCATCTTGCTAAATAGCAAACCTACATTCGCAGTGCCATGCAAATATCTCATTATCCATTTCACTACCTCTCAATGTGCTTTCTCAGGCGATGCCATATACCTGCTCATAACACTAATTGCATGTGAAATGTTAAGATGAGTGCACACCATAGCATACATCAAGTTATCAACAGCACTCGAGTATGGAACACGAGACATATGCTTCACCTCCTCCTCGATTTTAGTTGACAAATTTGCAGATAACTTGAAATGAGCAGCAAGCAGCACACTCACAGGCTTTACTTTATGTATCCCGAAACGCTCCAGTACCTTCTCAATATAACTTTGTTGAGATAATAACAGCTTCCCAGCATTTATATCCCTATGAATCTTCAAGCCAAGAATCTTTTTCACTGCTCAAAGATCCTTCATCTCAAACTCATTACCCAGCTGCTTCTTTATTCGTCGATGGCAGACATGCTTTTAGTAGCAATAAGCATATATCGACATACAACAACAAGTACACAAACGAACCATTTGGAAGCTTCTTGAGATACACACAACTATCATAAGCACTCCTTATCTATCCAGTGCTTACCATGAATGTGTCAAATCTCCGGTACCACTGTCGAGGCGATTGCTTCAACCCATATAAGGACTTCTTCTATTTGCAAACACGGTTCTTTTTATCAGGAACTATAAACCCCTCCAGTTGACTCAAGTAAATCTACTATTCAAGATCACCATGCAAAAACACCGTTTTTACATCTAGTTGCTCAAGCTTTAAGTCATGAAGAGCAACCAAGGCAAGTAAAACTTTGATGGAACTATGCTTCACAACCAAAGAGAACACTTCGTTGAAGTCAACACCCTCCCTTTATGTATAGCCTTTTGCCACCAACCGCGTTGTATTGAGGACCTTCAACTCCTGGAGTACCTTCCTTTTTCTTGTAAATCCATTTGCAACTGACAATTCGCTGTCCCTTAGGCAATTCAACAAGCTCCCATGTTTGATTCTTCTGAAGAGACTCAATCTCCTCACTCATAGCACCTGCCCACTAAACAGAATCTTTTCCAGATATAGCCTCCTTGTACGAATTCGGCTCATGTCTTTCAATTGTTTTAGCAAAAGCCAAAGCATAAGCAACAAGATCAGCATATCAATATCTTTCAGACTCTCTAATCTGTCTCCTTTCCCACCCAGTAGCAATACTGTACTTCTGCTGTTCAGGCACATTTTGATCATGCACTTTAGTTGGTTGAGTCGGTTGAATTAGATTGCTACTATTGCTAGATGGAATATTTGAGACATCAGCAAATACCTCTACCTGCTCTTTGACACCGTAGTTTAGACTAGCTACCCACTTTCTCTTTTTCTTGGTGTAATAAAGCAAACTCATTGAATGTGACATCGCTGCTGACGAGAAAACCTGGAGACTTTGGATCTGTGCACCATAACCTTTAACCTTTCTCTCGAACGCATAGCCTAGGAATATGCATTTCTTTGCCCTCGGCTCCAACTTGCCATCTTTCGCGTGAATGTATGTAGGGCAATCGAACACCCTCAATTGAGAGTAGTCAGTAGACTTACCAGACCATAACTCAAAAGGAGTTTTCAATCCAATAGCTTTGGAAGGAGACCTATTCACTAAGTAGCACGCTGTATTAACAGCTTCAGCCCAAAAGTCTTCACTCAAGCCAGAATCAGAAAGCATACAATGAGCTCTCTCCACTAGAGTTCTATTATATGTTTTGCAACTCCATTCTGTTGTGGTGTCCTTACACATGAACGATGTCTCATAATGCCATGTTTCGTACATAACTCATTAAACTCTTTATTACTGTATCCTAACCTATTGTCAGTCCTAAGACGCTTGATCTGTTTACCAGTTTGCTTCTCAATCAACATCCTCTACTCGACAAATGTTGGAAATGCCTCATCTTTAGTTTTCAAGAAGTATACCCACACCATCCAAGAGTATGCACCAATAAAAGTGATATAATACCTGGCACTTTTCTTTGAAGGAATTTTATTAAGACCCTAGAGATGAGAATGAATGTAATCAAGTGTACCTTGGGTATTATCCTACCCCTTGCTGAACATCACTTTGGGTTGCTTTCTAAAGACACAATGCTGGCAGAATTTAAGCTGTCCAGTTCTTTTTCCACAAAGCAAATCCATCTTACTCAGCTTGGTCAATCCCCTCTCGCTCATATGGCCCAACCTATTGTGCCATAACTGCGTGGTGTCATTATCACTCTGCTCAGATGCAACATCTGCCACACTTGTAACTATATTACCTTGAAGAACATATAGGCTGCTAGTCAAGTTCCCTTTCAAGAGCACAATGGCACATTTGGTCACCTTTAAGACTCTATTCTCACTTTGGAATTTACACCCATAAGAATCCAAACACCCAAGAGAAATCAAGTTTTTCTTTAGTTCCGGTACATGCCAACACTCGAGAGATCTTTTAATACCATCAAACAACTTGATATTTTTTATGCCTATTCCCTTTTCAATGAAAGATCATTACCTAGAAAAACTTTTCGTTCCTTTCTGGAATAAGAAGAGAATCAGTCATGCCTAGGACATATATAGAATGTTGCACCTGCATCAAGAATCCATTGATTATGCCACTGTGACGCACTCACAGTAAAAACATCCCAGGTACTACTCGAGCTCTCTTTATCACTATCAGCATTCTCCACCATATTAGCTGAAGATTTCATGTTTTTCTTTCCCTTTTTCAATTTTGGACATTCTTTCTTAATGTGACCCTTCCTACTATACTCAAAACAGCGTAGCTTTCTTGCTCTTGATTTTGACCTTGACTTGCTTTTCTTTCTACCCAAAGATCCCCCTCTATTCTTTTATCTCCCTCTACTCACTAAACCCTCTCCATGAACTTTCTCGCTATGTCCCAGGATATGTGTTTTAAGATCCTTCGATTTCAATGAAGCAATCACATCCTCAAAGCTAATTTTGTCCCTCTCGTACAACATAGTGTCCAAAGAGTTCATATACGAAGCCGGTAAGGAGCATAACAGGATAATAGCTTGGTCTTCATCATCAATTTTAACACCCACATCCTTCAAAGCAATAACACATGAGGTAAACTCATCAAGGTGTTATTTAAATGGCATACCTTCTTTCATTCTAAGATGATACAATCGCTTCTTCAGGTAGAGGTGATTCGTGAGAGATTTTGATCCATATAATTCTACCAAAGTATTCAAAGCCTCAACTGCTGTCACCTTCTCAGCAATCTCCAGCAATACTTCATTTATTACAGACATGTGTATTGCACTTAAGGCTTTTGCTTTGAGTTCTAATCTCGCTGTTGGTTCCGTCTTCTCCGGGATCACTTCTTTAATGACTTGCCAAAGTCTTTGCATTGTCATAAATGCCTTGAATCTAATCCTCCATAGATTGAAACTCATTCTCCCGTCAAACTTCTCGATTTCAAACTTTCTACCTATGGAAGACATCTTCGTTTTCCCAAAACTCACACTTTGGGAGAGAATTTGGCTCAACGGACTGCAAAAACGGATTCAGCACGTCAAAAAACTTTAGGAACACCCCTGGTCAACTTTGGTCAAAACAAGTCAAAGTCAAACCTATTTGTTAAAGTCAACACCATCCCTAAACACGTACTTCAGAGTAGAATATGAAAAAACAAAGCCCAAAATCGGACTTAGCACATCGAAAAATGTGGGGTAAGGGTATGATCAAACTTGGTCAACCCTCAGTCAATGGTCAATGGTCAAAGTCAACCTTAGTCAAACCCCAGTCAACTGGTCAACGCGGTCAAACTGGCCAGATTTTTTTTGTTTTTGTTTTTTTTTTGGACTCAAGCCCAAGCTCAAAGAAAACTCTCCCTTTTTTTTTTTTCTCCTGAGCTTATTACACAGCCCAAGCTCAAAAACAATTAGAGCCTATTTGGATTAGCTTTTTTTCAGGGAAAAACACATTTTTTCCTGAAAAAGTCACATTAAATTTGCAATAACTATTTGATTTGGCTTCCAAAAAACTGAAATTCTGAAAAAAAAAAAAAAGCTCAAATATAACTTTTTTTAGAAGCCAGAATTTTTAGCTTATTAAAAAAAGCTATTTTTCAAAGGCTGCTAAAAAAAGCGCTTTTGAAAAAAGCCAATCCAAATGAGCCTTTAATAAAATTTTCTTTTGAACTCCTTCGAGCCCAAACAAAACAAAAAAAATATTCAAAAAACCCTAAGACCCAAAACCCAAAACCCAAGACCTAACTCAAGAACCTAACCCATGAACAAGGTCTTACCCTGATCTGATTCGCAACCCACGCTCAATGCTCTACCAACCCGATCCAAACACAAAAAAGAAAAAGGATCCGAATACCCAAAACCAAACCCAAGAACACGCGAACTCTATCTTTTTCGCTCGTTCTTCAAACCCAAATACAAACCATGACCCGTTGACATAAGCTTCCACTTCAACCACCAATGTTCAACATAGACAACACCGGAGCACTCTTTGTCGAGCAGAGACCTTTGTTTATTTACGTACTGTTTGGTTTGAGCAATTTTGGTTTCACAATGAGTTTTTCATTTTTCCTTTTCCTTTGCAGTGGAATAAACCAAAGCTCTAGATACCAGTTTGTTGGGGAAAAACATGCAAATACAAAGAATACGAGAAGAAAACGGACACAAGAGAATTACGTGGTTCATCCTTAAAGCCTATGTCCACGAGCAGCAAAGAATAATTTATTATTGATCATAAATATTACAAGGCTCTCACTTTGGTTTCTCTCACACACAATACAATGAGTATGACCACATATTTATATTGCACAGGTTTCCTAAAACCTATTAAGTAGAAAAGACAACTAATTAATTATGTGCTACAAAGGTAACAAGCTGATAAGGTAATATGCTAATAAGGAAATTTGTTATTCTTGTTGCCCAAAAATACGGGCCATATTCAACAAAAGCTAGTCCACAAAGGTCTTTTACATTCAAAGGATGTTGTCAACAAGCAGGTTCAAAGGCTAAAGCAACTCTAGTGTTGGATTGTCCTACTAGGTGGAATTTAAAATACCAATGTTTGAAACTACTTGTTTATACAAAGAAGCATTTGGTAAGCTTAAGGATTTCAATTGAATTACATTAATGATGATGGTAATGATTGACTTAATTAGATGGATTAGGCAAAGGCTAGAGTTGTGACAAAATTTTTGAAAAGATTTTATGATGTTACATGTAAATTCTTTGGAACTTTGTATTCCACTACAAACTTATACTTTCCTGAGATAATAAAGATTTCAAAAGACGTGCCAAAAAAGGAGAATAGCTATGACAGAGATGTGAGTTCAATGATAAAAGCAAGGAGGAAAAAAATTAATAAGTAATGGGGAGATTTGGATAAATGAATGCCATGTTGTTCACTCCTTTGGTATTTGACCTTAGATATAAGATAAATCTTCTCAAGGTCAATTCATCAAGTAAACAATATTTTATGATCTAATTCAGATAGAAATGTTATGCAATAGAATCTTTAATGCCCTCAATAGTTTGATTGGTAAGTATAAAGTAGCAAGAGACTAAGATGACGTTGGCTTTCAATGTAATCAAAACCATATAGTCAGAATCTAAGGATGACAAGGCTGATATTTTGATATATGATAATAAGGAAATTGATGAGTATTTTTTGCAAGCTCAAAAGAAAGGTAATGTGGTTGAGAAGTCTAAAAGAAAGGTTTCTTGAAGAGAATCTCGAGCCTTATCAAACTAGTTTCAATATTTTGGCGTGGTAGAAATTGAAGGCAAAGAAGTTTCCATTACTATCAAAAGTTGCGAAGGACCTTTTAGCTATTTAGTGCTTTACTATGGCATTAGAATATGCTTTTAATACTAGTGGAAGGACTTTGGATCAATGTAGGAGTTCTTTGACTTGACCACAACTGAGGTGTTGATCTATATTGGTTGAGACAACAATACTATTATGATTGAAGAAACTCTTGAAAAACTTGAAACCTTAGGACTAGGCATTTTATTATTTACTTTTTCATTTGAATATTAAAAATTTTATTTAAGTCCAAGATTTTTATGCATATTTCGCTTCTTTTACTTGTAGAAACTATACAAGATCCTGACATCCAAGTAAACATATTGCCAAGAGTAGAAATTGATGTTTAAGAAAAGTTGTTATCAAGAATCTTGTGATAGAGAACGTTCTTAAGTTGTTTGTTCTTTAATTTTTATATTTCGATCGACATTAATATTTGTAAATTGTTATTTATTATCTTGTAATTATTGCATGGTGAGATAGAGATTTTCTTACTTGCATAAATGATAATTTTGAATATTGTATTTGCTATCTTATTGTTGTTTATTTTGAAAACATGATTTTATTCCACTAGACAAGGATTTACTGAAATTCCAAACTGTTCCATCCCATGCTCAACCCAAGCATGCATGTGGTGTGTTATAAATTTCAAACATTAAGATCTATATATATATGTGTGTGTGTGTGTGTGTGCGCTCGCGCGCGCATTAGACTATGTGTTTATCAACAAATTGTATAACAAATGGCATATGTATTGCAAAAGTAAAAAAGTTTCAGGAATATTGTCATCAATATTTGACGCACTCTACAAAATATGCAATATTTAAATGGTGGAAGGTTGTAACATATGACCTCTGCAAACAATTGGCAAATCGAATTATGAAAAGTGCTAGAAAAAGAGAAGGTGGGAAAAAGAATGAGATAGTGGTAGCAAAAACAATATGTCTATAGACTAATTTAATCGAGATAATAGGAAATGGTCACTAAGAATGTCTAGTAGCAACCTTAATTTAACTAGTGTTTTCATACCCTGTGCTTTGCACGGGCTTATTTAGATTCTGTGTATTTTTTTTTAGTTTTTTAAATATTTATAGATGTGATTTTTTATTGTTTTAGGTTTTCGTACTATTTCTAAATATCTACAAAATTAATTCTAGTGCTTTTTTATTCTTATTTTTATTTTTTATTCTTATTTTTTAATTAGGATACGATGCATAAATTAATTAAATTAATGAGATTTTTTGGACTTTATTACTTTAAACTCATTAAAAAGAAATATACATGTGGTGCATAAATATAATTAAATATCTTATAACTCTATTGTAATGATGAGGTTAGGAAGTAGTGCATAAATGTAATTAAACATTATAATATATAGATTTATAATAATGTTAATATATATATATATATATATATGTATAAGTTAAACCCAAAGGAGTTCAAAAAAGGGTGCCACATCAGTACTCATCTATTTGTCAAGTCATCATAAATTATATTTTTAATATTATTATATTATTATAAATCTGTATATTATAGTATTTAATTATATTTATGCAACTACTTCCTAACCTCATCATTGCAATGGAGTTACAAGATATTTAATTATATTTATGCACCACCTATATATGTCTTTTTAATGAGTTTAAAGTAATAAAGTCTAAAAAATTCATTAATTTAATTAATTTATGCATCATATCCTAATTAAAAAATAAAAATAAGAATAAAAAAGTGCTAGAATTAATTTTTATAGATATTTAGAAATAATAAAAAACACAAAAACCTAAAAACAATAAAAAAATCACATCTATAAAAAAGTTAAACCCAAAGGAGCTCAAAGAATGGTGTTATATCATCACACATTTATTTGCCAAATAATCATGGATCCTATTTTTAATATTATTACATTATTATAAATCTATATATTATGGTTTTTAATTATATTTATGCACTATTTTCTAACCTCATCATTGTAATAGAGTTACAAGATATTTAATTATATTTATGGACCACCTATATATTTCTTTTTAATGAGTGTAAAGCAATAAAGTCCAAAAAAACTCATTAATTTAATTAATTTATGCATAATATCCTAATTAAAAAAAATAAAAATAAGAATAAAAAATCACTAGAATTAATTTTATAGATATTTAAAAATAATAAAAAACACACAAAAACCTAAAAAAATAAAAAGTCACATCTATAAATATTTAAAAAATTTAAAAATACACAGAACCTATATAAGCTTGTGCAAAGCATGATGTATGAAAGCACTAGTGCTATAAAAGTTAAACCTAAAGGATGTCAAAGAAGGATGCCACATCAGCACCTATCTATTTGCCAAGTCATCATAAATTCTATTTTTAATATTATTATATTATTATAAATCTATATATTATAGTATTTAATTACATTTATGTACTACTTTCTAACCCCATCATTGTAATGAAGTTATAAGATATTTAATTATATTTATGCACCACCTATATATTTATTTTTAATGAGTTTAAAGTAATAAAGTCCAAAAAAACTCATTAATTTAATTAATTTATGCATCATATCCTAATTAAAAAATAAAAATAAGAATAACTATAATTAATTTTTATAGATATTTAGAAATAATTAAAAAAACACGCAAAAACCTAAAAACAATGAAAAAAAATGACATCTATAAAAAAGTTAAACTTTAAGGAGCTCAAAGAAGAGTGCCACATCATCGTCCATCTATTTGCCAAGTCATCATAAATTCTATTTTTAATATTATTACATTATTATTAATCTATATATTATAGTGTTTAATTACATTTATCCACCACTTCTTAGTCTTATCATCGCAATGGAGTTATAAAATATTTAATATATTTATGCACCATCTATATATTTCTTTTTAATAAATTTAAAGTAATAAAATCCAAAAAAACTTATTAATTTAATTAAATTATGCATCATATATCTTAATTAAAAAAAAAAGAGTAAAAAGATACTAGAATTAATTTTTATAGCTATTTAAAAATAATAAAAAAACACACAAAAACCTAAAAACAATAAAAAATCACAACTATAAATATTTAAAAAACTAAAAAGCACACAGAACCTAAATAAGCTTGTGCAAAGCACGGGGGTATGAAAGCACTAGTAATATTAAAAATAGAATTTATGATGACTTGGCAAATAGATTGGTGTTGATGTGGTACCGTTTTTTGAGCTCCTTTGGATTTAACTTTTTTATAGATGTAATTTTTTATTATTTTTAGGTTTTCGTGTATTTTTTATTATTTCTAAATATCTATAAAAATTAATTCCAGTGCTTTTTTTATTTTTTAATTAAGATATGATGAATAAATTAATTAAATTGAGTTTTTTTGGACTTTATTACTTAAAACTCATTAAAAAGAAATATATAGGTGTTGCATAAATATAATTAAATATTTTATAACTCTATTGTAATGTTGAGGTTCGGAAGTAGTGTATAAATGTAATTAAACACTATAATATATAGATTTATAATAATGTAATAATATCAGAAACATAATTTTTGATGACTTGACAAATAGATGAGTGGTGATGTGGTACCTTTCTTTGAGCTCCTTTGGGTTTAACTTATATATATATATATATATATATATATATGTAGATTAATTACATTAATTAATATCAAAGATGATTTAATATATGATAATTGAGTAATTAATGCAGAAAAATTATATATTGCGTCCGCGACGTTAAAGGACATCTAGAAAAACAATTCCAGCTAATCAAACCCATTCACATCTCTTAGTTTAGATTTATTTATTTCTTTTTATGAAAGTAGAATTTCATTAAAAGGAAAGGGTACATAACTAGGCTGAAAAGTGGCCCAGAGACGAATGATCCAAAGGTGGCCAAAGACAAACAGCAAGCCTACACAGATATCAGTAAAGTGACCCTATCGTTATGTTTGATATGATGGAATGGCCTGGAATGGAATGAGCATTCCAGCTTCTAATCCCTTTTCTTTTGTTTGGTGCCGTTGATTAAGGGCTCGTTTGGATTAGCTTTTTTCAAAAGCGCTTTTTTTTTAATAACTTTTGAGAAATAGTTTTTTTTTATAAGCTAAAAATTCTAGCTTCTAAAAAAAGCTGTATTTGAGCTTTTTTTAGAGTTTCTGCTTTTTTAGAAACCAAATCAAATAGTTATTACAAATTTAATGTAACTTTTTTTAAAAAAAGTATTTTTTTCTTAAAAAAAAGGCAATCCAAACAAGTCTTAAAGTTGGAATGTCCATTCCCATGGAATAATTTTTTTAGGAAAAAGTTGGAAAACCCATTTCTTAGCCAAACATAAGGAATTACAATTCTAACTTAAGTGGGAATCAATAAAAATAAAGTAAAATTACAAAATAATTTATTTTTTCATTCTCAATTATTATTTGAAAATAAAAAATAAAAAATAAAAAATCTAAAAATTTGAAAAATTAAAAATATGCGTGTTTCTTTCATTTTTGATCTTTTTTATTTAGAAAATATTTTTACTTTTATTGGATGGTTAATTTTGTGTCTCATAATTATCTTAAAAGATTAAATAAATTAAAATATGATGCTAAAATAGAAAAATAATAGAATAAGTAATGCTATATTTTATTACTAATCAACACACTGGTAAAAGTATTTTAATTTATGTTACTATTGTATAAAATTAATTGTTATACATAAACTTAAACTTTTTGTCAAATCAAATTATAAGTGTATTTTGGTTAGTAGAATTGATTTTTGTTACATTCTAACTCGTTAAAATAATTCTATCAAACATATGGAATAAAATGAGCATTCTATTCTAACTTTTTTATGGTTTTAACCAAACACAAGAACACATGTGGTTTCATGAGCATTTTGTCCAGAATTTCATTCTACCTTGAATAACCATTCTTTTCCAAAACATTCGATCATAGTAAACGAGCCATAAGAGAAAAGGCCTAATAAAGACCCAAAAAATCAAGTCTAACAAAACACAATAGGGCAATAGAGAAATTGAAGCTTTAGATGCAACCATGAGCTCAACTAGTAATAGAAGTCTGACAAAACACTTTTCAATCAAATGAGGTATGGGTTCTATACCTTTCAAGCAAAAAATTACTTCACATCCGAGCCATGCCGCTAAGGTTTCCCATAGAAAAGCACGATAATGCCTATTTGAACTAGCAACCAAAATAGTAACTAGCAGAAATGAACACAAGACCAAAAAATGCTTCATAGGGCATTTCATACCCGGCTACAAGTTAGGCTTAAGAGATTTCAACATCGAATGGTCTAAACTCTTCAAAGAGAGAAAGAGACTCTTAGAGTCGCCAAACTTAAACAAGTGGCAATTACCTTTAAGCAAACCACCAAATATAGTGGCATATATAGGCAAATGCAAACTTTGAGACTGAGTCAGTAACAATAGCCATAGACCTAAAATGGATGGGTTAGAAAGGCTGCGACCCATTTGATGATAAAGGAATCAAAACGGGAAGTCAAGCAAAAATTGCTGAAAAAAAAAAAGATAAAGCACCCATTTGCCCCAACATATTGAAAAAGATTTAGACGTTGAAAGAGCATGGAAAGGGATGGTAGGCTAATATGAGTGGAGAAGAAAAATATGAAGTGGTGCAGCATTTTCCCAAGCATGCAATTAATTTGAACACTAGGTAATGTACTTTGGAATGTATCAATTGAATGGAATTCTTTATACTCATGCATTGGCCTGTATATTATATTGATTCATGTTACAAAAAAGAGGCTATATGCATGTGTATAATCACATTATGCATCCAGTCTCTGGGCCAAACGATTATGTTGAAATTGGTATTGAGCCATTAAAAGCACCTATTGTGAGGAAAAGAACTAGCAAGCCAAAAAAGTCAAGGAGGAAAGGACTTGGATACCTTGAAAAACAAAAGAACAAAGACCAAGAGGTCTCTACTTCCACTGTAGAACTTGCTCCTACATGTACAAGACAAACTGCCCTTATTTTTACAAGAAAAAATGTAGTAATAACTTGCAAGAAATGCAAACAAAAGGGCCATAATAGCATAACATGTGAAAAGGTAATGTTTGTCAACTTATACTCTTAAATTATGACCTATTACATGCAATAATGTTTGTCATTTTGCTGCAGGTTTAGCGGAGAAACAATTTGGGTAGCCAAGATCAAGTTGAAGAACTTGATATGTCAACTTTTACAAGCAATGTAAGCATATTCTTACTTTAACAATATTGGATCAAGACAAGCAGTGGTGGGAGGATTTATACTAGCTTTAGGAATGATGCACTTACAAGGGAAATTCTAGAGAGTAGAAAAGTGATAGAAAGTGATGTTGTTGCCAACATAAAAAATCGGGAAAGAGCATAGAGGTCATGATTGTTTTTATCGATGGTTATTTACTTATTTGAAGGGGAACAATGAGTGGATGGTGTTAACTTTTTGGTAATTGATGGTGAAAAAGCTTGTATTTGGACATAGGTGTGGTTGCTATTAGTATATTATGTTGTCTTATGTTGAGTATAGTTGTGGTTGCTATATTTTGGACATGTATGTTTAAAAGATATGATGACTTGTGTGTAGTTTGTGCATGGAATATAACATATTGACCATGTTTCTCATTTTGTATTTCTAGTCAAAGTTTCCCTTCAACAGGTTGCTTTAGGCATTTAGTCATTTGCTGCAGATGGAGTACTTAATTTTTGGAAACTTAACAAATTTTTTATATTTACTTATCGAATTTTTTATATTTACTCATTTGGTTATCTATTGGAAAACTTAGTTTCTAGAAAATAGAAACCAAATAAGCAAACAAGTGAGTAAACTAAGCTAAATCTAAGTACTTCAAGTAGTACTTTTAAACATGTTTTTGCAAGAAAAACTAAGTATTGATAAAAAAACGAAGAAACATAATCTAAAAAGAAAACTTCCATTAGCTTGCCTAATACAACATCCCATTAACTTGCATTATACAACAACCCAAAACTATAACAATCCAAAAACTCCAATACTTACAAACATTTGCAACAACAATCTACCTATTTCAACAGTAAAACTAAGAGATTTTATACTAATAGAGTATAACAAACAAGAAGAATGTCATCCAATTTCTTCAAAATGACATTATTCCAAATCACATTCTGTTGTGGCCCATCTTCTTCATCACTATTAGAGTCAAATTCATTATCAATTAGCATAGGAGAACGATACATGAGGTTTCCATCATCACTATGAAGTCACACCTGGGTTCGCACCATCGAGAAAAGGCCACATCTCATGCATTTGTAGAACAATTTCTCCCTTTATTTCCTCTGTAGCATTTGTTATCAACAAAATCTGGAACTTTTCATAGCATTTTCAGCACCTCTTATTCATAAACTTCAAATCCATTTCAGGTAACTTTTTCTTGCTTCCCACTGCCCTACTATTAGTTGACAATGACATGTTACTAAAAGGACCTGAAATGTGTTACCTTCAAACCCAAAAAAAAAATTTTCAAGTGCGAGTAGTGGAACATGCTTTGACAATATCTTGCTTAAAACAAAAAAAGGAAAAGAAAAAAAAGGCAAAGATAGGACTCACCTTCGAACATCTCAGCTGATAGCCCTATTTTGAAGGAGCTTATGCGAATAGTTGGAATCTGATGGCAATTGATTGTTTTTAATAAATGTTGAAGGATAATTGTGTCCAAAACCACACTTTGTAGGTGATATATCCTACTAACATCTCAACAAACATGCGTGAATATCATCTCTCGTCAAGTCTAATGGATTTTTTAGGGCAGGAGGGTGGGGGTATGAGCTTACTTTTGAAAAGTTGACGGGCGTGACTTGATAGTTTCACAAGTTTAGGGACCAAATATATACTTTTGCCTAAGTTCAGAGAATAATATGCCATTTACTCTTTCATAATAGATGATATTTTGGTATTGAGTATAAAGAAATATTATATAGCAATACTCTTTTTTCAAATAGGGAAAGATTTTATTATCAGTGAAAAAATGGAGCATAAAGAAAAATCTAGTCCTTTACTCTAAGATTTACTTTTCACTATCTGCCTTATTTGTTAATAAAAAGTCATTTTTACAATTCGAATTCTTGGCCCTTAAGTTACATAAAAATAGCTTTGTGTTTGCGGTTAGACTAGGATGGGTTTAATAGGACCCTACCACTCTTCCATCCTCAAATCATATTAGTTGTATATTATCAAAACAAAATATTGATCCATGATATTTGTTTGGTTTTTTTCATACCATACTAATAGAACATGTTAAAACAATAAAAATATTTGAAATGAGTGAATACTAAAGTTCTAATATTCAAGAATCTAGTCTAGTTCTAATACCCAAAAAAAAATCTAGTTCTAGCACCATGTCATTGATCCAATTAATTTTGTGTAAACAAATCCGAATTGAGTTCTAACGATCATGATCCATAATGAACTTTATTATAATAGAAAAAAGTGGACCCAAAATGAAATAAAATAAATAAATTTATATTCAAAGAAAATGTATCTGGGTCCCCAGGAGACTCAATTGAGATCTACTACAAATGCTTGAAGCAACATAATAGCCACTGCCTTTTGCCTACATTCTAGGTATGTTTTCGAGTCAAGCTAGATTGGGCTTTGTTTTCTTAATTTTCGACTTTAACGAACATTCTTCTAATTGACCCAAAAAAGAAATTTAATTAAGACGTGGGTCCATTTTCGATTAAAGACAAGTTTGGACTTTCAACCTGTTGGATGTTGGATTTGGGTTATTGGGTCATACACCCATGATGGCTTGACCCAACTTAATTCATTGTCGAGCCAGAACTTTCTGTTTTCTACTATGATTTGTATAGGAATATGGGAAATATAAGCTCAGCTGAAAGAACAGTCTTTTGCTTTCTTTTTACTGCATATAAATTTTTTTATATCGGTAAATTATGACTTGCAAGACAAATATATAAATTTTAGGTCATTTCAACCTCCAAATAACTGGATCGAAAGCCGCTGTCTTACCACTTGGGCACACCCTATTTAATTTCTATTCGACACAGGAAAAAAATATTTAGTATTGGTTGTTTGTCATCAATCCAAATATCTCTGTAACAAATTCCTAGGATTTTGATAATTATAGGTATAGAATTTAACTTAATTTATTCTATCCATATCCCAATTCTATTCATTTAACGATTCATTCACTTTCCCTAAAGATCTTATATCCCCTCTTCTATAGTCTATCGCTAATGACAAAGAAAAACCTTTTTTTTTTTACTGGAAATGTGACAAACCAAATAAGTCGATGGAGAAAATAGAACTCCTCACCTTGTAAATGAGAAAATATGGTAAAAAGAAAGGGAAACTTTGTGTCATGTGTTTATTCTTTTGTTTGTTTTATCAACAAAAAAAAGTCTTATTCATTTTAAGCGCTTTTGGCAAAAGTCAATCTAAATAGGCTCTAAAAGTTTATATTATAAATAAAATGAGTTTTTTTTTAGCTGAGTCAATTTAGATTATTTCAATCTTTATTACTTATTTGTGCTTAGAAGTCTCTTAGTAATGGCTATTGATTGCTCATTCGACTTGAATAAAGCAATTAATATCTTCCATAATACTAAATGATTTTAGGATGTAACCCCATAATTTTTAACAAGCACCAAGTTAGATCCTCAGTCATCACATCTATCCATGCAAGTTCATCTGCCATCTTCCTTCAAAATGATCACGGGTTCAAGGAGAGTATTAGAACATGTCATTTCTCCTACATTAATATATATATATCGTCAGTAATTAATTTTAAGATATAACTCTATAATTCTTAGCATTTTTAAAAACTTCATAGACATATTCGGACATTATTTTTTGCTTGTAAAAGTGAATCACGCACAGTTATGGATAATTAACTACGAAATAATGGAGGAGAGTCTGATTTATTTTCAAAATCAGGTAATGATAACTTTATTTACGAACTAAGAACACAACATGGTTAAAACTCGTCTCTTCCAATTTCAAGCTCCTATATTTTTTGCTATGAGAATAAAATGTCAATTCATGATCTTCCATCATTCGATTCTGTCGCACCACAGTAGTGGAACAAGGTAAAACATAAAATGTTAAAGTGATTGGTTATTTAATGTACTTGAACAAGGTAAATCTTTTCCGCTTGTGGGGTTGTTTAATGTACTTGATTTGGTATTTGTATCCATTGGTGTAGGTTAAAGTTTGGAGCTTTCTAGAAACATTTTTGAGAACCTGTTTTTACAGTATGTTAAAAATTATTTTTCTTCATTTTTTCTCAAAAATACTACTTTATATTTTTTTAAAATAAAAAATATTTCCTTCAAAATAACTGAAAAGTCAACTCCAAAATACAAGGTTAAATAATTAACAACTTTTATTCAACAATAATTTTATTCAAAACTTTATTGCTAAAAGTTCTATCGTTCGATCATTAAAATTTGACTAACCAGACAAACCCTAATTCTAATTCTAATACCATCATGTTCACCCGCAAGATTCTGTATAAACAAATCCTTATCAAGCTTTAACCATGAAGAACAGCCATAGTTAACTTTTTTAGAAAAGACAAAGTGGAACCAAAACGAAATTAAAGAGAAAATAGAAAAGAAAAACAGAAAAAGTTCTACTTCAAATGCTTGAAGCAAATAGGTAAAAATAGGTATAGATCACATCAAATTATCTATTGTTATACAACATATGAATATTCATTGTTCATTAGTTGGTAATCTAAGTTTTAAGTCCGAGAAGACCAAAGCCTTCGAGGCAGAACAGGAAACTTTCTTGGGCACCAAGCCATTGTAATCATATAAATAGATAGGGGTTGTATGTTGTAATTGTACACATATCAATATCAATAAAATCTCTCTTCTCCTATTCTTGTCTCTGTTCTTATTTTTTCTCTTTTTCCTTTAGTTTTATAACTAGTGTTACAAGCATTGGTTCTCATTACATCATTGCCGTCACGAAGATTTCCATCAAGGTCAGTGGCCGTCACCTATATAAAAAAAAGTCTAAACCACAAATGCATCCTTCAAGCATTCGCTAGAAGTCCTAAGTGCCAGTGGCCTGGTAAACTCAATAAAGTAATGCTATGTGTGGAAACTTCCATATAACATTTGATTTACATATTAGACTTCGCTCTTATAATGGTAACTATTGACGTGTAGTAACAATGGCATGAATTTGCATGATATGCTATATTTTATTATAAAGAATAGAATGATATATCTTATGGGTGCAAATTGTATATCCCTTTCCTTATGCCTTTTAAGACACGAAAAGATATATCATGAAATACGTGTTGTTGCCTTTCTTATACCAAGGTGAGTGAGGCCGCATGGCATGACCCAACACCACAATACTAAAATGCATAATATATCACATAATTTAAGTGATTCTTGTCATACTAATGTATACGATTTCATTTGGTAGCTATGATCTGGGACACCTTCCAGTTGACATATCATGTTGTGACTATTGAAATCTTGTGCATAACAGGCATCAACTTGTGATCGTTCAGCAAAAGAAGTGGGTCACGCCTTATCGTAGCGAGCCATAGAGCTTTTGTTTCTCATTGTTGCTCGACGCCTCTGCTCTATTTTGCGTTGCTCTTTGATGATGCTTAAATTGCGATATTATAGTGCAAATCTTCATTAAAGTTTTTAGGCAACGCTCAGTTGTCACTTAGCATATGCTTGATGGAAGCTTCAAAAAGGAGGCGCAAACAGGGACCGCTCGTAAAGATAGCAGGTGAGGTTGATGGGCAAGGGCAACTGCCACCATTTGTTCGATAAAAATTCTCCATACACTTGTCTAGGGGAATAAGTCATAGGAACTCAACAACCATCGATCATTTGGTAGAATTGCGAAGCAAATCATGCATATAAGCCTGACACTTTAGCGGGTTCTTCTTAAAATTTGCCTTTGCAACTGCTCCAAGCATTTACACTTCGAGCTCGTTGAAAACTCCACGCTATTAGAGCTAAAGAAGCAGCGTTCAACAGGGCCTAAGTGGGCCGGGGCGAAGAGGTTTAGTCTCGCTTATTGGGCAGGAATCCGCATTTGCACGGCGGAGCTTTCAACAACATCTCAGCATTTGACGAGAACTTTAGGTAAGTAATCACTTGAAACTTGTCATGTTTGTAACCAAAGGCATTCTACAGCTAACGTATCACAACCTACTTAGTGTATCCTTTGCTGGATCTTTTTCCCCCTTTTGTTTACTTTCTTTATTGCCATTCCAGCACAAGACTTGCAACACTTGGGATGCTTTCTGCCATGCAGATTCGGTTGCTCGTTGCGCCACCCACTCAGGGGAAAGTCCTTGGCTACCCCATTTGCTTGCTGTATTGCCGCGTTGTAAGTAGGTCGAGTAGGCTGAGGATAATTCCAAGTTGCGTATTCCACCCCGTCTTGGCATGTGATATCGGGACCCTATCGGGGAATTCTTCGCATAAGGAATCCGATGTACCACTACGAAAAAGGAATTCAAATACTACAACAAATCCAGTCAACTTAGCGAAGATGTTGTAGTAGTTCAACCAAGGCCGAGAGATTGGTCGAGTTCCTCCCTTGAGGGGAAAATAACTATGTTCCAGGATGTCCTCGATTTGGGAATCCAGATCCCACTTCATCCACATTCATGTACCATATTCAATTCTTACGAGATCAGTCTTGACCAACTGCTTCCACACGGTGGAAGACTATGTTAGCAGTGCTCATCCTTTTACAACAAAAGGGGATTCACTTCTCTGTACTAGTCTTTGAGACGTTATTCTCTATCATATGGTCCACTAAGAAGCCAGGCCGGTTTGGCCTTTTTGCTCGCAGATCTTATAAGATCTTCAACTTTGTCCGAGTCGACGACGATGGCTCATGTCCAGGGAAGGATTTGTTTTTCACTCAGACACACGGCATTTGATGTGGGTTACGGTTACAAAGAATGAATTCCTGAAGGTAAGTAAGGACACTTGCCGAGCCCTCCTTACCTTAGCTGCAGAGTGCAGAGGTCAATCATACCACGTGAAAGATTTAATTACATGTGTCAACCTTGTTATGAGAGGCTTTGCTGTCCTACTGGAGCCTGGGATATATCCCCTTGTCGTTACCAACCCTGGGGTAGGACTTCAAACACATTCGAAGAAAAACACCTGCCAGAGAGCTCATAGATCCACTACAGGTGGTGCGACCTCTTCTATCGCAGCAGCTGCTCCTTGCCTTGCCAGGTCAACCTTTTCCCTTAGCTCGAGAAGTTCAGACGAAACAGAGAGTAACCATAGGAATGACGGGGAGAGCGGAGACGACTCTAGCTTTGAAAAAAGTGAAGGTACCAAGGATTCTTCAGATAGCGAACCACCAGACCTTTCCCTCAACTAGAGACAGGCAGCGTTTTCTCTTCTGATGGTTCAGGTACAGACGTGCTTACCCTTTCGGTTCCCACTATTTTGTGTGTATGTGTGTGTGTATATATATACACATATATGTATATACATATATATATATATATATTTATATAAGAAAACTGGACCTACCTTTTCTTTGTTGCTCTTTATTTTCATTTCTACTAACTTATCAATGCAAATGCGGAAAAAAGATAGGGAGCTACAATAGCTGTAGTTGAGAGACTTGCATAGAACCAAAAAAGAAAAAAGAGTTCATCATCTCGGCCTCTTCATGCAGAATAGGTCCTCACTAGCAGACGCCAGTACTTGACTACTCCTTCAACCATACACCCCGATCTTGTGACAGTCAAGGGAGACTCATTTGCTAGTTTTACTAAGAAAGGCACATCTGTACATGTGTATATATATCCTTATGTTTCGCATTGTTTCCCCACTCCCCTTACGGCTTACTAATTCTCTGAGTGTACCTGATTTCAAAAATTTCTTCCTTTGCAACGATGGTACCTGAGATTACGAACAAATGCCAGGATCTTCAACGTCTTCTCACAAATGAAAGAGAGGCATACGCTAAGCTTGAGAGCGAGCTTGTAGACGAGCAAATGTTGGGCTAGAAAAAGAACTCAAAAGGGAGCGATTGTCCCAAGCCAAGGCGGAGAAGGATCTTCCGCCAGTTGGAGTTGCCAAAGAGGAACTTGAGTCCAAGCTCGACTCCTTAGTCGATGAGGCCAAAAGGAGCACTATGAACGAGTATTAAAAAAGCAAGAAGTTTGGTAGGTACGTTTCCATTGTGTCAAAGCTTATTTCGGAGAAGGCTACTTAGTAGGCTGTCAAGAACTACTTAAGGGAGGTTCAATAGACGCACTTAAATGTTGACATCAGTCGTTTCAAGGCCATCATCTCTCCTTCAGCACCTCGCCCTGATTGGACCTAGTTGAGCATTGACCCTTTATCTGTTTCGAGCCCACCGAATATAGACGAGACTACCTTACCAGGTTCCGCTGATGAGTAGAAATTGTATGATCAAGCTACTTTGAATACTTTAGTTTGTTTCTAGTTGTCTTGCATTTCACTTTTCTTTGCTTCTTTAAGCACAAGACTATGAACTATTCGCTTATTCACAAATTCTTATATTTGTTATGGTTGATTGTATGTTCTACCTCTTTCCTTCGTTCTTTCTCTCTTTTTTTTTGTGCTTATAATTGAATTGTTTGTTACTTATTTGTCTGGCACTTTCTAGTTGATTATGGGCCTGTAAGGATCACTTATTTGTCTGGCACTTTCTAGTTGATTATGGGCCTGTAAGGATCGCTTTCCTCACTCTCCCTGGGAAACCCCATGATGTATCAAGCTCGCATGGAGCTCTCGTCCAGTATTCTTGTGGTTAGACGCTAATGCGCGGAGTGTTACCAATTCTTATGAAGCACCAGGGGCTATTTTAGCCTTTAATAAAGTTAAGACTTTTTCTTGTTAGTACAGACTGTCACTGGCCTGTGATTAAGTAGAGACTGTTATCAGTCCTATAAAAATAGAGACTGCAGTTAGCCTCGTGTGAAGTAGAAACTGTTGTTAATCTTATGTTTAAGCAAAGACTGTTGTCAGTTTGTGAAAATAGAAACTACAGTTAGCCTTGTGTGAAGTAGAGACTGTTGTTAGTCTTTGTGGAGATTTGTCGTAATATTTGATTGTGGCGTGCCAAAAAGGAAGATAATGATTGCTGAATTGAAAGAGAAGACATTTATTCATCCAAAATTTTCCTTTGTCACTAAAATATATGTTTTGTCAAAGGAAAATGCAAGATACTTTCTGTTGGAGCTGCTTAGTGTCACTTACTTGGGCCTAGCCCTGTGAGAGCAACCAATGTCTAAGGTACTAGTTGGAGCAAACTTTCTTACTAGAAATGGTATTTCTTCAGATGGATAGCATTCCAACTATTTGATAATTCCTTTCCGTCCTTGGTACTAAGCCGGTATGTCTCCCGACCGACCACCTTGGTGACCTGGTAAGGTCTCTTCCAGTTGGGGTCTAGTTTCGCTGCATTTATTTCCTTGGTATTCTTGAACACCCTCTTAAGCACCCAATCTCCCTGTTTGAATGTTTTGATTCTCAAATTCTTATTATAGTGTTTGGCAACACTTTGCTTATATTCTGACATGCGAATGAGGGCTTGTTCCCTCTTTTCCTTAGCAGCATCTAGCTCGTGGCGCATTACCATGTTATTCTGTTCTTTTGAAGCTTAGGTGACTCGAAGGGTTGGTAAGCCGACCTCTGCTAGGATAACTACTTGAGCATTGTATACCAATGAAAACGGTGTCTCTCTAGTGGCGGTCCTAATCCCACAACACGTTGGGGAGTTTTTCTGCCCATCGTCCCTTGGCGCTCTCTAACGTTTTCTTCAAAGTAGAAATTATGGTCTTGTTAGATGATTCGGCTAACCCATTAGCTTGGGGGTGCCTTGAGGTAGAAAACGTGAGCTTGATCTTTCACTCTTTATAGAAATCCTTGAAATTTTGGCTAATAAACTGCAAGCCATTGTCCGTGACGATCTCTTGGGGAACTCCAAATCTACATATTATATTCTTCCAAATGAAATTCTTGACTTCTCTGTCTCAAACTTGATGACATGACTCGACCTCTACTCACCTTGAGAAATAATTTATGGCGGCCAACATATACATTTTCTATCCGGGTATGGTGGGCAACTTCCCTACGATATCCATTCCTCACTTTATGAACGTATATGGTGAGATGATGAAACTCAACGGCTCAGATGGCTAGTGTAGGATTTGTGTGAACCTTTGACAACTGCATACCTTTTTACGTAGCTGAGAATATCAGATCGCATGGTTGACTAATAATAGCCTGCGATGTGCGCTCGGTTGGCCAAACTTCTTGCTTTCGCGTAACTACCACATTGTCCTTCATGTAGCTTAGCCAGGACATAGTTGGCCTTGTTCGGGCCTACATACTATAGGTAAGGTCCTAAATAAAATCTTTTGTGCAAGTTTTTGTCAATGATGTAGAACCAAGCTGCTCTGGCCCTAAGCTTCCTACCCTCAGCACGATCCTTGGGGATAATATTATCCTTGAGATACTGGATGATTAGGGTCATCCAACTTGGTTCATTGTCTACGCGTACAATCTCGTATGCCTGTTCCTTCCCAATGGCTAGCCATTGTAGGTATATTACTGGGACTATCTTCAAGGTAGTGGATTATGTTGTTGCTCCCAAGCTTGCCAATGCATCTACATGGTAGTTGTTATCACTACTCACCTGTTTTATCTCAAATTATTCAAACAAAGATACTAACTCCTCAACAGTGGTTAGGTAAGCTACCATCTTCTCGCTCTTCGCTTGGTAGGTTCCCAAAATTTGGTTTACCACCAACTGAGAATCACTATTCACCATGATATGCTTGATGCTTATTCCTTTGGCCAACATTAAACTTGCTATCAGGGTTTCGTACTTGGTTACATTATTTGTGGCCTTAAAGCCGCATTTTATAGACAGCTCAGTTACATCTCCCTTAGGTGACTGTAATACTGTTATGAGTCTATTACCTTTGCGTTACTTGATTCGTCTACAAAAAGTGCCCATTTCCTGGGCTTCGAATTTCTAGTAAGGCATAGTATCTCTTTTTCTGCTTTCGACTGTGTGTTTGGTATGAACTCTACCACAAAGTCTGCTAAGACTTGAAACTTTACCGCGGTCCTTGGCTAGAATATGGTATCATATTTGCTCAGTTAGAGAGCCCACTTGGTGAGACGATCAGACAATTTAGGCTTGTGCAAGATTGCTTTCAAAGGAAAAGTGGTTAGCACTACAATAGGATGGCCTTGGAAGTACGGCCTCAGCTTGCAGGCGACGGTAACTAGAGTTAGTACTACCTTTTCTAACTGGTTGTACCTGGTCTCTGCATCAAGTAAGGCTTTGCTGGTGTATTATATAGGAAGTTGCCTTCTGCCTTCTTCCCAAACTAATACGGCACTAATAGCTACTTCCGAGACAGCCAGGTAAATGAACATGGTCTTCCCATCTTTTGGTTTAGACAATAATTGTGAGTTGGTTAAGTACATATTCAATTCTTGCAAAGCCTCCTCGCATTCAACCGTCCACACGAAGTCCTTGTTTTTACGGAGTATGCCAAAGAACGAATGGCACTTGTTCGACGATCTTGAAATGAACCTACTGAGCGCTGCGATTTTGCCCGTGAGCTTCATAACTTCTTGGATGTTCCTTGGTGACGAGATGTTAAGAATGGCTTTTATTTGATTGGGATGTGCCTCAATGCCTCGTTGGATAACCAGATATCCATGATATTTCCCAGATTTGACTCCAAACGAGTATTTGGTAAGGTTGAGCTTCATGTTGTACTTTTTTAGGACATCAAAGGCCTGCTGTAAATGGTTGACGTGCTATTTAGCTGCCAAAGATTTCACTAACATGTCATTAATGTACACCTCTATGTTACGCCCCAATTGATTAGCGAACATCTTGCTGATGAGGCACTGGTAGGTTGCTCCTGTGTTTTTTAAGCCAAAAGGCATAACCTTGTAAGAATAAGTGCCACGTTCAGTGATGAATGATGATTTTCCATGGTCGTTTGGGTGCATCAGTATATGGTTGTATTCGGAAAACGCATCCATAAAGCTGAGAAGTTCGTGCCCAACAGTTGCATCCACCATCATATCGATATATGGGACGGGGAATGAATTCTTGAGGTATGCCTTATTTAAATCTATAAAATCAATGCAAACTCTTCACTTACTGTTCTTCTTTTTTACTACGACGATATTTGCTAACCATTCTGGGTAGTGTACCTCCCTGACAAACCCCATGTCAATCAATTTCTAAACTTCCTCGTTGATGATTCGATTCCTCTCGGGGGTAAATTTCCCACACTTCTGCTTAATTGAGGGAAACGCTGGGTCAACCTGTAGCTCGTAAACAATTAATTTTGGGTCTATTCCCACCATATCAGCATGTGACCAAGCGGAGTAGTCTCTGTTGCTACTGAGGAAGTCTATCAACTAGTTTATCAGTTTCGACTCCAATCCCGACCCGATTTGGAATGTATAACTCAGCTCATCAAGATTAATTTGTAACTCCTCTAGTTCCTCTAGTTGCGGATGATCAGGTAAGGTCGGTGTGAAAACTGCTTTTACCTGGTACAACATATTGTGACGGGCCCCCTCCTCGCGGTATAATAGCACCTGCAGAAGTCTGATTGCTGCCGCCTTATCTCTCTAATTTCCCACCTAGCTGGAAACTTGAGGACCTGATGATAAATGGATGGGATTGCTTTCATGTCGTGAATCCAGGGTCTTCCTAGTACGACGTTGTATGCGGATGGACAATCTATCACAAAAAATCTAACATCCATGTTGACCCTTTCTACAGAAACTAGCAAGTATATCTCTTCGACAGTATGCTTGTGTTCACAGTTGAAGCCTTCTAAAGGAATGGATCGCTTCACGAGGTGATGTTCATCAACCTCTATTTCTCTGAGTGCATCGAGCATTAAAATATTAGCTGAGCTGCTATTATCTACCAGAATCCTCCTAACCAAGCAATTGGCTACCATAAGCATGATAACTAACGCATTATCGTGTAGGTTATTCAAATGGACGGTCTCATAATTAGAGAATGATATCACCATTTTCGGGCCTAGATCGATTAGCTGTGAGAGATAGTGATCGTGTCCTACTACTAGGCGTGCATGTCTTCTCGCTACGGAGACACTAATCCCATTGATGTTCGATCCCCCCATAATGCAATTTACTATTCGCTCACGTTGTGACGGATTTGGTGGGGCCGGATCTTCAGCTTTCTGCTTCCCATCTTATGGGGCTGGGGTCTCCTTACCTTTATCTGAGAGGAGCTCAGTAAAATATCCTTTCTTTAATAATTTAGCTATTTCCCACTTAAGGTCATTACACTCCTCTGTGGTGTGTCCATGATTTGCATGAAACTTACACCACTTCGACCTGTCCCTTAGTTCTATGAGGGATCTCAACTTTGCCAGCCACTTAATGTTGTTACCTATGGTCCATAAGGTGTAGACGAGTCTAGACAGGGTTATGGAAATATTATACTCTGGAGCTTCTGCTATGCGTTCTGAGTCCCAAACGAGAGTTCGTCTTCTATTGCGTGGTTTCCCTTCAGTCATCTTACTCTTACGTCAGCTTCTAAGAGGATAGGTTCATGTCTCCTTGATTGGCGATTAGAGTGGAGATCCCCTTGCCCAAGGTTTTGAAGAGGCCCAGTGAAGATTGGTGCGATCATCTTCCCATTTAATCTGTGCCCACGCTTTTGCAAAAGCATTCTCTATGGTCTTGGAAGGATACTTTGTAAGTTTCTTGTAGAGGTCTGAATCTAGCAAAGCCCTCTCCGAAAGGCAAAAATTGCAGTAGCCATGTTGCACTAGGGTATGGATACTTTCTCTCTATTAAATCTTTCTACATAGTCTCTGAGGGCTTCTCCCATTCTCTGAACAATCAAGTATAGATCATTTAACTGTTTTTCCAACTTTCTGCTGCTCGCATACTATTCCACGAACATGTCTATCAACTGGGCAAAGGAGGATATGCATCCGTTTGAGAGATTAGTGTACCACTTAGTGCAGGGCCTGTTAAACTAGAACCGAAACTTTTACATATGCAAGCTTTTGTCTTATCTCGGGGAATAGTTATGGTGTACATCTTCCACTTGTATTGCATTATATGGTCATCAGGGTCTGTGGTCCAGTCGAATGGTTTCATACTCGGGAAAGAGAATTTAGTGGGTAAATGTACCATCACAATGGCATCTACGAAGGGATATTCTACATAGCTGTTAGCGGCACTTCTTTTTATAGGTATGGGTACCCCTAGAATTCTTTGGATTAAAGATTCCAATTTGACAAATCACTTGAGCATGTCAGGGTGTGACCCATCTTGTGGGGGGTCATGCCTGCCCTTATCGCTTTTTGCCATTTTGAAAGGCCAGCTGCGTTGACTCTGATTCCAATAGTGGTTGCTAGTATGGCTGCGTTAGTTGTAGCTGTCAGGATTTTACCTCTAGGGGTCTGGTAAGGTGTAGAATCTAATGACTGCATCGGGTCCACTAACTCAATTAGCATGGCTTTTCCTTTGTCTCGAGATGTTGTATTCGCCAAGAGGACATTGATCTTTTCTAACAGATCTAGGCTCTCTTCTCGTACGAAATTGTTCTCTGCCTCTATGTATTTGAACTTGCTCTCATACATTGCAAGCTTCTCTTAGCTTGCATATTGATGTCCTCACTAATACTAGAGTCAAACACCATTGGGTTGTTGATTGCGTGCAAACGTATCTCTCCTAGTTACAGTGCCAGTTATTGAGGCCCTACCACAGTGGGCGTGCCAAATTGTAGGGGTTGATTCCTACAAGTTCGGATAATGCGGACTAGGGCACCGATAACCTGCAAAACCAGAATACGAGATAGCGGCAAAAATCCTTGACACCAGTGTGGTGCCAACCAAATATGCTCCAACGCTCAAGTCAGTGTCAAGGAACAAGAATTGGAAATAAAGCTGTAAGGTAGGTTTAAGGTAAATCAAAGTTGCAGTGGGGCTGGATTTGAGTGTCTAGGTTGTATATATGCACTTTGTCTTTCTCCTCCTAATGAGCCATGCTTTTATAACCTCTAGATGGAAGAGTCCTTCGTATCCTCAGATTCCTAACCGTATCCCAATGCATCTCTATTAGCTGTTATAGTGATTAGCTCTACTGCACTGACATCACACGTATCTTTCTTTGTACATATCCTTAGGGACAGTCAAGCTGATCCAGAGCTGTGGCCATGATGTTCTAGAAACATAGCGCAATGTCGAGATTCTAGGTCTTGACCATGGGCTTTTCAATATATGATTTGACAAATTAGGTCATAGTCGAAGCCTAATAAGGTCCTTCTTGGGCCCAACGGGTTTATGGCCCAAACACATATGGCGATACAATTTTAGTGTGAGATAATATATTCTTTGCAATTATTTTCTACTCTTATTTACATATAACTGTATATTTATATTCCCTTGACAATTATATGATGATTATCAAATACTGATGATGTATCATTTTGTAGTCATTAATTTGATTCTTTTGGGATTTATTATTGCAAGTTATTGTTACCTTTGGTTAGAAAAAAAAAAAGAAAAAATTACGTTACCAACTATATGATGCATATTCAACACCACAATATTTATTAAACTTGAAAAATAATAGTTTGGCTAACCTATAAATCATAGCCTATGAAAATAAAATTGTCAATTTTGATTGTTTTACTAATAATTGGTATTGTTATGAAAACTATTTAGGTGTCAACACTTTCTCTTTGTTTTTACCAAATATTATTTTTCATCCTTATATTATTATGTTGCTTCATTGAATTATTTATTTTGTTCATCAAATACATGATTTTATTATGTAATGATGATATAATTTTCAAAGTCTTTGAAAATTTCACTATTTATATTAGTGAATTTATACTTTAATTATCAAGCTATGAATTATCTACATACTTGTATTTTATTTAACTTTTCTTAAATTGTGAGTGAATGTTAGTTTTAACCCACAAACGTATGGATTGTTCGTGGTATAGCGGATTCGAGTATGGGTATTGTCTCCACAAGAAGGCTCCCTTAGTTTGATCTTTATGTGTTCAAGTGCTTAAAACTAGCTATGTGTATGTGTGTGCTTTCTTTAAGATAGAAGGGAGCTCACCAAAAAGAAAATAAAACCGAAGCTATGGAGAAACTATAGGTGCTAAGCTAAGAAAGGAAACATACCAAGGAATAAGGGGACCTAGGTTGATTGTGTTGCAACTAGACGCGGGCTATGATAACAAATTAGGTCTATTTAAGGCTCGGGACTTTTATTATCGTGGTGTTGATTAGGAGTCTCTTAACCAATACTAGTGGTTCAACCCATTAGCTGGGTTTAAAGCTAAGGACTAATCCCTTCTAGCCTACGCAATCCGTGCTTAGAACTTATCTTCTTGGCTGGGTTTAAAACCAAGGACTAGCACCTAAACACTATGTGACATTAAGGCTCAATTAACCAACACTAACATGGGTGAGGGATATTATAGTCTAGGTTAACTTATCCTCTTGGTTGGGTTTAAAGTCAAAGAGTAGCACCTAAACTCAACTAAGCAAAGTATGTAACCTATTAGTTAGGTTTAAAGCTAAAGCCTACTCTACTAAGCAAAGTCATGAATTAAGCACAATCCAACATCACCCATATAAGTAGATAAGAGCATTTGAAGCACAAACAACACATGGATTCTCACTTAGGCAATTATACAAACACATAGACATGTTTGAATTTTCAATACATAGACATATTGAATCATGCCATAGATTTATGTAAATAAACATGTATTAAGAGCCAAATATACATACAGATCCTTTATTCAAAGCCCTAATCTAACATACAACATCAATCAACCTTAGATCTAACTCAATTACAAAGCATATTTACAAGAATAAGAAAAGGAATGAGGAACTCCCCTCTAAACCCTCACTCAAATCCAAAGCAAAACCTTTCAATCTCTCATTACAAGCTTTAATCTTAGCTTGGCTTGGTGTGGAATGGTGGTTTTAAGTGTTTGGTGAGGTGGGTAAAAAGTTAGGGTTTATTAAGGTTTAAGAAATAAAAGTTCCTCTCTTTTAAATGAGTTGAAAAGGACATTTTATAGCCATTCGCGGGGTCTGCTAGTCGCCCTAACTAGTCGACCGATAAGAGCATGACCCTGATCAGCAAGGACTACAGACTTTCTTTGCTATCTGGTGCTGTCGGTTGCGTTTGTCGATCAACTGGCAGGGGTGACCAACAGAATTTGCATATTGCCCAAAATCTTCGTTCCTCGTCCAGTCTTCGCTCTTTAGCCTTTTACTCCTTTTTTGAAAGCCTCAAAGCCATTTTTCTTCATCTGTTCATCTTTAAATCACCCTCAAGCATTATCCTTAGGCCTGCTCATCTTTAATTTAGTTCAATTCCTTCTCCCAAAATACACCTAAAACACGAAATATGGCATTTAGTGTAGCATTTATGTATTTCAAAACCTTATGCACATATATAGCTAAGTGTCACAAATGTAACACCAAATGCACACAACTATGCCCGAAACACCTTTAAATGTGCATACAAAAACTATCTACAAATACATAGAAATAACACACATCAACACCCTCAAACCTTCCCTTTGCTTGTCCCCAAACAAGACTAAACCTAAGTTTATCTCAAAGTCGCTAAAGAGGGTCGCCTAAAGTACTGACTTGCCATCTTGGTTTATTTAAAAAGCATGAAGAGGTCATTCCTTTTGTAGAAGGGTCCCCAAGCCTTTTCAAATCCTTCCCTTACTCATAAGGGGTCTCTCTTTTTGTAGAAGGGGCCTTTTCAAATCCTTCCCTTACTCATAAGGGGTCTCGCACCTTATAGGATGTTTTCAAGTAGCTACGCCACCATAGGCCTAGGAGTCTAACGCACGCATACGAGATGTTGATGTCTTCTTAACTAGCATGGCCTCCCCAATATGCATGAAGCCTCAAAGATGAGAAGAAAAAGAATGTATAAAGACAATGGTTCACAAAAGACGCAAAGGGCCTTATTCACAACACCTAAAAGAATGAAAAGAAAAACGTGTGCCAAGTCGATGTTTTGTCACTTGAGCACTTATTCAATGAGTGTTTTGGTACCCTTTGGCTTTTTCACATTTTTCTGGATTTTTTTCAATTTTTTTTTCATTTTTTTCCTTTTTTCTATTTTTTTTGGATTTTTCATCAATACACAACATAAGCAAAAGAAAAGAAAAAGAAAGGCTAAGGCACATAAAAAATAACCAATCAAGGAAGGGGCACTCATATCAATACCTCTTTTTCAACACTTTTTCCAACCAACCTATGGAGTAGCTACAAGGTGTATTCTTAAAGGTGCTCACTCCCTACAGCTTTTAAAAGGCATCCCCTTTAAGTTTTGGTTCTCCTTTCACTTTATTCACTTCCCACAATGCGAACTTATCTTCACCAATTAGTTAAGTCAATACCAAGAGTCAACACTCCAACCAACATGAAGATAAACAACTCAAGACATGGAAAAAATCAAAAAACAATTGAACACATTTTGAGCAAAAACAAGGTATAGCATGCAAATCTACCCCATAAATTATATAAACAATAAAGGAACAACTACATCCTCAAACCTAAACTTTGCTTTCTCAAGCAAATAGTACTAAGCATGCCACAAGCAAGCATATGAAGCACTTATGGGGAATGTGGTACGAATATATAGGGGCAAGTAAATAATAAAGAGATACAACCTAGTTTGCATGTGTCACACAAATGCCAACGATAATCCATTTATCTTCTAGCCTTTATCTTTTATGAAAAGCACTAATGCTCAAAAAACAAAGAAGGGATTAAAAGATAATACCATGGGAGCTCATATTGACATTTGAAATGATAGATAATGATGTATGCAAGAGGTAAAGGATTAATGCATCGTTCAGTGAAAAGAATCAAGAACAAGTAAGGGAACAAAAGATCTAATCTACTTAGAATACAAACAAACACAAGAAAACCTAAACTATAAAAAAGGTAAGAAAAACAAAAGAAATCTAATCCACTATATACAAAGCAAGATTAAATGAAAGAAAATTAATCTACTATATATAAAAGCAAAGACAAGTAAAATACAAGAAGAACAAAAAAGATATAAACAAGCCTAGGGTGCCTTCTAGTAGTGCTGGATTTAGTGCCTCCAATCGGGCGCCATTGTTAGAGTAAAACATGTTTAAAATTGTGTGGCACAAATTGTCGAATAATCATTAAAGCACAAAAAGTGGAAGGAAAAGGGTCATGTACTAAGGGTTGGGCCAATGAATGCATAATGCACCCTTTTTCTAAATCCTACCCTTAAATATCAAATGAAAATGTGTGGAAAGAAGTATGCACAAACATGAAATATCATGCCCCTCTCACTCTCTAATTAACCACCCCATAGCATTCTTCTCATAATTAAGGGCTAGGAACTCACCCTCCACATGAGTCAAAGATAAGTCAAATGAATGCAGTATAGGTGGAGTATTTCCTAGGCCTAGGTGAAAGTGTTCTATGCAAGAAAGCATGAACGTGAGCTCCAAATAGGGAGGCTCAACAGAATGGGAAAGGGGAATAGGGATGACACTTAGAGAAAAAAGGTCAAAGATAAGAGATGCTGAAGTACTACACTCTTCTTCTCTACAAGATATGATATTTTCAAGCCTAGGTCGTTTTAGCTCCTTACATGGGGTGGACTTGATCATATTAGGCTTACTCACATTAAGGCAAGGTTTATGTTCATCAAGAAAATGCTTAACCTCGTCAATCAATTCCCTAGTAGAGAGGGTAGAAGAGGGTATTAACAATGATTCATCAAACATACCCAGAAACCCATAGATCGCAATTTCAAGCTCATTAATTTCTTCCTTATGTGTCTTCTTGAAGTGGCTATTCTCTTCGACACCATAATCCTTAACTCTAAGAGACTTATCATTTAAAAATCTCCAAAATTGATGCTCTATTCTCCTCAATGGATGACTACAAATCAACACTATCTAAGATTTCATCAAATGTTTTCACAAATTCATTGCTAGTGGTTATCATCTCCTCATCACGCTCTTTACATGGGGTAAGCACATATAGAGGGAAAAAAGGGCTTAACGGATTTCGAGTCATGCAAACAAGAATCCTCAAGGGAGGTGTGCACACTAGACTCCCTAGATGTAGACTTAAAATGCAAATGAGTGCTATCAACATAAGACTTAACCTCCAAGTGTATTGAAAGTATGGGAAGAGAAGGAAAGGCAGGCTCACATGACTTGATGAAAGGCGTTGAAAGCTTAGGAGGATAGGATACTACTTCCTCTAAAACATATCCAAAGGAGTCATCAAGAACCAAATTATCATCACGCTTATTCTCGACTTCACTACAAGATGTAATCTTTCTTTCAAATTTTCTCTCGAAACCATCATTATTTTCACCACTATTTCCCTCATCTCTAGGTCTCTCTCCTATCTCTTCAACTTGCTCTAAAGATATTTTAACATTCTCGCTCATGAGTTTCACAATCTCGAAAAAAGGTCAAAGATAAAAGATGTTGAAGTACTATACTCTTCTTCTCCACGAGATAAGACATTATCAAGCCTCGTTATTCTAACTCCTCACATGGGGTGGACTTGATCATATTGGGCTCACTCACATTAAGAGAAGGTTCATGTTCATCAAGAAAATGCTTAACCTCATCAATTAATTCCCTAGTGGAGAGGGTAGAAGAGGATATCAACAATGATTCATTAAACATACCAAAAAACCCATAGATCGCAATTTCGAGCTCATTAATTTCTTCCCTATGTGTCTTCTTAGAGTGGTTATTTTCCTTGACACCATAATCCTTAATTCCAAGAGACTTATCATTTAAAAATCTCCAAAATTGATGCTCTATTCTCCCCAATGGATTACTACAAATCAACACTAGATAAGATCTCATCAAATGTTTTCACAAATTTATTGCTAGTGGTCATCATCTCCTCATCACGCTCTTTATATGGGGTAAGCATATATAGAGGGAAAAAATGGGCTCAATGGATTTCGGGTCATGCAAACAAGAATCCTCGAGGGTGGTGTGCACACTAGACTCCTTAGATGTAGACTCAAAATGCAAATGAGTGCTATCAACATAAGACTTAACCTCCAAGTGTGTTGAAAGTATAGGAAGGCAGGCTCACATGACTCGATGAAAGGGTTGAAAGCTTAGGAGGGTGGGGTACTACTTTCTCTAAAATATAGCCAAAGGAGTCATCAAGAACCAAATTATCATCACGCTCATTCTCGACCTCACTACAAGATATAATCTTTCTATCAACCTCTTTTTCAAATTTTCTCTCCAAAACATCATCATATTCACCAATATTTCCCTCAGCTCCAGGTCTCTCTCCTATCTCTTCAACTTGCTCTAAAGATATATTAACATTCGCGCTCATGAGTTGCACAATCTCGATTGCTTTTTCTAAGCACTCACCTATAAATTTGGTGTCTTGCTTTAAACTCTCTAGTTGCTCTTGGTTAGATTGGATTAGGGATAGGAGATAGCCAAGCTGTTCATCTTGTGAAAGAGACCTAAAAGAAGAAGGCTCAACCAAGTGAAAATGGTAATCATGTTGAAAATCGTTTTAAGCATATCTATAAAAAAAACTTGGGAGACGAAGGGGTGGAGAAGGATGGTGTAAAGGATAAACTCTTAAGCGAGGAGGTAGACCAAATGAAGAGTCATCTTGACCCCAATATGAGAATACATGATGATGCTCCTTAAAATCATGATGATAAGACGTGGATGCGTGCATGGGCATATGATTGCTAAAGGCATTCTTTGGCGTTGTGTGCAATCGGGGATAGGGGTGAAAGGTAGGATAAGAATAAGAATCATGATCAAAGCTTCCATATAGATTGCAACAATAAGGACATGCATCCTATAGCTATGATTTCTAAATGGAGGTACATGAAATGATGCATGACTATAGAGGTTATAGCTAGCACCAGCCTAAGATTGAAGATATATATGGGGGTAACAAACGATTCTATGCTCATAACTTTTACACAAGTGACAAGCATTAGGATCAAATTTGGGTGATAGGGAAGAAGATACTAGTGACCACCCAGAAGCATTAAGATCGGTCATATTTAATGAATCACAAGTAAAACCCCTTCATAATTCAAATTTATTTTTTGAATTTTCAAAATTTTCAATTGTTTTGGATTTTTTGAGATTTTTCAATTTTTTTTGCAGTTTTCAAATAATGAAAAGCAAGTAAAGATAGAGCACTTGTAAGTAACCAATCACAAACACAAAGACACAGAAAGAATCAATATCGTGCCTCCCTAGCAATGATGCCAAAGACTTGATAGTTAGTTTTAAGCCACAAGCATACGAATTGTTTGTGGTATAGCATATTCAAGTCTGAGTATTATCTCCACAAAGAGACTACATTAGTTTGGTCTCTATGTGCTCAAGTGCCTAAAACTAGCTACGTGTGTGTGTGCGCACTTTCTTTAAGATAAAGGGAGCTCAGGAAAAAGAAAATAAAACCTAAGCTAAGGAGCAATTATTGGTGCCAAGCTCAGGAAGGAAACTTAACAAGAAAGAAAGGGACCTAGGTTGATTGCGTTGCAACTAAACGCGGACTATGATAATGGATTAGGTCTATCTAACGCTTGGGACATCAATTATCGTCATGTTGATTAGGGGTCTCTTAACTAATACTAGTGGTTCAACCCATTAGCTGGATTTAAAGCTGAGGCCCAATCCTTTCTAGCCTACACAATCCATGCTTAGAACTTATCCTTTTGGCTGGGTTTAAAGCTAAGGACTTGCACCTAAACACGACGTGACATTAAGGCTCGATTAACCAACACTAACGTGGGTAAGGGATAATCTAGTCTAGGTTAACTTATCCTCTTGGTTGGGTTTAAAGCCAAGAACTAACACTAACTCGACTAAGCAAAGCATGTAACCTATTAGCTAGGTTTAAAGCTAAACCCTACTCTACTAAGCAAAGTCGTGAATTAAGCACAATCTAACATCACCCATATAAGTAGATAAGAGAATTTGAAGCACAAATAACACATGGATTTTCACTTAGGCATTTTAACAAATACATAGACATGTTTGAATTTTTAGTACATAGACATATTGAATCATGTCATAGATTTATATAAATAAACATGTATTAAGAGCCAAATATACACACAAATCCTTTATTCAAAGTCCTAGTCTAATATACAACATCAATCAACCTTAGATCTAACTCAATTACAAAGCATATTTACAAGAATAAGAAAAGGAATGAGGAACTGTCCTCTAAACCCTTGCTCAAATCCAAAGCAAAACCCTTCAATCTCTCGTTACAAGCTTTAATCTTACCTTGGCTTGGTGTGGAATGGTGGTTTTAAGTGTTTGGTGAGGTGGGTAAAAGGTTAGGATTTATTAGGGTTTAAGAAATAAAAGTTCCTCTCTTCTAAATGAACTGAAAAGGGTATCTTATAGCTGTTCGGGGGGTTTGCTGGTCACCCTGATCGATTGATCAGCAAAAGCATGACCCCGGTCGATAAAGACTATAGATTTTCTCTGCTCTCTAGTGCTGCTGGTTGTCTCTGCTGGTCGACCAGCAGAGGTGACCAGCAAATTTTGCATATTGCCCAAAATCTTCATTCCTCGTTCAGCCTTCGCTCTTTAGCCCTTTGCACCTTTTTCGAAAGCCCCCATAAGTCACATTTTTTTCATCTTTTCATCTTCAAATAACCCTCAAGCTTTGTGCTTGGGCCATCTCATCTTCAATTAAGCTCAATTCCTTTTCCCAAAATACGCCTAAAACACGAAATATGACATTTAGTGTAGCATTTATGCATTTCAATACCTTATGCACATATATAGCTAAGTGTGTACAAATGTAACACCAAATACACTCAACTATGCTCAAAACACTTTTAAATGTGCATATAAAAACTATCTACAAACACACACAAATAACACACATTAGTGAGCATACATACTGATCATTATTATTTAAATAAATAGAGGTTTTTGAAGAACCCATATTTAGTTTATTCAAGAAACTATTGATAAGCGATATTTATTTTCTAGTAGATTATAAGAAACCTACTAAATGTTAGAGAGGTATTGGTCCTTATAATGAGATCATATATAACTGAACCAAATACTATCTCTCGTATGGGTCAACCCATATGGGGCAATAAGTGAATTTCCTTTTAAAATAGTAACATTACAAAATGATTCAGACGTCCAAACTATTCATATAATTTTCATTATAAATGTATAATCATTTGTTATGGTCAATCATGTATGTCTTCTTCTTCTGGAAGTTAATATAATTTGGCTTATTATAAGGTTATTGTCTGTGGGTTTCCATATATATTTTGAATAACCATAAGTTATTTGATCCAAAGATATTTTTATTCTTTGGCATGACCTTTTAGGTCATATGGCTGCAATAATAGTGTAAAGAATTGTTGAGAATTTACATATGTAATTGTACATGTGCATCTGATCCTCGCTTGAAAATTGTTTATTTGCAAAAAAGTTGAAAAGATGCATTCATTGTGACTAAATCAAATATACTAGTTGTAAGCGCTCCTATGTAAATAGATGTTTCAATAGACAAATTACAATATATATCTACTGGATGCTAGAAGCACAGTATAGTTATCGGTTCCAACTATAGAGAAATAAATGAGCAAATTGGTATTTTTGAAATATTTGATATCCTAAAGATATTAAGCCATTCATGCAAGTATAATATATAACTTAGAAATACTACTATACTCTAAAAGAGTATTAGGTACTTGAATATGATTGAAATTATTGAGTATAAAGAGATTTCACTCAATTATATTAGGCTTGATATGAGTGGAACCGAGGAGTGAAAATGATCATGATCAAATATTTACATATGCAGTAGCTATTATTATGATGAAAAGCGAGAATCATGAATTGAAGTCCATCTAAAGATATCGCCATAAATATATTTGGCCAAATATACAAAAGACACAGTCTAGGCATATTTAAGTGTTTTGGCCCTTATTAGTCAACACATATTGCATAAGTTATTGAGGGAGAATGTTGTATAAACCAATCCAATATTACTTGAGAGTTTCAAAGGAATATATCACATAGTTGCTTGGCTTTAAAACTGCTAAATACTAGTTAAGGAACGGGTTAGCACGTTATGTGGTTATACTTTGGTTCACTCTACTCCTTTCTATATAAACCAAGCTTAAAGACTTGGAATTAATTATAATAAGATATGTTTTCATGTGGTGGATGCAATTATATTAGCCTGATAATTTTTTAAAAGGACTTCATATGAGTCTTATGAATATGAAACAACATGTACATATATAAATGTATTTCATGACTACGATATTCATATAGAAGTCTTGAAAGGACTAAAGATGTTTGTGTTGGGATTGTATGCCCTAAAAACCACAAGCCAAAGGTGATTACTAGATACTAGACATAATTCACTCATGATATCATTCATATGATTAAGTTTTCCACAGTTTATTCTCTCCATTTATGCATGGGTGCAAAGTATGAAGGTCCAATGATATAGACCAATGACTTAGGTGCACAATGAGGCTGGATATACAGTAGGTCTAAGTCTAGATTTGGTAATATCATAAATTGGTCCATAGATGGAGGATAGTATTGGGAACTCTATCGGAAAAAGGCTATAGTGGGCGAGTCTCCTTGAAAATATGATCTACCTAGGTCATTGGATGGTTTTCTGGACTGTGCTTTTAATGCATGTGTCACATATTAGACAGGGCCACCGTGAATACGTTTTATGGGAACCGTACTATTGCATATAAAAGATGGGATACTCATAGCTTCTGAGTAATCAATGCTCTTAATTTTGAGCATGTGTGGATAGACTGACAAAGTTAGGGTGCAACACTTTAATGTATCATAGGTAGAGGTCTTGAGTGATAGATTGTTTGCCTCGTATGTTGGGTGTTGTATTCTAGTGTAGTTAGCACATGCATATGCAATAGCAGAGTTTATGTGGCTCCTTGAATTTGTCCACTTGATCACTAGAAATCTAGTAATAGTGATATTATCCTTTAGGGGTATATCAATAATTTAGCTTGTAGGTCACTCCCTAGATCAAGACATCTGTGACCGGTAGATGATCATTATATGGGACTAGAGATTCTAAGGTTCCAAATGTAGTCTCGGATGTGATGGTACTTGTGTGGACCGACCTTGACTACGAGTATATATAGAGGGGCATTTTGGTCATTTCACTCGGTTGGTTGAATACAATGGTCACCAGAGCGGGTGACAAGGTCCTGCTTAGCTAATAATTATCTTTAGAGTATGGCTTTGGTCTTCTGCTGGAAATAGGCTGAGGTCAAAATGGCTTTAGTGTCGTCAAAGTGATGGCGATGACATTTTGGTCATATTGAGATCCAAGGGTAATTATATATTTTGGTCCATCCACTAGCCATTACTCTATTTGATACATTAATTGAGGTAAATTAATTATGTGGATTGCTTGATTACGATTTGAGTTTAGAATTAAAAAAGGACTTAATTATTCGAATCTTCTTAATATAACTCATGGATATCTTAATTAGATAATCGGGTCTCACATGGAAGAAATTTAGTGTGTGAGGTGGAATATTTAAGATAGCCTTATCCCTAGGGAATATTCTATTTCTAAAAGGACTAAAGAGGGGTATTATGGTGAAACATAATATTCTATGAACCTTATCCTTATTAGGGTTGCCTTGTAATATTAATAGTACAAGTTAGGCATAACCTATATGAGAAAGAAAGAGAGCGAAATTTTTTCTTGGTAGGTGTGTGCAAGAAATTTCACACACTAGCACCAAGAACACATACTAAATTCCATAATCTCAATTCGCCCTTAAAAATTGCTTACCCACTATATAGCAAATCGTATCCTAGTAATAGAGATTTGGAAATAGTGGAGAAGACCACTAGAAAGCTAATACAAGGTAGGTCTTGTGCGAATAAGCCAGTTTTGCATTCGAATCTCGCTATGAGAGTAATGAGTCTTAACTTTACTATAGTGTTTTTTGCTTGAATGTGATAACATGTTTACAGTAGACTTTATTTATGCTATGTTTCCGCTCTCATTGTTGTTAATATATTTTGATTTTTTTAAAATCCGAAATAACAACTAGACATGCGAATAGCATCAGATCCTTCAAGAGGTATCAAAGCTCAGGTACCAATATATAAATGGTTATGGCTTAAAATTGCATAATAGAACAATAGAACGTGTAATAATCTTGTGGGTGGCAAGATTTATATGTTTCTATGGTGTATATCCTACGGGCTAACCTTTGCGATTGCAATAAATGTGTGATTTTGATCCTAATCGATGGTTCGAATGTATGGATTTAATTTTTTTCGCATAGAAAATTGATGTAGCTTTAATTTGAGAGAAGCATAGGAATGGGAATTGGTTTGTATTTAGTGGCCAAATTTATGTTTCTGGTTATAAATAAAGCTTGTATAGGTTGATTTTTTTTTGTAATGTCTTGTAATGTACCGATTCGGAGCAGAAATAACTGTTGTGCACGAAGCTCGAAGTAGATCTAGAGGTACTGGCCAACTAAGCCAGTCGATTGGTAGGAGTTCCAGGCTCAACTTGCAGAAACTAGAAGCATTCTGGAAGTGCTAGTTGACCGTACTGGTCGACCTGTTGAAGGCTTTGCTCGACTAGCAGAAGAAGCTGACATTCTGGATGTATTGGTCGACCTAGCTAGCCGACTGGTATGAGTGTAGAACTTGACTGGTAGAGGATGTTTGCAGCTATTTTGAAGTTTTGGCAAGTTTGATTGCTTTAGGCTTTGAGCCTAGGGCATTATTACAGCGAGCCATCGATTGGGGACCATTTATTTATGATATAGATGATTATTTTGCGATATTTATATACATGTTTGATTGTATGTATAGATTAGTACAATGTGATCACAAAGTAACATGTCCACCCAAGTAGGGTTTAAAATTGGCTAACTCTTGGATCTTGTTTGTCTTGAATTTGATAAGTCCTTTGAGATTGCTTAGGCTAATTATTTGGTAATTAGAGAGTTTGCGACACTAATTAACCAATGGACTTATCTAGACAACTCAAAAGCACCAAGCTAACGATTTTCAAAAATTCAGATTTAGGTTTGACTCTCTATTTTGGGACGGATATGATTTAGTAACACAAAGTGATTTTTTTTTTCAAATGGGTGTTTAGAGCTAAAGTCAAAGTAACGTAGCTAATCGAAGAACTCAAGTTGCCAACCTATGGGTTTGCTAAAAGTCCAAGACTAGGTCAAGTTTATTTGAGTACATAAAATGTTTTAGAAACACAAAGTTAAATCTTAAAGCATAAAAGGTGTTAGTGAGTTTGGCCATCTCGTCAGTAGAGTTCTTCACTAAGAATCACCTTCTAGGATGTTGACAAGAGTAGCCACTCCATCGGAGGACTTAAGTTAAGAACATTCTGGGGTTTTTTAATTCAACGGTGGTGTTCAGATCTAAAACATATGGGACCAAGATAAATAGATAAAAACTCTTGAAGTCTAAATATTAAGTGGGAGAAGGGATTACAAGCCCCACAGCCTTTCATGTTTGGTTCACATTAAGGGTAAATGGCATTGACCTCCCCATCAGAAGGTGCCACAGTTACCTAGATTTAGCAAGGTGGACTTGACGTGTTCATTCATAAGGGCTTTGGTGAAGGTCAACCATTTTATCAATAGAGATTTTCATCATGGATCATCTCATAGTATTTGGATGAGAGCCACTACCCTGTCAGAAGGCCCAAATCTAGACATCATGGGGAATGAACATTAAGGACTAGTTACTTAACTCAAATCACGGGTTTAGCCACCCCTGTCGGTAGAGGTCCCAAGGCGATTAAGGAGGCCAAAAAAATTGTGATTGGATATCGTTAAATAGCATATATCTAGATAAGCGTTATCCAAATAGGCTAAAGTCTAGCTCAACTATTCACTAGTTTGGCCATACCGTCCATGGACTTCGAGTGATAGGGTTAAGACACTGTTATATCATAGCAGTTTAAGGGTTTATCTACTCAATGGAAAATGATGTAAAAAGGCTTGATGTATGTTGTTTTCAACTGTTACATACATATTGCACTTGTATCATATTATTTTACTCATTCATTTGCAATATCATTATGTGTATGCCTAGTAAAATGTTGTGCAACTCCTTCAGTAGTTTGACGGGTATTCTCTTCAAGGATAAGTTATATGGTGCAAACTATGTTCAATAGAAAAGGAACATGGACAAAGTACTCAGTGAGGATGGGTATAAATTTTGTTTTTACCTAATCCAATCCCCGAATAGGGGTTCTACCTGTACCCAACAAGATATTGAACAGAGTTGGCTGAGAGTTGATTATGGCCAAGTGCTATATAATAACATCTTTATCCAACAGTCTGTTGATACAGCACGAGGGTATCAGGACTACTGCAGAATTATAACCTCATTGTCTGAGATGTTCAAAGACATTAGTAGGCCAGCTAAGCAAGCTGCTAAGAGGGAAATCATGAATTCTAGAATGGCAGAATGGGAATTTATCATAGAGCATATGCTCAAATTGATGGATAACTTTAGCATTATCTAGATCCTAGGTGCTCAGATTAACACTATAACTCGTGTTGAGATGTTACTCGAGACACTACCTGAATCCTTCAAGAAGTTCAAGCTGACTGTTAAGTTAAGCAAGTTGAACATTGACCCTTTCTAATTTGATAAAGAAGCTTTAAGAATTGGAGTATGTCATTCAACAAGAGACCCAGGTTTCCATTCTTAAAGTTAAACCTTATGGTACCTTTCAGTCTAATGATAAGGGAAACAATTAGAACATGGAAAAGAGAAGTTAGATAGTATCGAGAAATAACAAGATGCTAGTCTTGAAAGAAATGAAAAAAGGTAGCAGATGACAAGCCTAGAGGCAAATATTTCTAGTGCGGTCAGCAAGAGCACCGAATGATGCATATCCTGTATACCTAGCTATACACAAGAAAGATGTAAGTTTCAAATCTTATAATGAAACCCTTATGGTGGTTGGCCCTACTTGTGAGTAAGCCCTGAGCTAGTAACCATAATTGCTATTTTTGTTGGGATTGTATGCTCTAAAGACCACTTGTACATAGATATTGAACTAGACATTTAATCAATGTTTATATTTATTAGCACTTCTTACGTATATTATCTCTGGTATACATGTGTGACATATTGTGTTATGGTCCAATAATATAGTCCAATGACATGGATGTGAAGTGAGGCTGAACATACAGTAGCTCTAAGTCTAGTTTTTGGATATATCATAAAGATATCCACAACCAGATGGTAGTGTTAGGCACTCTACCAGGATCAGCTATAGTGGGTGAGTCCCCCGATAAGGGTGATCTACCTGGGGTGATCTACCTAAGTCACTAGAGGGTTCTTGACTAGTCATATTTCTAATTGATGTAATTAATTGAGATCATTTAATTATGTAGATGCTTTATTGAGATATAAATTTAATAGAGAAGGAAAAGGATTTTATTCAAGTTTTTCCTTATTAAATTTATGAGCATCTCAATAGGACAAGCAAGTCCCATGGAATTAGATATTATGGAGTAGGAAAGAGAAAGAAATTCTTAGATATCTTATCCATAAGGCATATTCCGTTTCTAGAAAGGCTATAGTTGGCAACTTAATTGTTTCTTGGAACTTACCCAATTGGTGTTATTGTGCACTATAAATAGTGAGCTAACAACAATATACTCTTGAGTATCTTTGCCTTTATTTTTTTTTAATAAAGGTGTGCAAGAATTTTCATCTAGTATACCAAGAACACACACTACTTCATAGATCTTCAATTATAGCTCTCCTAGGTGCTTGCATACTACATAGCATCACACATCCTAGTTTTATGAAGGTGATTATAGTGAAGAAGGCTAATTGGGAGGCTATTTTGGTGGAGTTTTTACAAAGCAAAGAGACCACCCACTTGGATCTTCAACTTCTGGAAGGTATATCAATTTATCTTCTTTATCACATGTTTAATCATGTTGTGCTCATGTGTGCAAATAGTTTTTTTATTGCTTGTTCTGTCACTATATTAGATATGTTCTTTAATACTTTTTTAAAAGCATGATGGCCTATAGACTATGGTGTAGCAATCTTGATTCTAACAATTGGTATGAAAGCTCAGGCTCTATTTGCACATATTCTAAGCCAAAAACATGATAATAAGCAGATTGAAGTGAAATAGTCTTGTGGGTGGCAAGACTTATATGATTCCATGTTGGATTTATTATGGGCTAACCTTTGTGGTTTCAGCTTGTGTGTTATATTGGTCTTAATCAATTTTTAATGTATGTTTTTTTTTCTTGCATAGAAAGCTATTGTAGCTTCAATTTGAGAGAAGTATAGGAATAAGAAAATGGTTTGTATTTTATGGCGAACATTTGTGTTTCTTATCATAGATGAAGCTTGTATAGGTTATTTTTCTATGTGATCCCTTGTAATGTAACAATTCAGAGTCGAAAAAGCTACTGAGCATGTCGTTCGAGGTTTTTAGGAGAAGTCAGTAGACCGGCAAGTGCCTAGGGATCGACCAGCTAAAGAACTGGAGCTTTCTAGAGAGACTGGTCGACCTAACCAGTCGATCGGTAGGAAGCTTTTGCTCAACTAAATATGACACTGCTTCACTGGATAAGCCGGTCATCTTTATGATGATTTAGGCATTCCAATTGCTTTAGGCTTTAAGCCTAAAGCTTATTTATAGGGAGCCATCGATTAGGGACCGTTTAATTTTTGCCATGGATGATTATTTTGTAATATTTATATGCATGTTTAATTGTATGTATGGTTATTGCGATCTATCACATAGTAATATGTCCACCCAAGTAGGTTTTAAAATTGGCTAACCCTTAGATCTTGTTTTGACTTGAGTTTGATAAGTCTCTCAAGATTGCTTAGCCTAATTATTTTGGTAATTAAAGATCCTAAAGAAGCAATGCATGTAATTGGCCATTTACTCCTTTTTCCCGCCCTCATAGATCAATGGACTTATCAAGATAACTCAAAGTATGCCTACCTATAGATTCTAATCCAGAAATAGGTCTAATTTATTTATGGTATCAAACGTGTTTTAGTAACACAAGGTGGAATGTAATGATTCCTAAGGGTGTTAAGATCTAAAAAGAAATACCAAGATAAACGGAGGATAAGAAAATTCCTTAAAATTAAAATATTGAGTGGAGATGGGAATGGAAAATCCCATGGCCTTCCATATCCGATTCATGCTAAGATAGAGTGGTATTTTCCTTCCCATCAGAGGGTGTTTCTCACCTTAGAGTTAGCAAGATGAGCCTAACGTGTTCGTTCATAAGGACATTGGTGAGGTTCGATCACCCTATCGGTGGACTTCATCATCATAGATCATCTTATGGTATGTAGACGAGAGCCACTACCCCATCAGAAGGCTCAAATCTAGACATAATGAGGAAAAAACATCAAGAAATAATTGTTCACACTCAACTTGAATCATGGGTTTGACCACCCCATCGGTGGAGGCCCCTAGGCAATTCGAGAGGCCAAACCAATAGTGATTGGACACTGTTAGATAGTGTCTATCTAGATAAGCGATATCCAAATAGGGTTAAACCTAACTTGACTATTTGCTAGTTCAACCATCTCTTCAGTGGAGTTTGAGTGATAGGGTTGAGACACTGTTATATTATTGTAGTTTGAGGGTTAAATTATGAATGGCAAACAATATAGAAAGTGCGATGTATGTTTTTTCCACTGTTACATATATATTACACATATGTCCAGTTTATGTTGCTCAATATTAATTGTGGTCTATTGTTTGATATCCAGTATGACTTTTTTCAGTCCACTAACTACAATTCTGAGGGAGCATAAGCTCACTGGTTCAAATTTTATGGATTGGAAAAGGAATCTGGATATAGTACTCTTCGTCGAGGAGTACAAGTATGTCTTGACTATTCTTTGTCCTGTTGTAAGGGCAAACTCTTCTGATGCTGTGTGTGATACTAAGCAAAAATGAAAAAAGGCCAATAACATGGCCAAGTGCTATGTGTAAGCCTCTATGTTAGGTGTTTTGCAGAATAAGCATCAAAACATGGCAATTGCCAGAGAGACCATGACTTTACTTTCTCTTATGTTTGGTGACCAACTAGGCAAGCTACTGTGAGAGAGTTTATGATCGCTAAGATGGCAACGAGTGTACCTGTCAGTGAGCATGTGCTCAAGATGATGGAATGCCTAAGTACTATCGAGATCCTAGATGCAAATATTAATGAGTAGTCACAAGTAGACATGATCTTAGAGACCCTTCCACCGTCTTTCAGTCGGTTCAAGCTCAACTACAACATTAGCAAGATGAAGCCCAAGATAAAGGGGAAGCAATAATGTGACCAAAAAAAGAAGAAGAGAACCCTTGGGCCAAAGTAGGGAGCAGGTATTGGCAAACCCAAAGGGAAATGCTTTAAGTGTCATGAGAAGGGCCACTAGAAGAAGAACTGTCTCAAGTACCAAGCCGTGGGACAGAAAAGTTCATCCCTTATGCTCTACACTGAAACTAGTAGTAGATTTGACTAATTCTTGGATTGTACATTCAGGAGCCACTAATTATATTTTCAATTCTTTGAATGGGTTTCAGGTCATACGGGAGTTGAGTAGAGGGGAGTTCGCTCTTAGAGTCGAAAAATGAGTTAAGGACTAAAAGTTTAGGCTTTTGTAGTTGGTCAAGTTCATTTGTCTTTCTCTTGTAGTAGGATTTTAGTTTTGAACAATGTTTATTATGTTTTAGACATTCGCAAAAACCTAGTTTCTGTTTCACAATTGTTGATGGATGATTTTTTAGTATGTTTCCATTCTGATGTTGATATCAATAGAGATGAGAATCCCCTAAAAGGAAGGTTCCTCAAACCAGTGATACTTATCTTTGGCATTTGCGTTTGCGACATATCAGTTAAAAATGCATTCAAAGGTTAGTCGAGGATGGGCCTCTTAGCTCATTGGATCTCAAGGATCTACCTTAGTGTGTTTCCTATCTTAAGGGAAATATGACCAAAAGGTCATTCTCTTCTAGTGAACAGAGGGCCAAAGAGGTATTGGAGTTAGTGAATACTGATGTATGCGGTCCTATGAGTACACAAGCTCGTGGGGGTTAAGAGTATTTCATTACGTTTACAGATGATTACTCTAGATATGGTTATGTTTATCTGATGTGACACAAGTCTAAATTCTTTGAGAAATTCAAGGAGTTTAAGGTTGAGGCAAAGCAGAAATTAGATAAACAAATCAAAGCATTCGATTTGAATCGTGGTGGTGAATACCTCTCGGATGAGTTCAGGGATTATCTAACACAGTAAGGGATTATGGCGTAGTTGATTGCACCAGGTACTCCCCAACAGAATGATATGGCTAAAAAGAGGAACTGTACCCTTTAGACATGGTAAGGTAAATAATGTCTTACATGTCATTGACGTTATACTTTTGGGGTTATGCCTCTGATGCAGTAGTTTATATTCTGAATATGGTACTATCTAAATCATTACCTAGGACGCCCCATGAAATATGGATGAGGCATAAGTCTACCTTGTATCATTTACGCATTTGAGGATGTCTAGCTTATATGCTATGTAGCTTTGCTACAAAGTTGGAACCTAGGTCGGAATTGTATTATTTCATTGGGTATCCTAAGAGAACCAGAGTTAGGATCTTCTATTATCCCAAGGAGTTAAAGGTCTTTATAAGTACACATGCTAGATACTTGGAAGATGATGTGGTGATCTAGAAAATACCAACATCTGGAGTTATTCTTGAGGAGATTTCTAATAAGTCTTCAGAAGCACCTACTGACATGGAAAAGGAAAAACAGCTAATTGCTACTAGTAATCGAAGCCTCGTCGTAGTAGGAGGATTCTAAGACAGCCTAATAGATACAATAGGGAGTACTTTGAGACTTCCAAAGAGAATCAGGTTGAGGATCCTACTAGTTACGATGAAGCAACTTTTGATATAGATGTTAACCAGTTGGGCAAGGTAATGAATTATGAGTTTGAGTCTATGTACTCTAATGGTGTCTAGGAGCTTGTAAAAGGACCTGAATGGGTAAAACCCATAGGGTGCAAGTGGGTCTACAGGAGGAAGAGAGGAGTTGATAGAAAGGTTGAAACCTTCAAAGCTAGCTTAGTAGCCAAAGGTTATACCCAGAAAGATTGCATCGATTACGAGAAAAGCTTCATACCTATAAGCATGCTTAAGTCCATCAAGATACTCTTTGCCATCAGTTGTCATTATGACTATGAGATATGGCAAATGGATATCAAGACAACTTTTCTTAATAAAGAGCTTGACCAAACCACTTATATAACCCAGCTAGAAGGACACATTGTAGCAGGCCAGGAACATATGGTGCGCAAGCTTAAGAAGTCCATTTATAGGCTTAAGCAAGCATTTAGGGCATGGAACATTAAGTTTGATTATGTGCTTAAGTCCTCTAGGTTTGAGCAAAACATTGATGAACCATGTGTGTACGAGAAACACAACGAAAAGGCTGTAGCTTTCCTAGTTCTATACGTGGATGACATTTTGTTGATTGGGAATGATATGGGGATGCTTTCATCCATAAAGGTTTGGTTATCTTCTCAATTTCACATAAAGGATATGGGAAAAGTAAACTATGTTCTAGGGATCAAGATCATACGACACCAGAAGAACAAGAGGCTTGTATTATCCCAAGCCTCCTATAGAAAGAAGATATTGGTGAGGTACAATATGGCAAACTCCAAGAAATGTCTTTTGTCTTCTAGACATAGAGTTACTCTATATCAGGACCAAAGTCCTCGGACACTTGAAGAGTTAAAGAAGATGAAGAAAGTCCCATATGCTTCAGTAGTGGGAAGCCTTATGTATGCCATGATGTGTACCAAGCCAGATATCTATTATGCTGTTGGCATGGTCAACAAATATTAGTCAAACCCTAAACCAGATCACTGGACTGTGGTAAAGTAAATATTCAAGTTCCTGCAAAGAACTGAGGATTATGTGCTAAAATACCGCACAGATGATCTATTACCATTGGCCTATATGGACTCGGGCTTCCAATCAGACATAGATTCTAGAAGGTCTACTTATGGCTTTGTTTTTACTTTGTCAGAAGGTACAGTTTCATGGAAGAGTGTGAAGTAGAAATGCATTGCACACTCGACCATGGAAACAGAGTACGCAGTAGCATCTGAGGCTACAAAGAAGACCATGTAGATGAAGAAGTTCCTCACTAACCTAGCGGTTGTCCTAGCTGTACAGAAACCCATTGTCTTGTACTGTGACAATACCTCTGCTACTACACAGTGTGAAGAGCCCAAGAATCACAGCATGGGTAAGCATATTGAGGAAAAGTACCATTTGATCTGGGAGTTTATCCAAAGAGGTGACATAGTGATGGAGAAGATCACTTTAACTGAGAACTTAGCAAATCCATTCATGAAAACTCTTCCAAAAGGAGTGGTTGCCACACATATAGAGTCTGTGGGTGTTAGGTTCATAAGAAGTGATTTTTAGTGCAAGTGGGAGATTGTTGGGATTGTATGCCCTAAAGACCACTTGTACATGGATATTGAGCTAAACATTTGATCATTGTTTATATTTATGAGCACTTCTTACATATATTATCTTTGGTATGTATGTGTAATACATTGTGTAATGCGCAATAGGTCCAAATCTAATTTTTGGATATATCATAAAGATGCCCATAGCTAGATAGTAGTGTTGGGCACTCTATCAAAATAAGGCTATAGTGGGTGAGTCTCCTAATAGAGGTGATTTACTTAGGTCATTGGAGGGTCTTTTTGGACTTTGCTTCTAGTACGTGTGTCATGCATTGGACAGGACCATCGTGAGTATCTCTTCTAGAACCACACTATCGTATATAGAGGACAAGATACTTATTTCTTCCGAGGGGCCGATGCTCTTAATCTTGAGCATATGTGGATGAACTGATGAAGTTAGAGTGCAGCACTTTAATGTACCATAAGGAGAGGTCTTGAGTGATAAGATTATCTGCTTCGTGTGTTAGGTGTTGTGTTCTAATCAATCAAGACATACATGTACAATAGCAGAGTCTATGTGTCCCTTTGGATTTGTCTTATTGGTAATCATAAATCTAGATCTAGTGATATTACCCTTCAGGTATATATTAGTCATTTGGCTTACGGGTCGATCCTTAGATCAAAAGATCTATAACCAGGTTGTGATTACTCTTTGGACTAGAGACTTCAAGGTTCCAGATGTAGTCTTGGAGGCGATGGTGCCTTTTGACCGGCCTTGATTACGAGTTGACATAAAGGGATATTTTGGCCATTTTGTTTGGTTGGTCAAATACTGTGGTTACTTGTTGTGGTCTGTTTCTGCTTAGCCGGTGATTATCCTTGAAGTGCAACTTTGGTCTTCTAGTAGAAATAGACTGAGGGAAAAATGGCCTTTATGTCGCCAAAGTGGTGGCAGTGGCATTTTGGTCATTTTAAGTGCCAAAGGTAATTATGTCTTTTGGTCCTTTCACTAGTCATATTTCCAATGGATGCAATTAATTGCGATCATCTAATTATGTGGATGCTTTATTGAGATATAAATTTAATAGAGAAGGAAAAAGGATTTTATCCAAGTTTTTTCTTATTAAATTTATGGGTATCTTAATAGGATATGCAGGTCGCATGAAATTAGATATTATAGAGTGGAGAGAGAAAGGAATATCTTGGATATCTTAATAATGAGGTATAATCCATTTCTAGAAAAGGTATAGTTGAAAACTTAATTGCTTCTAGGAACTTACCCAAATAGAGTTATTATGCACTATAAATAATGAGCTAACAACAATATATCCTTGAGTCTCTTTGCCTTTTTTCATAAAGGTGTTCACCTAGTACACCAACAACATACACTACTCCATAGATCTTCAATTATAGCTCTCCTAGGTTTTTGCCTACTACATAGCATTACACATCCTAGCTTTGGAAAGGTGATTATAATGAAGAAGGCTAACTGGAAGGCTATTTTGGTGGAGTTTTTACAAACAAAGAGACCACCCATTTGAATCTTCAACTTTTTGAAGGTATATCACTTCATCTTATTGCTTATATGTTTAATCATGTTGTGCCTATATGCGCAAATAGTTTTTTATTTCTTGTTTTGCCACCATATTAGATATGTTCTTTAATATTTTTTAAAAGCATGACGATCTATAGAATATGGTGTAGAACTCTCGATCCTAACAATTTCTAGCAAAGGTTTCAAGAGATGTGGATAAGAAGTGAGAAAGCTTTACTTTCAGAGTGCGTAGTGAAGCAAAGTATAGGGTTATGCAGTAGGAGTTACATAGTGTTTGGATATTTATATTCCAATCAGGCGAAAGAACTTTGTTCTAGACATCGTGGATATTGTATTTCTGTTCTGGTTTAAATATCAGTAGATATAGAAATGTTTGTCGTTCAGTAGAATACATAATGGTTTAACAATATCTTGCTACACTATCACTACATAATATAGAGCAAATTTGATCCATGAAATCCTTGCAAAAAAAAAATTGATCCATGAAAGGATAATTTCTCCAACCAATAACACTTTAGACATATTCATGCATAAGATATCTTGTCTAAGGTTTGATAAGAAGTTAGTCGAGTTTGAGCTTTGCAGCTCATAGATCTTGAAGACAGAACTTCTAATTTTGCGTAAGAGACATCTTGTCTAAGAGCATAATGAGAAGTTAGTCGAGTGTGAACTTTGTAGCTTACTAGATCTCGAAGATATAACTTTTAATGGTCTTGTCTATGAGGGAAAATGACTTGCAAAGGTTCCTTGTTCTCTGGGTGAAGGTGTTCAAAAGGTGCTAGAACTTGGTTCATATTAATGAAGGTTCCATGAGCTAAATAGTTCATAAAGTTTTGAATACTAGTTTTACTAGGGATTACTCAAAGGTCCAAACGTGTGCATCTGATGCTACACAAGTCTCTAGTAGTTTGAAACTAAAGTGGAGCAGAAATTAGATGAACACATCAATGTCTCTTTGATCCTAATCAAAGTGGAATATGCCTTACGTGTGAACTCGAGGAGTACTTTGTAAATTATGAAATGTGACTTAGTAATCTACATAAAGTTTTTTCCTTACAAGGAAAATGGTATGGATGAATGAAAAAATTGAATACTCGTAGACATGGAAAGGCTTATGGTATGTTCATATCATTACCTTTGTCTTAGTAGGAGTGTGATCTTGAGACGATAGTTTACGTCTTTAATTTGGTACTATTCAAGGCAACACATAGGATATTACGAGAAATGTAGTTGTGGCACAAATGTTGTTTGAGCTTATTTCCATATTTGTAATATTCTAGCTAATGTGTTGAGTATCCTTGATGGCTGGAGGCAAAGGTTAAAGATGTGTTGTTTCTTGATATATCCTTTTGGATTAGAGGCAAAATCATATATTAGTTTGATGTGCAAGAATGCTTGTTGGCATTTATACTAGATACTTGGAGAATGATAGTATGATTTAGTATTTGCCAGATGATGGAATTGCTCTAGAATAGATCTTTCGGTCTTGAGATTAAATCTGCACCATCTTAAAAAAGGAAGAGTACTGTATGTTATCATTGTTACACCTGGAGCCTTATCCTAGTAGAAGGATTACCATATAACCCAATGGATGCTCTGGAAAGTCTTTTTTTTGACAAGTTTCAAAGTTTTGGGTTATGGTTCCTACTAGACATGATGAAGCATTTTTTAATTTAAATGATTGCCATTGATGCATAGCAATAAATGTAGAGTTTGTTACTCTAATTATGTTTGGATTCTTGTAGTTGTATCTGAAAGGTTGAAACCCGTAGGATGCAATTGGGTGGGCAAAGAGCAAAATAGAGCTAATGAAAGGTTGAAGCCTTCATAGCGAGGCTAGATAGTGAAGGGTTATACTTAGAAAGAAAGGGATTGACTTTGAGGAAGCCTTCTATCTAGAAAGCCATGCTAGGATCTATTAGGTGACTCCATTGCTATCACTTGTCTTAGTAACAATGAGATATGAAAGATGTTCGTCAAGATGACTTCTTCTAATTGACAAGTTTGATGAAGACATCTTGTTTATAGTCAGACAAGTGCATTGCTAGATGTAGAGATCATATGGCTTGTACGGCTTAAAAAGGTCCTCTTACGGGCTTGAGAAAACATCTAATAAAAGACATTAAATTTGATTAGAGAAACAAGTCTTTGTTTTGATCAAGATATTGAGGATCATGGTGTATAAAGAAGATAACAGATATACAGTAAAGGCTAACTCTATCTCGCATTTCTGCATTAAATTGGTCTTAATTTAGAATAGCATACAATATCTCAAAGGAGTGTTTTTACCTCCTAACTATTGGAATGTCTTTATTGAGGGTTGTTCAATACTCAGAGGGATAAAGAAGACGTTCTAAAGAATTCTGTGCTTTAGCACAGGGAGAGCTTTACAGACTACATGTTGAATACTAGACCTTGATATCTATTTTTTGTAGTAAGCATGGATAGCAAATATTAGTTGAATTATTGGACCAATGTCTCTGGGTTAATGGATTTGCACATATCTTAGTATCTTTTAGAGAACAAAAGATTTTGTGATACGTGCCTATAAGACATGACTCTGGGAGAGAGTGTTTGTCACAGAGGTTGAGTCATTTAGGAACAAGGTTTGGCGGTTGTGATCTTTAGTACAAGTATGGGATTGTTGAGATTATATGTCTTAAAGACCATAAGCACAAGGTGATTATTGGATAATAGACATAATTTGCTCAAGATATTGTTCATATGATTGAGTTTTGCACAGCATATTCTCTCTATTTATGCATTGGTGTAAAGTATGAAGGTTCAATGATATAGACCAATGACTTGGGTACACAGTGAGGCTGGATGCACAGTAGGTCCAAGTCTAGATTTGGTAATATCATAAATTGGTCTATAGCCAAATGGTAGTGTTGGGTACTCTATCGGGACAAGGCTATAGTGGGCGAGTCTCCTTGAAAGGGTAATCTGCCTAGGTCATTGGACAGTTTTTCGGACTAAGCTCCTACTGCTTGTGTCACGCATTGGACAGGCCACCATGAGTGTGTCTTCTGGGGACCGTACCATCACATATAAAAGACAAGATACTCATAGCTTCCAAGTGACCACTGCTTTTAATCTTGAGCATGTGTGAATAAACTGATTGAGTTAAGGTGTAGCACTTTGATGTACCACAAGAAGAGGTCTTGAGTGATTGCCAGCCTCGTATATTGGGTGTTGTATTCTAATTTAGTTGGAATAGACATATGCAACAGTAGAATCTATGTGCCCCATTGGATTTGTCCACTTGATTACCGGGAATCTAGTACTAGTGATATTACCTTTTAAGAGTATATCGATCATTTGGGTTATGGGTTGCTTCCTAAATCAAGAGGTCCGTAACAAGTGGATGATCATTATATAGGACTAAAGATTCCAAGGTTCCAGATGTAGTATTAGAGGTTACGGTACTTATATGGACCAGCTTTGACTACTGGTATACATAGAGCGATATTTTGGTCATTTCATTCGGTTGTTTGAAAACAGAGGTCACCAGAATAGGTGGCAAGCTTTTGGCTTTGGTCTTTGGTGGAAATAGACCAAGTTCAAAATGGCCTTAATGTCACCAAAATGATGGTGAGGGCATTTTGGTCATTTTGGTGGCCAAGGATAATTATGTCTTTTGGTTCCTCCACTAGCCATTACTCTATTAAAGAAAAAAATTAATTGAGCTAAATTAATTATGTAGATTGTTTGATTAAGATTTGAGTTTAAAATTAATAAGAGATTTAATTATCTGGGTCTTCTTAATATAACTCATGGATATCTTAATTAGATAAGTGGGTCCCACATAGAAGATATTTAGTGTGTAAAGTGGAATATTTGGGATAGTCTTATCCATAGGGAATATTCCATTTTTCGAAGGACTAAGGAGGAGTGCTATGGTAAAACATAATATTCTATGAACCTGATCTTTATTAGGGTTGCCTTGTACAATAAATAGCATAAGATAGGCATAACCTATATAAGAGTGAAAGAGAGTGAGATTTTTTTTAGTAGGCATGTGCAGGAAATTTCACACACTAGTACCAAGAACACACACTAAATTACATAACCTCAATTTAGCCTTAATAATTGTTTGCCCACTATATAGCAAATCGTATCCTAGCAATAGAGATTGAGACAACTGCTAAAAGGCTAACACGAGGCAGGTATTGCGCGAATAAGCCAATTTTGCATTCGGGTCTCGCTATGAGGGTAATGGGTCTTAACTTTACTTTTGTGTTTTTTGCTTGAATGTGATGCCCATGTGTATAATAGACTTTATTTATGCTATGTTTCCACTCCCGTCATTGTTAATATGCTTGGATTTTTTTTTTCAAAATCTAAAATAACAGCTAGCTGTGGGAATAGCATCTAGATCCAACAGTTTGAAGCATAAATCTCAGGAGAAGTACATTCAGAGCTTTTTATATGAGTTGAAACATATAAAAAATTGAGATATATTAGCTTTAATGCAAATCTTCTAAAGAAAAGGGTTTAATTGCCCATGTTCCTATGAACAAACATATCTAAGAGTGACTCATGAAGAGCTTTCATATAGAATTTTGATTATTTTGGCTTGGCATAAAGTTTAATTATTATTTAGATGGAATGTTATCCATCAATTACTTCAACAAAAGAAATTTTGGAGTCAAACAATTTATATTTTGAGTGTCTGAATATTTTGATTCTTGATATTAGATGGACCATTTTGATTTACAAAAGTAACGAAAACTATTGGTCCTAAAGTGTCATAACTCATTACATCTTTCTATACTGCATGTACCGGCCAATTATCTCTTGTTTTATTAGCAATAGTTGGTTTTGTACCAATAGAAAGGGCTTGGAGATATTACATACAAATTTCATTATTACTATTATCAAGATGCTTAAAGTCAAAATTGACTGAGCATGAAAGTTGTTGAGTATTTGTTGACTCACAATAAGCAATATGTTTTAATATATGCTATATTATAATATTCATGCTCGTAAAAGCTCATTATTATTGTTTTCTCCCCAAAGTATGCCAGTATATATTACTCAACAAATAAATGATATGTATTGTTTGAGTAAAAAGAGATTATATTAAATGTGTGTTGAGCCTTACATATTATGCTAAATCCATGCATGAACTCACCAAGAGACATGGAATAAAGGCTCATCAAGTTTGTCAAGCAAGAACTTAGCAGATTCATCTTAATTGATATCATCTATAACGATATTTGAGAAACTACAAGATTGGCATATGTACTTGGAGATTTCTTCATACGTTTGAATCAGGGAGGTAACAAATATGCTCTGTACTCTTTTTCCCTTAGCCTAAGTTTTGTCTCACTGGTTTTCCTGGCAAAGTTTTTAATGAGGTAGCATAAAAACTATAATAAGAATATTGTACCCTTTTTCCTTTACTAAGATTTTGTCCCACTAAGGTTTTTTTCTAGTAGGTTTTAATAAGGCATATTCTTAATCGATGAAATCCAAATAGGAGTGTTATAGAACATGTGAATATTCATGGTCCATTAGTTGGTGATCCAAGTCCAAGCCCGAGAAGATCAAAACTTGCGAGGTGGAAAAGGAAACTTTCATCGAGACCAAGTCATCATAATCTTATAAATAGAGGGCTTATATGTTGTAATTGTACTCATTTCACTATCAACATAATCTTTTCTCTCTTCTCTTACTCTCTCTTTTCCCTTTAGTTTTATAACTAGTCTTATAACATCTATGTGCTAGTTTTTGCTTTTGAGTCAAGTTATATTGGGCCTTTAACTTTTTTACTTTAATGCATACAAACTTTGGGCTTTAAGAGATCGTAATTTTATCGAACAGTTGCATCGGGGGTTGGGCTCACGCGCGTACGATGAGTTGAACCAGCCCAATTGACTATGGCTAGATATATTTGGACATTATATTTTATTTGCAAAATATTTGTTTTCTGAAAAATTGTTTGACTGTGAAAAAGTCTTGGGAATTTTTTTCATCTTTTGGTGTGCAGTAATACTAGAAAATTAAGTACTAGGAAATCACTTTTTGATCAACTGAACATTTCAGTTAAAAATAGAGCGAAAGAATTTCTGCCTAGAAATATTTAATCTGTAGGCATATATTTTTATAAAGAATATTTTCCCCCAACAAGTTATTTCCAGCAAGAAAAAAGACCCTAATTAAGCATATTATAAGGTTCAGTTCGGATCAACTTTTAGACAGTAACTTTTGTGCTTTTATATTTTTGATCATTTTTGAAATTTTTTAAATAAAAGCTAACGTTGAAACTGAAAAAACTAAAAGGTCCAGATTTGAGCTTTGCGGAGAAGGCTTAGAAGAAGTTATTTTTACGTTATATTGGGAAGTTACTTTATGTTTTGCTCCCTCATGTATATCTTAATATATTTTTGAAAATCTAATATTACCCTCAAAATAACAGAAGTTTAATACTTAAAAAATACAAGGCAAATAGTAAACGATTGTTGTCTAACACTCCTCCACTCAAAATTCTACAGTTCAATAACTAAAATTTCATGGCTAGACCAAATTGAACCTAATTCTACATTAACTAGTTAGAAAATGAGGAGGACCTAACTGAACCTAACCTAGCCAGTTAGAAAATGGAAAGCACGAACTAATGGACAATAAATATCCGAAGTAATAGAGAAAGAAAGTCTAAATACAATTCATTAAACTCACTATAAAAAAAAAAGAAAAAAGAAAAAATGGCAATTCTTATACTCAAAAACGCCCGAACAGATACTTGAAAATGATGTTAGGAAAAAAGAAAAAATTGATTTAAATAATAGAATTATTTGTGAGTGGCTCACTCTAACAAGGGGGCTTAGCTTGTATGCACAAGAGTAATATAATGTTACAGTTACATAAATGCCCTTTACATAGTATGTGTAAACATACTATACAATATACCTTAATGTCCCCCTCAATCTAAAAGGGGAAGCAACTGCACATTAAGATTGATTTTGAGTTCCTAAAACCACGAAGACACCTAGGCTTTTGTAAGGTATTAGCAAGTTGGGACGTCATGGGTACATACTGAACCTGAACATCACCTTAAGCCACTTTTTCACGGATGAAGAAAAATTCAATCTCAACATGCTTCTCATCAAATCACCAACTCTAGACCACGTGGAAAAAAATATATCACAAAGTCAAACCAAAGTGAAATAAAGATGAGGAAAGAAAGATCCACAGAGATAGGACTACTTTGTTTTCCTATCTAGATTAGCAATTCCACTTGGAAAATCTTTCAAAACGTATCGCTCAATTTTCGCCGCCCTAATAAAAAAAAAAGGGGCTTGCATAATGTTTTGGGTTTTGTTGTGTGAGGGGTGATCAGACCGATGCTGGTTGAAAGGAGCCATTCCGCCTTTCATTATTATACACGTGAAAGCAAAAATATCTACCTAGGGATGTCGTATTTGTTTTTAGTCCTCCAATCGTAATCTACTTCCCGTTTTAAATAAAATTTGTACGTTATTATAATTTGAAAAATAATTTCAACCACTTGAATTATTACGTAATTCAAAATTTCCACTACTAGATTTAGAGTTGTTAGTAGAAATAATTTGAAGAAAGAAAGGGTAGTGACTAATCGTATAACGGTTTGGGGATTGAGTGGTAAGACCAGTGATGGAATATCCAAATTTTCTGTAATTTTATCCTAGTCGATTGGTTTTGAATTTTTTATTTGATTTTTTTTGGGCACGAGTTAGGAGAAAATTTTGATTATATATCAAACCACTTCCATTTGGGATTGAGGTTAAGTAAAAACAAAGTTTGCAAAAAGCAGGTAAATAAAATGTTTGATTAATGGAAAGAAATGAGCTCGAAGTAGACTAAAAAAGTTGGATTTATAGATAAGCATCTATTATATTATTGTTTTTAATTTTCTCAAACTCTGTATTAGGCAAAATGATATAGCAAATTCTAAATTTTTATGTATACAAATACCTCTTAATTAATTACAACAATTATAATGTATACAAGTATTTTAAGAAAGAGTTCTTGATTAGTTTTATGGAAATTACCTTAATTATGTCATAGATACAAAAATACCTTTAATTTTGTAAGTTACTCTTTTATCCAATAACAAAAATTTCATTTTGTTACAAACCAGTAAAACAACTATTAAAATATGTTCATGATTAGAATTTTTTTCGAAAGAAAACAAAGAGATTTCAACAGCAACGTTGAATAGGTCCTTAGTCCCATTAACAAAATATTTCAAAAACATCTTTTGTTAATGTTTTAAATATTTATTTTGACAATAATGATATTTAAACAATAATGAGGGAGACGTGAAAATGTCTTTATCTTGTTGATTCAAACTTTGAACTTCTTTCAATCATATAATATTATCGAAAAAAAATTCAATGCTCTGAATATATATATTTCATTATAACTATTTCTGTAACATTACTTCAGGTTTAACTAACCTCTTTTCATAATTTCATAATATTATAATATTATGAAAATAGCATTTTGTACTATGCTTAAAATATTAATTACTACTGATGTTCGTTAAAATTTAAAAATAAGGAGGCGTCAAAGAAAGGGAACGGAAGGACCCATTCAACCCAAATGAATTAGAAAGGAAGCAGATTGGAAAGGCTGCCATGGTTGACTTTTTTAAATTGTTGTCTCCTAAATATATGATTTTGTAGTACAATAAATCAAACACGCCTAAGTTGACAAGGCGAAAAAGAAATATACAATTAGAGAGTAATTTTAAGAAATTAGGACTAATACTCCAAGAGTGTTGATACGCTTAAATTACGTAAGGGACCGGGAGTTAAATTAGGGAGCGATAATTTTTTTTTACAAAGAAGAAAAAGCCAACAGCAAAAAAAGAAAAAATATATAACAACGTCAGCTTATGAGAAGGATATATCTAAACAAGGCGAGAGGAGAGATAAAAAGTTAGAAAAACACACTCAATCACTCAATTTACATATCACAACTTTCCGTAAATATCACATTACTTGAGTGTTAAAAATTTATTGGCCAGCACCACACTAATGTCAAGTAACTTCCGATCTCATTTACCCTCTTGGTGCACGTTAACTGGACCATGTGCGTTGACGGACTTAAATTTAGATGATAACTAAGATCAGGAAACAAAAAGAAAAAAGAAGAAAATGGAAAAAAAAGAAAAGAAAAGAAGGATACATCAGGTGCAGCTAGTCAGAGAACTCTCACCGTTCTTTAATGTTGAAAAGGTCGAGTCAGAGTTTCATCACATGTTTGATGTTAAACCGCAATATTTTGACAACTCTAATTTTGTATTTGTTATTTTTCTTATATAAAACCCATTTAGTCACACACGGGGGCGTGGCCTCAGTTGACCAAATTTCGGGTCCGGAGACTTGACCATCGGCTCACGTTTTCGCAGAAACACCAATCTAATATACTGTTCTGGAAGCCATGTTACTTATTACTCACTTTATTTTTCTTTTAATGATAAGGGAAACAAAATAGCTAGAGTTTAATATTCGGAAGAGTTTGATGACCTATTAATAAGATCCTTAAATGCAAAGTTTTATTCTAATAATGCACCAGGTTCAGTTAGTGAGGATCTTTCAATCTGGAAGTACTCAAAAAATCTTCTTAATTTTAACTAATTAAACCATATCGTTGTAGGAGCTACTTATCATTATTCACTTTTTTTGGGCTTTGAGAATTATTATTCACTTTCTTGTTAATTGATGAGTGAAATTTGAATGATATAGTTTCTTTGATGTAGGTTATTAGTTTGTAGAATTAACTTGGCGTCTCCGTTTTTTTTTTTTTTTTTGGTCATTTGACTAGCTCATAATTATGCAAAACTAATTCCTTTACAAAATAACTTATAATCTAAAAAGAATCTAACTGCCATACCTCCATCCTCTCCTGAAAGAAAAATAGGATAAATAAATAAACAAAAATGAAAAGAAAATAGATAAATTGTTATAAAACTAAAGAGAAAATAAAAATAAGAGAAGAGACAAGAATAAGAGGAGAGAGACGAGATTTTACTAATATTTATAGGAATACAATGACTTGTTCTCTTAAAGAGTTTTCTTTTCAGCATTGTAAGCTTTTTTCTACTTCAGCCACATTGTCAACACATGTGACGTCAAAAATTCACACTTTTTTTAAATTATTATTTTTCAGCTTACAATTAGGCAACAGCCGTAGCATCTCCAAATCTCTACACTCGCACAAACAAGGGAAATGTGTATTGGAACAAGGGAAATCATAGAAGGCCAGACGTTGGCGTCAAGGAAGTTCAGCCGTTGTCAGTTGAAAAATGCTTTAGGCTCCTACAGGCAGAGCCACATACATGTGAGGGGTGCACGTGCAGCCCCAGAATTTTTGGCAAAAACAAATATCGCTAGTATATTTATATTTTATTTTATAACAAGAGACAAAATTATATAATGTTTACTTCTTGGATTTTTTCACACCTCCTGGATTTTTTTGACAAAAACAAAATTAATGAATAATCATTTATATAAATAAATTTTTTTTTTTAGACTTTGTTAGTAAATTAAATAGTCAATGATTTCAAAATACAAAGATATGTCAGAGGACCTTTATAAACTGTAGTTCTATTTTCTATAATTATATTTACTTATTTATATTTTTTGTGAATTAAAATATTATTATTATATTAATTATTATATATTTTATAATTAATTTTTAAATTTTCATAAAAGAATTTATGTATGAATGTGCACCTCCTAATCTCGGGATCCTAGCTCCACCATTGGTTGGAGATGGCGCAACTCAACACTATTCCAGTACTGTCGTTGAAGCCGTTTTACCCTAGAGCTGTAGGCTGCAAAATCTCCTTGAGGTTTTTATCTCAAAGTGATATCTTCTGAGCTTTGTTTGTAATATGGAAAAAAGAAAAGAAAAAAAAAAGAGGTTCTTGGAAATAAATATTGGACAAATTTTAAGTGCCTTTCACTTTAGGCGTTGGAGGTCTTAGAATTAATTTTCTTTGGATAAAAAATGAACATTGAAGAAATCTTAAGAGAACATAAGGATGAGGTTGAAGTTTTTGGTCACAAGTTTAGATTATTACAGTTGTTGACTTTAGGTTATTATAGTTGTTGACGTGGATAACAATATCTCAATCATGAAAAAAAAAATTGACCATTACATAAAGATTAGTTGTTAAAAATGAAAAATATGTATATTATATAAAATATTTATATTATATATTTACAATCTTTATATTATACGTTCACAGTCTTTATATTTCATATTCATAATTTTTTATCAAAAAAGTGTTCATAATTTGTAATTATTTATATATTTTATATTACATGTTCATAATTTTCATACGACATAGTCATAGGTTTAATTTTAAACTAATTTTACACTATGTTTAACAATTTTCCATTTTTTATTAATAATTAACAAATATCATATTCACAACTTGTGATCAATATATTCACATTTGTGAATGACATGTTCATAACTGTGAAAGACATGTTCACAACTTTAAGCAAAATATTCACAATCTTGAGTTGGACGTTCACAACTACAAATAACATCTTCACAACCTGTTGACACTATATTCACCACTTGCATTTCAAATTCACAAATCTTAATTTTTTTTTTTATTTCAACAATGAAAACTTCCAAATCTGTTATCAATACTCAATCCAACAAAAGAAAATGGAGGAAATTAACTTTAACATTTAGAATTATATGTTCACAATATTTATACCATATGTCCACGATTTTATATTACATATTTATAACTTATTGCCGAAATGTTCACACTTATAAACGACACGTTCACAATGACGAGGAACACCATAGAACAATAGAGGTGGTCCATTTTTTTTTTGACAGAATTGCACTAGAAATCTTCTTAATATTTAAAACTTGACCATTACGTCTACCAAAAACAGAACGCAATAGCGCATATAACATCATAATCTGAACACGACAAAGAACAAAATTTTCAAATTCTCTATCCTCAAGGAGCTCAAAAAGTAAGACAACACTCTTTAACACTATTAAGACATCCTCTGAGCAACCTCCTTAGTACGAAGTTTTTTCTTCGGCTTTGGTCTTGCTGGCCTATATTTGTAACCCATGATTTCTCTGCCTCGCTTCTTTTTGTCCTCCTCAAACTCGCTGTTGAAGTTGGCCTGGTCAAATTCTACTGAGCTTTAACTTGTTCAGTGGCCTTCTCGACATGCAAAATGAGATTGAAGCAACTCAAATCTCTTCTGGGCTAAAAGGGAAGAGAGAGAGAGAAAGAAGAGAAAATAGAAAAGGAAGAGGAGAGAGAAGAGGGAAGAAGAGAAGAGAGAAGGATAGGAGAGAGAAGTGTGTGATCGGATTTGCCTTTTTTTTTATTTTAAGCGCGTGTAATACAACTGAGATTGGGTGTATAGTGCTCATTGGGTATATGGTGTGCAAGATGCACGGTATAATTTGCACCCTTTTGGTACACTGGAATGATTTTGAAAGGAATTATCATTTGAGTAAAATTTAATTCAAAATAGTGTCTTTTTATTAAAAAATATTCTTTTTTATGTTTAATTAGAGTAATAAAAAATTAAAGTGGAATGTTTACTTCATTTCATATATATTTGGTAAAACCATCCTAACAAATTAGAATGTAATGTCTATTTCATTTTTTGTATTTGGTTAAACTATCCTAACAAGTCAAAATGTATTGTCTATTTAAAAAAAAATATGCTAAAACATCTTATTAAAATTATTATATCAAAAATTTAGCATTAATTAACTCACTAAAATTATTTTTTGAAAAATAAACTTTTTGAAATCTCATTAAAGTATTTCTGAAGAAATTAACATAAACTTGCTAAAATTACTTTTTGAATATCTTACAAAATTAATTTTTTTAGAAAAATATTATAAATTAAAGTTGTCAATTATTTTTAATTAATTTCCAAGTATCTCACTGAAAGTATCTTTAAAAAAGGTAATTTGAACTCACCAAAATTGTTTACTTTTTAACATAATTAATTGTAAATTAGTGAGAGATTAACGAAAGATAAATTATCTTTATGTTTCCTCTTGGATATTGGTAAATTCATTCTCCGATTATTTAATTAATTGTTTACTTTTTTAACAGATCTAGATCATTTCCCTTTTTCCCCAAAATCAATTGAATCACTGAGTAGTCTAGATAAGAATATAATATATTGTAATAATAGTAGAATTGAACAAATTTTGGAGTAAAATGTGTTCTATTTCTACGTTTTAAAAAAGATGTATCATAGATTTTATTTGTGTTTGATATCCTCTTATAATTTTAAATTTAGCTAACGATTCTCATACTTTTAAAAACATGAGCACACTTGATTCCTTTAAACACGTTTCTCGTCAAAATTCAGAGCACATGTTGCATCATGCATGCTATCTCTTATATTTTATCGTAAATCAATAATACCCTTTTATACATTATTATAAATGCATGATATTTTCTTTTGAAGGATATGTTAGAAATTTTGCTTCTCTTATTGGTCAGTAGTGAAAATACTGGGTTACCAATTAGGGCTGAGATGTTTTAGTTTCAAAAAGCACTAGGATATTAGCTAATTTCGAAATTATGAGAGAGTACCATGCATTTATGGCAAAATTAAGTACAGGGAGTTTGGATGCTATTTACCCAATCTTAAATTTAAAGTCACCCGAGTGCCCTTGTGTTATGTAAAATATTATACAATCGACCTAGTTGTAACTTCTTTAAGTATCTATATTGTAATGAAAATAACTATAGAATATAAAAGAGACATGAACAATAAAATACAGAAAGAAAGAGAGAAAAATATAAGAGAGATAAGGGGAATATTTTATTATTTCTCTTAATATAACTTCTATAATGCTGAGAGCCCTATTTATATGAGCAACGCTAGAGTAGTTATGTGAAGTTAGAATTTATTTGGACTTAAAATACATAAGCTAATCTAACTTCTTCATATGACAGTCCAGATAGTCATAAACTATATCCCGAGTTCGGAATGGTAAACTAGCACAAAGATGATATTCATAATAATTTAATAATTTCATAACATTCCTACCTTAGATATTCATCTCCTAAGAATATGCTTCATTAAAACCTTATTAGGAAAAAACCCATTAGGACAAAAATGCCAGTGAAAGAAAAGAGTACAATATTCTAATAATGCATTTCATACTACCTCATTAAACACCTTGTCAAGAAAAACCTAATGGGACAAAACCAAGGGAAAAATTGTCCAATGCGTATTATCGCCTCCTTATTTCAGCATTTCAAGAAATCTCAAAGTTTACATGTCAATCTTGTAACTTTTCAAGTATAAATATAGATGATATCAATTAAAATAAACTTGCTAATTTCTCACATGAAAATTTTGATGAATCTTTATTTCACATTCCTTTGGGAGTTCATGGATAAACTTCAACATAATATGCTACGCTCAATTATCTTTAATATAATCTCCCTTTATTCAAACAATAAGTGCACTATTATTTAATTGTTGAGTAATATTTTGACGTTCTTTTGATTAGATAACAATGTTAACGAAACTTCACGAACATTTTATTACGTATATGATAAACTTATTGCTTGTCCTTCTCAATATATCAGATTTGATTATAAGCGTTTAGATATAATAACATTATTGCCAGAATGATAACGAGGTCTTTTAAAGGTTGGAAGTTCCCAGAGAGAACTGATGGAGACATAAACGATGATTTTACGTGGAAGGAACCAAAACACTGCGTGTGTTGTGTGTGTTTTAGGTGTCTTGACTAGGTAATGGCCAAATGTATGTCTCGAGTACATTATTTGGATCTTCTTCTTGTTTTTGACGGCCCCGACAAAGTATTTGACACAACAAAATTTCAAATCGTAATTGTATTTTTATTGTTTATTTAATAGTGCCATCCAATAATAACTATAAATAAATCTCTTTTTTAATTGGTCGCATAATAACTATAAACAAATCATGAAAACTTCTCTTCGTGGAACTTGAACACGTTCCGAGAGTATATATATATATAATTTTTGAAATAGCTAAAATATTTGACTTATGAAAAAAAGTTAAATGTAAATATTTTTAAGAGTTAAATTAAATATTTATTGCAAAAAGAATACTTTTTTCCCAAAAAATTATTCTTTTCATTAAAAAACCAAATGGGTCCATTATCATACTGTTGATTAATTGGATCATGTGTCCAGGTGTGTTATTATATTAATAAAATTTATTATTTTCATGCAATAAAGAAAAAACCTTGCTCCTTTTCGAGTTGTCTTAAGTTATAACTCTTTTTTAATAAAAAGATAGTTAACTTGTTAATTTTCTTGTTTGTCCTTATTTAATGTGCATCTTTAATCTCTATTAATAAATAAATACTATGTGTTGCACTAACATGAGACATCTAATACTGACATAAGATGTCTAATAATAATGAAGGAATATATAAATAAAGTTTGCTATTTTAATTAATTGAATGAGGTCTTTTTTTTTTCTTGGTACAAAGATAGTATTATCTTTGAGTAAATTCAACAAAATCATATTTAGAACGAAATCGTTTCCATAGCAAAATTATTTCAAAAATAGTACGAACTATGAAGGGGGTAAAAATGTAGATTACCAAACCTTGGATTATTACACGTAAAACTAATATAAATGGATCCACGTGGAACATGTGGTTATTAAAAAAATCCCATGTGGTTCTCCTTGATTAAGACACTACAATTTTTAATAATATATCTTGCCCGCCAAATAATGTATATAATATAATATGACAAGATTTTCGACCCCAAGAAAAGCAAGGAAAAGAAATATGACAAGAATTTTAAGCTACCAGTCATCTTTTCTTTTCTTTTTTTTTTTTTCCATTTCTTTTTGGGGAAGAGTACATCTGCGTTTCTTGCTTTTGTCATTAGTACGATGATGTCTCTACTTATTCTTAAAATTACGTTGGGTTAATGTGTATAATTGTGTGATGGGTTTGTGAGAGACAGAGAAGAGTGCATGTGTATCTTTCTAAGGGAGAGCTTATATTTGGCACCATTTGATTTAAAACTCGTTTGGATTGTTATGCCAAAAAAAAAAATCTTCTTTTAAAGCTTTTGAGAGAATGTGCGTGTGTGTGTTTTTTTGGACAAGTTCAATCTTTTTAGGTTTTGAAAGAAGTCAATTTTCAGTTTTTCTTTTAAACGGATTTTAGCTTTCTTTAAAAATTTATTCAGAAAATTTCTAGAAAGAGTATTTTCACATCATGTGGAGACTTGTCTTTTTTCTTTTTTGTTTCTAAAATACTATTCTATATTTTTTGAAAGATCAATATTATCTTCCAAATAACTAAAAACTCAACAACTGAAAGAAGACTAGACAAGAGATTAGCAAGTAACTCAAATTATTCAAGTTACCTTCTCAAAAGTGATATCCAAGTTTGAATCTTACAACGGTGACAAAAGATAAATAAAAAAATTAGGCTACACAATTAACGATTTTTGTCGAACAACATTTGTATCCAAAGCCTTGTTACTAAAAGCTCGACACTAGAATTTCAAACTAAAAAAGAGCCAAATTCGAATGGGAATTTTTATCGATCTCTACACTGGAGAGCTTAATGTAATATTTTGGCCTAACATTAGGTGAGAAAATGAAAACTTTTCCCTTAATTGCATATTGCATATTAATCACAAATTAAAGGTCTTTGCTTGTCTCTTTCAATTGTTTATAAAAACTGATGAAGACACTGAATAAGTGGACAAGCAACTCCTGGCCACCGGAAAGCCATGCTTCTGGATGAACATTGGCCAACCCTCCTCCATGAACGATATTTGTTGGTTGCGTCAGCGTCATGCATGGCTCGTAATATTCCACATTCCCTTATTGCACACAACAGAAATTGCATTACCTCTTATTAATTAACAATTATATATAAATGCTTCGACATTATGTCTTCTTCCTGATAGCAAACATACCAAAAAAGAAAGAAAAATAAATGTATGTGTAATCAAAAGGTCTCGTGCAAGACTAAAGGTAGCTCAAATAGTTAAGATCATTTCTTACAAGAAAAGGACGGGGACAGATTAGTTGGAGTTGGAGGGTTTGTAGAAAAAATAAAAGGGTTCGTGCAATTATGCAAGAGTTCTTATTGTGAAATAAGTTTATTGAATCCTATTGAACAAAAATAGAAAATTCTTTGGATTATATAGTTGTAGGTTGTCAACAATTATCTTCAAACCACTTTTTCATGAAATTACGTTTGGAGATGTTTGTTGAAACTTACATGAAATTCTAGAAAAATATTGAATCCAAAGCTTGAAGTTGATACAGTCAAAATCTACATGAGATATCTTAAGAGTAGAGATTTTAAATATTCTTTTAAATCAGAAATCCTATCCAGAGATATCATCAAACACTCATAAATATTATGTCATTTCTAATGTCATTATCTCATTTCACTTTTTTTTTTAAAAGACAAGTTTTTTAAATATTACCAATATTGACTTTACTAACACCACAAAAGCCACGTAGATTACGACTTCAGAGCATAAGTAGTTTGAACCAAGAACTTAGGTACAGAAAATTAATCTCAGGCTCTGTTTGTTTGGGGTAAAATATCTTGTTTTGGAAATTATTTATCATCTAAAATTTTTTCTAAAAAATGTTTTTCTAACCATTGTTTGGTTGTTACAATAAAACTTAATTAAAAATATTTTTAATGACACCAGAAAATATTTTTATGTGCATTGGTGGGGGTGAGGGGCCGGGGGGGGCGCCTACCCCGGCCCCCCCACCTCCATCCCCGGCAGCGGGGGGTGGTCCCGGGCCGGGGATCTAATATGGGTTGGGGGTGGTAGATTTGATAAATGTGTGGAATGTGAACTTATTTTCCTTTGATCAGGAAATGTTTGTGTTTGACTTTTTTATTTTTAACCACCAAACATAAGAAAATGCGGAATACATTTTCCATATGGGAAACGAACGGAGCATGAATGAAGAAATAAACCAAAAAAGGTATATATTAGAAAAAAAGACTAATTTTTAGAAATACATTTAGAAAATAAAAAACTAATTTTTAATTTAGAATAGCGCAATTAGTAATGGTTCGAAATATTATTTTGACACGGATATCATAGATCTACCACTAACTCGTAACTGTCATTTAGCTTCTTATTATGTCTTGTAATTATCGGTTAGATTACGTCACTAGCTAGTTAACCACTCGTTTGTATTTGTAGAATTTTAAATTAAATTACAGGCTAAACTATAGGGAAAATAACTACTTAGTTTTAGTTACAAGTAACAATGTTCTAATAGTTTAAAGATTTATTAATGTGTTTTTTTTTTTGGGTCACAAAGCAAACATTCATTACTTAAAAGATAAACATGTACACAAAATCAGATAGATTTGATCTAAAAGTACAAAAATATTACAACAACAAACTCAAAACATGACCATCAGGAAGCCATGAATGTTGTAAAATATACCATTTTTTACCATCAAGAAAAGCTCTTGCATATTATGCATATCTAAACTCAATCCAAAAAAGAAAACCCATTTGACAGTTTTACAAATCGTGTCACATACCCATTTGGTAATCTACTGCAAGCACATACAATTGGCAAAATATTGCCAAAATGAAACGTGAGAAGAAGGCTTACTAACCCAAACAACAAGAGGTTGGGTGCAAATCTAGTTCAACCGGTTCCCAAAATACTCTTCAATCTTTTTTGGCCAGCAATCATAGTAGAGATAAATCAAAAGAACGAGATGAGCGGCCAAATTTATAAAGATGAGAGTGAAATCCACGTAAGCAAATAAGAGCAACACCAGTAAGATAACAAAAGGACAATTAAGAAATTGAAATATAGTGTCATTATTCTAGATCTAGAAAAGATATATCCTGCAAACTAGATCTGGGGTAGAAAACTACATGAAAACCATAATAGACAATATAAAATATACAGGATAAGAAAAAACAACGAAAAAGAAAGGCAAAAGTGAGCACAAGAAAAGCGCCGGCCTGCTGAGGCAAACGGTGGTGAAGATCAAAAGAAAGCGACAGTAGAAGTGTTCTTTTTTTTTCTTTTTTTTTTTGAGAGAAGTTTTTTGAAAAAGATGTTCCAATCTTTTTTTTTTTTTATTAATGTCCCATGTTATTATTATGCAAAACATTTTTCTTCCAAAAAGTTATCCCTTTTTATCAATAGCCATGCTCTTTTTATTTTAATTTCTCAATTTAAATATTTTATTCAATTATTATAACTTCTTAGTAAAAATTATAATTAATATGGAAAACATTATTAAGAATTAAACTTGACAAAATATAAGGTAATGTTTTTGCCTTATTTATCAATGCCACATCTCTTGATTATGTGAAATATTTTCTCTCCAAAGAGTCATGCCTTTCTTTTTATTAATATCCATGCCCATTTTTATTTGACTTTATCAATTTAAATGTTTTATTCAACTGTTATAACTTACTCAATAAAAAATGTGATTAATAATGAAAACTTTATCAAGAATTAAAATCCAAAGATATATTATGTTTTACCCTCACATAAACAGGCAAAATCTATATTTCTATATTTATATTTACATATCTATACTATATAACAAAACAAAATAAGTTGTAATTTCACGCTGCCAAGTGGCGCTCTATATGACAAACTTTCTATAATTACTTATCAATTAATTAAATATACCCATTCTTAGGTCATTTTTTGTTTTTAATCATTTATTTAGTTCCATTCCTATATTAAATATTTTAATTTAATTAATATTATGATCTTTCTCTATATATATCATCATTGTTTTATTTATTCCATAGTATATAATTGTTTTAATACTATTTAGTAAAATGCAAAAACTCTATAGTTTTAATATATCAAATCACATATGTTGCTCCCCGTGCATCACACGGGCGTCACATTAGTTTATATATATTACATAAACTAGAATCCATGTTAATTTTTTAATACTACATATCCTAATCCTATCAATTTCTTCCTTCAAAAAATGAGTTAAACTCCAATAAATATATTAATCATCTTTAATTGCTTTTCTTCTTCCCAAATCAAATTATTTTATTATTTTATTTTCTCAATTTAAATGTTTTATTCAAGCATTTCAAATTTCTTATAACACATTATTAATATTGAAAATCTTATAAAGAATTAAACTTTGCAAAATATGATTATATCTTCTCTAAGATAAGTTGTAAAATAAAATTGGTCGTTAATAATAATAAATAAAGTCAATCAAAATACATTTTTTTCTGCATCACACAGGAAGTACTCTAGTAGTCTAGTTATTATTAGAGAAGAGAAACGTCCTTAATTTGTCGGAAGAGATAAATGCATAGGGGTTACAATAAATGCGATGGGGTGAAGGTTACAAGGGTGGCACAAGGGTAAAGCCACTAAAATATCGTTTAAGGTACCAAATTTTTTTAACAAAAATATTAAGTTATTATGAAAAGTCTAATTTAATTTCTTTTCTATAATTAGTCAAGGCCATACATTATTAACAAAACCCATTCTTTTGTTTTTGCTAAGTAAGCAAGCATTGTATTAATCAAGCATATATATATAAAGGATAATTACAAATCATGTACTCCATACAGGGAGTACACAAACTCCCTAATAAACCAAAATGGTCATGTCAATTCCCCAGTTCCTACAAATCATTCTATTCAGCCTACAAAGATAAAAAATAAGTGCAGAGAAGAAGAAACCAAGAGTGACCGACTGAAGCGTGTTTTGCTTGCTAATGCTATGAAGTCCACTTATAACCTGCTGCCATGATTTCTAAATCTAAACAAAAATTGTTATTTCTAATACAAAACCATCAACTATTTTCTTTGTTAATATAAATAAATTTTTTATTTTTTGACCTTCGCTAATTCCCATAGTATCTATTTCTTTTACTACGATTTAACTCTATCAAAATCTTGTTCACCAATACTAACTTTTACCTCCATAGAACTCTATTTACTTTAGTTTTGAATATTCTTCACTATATTCTAGTCATTTGCAATTTTCTTCTCAATTACACTCTATTTGTATAGGGTAATTTTTACAATTACGAACAACGATAGGTAGGGCTCCTATAACTTGTAAAATCAGAAAGCGGGAAAGGGTGACATGAGTACTTCACACCAGTGTGGTGCCAGCCAAAAACACTCCAATGCTCAACTCAATACCATGGTAATTTACATAAACAAAGGAAATTGTGATTTAGTTTGGAGTTTAAATATGACAACTAGAATATATGAAAGGTCCTATAATATATTTTGAATTTAAACTTCTCTATCTCTTGAGCTACCCCAGGGGTTAGAGGGACAAATTAGATATTATCTATAGTGAAAGATAGATATTTGTTTTGAAACAAAAGGAATCAATTTAAACTTGTTAAAATAAGAGGTAGTAGATTAGAGGAAGAAACAGTAGGGGATAAAGGTGTAAATTTTCTTAATTTGTAACTCCCTCGTGCCATTTCGCCTTGAAGGTACAACAATAGTGCGAAGACTTGCATAGAATCTATCTATATATTATATAAAAGAAGTTATCTCATCATCTCAAGCTTCCTTTGCATTTAACAAGGCACTTAGTCTACTTTTTCATATATATATATATATACAATTATTATTTAATTTAAATCTATTTAATTGCAAATTAATAATAATATTTTTTCCATCTAAATGTAGTATTTAAAAATCTTTTATTGTTTTTTTCTCCTATATCAAATCATTTTTTTCATTTTACTCTCTAAAATTTAAACATTTTACCGAATTACTAAATATCAAATCTCATAAAAATATGATTAGTAGTAAAAACTTATCGATCATTAAATTTTATATTTGTGATTCATGCTCACATAAAGCATAAAAAATTGACATTAATAATAAATAAAGAAATTAAACATACGTACTTCTCTCGTGTATTATATTGGACGTTGTCTTAGTTGTAACAAAATTCAAAGACTATTTAGATATCACTTAATCCAAAACTTTAAACCATAATCGGAGAATATGTTAAAGTTGTGATTTAACATGGTGTCCAGATCACACAATCACACAGTAGGTCTACCATTCTTATCATTGGAAACGTGCTGAAAAATAATTGGTAGATGAACCATCACCTAAAAAAATGAGAAAATAAGGTACATGTGGGCGGTTTAATGTTTAACAATAATTCTTCCAAAGCGTAAACGACTCAAAATTAGAGTCCGTTAATTGGTTTTTACACACACACACACACACATATATACACACACCCCACACACACGCGCACACACACATAAATAAAGGCCTCCAAATTGGTTATCAAACTGGATCCAAACGAGAATGTGAACATTGCTATCAATCAGTGTTAATTCCTGTTGATTTATCAAATTATGAATCTTGAGAAAACATTGGTCTCTGCTGTTATTTTTATGTAGAGATGATAAGCAATTATGAAATGAGAAATAATATTTAATATCATGTGAAGATTAATGGTAAAATTTTCTTCCCATTTATTGGAAATATAAAAGACGTTTTTGTTGCAGCTTCGTTATCAATTTAGACAATAGTCTAGTGAGTTGACAAATGCAATAAACTGGACAAAAAAGAAAAAATGTTTGAACACTGTGGTAATGACTTTAGGAGTGCGTGCGTTGATTTCAAATCCATATTTGATAATAACTCTCGCATAAAATTTCTATCGACCTTTTTTTAATTTTTTAAAAGTGCATCTGGTCTTCTGTATAATACGAAAATCCCTTCGTAGTCCCTTATAGTTATTGAAAATAATCAGAGGCCCCTCCCTTCAAAAACTCATCATTTTTAAAATAACATTAACTAAAATAACAAATTGTCTTTTGTATTATAGTAGAGTCCGACGCACATTTTGAAGACCTTAGAGGAGAGTATATGCTTATTTTCAGCTAACAATCTACTAAAAATGACATTTTTAGATGGAGTGGATGGTATGCTTATTTTCAGTGATTATAGAGAGATTATGAGATGATTTTTATATCACTAGAGTGTTCAATGACTTTTACAAAATCATGGGGGGGTCTCTAGTGAGTTACCCTTAATTTTTACTAAAAGTGACGTATAAAAAATGACAAGATTACGCTCTTCTTTGTCTTAAAGCAAAAATAAACATATAATAATAATAATCATACTATCATAAACAATATTAATAAAAATCAATAATAATGATAATATTAATAGATAATAATGACAATTATAACAATAACAATAACCATAATCTGTTAGTTTGGAATTGGAGTGCCTTTATATTTTTATAATCTGAACATGCCATATCTAAGCATGCATTACTAGTTTACCCTTTTTCCCCTTCTCTTTGGGAGTGTTTGGATTGGCTTTTTTTTAAGAAAAAATATTTTTTCTTAAAAAAGTTACATTAAATTTATAATAATTATTTAATTTAATTTTTAAAAAAATTAAAACTCTAAAAAAAATTTAAATGTAATTTTTTTAAAAAACTAAACTTTTTAATTTAAAAAAAAATTATTTTTAAAAACTTTTAAAAAATATTTAAAAGAAAACCAATTCAAACGGACTTTTTTTATTGCTTAGCACATTACTACATTGTTGCGGCGCTGGAATAATGACGGGAATGGAAGGCAATAAATAATTAGACGGTAGATACCATCAGCCAAAGAAGTGCGACAGAGACTATTCAAACCGACCGAAAGACGTTCTGCTTGATGTATAAGTCTATTGAGGCACTTGCTTCCTTCAAATTATTTATTTATGTTTTTAGGGTAGGATAAATTGTACAAAATTTCCTTTTTAATTTGTTATAAGTGTGTGCTTATTTTATGTGATTAGCTATTTGTCTCCCGGTAATGTTTAAAAGTGATGCACATTACCCTCTTCCGTCATTTTTTCCATTAAATTTAACTGAGCGTGTGATACACGTGCCCAGCTTGCGACTAGACTTGGTTTTTTTACTGTTAAATTTGATTTTGGTAAAAAATGCATTTCCTTTTTTTGTTTTGAAAAAACATTTGCAAGATAAAAGATTTGAACCCTTGACTTTAGTTTAAAAGATGTAAATTTTAACTAATTATATTAAAATGTTTACATTTTATTTTGTAATAATTATATTAACATGTTTACATTTTATTTTGTTATTACATATAAATATTTTTGTTGTCAGAAAATGAAAAATAAAAAAATAACCTCCATTGTCATCATGATTGCACAACCACCATCTCATTAATTAAATTAATTATTTAATTAATTTTAATTATTTGATTAATTAATTAATCAATTATTAAATTATTAATAATTAATTATTTAATTATTAATTCATTAACCTATTATTAATTCCTCCACGTTTCCAATTAAATAGGGTAAATAGTGTTGTACCCCTGTAGTTTGTCATAAGTGCGCCGTACTCCTTTGTAGTTGCCATAAGTGCATCATTAGCCTCTGAGTTTAAAGGGCAAATTAGTTTTTTTTATATTTGCATTAGCAAAACTAACAGAGATTAAAAAAAAAAAAAGTAGGCATGTATGCTTCTCTTTTGAGAAGAATATGAAGGTAACTAGTTCATTTTTAAATCACAAAGAGTAAACTATAATTGTGTTTACTTATTAGTAGTTTCCCGTCTTGTTTAATTTACAAAATTAGAAAATGTATTATTATATATTAAACATAGAATTATTCATCAAGTTAAAAAAAAAAATACAACTATTTCTTTTTATACAAGATAGGTGTCTTTAAAGATTTCATGCATTTTTCTATACAAAATTGTTGGGATATGTATTTTTAAGGATTCATGTTATTTTGTTTAGAAATTTGTTATTGGAAGGGAATTAAAGAGGATAAAAAAGGCAAAAAAAAAATAAGGGAGTCAACAAGGAAAATTGGACCCACACAAAGAATTCTGATTAACAGATTTTGGGCGTGCTTTGTAAATGAAAACTATTGGAAAACTTTTCAAATTCAACAAAGAAAACTATGGAAGGTTGTTCCCCTTGCTCTTTTGTAAATTTTAAAACTTGAAAATTTTATTTCCCAGTCTTTATTTTTAAAAAAACTTTTCATTTGTAAACGGGTTATGATATTTTTTCTATAAAAAAACTTTTTAGAAAACAACTATAAATTTCTGTAAGTACACAAAACCTCACCCTTGATAAGTTTATTTAGAGCTTATAAGTTAAAAATAATAAAAAAATATTTTTTAAGTACTTATAAACAACAAAATAAAGAGAGCCAAATCGGCTCAATTTTTTGTTTCCGATCTCGACGGCAAAACAGTGAATAATTCCCCGCCGCGCAAAAACAGTGACATGGTAGGTCTCAGAGTTTAATTTAAGTCGTTAAAACCGAATAAATAAATTGACGGCAAATACGACCCTCGTGATACATGTAGAAATAGTAACCTGGGGTGTGTATATTGTATGGTTATATATTCTCAAGCAATAATTAACCATGGTTAAAGTGGGTTAGGTGGGTTTGACTAGTCTGGTTTGGTTGGCTGAATTTTAGTTCCAACAAAAAATTTTGGTTGCCATTAGCTTCTGTGATGCTTCTCCACTTTCACCACCCCTCGTATATAAATACCACCCACTCAACTTCCCTCCTTCATTGTCTCTCCAAATCTCACCAACTCATCTCTCTCTTCCATTTTTCTCTTTCACACACTTCACACCCACAAAACACACACAGGGAGTTGAGTTGAGTTGAGAGAGAGGGAGAGAGCTTTAGGTAAAGCTTTAAGGGGAGGAAAAAAATGGAGGCTGCTAACTCAGAGAAGGTTTCAGTATCAGCATTGGACATGATGGCCGCGATCTTGAAGGGAGGGGGGAAGTTGTTCGAGCAGTCGAACACCTCCGCCGGCTCTGGTGAGTCGTCGGGTTCGGCGTCGATGGTGGCGTTGTTGTTGGAGAACAAGGAGCTCATGATGATCCTCAGCACCTCCATGGCGGTGTTGATTGGTTGCTTTGTGGTCTTGGTCTGGCGGCGTTCCTTCGGTGGCTCCGCTAAGAAAGCGGTCGTCGAGCCGCCTAAGCCGGATACCGTTAAAGTCAACGCCGAGCCGGAGGAGGTTGACGATGGGTACACTAAGGTTACCATCTTTTTTGGTACCCAGACTGGTACAGCTGAAGGCTTTGCTAAGGTATTTTCATTTGTTTTTTTAAATTTATGTGTTTTGTTGAAGTTGCACGTTATATTCGAATTCGAGGTCGAGGTTGTATAGATCATATTAGATAACTCTCATTAACTTGCAATCTGATCTTTGGTTTATTTGTTAATTCTACAAAACATGAATATTTAGGAAATCACAGGGCTCTATTAGATTTTTAGACGGTTAGATAAGCATTTTAACATGGAATTTTAGTCAATACTCAAATACTGTTTATTCAGTAATAGTGAAGGTTAATTTTGTTATTTCACACGACTCTTTTTTTTTTTTTCTATTTTTTTAAAGTTAAAGTTGCTAGTATTACTGATGTATGTATGGATTTATTTTAACTTTACATAGGCACTTTTTGAGGAAGCTAAAGCAAGGTACGAGAAGGCAAGGATTAAAGTGGTTGACTTGGTAAGTAGTGTAATGATTTTGATTAATAAGCAAAATGGTCTTTTTGAAAGTTGTGATGTTGGTTAAATGAATAATGAAATATTGAATGATCGGTTGATATGATAGGATGATTACGCGGCCGATGGTGACGAGTATGAGGAGAAATTGAAGAAAGAAAATCTGGCATTTTTCTTTCTCGCTACGTAAGATATCTAACCTTTGTTAATTGAACAAGGGCTTAATGTACATGAAGTGTTTGTATTTACTGAGTTTGTTGATCTTTGGCTGGTGGTAGATATGGAGATGGTGAGCCAACAGACAATGCGGCAAAGTTCTATAAATGGTTCACAGAGGTATTAAATGAAATTATTTAGTTTTATTCATATGAAAAATGGAACTTATTTGAGGTGTACTTTTAATATAGAGAGAGCAATATCATATGTCATGTGGCATCACATGGCCTTCTTGTTACATGGAAAAGGTCACGCTATTTGTAATATTCAGTCGAATGGTTCGGTATTAGATGTGACACTTTGCATGTAAAACTACCACATATTATGACAATTAAGAGGTGAATTTTGGGCAATATTATTATTACGCATGTCAGATGCTGACTGGTAAATCATTTTGTTGTCTGGTGCAGTCTGAAGAAAGTAGAGGGGAGTGGCTTAAGAATCTTCAGTATGGAGTTTTTGGCCTTGGCAATAGGCAATATGAACATTTCAACAAGGTTTCCACATAGTCCATAATCTCAGTTTTGATTTACTTCTTGCTGATTGTGTATTATATTAACTGTAGTCATTTGTCTAGAATGTTATTCATCATTTGCCTTCTCGTGAAACAGATTGCAAAAGTGGTGGATGAGCTTCTTGCTGAGCAGGGTAAGTAGTCCACTTTGAACCTTTATAGTTTTATTGTACTTTTGCTGCTTGTGCCCACTAAATTAGAGGCATGGTGTTCAGAAAGTTAGACATCAAAATAATACTTAAGATTACCAATAATGGTGAATTATTATGTCCTCAGGGTATCATGTTGGGTTATTTCATAATGAAATTCCAAAACTTCCAAATTTTTTTCTTATGTTCTCGTTTACTCTGATTGCAGGTGGAAAGCGACTGGTTCCAGTTGGTCTTGGAGATGATGATCAGTGCATTGAAGATGACTTTGCAGCATGGTATTTACACATTGTTTATTTCTGCCTTACAGTCACCAATCTTCACTAATTGAAAGATACAAACCTTAATATAATTCTTGTTCTCCTGATCCAGGCGTGAATTGTTGTGGCCTGAGTTAGATAACTTGCTTCGCGACAAGGATGATGCCGGAGTTGCAACTCCATATACTGCTGCTATTCCAGAGTATCGTGTTGTGTTCCATGACACACCAGTTGTGGAAAACAGCTCAGCCAAAGCAAATGGTCATGCCAATGGTCATGCTGTTTATGATGCTCAACATCCTTGCAGGTACCTAAAGGGGCTCTTAGTCTGCTTCACATTTTGTCCTTCATGATTTCTGAAGGGGTACATGTCTCCCTTCACCCTCTCTGTTTGCCTAACGCTGCTTTTGGCTTGCAGAGCAAACGTGGCTGTGAAGAAGGAGCTTCATAGTCCCGCATCTGATCGATCTTGCACGCACCTGGAATTTGATATAGCTGGCACTGGACTTTCGTAAGTTTTCATCATACATTTTCTAATATTAATTACTATAGAAGGATCAGGTATTATAGTATCATTGATTGTTGACTTGAAACTTTCCTTTATCCTGTTTCAGGTACGAAACTGGGGACCATGTTGGTGTGTATTGTGAGAATTTAATTGAAGTAGTTGAGGAAGCTGAAAGGCTGTTAAACTTGCCTTCAGACACCTATTTCTCCATTCATACTGAGAAAGAAGATGGCACTCCACTTGGCAGTGGCTCCTTGCCACCTCCCTTCCCACCTTGTACACTGAGAACCGCTCTGGCTCGATACGCGGATCTTTTGAATTCTCCCAAAAAGGTACATATCTCCCTCTGTTCATAATTAGAAATTTATTTTGATTGGTTTAGTACTTAGTATTGATTCTGGAAACATATTTTCCAGTCTGCATTACTTGCTCTAGCTGCTCATGCCTCTGATCCAAGTGAAGCTGATAAATTAAGACATCTTGCTTCCCCTGCTGGAAAGGTATGGGCTTCTTGTTCAATGTAATTGTTGATCTTCTTTCAGTAAATAGTACTAGGTTACCATTGTCAAGAAGATTAAACATCTATTTCTTCAGGATGAATATGCACAGTGGGTAGTCACAAGCCAGCGAAGCCTCCTTGAGGTCATGGCTGAATTTCCATCTGCCAAACCTCCACTTGGAGTTTTCTTTGCAGCAGTTGCTCCACGCCTACAGCCCAGATTCTATTCCATCTCATCATCAAACAGGTTAATTGGTTTTCTCTAATTTAAGTTCTCCGAGTTAACATTGAGCTTCCTAGTGTGCTGCTGGTTTCTTCATTTGAAAAAATAAGAGAATAATGCAGTAAGTATAACATTGAGAAGTATGCAACCACTGGCTCTGTTAATTTCAGATTTGTGCTTCTGTTTAGGCAACCAGAAGTGTTCATTGTCCTCCTTCTAGGTTAGCTGACCATCACTTGAGGTTTTCCCTGTAAAGGCATTCATGTTTAGCTTGGCTCTTCTGAGACTTGTAGATTAGAGGATATCCTTTTGAGATCAAATGTATATCATTTAAGAAAGACTAGAAAGTGTTATAAATCTTACTGACTTGTGCTAACATTGAGAGGTCGAATGATGTTTTGTACTTGTTCCATTATCTTTCAATTCCATGTTTTGCTTCTTTGGGGATTGTAAATAATGTATCTTCAATTATTCTACTACAACAGGATTGCACCATCCAGAATTCATGTTACTTGTGCACTGGTTTATGAGAAAACCCCTGCTGGGCGAATTCACAAGGGTGTTTGTTCAACATGGATTAAGGTATTGGTTCACACTTCAGTATTTCAGTAGTATTCCAAACCTTGATATCCTAAAATACAGTCATTTTGCTTTTGAGAATGATTCAAGGGAGAATATCAAGGTTTATGATACTAAAAAAGAGCCTCATGCTTCTTGAATGTACTAGAATTTCTTTCTTCTTGAAAAATGAAGAAACTTAATCTGTATCTTATTTAGCATGTAATTTGGTTGTGCTGTCATGTACTTCGCATTCCTTAAAATGCTTCTCTTGCACTTCTACAGGATGCTGTTCCATTGGAGGAATGCTGTGACTGCAGCTGGGCACCCATTTTTGTCAGACAATCTAACTTTAAACTCCCTTCTGATCCCAAAGTACCAGTGATAATGATTGGACCTGGTACTGGCTTGGCTCCTTTTAGGGGCTTCCTTCAGGTTTGGACCTGATCTACCTTGTATTTGTCATGCTTAACCAGCAAGTATTACCTTGATAAAGCAACAACTCAGATTACTGATGCACATCACTTCCATGCTCAGGAACGATTAGCTTTGAAGGAAGCAGGAGCTGAGCTTGGGCCTGCAGTTTTGTTCTTCGGATGCAGGAACAGCAAAATGGTTTGTTGCTTACTATTTGAGTTGCATCAAGTGCTCTGAATTTTATACAATTATTTACCAGAAATTGTCATCTATTTTGCTTGCTTGCAAGAAATTGTAATTTATTTTGCTTTACTTCTACAGGACTACATATATGAGGATGAGCTTAAAAACTATGTTGAAACTGGTGTGCTCTCTGAGCTAATTGTTGCCTTCTCTCGTGAGGGACCGACTAAGGAATATGTGCAACATAAGATGGCACAGAAGGTAGGCGAGATAGTTACTGCAATCACGATTTTGTTGGAGGAACTTTTTTTTTTTTTTTGGGGTGCTTGTATGAGACACTAATCCATCTTCTTTGGTGTAATTAGGCCTCAGATATCTGGAACATGATATCCGAAGGAGGATATATTTATGTCTGTGGTGATGCTAAAGGCATGGCCCGGGATGTCCACCGGACTCTCCATACTATTGTCGAAGAGCAGGTATGCATCTAAAATGGAATTTGTCTACGATTCATTTGTTCACATATTTCCCAACCAAAATTTAAACCATACCTAGTCTTGAGGAATACTCGCCAATTCTGAAAAAACTCTCTCCCTGTGCAACTACCCCTGCATCCATTCGTTATTGACTATGAACCACGTACAGGAGTTTTATTTTCAGATCAGGTCCTACCATTTTTATTTGTCTTTCAACTTGCGGTTGCTTTTTTCTGATTGATGTGGTCTTGGTGTTGATAGTTTCTTTGTCTATAAAACTTAGCTGGGGGGTCATGAGGGGCTTTCAATATCTGAGAGGAAAAGATCTACCTTTTTCAGCAAAATAATGCTCACTCTCTCTTGTCAACTTCGGTTGATTTCTCTATCATCCTTTAATTCCCAGAAAAGGAAAATAATTATTAGTTTCTCCTTTCGAAATATATCCTACTCTTTTCTTTTCCCATTTCAAGAATCAGTAGTTTGATATCGTCAGAAGTTTTAGCGATTAAACCAAAACGTTTGGCAATTTGATTTCAGGGTTCTCTGGACAGCTCCAAGGCTGAGAGCACGGTAAAGAATTTGCAGATGACCGGAAGGTACTTGCGAGATGTATGGTAATATTCAAGAAGGGCGTGCTGATCGACCGAAAGACTTAAATTGTCCAAATTATAAATTTGAGGCCAGCCTATGGCAAGTTTGAAGAAGCATCTAAGAAGGCAATGTGCAAAGAAAGTAGCCTCCGATCTCCAACCCTGGAGAATATGTCATGTTGTCACATAGTCGGAAAATTCTTGTGTTTTTTATACTACTTTTTGAATGAATTTTTTGTTCTTGTACAATACATATAACATATATATATATATATATAAAATAATTATGGAGTAACGCAAATAAGTTAAGGTGATCATGTTAGGCGTTGAAACTGAGCTGCTAAGGTGGCTCTAACTCTGGTTTTGGACTTGTTATATGTAATCCCTTTTTTGTATTAAAAATTTCTAAGTTTCAAAGTTCACTGTGTGATCACATTACAAGGTAATATGCTCAACTTCATAAAAATGCTATGCCCTGTTTGGATTGTTATTATTATTTTTTTCAACTTTTGAAAAAAGTGTTCTTTTGAGCAATTAAAAATTTTGACTTACGGAAAAGTTAAATTCGAGTTTTTTTTCCTTTTTTTTTAGGGCGTTAACTTCTTTTGAACCAAGCTAAATACTTATTGTAAAAAGAATGTGTACTTTTTTTTAGAGAAAAAAATATCTTTTCCACGAAAAAGAAAGCTAATACAAATGGGGCATATAAGAATTTTGCAGTCTTACCACGCCTACGGTCTTGCAAAATAATACAGCTCGATTATGGTCTAGTAAAATAATACAGGCAGTTCATAATCATTGAATTTTTATTCATAATAATGTCTTCACTTTTCGCTTAAGGCTGTAACTTTTTAAGTGTTATTATGTGCGGCTGAATCGTTCATTCAGTGGCTTACCTCAATTTGAATTGGAAGTATCAATTTGTGAACTCAGTAGGAGGTTGGAGGGGTATTGGTTTTTTGGTAGATGGGGCATTAGTAGTAGGGAGGTTGGAGGGGTTGGTGCGAAATTGACCTCATCTTCTCTTGGGTTAAACTTTTAACCTTGTTATTGAATCTACGAACAAGTTATCATATCATGATAATTATATTATTAGTTGCAATCGTTAAATCTCATTCATAATATCATGACCAGATCTCCACTCTTGACCAACATCCAAAATTATAAATACTCACACTTTCATTTAACAAACTTATTACTTTTTGATAATAGTTAAGATATGACCAAGTATCAAATGAAGACTTGTATAAATTAACTTAAAAAAAAAATTCAATTCAGACGAACCCTAAATCACAGCTGTGACCCTGGACAACATGGAAGGGCAGTTGGGGAGGGGTTTAGTGGTGGGGGGTAGGTAGTGTGGTTGGTGAATCATGGGCGGGTGAGACGAAAGAAAGATGGCTCTCGATTGTCTCATGTGGTGGACATTTGCATCATTTCATGCTTTTTTGTGTATTATTTGCCAGTATATACCACGTTTGGTGCATGGCGACATAATTGCAACTTTTCGCTTTTATTTATTTATTTTTTTTCAATTGCTGAAGATTCAGCAAGTGTGGGAGAAGGGTGGACAAAGAATAGACTCGTCGACCAATCCTTTCACACCAATGATGAAAGAGCTCCACAATTTGCCAACTTGTTCATTGATTTGCTGTTGCCATTACTTCACATGGCATTGGAAGTAGGTGAGAAAATATATTAGTGTATGTTTGAACTGGCTATTCTTTTAAGAAATAAGTATTTTGTTAGATTTAAAAAAATAAAAATTATAAAAAAAGGTGAATTTTGGTTTTTTCTAAAAGTTAAAATTTTTTATTTTTCAAAAAAAAATTAAAAAAAATAAAAAAATGCTTAAAAAAAAACCAATTCAAATGAGCCCTTAGAAGTCCGGATTTATTAATAGTAAGTCTCTCATTTTAAATGCAAAAAAATTAACTTAATCAACAATAGTTGTGGTTATTATATCATTGACTTTTAGCTTTCTTTGAACTAAAATAAACGCATCCTATTTTCATTTATGGAAAAGTAAGTTAAATACAAACTCTGAAAGAAGCGTACCTTTTGCTTTCTGTATATTGGATACAACAAGATATATTATATATTTTTATTTAAATCTCAAACGAGCGATAATTTTCAATTATATATCATAAAAGAAACTATCTTCCTACATAAAGTGGTCAATTTGAGTCACTACAATTTTATATGTGGCCAATAATTAGTTTCACAGGTTTTCTTTCTAATTTGAAAACTATAGAATTTTTCTCTTCTGAAAACACTTAAAATAATACGAGAAGTTCTATAATGATGACCATGAAAAAATTTTTAGTGGAGAAGATAGCAGAGAGTGGAGCATATGCACACATGTCTATTAAGTGGTTCGAAAAATTAAAAATTAATAAAAAATAAAATGCATGTTACTATTTTATGGTTTATATGAGTAATTATTTATTCTCTATAGTTTAAAACATATATACTACAAGAATTACAGTATCGAATTACTTTGCATTTAAAACTTTAAATTTATAAAAGAAAATTAGCGTTTTTGTTTATTCTACTTCACATGCTTCTTCAAACTTACGGAGAATATTTATATATTTATTTTTTGTGTTTAACACGCCCTTTCATGTACGGAGAGCCTTGCATGTGAAAAGTTTTTTAATGTTATTAAATCAATAGTTGTGAATTTTAAACCCGTACTACCTTTATTTAAAAAAATTAAACTTATAGAGGAAATAGTGGCATATTTATTTATCACAGTTAGCAATAAGGACTAAATAATGTTATGAACCATTAAACAAAAACTGTTTTAAAGCATTTCGTGGAATATAGGCCAAGGCTGTAGCTTCCCAAGTGTGGATCCCTAGCTTCAGTTTCGTGATTGATGTTGAAATTTATTAAAAGAGGGGAAGAAAAGTAGTTGAGACCATTTAGCTCTAATTCTTTTCAATTTCGAAATGGTTAGCTGATGATTACAACCACCAGTTATAACTAAAGGGAAAAACAAAAATAAAAAAATAGGAAAATGCATAAATGTAGGCATGAAGCAACTTCATGATGCGAAATAGTTATTACTTCTGGAATTATAGTTATCTCATATTCAATAATTAAAATTGAAGTGACTATTTTAATTCGGTGTTAAAGAGTTGTGTGGTATCAAATAATTATCTTTGAAGATTAAAATAGTTATTTCTTGGATTTATAATATTGGCATATTGCCTAAGAGAACATAAAAGATAAAGAGTTTAACTTTCATGCGAAATCATGAAAGAGAACATGATTTGCTTAGTTGCCACATATTCCTTACTTAAGTGCGTGCAATAAATAAGATTCAATGCAAATTGCAATCTTTAAAAAATTTGTGGTCTATTTAGAATAAATTTATCATAAATTTTAATGTGACAAGCATCTTATTTGGCAAGTTTTGAAGTGTCTGCTATAAAAAGAATGTCTGGTCTAGGATAAGCTAAAATGCTGAAATAAATTAATTTGATCAAATTACATAAGATTGATTTACTAAGGATGTAATGGTAAGGAAAATTTCATGAACCTTTTAATTCTCTTGATGTGCCAATAAGATATAAGTAACTAAAATTTATCTTATTTTCTATAATTATAAACAAAAAAAAAAAACTTATTTCAAACAAAGCATGACTGTAATCTTGTTTTGCAACACCTTAAAATAGTCTTTGATGTATTTTTTTAGTGTTTTCACTTGATCAAGACAAAAACTTAAAGGATGTTTGGGAGTACTTATAAGTTAGTCAAACCTGCTTATAAGCAAAAAAAAATAAAATTTTACATGTTTGACAAACTAAGGTTATAAGCAAGTAAAATTGGCCTATAAGCAACAAACGAGGAAATATCAGCCTCACAACTTTTTTTTTTTTTTCTTTCTTGCTACTTATACGTGATGAGAGCTGGTCAAACAAAATTATATTTATACCCTTTAAAAATGTGAAAAAAAATACCCTTAATTGATGAATTGTTCCTTTTGTAATCATTTTTAACAAATACTACTGTAACATATATTTACCAAATATGTTAACAGCCTATAAGCACATTTTATCTAAACACTTCTTTACTTATTTGTTATTTACTTATAAACATTACATGCTTATAAGCAATTTAAAGAAAGCAAAGCTAAACACCCTCTAAGTTTTTGTTGTTTGATAAAATAGTGTTTCCTATAATGTTTGAGGTAACTTTAATATTTCATGTAACTTTTACGAAAATGTCAGTAATATTAATTTTTCAAGTCATGTTTACTGTTTTAGTTTGTTTTTTCCTTATCATACCTTATCATATTGTTTTTTTAATCTTATCATTTATTTTCTCTATCGTACTTTTATCTTTTTCTTTTTCTATTAAAAAAATATTTCTTTATAGTATTATTGAAATAGTTTATTTAAAAAATCATTTTACTGTCCTTTAATAATCAATTAATATTAAAAACAATAATATCTTATTCTAATAATAAAATAATAATATTAAATCATCTCATTTCAATATAGTAAGAATAATTATAATAATCATAATTATAATAACATTACTGAAATCATTTTAATGTCATTTAATGTCATTCAATTAATTGAACAGTTACTTTTACCTAACACTTCTTCTCTAACCAACTGGCTAAATAGCTAACCGTTATCAAGACTACCAATTGCCTAAATAACTAATTCTACCGAACAAAACTTATAGTCTATTCTAACTTGTCAAAACGGGAAGGGTTGAATCGCCTACCCTATCTATTAATAGTCTATTTCTCAAGTAGTCAAAACGTGAAGGGTTCAATTGCCCACCTTCATTGCTATGTAGTAATGCAGATCCGTGAAGCAACCACTTGCCAAGACAAGCTGAGTGGCTTCTGCTTCAACTTGAACAACTATTAGAGGATGTTTACTTTCAAGCTAATTAAAGTTTACAACTTAATTTAACTTGGTAGAAGTGGTCCAATTCCTCCACCCCGCCCCCCCCCCCCCACCCCCAGAGTACTTACGTTAAGTTAGCTTAACCTGTTTAGAGTAGCTTCCAAAAAAGTTAAAACTCTAAAAAAAAAAACTCAAATAGAATTTTTTTTAGAAGCCAGAATTTTCAGCTTATAAAAAAAAACTGTTTTCCAAAAGTTGTTAAAAAAAAACTTTTAAATAAACCAATCTAAACGGGCCCTAAGCGGGGAAAAAAAAAACTTACCCGTTTAGTGGGCTAAAGGCAAGTTTACTAGATTGCCCCGAACCCATGGGCCCTGAGAGGCTTGGGCCTAAACAAGACATAACTGGCTGAAGCGAAGAGTTGATCGATGTCCAATCCGAAGCAAAAATTTGGGGAAGGAACCACTGCAGAGTAATAATTACAGACCCTTGCGAAATCCGTGGACTGATTTCGCGGAGTCAAAGGCACTGATAATACGGGAGGACTGCATTAAGTAGGATGGCAAGGGGATTGTAAATACACTTAGACAAACACACTACCAAACATCTTATTACCTTAAAACAAACTTGACTGGACCTATCTCAGTATTGTCGGTGCCCATATTCCGAAAGGATCTCCAGCCTGCTAGAGGTTGAAGATCTTAATAGTAGGTCTGCCCCAACATTTACTTTTTATTACCCAATATTTAGTGCGTATTTGGCAACAGTTTTTCAAGTAATTTTTAGTATTTTAATTAGTCAAAATATTATTTTTCTAAATTATTAATGTTCGGTAAACTAGCATTTTAAGTAGTTTTTATTATTTCAACTAGCGTTTCTCAAAAACTAAAAATTTTAGTCATTCAGGTAACTTTTAGCTTTTTATTTTTTTTTTGAGCAATTCTACCCTTTTTGTATTTTTTTTATTTTTTTATTGTTTCTCCAATCTCTCTATAATTTGTCCTTTTTTTCCCCCACAAATATAAATAAGAAATAATATAAAAATAAATTTCAAATTCTATATAATCAACATTATTAAAAGTATAAGTTTTATTAGTTTTTTGTTTTTTGAAAAATAATTTTGAATCTACTAAAATTAATTTTTATAATATTGATACAAATATTTTATCAAAAAATTAGTTATATTTTAATATTAAAATATGATTATAAAAATAAATATCTAATTATGAAATATATTATCTTATTCCTATAATTGTAATAATAATAATTATAATTATCAACCCAATATTGGTTTACGATCAATAACATCTTCACCATCTAGAGTACTGATGAGTTGAAGAACACCGTGCATTGATGGGTGATGAGTACCTATATTTACTATTATGAGGTCTTTTCTTGTAATTGGTGCAGCCATAAGTTTTTTACGAATTAATTCTTCCATGAATTGCTGAAAGTGAAAAGAAGTTCATCCAAAATTAAATGAATAAGTTAAAATGACATGACTCCTCAAATTAACGAGTTTATGTCTCTCAAATATCCAACTGATCAATTAATTCTTTATAACGTACTCTATTTCTTTTTTGACAAATAAGTTAGCAGTCGTTGACATTTTCCCAAAATTTTTCGCAAGCCTCTATGAGATAAATAGTCTTTTTGTGCAATTTTAAATGTGAAGTAAGCCTTCGTATTTTATTGGTAAAGCTAAATATTTGAAATTCAACAGACCCTCTATTTTCTTTGTTTTCTTCTTGAGAAATAACTGAAATGAATGAATTTTTTTATCATAAATTGACCCTCTCCTTTTTAGAGATATAGATTTTACTGATCAATAATAATAATGCTAGTAATTAAAATGTAGTATATACAATAATCTGTATTTCTTTATAGATTCCTAATTTTATCAATTCAAATTAATTAATCTAATTTTGAATTAGATTCAAATAATGATACAAAAGGAAGATACATATATTTTTGAATTCACAAAAGCGAATAATTTAAACCTAAAATGAAAATGAAGAAGATTCTATTGATTCATTTCTAGATCTAGTTGATACTTATTGATTTAGTATCATATATTAGAATGGAATGTAAGGCAAGGCATATGTGCATCTATTTGTGAATCAAACCATTTGACCTTATTTCGACAAAGGAAGCGCTGGCTTCTTTGATAGAAGAACTTTTCAACAGAAAAGGGAGAGAAAGTTTTTAGTAGTGTAGATTTTTTTTGAGATTTTATACAATAAATTGAAGGGATGGATCAAATAAAATAACAAAGGGAAAGGCTTTCTTTTAGGAAAAGGGTTAAGAAAAACAGGACTCAAGGTGCAAGTACGATTAAAAAAAAAAGCAATTCAATAATCAATCCTGATCTAGACCCTAATATCGATTTTTTAGCCAAGATGAAAATGGATGATTTTCCTATCCAAATATTTTCTATCAGAATTTTTTTTTATATATATAAAATCGTCCCCTCCTAGATAATTATTGATAGCAGTATTTTTGAGGATATCAAAAAAGTTGTTTTTATGTGTGTTGTTTTTTTGTTCAATCAGCTAGTTAAACAACTATCAGTTAACAGCTAAAAAATAGTAGCTATAAGCTACTCAAACAGCAATTAGCTACCCTAATAGCTAATTTTATCGACAAACCCTTAAAAGAATAAATTTGATCAAAATATTAACTATTTTACTCTTACCCTTTTGTCTTTGCTCTCAAACTATCCCCAAAAAGGGGTGTAAGCATCACATCTTTAATAATATATGTTCTTTATTATATTAACTAGCGCACTTTTATCTATATTCTGCACGGATTTATTTTTTGATAGAAACTGTTAAATTAAATTGAATTTATTTATTTTTAATAACATATGAAGAATTTAGTCATGAATATTCTGTGCTCTGTATGAATATTTTTATACAATATATATATATTAAATTTACTTAGGTTTAATCTTTACAATTCACAAAAAACACTTGACGGCTTTTAATCATTAATTGATTAGTAATTAAAATTTTGAATTAAAACTAATAATATATATCCATAATAACAAATGAACCTTTTGAAATTCACAAATGAATATTATTTCTAAAAAATTAATTATTTGACAATTAAATTTCTAAGTTAAAACTAAGAATATTCATAATAAATAATAAGTGAACCTTTTGAAATTCATAAATGAATTATATTTTAAGCTGTAATTGATTGATTATTTAAAATTTCAATTAAAACTAATAATTTAGTTATGTCCACAAATATAAAAATAACAAAAATAAAATAAATAATAAAAATAAATTATTGTATAAATTAATAATAAAATATCCATTGCAAGTGCTGATATGCCACTCTCATAATGCTCAAAAAAGTATTTTTAATAAATATTAAATTTACTCAGATTTAATTTTTTGAAACTCATAAATGAATGTTATTTTAAGAATTAATTGATTGGAAATTAGATTTCTAATGCTAATAATATATATAAATAATAGATAAAAATAAATTTTTTAGAATTCACAAATGGATTTAATCTTAAGGATTAATTGATTGTCCATTTATTATTTCAATTAAAGCTAATAATATATATTCATAAAGATAAGAAATAATAGAAAGTAAAATAATAAAAAATAAAATAACCACGCCATGTAATCGTTTACATGGCACTCTTATAATAGTCAAACATGACACTCTCACAATACTCGAAAAAATATAACTTTTATATATAGTATAGATAATGCATTTGTTTTAAGTATGAAGAATTATGAATCAATTCTCCTTATTGGTCATTTTAACAATATAAGTTATATTTTACCATTACTTTGACCAAATAGGTAAATCTTTGTTTTACAATTATATTTTTCAAATAGATTTATATCTATATTAGAACAAAAGCCAAACAACTATTTTTTTTTCTCCAGAAACCTTTTTGCTATTTGTCATCGCCTGATTCACTAAAATCATGTCACCTTGGGATATTTTAATTTTTTTGTATCAAGTCACTTTAGACAACCCTCGATGCACAAATCTTCGCTCATAAGATTGTACTACAACCCACTTTACTTATTTGCCCCTATTTTATGCTAAATTACAAGGTGCATGCAACACGCCAACAACATGTTGTTTTTGTGCATGAAGAGTTATATTAGACACATCAAATAAAAATACTGCAATTAGAAAAACTTTTCAATTTCTTAACTATTTTAATATAAATAGTAACTTTTTAATTATTAGGAAAATTGATTATAAATATATTTAAACTTTTAATCCATTGTAGACAAACAACATTTTTACATAAAGTCAATTAAAGCAAGAACTACTTTACAGTAACTTCTCCAAAAATCACAATGAGACTTCAAGTTTGGTACAGAGCTCATGACATGTGATTGCAATTGTCATCGTTACGTGCAATTGCAATTGAATTAACGGTTTACATTACCTCTTTATCCTTCAACCTTATATGGTATGATTCATGTAATAAATATTAAATTTTACACATATATGATAAAAATTTCGTAATATGGAAAAGGTTGATTGAAAAACATATGACAATACTCAAGTGAATATTTGTGAACAATGTGAATATAATTTGAAAATGAATAGTTTAGATAGAATTGGACTTTCGATCGATACAGGCACTTGGTATCCTATGGATGAAGGATCCCATTGAATTCCATCTGAGGTGGAGCCTTATAAAGATTTTATTGATTCTTATCAAAGAAAGACAAAATTAATTAAGGCAGTTCTCGGACGAATTAATCAAAAGACGGTATCATTAACATGAGCAAAGTTTGTGGAAACAAACGATATAATTTCACCACAAGTCTTTACTGTTATCTTTTTCTAGTCAAAAAATGGGACAAATTGGCACATTTTTCCATATTGGTCCCATTTAAAAAAATGAGTAGAAAAGATTGAGACTACTCTGAAAAGATGAAGACCATTTGCATATTTTACCCAAAACAGATCATGCAAAGACTAATCATGAGGTGTGCTGTCGAATTTACTCAATCTACTGAGGTTGATCATCAGAATAAAGTTTACAAATAACCTGAAGCTTCAAGCAGACCTTGATGGAGCTCCGCAGTTATAGGGCAAGACCTCCTTGCGTCACAGTCCCATGCATGACCATGACAACATACGTTGAGGCCAAGTGGCGAAAGTCCGGTAACAAGCTCTCAACGGGTATGACGGTACTATCCATATAACCGACTTCACTCAGTAGAATACTCTTCTGGCCATTGACCTTCTTTATATGACACAAGATTCCTACAATAAGCAACTGTCCACAAACTGGACGTGGGATATCAGGACTAGGGTATAATCACAAATGCAACACCTCTGTGCTATACGGTTATAAAATCATCTAATCATGGAAACTTGAAGATATTAAAAATGGAGTGCTGCAAATATAACAAGATATGTGCAAGAAAAACATTGGCTACCTTGTAAATGGCAATTCGAATAATATTGAAGAATATGAGGCAGATATATTTGATCTATGAAATCTGGCAGAGATCAAAAGCTGCATATAAGAGTACTCTTTGCTAAAATGTTTAAAAAATTTCCAAATTCAACTACGCTTTTTTCCTACGTCAACTACTTGACGTGAACAATAACTTAAATAGAAGGTTTGAGATGCAATGTCAAACCCAAATAAGTGCAAATGTCTAGAGATGTAGATGGGAAACAAGTCCAATTACTGATGCCAAAAAAGTCTCAGCATGTTACACATCTGCAAATGGAGGCAAACCCCACTCCTCTGGCTTGAAGTCCAATAGAGAACTCAGAACTTGATCAGCTGTAGAATGAAATGAGCTATCCAACCGGGGATCTGGAACCATAACCACAGACCTGCCACCAAATGATTTCAGAATCAGCCGGCAAGAACCATATAATATATTCACTTAATCTGGTAGATACCACCAATCTTCTCTCTATACCTAAATTTATATGTATATATACATACGTACATATACATATACACACACACTAAAGCCATAGAAATATTATTAGAACTTGACATGTCAACTTCTCAATTAGAGAAGAGCTTGACAAGTCATCTAGGAAATACAAAATTTTGCTCAATATTGAAAATATTTTTGATGTAATACCAAGTATTAAAGTGATACTACATAGATGTACATTATATTGACTTTAATTTGAAGGTAAAATACATTTCGTAACATGGAATGATATCATATATTACATACATGATGTTGACTTCACTCAAGAAAAAAAATACTACATATGTAATATCATTCATAAATATGACCATAATACTGTTGACATGTCAAAAAATACAGATAAAAATAAACTTTTATCTCTACATGCATGTTAAAAGATCAACACAAGAGATATGAAATATTGTCAAATCAGAGTAAGAGTTATAAGGAGAATTCGAATTCTGAGACAAGCTTTCATTTCTTTTCTGTTTATGTTTTATTAGAAAAGTTCAATTGAAAAATATTGTCAAAGATTCTTCATTGTTACTTTATTAGAACAACTACTATTTACAAATGAAGTATAACATGATTTAGATTAGATAAATGAAAACATATTAGAACCTAACATAGCATGAATATGAGAGCTACTAAACTACTATTCTCGATGCATTCTGAATATTTATTAACTACAGTGAAGTAATATAGCCTTCACTTTTTGACAATCTTTCACATTTTGCGCAAGGATATTCAGAGTCCTACTTAAGTCATGTTGAATGAAATTATAAACATCCATACTGAAGTACCATTCTCACTCTTTCGAAGTGGATTATTATCTTTGATCCAAGCAAAAGAAAAAGGTCGATTATTTTCATTTACAAAAAGATACATAACTTCAAAGCTTAGGAGAAATATTTTTAAAGTCAATATTGCTACGCCTTATAAAAAGAAAAAGTTACTTATCATCGTAGCAATATATTATCTAGGATGCTAGAATATGTTATTGGATAAATACCAACTATTTTCATAATGGGATTTCTAAGTTTTGTTTTAAAAAACCAGATTTTTAGAAGAAAAGGATAATGATAATAAATTCAGAAGTAGAAACGTAATAGTTTCTTAACGAAACATTGTGAATCAAAATGTTGTTGAAGGGGCACACATGGAAGGAGAGAGTTCTTGAGTCAGCTACACAACTTCAAGAAAAGGACTGAGTTGTTCAAAATTAGTTTGGATGAGACATTCATCATCCAATAAGGAGCAAACTTGTTGGCCATTTTCCCTTATTTTTGTTCAACAAACTTGCCTATATAAGGAATTAATTGCAAATACTAGTGCACACAAAGGTTGTATATGTAAGAACTCACATTCCAGCATTTTTAGCTGCAAGAACACCAGAAGGAGCATCTTCAAAGACAAGTGCTTTGCATGGGTCAACTGGTCCACCCTGTCAGCATATAGAATACAATATCCAGTTATATCTCCTTCTTGATGTTTTATGAAGCAACACAATGCATCCAAAGCATTCCCGACAACTTGGCACCTAGTTAGATATTCATGGAGAGTACCTCAAATCTTCGGGCAGCAACAAGGAATACATCTGGTGATGGCTTCCCTTGTTTAACTTCTGGATCATCTCCACGAACAATATGATGCATCCGCGAGAAAAGCTCACCATGTCTTTGTGTTTTCAATTCAAAGTGCCACTTGTGAGTACTGCATAACACATACACGACACTGAGATATATGTATATTAACTCCAATCTTGCTACTTAATACACTGCAATATGAACATTAGACTTATTTTGAAGAAAAGCATGTCTAGCCATACCCTGTTGCAACACAAATTGGTATTCCATTCGCATGGAGGTGCCTAATTAAACGCTCCGCCCCTAGAACAACACAAGGAGTAGTTAAAAAGAGAGCAATCGCTTAACTTATGTGGTTCTTATCAGAGAAGAATTGGAAAGATCAAGAAAAAGCTATGATTGAAGCTGCTCTAAAAAACGATCAAGAAAAAGCTATGATTGAAGCTGCTCCAAAAACACATATTGGCTTTCCATCCAACATATTGGTATTCCTCATTTGCATGGAGGTGCCTGATTAAGGCCCACTGGGATTGGCTCTTTTTTCTTTTTTTCCTTTTCTTTTTTCATGAAAAACACTTTTTATAAAGGCACATGTTTTTTGAAATAAGTATTTGGTTTGGCTTTTAGAAAAAATTGAAACCCCGAAAAAAAAAATCAAATTCAGCTTTTCTTAGAAGCCAAAAATTTTAACTTCTCAAAAAAGCTTTTTTTTCCAAAAGTTATACAAAAAGAGACTTTAAGAAAAGCTAATCCAAACCAATCCTAAGATGTGACCAAAAAAGAACCCAGTCCTAAGAGTCTGTTTGGCCTAGCCTGTAGAACCCAAAAGTGCTTTTTGTGAGTTCAAAAGTTGATGTTCACGTGTTTGGCCCATTTCTAAAAGAGCTTTTATGTAGAAGCCAAAGTTAGAAAAAAAGCTAATAAATTGAAAGCTTCAAATTGGAGCTTTCCAAAAAAGGTTCTCGAGAAATAGTTTTTACATCATATCAAAATTTGTTTTCTTATTTTTTCCTTAAAAATAATACTTATTTTTAAAATTCTAATATTGCTCCCAAAACAACTAAAATTTCAACTCCTAATATACGCCAAACATCAATTGGTTTTATTCAACAACACTTTTATCCAAAGTGCTATTGCCAAAAGCTTTACAAAACAATAGTTATAATCTGACAGTTAGGCCAAAAGGAGACCAAGTCTGGGTTCAAATTGATGCTATGTATGCACAAGCTTGTAACAGTACCAACACAATCAATCAACAAAATTTCTGCCTTCCGTACCAAATGTATTTGCATGCTAAAATGTCAATGCAATTAATTGCAGAAAGTTTCTTTTTGTTCCTTCTTACTTTTTATTTCTTTGGTATACTGAATTGAACTTCTTCTTTTTCTCTCATTTTCTTTGAGGTGGCCAACATGGGAGGTAGAGGAGACATAATTAGTCAATATTAAATATGAAAGATGAGTAAACTGTTTAATGCATCTCTAATTTGGTGATATATGGTTAGATCCAAACACTACAAAAAAAGAACTTTTCTTTAACTTGATTGAATATTCTAGTGTATGGCCCAATTGTATGTGACCAAAACTTGAAGTGAACTGACCTACAGAGGCAGCAAAATATTATCTATACATCACATATTTAAAATTCGTTTGTTTTGAATACAACTTTTCAGAGATAGAATTATTCAGTTGTTTAGATGTCAGATTTCCCATTCCCAAAAGTGGACGCTAAAGTTGAAAATGTTTAACGTATGTCTCATTGAATTGTGAATTGGCACTCCAATTTTGAGAATCCCGCAAAGGAACTGAAGATTGTTATCTTAGGAAAGATGGTGAGAAATTGGACTGATCACAAGGAAAAATGCAGTATTATGGCCTACAGATTAGTTTACAAATAAAACTTATTCAGAGTGTCTCTTCCTCTTTAGGGATATTGAGTTAAAAGAGTTTTCCCAGGAAAGGTGAAAGAGAGAAGTTGATTTAGACAAAAATAAATTGGTAAAAAGAAAATTCAATTTCATAATAATAGGAAGATTTCATCTAATGTGAGTTTGAATGTTCTATTAGAAGACAATGTCATTTACAACAAATCAGAAAATAAAGAAAATCTTAAGTTGCACCAAACTCACCTAGTTCGAAGAATTTTGGAAAATAATTCAATTGCAAAGCCAGTAAACTAGAAAATGCCAGGATATACATTTTCATTCTCTTTTGTCCATACTCTTCAAGTTGTCGTTGAAATAAAGTCAATGAGAAATACCCAATTCGAACAAATTAAGTTTCAATCACACTTCTCCTTCCCCCAAGGTTGAAGAAAGGTTAACTGCAAATGAAACTGTTAAAATATCCCTCTTTTTCTCTGGCCACCAATTTTTCTCAAAAGAAAACTTGCACCACTGAGTGGTCCGAGTTTATATCTGGTCACTAAAATTACAAAGAAAAGAAAGTATGAATCCTGTGGAAAACTTCAAAAGCCAGAACGCTTTCCTTTTGAAATATAGAACATCAATATATCACATGCATTCCGTATAGGAGACAAAGAGTATAGGCAAAGGAAAATCAGTTTAGGTAAGAATTATCTTCAAACTATTGAAAAATAACATGTGAAAATTTGAAGTAATTAGTTTGAAACTGTTTGATTTCATATGAAACAAAATCTTCAGTAAGAAACAAAGGAAATGACTTAATTAATGTATCAATTATAGCTTCAGTTATTTATTGACTAGATTCATGATCACCAAAAAGCTGTCTATCAGTATATTAAGAGAAGTAGAAAAGCCATCATCCAATTAATATGTAATATAACCGGGAGCAGTTATTAAATAGTTGAACAACTTTAAGCAAACTGCACTTAGAGAATATCAGATTTCATAAGAAAAGTACCTGGCATGAGTTCGCTCGTTGGAAACATGGTCTGGAGCATCTCCTCCCTTTCCACAAGAAAATCTTCTGCTGTCAAAGAATCACTAATTCCTGTCTCTTCAACAAAAACTCGAGCAGCTTCTATAGCCTTTTTCCCCATCATCTTGGCCTTTAGAGACCAATCAAAAGTCTTATTGAATCTAGCTAGAATTTTCTCCTGAACCTCAGTGTAGAATTTCTCTGTGTCTGTAGCAAACAAAAAATGGCATCAAATGAGAGAGCTCTTTTGTTTTTATTTCGGTAGGTGCGACATAGTTAAGTATCTAGCTGCCTCCATTTTTCGGCGGGTAGTAAGCTAGTAGGGTCCCAGAATATGTAACCCAGATGCCAATTTCAATAACAAAGGAGATGAGAAATATACAGCAAGGTATCATTGAACAATTTCTATGAAGATCGTATTGCAGAAAATACACCTAGTTTCTAGTGCCATGCCTATGGAGTGTGTGACAGGGAGCGAAGATGCACCTGGAATGAGATAGCCTTCTAAGCCAAATATCATGCAGAAGAGAAACATACTTTAGGCTCATGAATGGACTACAATAATGAGCCTCAAACTCAACTAACAGATGCTAGAAATATTAGAGCAGTTGTTTAATTTCAAAGAGAGCACAAAAACAGATGACTTATGACAATGTGAAATGACACACGATGGAAGAATGCTAGTTATAACATTGATTGATTACTTCATACTATATCTCAACCTCAATTTTTTTATTTCTTTCCATCTTCCTGTCCAGTCTATCTAAGATATTCAATTTGAAAGGAAAAGATAAGATATTATGACTCGACCACGAACAACCACATTCTATCACTGAAATTGGATAGCTCTCATAATTTCTTGTGTAACTCTTGTGAATTATTGTGTAACTCTCTTTTTTCCCTACATAGTTCAATTCGATTATTCCTCTTATTTTGGCAACTTCAACCAAAAGCATATGTTCTATCCAACGTCAAGACTTTTCACACGTTGGCTTTAGTAGTGAAGAACATGTACCCAACTGATCTGCTACAAGTGCAGAGGCCTTATAACGAACTTGTTTAGGGGAAGAAAGAAACTTTTCCTTTCCCCGTTTAGATCCTCCCCCGAACCAATGGACAGCGGGAGCTTCAGGCACCCGGGCTACTAAAAACGAAACTAAATACGCACCAATCATCAATTATAAAGCATCAAGTAAGCCCTGCAACAACTCTCCCTTTCCTAGTTGATACTAAATTGTGTGTCTTAACGTAAAACAACATATAAAGTCACAGGATTTTCGGTAATTTCGAACAGTTTAACAATCAAGAAAGCACCAAAGACATCCTCTGCTTTGCGAAAGTTGCAGATTATAGTGAATATTAAATTATTAACCTAGGAAGTCTCTGTGAATCACAAGATCATGCCTCGACCTCTATCTAACACCTAAAAATTTATAGTCGGATCCCAATAATTTAATAACTCGATTATTTATAACTATGAAAGATGCCAAAAAGCAAACAAGACTAACAATGCAAAACCAACCCATCATGCATTTAGTAAAGAACAATGAAATATATGTAATATATATATATATATGTGTGTGTGTGTGTGTGTAATATGTGTTAGATATATATAGTGCAAAATTTTACCGAGTAAAAGGCCGTCCATGTCGAAGATGATGTGGGTTATGGCTGGTTTTGTAGGTGGAGAAGAATCACAAGCAGCGACACCATTTGGATTCGCCATTTTTGCAGCAATTGGGTTGAGACCTTAGTGACTTGCAGCAGTTTATTACTGGTAGCGTTCCTCTTATTATTCATTTTTTTTCCAATGAAATTATTAAATTATGGTAGATATTTATATCTAATTTATCAATTTTCAAACTCTGTATATATTTACTAGTCTAACACTCGTGTCATGGTTGCGAAATATATGATTAATTTTTAAAAGAAAAAAATATTTTATATTACTAGATATTGCAATCAATTGTATTTTATCATAAATAGTACTAATTTTTTTAATATTAAAAGAAATTAATTAAAATATATCAAGATTTGATAGGGATTAAATTAGTGAGTTATCATAAATATATACAATTAATTAAAATTGTGTGTCATGATTTTCTATTGTAATATGTAAATATTAAAATAAATTAGTAAATCAATATAAATCTCACTAAATAAGGCAATTTTGAATAAATTTGAATATAAATCTGACGGTTGGATGATGTGCAATTGGGGTTTTGATACTTGAATAGCCGTAAATTGAGACTTAAAAATAAGAGTACATATATTTGTGCAACATTTGTCAGTATTATATTACATTGGGTTCTTCTATATAATATAGTATAGATAATCATAATGATGTTGGATCAGGTTATGTATTCTAAGGTCAATGTCTACAGAGTAAATAGCATATTATTCCTTTGAACTTAGGCAAAAGTACACACTTAGTCCTTGAACTTACAAACCACCTAATTACCTCTTTCTATTTTTGAAAAGTAAACTCAAATGCTCCATTTTCGTAACGCCATTAAAACAATTAACGAAAGTCATAAAAAGACATCAATGCTTTGGTATAAATATATATTTGGCCCCAAATTTTCTTTTGCCACATTCTCAAATCGCTGTCACTCTCAAATTCCCCCAAATCCTTAACTTGAGTCAAAACCTTAAAAATTTTCAAATCTCTAGCCTTAACCATCGTTTTCCCAAATCCCTAACGCAAAATATCCCAAATCCCAAGCACTTTAAAGTCATTTTATTCTACTACAGTTCGATTTCGAGCATTGTTGTCAGTGGTCCCCTCTCGTTTGAAGAAGTCTCCAATTTTCAAGACATCCAACAAAGTCGTGGTCTCTTATTGCTTGGTTCAGGTAATAAAATAACCTACTTGACATGTTTGTTCGAAGCAAGTGGTCCTTTCTCGGGCTTTAATGCCTTTTTTTAAATATATATTTGAAACCTACTTGACATGTTTGTCCGATGTATGTGTTGAATAGTAAAATATTAAGGGCTTTTCTTGTTGTTGACAAAATTAGGGTTTCACCTTTTGGATTTAACAAAAAAATTAGGGTTTTGTCTTAGTAATAACAAAGTTAGGGTTTCTTTTTTACTTAACCTAAAAATTAGGATTTTTTTTTGCTCTGACCTTGTTCTAAATGATTAATTTATGAGTGATGTGTTGCTTGTATTTTGATGGGATGGTTGCATTTAATTCAGACTTAGATGATGATAGTTTTATATACTTAGCATCAGATAGTAGTATTGGTGATGATAATAACAACCCTATGCGTAATGATAACTATGGATTGGTAGATAGATGTTGTGATTTTGAAATATGGGTAGGAGAACACTTTGAAACCGAGCCTAAACTCTATGATATGGGTGGTAGAAAAGAAGTCTTTCCTTTGATTCCTTTGGACACTTTGGCTGTTTCTTATTTCCATGAAATATACAAGCAAACAGGAGATACTTGTAACAAGATCTCTATTTATTATAGTTTGCCATTCAAAGGTTTGGATGGAGGTTTGTTTGTTATTAACAATGATGATAGTATTAAGGCATTTCAAAATGAGTTTGAGAATTCTCCATTTGTTGATATCTATATTGTTGAAGATCATGATAAACCTTTGAATGTGATGGATATGCATGGTAATGTTATAGAAAATGTTGAAAAGGAAAATGCTTAGCCAAAATTGTTTACTTATCACCTACCTAATAAAGAAGTAAGAAATGCAGAAGAGGACATAGGCATGGAGGGAAATGTGAAGGAGGATACAGGGATGAATGAACATGATGATGTCAATTTAGAGGATACAAGGATAAATGAACATGATAATGTCAATTTAGGGACTGAATTCATTGAAAGTGATGGTTCAAGCAATTTGAGCTCTAATAATGATTTTGATAGTGATCTTAGAGCCAAAAACAAACAACCACTTAGTAGGGATGGTGAAAAAGCTTGATACAGTGATGTTGACAGTGATGAACTACATAGTTTGTGTGGTTTAGATGAAGAATCAAACAGGTTTACAATATATAACAAAAGGGTAAACATGAAAGCTTTTGAAATGGAAGTGGGGGCTTTGTTTGTTTCAGTCCATGTGTTTAGAAAAGTCCTTAGAGATTGGTGTTTTAGGCAAGGAAAGGATATCATATGGGTAAAAAAATGAAGCTGCAAGAGTTACTGTGAGATGTAGGCACCATACGACTCATGGTTGTACATGGAGATTGCATGCATCTTCTGTGCAAGATTCTACTACTTTTAAGGTGCAAGAGTGACACAAAGCTTGCAAATTATAAGTATTTAGAGGGCAGATTAGTTCCAACTATTATGGATAATAGAAATTTGTCAACTGCTAAATTGCAAGAGTTTAAAAAATTTAATGTCAACGTTAGCAAATTCAAGGCAATGAGAGAAAAAAAAACCACTATACTTGAAATTGATGGTAAGTTTAAAGAGAAATATGGTCAATTGTGGGATTATTGTGCAACAATTAGGTTGCACAATCTAGGAAATACTTTGTTGTTGGTTGTTAATAGAAAGCTGCAATAAAGATGGCTTCTTGGCTGGGTGTAGACCCATGATTGGCTTGGATGGATGTTTCTTAAAGTCTGAATTTAGAGGACAATTGTTGGCAGCCATTGACAGGGATAGGAATGACAATATGTTTCCTGTTGCTTTAGGTATAGTCCCAATTGAAAATTGAGATACATGGTCTTGGTTTCTTAGAGAACTTCATAATGTAATTGGATTTCTAGAAGATAAGGGCTAGTCATACATTTCAGATAGGCAAAAGGGCTTGTGTGAAGTGTTTAGAGATGAGTATCCAAGATGAACATCACAGGCTTTACAGCAGACATATGTATCAAAACTTCAAAAAAAAATTCCCTAGTTTGGCTTTGAAAGACTTGTTTTCGAGGGCTACATCTACTACAAATAGAAAAGAGTTTAACAGGTGCATGAAGAATATAGAGAAGGTTGATCCTAAGATGGGTGAAAAAGAGACTACTTTTGAATGGCTTAAGAAAATTCTAGCTGAGCAATAGGCTAGATCCCATTTCCCACCACATTCCAAATGTGATGTCTTGGTGAATAACATGTATAAGTCATTCAATAGTTACATATTGGCTGCAAGAGACAAGCCAATAATTAGTATGTTTGAGGAGATTAGAGTGAAGATCATGAGCAGGCTAGTTATTGAAAAGATGAATATAGAGAAGTATGAAGGTTCCATTTGTCCTAACATAGTGAAAAAGATAGAGAAATTGAAGGAGAATGCAAAGGAATGGTGGGCTAATATGAGTGTGGAAGAAGAATACGAAGTAGTGCAGCATTTTTCAATCATGTAGTTAATTTAAACACCAGAAATTGCACTTGTGGTATATACCTATTGAATGGAATTCCATGTACTCATGCATTGGCTTGTATAATGATGTATGAGAAAAGAGTTGATGATTATATTGATCCTTGTTACAACAAAGAGGCATACATAAAGACATATAATCATATTGGGCATCCAGTCTCTGGGCCAAATGATTATGTTGAAACTGGTATTGAGCCACTAAAGCTGCCTATTATGAAGAAAAGGTGTAGTAGGCCAAGGAAATCAAGGAGAAAGGGACTTACAGACCTTGACAAAGAAAAGAACAAAGACAAAGAGGCTACTACTTCCACTATAGAACCTGTAACTACAAGTAGAAGACAACGTGTACCTATTTCTACTAGAAAAGGTTTTGTGATGATTTGCCAGAAATGTAAACAAAAGGGCCATAACAGTAGGACATGTGAAAAGGTAATTATAGTCAACTTATACTCTAAAATTACAAACTGTTACACCATTAATGTTTGTCATTTTGCTGTAGGTTCACAGAAGGAATAATTCAGCTGGACAACATAAAGAAGAAGAGCCTGTTATGTCAACTTTGGTTACTCAATAACTTGTTTCAACTTCAAGTTCAATAAATACAAGAAAAAGGGTTGTTGTAGGTTCAAGTGGAAGCTATTGCAGGTACAAATGTAGGCCATTAGGGTGAAGTTCCTGTAGGCTCAAGCTATCAAGTTGAAGTTGCTAAAAGTTCAAGAAATGAAGTTGAAGCAACTATAGGATCAAGAAATGATGCTACAGAAGTTGTAGTTTCAAGCCATGAAACAAATGATGCTGCAGTTTCAAGACTTGGGGCAAATACTGCTGTAGTTTCAAGAAATGAACCAAATACTACTACAGTTTCAACAAATAAGGCTGAATATATTAGTGGCAGGCTTTATACCAGTTTTAGGAATGATGCACTTACAAGGGAACTTCCAAAGAGGAGAAAAGTGACAAAAAGTGATGTTGTTGCTAACATAAAAAACAAGAAAAGAGCATGGAGACCATGATTATTTTGGTGTTGATTATGACTATGGATTTTTTTGCATGGAACAATGAATGGATAGTCTTAAGTTTTTGCTAATGAAGTGTGTTTTTGATATATTTTAGACATGTATTTAAAGGATGAGATGGCTTGTATGCATATTTTAGACATGTATTTAAAGGATGGGATGACTTGTATGCATATTTAATGACCATGCTTACTCATTTATGGACATGCAAATTGATATCATTTGTTGCAATTGGTTACTTAGTTTCTGGTCATTTAACAGGTTTCTTGTGTTTACCCATTTGGTTTTGTGATGGGAACTTAGTTTCTAGACACTTGAAACAAAATGAATATACTAAGTTAAGTTCAATTGGTGTGAATGAAGTTATGGACACTTAGTTTTTGGGCATGCAACTTATAGTTGTAGAAGGAGATTTCTACAATCGCATGAACAAGATTGATTGGGCTCCAATAACCTGCAAGACTAGAGAAACGAAGTAAGCGGCAAAAAATCTTGACACCGGTGTGGTACCGGCCAAATACAAGTCAATATGAGAATAGAAGAAAACAATTTTTATAATAATGGAGAACATATCTTTTTATTTTAGAAGGCTTCTTTTTTTTCCAATTGTAAGATACTCTTTTATAACCTCCAAGACGGAAGAGTCCCTTACAGCTTCAAGTTTCCGAGCGTATCCTAATTGGTTTTTGCTAGTTGTTATGTTTAGCTCCATTGTATCCAGATCATGTATAACCTCCTCTTGTGCATATCCTTACCCGGTTGCAGCCGTGCCCTAGTATCTCAGAAGCCTAGGCAGTCCTGGCCCTGATCTTGGGCCTCTCAACACGAGGCCCAGTTAACTAGTCCTTGGACCGAGCATGACTATGGACTTTATTAGGCCTCGCAACGTTTAGCCCAAACAAGTTGTCCCCCCACTCTCTAAGTTGAGATTCTTCAATTTAGAGAGTAGTACTTGCTTCTGCACAACATGCTAGGATAACTTCGCACGTAAGCTTCGCCATAAGCTTTTGCCGTAGGGACGTCATTCTTACATGGAAGCCTACTCACCATACTCTAATGAGTGACACGTCTAACCCCCGCTCCATAATGTCTTAACTACAATGCATAGCCTCGTGTTTCTGCTAGATACCCAGCACGTCACATTATGTAGGCTTCAATGTCACGACGGGACTGAATGCTACTCTGACAACACCAAGCTTGACGTAACAAGACCATTCGTATATCTAACGCATTACACGTTGCATTGCTATTGCTCTTAACATAATGCGACCCCCCTTAACTCTTCGCAACACGGCCTGGCCATAGACCAAGCATAACTCCACAGCAAGAGTTGCGATAACAGACAACTTTTGAAGCCTTGCGATGCTTGGGACTTAGAGTAATATTCGCACCAACTAGCTTGGTAGTCGTTTTTGTCGCGTCATACCTGTGTTACAAGCCGTGACTTCTTCTCCCATTAACTAGCCAAACTAGATGCGTGCAGAATCACAGTCCCGTCACACTCAAATTACTTGTGTGCACGTTGGCGAGTTAGCTACTATAAACTTACCAGAGAGGCCTTCAGTCTGTGCACACCAAGTGCTCGATGTAATGCCAAAGAAGACTAACATGAAAGGATAATAGGATATCTGTGTATACCAAGTGCTTGATGTAATGCCAAAAAAGACTAACATAGAAGGATGATAGGATAGCTTGGCAACCACCAAGTGTTTGATGTAATGCCAAAGAAGACCAACATGGAAGGATGATAGGATAGCTTGGCAACCACAATGTGTTTGTTCCTTACTACCAAGGCTCAAGTTTTTGGTGCAAGTTTGGGAAGACCCCAAAGACTCACTAGGTAAGTAGTGCAATCTCGAGCTTATTCATGATTAATTACGCTAGCACAGCTCTGAAAATTTTCACCAAAGATTCATTTGACAACAACCAAAGAGGCTACTCGTCAGCATCTGTTCCCCTCGAATGGCCTTGAATGCTAATTGGGGCTAGTTATACGCTCACCATCTCGCTTACAAATTGGGTTTTCTCCATCGGACAAGGGGGTGCTTTCATGCAGCTAGTGTCGAGCGTTACTACAGTAAAAATTCGCCTATATATGATTATATTAATTACCCTGCTAAATTTCATTCTTTCGTAACACAGGTCCAAACACCAATCGCATCATCCCTTTAGGGAAGGCCTCAGCGCCCTTTTTTTGCTTTCCGTAATGTTGCGCTACAAACAGGCTGAGCAGTTTGAGGACAACCCCAATTTGTGCATTTTATCCCACCTTGGCATATGTTATCGGGAGCCTACTAGAGAATTCTTTGCAGAAGGAATTTGGTGTACCACAACGGAGGAGGAACTCAAACTTTACAGTGAATCTAGCCAACTGAGTGAAGACGTCGTAGTAGTTCCTCTCTAAAAGGGGAGATAACCATGTTTCAGGATGTTCTTGATTTAGGGATCTGAATTCCATTTCATCCTCATTTGTGTGCCATCTTTAACTCCTTCGAGATTAGCCCTGGATAACTGCATCCACGTGGATGGAAGAATATGTTAACAACACTCGTCCTCTTACACCAGAAGGGTGTTCACTTTTCTTTGTCGATCTTCAAGACAATGTTCTCCTTTGTACGATCCGCCAATAAGCCCAGCTGGTTTGGCCTTTTAGCCCGTGGATCCTACAAGCTTTTTAGTTCTATTCAGGCTGACGATGATAGTTCATGGCAACGGAAATATTTATTTCTCGCTCGAATCCGCGGTGTTTGGGATGCCCTGCAGTTATGGGCTACGGCAGCAAAAAATGAATTCCCGAAATTGAGTGAGGATACTCACCGAACCCTCCTCACCTTGGCTGCTGAATGCAGAGAAAAAGATCTAATTACTCGCGACAACCTTGTTGTGAGAGGATTCATCATCCCACTGGAGCCTGGTTTATGTTTCCCCGTCATGGCTAATCCCGAAGTGAGACTTCAAGCTTGTTCAAAGAAGGGCACTAGCCAGCGGGCTCGTAGATCCACCACAAGTGGCACGACCTCTTCCTTCGCTCCTGTTTCCTTTGTTGTTAGGCCGGACTCGTTTCCTAACTCGAGGAACCCGGATGAAATTGAGAGTGATCATAGGAACGACGAGGAGCGTAGAGGTAGCTCTAGCCATGAAAGAAGTGAAAGCATAGAGGATTCTTCAAACAACGACCCTCCAGCCTCGCCATTTATTTTGGAGATAAGCGGGGACTCGCCTTTAGATGATTTAGGTATGGATGTATTTATTCTTCCAGTTCTCCTTCTTTTTCTCTTTTTCCTTTTTTTTTAAAAACCTATCTTCCCTTTGAGTTTTCTTTTTCTTTTTTTTTTTAAACATACCAATGTAGATGCAAAGGAAAGACAAAGGGCCACCTTGGCCATAGTTGAGAGACTCGCGCAGAGTCAAAAGAGGAAAGCGATTTCGTTAACCTGGCCTCCTCATGTTGGAGAAATCCCTGCTAGTGGAAGCCAACATTTGACCACACCTTCTACCGGGTGCCTGGATCCTGTGACGGGCGAGGAGGACTCGTTCGCTAGCTTTACTAAGAAAGGTGCAGCAGTACGTATACACATACCCTTGTATTTCGTATGGCTTCCCCTTTTTCCCTTTTAGCTTATTATCTCTTTGGGTGCAACTGATTTCAGAAATTTCTTCCTTCACGATGATGGTACCTAAGATTGCAAACAAATGCTAGGACCTTCAATGTCTTATTGCTAATGAATAAGAGGCATGCGTCAGAATTGAGAGGGAGCTTGCGAATGAGCAGATTCATCACGTTGGGCTAGAAAAGGAACTCGAGGGGGAGAGCTTATCCCGGGTTAAGGCAGAGAAGGGCCTTGCAAATGCCGAGGTTGCCAAAGAGGAAATTAAGTCCAAGGTTGATTTCCTAGTTCATGAGGCTAAGAGAAACGTTGTGAGTCAGTATAAAAAAAGCAAGAAGTTCGGTAAGTACGTTGCTAGCATGTCAAAGCTTAGCTCTGAGAAGGCTGCTGAGCACGCAGTCAAGAACTGCCTGCGAGAGGTTCAACGGGCGTACTCAAATGTTGATATCAGCTGCTTCAAGGCCGTTATCACCCCTCCTACGCCTTCTTCTGATCAGGCTCCGTCAAGTGTTGATCCTTCAACAGACCCACCAAATACGACTGGGGCAACTTCGGTGGGTTCTGCCGATGTATAGTGCCAGATGACTGGATTATTTTGGATATTTTTATCCTTGCTTCTTCTTTTTCGAAAAGAAACTACTACACCCTTGTTTTGATCTTTGAAGCACAAGACTGTTAATTATGCTAGCTTTTGTGTAAGTGTATCAATAGCATGTTCTTACATGTATCATTTGTAATACCGTTTTAATAGTTGCGAGTTTGAAAGCATCGCTGCTCTCTTTTTTACTATAGTTTGAACTCCACAGAACATTGGGCTTACGTAGAGCCCCTGTGGGTTGATACTCGAATGCCAATGTTGGAATGCAAATGGTGCTATGTATGGACCGCTGGCAGCTCTTTCCCTCTTTTTTTACCTCGTAGTGAAGTTAAGGGTTTGTCGTCGCCCTGTAAAGGACAAGCTGATTTTTTGTCCTGTAGGTATTAGGGGCTAGTGTGTTAGCCAACTTGTTAGTTTGCGAGAAATAGAAATTGGCCATGGGCCATGCACGAAGGCGAAACTATTTCTGGTTTCGCAATAAGTGACAGCTCTTATTAACCTCGTAAGAAATTACAGAGATTGTCGTTATTGTTGACTGTCACTAATTTGTGAAGGTTAACTTGGAAATAACAAATGTTGTTGTTAGTCTCTGTGGAGACTAGCTATCTTTCCTAATTGCGGTATGTTAGTAACGAAAGCAAGGATCATTGCATAAGAGGAAATTTATTTGTGATAATGCTTTCCCTGTAATTAAGGTCTAAGCCTTATTAAAGAAAGAAATCGAAGGTTGGGACTACCTGGCAGCACCTTATTGGGCCTAGCCCTCTAACAATATTTAATTCTAATTATGCTAACTAGAACAAACTTTCTTTATTAGAAACGATACCTTTTTAAATGGATAGCATTCCAGTTGTTCATTAGCTCCTTGCCATCTTTGCTGTTGAGCTTGTATGCCCCTCGCCCAACCACCTTTTTAATTTGATAGGGTCATTCCCAGTCGGGACCCAACTTCCTTGCATTTATTTCCTTGGTATTTTTTAAAACTTTCCTGAGTACCCAACCCCTTGCTTGAACGACCTTACTCTTATATTCTTATTGTAATGCTTGGCAATGCTCTATTGGTATGATGCCATTCGAATAAGAGCTTGCTCTCTCTTTTCACCGGTAGCATCTAATTCTCGGCTCATTTTCTCGTCGTTTTGCTCCGTGGAGGCCTGTGTGACCCGTAGGGTTGGCAAGCCGATTTTTGCTGGAATGATTGCTTCGGTACCATACACCAATGACAACGGTGTCTCCTTAGTGGAGGTCCTAATCATGGTTTGATAAGACCATAGTACTTCTGGGAGTTCCTCCGTCTATTGCCCTTTTGCGCTCTCCAATCTTTTCTTCAGATTAGAAATGATGGTCGTGTTAGATGATTTGGCTAATCCATTGGCTTGAGGGTGCCTTGGAGTAGAAAATGTGAGCTTAATCTTCCATTCTTTGCAAAATTCTTTGAAATTCTGACTAATGAACTGGAAGCCATTGTCTGTAATGATCTTCTAAGGAACTCCAAATTGACATATTATGTTTCTCCAGGCGAAGTTCTTGAACTCCTTGTCTCGAACTTGATGATATGATTCGGCCTCTATCCATTTGGAGAAATAATCCATAGCAGCTAGCATATATACTTTTTGCCCTGGTGTAGTGTGCAGTTTTCCAATGATATCCATTCCCCATTTCATGAACGACAATGGTGAGGTAATGGAGGTTAATGGCTTAATTGGTTGGTGTGGGATTTGAGCAAACCTTTGACAGCTATCAAACTTTTTTACATAACTGACTGCGTCAGATTGCATGGTTAGCCAGTAATAACTGGCTATATGGGCTCGGTTGGCCAAACTTCTTGCCCCCGCACGATTCCCACATTGCCCTTCGTGTAACTCAGCTAAGACATAATCGGCTTTCTTCGGACCTACGCACCGTAGGTAAGGTCCCAAGTAAGATTTTTTGTGCAAATTTTCATCAATGATGCAGAATCGGGCTACCTTGGTCTTGAGCTTTCTTGCCTCTACACGATCCTGTGGGACAACATCGTCCTTAAGATATTGGATAATTGGAGTCATCCAATTCGGTTTGCTATTCACACATGTAATCTCGGAAGCTTGTTCTTTGCCAATGGCGGGCCATTGTAGATATATGATCGGGATAGCCTTTGAGGTTATGGACTGTATTATCACTCCCAAGTTTGCCAGGCATCTGCATGGCAATTGTCATCGTGGCTAACCTGCTTTACTTCAATTTCTTCAAACAAAATTGATAACTCTTTAACGGCAGCCAAGTAAGCTGCCATTCTTTCGCCTTTCGCTTGGTAGGTCCCTGAAACTTGATTCACAACCAGTTGAGAGTCACCATTCACTGTAATGCATTTGACGTTCATTCCCTTGGCTAGTGCTAAGCTTGCTAATATGGCTTCATACTCAGCTTCATTATTCGTGGCCTTGAAGCCACATCTCATAGATTGCTTAATTACGCCCCCCTCAAGAGACTGCAACACTATTCTGAGCCCGCTGCCTTTTGAGTTGCTTGTGCCGTCCATAAAAAGTATCCATCTCCCAGGCTCTGGACCCTCTGTGAGGTAGAACATTTCCTTTTCCGCCTCTAATTGGGTGCCTGGAGTAAATTCTACTACAAAATCTGCTAAGACCTGGGACTTCATTGCGGTCGTTGGCTGAAACATGATGTCATATTCGCTTAGCTTGACGGCCCATTTAGTGAGGCGACCGAACAATTTTGGCTTGTGTAAAACTGCCTTCAAAGGAAAAGTGGTTACTACCAAGATGGGGTGACCTTGGAAATATGGCCTCAACTTACGGGTGGCTGTAACAAGAGCTAGGGCTAGCTTATCCAACTGGTTGTATTTGATTTTCGCGTCAAGCAATACTTTACGGGTGTAGTACACAGGAGATTGTTTCCTATCCTTTTTCCCGGACTAATACGGTACTGACAGCAGCCTCGGAAACTGCCAAATAGATAAATAAAGTTTCCCCACCTTTTGGTTTATATGATAGCAGTGGGTTAACCAAATACTTTTTCAATTCCTGCAAGGCGTTCTCACATTCATCTGTCCATATGAAGCCTTCGTTTTTCCGAAGTACGCTGAAGAATGAACGACACTTTTCTAATGACTTTAAAATGAACCTACTAAGAGTCGCGATCTGACCTGTAAGCTTCATCACTTCCTGGATGTTCTTCGGGGATGGGGTGTTAAGAACGACCCTAATTTGATTAGGGTGTGCCTCAATCCCTTGTTGCGTAACTAGGTATCCAAGGAATTTTCTGGACTTGACCCCAAACGAACACTTGGTAGGGTTTAGCTTCATGTTGTATTCTCTCAAGACATTGAAGGCTTGTTGCAGGTGGTTGATGTGTTTCTCGGCTATTATGGATTAACCAACATGTTATCAATGTACACCTCCACAGTGCACCCTAGTTGATCAGCAAACATCTTGTTGACGAGACGTTGGTAGGTTGCACCTACGTTCTCAAGGCCAAAGGCATGACTTTATAGTAATAAGTACCCCGTTCAGTGATGAACGATGCTTTTTCTTGATCGCCCGAGTGCATTAAAATCTGGTTGTATCCAGAAAATGCATCCATAAAACTGAGAAGGTCGTGCCCAGTGGTTGCATCTACCATCATATCAATGTGTGGGATGGGAAAAGAATCCTTAGGGCATGCTTTGTTTAAATCTGTAAAATCAATGCAAACCCTCCACTTACCATTCTTTTTTCTTACTACGACTACGTTTGCCAACCATTCTGGGTAGTGCACCTCTCTGACAAATCCTACATCGATCAATTTCTGGATCTCATCGTTGATGACACGATTCCTTTTGGGAGTAAATTTCCTACGTTTTTGCGTGACTGAAGGAAATGCCGAGTTAACTTTTAGTTTGTGATGGGTCTATTCCTTCTATATCTGCATGTGACCATGCCAAACAATCCCTGTTGTTACTGAGGAAGTCTATCATTTGGCTTCTCAGTCTCGGCTCCATCTCTAACCCGATATGGATTGTGTGACTCGGTTCTTCGGGATCAATTTGCACTTCGTCTAGCTCTTCTAGCTGTGGATGGTCTAAGGGTGTCAGCGCAGAAGCCACTTCTACGTGGTACAAGGCATCAGGGCAAGCCTCCCTTATGGCGGTACAATAACGTTTGCGGGAGTCCAATTGCTGACTCTTTATCTCTCTAATTCCTCACCTAGCTGGAAACTTAAGGACTTGATGGTAAGTGGATGGTATTGCTTTCATTTCATGAATCCATGGCCTTCCTAATATGATATTATGTGGGGAAGAACAGTCTATCACTAAAAACCTAACATCCAAGTTGATGCCCTTAGCGAAAACCAGCAAGTGTATATCTTCAACTGTGTGTTTATGCTCCCCGTTGAAACCTATTAAAGGGGTGGATTGCCTCACTAGGTAGTGTTCGTCAATCCCTATTTCCTTGAGGGCATCGAGCATCATAACATTAGCTGAGCTTCCGTTGTCTACTAGAATTCTTCGAACCCAACAATTGGCTACCATGAGTGCAATGACTAACGCATCGTCATGTGGGTTGTTTAGATGGGGGTCTCATAGCTAGAAAATGATACTATTATTTCTAGGCCGAGATCAATTGGCTGCAAGGGATAATGGTTGTGTCTTACTACCAATCGTGCATGCCTTCTGGCTGCAGAAATACTAATCCCACTAATGTGTGATCCCCCCATTATGCAATTCACCGTTCGCTCTCGCAGCAGTGGATTTGGCAGGGGTGGTTCTTCAGCTTTTCGTTCCTCGTCACGTCGAGTCAGGGTTTGCTTCCTTTTGTCTAAAAGGAGTTTAGTTAGATGTCCTTTCTTTAACAATTTGGTCACTTCCCTTTTTAAACCATGACACTCCTCTGTGGTATGGCTGTGATTTGCATGAAACTCACACCATTTCGACTTGTCCCGCACCTCTACTAGAGACCTTAATTTTATCGGCCACTTAACTACGCTTCCTATGTTCTTCAGGGTATGAACGAGTTCGGATGAAGACATAAAGAGGTTATATTCTGGGGTCTCTACTTTTTGTTCTAGTATTCGATCAAGAGGTCACCTTCTGTCGCGTAGTTTTCTTTCAGTTACCTTACTTTCACGATGGTCCTTGAGAGGGTAGGGTTCATGCCTCCTTGGCTGGCGACCTGAGTTGGGGTCTTCCTTCCTGTGATTTGGAAAAGTCCGGCAAAGGTTGGCACGGTCATCTTCCCATTTAATTTATGCCCATGCCTTTGCTAGGGCGTCTTCCATGGTCTTGGAAGGGTATTTCGTAACCTCCTTATAAAGGTCCGAGTCTGGTAAAAGCCCCTGTCGAAAGGCCAAAACTGCAATTGCCATGTTGCATTGGGGTATGGACACCTTTTCTCTGTTAAACCTTCCTACGTAGTCCCTGAGAGTTTTGCCCTTCCTCTGTACGATTAGATATAGATCGTTTGACTACCTTTCCAACTTTCTACTACTCCCGTATTGCTCCACAAACATGTCTATCAATTGGGCGAATGAGGATATGCACCCGTTGGGAAGATTAGTGTACCACTGTAATGCGGGACCCACCAAACTTGAACCGAAACTCTTGCACATACAAGCTTCTCTTTTATCACGAGGAATGGCTGCGGTGTACATCTTCCATTTGTACTACATATATATGATCGTCCGGATCTGTGGTTACGTCGAATGGCTTCATATTCGGGAAAGAAAACTTGGCAGACAAATCTACCATTGCAATGGTGTCTACAAAGGGTGACTCTGTGTAGCTGTCCGCTATGTTTCTTTTAATAGGTGCGGGTACTCCAAGAATCCTTTGGATCAGGGACACTAATTCGACAAATCGCTTGAGCACGTCCAGGTGTGACCCATCTCTTGCAGGAGTCAAATGCTCCTCTAACATTCTCTGCTGGTTCGAATGTCCGGCTGCGTTGATGCTGGTTGCAATAGTAGTTGCTGGCATAGCTGCATTGGTTCCGGCTGATTGGACTCTCTCCCTGGGGGTCTGGTGGGGTGTGGAGTCTAGCGACTGCATTGGATCCACTGACTCAATCAGCATGGCTTTTGCTTTGTCTCGGGGCGCCGCATTTGCCAGGAGGGCATTGACCTTCTTTAATAGGTCTAGGTTCTCTTGCCATATCACATTGTTCTCTGCTTCTATATCTTTGAACTTGTTCTCGTACATTGCAATCCTTTCTTCATAGGCCTCCATCTTTGCCAAGGTAGCCTTCAGGCTGGCGTTCTCACTGAAGCTGGGATCCGACATCCTTAAATTGTTAACTGGGAGAAAACGTATCGCTTTTGGTCACAACGCTCAGTTACTGGGGCTTCACGATGGGCGCCAAATTATAGAAGGAGATTTTTACAATCACACGAACAAGATTGATCGGGCTCCAATAACCTGCAAGACTAGAGAAGCGAAGTAAGCAGCGAAAAATCTTGACAACGGTGTGATGTCGGCCAAAGATTCTCCGACGCTCAAGTTAATAGGAGAATAGAATAAATTTTTTTTTATAGTAGCGGAGAACGTATCTTTTTATTTTAGAAGTCTATTTTTTTCTTCTCTAGTTGTAAGATACTCTTTTATAACCCCCAAGATGGAAGAGTCCCTTACAGCATCAAGTTTCCGAGCGTATCCTAATAAGTTTTGCTAGTTGTTGTGTTTCGCTGCATTGTTTCTGGATCATGTATAACCTGCCCTTGTGCATATCCTTACCCGGTTGCAGCCACGCCCTGGTATCTCAAAAGCCTAGGCAGTCCTGGCCCTGATCTTGGGCCTCTCAACAAGCGGCCCAGTTAACTAGTCCTTGGACTGAGCACGACTATGGACTTTATCAAGCCCAGCAACTTTTAACCTAAACAATAGTCATCTTTTACCTAGTTTTCTGGGAGGTAGAAAATTAAGTATTGAAGTTCCATAGTTTCTAAAGGAAACTAATAATTCATAACATCACATTAGCTTCCATAGTTCAATAAACCATAGGCTACAACAATGCATTACCAATAACACTTACAACACAATTAAATACAACAAACATATACTTATTTGAATAGTAAAACAAACAAATTCATCACCAACAAAGTACAACAAACAAATGCAAGCCTATCCAATTTCTTCAAAATCACATCATTTTTCCCAATCATATTCTCTGCTGGCCCAACTTCTTCATCACTATCAGAGTCAAACTCATCGTCAATAAGCACAAGAGACCGATACACAATGCTGTCATTTTCAGCTATGGTGAGACTTTTAGGTTCACATCATAAAAAAAGACCACATTTGTTACACTTGTGGAACAATTCCCCCCTTAATTCCAGCTCAAGTTTTGTTACCACCAAAATTTGAAGCTTCTTATAGCATTTTTGACACCTCTTTTTCACATATCTCAAGTCAATGTCATGAAGCTTTTTCTTACTGCCAGTCCTACTACTTGATGAAGACGACATATTGATAAAGAGGGAAAAAATTAATAACGATATCACCTTGGACATATTGCTTAAAACCAAATATAAGGAAAAGAAAATATTAATGGTAGGACTCACCGTCGACAATACCAACTTTGAAACCCTTCTTGAAGTAGCTTACGAAATGGGTTGAGTTATTTGAATAGGTCAGGTTCAATAGCATTGGGTTGTTTTTAATAAACATTGAAGCGCAATTACGTTCAAAAATACACTTTATTACTGACATATCTTATCAACATCTCAACAAGTGCGCGCGTGAGTATAGCCTCTCGCAATTCTAACAATTTTTTGACGACAAGGGGATTATGAGCTTACTTTTCAAAAGTTGAAAGAGGTGATTAGGTGGTTTTGTAAGTATAGGGATCAAGTATGTACTTTTGCCTAAGTTCAATGGAGTAATATGCTATTATCTCATGTCTATAATTATTTGAATTCTCATGTGAAGAAATTGAATTGGTGATAAAGTTAGAACAAGTTATGTATTTTAAGGTCAAACAAATCCTGGAACTATGTAATTGTTCTTATATTATTTCTATAAATAAGGGGTCACAGCATTATAAAACTGTATAAATAGTCAAGAAAAGTAATAAATTCTTCCCTTCTTTTTATATTTTTCTTTTTTTCTCTCTTTATTATACTGTTCATATGCTTCTTTCATGTTTTGTCGTTATTTTTCATAACACGTTATTAGTATGATTTTTTTAAGTTTTTCTAAAATGGTTGTGATAAAATGTTTTCTATCGTATAAAATAAAAAAATTGTCTCTTTTACACCAATAAAAAAAACATTAAGCTCATTTCAAACACAGCATCAGTTCAATTTTAACAGCAAGAACCAATTGTGTCACTTTGTGGTAATAGTAGAGGTTAATTTTGTATCTTTGCAGCATTAGAACGTATTAAAAAAAAAAAAAAAAGAAAAACCAATAACCCCTAGGCAAAAATTGTAAATTTTGCAATTAGCAACAAGAATATTTTGTATTTAAAAGGCAATTCCATTTTCTTAACTAATCTCAAATCAGATGCATATTTCTTGCCCATATTCCTATATTCCATGACAAATTATAAATACCTGCCAATCAAAATCAATACAACTTAAACATTATACAGCAATAAATTGTTTATCTACAATACTATCTTTAATTTCGTCCATACAAATCTATACTTTACAGGGCAGTAATCACAAAATAATTCTTGAAAAAAAAGCACAAATTACTTGTGTACATGACAGGGTCACAAAGAAGGAGAAACACAGTAAACAGCAAGTTGTTCTTGAATCTTGATCTCAATTCTCAGGAATGTTGGTCAAGAGAGGGCAAGAGACGAGTCATCCTGTTTTTACAGTAGTACTGGTGTAGCATTACAAGTCATAAGTGGTAGGTAAACCTGTCCACAACAGAAGCCGTCTAGGCCGATCTAGGAACCTGGCTTGCCATGCAGGTTCGTCACTCTCATAATCGAATCCACTTTTCATGTAAAGATTCTTTGCTGGCTCATTATCCACCGCGACGTGGACGTATAAATCACTTATACCTGTAATTCAGGAACAAAGAAACCAGGGTCCTGAATCAGATACACTGCTGTTATTAAACATATCAAACCTTAAAAGTGCTGCTAAATGCAATGTCATTAATACTTGGCCCGAACATTCAGCAGAAAGTCTAGAAACATACTATGCAGAGCATGGACACTAGGTACATTGATAAACGATCATGACTAATAATTCAGTCTCACAATACAGTCTCAAGATACAACTCATATCACTCGGCTGTCAAGATTACACATTTGGTATGCATAGAAGGGACCAGGAGAAAGGAAGGATTTGGATAAGGGAAGGGCAAATAGAAAACACAACTAGCACATACAAACAGGCAAGATAGGTGAATATAAATAAGTAGGTGGCTTCGAAATTGTTACCCCATTCCTCAGCAACTCTCTTTGACTTTGCAATCAAGGCATAGCCCAATCCGTTTCTATGCAATTCCCTGGCAACACATACATTGCTCAGGTATGCCCTGGCAAAATCAGCTCCAATTCCCTGTTAAGGTGAAGCCCTATTGTGATAAAACAATCTATTTAGAGAACCCTCAAGTGGTAAACAGGACGGTTAAAGAACAATGTTTTAGATGCATCGTGCTAATGAATATAACAAATGCATCATTTATCAGCTCACCATTTCATGCATTCAGCCCTCGGGTTGCTTATTATCTTATCTTACTCAAAGAGGAATTTTTGTTTTAATGTCTTTAATAAGTCAGGAAAAGGAATATTATGTGCAGCAACGGACAATGCATGCTCATTTTTACTCTGTTATCCATGCAGGAAGAAACGAAAAAGAAAACATAACCAGTGCTACTTCTTTCACTACTTCCCAAGATGCAAATGCCCCTAACTTTTGTTAGCTCTCCAGGGATAGTAAAAAGGAAGCAAGTCTTTCAAGCTTGTAAGAGATGGCAAGACGAAAAGCACAATTTCCAAAGTTTTCTGGCTTCTAAGTTAGTTTATGTTCAACTTAAACACTTTTGAGTTAGTAACCAATATAACTGGTCAAAAGAACTTCATATTTCACAGGCCATGAGGCACTATTTCAAATCATTTCTATTGTGCGTCATGGCAATTCAATAATACGAGTGTGAATACAAATGTGATGCAGCATATATATGCACTATGCAGGAGCAAAGACAAAACTGATTATAAATGGAGCATTCTTAGAATCAACTCATTACTTCTACAGTAGGAATCATGGGTAATTTAGTTTTGCAAGGAGAACGCCAATTCAATTATTGAAGCTATGAATCTCATTTTCCTTGTCATTTGGGTCTTCTAGACAAACAAAAACTATTGTTGATGACCAGGCTCATTTTACATGTTACATGTACATGTTAGGACATCTTGTGAACTTGAGCTCCAGACTGGCAAATTCTGCTTAATATAATTACATATTCTGCATTTCCAGTCAAATTAACAAATAAACTCGGCTTGATATGCGAAGAAAAGTCACTCTTGACAAGCAAAAATTCATATTTTCTGTTCTGTGGCTTTGGAAGCAGGTATTTGGCCACATGTGATAAAGAAGTTAACGCAGGTAATCCTTTAAGTAGCATATCAAATGTGTACCTCTGGCTTCCTTCCTGTTATCTCATCAGGTAGTCTGATACATTGATTAAGATCAAGGGTTCCCACTACTACTCGATCTTCTCCAGTATTTGAAAACTGTGAAATATGCAACAAAAGGAAAAAGATATATAACCATATTATGACATCACACAACCCTCACCGATATAGAAGGGCAATAAAATGCTACAGAAACATTTCGAACAACTACAAAATCCCACTTTAAAAGTTATTCGAATTTATATCTGGTCAACCCCTTAAGAGAACCTGATCTATGGCATTGCTTCATAGATTTTGAGAGGTAAAAGCTATAGAACTTAATACTGTTAAATCCTGATACACAGTGCTGAATAGGACGAAATGTACCTGGCAAAAACTGCATAAATCTTCTAATATGTTTGATAATTGTGACAATGGCAATGTGGCATTAATGCACGAAACTCTCCTAAATCCTGGCCTTTCTCCTGCAATGCGTTCCTTCAGTGCTTCAAATTCACGCTCCACCAAGTAATTTTTATGATCCTAACAGTACTTGACAAGTTGAAAACACCATCAATCACATAACCAAATGTTTAGAAAATAATATACAATGAACTCCAGTTCAAAGTGCTTTTTCTTTTGTTTGGGGGGCGCGGGGGGGTGGGGGGGTGGGAATGTAAGTTATAACTGTTCAGGAGAACTTCATATTAACATGCCATGAGGCATTATTTTAAATCATTCTATTATGGGTTACATCTATTTGTTAATAGGACAGTTCAAAGGTTTGACTTAATGCTCATGTTCATGGATGGATATGTCTAGTTAAGAGTTTTCATATGTTGGTATTAGCAAAACCAATTATCTTTCGTGGGTAAACAGCTATCGGTTACTAAGATGAGAAATAAGATAACAGCATTACATGATGATGGGCCAAATGCAACTTCAATCAATGCATAGCACTTAAAATTTAAATAGAATAACAACCAAACAAATTATCTAATCAATGTAGTAATAGGGAACAAATATGAATCTGTAACTAAAGTGTACGTGGCTTGGCAGGGGAGCTCAAATCCTGCAGCTCAGACTATTAAGTGTAAATGTAAAATACATCAGAGGCTCAAAAAGGTGAATTTCGACAAAATTCACATGTTCCCTCACTATGATGATTACTATGGAAATTAGTGCCCTAGTAGTCCATCATGTGCTTATACCTACATTCACATCACTATCTGGATCCTTCATAATCTAAAGCATATTTTCGATTCCTAAAAGCCCTAATCTGACCAGAACACTAACCAACACTAATAGTAGTTTCAAAACCATGGACATTAATATCACCAGTTTAACAAGTCTAACACCATGCTTTGCAAACTAATTATATAGAAAAACATACAATTCTCCCACTCAAAGGAAAAAGAGCTATGACTTTACATCAATATTTACATCACTTGCAACTAAAAGCATCAATGTCTTAGTTATAGAGCAACAGAACATGAAACAAACCAATAAGAGTCACCTCAGATACTAAAAGCGGAAAACCAATAGCAAAAAGGAAAACTTAGCCAGCAATCTCATCAAGAAAAGTTACAATCTTTATAGTCTCCTTGATCAAATCAAGCACTTGTTATTGAAAGAGACATCCTGGTGTGTAAAACTCCCACTATGTTCAAGGTGAGGGAACTTGAGCCAACTTGTGGACCTATTTTTGAGGAAAAACTCCACAAATAATCCTTATTGTTTACAGAAAATGTCAATTTAGTCCTTATTATTTTAAATGTGACCTATTTGACCCCTGATGTATTCAAAAAGTGTCACTTTGATCCTTATTGTTTCAAAAGTGACTAATTTGGTCCCTAATGTTTGCAAAAGGTGACCAAGTTGATCCTGTTTTAGCCTTAAATATGGTCATGTGACCCCATTTTAGCTTTCAAAATGATCATATGATGATCATATAACCATTAATGGGTATGAAAGTTGATTTTTTTTCCCTTAAAAATTAACATTTTTTTTACAAACATTAAGTACTCCTCTTGAAACAATAGGGATTAAATTGACTTATGCAAATATTGAAGACCAAATGGATCACTTTTGTAACAATGAGGACTATACTGACATTTTCTGTAAACAATATGGACTATTTGTGGTATACTCCCTATTTTTTACAATCTTGCCTTGACACAAAAAGAAAACTAACCCAGTAATCTCTATCAATAGAAGTCACAATCTTTATAGTCTAAAGGTGTAAACAAAGCAAACCACTAATCTTTTGCCATAAGTCAATCTTTCAAAAACTGCACTTCAATACACAAAGCTCCCACTATTTACCGAATTTGGGGAAGAGCCAATCAAACCATTTTGAATCTATTATACCCATCCTTAAAAGTCACAAATTTTAAAAAGGGTTCAGCTCAGTCATTCGTCCTTCCCGTACTTAGGGCTTGTTTAGATTGGCTTTTCCTAAAAGCACTTTTTTAACAACTTCCGTTATATCTAAGCTTTTTTTTCAGAGTTTTGGTTCTTTTGGAAACCAAACTATAAGTAGTTACTGCAAAAACAAAATACATTTTTCATCACTTCTTTCCTGAAAGTAAACCAAGCCAAACAAGTCCTTAAGTAACAAGGTTCAAGGAAGTCTCAAGGCTCACTTTGGGACCTTATTATTCCCTACTTTACCATCATAAACCTTTACGAGCCTGTTTCGCCAAGTTTTTGGAGACTCAGAAGTGTTTTCTATTCGTTTAAAAGCTACAGTTGACCTGTTTGGCCTATTTTTAAACGAGCTTTTAAATAAAAGTTGAAACTGAAAAAAGCTAAAAAACCAAAAGCTCCAAATTAGAACTTTTCAAAAAAAGTTTTTAAAAAGCTATATTTATTTCATGTCAAAATTTATTTTACTTTATTTTTTTCAAAAATACTATTTAATATTTTTTAAAGTCCAATATTTGCTTCAAAACAACTTAAAGCTTAACTTCTAAAATACCGAACCAAACAATCGGTTGCTTTTATTCGACAATACTTCTACCCTAAACTCTACTTCTAAAAGCTCTACATCTCAATGGCAAAAATCACACGACTAGGCCAAGAGCCTACATAGTTTGAAGGCAGAAAAAGAATATTGACCCAGGACTGTTTATCAATAGAAGCCACAAATCTTTATAGTCTACTTCATCAAAACAAGCTCTAGTTACATATTGAAATAGCAAAAGGACGAAAAAGAGAAAAATGAAGTATGAGAGCATATAAAGAAAAGGGTGGACTATATATTGAAGACTCACTTGAATACCAAAAGACTGGTCTCGAAAATCATAGAATGTGAGGACACGGAGGCGAGCTGCTGCTCGCAGCTCAGTGTCTGAGGTGGCCTCTGAAACATTAAGCAAAGACTTGTCGATTTTTATCGTTTTAATTGGTTGCGGTGGTGGTGGTCGCGGTGGTGAGGTGGCAGTCTGGCGGTGGGGGTGGTGGGAGAAAATGGTGAGTGAAGGAAGAGGAGATGGTGGCTTTGAAGATTGGATATGGTGGTGGTGGTGGTGGTGGTGGTAGAGTTTGAGTGGACATAGCGATGGTGTGAAGAGAACCGTTGCGATTGTCATCTGTTTATCTTTGTGTGTTGTGTAAGCGTTGAGTTTCGGATTGTGTCCTTGCAAAAAGTTACGTGATGGAATAAAGAACATGGGGACATGTCCCCGCAATATATTTAGATATACCACCTACTTAGTTCTCTATTATTATTGCTATATTTTTGTTCCTTCTTCTTCTTCTTCTTCTTCTATTTTTTTTTTTAAGTGTTTTTGGATGAAATTCAGAATACTATACAAAGCCCAAGAACACCTCTTTATTTTTATGCAAAGAATTTGTTTGAATTGATTTTTTTTTAACAAAAATAATTGACTTGTTTAAGAAATAATTTTTTTATAATTTTTGAAAAGAAGTTTTTCTTTTAATAAATTAAAATTTTCTCCCCCCAAAAAATAGGAGAATCTGAGTTTTTTTTTCTAGAGTTTAAACTATTTTTGAAAATAAAGAAAAATATTAGTATAAGAAGGGTATACTTTTTTCAATAATTTTTTTAACTTTTGGACAACACAATGTAATTACTAAACAATATAATCACTAGAGTAGTAATTACACAGCATAATAACTACATAGTAATTTAAATTACAAGTTGTATTTGGTTACCACAGCGTAATTACAAATTAATTCTATATGACATGTCTAATAGCACAGATGGTAATTATATCAGTTGAATAATTTAATTTTAAAAATAATATCTATTTTGAAATTTATATTAATATTAAAAAATATTTTAAAGCGTTATTCACTAAAAATATTTAAAAATAAAATATTTTTATTATAAAAATAAATATGACTTAGTAAATATATATGAATTATATATATATATATATATATAAAACTAAAAATTATCTACGATTAATATTTTTATATTTAATAACTATTGAGCAAAACATAATAATATGTAATTATAATCAACAACAGTATTAAAATTAAATAAATTTTATATTTTGAAAATATTTAGCTATATTTTTATTTATTAATTATTTATTTTAATTTTATTTAAATTTATTATTTAAATTTATTTTATAGTAAAGTTTGTCAAATATAAAACAAATAAAGATGAATCAAAATTATAAAGAGTAATTAAGCAGTGTAATTATACTAATTCACATCTTTCCCCATAGGAATTGGAAAGTGTGATTGAGGAGGTCTAATTACACTAAATTTACCTAGCAATTACTTAGTTTAACAAACACGTCTAATCGTGTAATTACTCCTAATTATATCGAATTTTATTTAAAGGTTACTTTTCAAATGGGTCCTAAAGACAAAACCAATCCAAACTATTTGTCAATGTTAGGTGACACAGGGTTGAACAAAATGTCCTTGAAGGTCACAATTCATTGGTTCGTATGTAATTCCTTCTTGCTCTTTGTTTATCTTTGTGTGTTTTGTACCGTTGTGGATTATCTCTTTGCAAAAGTTATGTAATGGAATAGAGAACATCAATACATGTCCCCGCAATATAGATATCATCTGCTCAATTCTATATTATTATCCCCGCAATATAGATATCATCTGCTCAATTCTATATTATTATTATTATTATTATTATTGTATACTATTATTATTATTATTATTGTCGTCGTCTTTTTTCTTCCTTGATTTCGATATATAAAGTTGGTTGTTGAAGAACGGTATAAGGTAAAAACCCAAATATTTTCAGTAATGCCACTATCTTTTTATAGGTTTGGAGACATGTCAACTATGACTGGTATAATTTTGAAGTACACTACACTTTGATTTACGTTTTTCTAAGTGTTTTTGTGGTTAGTAATTTGACATCAAAACTTCGAGGCGCCAATTGTTCTATAAGTTGTTAGTAAAATGATTGTTAAAAAAAAAAAAAAAGAATGTGGAACAATACAATAAATTGATAATAAATAAATAAACTGAATAATTTTAAAAAATACAGAAACTAAAAAAATGAATTACACATTGGAAAACTGAAAATATAAATCAAAGGAAACCATATAAATGAGGCTCAAGTAAGCTCAATCGATTTTCTTTAGGATTTTACAACTATGCTACCTTGCTAACGCTATGTGATGAAATCCTTTCAGGATACAAAGTTTATACCTGTTGTGGTAATAGCACTCTAAGCATAAAAGTCTACAAACTATTTAGTGGTGAACCCTCTCTCAGGCGTGTGGTAGATACTGATGCAGACGGGTAGTGAACATGGTAAACATCTACGTTCTCTGTATGCGAATTATGCTCTAGATTACTGTAGTAATAAGATTTCTATTGTATGTCACGAAGCCTAGAAAACCACTATATATGATGTAGGAAGTCAACACTTCTACATTTGATAAAGGGTACTATAAGAGTCTCAAGACCCCTTGAAATAAAACCATATTTAAGATAGTGGAGAGTTCAAAATTTGTCACATCATGTAAGAAATCAAGATTCAAAGAAGTCATAATATCTAAGAATTCAATAAGTTAGTAGGAAAATCTAAAGGTTTCTAGAGATAATTTCTCATTCATCTCTTAATTTTCCAACATTTTCTCACATGAATGGAAATTAGCAGATCTTGGGCATGCAAACATGAGAAAGAGTCCACAGAAAGATACTGTGTTAGGATAAGTAGCTTTTGGCTTTGAACATTTCCTAGTGAGTACTATCAGATTTACTCATTAATCAACTTGAATTGTTCAGTTTCCATGTAAACTTAGACAATAACACATATAGAGCACTTCTTTAACGCGGTTTATTTCTCGTGGTTGTGTTTGGACATTCATGAGAGTCTAGCCTTCTTGAGAGCGACCCCACTTCATACTCACATAGGTGATTCAAATGTGAAGAGTATTCTATGACATGAATCATTAAAAGCAAAGCTTAACCTAAAACTCACAGGTAACATGCCTACTTGTCATATGGATGAAATAGGAAAATTAATCCCCATAATGCCTCAATAGAATTATATGTAATCCAGTTCCCCCTTTGAACTAGAATTCAAAGATCTCCCTCAACATGGTAGGGTTGTTAATTATGATGACTCTTTCTCTTTTTTGGCTAAAGAGGATCAATAATGGTTTCCCATTTCACCTCTATGATGACTCGAACTCGAGACCTATACGTCCCAAGTAAAGGGTGATTATGGTGACATTTTAATAATAAGCTTAAAACTCTTTCCACTCAATGACTTAAACCCTCTTTATTTACATCTTTAGTAAGCGAACCAACAATGTTATACTTTGACTTTACATAGTCCAAAGAGATAATCCCACTAGAGAGCAGTTATCTAACGGTGTTATGACCACGACGAATATGCCTAGACTTACCGTTATACATACTTCTTTAAGTCTTACCTATAGCCGATTGATTGTCATAATAAATGTTGATGGTTGGCACATGTTCTCCAACGAGGAACATCTTTTAAGAACTGTCTAAGCCATTCTACATCCTTTGTAGTTTTACCCAAAACTATGAACTCAAACTCTACAGTAGGTCTGGCTATATATGTTTGCTTAATGGATTTCGAAGACACAGCTACACTTGCCAAAATAAAGATATATCCACTTTTGGATTTTGAGTTTTTAATAGTAGATATTCAATTAGCATCATTATACCCTTCTAAAACAAATGGATATCTCGTATATTGTAATTCATAATCCAAGGTGTATCTCAAATATTGCAAGACATGCGTGAAGACTCTAATTGAGATATAACTTCTCTAGTATTCTTGTTTCAATGTACACTTACATCTAAGGGACTTTTTGCTATTGGGCCATTACCTTTATTAAATTTGTTCAGCATCTTCTCATTATAATGAGATTGACACAAAACTAGATTGTTATATGTTCTTGTAATCTTGACCCCAAGAATTACATCTGCAATACTCATTTCTTTCATTTCAAATTTTTGAGATAGCATCCTTTTAGTAGACATAATAATCTTATTGTCACACTCGATAATAAGTATGTCATCTACATAAAGGCAAACAAAGATATATTCCTGACTTGAGCCTCTCTAGTAGACACATTTGTCAAACTCATTAATTCTAAATCCATTAGATAACTTGACTTTATCAAACTTCTTATACCATTGTTTAAGAGCTTGTTTTAAACTGTACAAATATTTTACAAGCCAGCATACCTTTTTCTCTTGGCTAGGAATGATGAACTCTTCAGGTTGTTATATGTAGATTTCTTCCTTTAAATCACCATTTAGGAAGGCACTCTTTAACTCCATTTGATGGATGTCTAATTCATAAAAATTGTTGTAGTGGCAACTAATAACTGACTGGGAGTAATCCTTGTGACCAATGAATAGATATTAAAGAAACAATACCCTCTTTCTATTTATAACCTTTTATAACGAGACGAACCTTGCATGTATCTATTTATCCATTAGTTTTCATTTTCCTCTTAAATATTCATCTACAACCTAAAGGTTTATTTCCAGGAAGAAGATGCACCAATTCCAATGTAAAATTGTGCATCAGGGAATCAATTTTACGATTCACTACCTCTTTCTAAAGAGAAGCTTCAGGAGTAGACATAGCTTCCTTAAAGGTTTTGGGCTTACTTTGCAACAAAGACATTATAAAATCTGACCTAGAGGATGTTGAGGTCTTAACTCTCTTGTTATTCTGGGTTCGATCTTTTTTCTAGATGTAGTCTCTTTATTTACATATGTTTGATCATATGTCCTTTTAGAAGAATTTAGTGCTTGTCATCCCTATATGGATAAAGCATATTGAGAAACCTTGTATTTCGAGATCCGATAATTGTATTCTCGTGACTATCAGTTATTTTAATTTATGCACAAGAAATCTATACACAACATTATTCTATAATTATCCAATAAAAATGCAGTCCATGGTTTATTGTCCTGTCTTAAACATCTTAGGAGTTGAACCACCCACTATAGCTAGCAACCCCAATGCCTTATATATTTGTCGAAAGGTGGTCGACCTTTATTCAGCTCATAAAAAGTCTTGTTAAGTATTTTTGTAAGGTATCTTATTCAAAATATGATTTGTAATTAATACCACCTCCCCACATAAACTGTAAGGAAATCTTGAACTAATCAGCATGTATTCATCATTTCCTTTAGTGTTTGGTTCTTGTTGTTCATCAATACCATTTTGTTGAGGAGAACGACCGTCTTTTGATGAATTATCCCTTGTTTAGCACAATATGCCTGAAAAGGACACATATATTGTGTCTCTTTATCTCTTGCTAGTACCTTGATATTCTTGCCAAGTTGATTTCTACCTCAGCTTTATATTGTTTAAATACTTCTAAACTTTCATCTTTAGACCTAAGTAAATAAATATAACAATATTTTGTACAATCATCAGTAAAAGTAATAAATACTTTTTTCCACCTCTTGTTTGCACAAATTTCAAATCAAGAACATCATTGTGGATTAACTCCAAATGTTTTGAAGTTTTCCCCATAGATTTGAAGGATCTCCTTGTTAACTTGATTGTATACGTACTTTTCATTTCTTTGTGTGTATTAAAATTCACAATTTGAATTAGATGCATACTCATAAATCTATGTAAATAATCAAAGTTTATTCATCCTAATAAATTAAGAGACTCAAGAAAGTAAACAGAAGAAATATTCTCATTAATATTTTTGTGGCTTGAAATCTCATCAAATAAATTCTGCATAATGGCAAGGGCTTTAACACTTAGCTTATACATGCCTTCATAAAGCTAACCTTTGCCTACAGAATCAAATCCTTTCTTGAGTATAATTTTATTAGAATTAAACTTCATAGTAATTGTGGCCTTTCTCAACATGATTTGGATACTAATGTTGTGTTTGTTATCATTTTATGATATGATACTTATTTTATTTAATAGCTTATGCAAAAAGTGTGCTTGTTTTTAGCTTTTAATAAGATGACTTATTCCTTGTTGTAAAAAATAAGATGGCATTTGAGAGCTTATTTGCTTATTGGGACACGGTAAGAATTATGCAAAAATTTAATAAATTTTTACTTTCCAGCATTACCTTCAATAACTTGTCATGATACTAACACTATCCTCATTTTATCTTTTTTCCTCCATTGATTAGAAGAAAGCCCTAACCTTTCTCTTTATATAAGAAAACAAAAAGGAAAAATCAAGCTTTAATATGTGGTCCAAAATAAAAAAATTCAAGCATTACTCGTGCTTAGAACAATGCTAGTTGAATATTGTACCACCATAATCATCTGGTATTTTTGTTAAAAATCTTATCGCACCCATTTTCTCTTAGGTTGCATTTCATGGAAAAGCCTCCATAAATTGAAATGTAACTTGTCAATTTGTACTCATAACATAAAAACTAGAAAGGAAAAACAACATGAACCATTATAGCATAAGCATTGTTCTGCTTCCCCTTCTAGCTTAGCTTCAAGAAGAGCACTATCAATTGCATTTATTTGAATTTTTTTCTTATCAGTAGTTGTAAGCATAGTTTTTTTTTTCTTTTCTTTTTTATGGCCTTCAAGTGTAAAGTATCCATTTGACCTGCTTAGAGATTGTATTACACAAAATTTTCAAGGGTCAAGATTCATCTAGAAAAATTAAGCAAATGCATTGACAAATGACAAAGTAGCATGTTTAGGATTACAAATTTTCCATTGGTTTGTATAGATAATAGGTATAAACAACTTCAAAAAGAAGTTTACTTGGGCTAATTCTTAGGTGATGGTTCAACCCCTACAAATGTTAAAAAATTGGGATATGTAATTCACTTTTCTCTTGATCTCACTTATGCTGACAAAAGATGTGGTAGGAATGCTTATTTGGGTTTGTAGAACTGTTGAACCTTGGAAGATGAGAGTTGTTGTTGGTAATTTGATATGTTTTCAGGAACTTCTAATTAATTGTGCTGAGAAAAGAGATCCTTAAAGTATAAAGTTGAAACTCAGCTGCTACAATGGTGTTTCCAATAGAAAACTAAACAATTTAGGTGGTCCAAATGGTGGCCAAAGTGGTCATAATCCTTGTGATCAAAATTGGCAAGTTTATGGTGATTATTAGAGCAATAATGTGAATAGCAGCTTAAGCAAGTAGCTAGACAATTAAACTAAAATTCTAGATCATTCTTCAGGCTAAACCATGGAGCAAAGTTGATAGAAAATCTAGAGAAGAATTGTGCCAAAGTTGCAAAATGGCAAGCATTGTAGAAGGTTTCTACAATTCAAATTGCTACTAAGTTTTGGGGAAAATTCTAGAGTGTTTTGGTATTTAAACGTGTTGTAAATTATTGATAGGTATTGACAAAGCCATCATAGGAATCATATAAGGAAAGCTTCATTAGAGGAACTATATAAGGGACAGATCAATTTGTATATATATATTCTAAATCAATTAGTACATTTTCCTTCCATAGATTAAGGCAATATTGTAGGATATTATTGTTAGAAACATAGCTTTATATCACACTATTAATATGCATATCTTATATCAATGAAAACAGCCTTTTGAGCATTTCTCACTTTTTACATGGTACCAAAGCAGGTTTCTTAGGTAACCTGCTTTGACAAAACCCAAAAAAATAAAAAAAAAAAAACCCTTGAAACTCACATTAGTTGGCTACATCTTTCAACATGACAGATGACTCAAGTTCTAATATTGGAGTCACTAAAGCTAGAAAACAAATAGAGAATGATAAAGAAATGGTGGATGATATTAATTCACCATATTACTTACAAGCATTAGACCATCTCGGCCTATTTTTGTGGCCAGCATGTTGAGTGAAAAAGGAGGAAACTACTTCACATGGGGAATGAGCATGCTAAATGCATTGGATTCAAAGGCAAAAACTAGGTTCATCGACAAATCGCTTGACAAACCAGAAGCAAACTCGCCACTATTACTACCATAGATCAAATGCAACGCCATGGTCAGGTTATGGCTTGTCAACTTCATATGCAAAGAATTGCAAAATAGTGTAATCTATGTAAATAAAGCAAAATGAGATATGGGATAATTTAAAGGAGCGTTTCTTGCAAGGAAACACATCTAAGATATATTAATTACGATGAGAGATTGCTCTTCTACAACAAGAGAAGGCAATAATCACATCGTATTATGGAAAATTATGAGGGCTTTGGGAACCCAATGCCTTGTGGCTTGTGGATGTATTTGTGGAGCAACCAAAATGATGCAATAAATACGAGAGCAAGAAAAGGTCTATGATTTTTTTATGGGGCTAAATAATGAGTTTATCACAATCAGATCACAGATTTGGTTCTTGACCCGTTACCCAACTTAAGTGTACATTTGCGATTATGGCTCAAGAAGAAAATTAGCAGCACATCATGGCTTAAAGAAACCACAACATGAGACATCAGTACTTATGGTCAAAGAAGGAAATACAATAAACAAAGGCAATAACAAACCAACTTCTCAACACTGTACGAAGTTTGGACATATAAAAGAGCAATGTTATGAAATCACTGGGTATCCACCACACTGGAAAAAGAAGATTGGCAAAATAGGAGGAAAAATAGGACCAAACTAGGTGGGGCAAAATCTTGGTAAAAAAAGTGCAAATTATGCAGGTTGTCATGTGCAAACCAATGAGCAAAAGGCCAAGAATAGTACAAAGTAGCAGCACCTTATCCCACACCTCACTAAAACACAAATCTAGCAGCTAGTCAACCTTTTAAATAGCCAATTAGTTAATCCAACAGCCAATAGCATTGAATGTTTAGGTATGATAAGAAATTCATTATCATGGGTAATTGATTTTGGAGCTACAGAGCATTTCATATGCAAGCCAAAACTCTTGTCAAATAGATTGGAGAACCCTGACATATCATTAGTTCGAATTCCTGATAGAAGAGCCATACCTGTACAATTTATTGGGCAAATCATACTTGGAAATAACTTGACATTGAACCAAGTGTTAGAAGTGCCCGAATTCAATTGCAATTTGTTGTTTGTTTTTGATGAATTCCTTATCAATATGCAAGTGCATGTGATTGCATACAAATAATATAGAGTGAGTGAGAGACTAATCCTATGAGGACCTAATTTCTGAATTTGCTAACTACCAACTCATTATTCTATCTAATTCAAACAATAAAAAATATGGGGATTTTGTGAAACTAAAACTAAAGGAATTGAAAGTAAACAAGCAAAGTAAATAAAGACAAGGATAAAGTGTTCTAGTAATTGAGACCTAGGATTACAATTTCCCTTAGTTGGTTAATTTATTACCTAGCAACTGTAACGTCCTTATATCTTTTAAGTTAGGTTTAGAAAATAATAATAATAATAATAATAATAATAATAATAATAATAATAATAATAATAATAATAATAATAATAATAATAATAATAGAAAGAGACCTACCTAGAATAGGTTTCTTATTAAAAAATAAATAAAATAAAATTTTGACCTAATATAAGGAAAACTTTTATAATAATAATAATAATAATAATAATAATAATAATAATAATAATAATAATAGAAAGAGACCTACCTAGAATAGGTTTCTTATTAAAAAATAAATAAAATAAAATTTTGACCTAATATAAGGAAAACTTTTATACGCTTTGCAGAAAAGAACACCTAGGGTTAGGTTGTGAGATTGCTTTTTAGTAGGAGGTTTCTGATTAACAGAGGTTTTTACAAAAGGATCAAAAGGAGGTAAGTGGTTAATCATTACTTTAATTTATTTACTCTTTTAATTTTTTTTCTTCTGTTTTTCTTCGTGTCTCTTTGTAATACTAGGATCATGTGAATCTTTAAATTTATTGATGATGATAATGTAAAAGAAAAAAATAAGAAAACAAAAATCCTTTTGAGTCATGAATAGTGGCGCAGTGATGTAACAAAATTGATTTGTGATTTGCTTGCTGTCAGTTGTGTGTGAAAAAGGGGGGAAAAAAAGAAAAAGCGAAAAAAAAGAAGTTTCATGAACAGTGCGCGTGTACTATTTCATGAACAGTGGGGGCATTGTTCATGAACAGTGACGAGACACTGTTCATGTACAATGTGAAAAGTGATTTGTTTTAAAAAAAAGAATTTGACTTGTAATTTGTTTTGTTTTTTGTACTTTCTCTTCGTAATTATAGTTTCTAAATAGGATTTCATAATAATTTCTTTCTTATGATTTTATTAAATTAAATGTTGTAGCAGTTTCAGCTAGTAAGATTAGATATTGCATGACCTATGCTTTTCAATATTTCTTTTTGAAAAATTGTGAAGTCTGGAATATATCTGAATGGCTGCAAACTCAAGACCCTGTTGGTAGTGGTTAAACACCAATAACATCGGAATAGTGCACTATCATAAGATTGGAATTCCTCTTGGGCTTTTGGTGGTTTTGAGCTTATCAAACCACACTACGTCAGAACGGTGCTACCCGTCTGTAGCCACAGCCACCTTATTGAATATGTGACTTTGGTCTTCAATTTGTTACTCTCTACATTTATTCATAGAGAAATTGTGAAGTGCTAGTTGTGTAGTTTTGTCATTGCGAATTCGTATCAATTGGTAATTATTGGAAACTAGGTTTATGTGTCATTTGATTTTTGCTTGTCTTACATATTATTGTTTTATTGTTGTGAGGATCCTCTTACTGAGATTGTTCTCATTAGTTTCTATGTATTTTTGCGAATTTTGTTTTCCTTGTTGTGCTGCAGAAGAAGAGGAATAGACTTGGGATACGACTACTTGGAACTTTTAGAGTAGATTATTAATAAGGCCCCTTGTCCGAGTGATGTCAACAACTTTTGCTATATTTTCTTTCGAACAAATTGTTGCAAATTGCATTGTTTTTTTTTTTTTTGAATAATACATGAGACTTAGAAGTAGATTGAAATCTCTTGATTTCTTGCTTAGAGGTCTGATATTTCACATTGACTATTGTCAGTTGCTTGATTCTTCGTTTTATTATATTGAAAGTTAGAGCCTTGCGCATTCGGGAAGGTCATCCCTTTTCTAGAGCGCGGCGCGTTACGCCCAATAAAGGTTTATGGTTCTTGGGGCGTGACAGCAACTCTTGTATTTACCTAATTTAATCCTTGGTGCTAATCTTGAATTCTAATGTTTCTAGGTTTTCCTCCCAGATGCAAATAGAACTAATCCTCTTTCTACCTCTATCTATATTCCAATGCTAGATTATTAACACGGGTTGATAAAGAACGGATTCTTTTACAGTGCCTAAGGTGACAAGGTCATTCTTGCCTTAACACAGAGCAAATCAACCTAAGCCACTTACGTTAATTTGTTCTCAAGCTATTCAATCTAGATCTCACCTTAATCTCCTTTTCCAATTCAATTAGGGTTTATCACGCATATTGGTGGCCAAGCAATATAATAAAATCAAGCATAGGATCGAACAAACACCAAAGAAATAAATTGGAATAAAAAGAAGCTATTCAAATAAATAATTATAAATTTTCCATGCAATCCTTGAATGAAGAGTTTAATTCATGTTAGAACAAGAAAAGAGCATAAAACATTCAATAGATCTCAAATCCATGACTAAAGTAACAAAAAGATGTTAAAAGAAAGAAAACTTATGGAGTTATTGGTCTCCAACGTATTATCCAACTTCTAGGGGCTCCTTTTTATGAAAAAGGAGTACAAAATTAGGTTTTTATAGCTATTTGGCTACATTTCATACCATACTTTTAAGCCCAAGTGTATAGGTTTCACCTAGGCAACAAAAAGTTTGCTTGGGCGAGAAAAATTTTGACAGCATTTTTTTCTAGCTCCACTTCGTTCTCCTAAGCAAAAGTTGATCTCGCCTAGGTGAATGTCACTGAGGATCCATCTTTTCTTCAAGCTTAGTTTTGCCTAGGTGAGAACTAGCGCCGCCTAGGCAAAAGCCTTGCTATCTGCACACTTTTTCTTCAACTTTTCCATGCTTCTAATAGTTAAAATAGCCCAAAAATGGATATTTTGGTCCCAGGGTATCTACCAAATTTATTCCTACCCAAAATACATCAAAACATAACATGAGTAGATGCTATCCACAAATTTATCAAAAACAAACACATAAAGATCCAAATTCATATGGAAAACTCCAGAATCCTACGTAAAATAACAACAAAATAACTCTATTTCATAGAGTTATCACAGCCCCAAAGTTAGGATTTTGCATGACCCGAGCAAAACAAATGAAAGTTCAATAGCCAAAATGTAAACCAGTTAAAAATCAAGAGAACTTGATCCACACTTCTCAATGTCAATCAACTAAAATGCTCAATCCTGCCATCAACAAAATAACCTTATGTGTGTGAATTGCAATGGAATGCGTGCAGTTTACACTTAGTTTATACTCAACTCTCACGTCTCTCTCTAATCAATTAGGGCTAGACCACCATCTAAGATCAATAGGTCTTTCCAGGTTGTAACATCAAGCAAGGGATAAGGTGCGGTATATATGGATAGTAGTAAGGCTAATCAATCCCTAATAATTGGGTGTTCTGGGACCAAATGAGCTTCGCTTTAATAACCTAAATCACATACAAATTGCCTTTATACCTTTTCAAGCATCAACCCACGTGAATGAAAACAAATAACAACTCCTAAACTTACTTCTTTGTACATCTTGAGGAACATACTCGAAAGTTGCATTTTTTTCCTTTTTCTTTTTATACTCATTTTTTTATTTTTCTCAACTTTTTTTCTCTTTTTTTTTCATGTTCCCAAGATAGAAAAAATTATGCACAAGAAACATAAATGGATTCTATATGCCTACTTTTCATACCCATTCTCCACTAATATAGATAATACACTACCAAGAATCAATAGGACTTTTTAGGGTTGTAGAGCAAGGCTCGGGTTCAGGGGTACAAAAGAAAGGATATAATATGATTCACAAAGAAAAAGAACAAGAGACTCACATGAATCCACAATGAAGCACAACACTCTCAATTGTAACTCGAGACAACAAAAACTCACACCCTTACTGTTCCTTCTTCACCTTTAACCCTTTTGTTTTCCCAAATTCCTTTCACCTTTTCTTCTTTTTCTCACATTGATAATATTTTGGGATGCACATATTCTTCCTCTTCTTCTCATTTTCCCAAACACTTTTCTTTCGTTTCTTTCTATTTATTTATTTTTCTCAAACAGATGGAGTGATTCTGAGCAAACAATTTTTCTCTCTCTCTTTCTCTCCCAAGAGTAATTTGCACAGATTTTGCAACACAATTTCCTCACCCCTTTTCAAAGGATTCTACCCTTATTTCATCATGGATCCAATAAGTTCTCTTGAAGGATAAGGATAATTAATAGCTAGTTTTGGGGAACAAGGTTGATGACATTTAACAAAGAAAAGGCTATCAAGTATAAAGGCTCAAAGGGTTGATTAGGGGTACAATGACATAGGGTTGGCTTCAAAGGCTCAAACTATCTAAAGAGGGGCCTAAATCATTTTCTTGGAGATGCATTGTCTAGGATTTTACCTCGAGAGATACTCAAGTAGGTTCTAGAATTCAATAATGAAAACAAAATAGATTTCTCTAATCCACATAACCCTTCAAGGAAGCAAAACAAGTATACTCATGCTTATATGGATTTCTACAAGGATTAATGCCAGACACAACGATAGCTCAAAAATATAAATCATACACTTCACACACTTAGCTCATTTGATCTTCAAACATTCTAATTACTAAGGATACTAGGATGCAAGTCACATTTATTTCAAGCAAGGATAATTTTTCTAGGTTAAAGAAAGAAAAGGCTAAGGCTCAACACAAGCTATTGGGCAAACACACATAACCGGGTTGGCTTGAAAGGCTCAGATGGTCCAAACAAGTGCCTAAATCGTCTCCTAAATGATGGCCTCGCTCGATATTTCACCTCGAGAGTAAAGAAAATAGATTTTACAGGAACAACACTCAATGGAGCATAATCCAAGTGTAAACCTTCTTTAAACCAGCAACACAAACCATCGACATTATGCTCAAAATTTGAGGCTATTCACCATAACAGGCCCGCACCTAATTAACAACACCAGAACATGCAATCAAATTCCCAGGCTTTTTGACCCTTTTGCCCTTTTCTTTTCAAAATTTTCCTTTTTCTTTTGGAAACAAATAACTAGAACACCATCAAAGAAGCAAAACAACAAATAAGAGAAAACAAACCATTACCAAATACACGAATACAAAACCAACTAAACAAAATGACTCCCCACTGCCAAACCTACAATCCTCTTTCTCTTCAATGGGGGCCGAAAAATAAAAATTCAACCAAATTCAAACATGAACTGAACACGAGAAAGATAAACACAAAATAAAAACTCAACATGCACGACATAAGTAAATGAGACACAAGCACCATGAAAAATTAAAACAAAAGGAACAGAGTACTCCTATGAGGTGACTATCCATTCTCTTTGGCGTCGCAATTACGTGCCTGTGCACCGTCTGCAGAATCATGGTTATAAGGAAGTGGAAACTGAACTCTGATTTCCGAGCTAGGCACCTTTAGATACTTAAATCCTTGGGGCATGTACTTCACCATAGCCATCATACGGCTTAAGTTACAAACAAACATGCTCTCTTAGACCTTCATCATATGATCTAGGTTTTCACGGGTCACTATATATCGCCTCCCACATATCGTATGTGTCTCTCCATGAATCACAGATTGAATCGACAGAGCTATACTTGAACTGGCTTGATTCCTACCTCCCATGGTCCACAAAACATACTCAAAGTACTACTTTGTATTCAAATCATAAGTTGTATTTTTTGGCAGCTTTATTGGCAAGAAAATAATTGTGTCTATAACGCACAATGAAGGTGGATCTAGATATTCATTTGGTTGCAATCGGGCTCTAACACGAAGACACAATTCTGTAATGAGACTCAGGAACCATAACATTATCGTTGTCCTTAGGTGCTCCTTAATTTTCTGACATAAAACGTTGCCCATGTTGAGCAAATGACAGACCAAGATGCCAAATAGCAACATATATGTCTCCTCAATCACTTCAGTATATTGGGTCTTGGGAATAGGATGGTACGAGATAACACGCAGCCATACCTTTACCTGACGAGAGAAATTAGCCGATTGGATTATTCGAGAACTAATGCGTCCTATGTCGGCTCCTTTCCCTTGTGTCAACTCTTCATACACCATTTCATAGTCAATGTCCCCTAGATGAATGTCTTGTATCCATTGTTTATTGGCCCCAGACCATAAAATTCATTGATCCTCTCTGGTGCAAAGCTCACTTGTTTTTCTCACATAACATGTGTCATCCACCTGCTCTGGTAGATTTGCATAGAACTCTCAAATTATCAATGGGTATGAATTTGCCAGTGTCTTAGAGAGCATTTCCCATCTTCTACTAATAACATAATGGCTATACAGCTCCACCTTCATTGGTCGATATGTGGTATTTGCTTGTTATGGTGGGCGAAGTTGAACCCTTTTCATAATGAATCAGCTTAGTACGAATGCTTTCATATGTCTCTTCGGCTTTTGCTGATACAACATGATGTGAATCATATGACATTGCTATTTGCTTTGACTTCTTCTTCAGTGTACCTATAAAACTTTCACTAACCACAATTTTTCTCTTTTTTTTTTTTTTGAAACTTTTGTAGGACCTTCTTCTTCTTATGCAACTGTTCTACTTCTGTTCTAATACAAAACAATCTCATATACAAAGGAAATTTTATAGCATATCTATTTACAAAATACTAATCTCAAGCAAACCCAATTGATAAAAGAACTACTTTTTTTGCAAACCTTTTTGTAAAAACATCAATTTCAAAAAAACCCACATGCAAAGTCACTAATTTTATGCAAACCAACTTATTAAAACACCATGTTCTTGCAACCCCATTTATGAAACACCAAGTTCAAACAAACCCACATGCAAAATCAAAACAAAAAACAAAGGAGGAGAAAAATTGTGGTTAGTGAAAGTTTTTCAGGCACAATGAAGAGGAAGTCAAAGCAAGCAACAATGTCATACGATTCCATCGTTTTGTATTGGCATAAGTGGATAAGAGATATGAAAGCATCAATATTAAGCCGATTCATTACGAAAAGGGGTTCGACTTCACCCACAATAACCAAGCGAACACCACATATCAACCAATAGAGGTGGAGCTGTCTAGCCATCATGCGATTAGTAGAGGATGGAAATGTTTTGTGGGACACCGTCAAATTCATACCCACTGATAGTTCGAGAGTTCTATGGAAATCTACTAGAATGGGTGGATGACACATATTACGTGTGGGGAAAACGAGTAAGCTTTACACCAGAGAAGATCAATGAATATTATGGTCTGGAATCGATTCCAAACGATGGGTACACGACATTCATCAAGGGGGACATCAACTACGAGATGGTGTATGAAGTGTTGACATAAAGAAAAGGAGCCGACATAGTATGCATTAGTTCTCGAATCATCCAATTGGCTAATTTCTCCTATGAGATGAAGATATGGCAGCATTTTATCTCGTACCTATCTCATTCCCACTGCCTAATTTACTGAAGTGAGTGAGGAGACATATATGTTGCTATTTAATATCTTGGTCCGTCATTCTCTTGACGTGCGCAACTTTATATGTTAGAAAATCAAGGCGCACCCAAAGACAATGAGAATCGTATGGTTCTCCAGTCTCATTACAGAATTGTCTTTATGCTAAAGTCTGATTGCAGCCGAATAAACAACTAGATCCGCAACTACTGTGCATTACAAACACAATTAGGCCTGTTTAAATTGGCTTTTTTATTCAAGAAAAAATATTTTTTTAAGGAAAAAATAATTTTTTTTAAAAGTTACATTAAATATGCAATAATTATTTGATTTGGCTTCCAAAAAAGTTAAAACTTTGCAAAAAGCTCAAATACAGCTTTTTTTAAAAATCAAAATTTTTAGCTTATCAAAAAAAGCTATTTTTTTAAAAACTGTTAAAAAAGTGCTTATTAAAAAAGCCAATCCAAATGGGCCCTTATTTTCTCGCAAATAAAGCCACCAAAAGATGTAGTTTATGATGTGAATACAAAGCCGTATTTTGAGCATGTTTTGCAAACCATGGAAGGTAGGAATTGAGTCAGTTTAAGTTCAACTTCACCGATTCAATCTGTGATGCATGGAAAGACACGTACAAGACACAGGAGACGATCAACAATGACCTGTGAAGACCTGGATCATATGATGAGGGTCTAAAAGAGCATGCACACTTGTAACTTAAGTCATATAACGGTTATGGTAGAGCACATATGCCAAAGATTTGGTATTTGCCTCATTACGGTGGGTGAAGTCAAACCTCTTTTCGTAATTAATCGGCTTAGTACTGATGCTTTCATATCTCTTCTCTGCTTTCACCGATATAAAACAATGAAAATCATATGCTGTTGTTGCTTGCTTTGACTTCCTTCTCATTGTACTCTTAAAACTTTCGTTAACCATATTTTTTTTTGAAACTTTTACAAGACCTTCTTCTTCTTATGCAACTTTGCTACTTCTTCTCTAATACAAAACAATCTCGCCTACAAAGGAACTTTTCTAGCACAGCCACTTACAAAATACCAATGTCAAGCAAATCCAATTCCTAAAAACACCATTTTCTTGTAAACCCATTTGTGAAAACATCAATTTCAAACAAACCCGCATGCAAAGTCAACAATTTTATGCAAAGCCACTTGTTAAAACACCATGTTCTTGCAAACCAATTTGTGGAAACACCAATTTTAAACAAAATCACATGCAAAATCAATAATTTTATGCAAATCCACTTAGAAAATCTTCACTTTTTAGCACACCCACTTGGAAAATCCATACTTTTTAGAAAATCCACTTGAAAAATCAAAACTTTTTAGCAAATTCACTTGGAAAATCTTTGTTTCTTGCAAGAATAAGTAAGACAAAGAAAAAGAAACAAACCAAAAAAAAAAAGAAAAATGAAGAAGAAGTACTAAATCGGTGGCCAGATAGTGGCAGCAGTGGTCGGACGATGGCAGTAGTACTGGTTGGCGGTGGGTCGTGCTAAGTTGTTCTCTTATTTTCTTCTATTCTTGTTTTGCGTAAGCTTATGCAACTATGGTTATCTTTGTATGGTGTTTGATGGTTGATTCTTATTGTTTTAAGGTGGTTGTGTGGTGGTTATGGAGGATCGTATGGTGGGAATGGGTGGTTGTGAAGGATGAATGATGGTGTCTTGATGGAAGATTTGAAGTATGATTGGTGATTTGTAAGATGAATGTTGGTTTTTTTTATGCTTTTATGGTGGTTGTTGTATTACTTGGTGGTGTTGATAGAGGATAAGTGGTGGTAGTAGGTGTTGCTATGGGATGCAGTTGGTGGGTAGATGAAGAAGATAGGGTCAGATTAGGGTTTGTAAGAAAAGATAGTTTATATGTCTCTTTTAGTGTCATTTAGGCAAAGTGCTTTCTACCTATCAAATTTAAAAACAATTTTCTCCACTTTGCCTAGGAGAAAAAATGTCTGCCTGAACACACTGCTAATTTTTTTTAACTTCGCCTAGGCAAATTGCTCTCTGACCACCAAGTGTAAAAAAATTTCATAGCTTCGCCTAGGTGAAAAAATGTTTGCTTGGATGAAGTGCTTTCTACCCACCAATTCTAAAATTTGCCTGGGTGAACTTCTTTCCATCCACCAACTTTTTTTTTTCACAATTTCGCAAGGCAAAAAATTATTTGCCTAGGTGAACTTCTTTTTGCCTATCACTACTCTAGCCTCTTTTTCTTGCCACATCTTGCTGCATAATTGCTGGAAAAGTGTTGGGAAATAATCAAACTTCATTCCTTATCAAATTTGCTACTCATAACCCTTAAACTTTTGTCAAACTCTTCTACCTAATGATAAAAATCAAGAAATAAGCATTAAGACTCAAAGGACACATGCTATCTATTATTTACAGAACAAAAGAAAATGACAGGAAAATTGCAAAACTTGGTTTTCCTCCAAAGAAAAGCCTTAATTATAGTCATAGCATGACTTTCTTGCGAGTCTATGCTGCATCCCAAAGCACCAACGTGGCCACTTGGCGATTAAAGTCACCTCTTAAGTACGTCTTTAGCCTTTGCCATTGACTTTGAAAATCCTTTCTATGTGTTTGTCTTCTATCTTCACAGCTCCATATGGAAAGACTTCAACTGCACAAAATCACTTGACCACCACGATTCAAGTTTCCTGGGGAAAAGCATCAAACGTGAGCTATAAAGGAGCACTCTTTAGCCCGGTTCAAACCGTTCTTCCACAATCTTGCTGTCGTGCCACCTCTTCATTCTTTCCTTGTACATTTTTGCATTTTCGTAGGCTTGCATTCTGAACTCGTTAAATTCATTCAGTTGAAGAAGAAGTTTTTCCCCTATAGCAATAAAATCAAAGTTAAGCTTTTGAACTACTCAAGATGCTTTATGTTCTAATTCAACAAGTAGATGGCAAGCCTTGCCAAACACCAGCTGATATGGGGACGTAGTTTTAAAAGCCGTTCTATATGCCCAAGGATTGTCATCTAACTTCTTTGACCAATCCTTCCTTGTCAAGCTTACTGTCATCTCCAAAATTTGTTTGCTTTCTCAATTAGACACCTCTGCTTGCCTATTCGTCTAAGAATGACAGGCAAGAGCTACTTTATGTGTGACACCATACTTCTGTAACAACAAAGAGAATTGCTTATTATAAAAGTGTGTCCCTTCGGCACTAATGATTGCTCGAGGTATTCCAAACTGAGTAAAAATGTTCCTCTTTGGAAAGCCTATAACCACACCTACATCATTAATAGGGGCAACAATTGCTTCCACCCACTTGGACACATAATCCATAGCTAATTAGATATATGAGTTATTAAGACAAGATAAATGGCCCCATGAAGTCATTCCTTAAACATCAAATACCTTCACTTTTAACATATAATCTAAAGGCATTTCATTTTTCATAGAGATGCTACTTGTTCTTTGGCATTTATCACATTTCTTCACAAATTCATGGGCATCTTAAAAAGAGTAAGCCAATAAAAACCTAATTGGAGAACTTTCACAGCTATTTTATCACCTCAAAAGTGGCCTTCATATGGTGAATCATGGCGTTGCCTTAAAATACTTTCTATCTCTTCTTTTGAGGCACATCTTCTAAGAACATTATCAGGACATAACTTGAATAACAAGGGCTCATCCCATTGATAGAACTTTACCTGGTGTAGAAACCTTTTCTTCTGCTGATAATTGAAATTTGGAGGTATGATTTTGCTTATCGAGTTGTTGACAAAATCTGCATACCAAGGCAACTTCTTCAAAGTGACTGCAAACAACCTCTTATCTAGAAACAACTCATTGATTGCCAAAAATCCAGTTGATCTGTTGCTTCATCATCTGAACCTTTCCTATCCTTAATCTCTAAGTTAAACTCTTACAAAAGTAGCACCCATCGGATCAAGCGCCGCTTGGCATCCTTCTTTTCCATAGGGTACTTGATGACATAATGATTAGTATAGACAATGACCTTGGTGCCTACTAAATAAGACTTGAACTTTTCAAAGGTATAATCCATAACAAGCAATTCTTTTTCTGTAGTAGTATAATTCAACTGAGCATTAGAAAAAGTCTTACTTTTATAGTAAATAGAATGAAATACCTTGTTCTTCCTCTACCCCATAACCGCTCCTATCATAAAGTCACTAGCATTACACATGAGTTCAAAAGAAAGACTCTAATATGGAACTATGGTTATTGGTGCGGATGCCAATCTTTGCTTAAGATCAAGAAATACCATTAGACAAGAATTATCAAACTTGAAACGTACCTCTTTCTCCAACAAGTTACACAATGGCTTTGCAATCTTTGAGAAGTCTTTGATAAATCTCCTATAGAACCTTGTATGGCCAAGAAAATTTCTTACTCCTTTAACTAACGTTAGTAGTGGTATCTTTTCATAGCCTCTATCTTCGCACGATCTATCTCTAGGCCTTTACTTGACACCTTATAGCTAAGAATAATTCCCTCTTACACTATAAAGTGACACTTCTCCCAATTGAGAGTTAAATTATCCAAACAATCATAAAAAGATTCACTAAATACTAAAAAGTCATCTATAAATGCAAACCTTGCTCTATTATGTCAGTGAAAATTGACATCATGCATCTCTAGAATGTGGCTAGAGCATTATACAACCCAAATGGCATTCTAATAAAGGCAAACATTCTATATGGCCATGTAAACGTAGTTTTCCTGATCTTTTGATGCAATGGATATCTGATTATATCTAGAGTACCTATCTAAGAAATAATAAAACTCCTTACTTGTCAACTTGTCAAGTATCTAATCAATAAATGGTAATGGGAAGTGATCCTTTCTTTTGGCCTTGTTTAATTTTCTGTAATCCATGCAGACTCTCTAGTCGGTTACTATTTTGGTAAGAATAAGCTTATTACGCTCATTCACAGCCACTATCATTCCACATTTCTTCAGCACACACTGCACTGGACTTACCCATGAGTTCTTTGAAATAAGATAAATAATCCCTATGTCTAGCCACTTGATTATTTCCTTCTTAACCACTTCCTTCATGATGGGATTCAACATTCTTTGATGCTCCATAACTAGTTTATGATCATTTTCCAAAAGAATCTTATGCATGCAAAAAGAAGGACCAATACCTCAAATATCTGCAATTGACCATCCCATGGCCCTTTTGAATTCTCTCAACATTTTAAGGAGTTTGTCTTGTTGCACATCATCAAGAGAAGCTGAGATAATCAATAGTAATGTTGATTAGCCCCTAAAAAATGCATATTTCAAATGTGATGGCAACTGTTTGAGCTCCAAGGTAGGAGGTTCTTCTACGGATGGTTTTGCCACTTGCAATTTAGTTGACATCTCAATTGGTTCAGAGGCATTTAATGCTTTAATGTACCTAATGATTTCTTTGTTGTCTCTCCTCTCTATACCCTATAATGCTGCTATTAAAGCATCAATTGGATACAGTTCTTCCATAACCTCATCTGCTGTATGCTTTACTACACTCATTAAGGAAACCTTTTCTTGCTCATCAAGAAATTTTAAAGCTAAAAATACATTAAAAGTTACCTGGTCATATTGCACCCATGGTTAGCTATCTTTTCTAAATATCTATTAAAGCATACCCAGTTGCCAAGAATGGTCTACCCAACATTATAGTGATTGGTCTTCCTCTATGTGCAAAACTATAAAATCTGCAGGAAAAATAAACTTGTCCACCTTTACTAACCCATCTTCCTAGATTCCCCATGGATATGCCAAACTCCTATCTGCCAACTACAATTTCATAGAATTGTGCTTGATTTCACCTATCTTATGCCATTTAAAAAATGGATAAAGGCATTAGGTTGATGTTAGTACCCAAGTCACATAAGGCTTTTCCAAAAAATTGCTTGCCAATGGTACACAGGATAGTGAAACTTCCTAGACTTTAAGCTTAGGTGGCAACTTTTTCTTGAGAATGGTGCTACTTTCTTCAGTCAACATTACGGTCTCAAATTCCTCCAATCACCTCTTCCTAAAAAGGATATCTTTCATTAACTTCTTGTAGCTAGTCATTTGTTCCAAAGCTTCTATAAACGAGATATTAATGGACAACTTCTTGAATACCTCCAAAAACTTCTGAAATTGCACTTCTGCTTTTGCTTTTGCAACCTCTAAAGGAATAGAGGAGGAGGATAAACTGGTGCCTTAGTTACTTTTTTTCTACCTCGTCCTTAGACTTCCTCTGGTTTGTCTTTTCTTCTTCTTTCTCTTTTTTTCGAATTTTCAACCCCCTTCTGGCTTCTTAGGAATAGGTTCAAGTTCTTCACCACTCCTTAATGTAATAGCCTAGCACTGCTCTTTACCCTCTTTTCTTGGATTGGTTTCTTTGTCACCAGGTAAAGCTCCCTAAGGACGATTGTTGATTGCATTAAACAATTGCCCTATTTGTGTCTCCAAGGATCTGAAGGCTATATTTTGATTTGAATGATGGCATCTATTTTCTGCATGTATTGCAAAAACATCTCTTCTATTATTGGCTTCTTCTTAGGAACTTGTGGTCTTTGTTGTTGTCAAAAGCCAAGTGGTACATTGGGTCCCTTTAGGGCGTAGGCATTCTAATTGTTGCTCCATGAAAAGTTAAGATGATTTCTTCACCTCAGATAACAAGTCTTGGAATATAGATTGTTTTGTTGTCGAGTCTGATTTCCTACATAATTGACATCCTTTGTAAACGACCTATTATCCTGAACTATTAGGCATCAATTCCCTGAATGGCCTTCTCCACAAAATTCATAGCTCACTTGCACATTTTGAACTTGCTTGACTGGTTGGCTTAAACCCATAATCAAACTATTCAACTTCTTATTCAAAAGTTCAAACTGTGACATAATCTTCACAAAAAATGCTGCTAGCTGATCAACCTCATACAATGCAACTGGTTTATAACAAAAAATCCTCTCATAAGCTCTATAGTTATTGGTGGTTAAGTTCTCCAATATTTGCAATGCATCCTCTAGGTATTAATTTCGCAAAGATCTTCAAGCTGCTCCATTTACTTGATTCATGGAAGAAATGGTCAATCCGTATTAGAAAATTCTAATCTTTTGTTGGTCTAAAAGGTGTGGACACTTCCTCAAAAGATCATTGAAGCAGTCATAAGCTTCAAATAGTGTCTCCATCTCTGATTATTACAAATTTTGAATATCCTTAATAAGATTCTCAGTCTTTGCTAGAGGAAAATACTTGTGTAGAAATTTCTCTACAAGTTAATCCCAAGTGGTAATGGAATTGTTGGGCAGTAGTCCAACCAATCTTTAGCTCTCCTACCTATTGAGAAACTGAACAACCTTAACCTTATTGTGTCCTTAGAAACCCCATTAACCTTGAAGTTGTCAATAAATCTCTAAGAAGTTTCGCAAGTATACATTCGGATCCTCTGTTGCTAACCCATGGAACTTATTCTCTCTGATCATCTGTATTATCCCAGAGTCAACCTTGAAGTTGTTGGTCCTAGTGGCAAGTCTCGTAATGCTTGAGTAAATTACACCATAGGATGACATGATATAGTTCCTTATTTTTAGCCTTCGTGGTGACTCAACATTAGTACCATCATCGTTATTCCAAACTTGTAGTGCATTGTTAACGTTGTTTGCGATCTCACCGGATTGCACCTTCTCTTTCCTAACCCTCTTTCTATTCTTCGTGCAAGTTTTCTCAATTTCTAGATGAAAAGGAGTCAATTGTACCTCCTTAGACTTGTACATGCAATAGTAGCTCACACCTAAGTAAAAGAAATAAAAAAGTAAAAGGAAAAATAAGTTTGAGCTCAGATAGCTTGCAAAATAATTAATATTAGCAAAACTAGAGTTTCAGAAATTTTGGTCCCCGGCAATAGCGCCAAAAGCTGGACAGCATTTTTTTTACCTCTACTCCATTCGTCTAGGCAAAAGTTGGTCTCGCCTAGGCAAATATCACTCTAGATCCATCTTTTCTTCGAGTTCTCTTGTTTCACTGAGGTGAGAATTAGCATCGCCAAAGCAAAAGCCTGCCTGTTCACGCAGTTTTTCTTCAACTTTTCTATGCTTCTAGTAGTTAAGATAGCCCAGAAATGGATCTTTTGCTCCTATAACATCTACCAACTTCATTCCTACCCAAAATACATCAAAACATAACATGAGTAGAAGCTATCCATGCCAAATCCATATGAATCCATACATCAAAACATAGAATAGTGTTTTTGATAAATTGTCAAGACACAATTCCATATGATTTTGGCATTTTCTGTATGAATTTATCAAAAACAAACACATATAGATCCAAATTCTTATGAAAAATACCAAAATCCTATGCAAAATAACCACAAAATAACTTTATCTCATAGAAATATCATCTGTAAATAGACTTGCCAAGGATTTGAATCGTGTCTTGATATTTTATTCTGATTTATGTGTCATACAAGACTTGCACTTGAGGAAGAAGATTGGAGTGGCTAGAGTGAGGAACGGTTTATATTATTTAGAGCTGAAGAGTGAGAGGGCAGCACACATGGCGGAAGGCGAGCAAGACACCATTCTCTGTCATGGGCACTTGGGATACATTTCCATTGATGGTTTTTCAGATATTTCCAACTATTCCTTTTCTAAATGTTCTAGCACTTTCGTTTGTGATGCACGTCATTGGGCCCAACAAACAAGATTGAGTTTTCCTGTTAGAAAGAATAAAACAATGGATTCTTTTGAATTGATACATTATGACATATGAGGACCCCATAAAATGTCCTCATATAATGGTGCTCATTATTTTTTCAGTATAGTGGATGAAAAAAGTCATGCAACATAGGTCTATCTGATAAAGAGCAAAGTAGAAGCAACAACTTTTTTAATCCGCTTTTGCAATTGGGTTCACAATCAATTCCAATTACACATAAAAGTCATACGTAGTGATAATAGGATGGAATTTTAACATCAAGAATTAATCAACTTTTATGGAGCACATGGTATTGAACACCAAACTAGTTACGTTTACACAACATAACGAAATCGGGTGGTGGAGCGAGAACACCGTCATTTTTTTTAAAGTTTCACGAGCTCTCAGATTTCATGCTAACTTACCAATTTCTTTTTAGGGAGAGTGCATCCTAACAGCTGCATATCTCATAAACAAAACACTGACATCATTGTTTAATCAAAAGAAGTCGTATGAGATACTCACAAGGAGAACACCAACACATGAACATTTGGTTGCCTTTGCTATGCATTACTGGCTCCAAGATCTCATGATAAATTTGAAGTCCAAGCTTCTCTCGTTATTTTTTTTTTTTTTTGGTTATCTGGCTAGACAAAAGGGATATAAGATATTTGATCTTAACACCAAGAAGATCATTGCGTCACGAGATGTGGTGTGTTACGAGGATTAGTTTCCATTCTGTGAAGAGGAGAAAATCAGTCTAATGAAGGCTCAATCACCCACTCATGAGCACATGTATGCACTAGAAATGTCAATATCAGTTCCACATTATGCCATTCATCAATAAATAATGTTGCCTCAAGATTAATCCAATTGCAACGGATCACTTTGATGCATCATCAAGTATCTTGATAAAGTCTCACACTTGGATACATCTCAATCAACATTTAGCAAACCTTAGACAGATGAGCACAAGGAAGGCTTACCCAACATAAAAAATAATGGGTCAACTCAACCCATCTTAACATCTCCAGTTGATGAGACAATGAGACAACAAAAAGAAGAAACCTGTCAGCTTGGTAATTGCACACGTCATGCATCCCGACGACTCAAAGGATAAGATTTTGTCTTACCTTCCTCACTCCAGCAACATCGCTCTCCCACACAATCCACCAAATCGGTGGTATATCCTCTATCACATTATCTCAGTTAAATAATTATTCGGTTCACATAAAGCTTTCCTAATACCAATCTCTTCGCAAGATGAGCCCATGTTTTTTCATTAGGCAGTAAAACACCAACACTAGCGTGATACAATGACCAAGGAGATAAAGGCATTAGAAGACAACAACATATGAACCGTAAAGTCGCTACCTCCTGGTAAGCGAGCCATTGATTCCAAATGGGTCTACAAGATTAAGTATAAGCCAAATGGGAAAATTGAAAGATACAAGGTGTGACTAGATGCAAAGGGATATACTCAAGTTGAAGGGATAGACTTTCATGAAACTTTTGCACCAGTTGCCAAGTTGGTCACTATATGATGTTGTTTGCTGGCCATAGCCGTCATTAAATGATAAGAGTTGCATCAATTGGATGCCAATAATGCACTCCTCCATGGAGACCTCGAAGAGAAAGTTTACGTAAAAGTTCCTGGAGGGTTTTTGCATCAGGGAGACTAGAGCATGTCAACTTCGAAAATCCATCTATGGTCTTCATCAAAATTCAAAAATTTGGTACGAAAAGTGTTAGAAACTAGAAATAAAATAAAGCAAGATAATAACAAGACATATAGAGACTATAGTAGAAATAATGAATAAACAAGAATAAATGAAATTAGTCGAGGCTTGAGAATCTCGATTTCCTTAAAGGATTTACGCCCCTTCACACAGTAGTAAAGATTATGGCGTATCCTTCCCAGGATACAATGACTACACCTCTTGACTGTGACAGCACACCGAAGCAAGAGCCGGCGAACGAGAACCGTGGGACTCTCTCTGTATAAAGGAAATAAGACTAGTAGAATGCTTATAAAAGTATGCAATATACTAATACAGGAATGTTTGATATTTAGCTCTTTCTGGACTCAGCTATATATAGTGGAGCAAAGAGGAACAGCCAGATAAAAAGCAATTAAGAAAGTAATTAACCTGTCCCTCCAACAGTCAAAAACGCCCAAGAAATAAGCTCACCTGATGCCCAATAAGCAAAACGTGCTGGAGTTTAAATCCTGAGCCTTAATGTCCTTAATGTATCAATTCAAAATCTTCAAGTGTTTTTTCCCAAAAAAAGCGCCGTGTCCCCGGACCAGGTCTGGTCGGGCCTGGCCGTGCAGTGCGGGCGGGCACACACAGGCACACGCGCGTGTGTGCTAATTTTAATACCATGCCCACCATGTATAATCTTTCCTCCATATGCCTTACTGGCATACCTCATAAAGGAATCTATATATAAAGTGAGCAAAAGTTTAATGATTTTTCTATGTGGGATACAAACCCACATACAACCAAATCAAACAACTAAACTAGTAGCACGCTCAACTTTGGTTGCTAATTTCTAATTCACCTTTAATCCGTTTCTAACATGTAAATATATCATGTTAACCCACTCGAAACAAGGAACATAACGATACCAACTACCGACCCTTTTGACGTGCGGGACCTTACTCAAAAATTGAGTCAATATTACTTTGACCTTATGTTAAAGCACTCTATACTAACAAAAAGTTCACAACAACGTTGCTGGAAGATAGATTGACACAATCACAAGCTGATCGCTCAATATTCATGCATTCACGAAATGAAGGGTTTGTGCCATCATAATCTATGTTGATGATGTAATCTTGGTAGGAAATGATCACCAGAAAATCAAAGCATTGAAATAAACACTTGACCAAAGATTTAGCATCAAGAATTTGGGAAAGCATAAATATTTTTTGGGCATCAAAGTAGCATACTCCCCAAAAGGCTTGGTGCTCATTCAACGGAAGCATGTTCTTGACATGTTGACTGAGTGTGGGTTGACTGGTGGTGAGCCAGCCAATTCACGATGGAGCAACAACATAACTTATCAACACTTAAGATGGTCCCGGAAAATATAGGCGTCTAGTGGGGCAACTACTTTATCTGACAATCACAAGAGCGGACATATGTTACCTAGTCCGTATTCTTAGTCAGTTTCTACAATCTTCTTGACAACCTCACTAGGATGCTGCTATTCGGGTCTTTATTATCTAAAAAGAAGTCTAGGCCAAGGCATTTTGCTATCATCTTCTTGTGAACCCTTTTTACGAGCTTATTACGGCGCAAATTGGTTGGGATGCCTTACGAATGGGCAATCTACCACTGGCTATATAATTTTTCTGGGGACTTCACCTATTTCCTGGCGTGCTAAGAACAGTCTATGGTATCACATCATTTGCTAAAGCCAAATGTAGAAGCATGGATACTACTAAAAGTGAAATATTCAATTATGCTGACTGCTTGGTGAATTGACCATCTCGAATTCAGAACCAGTGCCATTGTTCTCTGACAATCGAGCAGCTATTCGTATTTTTACCAATTATATCTCTCATGAACGGACAAAGCATATTGAGATTGACTGTCACATTGTCTAAGAACACATACAGGCAAGAACTTTGGTTCCTCATTTTGTAAATTCTGCTTACCAACTTGCAGGCATTTTCACCAAAGCTTTGGGATGAGATGCCTTCCATGAACTACTTGGCAAGTTGGGCATTTCTATCATCCGTGTGCCAACTTGAAGGGGAGTATTGATAGATATTGAAAAAGCCATCATAGGAATCACATAAGAAAAGCTTCATTAGAGGAACTATATAAGAGACAGATCAATTTGTATATGTATTATAAATTAATTTCTACATTTTCCTTCCATAGATTCAGGCAATATTGTAGGATATTATTGTTAGACACACAGCTTTGTATCACACTATTAATATGCGTATCTTGTATAAATGAAGGTAGCCTTTCGAGCATTTTCCACTCTTTACATAAATATTTAGTTCTAGGGAGCTCTTAACCTATCCAAACTCTTATAGATACCCATGCACTTGCTTATTTGCAAACTATACTTGAGTAAAGTCCTTTTTGGTAAGGTGTATGCTTAAAGTAATCTTCTAATTCTTCTTGTATAGTGTTTGTGTATAACAAAAATGATCCTTTTTTATCCAACCTAATCTCTAAAAGCTCTACAATTATTTTAGGTGTTTCATTTGGTTCTAAGCTAAACATTCTAGTAGCAAAACCATATTCTACTTGTGGCTTATATGTTGGTGCTTAGCTTGGTCCCTTTATGTCTCGTTGGTTAAATAATTAACGGCATTTGACAAACCATCTTAAGTACTTTGACTGACATCTTTTAAATTTACAAAAACACTCTCAATGATTCTTGAACAAGAGTTTGGTACTATTGATTGAAATGAGTCCTTTGAGAGTCAAAAACCTTCTTTAGGCAATAAGAGACCCCTCAAAAAATTTGTTGTCTAATATTACTCTCATTTTGTCCAACAGCCACAATACCAAAACTCTCTGGCAAATGAGAAAACCTAGATAGAACCTACCCCTTGCTTGGGAAACATTATCCATTTCTCTAGACATTAGAGTCATTTCAGGAGCTAAAGGTAATCCTCTATTACCTTAGCTACTTCTATTTTCATGCCTAGATTACTTCAACTTCCATCCTTTAAAGGCACCTACTATGGTCTCCAAAATTGGTTTATGGGTTAAAAACAAATTCAATGAGAATCTCCTCATTTTGGATAAACCTTGTGGGGCTACCTTAGCTAGACCTATATTTTGGGCTTTAAGTCAACAAAGTAGGCCTTTGAATAAGCCTGAAGTCCCTATGAAAAGTCGCGAAGTGCATTAGAATCTTGTGTTTTGTCTTTTTAGTTAAGTAAACTGTTATAATTATAAATAAGGTAACTAGAAAAAATGGTATCTGGAAAAAAAAAAAAAAAAAGAAGAAGCAGTGTTATTGCAATTGAAACCTTCATTCTACAAGGAAAAGACTATCCGTTTGATTACAGTTATGCTGCTATGTTAAAGTCAACTTATGGGTGAACTACTTGCCAGGAAGTAAAAATTACACTAATAAACTATACTAAGTTACACTACTGTTAAACTAAAATATGCTACTGCTACTTTACACTATGCTAGGCTAGGTTAGAAATGTAAAGTAAAATAAAAGAAATTTGTGATGGACTGATAAGTCGGGTGACCATCGGATCCATGGCCCAGTCTTGTCTCTTTCTTTTAATAGTAATTGCAATCTTGTAATTGTTTGTCACCGTCCATTTCATTCCTTATTTTATGCCCATGATCTCTTAACAACTTTTCATCACTAGTTAATTGGGTAATCTTTATGACCGCTTCTAACTACATCGAACTTAGCCTTTGAAGCTCTTCTATGCCCTCACGATTAGCCTCAAAACACCTAATTCGACCCTTCAAGCGCTTGGTCTTTGAAATACTATATTTTGAACTCAATAGGCCACGTTTTCAACCTTAACGACACCTATAAAGCTACCTCAACATATTTTGCTTACATATCCAACTAAGGTGCAATGCCACGTCATAATTATTTTTTGGTAATAATACTCAATCATAATACTTGAATAGGAATTAAAATTTTATTGAGGAACATAATATGATTGTTATATGAGACTTTCAAAATATTAAGCTACAAGAGAATCTTAATAAAAAAGAGAAAAATCATTCAAAATGTGGGCAAGTGATTTATCTTCTTTTATGATTTTATGTGTATCCCAATTATAAGAACACTTTTTTTTTTTAAATTTCTTCTAACCTTTACCATTGGGATTCTTCATATTATATAGCAACAGTAACTATGTACTTTCATTTTACAATTTCACCCTTTGAAGGATGAAAATATTAATATCTTGAAAATGATTTTTCTAGCTTAGAATTATAAAAGTAGACCAATGAATTGAAGTAAAAGTGAAAGGTATAGCCAGCCTTGCATGAAATAATACCTATTAGACAATTTGAATGGAAAACATTATGCCCTTATTAATCTTTACTAATTAATACTAAAAATGTGGTATTATGATAATTAGAAGTTTCATTAAACTCAAAATGATTTACTTCATCACCAGTGAAAGTCAAAAATCATGCGACATAAATAAATTTAAACTAACTATACTTCACCCCACTTAAATTAATCCCGCCATTGACATTAATTTAGGCTCATTTGAATTGATTTTTTTCAAAGCAATTTTTTATATAGCTTCAAAAAAGAGATTTTTCTGAGAAGTTAAAATTTAACTTTTTTTGAAATCTAATTCAAATATTTATTGCAAAAAAAATATACTTTTTTTTTAAGAAAAAAGGGAGCGCTCTTTCAAAAAAAAGATAACTAATCCAAACAGGTCTTAAAGCCAAGCATATAATTAAACAAAAGAAAAGTCTATGGTAATTCAATTAATTTTTCGGAATTACAAAATTCACATAACAATATAGTGTATAATTAGAATATATTTTACAATTTAAAGCAAGGTAGTATACTTGAATTGTCACATCAATAAGTAAGTAATTTGACCCTAAAAGCAAACCTGGACAATGAAAGTGGCACAAAAGAAGTATGATTCACCCCACCAATATTTTGTATATACAAGTTCAATTTCTATCAACACACCATCCCAAGCACATTTGTGCACAAAAATGAAGGTAATAGGAAAACCAATTTTGGTAAAATCACAATCACCCTGCAAAGGTTCTGCCCTGATAAAGGCCAAAGCAAGAGGTGGACTACCAATTAGTCAGCAGCCACTTCCAGTTTCTAAAGATTGATTAAAAGAACATAACCATCTTCTGGCCTCGGTCTGAGAAGTTGAACGCCTCAAACTGGACCTTGAACACCTAACCAAGTGGTCCCTCAAGTTGCGATCAATGCTTCTTGGAACCAAAGAAGAACTAGTATCAGGCGCTCCCATGCACATGCCCGGGTTGATTTTTACAGATGGAAACCTTTGACAGCTCAGAGAGCGGAAAGAAGAACCAAGAGGGGAAATTCCGGCACAATGAACATCAGGTTTGCAAAATGGAGTTTCCAGAGAAGTGGCCTCAGGGTCATCAGCTGTACAGGTGCAGAATGTGAGTGTTATACTCTTTCTTGCAATTTCCTTGGTCAATGGCCTTGTGTCTGCAAGCTTAGAAAATGAAAAAATGCCATGACGGCAGAGGGGACAAGCAATTGAGCCTGGGGGTCCATGAGCTACAGTAGAGGTACCATTCAATGAACATAGGTATAAGGCACACCTCGTGCAGAATTCATGGAAACAACCTGCATGATGACACAACTCATGGAGTTTAAGGTCTATCTGGTATGGCTACCAATGAGAATGCATGGATTTTAATGTGAAAAACTGTACAAAAAGGAAATTTTTCTATAAAATATCCACCCCATGATAAAATTTATTTGCAATATATCATAATAATAACTTTTTGATGACTGTCTTTCTTCAGTAAGTAGAAACTTCACCAAGCTTCGGCCCTATGTACTTCATGTATGCAGAATAGCAAAGTAAGAATGACAAGCAGAACTATTTTCAACAGAATGCAGAGTCTGAAGCAATGCATACCTCCTGCAGCAACTGTGCACTTTCTTTCCAAACAAACCACACATGGGTCTACAGTCGTAGGAAGTGAATCACTGTTTCGCCACCCACATTCTCTGTAAATTATATACAAGAGGAGAAAGGTTTAACAATCCTGGGCAAGATAGGTCACTTTACATTCAAAGAATAAAAAGGAATTTTGAGATATGGATCCTGAAGATATTGGAGATCAATTTGTGTTGCTTCAAGAGTTTGGATATGTATGAGATGCACCTTAGTTTTAGTGTTATGAGTATAAATGAGTAAGTTATCATCCTTGAAAGACTAGGCTGGCCAACTAGCTTGTACATAAACTAAAACTAGCACTAAGAACTTCTATCAAGTCTTTTATGAGTAAAACCTTTATATTTTGAAAATTCCACGCAATGAAATCAACAACTAATAACATTTTGAAGAACACCATAAAATGTAATTGCAATTGTAGTTCCTCGTGTTCCTTTAGCCCCAATAAGTGAAGAGAAACAGAACTTGGTAAAAGCAGAAAGAAGAAATGAAATTTTTATTTCCAAGTCTCATCTCAAAAGTCAGTCCTACTAAATCCCACCAGCTTAGAAATCATATTCTGTAGAACTCAACTTCTCACATGTTATTATCTCCAAAGCCACAGAATAATGGCAGGATTTTGTACAAACTACACTTTTTCTTTTTATCATTTGGAACCCACTGGAAGGAACAGCATCAAGGACCCATGGTCAACAGGAAGAATGCATATTTGGTAGATCAATATTATAGATTATACTCTTAGTATACCAAAAACATCCAGATAGATATAGGTCTAGATCTAGTGATACTGAATTTTCATGAGAAATAGTCTTGATTTCATTTAGTTCTTCACTTTTTTTAATTCAAAACATTGAAGCTGTGGCATCAGAATATAGGAGATGAACAAAATATTTTACAAAAATGCCAATCAAATTTGACAGCTCAAGAAAAATTTGACTAGGTTGATAATAACCCAACTTACCTAGCAATATTTACAATGCTCATCAGAGGAAGACATAAGTATGGTGAAGGAAGGACTTTCAGCTGGCCTTCTGGCAGCTTGCTAAGAATTCCTTCTAGCCTATCTCTAAGCCACGACTTAGCAACCATCAATGGTGTCCATCTACAGGGAAAAAAAAAGGTAAATTGGATAATTAAACATCATGAAAGAAACTATAATGAAAGAATGATAGTGAAACAAAGATTAATTTTGTTCCACTTGAAGCTTTTACTACACAACACCTCATAAGAGCACTCATTGTATGTCAAAAGGGTATTTGAATGTCCAGCACACTAACCATAGAGAAGTAATAATTTGCATAGGTCTCACGTGAGATAAATACAAAATTAGTGTTAGACAAAGAATTTGGGGAATGATGTTGAAGTGAAATTTTCAGATCCCTGCTTTCAGTCCAGAGGCTCCTTTAATATACCCACTGATGCTGCCTATAGTTTCAACACTCTTAAGGTGAGCTCGGGATTATATATGGCCAATGCTGTTGCAATGCCTTGCCTCGCACTATCTTGGACCAGGACATTGTATCGAGAATATAATGTTTCTGGTCTTGCTAATAACATTGGGTTTCATGCTTGTGTAGCAGCTGGTGGTCAAGGAAACAAAAGTGAAGTAGTGACATAACTTTAATCATTATTGACTTGATTATAAGCAAGTTTGATAAGACTTCACATTTGCAATTAGCTGACATACTTCTCTCACATGTTAAAAACATTTCAAGCTAAGGAAATAGCAGATTATGTATAACATCTCATCTTTTATGTTTTGTCTATTTTGGGAAGGAGAGATGGCCACGTTTTGGTTTTCTTACAGCAGAATCCTTTTCATTGGAGAATAATTTCAAGATAAGATTCTCAAAATCTTCAAGCAGTTCATATTTGGTAACCAGAATGGTTCAAATCCATACTGGAATATGTTAAGATGCAGATTTTCAATAGCTATAAAGCACATGCAAATTGAATTTCATAGTTTAATAAACTAAGAATGACTGATGTTGCTCAAGCAAAACCTTGCAAGTTGCAAGAAGATTCTGGAGTGCAAAATGGTCTGTGCAAAAGTGAAACTGACCAATATTCATTTTTGAAGATGAAAACCATTCACAAAAAGACAGGTAAGCCAATAAGGACTACCTTGTGAATTAAGTACTTAATCTGTACAATTATGAGTAGCTACAGGCATACCCGTTTGCATTTTCAGCAGTCAGACTGGCCCCCCTGGCTATTAAAAGCTGAAAATGTACAAAAGCAGGGATATAGTTAAGGGAAAGATGAAGAAAAGAAAAAGATTCAGGCCATATAATTAAACAGACCTGACAACAGTGTGCATTTCCACCACATGCAGCATAGTGAAGTGGTGTGCTTCCAGCACCTGCAAAGCAAAAGACTCATTTTCATTGATAAAGAAACCACCATAAGTACAGCATAAGAAGATTAATAGTCATTTTCACATTTTTTGGGTTATAGTCCACAAACTATAGGAAATATATATCAAGTTTGCCAGCATATATAGGTTCCTTTCTGTTTCACATAGAAACTGAACAAAATAAATTTTCATTTGATAGTTGTTTTATATATGTCTGTGATGACACATAATCTCAAGCACAGTTTTCCACTTCTCCCAGATCCCCAAGACATAGTAGGAGTATCTTTTTGATTAAAAACCAACTCTAGTATATTGTTTGTAAAAGTAAAATGCCACACTGCAACAAGAAGACTTGAAAATCAGTGTCACTATCACCTATTAAATCAATTGTAGTCCCATCTTCCACGGTAACTTCAATTACGGAAGCTCCTAAATCCAGCAGTAGTTGCACAGTTTCCGCATGCCCATTCAGAGCAGCCATATGAAGGGCAGTGATGCCACCATCACCAGGTCTATTGATCACCTCACGAAGTTCACTAACACAAGCAAAAACATATACTAATCCAATTAACATAACATAAGCAGGGAAAACAACAGACATCTCATAAACACACTTTATAGAATACCTTGTATCAAATTCTGAGATAGACTCTTCATTCTTGGATCTTTTCTTCATGATACTCAAAAAATTAGGAATGCTCGGAATGTAATCGGCAAGGAGTAGTCGTATACATCGAGAATGCCCATTTACAGCAGCCAAGTGAAGCGCAGTCCCACCATTGAGATAATCAGCTCTGTGGATCTAAAATCATGTAAACTGTAAGTTTGGGATGGTTAACTCCCGACACCCCTCTTTCCGTAAATCATAACAAAAAGGAAAGAAGAATATCAAATGCAGCGAGAGAAGGGAAAAGAGAAAGCCATAGAATAGATTAACTTTTAAATGAAAATTGGTTGATATACCAGAAAACTTATTATCATACATTTGCTTTGTAAAGTATTAGAGTCTGAACAACTTCCCAGTGACCATATTGACAAGCTTGCATCAAAGCTGTCTGTTCATCAATACAAAAGAATTGTCAGGCTTTATGATAAACTACATCATCTGTCATAATGCAAACTTTGTTAAGTTATAACATATATATGTCCTGTACATATCACATAGAAAGGTCTAAATGATAATCTACACAGAAATTCAAAGCAAATAGACAGGACAGTCAATTGAGAAAGGAGAATCATGCTCACCTGCCCACGGTAGTTTCTGAGATTAATATCCACTCCAGATTCAATCAATAGAGAAACAATCTAAAGGCAAGGAACAGCAGAATCATTGTCAATACACTATATCTATGTAAATTGTAGATTAAAGTTCTGTCGATCATTCAAAAGCAAACTCATTTTAAACACTATTTTTCACGAACAATCATCACAAGAATATACTGAACAATGTTGTAAGATACCTCATGGTGACCCTGAGCTGCAGAGTAATGAAGGGGAGAATTACGAACACCAAAAGTAGAATATCGAGCAAGGCGTGGATTATATTCCAGTAAAGCCTTGGCTTCCTGAAGATCCCCATCTCTTGCCGCGGTCACGAGCCGCTCCCCAGATGCGGAGCATCCAAACGAGTTCCCAACAAGGCTGAGAAATCTCATGATCACCAAACAACACAAAATTCCCAACCAAGAGAAAAGATATATCAAATCTTTCCCTCCTTCTATCTCCACATACAATCTTAACTCCTTCAAAACTTAATCAACAAATTGATGAACACCCAATGATCCTTAAACCATCAAATCCATCATCTCACAACAAAAATATTACTTGCAGAAACATCCAAAATATATACAATCTTCAAAGCAATGTAGATTTCCAATATCAAAACGAACCCTTTTCCTTAAACACCTCACAGTAATCTAAATAGACCATTCATATATTCTATACACGGTCACACGCAAAACTATGTAATAAACAGTTCTTGATGGTGACTGTTTCTTTATATATACATATATAATGAATGGACCTTTTCAACTCCAAACAATTAACACTTCAATCGGTTATCCTCTGAAAAATTTCCCCAGAAAATTCAGAAACTATTACAGCCAAGCTCCAAATTTTTCTTTTGGAAATTCAAGAACATCTAAATTTTCTGGGAAAATTCCAAAGAAAATGAAAAAAGATAAGGAAGGAGAATGTAGTTTTTACAGATCACATGGATGTAAAAGCAAAAGTCCACATTTTGCGCAACAAACTTGAAGATTTGGATTTACCCAAATGGTATTTTCTTCATGATATTCTCTTTATCACCAATTTTCTAGTTTAACAGACAAATATCCACCAAGAATCTCCATATAAACACATTATAGAAAAGGGCTGTATAAAATATGTCGAAATGCGTATCAGAATGAGGTGTAATGCTGAAAACTCGGAGAATGTTAATTGGTTTATATGTATGGAATATTATAAAGTAATAAAGCAAAATTTTCAGTAAAGATATTAAAAAAAGGGAGTCCATAGTGTAAAGATATGTTGCAAGTTGCAAATACTTTTAGAAATATTTAATTAGTTATTACGTTTAGTTTTTATAGAAAACGATAAAAAAAAAAAGATACAATGTAATATCCCTTTATTATTTTTGCAACTAACACTTAAAATTTTGAATTATTTAGTAAGTAACATCCTTTTCATCAATAATTTTTAGTTCACATATAAAAATTCCCCAGCAATCCCTTTCTGAATATGTATTCAAATGGCGTTCTATTTAAAATAAAAAGAGTTGGTATATAAACACAATTAGCTTCCAGTTCTGCCCTTGTCATGAATTGAGAGATGACTCAATCTAGGGGTTGGAAATACGAACGGGTAATTGGATAATCAGATATTCAAATATTCGATAGTTGGATATCGGTATTAGTGATTATTGATATCTCTTTTGTATACAAATTAGTAAATTGATTCATTTTCTAGTATTGCTTGAATGGTTAGCGTGATTGTAGGTAATCTGTAATTATGATAATTATAGAGCAACTCCTATGTAAGGAGATCATATCATACAGAACTAGTCATTTAGAAAAATACAAAATTTTTATTGTAAATCTATGTTTTTTTGTTTCAACATGGTATCAGAACTATTAGCTTAGTAGCCTATGCCACTGTTGTTAAATGTTTTAACATATATATGACTAAACCCAAAGCATCTCAGGACTCAAATGAGCCATTATACAATACTCAAGTCTCAGAACTTGATTTTGAAGTAGTTCATTATTTCTTGAAACTTCACATGACAAAATTTTAGCCCAAATACATTGCATAACCCATTGTCTAATGTGTTTGGACACTCAGCCAAGTATGCATCACTATATCCTTGCGAATTATTAATTGAGCCATGTGAAACAAGAAGCCAAGGTCCAAAGTTTGCTTGATACATTTTAAAATTTGTTACACGATGAGGAGATGGAATTGATGTGGGTCGTGCATAAATTGAGAAACAAAGCTGACAAAGTATTATAGATCCGAATGTGGCATTGTCAAGTACTGTAAGATGCCTAATTGTGTCAAACTTAGTTGAAAGAAAATTAAGCTCAAGCAAACCAAATTTAAACCCAAAAGTGCAAGGATCGTATGTTGTGTAGTTTGCATGAGTGTGAGATTGTCTCCACAAAAAGGCTCTTAAGGCAATCTTATCATGCTTTTGTATTAATAATGAATCTATGCAAGAGTTTGTGCCCGAAATGGAGGGAATTTGGGTAATCTAAAGCTCAACTAACCCTAATCTAACCTAAATCTAATTTGGGGCATGAAATAGGAATTCTATGTAGGGGAATGACCTAGGGTTGGATTAGATTCTAGAGTTGGCTTGTGATTGTGGCAGCTATTCAGGAGTTCGAAGTGTATGCTTGTGCTCTTGTCCTTTAACCTTGTGCCTAGTCGTATTATCCTAGTCGATAGTGCACCTCTATCCCCAATCTGGCATAATTAGGGTGTAGTCGTGTCCAGTCAACTCAGGGTTTAAGCTAATACACTTGGTCTTCAATCAAGACTCTAATTAATCACCATTCTAGCCATTAATAAATTAGTAACTCTAAGTCAATTAGGCACAGCCCGGTTCATTTAAGGCAAGCATTCGACTAAGGCTTCATATTAATGGTGTTTCACGCTAAGCTAAAGGCCGGTTAGTTGTAACTAGTGCAAAATATCTAAAATGACTTAATTGAGCACTTAAATCATACACATAGACATGTCTAAGAAAAGTTTTGAGCAATTAAAGAGCATAGCATGTGTTTACACACCCAAATTTGCGAATAAGGTGCACAAAATACGAAACCCAATTCAAAGAAATGCAAACCTATAGTTTAATTTCTAACTTAACATGTTCAAAATCAAATCAAAATTGAAATTTAAATTAAAACACCTCAATAATATGTTTTAAAGTTCAAATTACAAGTCTAAATTGCTTTCCTTTATTTTCTTTTGTACTCAACCCTCTTTTCTCCAATTTTTAACTCCAAAAATTGGCATAAAATAGCTCCCAAAGTCTGCAAAAATAGCAATCCAAATAAGTTAAATAAAAGCCAAAAGAAAAATAAAAAAAAAGAAAAAATAAAATAAATACACACACATATTAATTTTTGTGGTCAAGAAAGCACCAACTCTCTTTTATTCCATTGATGTTTGGCCTCTTCCTTTCTTCACAAATTATGCCATGCACTTACACTATGGTACACCCCAAGGTGCATGGTGGACCCTAGGTGCATGTGAATTTAAAAAGAGAAAAAAATGTGGCATATCTCGCGATGGCAATGGGACGGGTACCCTGCCCACGAAGCAATCTCAAATCCGCTACCCGGATAGCATCCCAATCGCAAATCCCATCCCAAACCTAGATAAAAATTAAATATAAATCCCATTTCCGGAACGTCCCAAATTCGCGGGTACCTGGAACTTCCCAAACCCGATTTAAAAATTAAAATTTAAATAAAAAATGTAACCCGAAAATGTCCCAAACCCGCGAAACTCAAAATCCGAAACCCGAAACCTGATTAAATTATTTTTGCCCAAAAAAATTAATATCCCCGAAAAAATGCATTGAAATGATAAATTCAATCTACAAGAACAAATTAACATACTTTTTAACAAAAGAATTGCCACACAACAAACCATTCATATTAAAAAGTAATCCACAAATCCAAACTAACAGCAATGTAAAGAAAGTTATTCATCTAAATTAACATTAAAGCAATACAAACAACACAACAACTACACAAGTAAAACAATACAAACAACACATGCAAATACAAAGTCAGTCACTAAAAAAAACCAATACACGTATCCAAATTAATCAATCCATCCATAATCCATACATCCAAACTCAATAAACTCATAGCTACTCATCAATGCAACTTGATCCTTCCTCTTCAGGTGCAGTAGCGGACATGAGTCCTGAATTAATAGAATTGCCTAAAATGTCGAAAATATAAAAAAAAATTATGTATGATATAATCAAAACTTAAAACACAAATACTCATAATATAAAATATTTACCTTCAATTTCAGACCATAACCAATCACGTGAGCACATTAAAGCTTCCAATGTGTCCGGGTGAAGCCTACTTCGGTGATGGCTAAAAACCCTCCCATCAGTGTTAAAAGCGAACTCCGATGCCACAGTAGATATTGAAATAGCCAAGAAATCTCGAGCAAGCAACCGTAAATTCTCATATTTTATGCCACCAGTCTTCCACCAACTCAAAATATCAAAATCATCTACATAAGGTGTCACCCCCTCCTTCACATAATAATCAAATTCTTCCTTCACATGTGTACCAGAAACATTAGGGGTTGCTAAAAAATTAAGAAAGTCACGTGGCATGGAAGAAAAAGAAGTGGCATCATCCTCTATTTGAGAAGGACCAGTGGTCCTACATTCAAGACTAGAACCCGCATATTCATTCATCAAATCATAGAAAAGAGCTTTAATTTTCTCAACCCTAAATAGACACTCTGCTTCACCATAAAGATCCTTAAAGTAATACTCAACTACCTTGAGTCTTAACCTAGGGTCTAAAACTGTTGCAATTGCCATAACATCACCAGTCTCCTCCCAATACTTTTGAAACTTAATGTACATACTTTGAGCCATGCTTTTAATAATAACATTGTCTGATTCTATTCACTGACAAAGAAGTTTCCTAACTTTACAAATTTGAACAAAGTAAACATTCGAAGTCGGGTACTTCGTTCCTGAAAAGAACTTGGTTAGTTCATGAAAAACACTAAGCTTCTCACAAATGAGCTTAGCCATTTCCCATTCTTCATCAAATGGTATGTATAATGCTTATCCCTAAAACTCAACTTTTGAAATACAGTCCTTTACTGAATGGCTATTTCAAGCATCAAGTAAGTCGAGTTCCAACGGATTTTTACATCAACGCCAATTTTTTAGTACATCTCAATTTCAATGTACGAGCCAGATTCTCAAATTTTTCAACCCTTTGTTGAGAGCCTGACCAATAAACAACACTTAAACGAATTATCTCAATAGCCTTTTCTATGATGGACAACCCATCCTTCACAATTAAATTTAATATATGGGCACAACATCGCATCTGAAGGAGTTTTCCGTCAAGTATAGAATTCCTAGACAACTTTTCAGAAAGAATATTAATCATACCATCATTTGAGCTACAATTATCCACTGTTACTGTGGAGATCTTGTCTTCCAAATTCCAAGACATTAATCCATCAAGCAAAATTTCAGCTAGAATGTCTACAGTGTGTGGTGAAGGCACGTAAACAAACCTACAAAAAAGGATAATTAAAATTAAGAAGAATAAGATATGTTCATATAGTCAAGCAATAAAGAAGCCTAAGTAATGCATATTTACCTCAATAGTCGACTTTGCAATTTCCAATCGTCATTTACAAAGTGAGCAGTGATGCTCATGTACCCTTTTTTTTGGTTGGAAGTCCACATGTCTATTGTAATAGCCATTCTAACACTGGTCTAACTCAACCAATTCCCTAACTTGTCTTTTTCAATGTCATAAACATTCATTATATCACTCTTTATGGTATTATGAGATACCATCTTGAAAAGTGGTTCAAGGCTTTCCACAAATCTTTTAAAACCTATATGCTCAACAATAGATAAAGGATACTCATGCAATATTATTGCATTTGCCAACTTCCTTTTAGAAACTTCTGAATCAAATGTATAGTTGCTAAACTAAACTTTCCCATCATTTGTTTTTTTCACCCCAATTTGCTTCTTACACTCCATTGCTGCCTCAATAGACATGTTACTCCGTTTGGGACAATTGTTCAAATGATTATGCAAGCTTTTTATGCCCTTATCACTACTGGCTTGTGAACGTGTATTACAATAATAACATATAGCCAAGTCATTACCATCCTTCCTGACTTTCACCATATGGTTCCAAACTTCACTTGTTAACTTTCGTTTTTTTGGAACAACTACCTCACCAGGCTTTAAAACAACTTTTGGATCATGTTGTAAGTTTTGACCCTGATCAGTTGAAATATGAGCTGGACCTGAAGTAGGGCCTGAAGCTAAAGTAGGGGCTGTTGATGAACTAATTTGGGTTGTAGCTGGATCAGGAGTTAAAGCATTAGGAGTTGAAGCATTAGGGGCAACAAATTCACCACTTGATGGATTTGTCCAACATTCATCTTGAGAGGAAAGATTGGTGGTAGGATTCGATGACATGGCCTAATTAACATTTGACATTATAATAACTAATATTACAATTAATTCTAAAGCATACAATCAATAATCAACAATCAAAGTCAAGAAATAGAATACAAAATACCTTGATATCTATACAGAAAATAGAATAAAAAAACATATAATTAGTAAAGCAAGAAACTAGTATAATCAGTAATTCCCTTTGATTAAATAGTAATATATAACCAAACTGTGACAGCACAATTAGGCAAGAAGAATTCAATCACAATCTATACACATGAGATCGTAAAACTCAACCATAGGAGATACATACATGGAAACATTAAAAAAGTGCACTGTTTACAAACATACATATAAACATTATAAATATAAACATTACTAAACTTAACCAATCTGCCAATATTTAACTTTTCAGCCAATTCTAGCTCTGATTCATTAATAGCCTATTACTAAAGTTTCGCAGCCCATTTATATATAGTGTTCAAAGACTTGCATAACCAATTAACCATTAGAAAAGTGCATCGTTTTTTGATCTCTTACACCACCTTCAAATTTTTTTTTTTGTACCTTTCTTTTTTGCATCACAAAAATCTTTGAGTTTCTTTCTTGTTTCGCCATGGAAAGCAGCCATGAAAATTAGTCAAGCAAGGTTTCAAGAACCTCTGGTTTAATGCTAGTGAAGCTACAGTACTACTTCAAAGATGATGAAGAAGAAGAAGAAAAGAAAGATGAAACTTATAACGCTAGTAAACCTTTGCTTTGCTTTGCGTTGCACCGATTTCTTCTCTTTTTCTTTTAGAGTGAAGCACCGACTGCGGTAAGAAGCAGGGAAGAGAAATGAAAGAAAATGAAATCTGATATGTGAATTGTTAACGCTAGTTAGTGGACTAAAGACTAATAGTCTAATATGTTCTTTATTCTTTTTGTTTTTTTAAATATTTTTTAATAAATCTTTTATTTTTAATTTTTCTTTTTGTAAGATAGTTTAAATTTTTAGCTTTCATTAGTCATCTTTTTCATGACCAACAAAAAAGAATTATTCAGCTTTTAAGTTTTTTCTATAAAAAATGTAATATTTGATTAGTAAGTTATATAATTTTAAAAACTATGTATATAAAAGATTTAAGATTTGATTAGGAAGTTATATAAAATTCAATGTATTTTTAATTATAATTATCAAATTAAATTAGCTATATAAGTTATAAGTGGAGTTAGTATCTTATTAGTACAAATTTCAATGTCTCATTTTAATTATAATTATTAATTTAATATATACTAATGTCTAGTATTGTTCAAATTAATTTAGCCATATAATTAAACTTATTATATTATCTTGAGAGTTGAGTTTGGAATCTGGTATAATTCAAATTAAGTTAACAATATACCAAAGTTAGAACATAACAAAGGTAGGTATAATTAAAATTAAGTTAGAATTAATATAATTTCTATTTTAGTTCTAATTTAACATAATTATAACTAAAGTTAATCATATATTATAACTAGAATTAGTATGATTTTTTATATAATTATTTTTAAGCTAGTCATATATGATATAACTAGCTCTATTATAGTTCTAACTACTGTAGTTTCTTATATAATCCTAGTTAATATGCAAAAAAAGTGCTACCAATATAAGTATAATTGATTAATAAATATAAAATATATTAAGATATTAATATAAATTATATGATTCTAATTAAATAACTTCATATAATAAGTAAATTTACATAAAAAAAAATTAAAGATGAAATACTAGTTTAGTGTTAATTCTTCATAAGATAAGTTTTAAAGTGTAAAAAGTTAAGGGTTCAAGCCTTATTACTACCACAAAATAACAACTTTTTTCATTTTTTGTGTGTAATAGTATGCATATAAGACTATAAGTAAATAATAAATGTAAAAAAATATTAATATAATAAGGTGTATATATATATATATATATATTTAGGACGGAATTAGGTACCGTTCTGGGTACCGGGTATTCGTGGGTACCCAGATTTTAAAAGTCGCGTTTGGGAATGCGGGTATCCGGGGTCAATTCCAGCTCCATTCCAAACTCTAATGGATATTTTTAATCATTTCGGGCTCGTTCTGAATCCTTAATGGGACGGATATTTATTAGATTTTTAACGAATACCTTAAGTCACTGGTGTCATTGCCAATCCTAGGCATATCTCTCCTCTGCCTTCTCTTTCTTCCTTTCTTCCTTTCTCTTATTCTCTCCTCTCCCTTCTTTCTTCTCCTTACTCGCTGTTAAGCATTTGAACCGTTCGGTTCCAAATCGGACTTCACCGCCGCGATCACCATCCTTGTATGACCATAATGCCAGTCTTTGATCTTCATGCCAACTTCGTTTTATCGCCAACACGAGCTGTCGTGGTTATCATTTTCTTCGTTGTGAGGTGGCTTGTGTTCGTGTGGGTGTGTATGTGAGTTGTGTTGTCTGTTGGTGTGAGGGATGAAGGGGGGAAGGGGGATGAATAAGAGGCTGTGTGTTGGTGTTGTCTTGTGTGTGTGCTGTGTGTGTGTGTGTAGTCGATGATTTGGTTTCAGTCGTCACTAGCGCTTCCATGAATGGTGGTCTCTGGTTATGTTTTGCAAATTTTTGTGCTACTGAGCTGCTCGTGACCCGTGTTTGGCAGAGAGAGATGCTAGTATATGTGTGTGTGTGTAAGGTGGAAGAGGACAAACACGGAGGTGTGCGGTGACTTTGTTGTGATAGTGTTGCAATTTAGGTGCAAGTTTCTGTTTGTGTGTTTGTGAATGTATTTTCTTTTTTTATCAATCATGAAGATGTAACATAAAACTTTTGCACATATAATGCAAAAGGTGAATAATTAAATTTATGAACATATCATATAGACATTGTGAATATGCAATTTAAAGATTGTGAACATACAATTACTATAAAGATTGTAAATGGATGCAGTAGTGCATTATGCTATGTTAGTGCACATAAGTATGCGTGTATGGTATATAGACCCTCCATTTTCAATGCTGCTCGCTGGTGTTCAATTTATAAGGCATGTGTGTGTGTGTGTGTTTTGTAGTGCACGTGTGTGCATGTATGAGTAAGGGCGGAAATATTCGTTTCATATCCGAATTCGTATCCATATCCGTATTCGAACGAGTAAGAAAAATTGCCTTTATTTGAATTTTTGATATATCTGATTTGATATTCGATATTTGATATTTTTTCGGATTTTCAAATCAAATTTCTGATATTAATTTCTACCCAGAGTTGGATATCGGATAACTGAAATTTTATTTTTATTTTTAATTTTTAATAATATGAATAAAAGAATAATTAAACTAAAACACTTGTGCTTGAACCCTCAAGCCCCAAATCAAATAAATGATTAGGGTGGAGACACTCGACAACGCGGATCGAGTCAGTGTGGCGCAGATTCACCAAATATTGCGGTCATTGCTGGATTTCCACGCCCGTTGGTCCTCTCCCTGGTCGGGCTGCCACTCACGCACATCCCTCGATTTACCTCCCGCCTGGTTAAGGGGCCTCTGGCCAGGTGGGAAAGGGGTTCTCCTTTGGTTAACCCTTAAAAAAAAAAAAAAAAAAAAAAAAAAAAAAACCTACCTATCTAAACAAATTTCGCCTCTCTTCTTCAACACCTCATGAGTCACGCTGACCAAAGCCCCCCATTGGACACCCTTCCATGGCCAGTCGGCCACAACAAGGCCACGCCTCCCTATCTCCTTTTAAGTTCGCCAAAATGATCACTTTGTTCATTCATTTGCTTCACTTATAGAAATCTTTCTAAAGCAAGGTATAACATTTTTGTGCATGAACTTTGAGAAAAATTTGACTTACCAGTAATTTGTATACAGGTGATGATGCTTGAGCTTTCTCCATTTTAGATATTTGGTTCGGCAATTGAAATAGAGTTACCAAAGTGGACTAGTAGAGTGGTTGTTATAATTGAGTCTCATGAATATTTAAGCCTTTGTTAGTATGTGTTTTAATCCAGTCTGCATTGAGGATGTTTCATCAATCACTTTGGTGTTGGATTATGCTACTGTTAACTAATAAGACAAAAGGTTTTGATTTCGATCAGGAGAATTTGCTTTCTTTCATATCTAACAATCTTTTCGGCCATGTAACATTAACCTTAATTTTCGGTTCAAATTTGTTTTTAAAGGTTATTAAATGAATTCGAAAATCTGAAAATTCCTATCCAAAATTATCCAGTATCCAAAAATCCGACATCCAGTTGGATATATAGTTTTTAACTAGCCGATCGAATAGTGAATTTTCTAATCTGATATCCAATTATCCGAATATCCATTCATTCGGCTATTAGTTTCGATTCTTACCCCTATGCGCGAGGATGTGAGTGTATTCAATTGGGGGTTTTATTGGGTGAGTGCACGAGTGAGGTCTACGGATGCTTGGATTAGTTAATTGGGTTGAGGGAATGGGGTTGTGACTTAGTACAAGGCTGAATAAAAAAATATAGGGGGCTGAAGAGTTGGTTTTGATTGGAGGCCTTAGGATGAATTGGGTGAGGGGGCCGAATTGGGTAGATGATTGCGGTTCTGTCAGTGGGCTGAAGGGTTGGTTTTCCTTTGGGCCTGATATTTTTCCTTTAACCAAGTTACAACCCAAACTAAGGCAAGTTAAACTTAACCCAATAAATTAAACAACTTCAAACAATTAACTAAATGAAATAAAATAAATAAGAGAAAATAAAACAAAATAGAATAAAGGAAATGGAAACCTAAACTACTATAATTTTTAGTAAAGTAAAATAATAAAGATTTAAAGGTGAAAAAAAAAAAGCAAGAAAACAAAATAAACCAAAATTAAACAAAAAAAGAAACTAGAAAATTAAACTAAAATTGCTAAAAAATAGTAAAAACTATAAAAGTGCTAAAACGCAAAGAAAACAAGAAAACCCACTAAATGACGAAAGAAAACATATACTTTAAATCTAAAATTAATTTAATAAAGCCCAAAATTAGAGACAAAAGCACATGCACATCAGTGCCCACTAAACATTGAAATTCTGTAGGAATAGGAAGCAGTTCGCTGTCATCCAATTCCAATAGTGAGCCAGCTAGCTATTGTTGTTGCTACTAGTTTGCCTCCAATAGTCCAGTGAGCCCATGTTGTTTAGGATGTTCTAAATCACAATATCCGCTGGCTGCAGAATACTCCTCCAACTGACGTTAAGGAGCTTCTCGGTAGCGATACTAGAAGAGTCTCTTCCCTCAAAATGATCCTTGTTTAACTCGGCTTTGTCTCCTAGAGAAAAAAATATAAAAATGAATGCTGACACCTAGGTAATTGTTGCACGTAGACTATTTCAATTGAGTCCCAAAGCAAAAAAGCACTTCTAACATATATTTAGTTGTTGTAACAACCAATTACGAGAAAAAGCAGGGGGAGAATAGTCTTTGAATTGTAGCTGGCCGAACTACTGTGCTAGAAGTGTCATTATAGTCTCACCTGGGCTGAAACTTGTGTTCCTCTGCTGATGAATTTTTATAAAATGCTTGTGATTAGATATCTTAGCTTTGTAAAAAGGAGCATTACAAAATAGTGAATCTCGCAAAAGTCTTATTCCTCTTTCTCTGTTCTAAGGGTGTCAATGGTACTCGAAATCATTGCTCTATCTTTGTAATTCATCTAAATTCTATCAAAAATCACCAAAAACATTCTCCTTAGTTCTTCATTTACTTTCAGTTCTGCCACTTCATATTTGCAATCACATTACAAAGGTGCTTTCATTCTCAAACCATGGGTGACAATACAGACCTGTTTAATTGGCTCTCATAACACAAACATCAATTTCTGGAGCAGTTAACAATCCGATGCACCACTTTGGATAGCAAGCTAGAGCAACTTTCTCGACCCAACAATTTTTGGAGCAGTAACGGCTTTCTTTGGCTAGATCCTTTGATAAGATATCGGCCCATTAGTATTTGCCTTCGGTTGTTTGGCTCAATATAATAACGCTATTAAATCTTGTTTATAATGTTATAATTTTATAAAAGAATCTTCACTTACGTCTCACCATGCAAAACTTTGAATGATTGATAATGATACTCTTGAGATCCCAACATCGCGGAAATATTTGACTCAACACCTCATCTTAATGAGACTATAGCATTACTATCGAAATTATCGAGATCTCAAAACCGTTGACAAATTTTCATTCCAAATCAAGGGTTAGTTGTGAAAGCACATGCAGAGAGAGGACATGATTGCTAGTTTTTGTTTCACGAAGCCCACATGTAATCCATATTATTAGAGAGATTTCTTGTGATTAGCTTCAATGCCTTCAATGGTCAACTAAAAGAAAAATATATAGATGGCCAATGCAATTCGTTTTTCAACATCTTTTGACATTATTAACACAAATGGACAACGGTGGTTAAATGGCAGGTGAGCTGGATTACTTAACTACTCACGTCTCTAATTCTCGCGATTTCCCACTTTGTTCGGTCTTCACCACGTGTCACGTTTTCTTTATCTTCATTTATTCGCCTGATTTGACTTGAGAGGATTAAATTAAGTGGACGAATAACAATTTATTATAATGTGAAATTTAATGTTTAAACTTATGAGTAAATATTATTCGAGACTTTGATTTAGAGCATACATTCGAACAGTCTACCACTCCATGGAATTTTAGACATTAGAATTGTTGAAAATTGTTATTTAAGAATATTTGGACACGTAATATAAAGTACTTTTGACTTAAAACTTGAGTAGTTGGTCAATATGATTGGGATAGGATCCATGCGCACTTTTCTATAAACGGATTTTCTTATATTTTTAATTCTTTTTAATATGTAGTAAGAATAATCTTTACTTTTTAAATAAAATTAAATTAATTTGAACTTTTTATTTTAAAATCTATTTTTTTTAAATATCTTTTCCCCTTTTTGTTTTAAAATAAAGAGTTCAAGTTAGTTTAACTTTATTTGAATAATTGAGATTATCTCTCTTAGGTACCACGTGAAAAAACGGATGAGTGATGAAAGGAAGTCTATTATGTGAACTTGGTCTAAAGTCCACCACACACGGGTCTACTTTTGCTTGATCTTGTTTTGTTTGGTATTTTTTAAAATCTTTTTATGATTTCAAATCTATTTACGGAAAAAAAGAAGAAGAAGAAGTGGCTTTGATTTCCTAGGCTGTTAAGAATCACTAAGGTTCCATAATAAAAATTAATTGATTAATATGAGAAGTGGTTTTGAATATTGAAATTTTTCGATGTAGAAAGTCTTTATATGTTATAACACCTCTCACATGTGACCCGAAATAGTGTCTGCACCACTTTGATGACTGGATGTGGATGTCCGATGATTAGAACTTGAATTTGGATGGTAGTGTAGCCAGCGATAGGAATGGTTGGATGAGACCACCAATGACCCAGAGTTGATACAACTCAGTTACTTGCAGGGATGGGCTATGTGAACGGATGTGCAGAAATGAATAAGTTTGACGAGTCACATGTGGATATAAGCGCAATGCGAGAACTAGACTAAAAGCCTAACTCTAATACCATGTTAAGAATCACTAAGATTCCATCATAAAAAACTAATTGGTTAATATAAGGAGTGGCCTACGACCTTATATGGTAATTCTAAATCTTGAGATTTTTTAATGTGAAAAATTTTTATATGTTGTAACAAACGCTAGATACATTTGACATGTTTTGGCTTTGAATTGGAAAATTATATGAGATTTTCTTTTCCATTTCTGGTCCAGCTTTTATTCTCTTGCCTTGGTAATGGCATTTATGCTGATCAGCTCCTGCTTCACTTATGCTAGGTCGAAAGCCTGTTTCAGATGCAATAGATTTCCAATAGGCTTTTAAAGGATTAGTACAAAAATGTTCGCAGCAATTTACGGATTTTTTTTACAAAAAACACCAATTAAGTAATAAATTTCAAAAATAGCCTTGTTTTTGGCTGGGTTTCAAAAATAGCACTTTCGATTTTTCAATAAACGAAATCGGGTATTCAAAAAACGAAAACGTGCGAAGTTTTACCATACCATTTTTCGGCTATTCAATAGCCGAAATCGGCTGTTGAAGAGCCGAAACTATATTTGGCTATTGAATAGCCAAAAAATGGTGTGGAATATATTCCCCCTGGCAACCTGGCAGATTCCTTGTTTTTGAACAGCAAATTTCGGCTATTAAATAGCCGAAAGTTTGTTCCGTCATTCTTACTTCCCATCAATCAATACGTGACTGACAAAGTGGCAGCCATATTCGTTTATTGAATAGCCGAAATCTATATTTCGGATATTCAACTAACAAACTCAGCATCACGAATGGCTATATAAACCCCCGTCTCCTTCCCGTTGCTTCCACACATCGCTTCGTTTTTTTTCTTAGCATATCACTAGCAAAAAAACACTTGCTTATTTGTAAACCACCCAATATTTGATAGCAAATCCTGAAAATAATATGAATCCAAACGCAGTAATTGTTATTTTATATTATAGAGGCCAAAAAATCAATGGCCCTTTCGCGCATGAGAGACCGCAGCCAAGGCGCAAAGTCAAAATAACAGAAGAAACGTCGTACGATGAGTTCGTTTATAGTGTTTATAAGAAGCTCAATTTGTGTTATGACGTGGATAGAGTTGTGTTGCATCACCGTTTTCAATCAGCACTCATCAACTCCCAATATCCGTATTTCAGCGTTAGTGCAGTCAGTTCCGATGAAGAGCTGTGGGACATGTACGAGATTGCTTGTCATCCCAATTACATGTGCACGGCAGATGTTTATGTGGACGTAGACACGGATGATGTGTACATTTCCCAAACAGTCAGTGGTACTCCTTATGACGAAGGTGTCCCCGATCTGAATGGAAATTTTACTGGTTACCAAGACGAAGGCAACGACATGGCGACGACCGTGCCGGAGTCTTCCTACTTAAACGTGTCTCCTCGGGAAATAAATAATGTGGTTAGGACATCACATGCCGGAGGCTCGCATCGATGTTCAACTTGAATATGAACACATTTCAATCCGAGCCCGAAGAAAATGACGAGGATGTGGAGTTGAACCAACAAAATGCATGGTACGATGATGATGAATACGATGAATACACAAACTCTAACATAGAAGGTGGTCCGAGCAGTGGTAGAGTACCTACGGTGGAAGAGTTGGATAATGTTGAGTTACAAACTGTTACGCAGAAGTACTACATGGATAGCATGGATATACCAGCAACCAAGCCCGTTTGGAACCCAGATAATAAGGAGCTTGCATTGGCATGGTTTTTCCTACCAAAAAAGATGTGTAGCGGGCCGTACAAATGTACGCAGTCAGCATACAAAGAGAATACTCAGTCGACCGGTCCACATCGAGCTTGTTCGTCGCTTCTTACAAGAGTAACAGGCGAGATAATCCATGTAGATGGTACTTGCGCGCCACTAAAAAATCCACGCACTGACAATTCGAGATTACAAAGTACTGCGGGGTACACAACTGCTTAGCTCATAACAGACGGTGTGGGCACAGAAATCTTACCACTGATTTGGTCAGATTTATGGTAAGACATTTTGTAAAACATAAACCTGATTTTGAGGTCGGTTTTGTTCGAACTCACGTTAAGGAAGCACTCCAGGTTGATATATCTTACGGGAAGGCATGGCGTGGGTGAAATAGGGCGATCGAACTTGTATACGGTGATTGGCACACCTCATATCAGTCCCTTCTACGGTTCTTTAGAGCTTTGAAGAGAAAGAATCCTGGGACAATCGTAACTTACAAGTTCTTTCCGGGTTCGACGGCAGAGTACAAAATTTTCGACTATGTTTTCTGGGCTTTTGCATCGTGCATCGCAGTATGGAAACATTGTCGACCCGTGATGATGCTCAACGGTGCCCTTTTATGAGGCTCACACAAGGGTCATCTTCTTACGTCACTGATGACAGATGCAACAGGAAAAGTTTTACCGTTGGCATTTGCCATCGTTGATGCTGAGACAACAGATAGTTGGCCATGTTTCTTAGGGCTCGTGTGGCTGCATTTTCTTCATGATATGGAAGAGATTTGTTTAATATCTGATCGTCACCCAGGGATACTTGCTGCTGTGGAAAATATCTCGTCAGTCGGGCATTTACGTGTAAGACATCGTATTTGCCTTCGCCATCTGAAAAGCAACGTGATGAAGCATTGTTGAAGCCAGTACGTCAAAGACTTGTGTTGGGTAGCTGGAAAAGAACATCAAGTTCGCAAGCATAATGCAATCATGCAAAAAATTCTTGAAGTTGACCCCACACCTGGCGGTGTTGTGAGGAAGGCGTACAACTATTTATCTGAAATTGACAAGGAACTTTGGACCCTTTCTTTAAATGGAAGGGCCCGTTGGGGTATGATGACGACGAACAGTGTCGAATGTTTTAATGGTGTTCTTGTTGGTGCAAGATGCTTACCAATAACTGTGTTAGTCAGTCACACTTTCATAAAATTGGTGGAATACTTCTACCATCGATCCATAAATGCTAGCTATTTGGTTGGATAACAAACGCTGCTCCCAAGTAAAACAAGGGAACTTTTTAAGAAGTGGTAGTCGCGTTCACACCGTTACTGTGTTTTAAATTTCCACTTCCTAACTTGTATGGCACAGGTCGGGCGTTTACCAGCGTCATTCACAGAAAGACCTCCAACACAAGTTGTGAAATTCAACGAGAAGACATGTACTTGTGGTAAATGGACAGCGTATCATGTGCCATGTTCACATGCACAGTCATTAGCACGTTATCTAAACAAACCAATTGATGAGTTAATACCAAAGGAATATACGGTGGCAACGTACACTGTAACATACTCAATGCCGTTCGAGCCTTTGGGACATGAGGATTACTAGCCAGCAGCAACCACATGGCAACTAGTGCCCAATCCAGCACGATTGCGCCAAAGAAAGAGAGGTAGACTAGGTGGTAGACGTATCCCCAACGAAATAGACCAGTTGGATCAAGTTGGTCGGAGAAGGTGTTAGAAGTGCCATCAGGCAGGGCACAACCGTTTAAACTGTACAAGGTGATTGAACCTGTGTTATTATGTCATCTTTGTTAACCTGTGTTATTCATCGGTGATTAAACATTTGCTATTTTGTAATGTTCGTTGGTGATTGAACTTTTGTTGTTATGTCATATTCATCGGTGATTGAACCTCTGTTATGATGGCATATTAATCGGCTTTTGAACAGTTGATATAATGTAAAACGATAATCAATAACAATAAGGAAAAAAGAAATAAATAATAACAAAAGGTATTCCAGTGACATGTACATATATACTCCAAACCATCTACCGATACCTAAGCCCTTCGATGTCCGGTGCCATAATTTGGAGGGTGTCCCTTCTTCTCTCATGGGGGCTGTCGCCTGCTCGGACCCTGATCGCGCGGAGGCTTCCTTTTCCGTTGTCCCTACCCAGCCTGGGATGTTCCATGCTGCTCGTCAACTCCTGGCTGCCCGTGGGCCTGGACCTACGGAGGGTCTGGCTGGACATGCTCGGCCTGTCCCTGCTACCCGTATGGCTGGGCCTGCTGCGTGTCTGGCTGTACCTCCGGTAACTGTGACGGTTGAGTCTCAACCTGTGGGTCGTCATAAAGATAATCCTCAACTCGCAGCGTATCATCAGAGGGTTGCCCAATCCCCTACAGACCAGATCCACTAGCAGGCTGCGCAGGTCGGATAGGCACGAATGGGGTCGTCATGAACGAGAAGAAGGGCTGGTTACCTGAACCGTACTGGAAGGACCCAGACGACCCCCCAACGCCCTGGCTAGACGAAGATGGCTACGCTGAATAAGCAGAGGGGCTGGGGGTGGCCTGAGTGGGCTGTGTGAAAAACGGGGACAACTGCGTGGGCTGACCCGTCCAATATGCTGGGATAGTCCACCGTGTCGATGGGTAAGGCCATGTGGGTGTAGGCTATGGCGGTATCGGCTGTGATGAAGTCGGGATATGCGGCTGCGCTGGCGGCAGGACATCGAAGTATGTGGGGGTATCGAGCACATGCTGGTACTGTGCCTGTGTTAATGTCTGCTGCATCTGGCCGAGTACAAAATGCATATCTGGCCAGAAGCTCACAGAAGAAAATGTACCCTGCGCATGCTACTGGTACCCACGATGTAGGTAGTGATACACGATACCCACGGTACTAGCCTGTACACAGAGCACATCATTATTACACTACATAATATGTACATCCTCGTTATTACAAAAATCATGATGACGTTGTTATACTCTGCTTACCAAACAATCCATGTCCCGGGACTGTGTCTGGTAGCCGGTATGCGTCTGCTCCGACAACGACTGACTGATGACGGTGATAGAGTGACGCCGATACCACTGCATGTACTGAGACAGTGGGACTACATCTGGGCTCTCCTCGGCGATCACCCTCTGTTGCTCATCCCAGAGACCACGCAACCGACCTAACTCAGTAGGATCCTTTATTTTCCCTTTTCCTCAGATGTGGTCCACTGTCGTCAACGGCAGCGGTGCGTCTGGGATCGACTAGCGCAAACCAAACTGCCGTAAAACCCTGTCAAGTCTGTGATACTCAACCATCCTGATACTGCTATTTGAGCACAAGCCTAAATAGCTCGTAAGTGCACGGGACGTGTGTAGTACAGTGTGTGCAAGTGCGGGGTCGAATCCACATGGAGGCTACCTTAATTTAGTCTCTATGTGCTCGGGTGCCTTAAACTAGCTACGTGCGTGTGTGTACTTACTTTAGGATGGAAGGGAGCTCAGAAAAAGGAAAATAAAAACTAATCTATGGAGGAACTTAAGGGAACCAAACTAAGGAATGAAACACTTATAAAGAAGAAGGGGACCTAGGGCGATTGCATTGCAACAAGACTTGGGCTATGATAACAGATGATATCTATCTAAGGCTCGGGACTTCTATTGCCGTTGTGTTGATCGGGGGCTCTCTTAACCAATACTAGCGGTTCAACCCGTTAGCTAGATTTAAAGCTAAGGGCCAATCCCTCCTAGCCTACGCAATCCGTGCTTAGAACTTATCCTCTTGGCTGGATTTAAAGCCAAGGACTAACACCTAAACACTACGTGACATTAAGGCTCAATTAACCAACACTAACGTAGGTGAGGGATACTCTAGTCTAGGTTAACTTATCCACTTGGCTGGATTTAAAGCCAAGGACTAGTACCTAAACTTGACTAAGCATAGCATGTAACCTATTAGCTGGATTTAAAGCTAAAACCTACTCTACTAAGCAAAGCCACGAGATTAAGCACAATCACATCACCCATATAAGTAGATAAGAGCATTTGAAGCATAAATAACACATGCATATTCACTTAGGCATTTTAACAAACACATAGACATGTTTGATTTCTAATACATAGACATATTGAATCATGCCATAAATTTATGTAAATAAACATGTATTAAGAGCCAAAGATCTACACAAATCCATTATTCAAAGCTTTAATCTAATATACAACAACAATCAACCCTAAATCCAGCCTAATCTAGCAACATATTTACAAGAAATAGAGAAAGAACAAGAAGAACTTCCCTAAATTCTTGCTTCCAAATCCGTACAAATCCTTCAAACCTTTGTTTAATGCTTCAATCCTAGCTTGGTGTGGGGTTTAGATGGTCGTTTAGGGTGTTTTGTGAAGTTGGCAAAGGGTTAGGGTTTATTAGGATTTAAGAAATAAAAGTTCCTCCCCTTGAAAATGAGCTGAAACGAGCTTTTTATGGATTTCTTCAGCGTACAGCCGGTCGATCGGCTCCTCTTTCTTGCTCGACCGGCTTCAATCATGATACTCTCTGGAATGGCCGGTCGACCTAGCTAGTCGATCGGCTTCTTGAGGAACTCGACCGGCTTTAAATCTTTTATTCTCTGGAGCGGCTGGTCGACCTAGACGGTCGACCGACTCTTCTTCTAAGTCAACCGGCTGGATCAGAATGATCTTTTCTTTATTTTTTTTCTTCCGATCTTCATCCGTTAGCTCATTTCTTCCTCGCATAAGCTTGAACCCTTCCAAAACACTCCTAAAACATGGAATATAACACTTAGTATAGTATTTATGCACCTAAATACATTATGTACAAATATTAACAAATATGCATAAACTTTATACTAAGCGCACTCAATTATATTCTAAACACCCTTAAATATGCATGCAAAAACTAGATGCAAACATGCACAAATGACACACATCACATCCATCCTAAGAGCAGTGGGACACATGCTCTCCACCATTCAAACCCCTCCATGCAATACAGTGGCAGCTGGTCCATGGTGCTTATGTACAGCTCCCAATCAAACTGTGATGCCAATGTTGTTGCTCAGATAAGTTAAATAGTTATTAACTTAAAGAGTATATGTAATATGCAGTTATACATCTTAATATGCTTATCACACCAGATCTGGCTGCATCTTGTCCAATGCATCGCGAATCACCAACAAATCGCCGTTAGCAGTATCTCGAAACTCCTTCAACTGCTGATATATGGCACCACGAGGCTTCCCCGGTAACCCAACCCAATTACCCTCAGTCGGGTGTGATCGCCGCACTTGCCGTGCTGGCGGCGGATGGAGTTTGGGCCTAAAAATGTCGAACCTATCGAACAGCCACCACTGCACGTAAACCAATACGTTACTAACATTGCTATTCATCGAAATTTTATAGATACAGTATAGAATATATATGATACCTACATCAGACTAAACCCGCCTCATAAATTCACTCTATCACCATATGCACATAGATCCAACTGATGGTAGATGGATGCAAGTGCTGCAGCGCCCCAATTCAGTTGTCTAATATTCCCAAAGGCGTGCAGCTCAGACAACCAGTTCATGTCTCCCAGGTTGCTACTGGCATCGGCGAACAAATGGCAGTTCAAGAAGGAGAATATCTACAGACGGGCACAATGCTGAGCCTGCTCCTAAGTGTACTCCTCTAGACGCGTCGACATGTATACATTCTTCAACTCATGCAAGTTGACCTTACCGGTTCTCGCATTAATCGCGTCCTGAGGAAGTGCTGCACCACATACATCGTGGAATAGCTGCTGCCACTCGACAACTGTGAGTCGCGCCTTATCGATCTCCGGCATAGGATCACCCTGTACGGGTAAACCCCATAAAACAGCTACGTCCTGCAGTGTGATGGTGGCCTCTCCACAAGTGAGGTGGAATGTATGCGTCTCTGCTCTCTACCGCTCAACTAGGGTAGTAAGCATAGGTTAATAAAACTCCTGCCCACCGGCTGCATAGCACCCATAAAATCCTGCAATCGCCAGTGCTTCCTGAACACGAGGATGCTCAAGCTCGTCATATGGATGCTTATCGCATCTGGGTACTCGGACCTCCCTCATATATGTGCTACTCCTCATCAGATGAGTCCTATGTTGAGCATAGTGAATGAGAAGGGATGTGTCCTCCGATACTAGTCTCTGGGCCATAGCGTCACCTACGAACAATAAATGAATTGATTAGTAAATATATTAATATAAACTCATACTGATAATAATCATAATAATACTAAAAATAATAATAACAATAATAATAATACTATAAGACTAATGATAATAATAATAATAATAATAATAATAATAATAATAACAATAATAAAACTAATAATAATTATAATAATAACATTAATAATGATGCAACTACTAATAATAACAATAATAATAATAATAATAATAATAATAATAATAATAATAATAATAATAATAATAATAACAATGAGAATGAGAATAAGAATAAAAAAACTAATAATAAAGCTAACACCAATAAAAATAATAATAAAACTAAAAATAATACTAATAATAAAACTACTACTAATAATAATGATAATAATAGGAAGAAGACAACTACTAAGACTACTACTATTACTACTAGTAGTACTACTATTACTACTAAAAATAATAATAAAACAAATAATACAAATGATAACAACAACGACAACAACAACAACAACAATAATAATAACACTAAAAATAATAATAAAAGAAATTTTAATAATAATAATAATAAATGATAATAATACCAATAATAATAAAAAAACAATAATAATAATAATAATAAATACCAATAATAATAAGAATAATACAACTAATACTAATAATAATAATAATAGTAGTAGTACCAACAATAATGATAAAACTAATAATAATAACAATCAGAATAAGAATAAGATTAAAAAAACTAATAATAATAATAATAATAATAATAATAATAAAAAAAATAATAATAATAACAAAAATAATAAAAATACCAATAATAATTAGAATAATAAAACACTAAATAATAATAATAATAATAATAATAATACCAATAATAATGATAAAACTAATAATAATAACAATAAGAATAAGAATATAAATAAAAAAAACTAATAATAATAATAATAATAATAATAATAATAATAATAATACCAATAATAATGATAAAACTCATAATAATAATAATAATAATAATAATAATAATAATAATAATAATAATAATAATAATGATAAAACTAATAATAATAATAAACCAATAACAATAATAATTAATTACTATTATTATTATTATTATCAAAATAGTTATTATTATTATATTGAAAACAGTAACAATAACAATTTCAATGTGGTGATTCAAATATCAATATCTTAAACTAAACTACATAACAATAACATCAATAATCATATCGGCGGATGTTTATACGTAATATAAACATGCATAACAATATGTACATACACATCATGAATATATACATAAATATGATATATACACCTATATATACATGTGAAACATGCATATACATGAAATAACTTGAAGAAAACGTAAAAAAAACAATACTTTAAATCGATAAAAACTTAAAAAAACTTACAATAAGAGACAAAATCCTAGGCTTGAAGCTTTTTGAGCGAGATTTTGAGTTTTGTGGCTAAAAAAAAGTGGGGTAAAACAAGGGGGGGGGGATATAGCTTTGAGATCGGTGGGGAAGAAGAATGGGGGGGGGATATTTATAGCAAAACGTTCGGTTTTTTAATAGCTAAAATCGGCTATTCAAAAACCGAAAGAGCGAAAATCGAGGGCATTAAATATTGTGCCGTTAGGCCGAGATTTTTCGGCTATTCAATTGCCGAAATTGGCTATTCAATAGCCGAAAAATCGGCTATTCAATAGCCAAAAAATCTTACGTTAAGATCCACTGTGTATTTTGCATGTTTTCATTTTTTGAATACCCGATTTCGTTTATTGAAAAACTGAAAGTGCTATTTTTGAAACCCAGCCAAAAACAAGGCTATTTTTAAAATTTATTATTTATTTTGTGTTATTTGTAAAAAAATTCCGCAATTTACCCTTCTGTCATTGTACTTATTATATTTTTATCTTCCTATTATAGCACAAATTTTTGCTTTAACTTAGCATATGTTTCAGTGTGACAAGTAATTACATACACGGGGATTAAGGGATAGTTCAAGTGGCTGAGACTATCTCCATCACGCTTGAAATATTGGGTTCGATCCCACAAGGGTAAAGGGTTTAAAAAAAAGAGAAGAAGTTACACACAAAAAATAATAGAAATTATGTCTAAAGAAAGTTCCTGTCACTAAAAACACTTGGATGGCTAGAGGGCATCTGAATTAGCTTATCGAAAAACTACTTAAAGTACTTAGATTACCTCTCAAATATGCTTGTTTGGATTTTGTTTTTATTTTCTAACTTTTTCTTTAAAAAGCTATTCTCATAGAACGGACTTGTCAATTTTAATTTGTTTACCAAACTAAATAATAAAAATGAAAAGCTAAATGACCATTTCTCGGACCATTTTAACATACCAAACAACATCTTAAATCTAATCAAAACGCTGGTTGGTAATTCTCTTGGCTCACTAGAAATTGCTACGAGGAATTGAGAAGATATCTCTTTTAATTATTGTTATGCTTGGTGTACCTTAAACTTATAAAAGTCCCGCCTCAACTTTGTACACATTGTTGATAATGAAAACTTATATCATGTACTTACAGGTATACATTGTAAGGTGTACTGTTGACTAAATAGTTGTGGGGTACTGAACAAACAATTGTGGAATGTTGGACAAACAGTTGTGGAGTACTAGACAAACAGACAACTACACCTTGCAAGGTACTTTCTTCAACATGAGATGCGAAGTCTTCAATTACACAACATAATATATGGTTCCTTGCAACCAGACAATGTAACTTTTATTATTATTATTATTATAAAAAAAGGAGGTTATGCCAAATTAGTAGATGAGCATTCTCAAGGAGGACGCCCCTCTAACATGTTCCACAATAATTCTCAAATAAGAAAATTTTCATTACAATTTTTTCGTTTCAAATTTAACAATTTCTAATAGTATGTAGATGTGTTCCAGTGTGAAGCCAAGTTTATTTTAAAGTATCTTGCACTCATCGACATATGGCGAAATAGTGGCCCATCTCGGTGTTGACGAGGTTATTAGTTTGTGCCTTCTGATCCCAAAATTGACTGTCAAACATCACGATGTCAGATGTTAAGAAGAGACATAATGCGATTGTGATTTATAAATTAATTCTACAAGTGCAATAATAACACAAGATAGATATTGTTGTTTCAGTTACTATTTTACTCAAGTCAATAATATTAGAAACTACTTTTTTTCTGAAAGAATTATCTAGACTCCTCCATCTTTATCTCTTCGTTTCGCATATTTTTCTTTCTTTTTTTGCTCTTATGTTCTCCACTCTGTCCATACTTTTATTTGTGATTTTCATTTGCTTTTGTTAGGTTTATTATATTTTGTTCTTTTTGTTCTATCCCAAATTTAATTTGTGAGTTTTGTTGTTACCAAATCTAGAATAAAGACCCTTGTTCCCAATCTCTTGGCGTTCTCTCTGGAGCACTATTACAATTTAACTTTGGTTTCTCAACTTGGGGGCTTTTGATCTTTGTTGCAAGTTTGACTGTTCCTCTCCTCTACTGGTTGTGTTTGCACAATGGTTGATGGTATTGTTTTTTGACAATTTGCTCCGTTGGAAGCATTGGAAGGCAAGTTAAAAACTCTTTCTTCAAGCTTTCAGAATTTGGGATGATGAGCCTATCTCTCACCTTGTATTTGTTTGTGTTTTTTAGGTTGCCATTTTTATTGCTTTCTTGGAGGGTGTTCAACGAGTCTGTGCCATGTTTGGTAATGATGATGTGCGAATGTTTTGGTATGGATGCCAGAATTGTAGTGGTTGATTGTCTTTTTTTATTGTCAGTCAAATTCTAGGGTCAATGTTGATCTGAGTTCATACTTATTAGACCTCTTTTGACTAGTTTATTTATGTACATCTATATCTTCTACTAAAGTAAAAAAATGGGTTCTAGGAGTACTATTCATTTGTATTTTCCTCTACCAGGGAAAAATGTCATTTGTTCATCTCTACTTCTCTACTCTTCTAAATATGTAAAAACATTCACTCTTTTGAGTACTATCTATTTATGGATCTTCTCTGTGAATGGATAGTACCAAAAAAGTGGCAATATTGTAATAAATAAAAAAAGAATAATTATCAATGCAAATTTGTATAATATTTGTAATAGCAAGTTTGTAATTTTATATTTATCATGACACAATTATAATTTTATATTTACTCTTTTCTTATTTTTCCTTTCCTATCAAAATAATTTCTTCTTTCTTTTCTTACTCTTTTTCCCTTAGTCACGTATTTCAACTTTTTTTAGGGTAGATATTGGTTTAATTTTTAATATTTTGAGTTTTGCAATAAAAAAATGATTGGGTATTAAAAGTCATAAAACTCAAATCGGGTTAAGAGAATTAGTCTGAGTTTTTGAGTTCAAATTTTTAAATTTTTATTATTAAAATCAAAGAAACTTTTTTATTAGATAATCTTATATACATATATATATATATATATTATCTTTTTATTTTTATTTTTTTTCTCAATTAAAATAATGTGCACTCTCTTTTTCATTTCTACTAATCACACCTTATTGCTTGTGGATTTTTTTTTCAAGTCAAATAACTATATATATATATATATATATATATAATTATTCGATCAAAGTGAGACATGGAAATTCGGTTGAAATTTTTTAAGTTCAAATATTTAATTTTTAGAGCTAAAAAACTATTAAATTAAACATTTAAAATCACAAAACTTGATTTTTTTTGGACATTTATTAAATCGTATTGTGTTAATTTAAACTAAATTTAAAAATAAATTTTGGCTTTTGCATAAGAGTGAAATTGATCTGTATTTTTGGATTTTCTGATTTAGAATTTTGAACTTCAAGAACGAAACTAAATTATCCAATTAGGAAATAAAAATTATAAAACTCAATCATTATTTAAATACTAGGGTTTTTGGTCTTCGAGTTCTCATTGTCTTTTTTCTTATGTGTTTTTGTTTTTGTTAAATCCCATCGTGCTAATTGGAATTAGATATAAAAAAATATAAAAAGTTGAAGAAAATTAAATATAAAAGGTTTTAGTTCATTTAAATTACAATATCTAGGCTTAGACGATAATTGTAAAATCATCTTAAATTATATTAAATTAGGTATGAGAATAAAAAAATAAAAAATCAACATTTCAATTTCATTTCTATATAAATTTTGCATATAAAATTCTATTTCGATTTAAGTAAAATTCAGAAAAAAGAAAAGCATATATGCCTACCCTCATATTCTACAATTTTTTTCCCACTTTGTAATCAATCTTTTCTCAAATTTGTCAAAACAACAAAGACATAAATTTAACACCTTTTTCTGTTTCAATTTTGACAAAGAGATGTGTAAATATAAGTACAATTTATTTGACTCCTTGCAAAATTACTAAACTTTATAATAACTATTTATTATATAATTTGAATTTTTTATTATAATAATATTGTGTAATATAACCGTACCTTGCATGGCGTTATCTTATAACACACACATTTATATATATATATATATATATATATATATATATATATATATATATATATATGGCTTGGGAATTTAAAATTCCGGCTAGTTCAAAAATTTTAGGACCACCTTCTTCCTTCAAATGTATATGCACTCTAATAGATCAATGTTGCATTAATAGCATATGATATATATATATATATATATATATATATATATATATATATATATATATATGGCTTGGGAATTTAAAATTCCGGCTAGTTCAAAAATTTTAGGACCACCTTCTTCCTTCAAATGTATATGCACTCTAATAGATCAATGTTGCATTAATAGCATATGATAGTCTCCCTCCATCGATTTTGTGGACAACTATGGAGTTGGGTACAGTATTGATTGGCAACCCTACCAACAAGCCACGTATTAGACACCAATAAGGTATACACAATTTTTTTTTTTAATAAGACAAAGCGAATCTAATAATCGGATCACGTAAGACCAAAAAAACCAAATCAACATTTCATAAATTCTTGCGTGCATAATATTGCCTCAAAGATGTACTAAGTGAGTTAAGACTAGAACCTTCAATGATAATAAGAATAATATTTGGATTTATTTATTAAAAAGTTATTTAAAGTATTTTTGGCTTTAAGTGATTTTTTTTTTAATTTTCAGCTTTAAGTAATGTGTTTAAATAAGACAGTGTATGAATTGGCTTATTGAAAAGCTTCTAAAGTGCTTTTGGCTTCAAGTGACTTTTTTTTTTAAAAAAAAATTTCGGCATTAAGTACTTACGTATTTGAATAAAAATTAAAGTTATAAAAAAATTATTTATACGTTTGGTTAAAGTTGGTTGAAAAGTAACTTATATTATTAAAATAATTATTAAGGACATGAAAATAGAATTTAAAAGTGTAAGTATAAGATAAAAGAGTAAATATATTTTAGTAATAAAAACAAAAAAGTAAGGATAAAATAGTAAATCACTACAAGAAAGCACTGCTTTCCCGACTTTTGTTTTGGCTTTTTAAGACGATTTTTAGCATCACTATTTTCCTTTACAACAATTTATCAGGCGTTGTTTATGAAGCCGTCATTCTTTTAGCTATCTTGACAGTTTACAAGGTGTTGCAAATGATATAATTTCCTAAGAATTCTAACAGTAGTCATCTTTTTCATACGTAATCGCCAATTACTATAATGAATCATTAAGATAGACAAATAGAAATAGGGGGAGATTGAATAAAAGCGTCAGTATTTGATTTCATGATTCGAGACTACCATTTTAAACTGTTGTTACTGGCGAAGTGCTAACATGACCATTTGCAATCAAGTGTCATTACTCAATTGAGTTTTCGACAATTCAAATGTAATGTCATTGTTCATATTATGGCTTTACTAACGATTTCTCAATAAGTGTTACAATGCGGTCTCAAATATTTTGCTAAAATTACATTAAGCATCACCCAATAGTATAGTTTTCTTATAGTGAATGACTTGATCAAACTTGCTTTTTGTCAAAATGGTTAAAGTCATAAAAACTAGAAGTTGGGGTGGGGAACTTTTTATTTTTTTGCTTATATAGCCACTTAAAGAAACCAAGAAAAAAAAAAAAAAAAAACCAAACACCCTCTAAAAGTAGACTTGAACTTGAATATACTTGGAGACTTTCTTAATCTTAACCAATTAACGGCTCGTTTTCTATCATTGGCGTTTCTTATTTTTTGTTTTTGATGATCAAAGTTTAAAAATCAAGTTGTTTGTTTCAGTTGTCGGTTTCTGAAGAACAAAACCAACTACTTGGTTTTGAAATTTTTGTTTACAAGGAAAAGAGGTTTTCTCATATTGTGAAAACAGGTTGTCTAAATTATAATTTATTTTAAAGACTCATTAGAATCATTTGATTAGAATTAATTTTCAAAAATATTAATATCAACTCATTGAATTAATTTGAAAAATAAATTTTCAAAAAATTAAAATTGTTTTCAAAAAGTAACTTTTCAAAAAATTAGAATCAATTTTACATAAATAATTTCCAAAAAGTTAAAATTATTTTTGAAAAATAATTTATTAAAATACTTTGCAAAAAAATTAGAATTATTTTTCAAAAATAGAATCTTAAAAAAAATTAAAATTCATGTTTTAAAATCAATTTTTAGAAAAGCTTAAATTGTTTGACTAAAAACTAATTTTAATAAAATTTGCAATATAAGCAAACAAGTTTCTAGTTATTGTTTACAAATTTTACGCATAACTAAACAAGTTTACAATTTCTGTTTTCGATTTTTGTTTATATTTCTAATTTACGTTTATGAAATTTTAGAAACTAACACAAACCAAGCCCAAGTCAATGTCCTATATCCAAATATAACCATTTTAGCTTTTGTTTTGTATTTTTTTCAGTGTCTTGATACAAAGACCAAAGGAGGCAACGTCGTCACACATGAACCATGCATGCCAAGACAAATGAGCTACCAGAAAGTGAGGTTAGACAATACGACTTTTAACCGCAAGAAATTAAACACTAGATCAGACTAGGAGGGTGTTTGGCTTCGCTTATTTGGTGCTTATAAGCACTTAAACAGTAAAAAATATATGAAAAATTATTTTTTTCTAAGTGCTTATAAGCACTCTAAATAAACAAAGCCAAACACCCTCTAGATCAGATGGATCATGTCCCCAACAAAATTGTTTTACTTGTTGTGATGAGGTATACTGTCATGGCGTGTGGTACTTCAGTCAACTAGGGCAGCAGATAATACTCCCAATCAAGTACTGTTAAAATTTTGATCTTGAAAAAAAAGAAAAAAAAGTGCACAAGATAAAAGCTTTTTTTGGTTACGCATGTATGAAAATTTTATACCCCAGCTTAGCACCCTGGCTTTTTCTGTTGTTTTCGTCGTTGCTGTCGTGTGTGTGTCTCAGTGTGTGTGTGTGTGTGTGTTTTTTTTTCATGGAGTTGACAATAACAAGGTTCTCCAACAGTCTCCTTATGCATTCTCGCTATCATCAGCAGCCCCTATACCAATTTTTTGGCTCGTCAAATCTATTGAGCCAAAAGTTCTCCCCAAATATTGAAACTCGTACAAGACACGATGATATTATACGGTTGGGATTTAAAAAGAAAAACATATAACAAATAAGCTGCAAGAACTGACGGTAAAAATTTTCCCTAAATATATGTTAATCAGAATGATTTTTTCTTCACAAGTCACAACCAACCAAGAAAATCCATACCAAAAAAAAAAAATAATAAAGAAAAAAAATTGAAAGTAAAAAATTGAAAGTAAATCCTGAAAATGGTTTTATGTGAAATATACAAATTAATATATGACTGCATATAATAGAACTAAATGCGAGGCTGAACTCTTTTCGAAACTTTGCCGACGAACCATTGTCTAAGCTATCTTTATCGATAATCTAATTAATGTATGACCACACATAATATTTACGGAGCTAATGGAGGTACTCTTCCAACCATTGTCTAATTAAGCTATCTTTATCAATAAATATTATTCAATCTAATTAGTGATATCATTCAAGTAATTGTTTTTTGACTTTGTTGCAAAAATAATTTCACTAATACATCAAATGAATATATTTTTTGTCCTTACCATAGCTTTATCTAGATATTATCTATGGAAAATAAAATTTCAAACGTAGATAAATCTGCAAGAGTTATTTTTGCGAATTATAGTCTTTATTGACCACCTAACACATACTATAAAATAAATCTTTTCTTGCTTGAAAAATCCTTTAGTCTAACCTACTCTATTAATTTTTATTTTGAGAGCTACTTAACCCAATTAATATTCTTAAACCGGCCCTACCATTTAGCTTTTGAAGTAGAGATACATTAAGGAGTAAAAAAAGACGAGTTAATTATAGAATTGTTGGGATCGCATCACCTACATGTATAGGCTATGGCCAAAAAGGCAGGCATGGAGACTTCTATTCACTTTGAGCAGTGTGCCACGTCCAAGTTAAAAATTTCAATTAGCTTTTCTTTTTCTTTTTTTAAAATAACAATTCTCAGGATAATAAACATATCGATCCTTATTTTATTGCGATTAGTTTATTGTAGGATGAAATAAACAAACTAACAATCAAGAACATTAACTCCAGAAGCAATCATGCACAACTTTGAGGAGAAAATTTTCAAGTATTAATCAGGCAAATTTTATGCATATTTTGTCTTTCTATTTTTCTTTCAACAATTAAAGTTGAGTCATCGAGATTTCATTCTTGTTTATATCACCTCTCTTATCTGCAAAAAAAGTGAACTTTAAGTAATAGTAATAGGGGTCAGCTCAATAGACATGCAATTATCTTTGTGATTTTAATAGGGTCAGAAAGATCCGTGAGTGAGATACATGGTTACATTATTATGATACTCTCTTGAAGTTCCTTTTGAATTTTAACCAATTACCAACTACAATTATACCGATATCTACTCAAATTTACGTACATGTGGCCTATAACATCAGTAGTAATGGTAGTTGCCAAAAAAAAAAAAAGAAGATGGGAATCTCTACCTTTGTAAGGTCACCTGATTATGTTACTCTAATTTTTAGTATATCCGTTGAAATAATTAGAAATTTCATGCTAAAACTAGCAATGTAGCAAAGGGCAAGTGAATCATAACTTTTGAGATTAAGGGTGACTTAAGTGGTTGAAACTATTTCCGTCCAAATGTAAAGTCTTGGGTTCAAATCCCACGAAGGACACATTGGGATTTCGGTTTTGGGGGGGGGTGCGACGTGGGGGGTTTGTAAAAGAAAAAAAGTAATTCATAACTTCTAGCAGAAATCCATGAAGCTACAAATCCCACAATACTAAGTGTGAATTCGACCATGACTACTATGATGAAACAACTTATTGTGCCCGGCCATAAATGAATCAAATTTCTTACATTGATCTCGAGGAACTTTGTCCAACCTTGAAAAACAAGACGCTGTGTTTTGGACAAGGTTGGGATGCTCAACTTTATCCATTGTTTACAAAATTCAATAATTATAAATTATTAATAAATTACATCAATCATCATTTGACAAAACTCGACCATTATGACAACTGGCGAAATACGATCATCAATTGGTAAACTTCAAGTACGTAGTACGTCCCTTATACTGAACATCAGTTAAGTAAAAGGTACTCATCTAAAGTAAGGAGCTAAATTTGAACTCAAAACATTTTTTATTCTTACTATTGAAGTATTTTTGGAGGACTCCTGCCTCGCATCATTAAGGAGATATAAAGTGGAAGATCCTACTTCTGTTGTGGCTTGTTGCTTCTAAGCTGCCTGGGTCTTTGAGGCAATACAAAAAGTTGAGCAAAAAGCCATGAGAAAAATGAAAAGTTTGCGTTTTGCATCCAACAGGACCAACAGCACTGGGTCCAGAGCAAGTGCGCACTCACATTTGACTAATTTCCCATTTTGACATATATATAACATAAAAACTGATGCTTTTAGTATATAGTATCCTATGCTTTCCCTAATGGTCTCTCCTAGTTTTGACTTTCAGCTTCACTGTTTTTGTCCTCAGCCCAAAAGACTTTCATGGAATCAGATTAGAAATGGAATAGAAACATTGGCAGCAGAATATGCAAAAAAAAAAAGAAACCAAAAATATACCATAAAAGAGAGTAACAAGACAACGATGTATGACCTGGAAAGTTCAGTTTTTTTTTTTTTCCTCTAAAAGTCATTACACAATTTGTATTACTCGACTAACATGGAACAAGTTTCTAGCTATGTAGATAGTATACTATGAGATTTTTGATGCATAATTTGTATTACTCTCGACTAACATGAAATAAGTTTTCGAATATGTCAAATACTATGAGATTTTTTATGTTATAATGAATTCGATTTGATTATACTTAAGTGAGTTTTTCATTGACCGAAAACAAGAATAGAGGAAAAAAAATAGTGGATTTTAGTTGTTTATTTGTTAAGTCACATATTTTTAAGTGCGAGACTTAAATGTGCGTTGGGGTTGATGAGATGTGCTGCTTTGAAAGTCAACCAGAAAAGCCTTGCATTCGATGAAATCATAAAAAGAGTCACTCATTGATTATTATTTTTCTTTTTTCTTTTTTTAATATCCTAATAACAAATGACTCTGTCATTTTCTTTCATAATGTAACCAATAACTTTAATGACATTACTCTTCTGGTAGATTTTTTATTGCTCAGATTCAAATTTTCTTACCTTCGGTGCGTCACATTTACTTCTTACCACCATCTCTCTCTATAATTTTGACTTTGCAGCTTTCTTTTTGCCTTGTGCAATTAACTAGTCTTTATCACAAGGCCTGCTTATCAGTCACTGCTATCTCAAAGCATTAAAGAACCACTTGCTGGCATTCTTCATTTGCTGAAAGTAACTTATAAGCTCATTTCCCAGATGGGATTCTTTGCACCATATTGTTTTCAACTCTAGAAATCCAATTTTAATCATCTTTTTTTTTTTTCCCTGAATTTTTTTTTGCTAGAAAAAAATGGTTTGGATTCACTCCGAAATCAATGGAAAAAGATTTCTTTCTCCTATACAACAACCATATTTTCTGAATCAGCCACCACCTCCTTTCAGTCTAGAATCAAGTGGTTTCAATTTGAACAACAAGGTGAGCCCAAGCATTCTTCTCATCATCATAATTCTAGCAGTAATCTTCTTTGTTTCTGGCTTATTACACCTTCTTGTGAGATTTCTATTGAGGCCACCAAATAGAGATCCTGATGATTTGGATAGTGTGACCGCTCTGCAAGGACAGTTGCAGCAGCTTTTCCATCTCCATGATGCTGGTGTTGATCAATCCTATATTGATACCCTCCCTGTGTTTAGCTACAAAGCCATTATAGGTGTGAAGGACCCTTTTGATTGTGCTGTTTGTTTGTGTGAATTTGAGGCTGAGGATAAGCTTAGATTGCTGCCAAAATGCAGCCATGCTTTTCACATGGAGTGCATAGACACTTGGCTTTTGTCTCACTCTACTTGCCCTCTTTGTAGAGCTAGCTTGCTCCCTGATTTCTCCCCTGACCACCACGACTGCTCCCCTATAGTCTTTGTTCTCGAATCCGGAAGCGCGGATGCCTCCAGAGAGATTGTTCCGGACAGGGAGACTATTTCAGGCGCCACCGCGAATGCAGTCGCGAGGGTCGGCTCTCATTTGAGCTCGCGCTGCAACGAGGAATTCGGATGGCCTCTTGCAGACCTTTTGAGCAAGTCTTGTGAGATTCAGGCCAAGGAGGTTGAGAATCAACCAGCAGTTGTGGCTTCAGGGGAGAAAGTTGTCCAAGTGAAACTTGGGAAGTATAAGAATCTTGACTGTGTAGGTGAAGGTAGCAGCAACAATAGCAGTATTGATTCAAGAAGGTGTTTCTCAATGGGGTCTTTTGCATATGTGATGGAGGAGAATATATCCTTACACGTCCCAATTCGAACGCCAATCAAGAAACAATCAAGCAAGAAGCCTTCTTTGCCATTGACTCCAGGCCACAGACCAGCGATGTCTGAATGTGGCTGCGATTCTAGGAGATATTTCAATGGTTTTGAAGCATTCAAGAGTCTTGAATTTCAAAATGGTGGAAATGGCAGCATTAGTATTGCTGCCAATGATAACAAGGCCATTAGAGAGAGCTTTTCAGTGTCTAAAATTTGGCTTAGGGAAAAGAAGGATAGGCCTAATTCAGCAAAGGTAGAGTCTTCAAGACGGGCGTTTTCGTTCCGGTTTCCCTTGCAGCAGAATGCGGTTGCTGCTGCTAATCAGCTCAAGTCCAAGAATAGGGATGGTAATGGAGATGGTGGTGGTGATGATGATGGTGGTGGTGCTGCCAGAAGAACCGTGTCCGAGATCGGCATCGGAAGGTGGGAGAATGGAGGCAGTGAATGGGGGGGTTGTGATGCAGAAACACAGAGCTGCAATAGCTTGGATTCTCAAGCAAATGCACCATCTTTTGCAAGGAGGACTCTGCTTTGGCTTATGGGCAGACAGAATAAGGTTGTTCACTCTTCTTTTTCATCCAATGTCTAGTTTGAAATTTGTCCAAATTTTATTACATATATTTCCTCTTTAGCTTCTTCTTCACTCAGGGAAGTAGAAATCAAACAGAAAATAGCGCAGACATGTGAAAGAACAATTAGCATACTGATAAAAATATTTGCTTATTTTTCGCCACGGGATTTGTAACTTTAAGGTGGATCTCATGTGATCTTGTTAGGTTTTGGGCATCAAAAAAGCGGAAAAAAAACATTTGATTTTCTGAAGATGACGTGGGAAATCAAATGTTGGTTTTTACAAAATTGTCTTTCTTAATTCCCTTAGCGCCTTAATTTTGTAACACTTTTAAGCATTGTGAATTGAATTTTTCGTCTCTAATTCTGTTTAATCCATTATTATCCTTTGCCTCCTAGCAAATCCAAAGGAAAACCCTCATAACATAAATGAAATTCTTACCTTCATTTTAGTTTCATATATATGCGTGTGTGTGTCATATGATACAAATTTATTGTATTTGAATTTGAAATGGACAAATAAAGGAAGTGCTCAGTAAATGATCTAGTTAAAACAGACTTCTGTCTTTTGGTGCTAAAGGTGAGCTGAAAGCTAATTGGTTCACGCTTACGTGTATCATCATTTTGTATCTTCAAGATATATGCCATGTTATTGCAAAACAAAGGAAAAAAAAAAACAAAACACAAAAAACAAAAAACAAAGAAAAAAAAAAGTACACGGCATGCTACAACTGAGGCATTGTATTTTGTCAAGATCGTACATAAAAACTTATAATAATGTAATAACTCTTACAGTCTATAGGAATCTAGTGAGGAAAAACTTACTGTTGTTATATTTTGATAGATTAAGGATTGTTAGATTATTAGATTAATACAACGAGGCCTCCTTGGTGTTACCATTGAAATCTGCTAAAGGGCCCCTTTAATATTACTGTTAAATTTAGTGTTACTATTCTAAAAAGCGATGAAGTCAAATTTGCAGTTAAAAACATATATTTTGTTCTTTGTTAACGAAATGAAAGTTTATTGTTTGATTGAAAAAATAGTTTCTAAAATTAGAAAGATATTTTTGTACCCATAAAATTAAGTCAGACTATTTTCGTACCTATACAACTAATTGAGGGTACCTTTTAAAAAGATTTATATATGTTGTAATTTGTGTAATATGGTGGTAAACATACTTTTATATCCACAAAATTATACAATTTGTGGTCGGCATTTTGCCTAATTAATAAGGAGTTTGGAAAAAAGTAACATAACAAATCTTTTTCAAAAACTTCAATTTAGTTTAATTCAAACTCAGTTTTGTTTATTAATCAAACATTTAATTTACCTATTTTTTCACAAATATTTCTCTTTTTCTTTTTTCGATGTTAAACCTCAATGCTAAATAAGCTCAAAGACTAAAATGTAAATTGGCAAAGAAGAGGGAATTTGCACTTTACCTTTAAGATATTTGATGCAATCCGTGAGAAATGAAATTCAAATTCAAAATTTTTAAAATTTCTTTTCTTTTTTTTTTCTCTCTCTCTCTCTTTCTTTTTTTTTTTTTTTGGTCTGAAGTCTTTGAATTTTCACTTTCTTAATTTATTAATTAATACCAGATTTGCAAAAAAAAAAAAAAAAATTGCTAGGGAAAGTGTGGTCACAGGCTGTAGCATTTATTTTATTATGTGTATGTCTATCTCGAAGGACTCTAACCACATTAATGGCTGATATTATTATTTGTCACAAGAACCGTTGAGGGTTTATTGTCTGCTGTTACGTGCATGACCGAACATCTCCTCACGTCCTTGTCCCCACATTTATCACAATCGTCTTTGTACAGCCACTTTCCTTGATTAATCTTAGTCTTTACTTCATCAATTGTGTTTGGTTGGTTCGATTATATGAATCTAACAACGTTATTAAATTTTATTGAAAATTATTTAAAAGTAATGTGGTGCTCCCTTCTTTGTAAGTTGAGTCTCTCTCTCTTCAAATTGGCCATGTGGACCACCTTACTCTTAGAGGGTGTTTGGCTTTATTTGCAAATAAAAAAAAGAGGTAAATTGCACAAAACCTCTTTGTATTTTGGCATAAGTGTGTGTTTATCTTTTGTAATTTAAAAATTAACTAGTTATCCCTTGTTTTTCTCAAAAGTGAAGCATACACACGCATTTTTTTTAACTCAGTTAGTTTTGGTTAATAAAAATACAAAAAGACTAATTTACCCTTCAAACCCAAGGGCTAACGGTGCACTTATAACAATCATAAAGGGGTATGACGCTCTTATGACAAATCATAGGGGGTACGACACTATTTACCTTATTTAATTGGAAACGTGAAGTAATTAATAATTAGTTAATAATTAAATAAATAAATAAATAATAATTAATTAATTAATCAAATAATTAAAAATTAAAATTAATTGAATGATTAATTTAATTAATGAGACGGTAGTTGTACTATTGTGACGACAATGGAGGTTAATTTCTTTTTTATTTTTCATTTTTCAATGATAAAAAATATTTATATGTAGTAACGAAATAAAATACAAACATGTTTGTAGTATAATTGATTAAAATTTACGTATTTTAAACTAAAGTCAAGGGTTCAAGTCTTTCCTCTTGCAAATGCTTTTTTCAAAATAAAAAAGAAGGGGCATTTTTTTTATACCAAAATCAAGTTTAACAGCAAAAAAACTAAACCCAATCGCAGGTCTAGCACGTGTGCCACATGTCCAATTAAATCTAATAGAAAAAGTGACAGAGGAGGGTAATATGCTTCACTTTTGGAAAGTACAGAGGGTAATTAGCTAATTTTTAAATTATAGGGGATAAATACACATTTGTGACAAACTACAAGGGGGTTCCGTATAATTTACTCAAAAAAAATAACATCTTGAATGAAGTTTGTTTATAAATAAGTTTTTTATTTCTTTTTGTTTTATAGGTTAAAGTATCCCAAATTATATTAGATGTGAGACTGATTCTTATTGGGCCGACCAAGAGCAAGGAACAAAAAATCCTATTAACATGTAACCAGTGTGCTCATAAGTAAGGTTTACTTGTCTATACGTAGGTAAGAGAAGAAGTAGCACCCCTATCTTTTTTTTATTTTACCTAGTGGTGAGAAAAAAATCAAATCGAACCAAAAACTCAACCAAACTGTGAATTTGGCCTATTTAGTTTAGTTCTGTTCAATTATTTTTTTTAAATATTTTGGTCTATTCAGTTTGGCTCGATTAATAGAAAAGACCAAATAGACCAAATTAACCGAATAGTAATTCATATATTAAGACATATAATATTTTAGATACATGTTATGTATCATTTATATTATTATCAAATATCTAATTTGTAACAAATGTAATTAGGGTTTATATATTTAATTTTTTGCATGATTTCGTTGATATTGTCTATGATATATTTGAATGAATTAAGGGTGATCAATTTAGGTTTTGTTGTATCTTCATGAAACAATATATCTTTTTCTATCTTTTAGTTTTTTTTTTTAAATTTTATTGTTCAATTTCAGTTTTAACTAAATCAAACTGAATAAAATATATTTTGGTTTTTGTATTTTCATTTTTTAGAAACTCCGGTTTGATTTTTAAAATTAAAAAAAAATCGATTCGATTTACCTCGGTCTATTAGGTTCGACTGATAATTGAATGGTCCCCCAATTTTTAGCGACTTATAAGTTGATTTGATCAAATTAAAAAATAACTATATACTTTAAAAAAAAATTCCTACTTTAACAAAAGATTATTTCAATCATTTTAACAAACATTACTTATAAATACATATTTGCCGTACATGCCAATAGCTTGCAAACATATTTTATCCAAATACTTTTATTCTTATTTGTCATTTGCTCATAATTATAAGCATCAAAAGCTATTTATAAGCAACTGAAAAAACAAAGCCAAACAGCTCTTAAGTCTAGCATGTCCCAAATTCTCACTACAAGATTTTAGCCTAATAGTTAGGTATTTTTTTATCACGCTTGGAGTTAGCGTTGAAGAATAAAATGTCAATTTTTATTTTAGTTATGGTTCTAATTGTAACAAAATAAATGTTACATTTAAAACCATAAGAATGATGTTGGAATTTTTAGATTTAACTTTTTCTTAAGATAGCAAAAAATTTGTTATGTTTGAAAGTATAACTAATATAAATTTAAAAAAATACATTTGTTACACTTCCAAATATAACAAATATTATTACGCTTTCAAGTGTAGTATCAATTTTTTGTTATTTTGGAAATTTTTACGCTTAGGTTAAGTGGAATTAAATTTTTTGTTATATTTCTAAATGTAATTAAGAGTTATAATATGTGTAACTACTAGCTTAATTTCATGTAATGGCTGGACAAGAAACATTGAATCCAACTGTGTATATGAAAACAATCTATGCATCAAATGATTATTAGGTAAAAAGACAATAATGTTTCTGCTATTATTCAATTGTTGAATTCGGAGATAATCGAAATCAACGTTTGATCTTTAAACCAACTAAAATATATTCAAGATCAAATAAAAATTAACGCTCAATTCCATCCCAGAGTTCCATTTGATCCTTCTAAGTACTTCCCCGTACAGCATCATCAATGGTTCAGATCGACCCTGAAACCGTAAGAAAATTCATTAAATATCTAAATATTTTTAGATAAAAAAATTATGTCAGTCTCACTAAAATGTTGACATATGTATATATATGTATATATATATGTATGTATATATGTATGTATGAAAGGTAAAATGCACTTTACTCTCTCATAATTTATCTAGTTAGCAAATTATCCCTCTGAGTCTTAAAATTTACCACATTAATTTTTTTTGCTTTTAGAAAGATGCACGACACATTACCCCCCATGATTTATCTAATTAGTTGACTGTCCTTTGTAATTTGTGTATATAAATGATTATCCCCTATTTTTTAAAACTCACCACATTACCTCTTTTACTTTTTAAATGGTGGCACAATCACCTCTTTTTCTACTATTATCTAATCGTTGTTACCTAATAATAAGAGTATTTTTTAAGAAACATATAACACATCATCGTTTGTGGTCACCAATGCAAAAAATGTTTATATTGCACAATAAATTAATATAAATGAAAAAGGTCAAGGTAGAATATTATGTGTTATTTTTTAAAAGCAGAGAGCAGTAATGTTGTAAGTTTTAAAATACAAGGGGCCTGTTCGGCAAATTTAACTATTAGGGCAGCTGATAATTGTTTGATTAACTAATATCTGTTTAGATAGCTGATAGTTTTTGTATTTTAGTGGTGAGATGGCTGTTTAACTAGTTAATTAAACAAAATATGTCCGATAAAATTAGCTATTAGATTAGCTGATGAATATAAAATTATATAAAAGGACATTGATATCATGTTATTATTATTATTGTTGTTATGATAATTATAATTATTGTTACTATTATAGAAATAAGATAATATATTTCATAATTAGATATTTATTTTTATAATCATATTTTAATATTAAAATATAACTAATTTTTGATAAAACATTAATATCAATATTATAAAAATTAATTTTAATAGATTCAAAATTATTTTGTCAATAAAAATGCTAATAAAACTTATACTGCTAGTATTGTTGATTATATAGAATTAGAAATTTATTTTTTTATTATTTCTTATTTATATTTTGTAAAAGAAAAGAGAAAACTGTAGAGAGAGATCGAAGAAATGATAGAAAAACCAAAAAAAATGCAAAAGGGTAAAATTACCAAAAAAATGTGAAAAGCTAAAAGTTAACTGAAAGGCTAAAATTTTGAGCTTTTAAAAAACATTTGTTGACACACTAAAAATTACCTGAAAAGCTACTTGAAAAGCTAGTTTACCGAAAAACAATAATTTAGAAAAATAGTCTAAAAACTACTTGAAAAGCTGTTGTCGAACACATACAAGAAGGTGACTCAAGTAATTAAACAAACCAGAGAGGTAACGTGCATTTTACCCTTTATCTGAAAATAGTATCGAGGGGTGTGGAGGAGAATTTAAACTCACGGGTGATAGTCAATCTTGATGACTCCGGCAACAGGGTCAGCAATCTTTGCAAAGGCTTCTTTGGAGAGATCAAGAGTGCCTCCACAGTTGGGGCAATGATCCACCACCCTGACACGCACACCACGAAGACGTCTGCAAGGGTGAGGCACACCGTTGGTAGCACCTGTGCATGTGACGTTGAATATTTTCCCACATATGGCTCCATTTGCCCACAGTGGGTCACTTGCTGCTGCGATCATCACACCCCTGTGCTTGTAACCGTAACATGCTGATGCTGTAATTATACAAATTTTTGTAGTAAGCCAATGGTTAAAAACTTCAAAGTGACTGGAATTTCAGTCACTAATTGATATATATAGTAATCAAAAATCGATCACTAATTAGTGGCAAATAATAATAGGTCATAAATATTTCCTTTAGCGACCCATATTTTGGTCACTAATTGAGCTACTGGTGACCGATTATTGTTGGTCACTAATTTAGGACCAAATTCGGTCATCATTTTTGTTCACTCGATCTCAGAGTCGAGAGGAAACAAATAAATATGAAGGAGAAAAAGAAATAAAATAAAAGAGGTCCGGGGAAAAAGGAAAATTCAATATTGATATAGAGATGATTAAGTGCATTTTTGTTCACTCGATTTCAAAATAGGGAGGAAAAGATAAATAAAAAGAAGAAAAAAGAAATAAAATAAACGAGATCCGGGAGAGAAAGGATAAATCGATATAGATACAAAGATGGTTAATCAAATTGAATCAAGTTTACTCCTAACTTACTAATTTCTTTTTTAAGTTAGCTAATTTTTCACGCATACCCAAAAAAAAAAAAAAGAATAATGATTGTAGATTAGTCATGTTATGTACAAAATTATAAAAATAATTTGAATTCTGTCTTCTTATATGCATATTTGCACATACCAAATTGAATCCTAGCAAGACGTGCAACTTACTTACATTGAGTTAATATTTCTAAAATGTAAAAATAAAATAAAAGATGATAAATGAAAATTAAATAGCTCAATAATAGCTAAAAATTAAAATGATAAAATTGCCCCTCAACATAAGATATTGTTTGGCAAAACTTATATCGTAGGAGAAAATGGATGAACTGAAAGCTTATGGGAGAATTTAGGTTTTAGAGTAAAACTCAACGTGAAAAAAATGACATTTATTCTTATTGTTACGTTATTGATTCGACTTGTATTCCACCAAAATTCATCCCACTCTTAACAACTCCAAATAGATCAATTGTTTATGAAATGAACCAAAAAATCATATTCTTTATTTTTAAACTCAAACACAATGAAAAAATTGGATCTAAGTAGTTAAAAAAAATATTTTAAGTGAAATATCCAAGAACTTTTAAACTATACGTTCTTAACAATTTAAATAAAATATGGGTCTGTTTGGATTGGTTTTTTTTTTTTTAAGAAAAAAGTACTTTTTTTCTTAAAAAAGTTAAATTAAATTTGCAATAAATATTTGATTTACCTTTAAAAAAAAGTAAAACTGTCAAAAAAAGCTCAAATACATCTTTTTTTAGAAGCCAGAATTTTTAACTTCTCAAAAAAAGTTATTTTTCAAAAGTTGTTAAAAAAACGCTTTTGAAAAAAACCAATTCAAACGAGTCCTATATCGATTTTGGAAAGAAAGAAAGCATGCACTCACGAAGGTATTTCGTGTAGAAAGTTGCCGTCCCCTCCGTGGCAAATGTAACTGAAATTAGGCTTGTTGCCAGAACACAAAAGACAAAAACAAGAGAAATTTTCAACGCCATTTTTTTATTTTTATTTTTTTAATTCAGAGTTTGCCTCAGATTTAGTACCAAGGCAAAGCACCTTTGCTATTTTTGCTGTACTGGGATATTATTTTCTGCAATGTTTAGTGCACTATTTATAGCTAGATGAAAATTACAACATCCCCAAATTCTACTAACCCAAGAAAATTAACGAACTTACGCAAATAAAGGACATCCTCAAATACTTCTTGTGGTCTTCCCATGGAATGGGAAATTAGTTCTTCAATATAAATTGATCGTTTAGGAAGATTCTTTAACGTAACGATAAAATTGTCGATACTTGATCTAGAGGTCATGAATTCAAGTTGTGGAAATGAACTCTTGCATAAATGCAAGATTGTATTGTATGGATTCATCCTTTTCAGAACCTAGAATAAGGAGAGCTTCATCACCAGATTCCTCTTTTACTGAAGATTCAATTTGCCTTCATATAGTCAAACAGATAACCTCCATGAATAAGCATTAATATTACTGGGCTTATATATCTTATTTCGGAAAAAGCCATTTTTTTCGTTGAGTTCTACTCTAAATCCTAAATTCTTAGATGGACTTTTAATTTTACCCATGTTCTCTCGTGATGAGTTCAAACTTTACCAAGCAAAGTCTTAAAAGTATTTTTATATTTTTCTTTTTTTAAGAAAAAATTATAATAAACAAAAAATTCATTAAGAACATCAAGTAAATTAGTCAACTATCAAATATAAAATTACGAAAAAAAAGAATAACTTAATTTCATAATATGAAAAAAGTTTTAAAGAAAAAGCTTATTATTATACAAAAAAACCTTACTCATGGAAAAAAATGAATTTTACTCTATCTTATTCCCATTTCCAGCATCTCATTAATTAGGTTCTCAGATTTCCTCTTATGATGCTGGAAATTCATAATCATTGATGTTAATACAATAAATTAATAAACTAAAGAAAAGATATTACGAGTATTATACTTATAATAACATTATAAATCTTTAACATTATGATAAAAATCAACCATGATATTGTAACGATAAGGTGATTTATCGGTCGATAATTGTCCAGATTAAGCAGATTACTTTTCCCATTATCTACAATCTGTCACTATATATTGTTGAATCTCACTTCATAATATCACAAATTAAGTTACAAAAGAGAATTTATCTCCCATACGACCTTCATTAACATTTTGATGGAGATTACAATTAGCTTTTTGCTAAAGCGGTGAAGTAGGAAATATTTTCATGCTATAGGGTGCGCAGGACTATTTCTGCTATTGTTGGAATTTGTAATGTCAGACGAAATTAAATTAGGTTGTCATTGTGGTCATTCATCAGTTGTTGGTATAATCTTGCTAACATGTTTACATTTATAATAACATAAATGAATTTATATTTAGGATAAAGTAAAAGTGGCCAAATTTGGAATTTTACGTATAAATTCTATCCTCTTAATGCTTTTGTATTTGTGATAATCTAAATATTTTCCCTTTTATGATTCTTTTATTAAATTTGGACTCAATATTACGAAAAAAAATCACTAAAATTTCGGAACTTTGACGAATTGCTATATTTTATTTTTGTCCTATTTTAATTGTGCGGGATTTAAGTTAATCTTCTAACCGTACTTGAGCAGTTAAAGAATTACAGGATAAAAATACGCAACTATTTTGGAATTCATGCACGCGTAATTTGGTAGAAATATTTTTACGATTATTCAGTTTTTGAAGTTAATGAAAATCAAGGTCAACTTTTCTCCTTTCAATGGACTAAAATACATTTAATTAAAGTTCGAATACAATTAATGCTCAATTCGATGCCAGATTTCCATTTCCTGCTCGCATGTGTGACTATTGTTGAATAATATCCCTATAACATCACCAATGGCTCAGACCCTGAAACCACAAGAAAATTCATTAGATGTCTACATATTTCTAGATAAAAAATTTACTTAAAGCTCTCAATCGAATGAATGTCTATGTTTCTACATATTTCTATATCAAAAATGTACTTAAAACTCTCAATCAAATGAATGTCTCTATATATATGGATATAATAATTCATGCTTAACAAATGGCTTGTCAACACACTGAACCTAATCAATTAGCTCAAATACTTAAGCCCGTAGGAACAATAGTAGTGAACTTAAGTTATTATAAAGTACAAACAAATTTCACAGAAAATCGAAGCAGGAGGACGTTAAACTCACTGGTGATAATCAATGTTAATGATCCCAGCAACAGGGTTTGCAATAGATGCAAAGGCTTCTCTACATAGATCAAGAGGTCCTCCACATCCAGGACAATGATCCACGATTTTGACAGCCACACTACGGCCTGTGCATGGGTGAGGAACAGGATTAGTGGGGCCGGTGCATGTCACGTTGAATTGTTTCCCACAAATAGCTCCATTTGCCCATAGGGGATCACTTGCCGCAGCAATCATCACACCCTGACCCTTATTACCATAGCAGGCTGAAGCTGTAATTTCACAAATTTGACAGTAAGCCAATAGTTAAAAACTCAAATACTTAGGTTTTCTTTTTGAATGTTAAAATGATAAATTTTTCATTCGCCAATGAAATGGATCCGCCTTTATTTGAGGGGATTATCCTTCCTTTGGCTTAACTGATGGGAAGCTTTACGTTATGTGATTAGCGACCTAAGGGAGGGAATTTACATTACCATATTGGTATGGCCAACTACAAATGATTTGGAAGTTAGGTCAAAAAGAAGAAGTTGGCTTGATCCGAAAATAAGAAGGAAACAAATAAAACAGAGAATAAAAATAGGGTCACAAGAAAAAGGATATATCGATGTTCATATAGAGGCGATACTAATGCTAATGACGATATTAATTTTGACTTTCATATAGATAAAGCTTTTGGAATGGGTAACTAAATTATATGAATAAATATATATGTGATATCATAAATAGACTGATTCTTCTAGGATCCTTCAATTCAAATTAGTAAAAATGATTTAGGACGGAAGATCTTTCAATATTTTAAATAGAATATCCAAAAATATTCAAACTGTACCTTTTTTTCACAATTTAAATGAAATATATTTGTTCATTTTGTAAAATTATAGGATTTGAAAGAAAGAAAGCATGTACTCACGAACGTAGCTTGTGTAGAAAGTTGCAGTCCCAGTTATGGCAAATGTAAATTAAACTAGGCTTGTGAGAATGCCGAACACAAAAAGAAGGAAAACTTTCAAGGCCATTTGTGATGATTTCTTATGTATTTATTATTATTTTTATTTATATGAATATTAAATTTCTACTATTTTCTTGGATGGTTAATACACTTTTGATGAATGTTCTTATATTTATAGTTGAAATTTTGGACACCCCCAAATTGTAACCCAAGAAAATTAATCAACTTACTATGTAAAGGACATTATGTTAGATTTTTGCTTTCAAATTAGAGCATATAACTTACTAAATAAAGGACCTGCATTATGTTAGATTTCTATGATCAAATTAGTGAAAAAGTATATTTTAATATCAAATTACGATTTGATGGAGAAAATCTAATAATGTAAAAGATTATACCAAGGTCCTTTTGATCTGATGGAGAAATCTGATTTGATGACTGACATGAACTCATAGAGTATATATAAAATCTGCCTTGAATGTTATACAATTCAAGTTCTAGGCTTATGCCTATTGTTTTACGGTGATACCTATAGAATCCGAGATTGATATCCATTGAAGGCTTCTAAAGTTTGCCTCTACAAAAGCTACGTCTAAGAGTGGAATAAATTTGGTGTAACAATTCAAGTCTAATTATTAGTCTATTACTACATTAAATTTAATTAATTGATCCCAAAATATTTAAGTTTGTAATAATAATAATAGTAAACTTAAGACATTATAAAATATATATAAATCTTACAAAAAAACTGATACGAGAGGCGTTGCACTTGGTTGAAGGAAGATCCAATCAACCTATCTCAAACTGTAGTTATGATTACTAAGTAGAAAAGGTAAAAGCTGCAGGAGAAGGGCTATCAGAGGGGCCTATGATCAGTTTTGACTCGAGATAATCAAAATGAGATCGAAATTTGTATCTCCAAGTTAGAATAAGAACCACCGAATTATTTTAAGGTACCTAATTAACTAGTGAAACGTCCTAGAAGTAAATTTAAGGTGCAACCCTAGCCTCGTCCCGTGTAGTGAATGAATACTATCCTAATGGAGTCTAGTTTTGTCCAAATAAATGTATGTCGCATAGGCTAGTTAATTATCTGCAACTATTAATTTAATAAATGAATATATCAATATTTTTTCGACAAGTTTAAGCTTTTAAATGAGTGATAATTTAATATGGTATCAGAGTCAAAGTCAAAAGTACAAGTCTCACCGTAATCTGTTAAAAACATTAAAATTATTCCTATGCAGAGTTCGAAAACAAATCACGCTTGAACGTGAGGAGATGTGTTAATATAATAAATAAACGCACCCAATATTCTCTCTACAATTTTAATTTTTTAGATGAGGTGGTAATTGAATAGTTACAAGTGTATTAATGTAATCGATTATGTGCACTATGATACAGTAACTCAATAATTATGTTAGGAAATTAGGACGGAAAAACTCACACACATGTAGCCGAATAAAGCATGAAATAAAAGAAAAACACACACAATTAGCATAAGTTCGGTAGGCTACCTATGCCAACAAAAAACTCTACTAAAATGTAAAACACTGATGTAATCATATTTTATGCTTATTTATGTTTTTTTAGAATTAATTGTGTTCATTTATTAAAAATATTTAATTATTGAAAATATTTAATCACTTTTAATTTTATTTTTGTGCATGAAACGACTCAAAAATGAACAAATTGGAAGAAAAATATGGAAGATGACATGAAGAAAAGGGAAAATGATTTTTTCTTTTCTCCTGGAAGTGAGGACTTTGAGGAAGTCAAAAGAGAAAATTTGGAAACAAGAAAAAGAGAATAAAAGAAAAAGAAGAAAGAGGCCTAATTGGCCTTCTGCAAAAAAGAGCCCACGTGGGCTATCCAAAGACCCCTAGGTCTTTGCCTTTTTGTTTCCTATGTAGAACTAGTATTGTTGGAGCCGGTACTTTGCACAAGTTTATTTTTTTTTTAAACTTATTGACTTTTTTTTTTTTATAGATTCTGATTCATTCTTATATATAAAATTATTTCACTAAGTAATGAATTCAAATCTATATTGTTGGTTATTTAAAATTAATATATGGACAGCTAGCTATATGACTTTATCTTTCCTCTTGGTGCATTTGTTACACGTATATAAAGTTAAAAGAATTCAATTATCTAGTAGGACATTATGCCCAATTCTGACAAATCATTCTCTCAATTTTGGGGCAGTTTTCTATATTTTTTTTCTCATACTATGATAAAATAATTAATATGAAAAAAAGAAATTATATCAACTCTTAATTTTTCAAATGAGATAAATTTGCTCAAAGAAAAAAATTTATATTAATTCTGCTCACTTGGCAAAAAGATAGGTGCTGATGTGATACCTTTCTTTGAGCTCCTTTGAATTTAACTTTTATCTATAGAATCTATAGATGGATCTATAAATAGATAGATAGATATAGATTTTTATTGTTTTTAAATTTCATGTGTTCTTTTATTATTTCTAAATATCTATAAAAATTAATTCTAGTGCATTTTTATTCTTATTTTTATTTTTTAATTAGAATATAATGCATAAATTAATTAAATTAATAAGTTTTTTTGGACTTTATCACTTTAAACTCATTAAAAAGAAATATATAGGTAGTGCATAAATATAATTAAATATCTTGTAACTCCATTACAATGATGAGGTTAGGAAGTGGTGTATAAATGTAATTAAACACTATAATATATAGATTTATAACAATATAATAATATTAACAATATAATTTATGATGACTTGGCAAATAGATATATACTGAAGTGCCACCCTTCTTTGAGCTCTTTTGAGTTTAACTTTTATATTTCTAAATATTTATAAAATTAATTCTAGTGCTTTTTCATTCCTATTTTTTATTCTTTTTTTTAACTAGGATATGATGCATAAATTAATTAAATAGAAATATATAAGTAGTGCATAAATTAATTAAATAGAAATATATAAGTAGTACATAAATATAATTAAATATCTTGTAACTCTATTGTAATGATGAGGTTAGGAAATGGTGCATAAATATAATTAAACACTATAATATATAGATTTATAATAATGTAATCATATTAAAAATATAATTTATTATGACTTGGCAAATAGATAGGTGCTGATGTGGTACCCTTCTTTGAGCTCCTTTTAGTTTAACTTTTATATATATAGATACTAGTATGTCTACTTTTAAAATGTACAAATTTCGATACTTATACATGTCATATAAATTAAAAATTTTGTAATAGTTTAAAAATTAAAAAAATATTTTTAACAATTATTTTGATATTTATATAATATGATAATACTTGTATGATACATAAAAGAAATGAGTATTTTTATATTTTTATAATGTTAATAGTCAAAATTGACAATTAATGTAAGAGATAAAACATAAATATATTTTGTCATATTAAATTTATGACATTGAATACAACTTTTATATTTTTGTAAAATCTAATAAATTTAAGAAAAAATATGAATGATATAGATTAATACATTTTCATCATTTATTGGGCATCTTTTTGATGTAATAGATTTGTATTTTTCTTTTTTAAAATAATATTTAGTCTTTTTCATTTTTTTAAAAAAATGTGCAAAGAACGTGGCACGTGGCAAAAGAATAGCAAAACTAATATTAATGTGATACTTGGTAGTCATATAGTATAGTAGACTCTTCTTTATTATGTAGTATAGATGTACAATCTAATACTCTAAATATGGATCCAATCCTTTTTTCAAAACCCATGCACAAAGAGAGATTCATCATCAGCCACCCTTTTCCTGAAGAATCAATTAGCTTCATGTTATGTTGTGTTAGTTATATGCTTATTTGAAATCTTAAATTTAAAAAGTATATTAAATTATATGATTTTTCAGATTTAAGATTTCAAATAAACATATAGCAAACAAAGCATTAATCAAAAATATAATCTCCATAAATAAGGCAACATTGCTGGGCTGTCTTATTCCTAGTTCCAGCATTTCAGTAATTAGCTTCTCAATTTTCCTCTTGGAATGCTACGCTTGACGTACACTGGGATGGTATCTTTTTCAGTATGATCTTATGACTATACATTCTTGGAGGAACTAATTGTTTCCCCTGTGGATTACCTCATATCACAATCCGAGACTGGCCAACGAGTCGTTGTCTAGCCACTGAACTGTTCTTCTACCAAAACTACCAAAAATCTAACTTCTATCGGAAAGCCGAGGACTTTTGCTAGTGACTTTGTCTTTCTTTTGCCTATGTTTACTTTTTTCTCTGTGTTTTCTTCTATTTCCTTTCTTCTTTGTTTTCCCATGCATTTTGACCTTTCTCATACCTCAAATCTTATATATGGGACTTGTGTTTACCAGACCTAGAATAAGGAATCAATATTCTAGTTTCTTGGCTTTCATTTTAGGATTTTGCAATTACTCCACCATGCTTGTTTGACTTGGTTTCTTACCATCTTTATCAAATACTTGGCCGTTCGTTTCCCTTTGCTTTGCTTCCACCTTGGTTGGTTGTCTGTTTCAAAAGATCCCTTATGACAATTTTTATTTTAGTTATGGTTCTAATTGTAACAAAATAAATGTTACATTTAACTTTTTCTTAAGATAGCAAAAAATTTGTTATGTTTGAAAGTATAACTAATATAAATTTAAAAAAATACATTTGTTACACTTCCAAATATAACAAATATTATTACGCTTTCAAGTGTAGTATCAATTTTTTGTTATTTTGGAAATTTTTACGCTTAGGTTAAGTGGAATTAAATTTTTTGTTATATTTCTAAATGTAATTAAGAGTTATAATATGTGTAACTACTAGCTTAATTTCATGTAATGGCTGGACAAGAAACATTGAATCCAACTGTGTATATGAAAACAATCTATGCATCAAATGATTATTAGGTAAAAAGACAATAATGTTTCTGCTATTATTCAATTGTTGAATTCGGAGATAATCGAAATCAACGTTTGATCTTTAAACCAACTAAAATATATTCAAGATCAAATAAAAATTAACGCTCAATTCCATCCCAGAGTTCCATTTGATCCTTCTAAGTACTTCCCCGTACAGCATCATCAATGGTTCAGATCGACCCTGAAACCGTAAGAAAATTCATTAAATATCTAAATATTTTTAGATAAAAAAATTATGTCAGTCTCACTAAAATGTTGACATATATAAATATATGTATGTATATATGTATGTATGTATATATGTATATATATATATATGTATGTATATATATGTATGTATGTATATATGTATGTATGTATATATGTATGTATATATATATATGTATGTATGTATGTATGTATATATATATGTATGTATATATGTATGTATATATATATGTATGTATATATGTATGTATGAAAGGTAAAATGCACTTTACTCTCTCATAATTTGTCTAGTTAGCAAATTATCCCTCTGAGTCTTAAAATTTACCACATTAATTTTTTTTTGCTTTTAGAAAGATGCATGACACATTACCCCCCATGATTTATCTAATTAGTTGACTGTCCTTTGTAATTTGTGTATTTAAATGATTATCCCCTATTTTTTAAAACTCACCACATTACCTCTTTTACTTTTTAAATGGTAGCACAATCACCTCTTTTTCTACTATTATCTAATTGTTGTTACCTAATAATAAGAGTATTTTTTAAGAAACATATAACACATCATCGTTTGTGGTCACCAATGCAAAAAATGTTTATATTGCACAATAAATTAATATAAATGAAAAAGGTCAAGGTAGAATATTATGTGTTATTTTTTAAAAGTATAGAGCAGTAATGTCGTAAGTTTTAAAATACAAGGGGCCTGTTCGGCAAATTTAACTGTTAGGGTAGCTGATAATTGTTTGATTAACTGATATCTGTTTAGATAGCTGATAGTTGTTATATTTTAGTGGTGAGATGGCTATTTAACTAGTTAATTGAATAAAATATGTCCGATAAAATTAGCTATTAGATTAGCTGATGAATGTAAAATTATATAAAAGGACATTGATATCATGTTATTATTATTATTATTGTTGCTATGATAATTATAATTATTGTTACTATTATAGAAATAAGATAATATATTTCATAATTAGATATTTATTTTTATAATCATATTTTAATATTAAAATATAACTAATTTTTGATTAAACATTTATATCAATATTAGAAAAATTAATTTTAATAGATTCAAAATTATTTTGTCAATAAAAATGCTAATAAAACTTATACTGCTAGTATTGTTGATTATATAGAATTAGAAATTTATTTTTATATTATTTCTTATTTATATTTTGTAAAAGAAAAGAGAATAATGTAGAGAGAGATCGAATAAAGGATAGAAAAACCAAAAAATGCAAAAGGGTAAAATTACCAAAAAAACGTAAAAAGCTAAAAGTTACTTGAAAGGCTAAAATTTTGAGCTTTTGAAAAACACTTGTTGACACACTAAAAATTACCTGAAAAGCTACTTGAAAAGCTAGTTTACCGAAAAACAATAATTTAGAAAAATAATCTAAAAACTACTTGAAAAGTTGTTGTCGAACACGTACAAGAAGGTGACTCAAGTAATTAAACAAACCAGAGAGGTAACGTGCATTTTACCCTTTATCTGAAAATAGTATCGAGGGGTGTGGAGGAGAATTTAAACTCACGGGTGATAGTCAATCTTGATGACTCCGGCAACAGGGTCAGCAATCTTTGCAAAGGCTTCTTTGGAGAGATCAAGAGTGCCTCCACAGTTGGGGCAATGATCCACCACCCTGACACGCACACCACGAAGACGTCTGCAAGGGTGAGGCACACCGTTGGTAGCACCTGTGCATGTGACGTTGAATATTTTCCCACATATGGCTCCATTTGCCCACAGTGGGTCACTTGCTGCTGCGATCATCACACCCCTGTGCTTGTAACCGTAACATGCTGATGCTGTAATTATACAAATTTTTGCAGTAAGCCAATGGTTAAAAACTTCAAAGTGACTGGAATTTCAGTCACTAATTGATATATATAGTAATCAAAAATCGATCACTAATTAGTGGCAAATAATAATAGGTCATAAATATTTCCTTTAGCGACCCATATTTTGGTCACTAATTGAGCTACTGGTGACCGATTATTGTTGGTCACTAATTTAGGACCAAATTCGGTCATCATTTTTGTTCACTCGATCTCAGAGTCGAGAGGAAACAAATAAATATGAAGGAGAAAAAGAAATAAAATAAAAGAGGTCCGGGGAAAAAGGAAAATTCAATATTGATATAGAGATGATTAAGTGCATTTTTGTTCACTCGATTTCAAAATAGGAGGAAAAGATAAATAAAAAGAAGAAAAAAGAAATAAAATAAACGAGATCCGGGAGAGAAAGGATAAATCGATATAGATACAAAGATGGTTAATCAAATTGAATCAAGTTTACTCCTAACTTACTAATTTCTTTTTTAAGTTAGCTAATTTTTCACGCATACCCAAAAAAAAAAAAAGAATAATGATTGTAGATTAGTCATGTTATGTACAAAATTATAAAAATAATTTGAATTCTTCTTCTTATATGCATATATGTACATACCAAATTGAATCCTAGCAAGACGTGCAACTTACTTACATTGAGTTAATATTTCTAAAATGTAAAAATAAAATAAAAGATGATCAATAATAGCTAAAAATGATAAAATTGCCCCTCAACATAAGATATGTTTGGCAAAACTTATATCATGGGAGAAACGGATGAACTGAAAGCTTATGGGAGAATTTAGGTTTTAGAGTAAAACTCAACGTGAAAAAAATGACATTTATTCTTATTGTTACGTTATTGATTCGACTTGTATTCCACCAAAATTCATCCCCCTCTAACAACTCCAAATAGATCAATTGTTTATGAAATGAACCACAAAATCATATTCTTTATTTTTAAACTCAAACACAATGAAAAAATTGGATCTAAGTAGTTAAAACAATATTTTAAGTGAAATATCCAAGAACCTTTAAACTATACATTCTTAACAATTTAAACAAAATATGGGCTTATTTGGATTGGTTTTTTTCTTGAAAAAGTTACATTAAATTTGCAACAACTATTTGATTTTACTTTAAAAAAAGGTAAAACTCTAAAAAAAAACTCACATACAACTTTTTTTAGAAGCCAAAATTTTCAGCTTCTAAAAAAAACAGTTTTTCAAAAGTTGTTAAAAAAAAACGCTTTTGAAAAAAGTCAATCTAAACGAACCCATATTGATTTTGGAAAGAAAGAAAGCATGCACTCACGAAGGTATTTCGTGTAGAAAGTTGCCGTCCCCTCTGTGGCAAATGTAACTGAAATTAGGCTTGTTGCCAGAAGGCAAAAGACAAAAACAAGAGAAATTTTCAACGCCATTTTTATTTTTTTTTTAATTCGGAGTTTGCCTCAGATTTAGTACCAAGGCAAAGCTCCTTTGTTATTTTTTCTGTACTGGAATATTATTTTCTGCAATGTTTAGTACACTATTTATAGCTAGATGAAAATTACAACATCCCCAAATTCTACTAATCCAAGAAAATTAACGAACTTACGAAAATAAAGGACATCCTCAAATACTTCTTGTGGTCTTCCCAGGGATTGGGAAATTAGTTCTTCAATATAAATTGATCATTTAAGAGGATACTTTAACGTAACGGTAAAATTGTTGATACGTGATCTAGAGGTCATGAATTCAAGTTGTGGAAATGAACTCTTGCATAAATGCAAGATTGTATTGTATGGATTCATCCTTTTCAGAACCCAGAATAAGGAGAGCTTCATCACCAGACTCCCCTTTTACTGAAGATTCAATTTGCCTTCATATAGTCAAACAGATAACCTCCATGAATGAGCATTAATATTGCTGGGCTCATATATCTTATTTCGGAAAAAGCCATTTTTTCATTGAGTTCTACTCTAAATCCTAAATTCTTACATGGACTTTTAATTTTACCCATGTTCTCTCCTAAGTTCAAACTTTACCAAGCAAAGCCTTAAAAGTATTTTTATATTTTTCTTTTTTTAAGAACAAAACTATAATAAACAAAAAATTGATTAAAAACATCAAGTAAATTAGTCTACTATCAAATATAAAATTAAAAAAAAAAAGAAAAACTTAATTTCATAATATGAAAAGAGTTCTAAAGAAAAAGCTTATTATACAAAAAAAACTTACTCATGGGAAAAAAAATGACTTTTACTCTATCTTATTCCCATTTCCAGCATGTCATTAATTAGGTTCTCAGATTTCCTCTTACAATGCCGGAAATCCATAATCATTGATGTTAATACAACAAATTAATAAACTAATATCCTCTCTACAAGCTTAAATTTTTAGATGAGGTAGTAATTAATAATTGATATATATTTGTGTGGCACACGGAAGCTGCAACAACACACACCTTCCTTCAAAAGTTTTATTTTAATTTTTTTATGTTTTTGCTAATTGCCTTCCTTCCAGGTTGTTTATTCACGACATTATATATATTCTTACATGCATGACAAAAAAGAAAAGATATTATGGGTATTATACTTATAGTAACATTATAAATCTTTAACATTATGATAAAAATCAACCATGATATTGTAACGATAAGGTGATTTATTGGTCGATAATTGCCCAGATTAAGCAGATTACTTTTCCCATTATCTACAATCTGTCACTATATATTGTTGAATCTCACTTCATAATATCACAAATTAAGTTACAAAAGAGAATTTATCTCCCATACGACCTTCATTAACATTTTGATGGAGATTACAATTAGCTTTTTGCTAAAGCGGTGAAGTAGGAAATATTTTCATGCTATAGGGTGCGCAGGACTATTTCTGCTATTGTTGGAATTTGTAAAGTCAGACGAAATTAAATTAGGTTGTCATTGTGGTCATTCATCAGTTGTTGGTATAATCTTGCTAACATGTTTACATTTATAATAACATAAATGAATTTATATTTAGGATAAAGTAAAAGTGGCCAAATTTGGAATTTTACGTATAAATTCTATCCTCTTAATGCTTTTGTATTTGTGATAATCAAAATATTTTCCCTTTTATGATTCTTTTATTAAATTTGGACTCAATATTACGAAAAAAAATCACTAAAATTTCGGAACTTTGACGAATTGATATATTTTATTTTTGTCCTATTTTAATTGTGCGTGATTTAAGTTAATCTTCTGACCGTACTTGAGCAGTTAAAGAATTACAGGAAAAAAATAAGCAACTATTTTGGAATTCATGCACGCGTAATTTGGTAGAAATATTTTTACGATTATTCAGTTTTTGAAGTTAATGAAAATCAAGGTCAACTTTTCTCCTTTCAATGGACTAAAATACATTTAATTAAAGTTCGAATACAATTAATGCTCAATTCGATGCCAGATTTCCATTTCCTGCTCGCATGTGTGACTATTGTTGAATACTATCCCTATAGCATCACCAATGGCTCAGACCCTGAAACCACAAGAAAATTCATTAGATGTCTACATATTTCTAGATAAAAAATTTACTTAAAGCTCTCAATCGAATGACCGTCTATGTTTCTTTATATTTCTAGATAAAAAATTTACTTAAAACTCTTAATCAAATGAATGTCTATGTTTCTAGCAAAGGAAAATGTGCATGTGCGTCCATATATATATATATATATATATATATAATTCATGCTTAACTAATGGTTTGTAAATACACTAAACCTAACTAATTAGCTCAAAATGCTTAAACTCGTAGTAACAATAATAGTGAACTTAAGTTATTATAAAATACACATAAATCTCATAGAAAACCGACGCAAGAGGACGTTAAACTCACCGGTGATAATCAATCTTAATGATCCCAGCAACAGGGTTTGCAATAGATGCAAAGGCTTCTCTAGATAGATCAAGAGTTCCTCCACATCCAGGACAATGATCCACGATTTTGACAACCACACTACGGCCTGTGCATGGGTGAGGAACAGGGTTAGTGGGCCCTGTGCATGTCACGTTGAATAGTTTCCCGCATGTAGCTCCATTTGCCCATAGGGTATCACTTGCCGCAGCAATCATCACACCCTGACCCTTATTACCATAGCATGCTGAAGCTGTAATTTCACAAATTTTACAGTAAGCCAATAGTTAAAAACTCAAATACTTAGGTTTTCTTTTTGAATGTTAAAACGATAGATTTTTCATTTGCCAATAAAATGGATCTGCCTTGATTTGAGGGGATTCTCCTTCCTTTGGCTTAACTGATGGGGAGCTTTACGCTATGTGATTAACGAACTAAGGGAGGGAATTTACATTACCATGTTGGTATGGCCAAGCACAAATGATTTGGAAGTTAGGTCAAAAATAAGAAGTTGGCTTGATCCGAAAATAAGGAAACAAATAAAACAAAGAAGAAAAATAGGGTCACAAGAAAAAGGATATATCGAGGTTCATATAGAGGCGATACTAATGCTAATGACGATATTAATTTTGACTTTCATATAGATAAAGCTTTTGGAATAGGTAACTAAATTATATGAGTAAATATATATGTGATATCATAAATAGACTGATTCTTATAGGATCCTTCAATTCAAATTAGTAAAAGTGATTTAGGACGGAAGATCTTTCAATATTTTAAATAGAATATCCAAAAATATTCAAACTGTACCTTTTTTCACAATTTAAATGAAATATGTTTGTTCATTTTGTAAAATTATAGGATTTGAAAGAAAGAAAGCATGTACTCACGAACGTAGCTTGTGTAGAAAGTTGCAGTCCCAGGTATGGCAAATGTAAATGAAACTAGGCTTGTGAGAATGCCGAACACAAAAAGAAGAAAAACTTTCAAGGCCATTTGGGATGATTTCTTATGTATTTATTAATTTTTTTATTTATATGAATATTAAATTTCTACTATTTTCTTGAATGATTAATACACTTTTGATGAATATTCTTATATTTATAGTCGAAATTTTGGACACCCCCAAATTGTAACCCAAGAAAATTAATCAACTTGCTATGTAAAGGACATTACGTTAGATTTTTGCTTTCAAATTAGAGCAGATAACTTACTAAATAGAGGACATGCATTATGTTAGATTTCTGTGATCAAATTAGTGAGAAAGTATATTTTAATATCAAATTGCGATTTGATGGAGAAAATCTAATAATGTAAAAGATTATACCAAGGTCCTTTTGATCTGATGGAGAAATCTGATTTGGTGACTAACATGAACTCATAGAGTATATATAAAATCTGCCTTGAATGTTATACAATTCAAGTTCTAGACTTATGCCTATTGTTTTACGGTGATACCTATAGAATCCGAGATTGATATCCATAGAAAGCTCCTAAAGTTTGCCTCTAGAAAAGCTACGTCTAAGAGTGGAATAAATTTGGTGTAACAATTCAGGCCTAATTATTAGTCTATCACTACATTAAGTTTTAGTTAATTGGTCCCAAAATACTTAAGTTTGTGATAATAGTAATAGTAAATTTAAGTCATTATAAAATACATATAAATCTCACAAAAAATTGATATGAGAGGCGTTACACTTGGTTGAAGGAAGATCCAATTAACTTATCTCACTTGGTTGAAGGAAGATCAATTAACCTATCTCAAACCGTAGTTATGATTACTAAGTAGAAAAGGTAAAAGCTACAGGAGAAGGGCTATCAGAGGGGCCTATGATCAGTTTTGACTCGAGATAATCAAAGGGTTTTTTTTTTTATTCAAAAATTAAAATGTTATGCAAAACTAATTTCGTTCGTAAAGGGTTTTGAAAAATAACCCAATCTGGTTCTAGAAACGCGTGGCACGCAATCCCAGAACGCAGAACGCATTCCGGGAATGCGGCCGCGCTCCAGGAGTGCGCCCACATTTCTGGAATGCGTTCCACGTTTCCGGAACCCGTTTTTTGGGTTTCCCTGCAACCCTGCCAGATCTGATTTGATTTGATTGCGAGAATGAGAAAATATTCTTAGTTGCACATTCTAGGAGTGCGTTTGCGGTATCCGGAATATATTTGCTGCCATAAATCACGCTTTAGTCACTTCACGTCACGAGAAATTTAAAAAATCGCACTCCTAGAATGCGTTTTTTGCCTATATAAACCCCAATCCATTCCTCCACCGGATCATTTTACCCCTCACAATAACTTTCCACCAAATAAACTTTCTACCAAATTCATTCAATTTGTTAGTATAAGTTTCTACAAAAGCACCTAAAAGAATGAATTCAACCGAGGTTACTGTTCTTTTATACTACGGCGGTCACACAATAATGACAGATTATGGTCTTGATTATAGAAGTTCAAATATACCACACAAAATCAAAATTCATCCAGATACAACTTACGATAAATTTGTTTCTCGTGTAATTAGAAAACTAAGGTTGCGTCCGAGTATCGATAGGGTTAACTTATGCTATCGTGACCCTAGATGGGATGCTACCTTGCAGCAGATATATTATTATCTGAGTGCAATAATTGATGATGAAGATATGCAGAAGATGTATGACACAGCTCGCTGTGAATGGAACCGTTGTGTGATGGACGTAATAGTGGACGTTCAGTCCGTTCAGTCTGACGACGTGTATGTGCCGCAAATAATGTTCGACGTCTCGTACTAGTCTAACATGCCAAACCTAAATGCAGCACCATCGTATGAAGAAGATGAACATATCAATATTGCAACAACAACGGCGGAGTTTGCTACTTTTTCCATTTCCCCGCAACCACATTCCACTTTTGAAGTTGGAGGACCCTTTCATCATGGCGGTGGCATGGAGGAGAGATGTGACATCGCAGCAGATACTGTTTTGTCAGAGGCAGGCGAAGAAAACGAGGATAGTGAATTGAACGATCAAGAAGAAGATGCAGTCTCAGAAGCAAATTTGAGCTACCAAATTGAGAAAGAGGTAGAAGGACCGGATGTCGATGCAGAGGTGGATGTAGATGAGGAGGAAACAGTAGAGTTCCATACTATTAGGAATGAATTCTACACGACAAGTAGGTACGAGGTCACCAAACGTCGAGTATGGGACCCAGACAGGATGGAACTGGCCAAAGGAATGGTGTTCCCATCCAAAGTGGATGGGATAAAGGCTGTTCAATAGAACACGATAAGAATACAAAATGAATATAGAGTCGTCAAGTCGAGTAAGACCCTGTGGAAGGTACGATATAGGGAAGCACATAGTGGAATTATAGAATGCCCATGGTATGTACATGTAATAAGGAAAACAATGCACAAACAGTGGGAGATTACGTAGTATGACACCAGACATGTATGGATGGCACAAATAATTGCGTCGGGGCACAGAAATTCGACCTCGGGATTGGTTGGATATTTGGTGAGGCATTTCATAGCTAAGAAGGCTGATTACGAGGTTGGGCTTATCCAAGCTCACATGAAGGAGAAGCTTAACGCGGATGTCAGTTACGGAAAAGCATGGAACGGCTGGAGTAAAGCAATTGAACTAGTGTATGGCAATTGGGACACGTCGTATCAAATGCTCCCACAGTTTTTTGGTGCCGTGATGGCCAAGAATCCAGGTAGTGTTGTGAGATATAGGTTCGCCGAAGGTTCAACGTAGGTTGAAAAAATTTTCAACATGGTTTACTGGTTGTTTGGTCCATGCATTGCAGCGTGGAGGCATTGTAAGCCCGTTGTTTCGCTGGACAACACACACTTGTGGGGAAAGTACAAGGGTCATGTCCTAGTTGCATTAGCCACAGACGTCAACTGCCAAGTGTTGCCGTTAGCTTTTGCCATTGTAGACGCAAAGACAACTCGTACTTGGCCGTGGTTTTTAAATCAGTTCCGTGAGAACTTTTTCACTGGGATGCCCCAAGTGTGTATCATTTCAAATAGGCATGCAGGCATCGCATCTGCAATCGAACGGGTTACACGTGACTGTCAACTTGAAATAAAACATCGCGTTTGCTTGAAACATCTGAAAAACAATGTGATGAAAAGATGGCGGAATCAATTCATTAAAGACATGTGTTGGATAGCTAGCCGAGAATGTCAAGCACGCAAACATGTGTATGCAATGAACATGATTCTTGCTCTGGACCCTAGTCAGAATGGTGTTGGCAGACGAGTACACAAGTTCCAATCTAATATCCCTACCAATACATAGACCATGAGCGCTGATGGGGGATTCAGATGGGGTGTGATGACCATAAATAATGTCGAATGCTTCAATGGTGTCCTCGTCGGTGCAAGGGGTTTACCCATCACGGCCCTTGTTACTAATACTTTTATGAAGATAAAAGGTTACTTTCATGATCGGTTGGTCCATGCCATGCAGTTGGAAAGTGAAGGCCATCGGCTCCCTCCTAGTATGAGGGAGCTCTTTGAGAAGTGGGAGACCTCGTCACATCGCCATCACATACTTAGTTTCAGAGAAAATGGCAGATACCAGGTCGGTCAGTTGCCAGTGCGATGGAACGAGAATCCGTCAAACCAGGTTGTCAACTGGGAAGAAAGTACGTGTACTTGCGGCAAGTGGGTTGAATATCATTTGCCATGCTCACATGTGCAAACTGTTGCTCGGTTTTGGGAGTTTAATGTGAAGAACATGATGCCTCAACAGCTGATAGTAAAATCGTACAAAGATACCTATTGGCAGACATTCGAGCCTCTTGGACGCCAATTTTATTGGTCTTCAGCGTCAGCATGGACGTTGCATCCGAACCCAAGTCGTGTTTGACAGAGACGAGGACGAGCCGGAGGCCGGTGCATCCTAAACGAGATGGATCACTCGGACCGCCGTGGATGACAAAGGTGTACAACATGTGGTCAACCAGGTCACACTGCTCCAATTTGCCCCAACAACCAAAATGCGTAATACGTTATGTTTAGTAGTTGCCACAAGCTCCATATGTAATCATTTTATGTCTATTTATTTTGACGTTGTAATGTTAATGTGTAATTAACATTGTCAGGTAAATGATAACGTGTCTAAAATAAATAAAAAAACCAAATGAAAGTCCAATAAACAAAAAAAAAGTGTGTCACCAAATACATATGAAAAAAAGTGCAAGAAAATTGAATACGTCATCCAGGTGTGTAATGATCAGGCCCCTTCCCCCTGGTAGTGTGGTCAGGTAAATGACGTCTAACAGGGGATGGTGCGTTGCGTTTTCTGGATTAACGTGTCTGACGTGGCGGAGGCTCCTGTGCCTGTGGCTGTGTGGCTGGTGCCTGGGGCGCATGTGCCTAGGATGAACACAGCGGCAAGTCCTGCTGCTTAACACCACTGTCCACCAACTGCTTGTGAACGTAGTCCTAGGACCCCATGTATCTACTTGGAAACCCCCCGATGACTCACTATGCGTTGCCTCGTCATCCTCCTCAATATCATCTGTCTCATCAATCACCAGCCTGGATGATCCGCCAGCCTCGAACGTACCCTATCTACCGCGATTGATCAGCTCAAGACCCCCGCTGGAAAAGTCAAAGGGGAACAAACGGTACGTGGGTCAATGTAATAGCAGCCGTGTGGATGGACGATATGTTGGCAATGATGCATCGGGGCGAATGGCTGTGATGACCTAGTGGGATACGTGTGAGTGCGGTGCGAAGGACGAGCATGATGTGAACGATGCTCTCTCTGCTGCTGTAGTGGCTGCATCAGAGGCGCATCGGGCAACTCCCACACGGCTCTCTACTGTATGAGATGCTCGTGCTGTGTGTGTTGGAGTGCGCTCTCGCCATGCAACTGCATGAGCTGCAAGTGCCGCATCACATGCTCTATATATGCACTGCCCCCAAGGCCCCCTCCTCGTAACGCTGCAGCAAATCACGAGAATGATGGACCACATGTTGAACGACAGCGACCTGTAGGCAAACATAACATACTGTGGTTAATATCAACTAATAGTCTACATTTTTCATTGAGGAACATAAACAAGAGTACAAAGGCAGCTCACCAGTGACGTCTCGTCACGTGCAGGTGCCACGTAACCATCTCGCCGATGACTTGTACCTCGATGACCGACATGTAATATGGTTACCCGACGGTACCAAGTCATGTAAGCCCTGAGTGCTGCTGCAGGCGGCGCATCCTCCACCTGTCCATGTAAAACGTGTTGCTGCCAATTCCCCCACATATCCACAGCCTCTGTTAATGCAGCTCCCTCGACCTTGTCCTTCTCGTCCCTGTGTTTCTCATGTGCAGAGGGATCAGGAGGGATTGTCAACCTCAGTCCAAACTATCGCAAGACACGATTCGAGCGATGCCACTCAACAGTATGCCCAAATATCAAAGGTATCCGGGCACGCCAGACGTCACTGTCGGCAACACAATACGGTGGGAGGGTGCCCATTATCGCGCTGAACGGCTGTCATATGAACTGTAACCAAAACAAGTACCGGATAGTTAATTACATGCATCACGCACGTGTTCAATAGTATAAGAAATAAATATGTAATAAAGCAACTTGAGTGTACTATATCTGGTCTGGCTGCAGATGGTCTATAACATCCCGACACTTTACCTGACCTGACTTTCCGGATGCATCTGTCATTTCCTTTTTGACATAAAACAGTGCACTCCGTGAAAAGCCAGGAAGTTGAAACATAGGCTCCAGATTATGCTGCTGGCACTGTAGCTGCTCTCGTGTGGGATTTAGGAGCTGAGGCCGAAAAGCCGTGAATCTATCCCATGCAAAAAACTGCAAGCATTAAACATATGTTATGTTGTAATAACTCTTGTAATAATAATGTTAACATTCATAAAATATAAACATAACTACTAAATAATGCAAACCAATACCTGGACTAGTGTCACAGCTCCACATACACCCTTACATTGATGGAAAAAGGTGCGGTCAAGCTGTTGGTACAAATACGATAGTACAGTCGCGCCCCAGTTGTACTGCCGGATATGCTCAAAGTTGGCCAATAAAATTAACCAGGCCAAATTACCGTCATTTGTACTCGTGTTTGCAAAAAGGTGACAGTAAATCACGAGAAATATCCACAGCCGTGCTCGCTGCTGCTTCTGGTACTGAGTGTGGTTATCCGAAGTGCCCTGCATCACAAACCTCTCCTACAACTGGACAAAATTTACCGAGTTTCCCACAATGTCAATACTGCCAATACCGTCGTCCACAACAGCATCCACATCAATCCCCAACAAATCCCAGATCATAGCAACCCAATCTTCTCTCGACTGTGGGACCGTATCAATCACTGGGATAAGAGTACCAGTCACGGGAAGACCCCAAAACACGGCCACATCCTGCAGGGTGATGGTAGACTCCCCTACGGGTAAATGAAATGTGTGGGTCTCCGGCCGCCACCTCTCTATCATGGCAGTAATCAATCTGTGGTTCAGTTGATGGTATCGGGATTTAAAACACCCGTAGAATCCTGTTCGCACCAACTGCTGCTGTACTAATGGGTGCTCCAGCTCATTAAACAAAGACTTATCTGACCTATAACACCTAAAAGTACCCAGATGGTGCGAATCCTACAAATACTGCACTTGGTGATCAATATAGTGGCACAATAAGGTGGCATCTACTCGTGCAGGTCGTGAATCCATAATGACTCCTAAAATAAAAATAATAATAACGATTAACTAAGTATTACTACTTCACTATAAACATTAAATCTCTAATTTTATCAAATAATAATAATGATAACACTAATATTATCAATAATAATATCAATGATAGTATTAATAATAATGATAATAACACAAAGATAATATTAATCATCCATCATCGTCATCATCATAATAATAATAAATAATGATAATAATATCAATAATAGTAATAATAAAATTAATAATAACATCTAACATATAACATTAATCATCCATCATCGTCATCACCATCACAATAATAAATAATGATAATAATATCAATAATAGTAATAATAAAATTAATAATAACCTCTAACATATAACATAATCATCCATCGTCATCGTCATCATCATCATCATCATCATAATAATAAATAATGATAATAATATCAATAATAGTATTAATTAAATTAATAATAACATCTAACATATAACATGGCTATCATAAAAATAATAATATTGTTAATAATAATGATAATCTTAATAATAATAATAATAACATTTATTATTAATAATATTCATATAGTAATAACAACATTAATAATAATGATAATGATCATACTAATAATAATAATATTATTAATAATAATAATAATAACAATATTAATTCTATTTCTAATAATCATGCTATATTTTTTAACAACAATTAAAATTAAAATACAAATTAACACAAACTAAAATTCTAATATACAATTCTAACAAAAATTAAAATTCAAATTAACACAAACTAAGATTAACTATCAAAAAAAAATTACATGATCTAAAAACAAATTTCATAACTTAAAACGTTAAATACAATTGCAAAAAACAACATAAAATTAAAATAACTTACAATATTAAGGCTATATCCTCACAATGACGCTGGAAAACTAAAATTTTAGTGTGAGGGAATGAGAGAAAACAAAAGAAAATCGTATGTGAGGTTGGGGGAGAATGAGGGAAACTGATGGGGCTGACGAATTTATGAAACGTGATCGCGTTCCATAAATGCGTCCAATGCATTTTCGGAACCAAATTGGCGCGTTCCATAAATGCGTCCAATGCATTTTCGGAATCAAATTGGGTTATTTTTCAAAACACATTACAAACTGGGTTAATTTTGCATAACATTTTAAATTTTGGGTTAAAAAAAATCCGATAATCAAAATGAGATCAAAATTTGTATCTCCAAGTTAGAATAAGTCCACCGAATTATTTTAAGGTACCTAATTAACTAGTGAGACAACCTAGAAGCAAATTTAAGGTGCAACCCTAACCTCGTTAGGTGTAGTGTACTAGTGTATGAATACTATCCTAATGAAGTCTAGTTTTGTCCAAATAAATGTATGTCTAGGCTAGTTAATTATGTGTAACTGTTAATATAATAAATCGATATACCAATATTTTTTTTATAAGTTTAAGCTTTTAAATGGGTTGATAACTTAATATGGTATCAGAATTAAAGTCAAAGGTTCACGTCTCACCGTTATGTGTTAAAAACATTAAAATTATTCATATACAAGGTTAAAAAACAAATCACACTTGCACGTGAGGAACGTGTTAATACAATAAATAGATGCACCCCATATTCTCTCTTCAAATTTAATCTTTTAGATGAGGTGATAATTGAATAGTTACAAGTGTATTAGTGTTATTGATTATGTGCACTATGATATGGTAACTCAATAATTATGTTAGGAAATTAGGACGGAAAAGCTCACACACATGTAGCAGAATAAAGCATGAAATAAAAGAAAAACACACCAAATTAGCATAAGTTCGATGGTCTGCCGATGCTCACAAATAACTCTACTAAATTGTGGAATGCTGATGTAATCATATTTTATGCCCATTTATGTGTTTTTTAGAATTAATTGTGTTTATTTATTGAAAATATTTAATCACTTTTAGTTTTATTTTGTGCATATAGGAAACGACTCAAAAAATGAACAAATTGGGAGAAAATTATGGGAGATGACATGAAAAAAAAAAAGAAAAATGATTTTTTCTTTTCTCTTGGAAGTGAAGACTTTGAAGAAGTCAAAAGAGAAAATTTGGAAACAAGAAAAAATAAAATAAAAGAAAAAGAAGAAAGAGGCCTAATTGAACTTCTGCAAACAAAGGCCCACGTGGGCTACCCAAAGACCCCTAGGTCTTTGCCCTTTTGTTTTAAAAGGGTTAACCAAAGGAGAACTCCTTTCCCACCTGGCCAGAGGCCTCTTAACCAGGCGGGAGGTAAATCGAGGGATGTGCGTGAGTGGCAGCCCGACCAGGGAGAGGACCAACGGGCGTGGAAATCCAGCAACAGCCCCCGCAATATTTCAGCGGAGTACTGCCGCCACACGGACTCGATCCCGCGTTGTCAGGGTATCTCCACCCTAATCACCTGGCCACTTACAAAATCTCCACCCTTTTGTTTCCTATATAGAATATTAGCGCATGTACTTTTGAAATGCAAAGATTTTAATATTTATATAATATCATATAAATTAAAAATTATGTACTAATTTTAAAATTAAAAAAGTATTTTTAACAATTATTTTGATATTTATATAATATGACAGTACTTGTATGTTACACAGAAGAAATGAGTTATATTTTTATAATTGTTAACGGTCAAAATTGACAATTAGTGTAAAAGATAAAATATAAATATATTTTGTTATATTAAATTTCTGACATTGAATACAACTTTTATATTTTTTAAAAATCTAATAATTTTAGAAAAAAACATGAATGATATAGATTAATACATTTTCATCATTTATTGGGCATCTTTTTGATGTAATAGATTTGCATATTCCTTTTTTAAAATAATGTTTAGTCTTTTTCATTTTTTAAAAAAATGTGCAGAGAACATGATACGTGGCAAAAGAATAGCAAAACTGATATTAATGTAATATTTAGCAATCATATAGTGCAGTAAACTCTTTTTTATTATATAGTATAGATGTAGAACCTAATGATCTAAATATGGATCCGATCCTTTTTTCAAAACCCATGCACAAAGAGAGATTCATCATCAGCCTCCCTTTCCCTGAAGAATCAATTAGCTTCATGTTATTCTGTGTTCGTTATATGCTTATTTGAAATCTTAAATCTAAAAAGTATATTAAGCTATATGATTTTTCGGATTTAAGATTTCAAATAAACATATAGCAAACAAAGCATTAATCAAACATATAATCTCCCTAAACAAGGCAACATTGCTGGGCTGTCTTATTCCTATTTCTAGCATTTCAGTAATTAGCTACTTCAATTTTCCTCTTGGAAAACGCTTGACATACAATGGGATGGTATCTTTTTCAGAATGATCTTATGGCTATACATTCTTGGAGGAGCTAGTTGTTACCCCTGTGGATTACCCCATATCATAATCCAAGAGTGGCCAACAAGTCGTTGTCTAGCCACCAAACTTTTCCTCTACCAAAACTACCAAAAATCTAACTTCTATCGAAAAGCCGTGGACTTTTGCTGGTGATTCTGTCTTTCTTTTGCCCGTGTCTACTTTTTTCTCTGTCTTTTCTTCTATTTCCTTTCCTCTTTGTTTTCCCATGCATTTTTTACCTTTCTCATACCTCAAATCTTATATATGGAACTTGTGTATACCAGACCTAGAACAAGGAATCAATATTCTAGTTTCTTGGCTTTCATTTTAGGATTTTGCAACTACTCCACCATGCTTGTTTGACTTGGCTTCTTACCATCTTTATCACATACTTGGCCGGTCGTTTCCACCCTTTGCTCCCACCTTGGTTGGTTGTCTGTTTCAAAAGATCCCTTATGGTTTCCTGTGGGGGTCGATTTGACCAACTGTTTTCCCAAGCTCTCTTTGATCGTGTTGGTGACCCCTTATTTCACCTTGGTGTCTGTGGATGGCCATTTTCTTGGCTTTTCTGAAGGTTAAGGCATTGTGACAGAAGCTGAACCTTCGGATATTTGTCACCAAAATTAGCAGTTGCAACCAGAAGAAAGTAGATTTGATGGCAGCATCTTTTCCTGTATTCTGGCAGTTGCATATAAGATTGACTTCTGCTAGACGAATTGCAACTGACCTCAAAGAAATCCTTGTCTCAGAAAAATGCTAAAAGACGTTCATCCCAAATTGGCTAAGAAGAAAAATTGTATTGAACATTAAATCCTCGCTATATATAGAAAATGCAGTAAGGTGGTCTTGTTCAAGAATTATAAATACAGCTTTACTCATTTTAGCTTGCCCAGTGATACATTAGAAATGTTGATGCTATTTTTATCACGATCAGTTACGTGATAAGAGGTTAATTGTACAGATGCTTCTTGTACATTTCACCAATTCAAGAGGCTGCCCGTTCTAAATAGGTTCAAGTGAAATTTCTTCGTGATCAATTGAGGATCGAAGGGTGCAGATCACGTATTTCATAACAATATGCGTCCATCAGGCTTTTGATCACATACCATGAGAAGGATGTTCCTTTTGCAGCATGTTGACTTTTGGCAGTGAAACTTCTTGGTAATATGTAATTAAGATAAGGTGACTGACTAGTCATCCGGGTCAGCTGAGAAGTCAGGCTCTTCCGGTTTCTGTAATTTAGGCAAACCTACATCTTTTATCTTTTGAGCTCCTCTCCTTGTGTTTGCAGCAAATCTTGAAGCAAGTATTGTTACCCCCAGGTTTAACCTTGCCTGGGAGGGATTTGAGCTGGCAGCACCATGATCCAGCTCCTCATGCTCGGCATCATCTGTTGTATTCTGATGCAGAGCAAAGGACTCCATACTAGCAAGATCCTTTGCCGTCATCCTCCTCTTATAGCGTCGCCAAGCAGCCTGTATGAAGCAGGCAGCCCATGTCCTCCAATGGTGAGAGTAGTAGCGGAAAGTATGTTGCAACTTCTTGCTGTGGAGTCGTCTAAATTGATTAGCGACGAATTTGAGATCTTCAGCTCGCAAGGCAAAGGCCTCTACCTCAACAAGTGCTCTGACAGTCCTAGTTGAAGAAGGCAAATTTACTGTTGACTTGGGAAGCAAAGCCCAAGCAAGCAACTCCTCTCCACAAAAATCTCCAGGCCTTAACATAATCGAATTGAAGAAACCAGTCCGACCCCCATTTGTGGTAGAACTCTCCAGCCTCCCTCTAATGATGAAGAGCATCTCTGTTACAGGATCGCCCTCACGTACAATGTAAGTGCCCTCTGTGCATAGGGAGGAGACCAGACGCTCACATATAGCATCCAGTAATTGATCATCCATCTGTGAGAAGAAAGGGACCTGCGACATAGGACAAAAAGTGCAAAGAAAAAAGGTTAGAATGCTGAAGAAAATCTAAAGGATGTATCAAATAATCTGGATGGAACATACACAAGATGGTCAAAGACTTTAATGAATACAGTGATCTTCCAATAATAAGATAAATCCACACGTTCCTATACATAACTGTGTACCTACTGCCTATCAATGAACAGTTACAAGCACAAATACATAGGCATTAAACAGAGTCCTGTTAGAATAAGGTTTGAATGGTCAGTCTTCTATACCATATAAACGATCCTTAGAGCAGTGTATATTGAGTAAACAACAATCTATGGAACATACAAATATTGAATAAATCAACAATTTCTCAAATAGATAACTCTGCATGAATGTAGCAATCAATTAACAAGAGATTCTGTTTTCGATTTGTTGCAAACAATACGAATCCATTTAAATAGATCCCAAATGAAATAGATGGGAAGACCCATACACGTCTAACAAGGTCCAAGCACAGGTGACGTTGAATGTCACGACGAAGATCAGCAGGTAAGCCACGCAAAATAGCTTCTTCATCTACTCCTCGAGTTGCAAGCCATTTATATTGAGTAAAACGTCGAACACGTTGCCTCAAATCTTCAGGGAGTTGACGATGCCGCATCCACTCCTCAGTGTCCCTTCGCTTAAGTCTCCACTCCTCAAGCCTTATCGTCAAAGACTGCAAGTATGTCTGCATGCAGAGAAAGAAACATAATTAAATCTGGTCAGGATAATAAGTTAGGCAGTTCAAAAATTTATATGCATAAACAGGAATAAATCTAAATACGGAAAAGAAGCAGGAGTACGTGAGTGAGTGAGTGCACAGAGAGAGTGTGAGAGAGAGAGAGAGAGAGATAGAGGAAGGGAGGGAGGGAGGGGGCTTTACATCCACATGCAGATTGGTTCACAAACATATCGACAAAATTCTAGCTTTAAGAACAACAATTACATAAAAGAGCTCCCTAAAGCATGATCATTTTTGTCAAAGTAGCAGATAGGTTTCTGAAGTTGCAGACTAACTTCTGGACTTTGTTCTGTGCAAATAAGCAGAGCCAACTTCCAATTCCCTAGAGATCATTACTTTTCCTAAAACAAATAGAGAAAGATGGAAGCAATACAAACTTGACATTAGCTTCCCAATTGTCAGTACTTTCTGTCGGAAGCCGAAACCATATAGAACCAGATATAAGATGACAGAAAATCTCGTGGAGATTCAACACAGGCTTCTGTGTCTGCGGTAAACACTGCCATATCTTAACATCCTGGAGACCTCATACTCAAATGTGACCATAACAAAATGACAAAATCCAAGATTTGGGATAATTCTTATTTCTTGGATGCCATACAGCACTTGGTAGACAAGTATCAACACTTACAATGTCACTAACTAGCAGAGTTAAAGCAACTTTTCCAGAAAAGCAAAAATAAAATTGTATAACACTAGTGGAAGGCATTACACATCAACGACAATAATGTCAATATTTTATGAATTAATACTAACTCTAACTCTAATTCTAATGATGGGATTAGGGGATAGCTCAAGTGATTGAGACTATCTCCCCCCAGGCGTGAAGTCCATGGTTCAATCCTATGGGGGTGGGGGTTAAAAAAAAAAAAAGAAAAACCACTAAACTCTAATTCTAGTGAATGTAACTGCTGAGATAAAATTAAGGTTTTTTCTTCATCGATGGACCACTAAGTTGCATCATCTTCAATGGTTGTGCATCAGTGAATCTTTGTGTTGTGTACATACTTTCATATTTTACATAATTATTTGAATGTGTTTAAAAAGATTACTTAGTTGATTATATAGCAAATGATACATATTCTGACATTAATTCTGCCTATATGTCATATCCAAAAGTTAAAAGCTACTTTAGCACTCCATTACCATAGTGTTTGGAATCACTTGTGATATGGAATTCATTTCATTTATAAAATGAAATGAAATGAATTCGTTGAGGATTTGCATTTTCAAATAAATTTTCTTTTTTGGATCTATAAAACAATTTTAAGTCAATTTTATCATTTGTAAATTCAAATTGTGTTTGAAATACATGTGGAATTGGAATAATATGTATATTTTAGTTAAATGAGCTTTCGTTATAATATTTTATGTTATTATAATTTTAATGGAACAAAGGGAATAAAATAATTTTATAAGAAAACTACCAATCAAGGAAGATTGTCAAACGAGTAATAGTTAAGTAAACAACATAATGACAACAATGAAGGTTGTAGCTTAAACATAGTAGTATAGTATTATATAAATAATCATAGAGATATTTTTCTCTTTATAAGTTTTTTTTTGGGGATTTGTCTTATGTGGAATTGCAAATTCCATCTCTTGAACTAAGATTCTGATAAAACTTGAGCAAATCCAAGATTTGTAGATCTTGGAGTTCCAAATAAATTCCATGTTTTAAGAAAGTGCTACCAAACACAAAAAATTAGATTTACAAATGAATTCCACAAAATTTTATGGAATTCATTTTTTCCAAACACTGTATATGTTGTACCCATGGCTAAAGCTAGTGTCCATGCTTATTTGGTTGAGAAATTTTTTCCAGAAACATCCTGAAATAGGATCTAAAGAGAGTAATATCAGCAGACCAATATGAACATATTTGATGTATCACTATTACATAATTCCCAAACCAATTCTCAGAGCTTTGAAGCAATTTTGATAACAGGTCTAGTGCCAACTAAAAATCTTCTTCTTCGATTCAATAAAATTATATTTTATCTCTCTCCTATACTTCCTCTGCTAATTTCTAATTCTTTGCTTTTGTTAGAATACTGTTCCTCTACTCCACTTAGCACCAACAGTTTTATGTTAGAACCTCAGAATTCTTAACAAGTATTAGTAATGGGTCCTTGGTCCATTTCATATTCAACCAAGTGCTATTCATATTCAGCCGTATTTAACCGCATATGTCTACATTTGACCTGATGCAATTCATATTCAAATTCAATTATATTTAACCATGTGTGAGCATCCCTCCACGCACAAGTTATATAGTCATTCACGTGTGACCTATCTTCCTTCATGAAATCTGAGAACATATGGCTGGAAGTGTGAGATATTATTCCTCCCATATAGAAATTCATGAAATCTAAGACCACTTTATAAGATTCTAGACTATTCTACCTTACATCAATAGGTTTTAGGTATCACTCACCTAACACCAATTGGTTTTAGGTTGGACCCTCAAAATTCTTAATAACTCTCTTATTGTCCAACTTAACCCATCTAGCAACTAATTGGTTTTTAGGTATAAGCCACCCACCATCAATTGGTTTTTGGTTGGAACCTCAGAATTTTTAACATAACTTCCCACCGACACTTGGAACACTTTTTTATACTCTTTTAATGTGTCCAGGAAATATTTCATAAAAGTAGAAATATTGGGAAGTCCTAGGTTAGTATGCAAAAATTGGAAGACGGGACTAGAACTCGCTACACATGTGAGTAAGAAAGTTTAAGATATAAATTTTAATAAGATTTAAAACAAAATGAATGTAAATTTGTGGAAAGAAGTACACAACATTAAGATACATGTTTGTTACAATATATAATAGTCCCATCCCATATGGCTTCTATATGAGATTGTATTCAATTTCTAATGATTTAACTTCATTACTATTATGTTTAGCTTAACCATTTTAGGGAAATTGATTAGGTTCTATGTGTTGGCATGTTAGTAGTTGGCATGGCTCATTACAGAAAAGAAGCATGGAATATCGATGGGTGCATCATAAATCAAAGTTAAGGCCTAGATTTTGTAGGCTCATGGCAAATAAATTTTCTTGGCCTTCATGTTAGTAGTTGGCATGGCTCATTACAGAAAAGAAGCATGGAATATTGATGGGTGAATCATAAATCAAAGTTAAGGCCTAGATTTTGTAGGCTCATGGCAAATAAATTTTCTTGGCCTTCATGTTAGTAGTTGGCATGGCTCATTACAGAAAAGAAGCATGGAATATTGATGGGTGAATCATAAATCAAAGTTAAGGCCTAGATTTTGTAGGCTCATGGCAAATAAATTTTCTTGGCCTTCCCGTAGTTACCAAATTTGCCCTACCCCCAAAAATAATGCATCCAATTGCACATCTCAATTGAGGTTACGTTTGTGTACCAACACATTACAATTCACACTCTAATTTGTCATGCAGAAAAATAATGGAAAAGAACAGAGAACCTAAAGTCCTACTAGATTTGGATGCATATAACAATATACAAATTAATATGCACTTAGGCATTTGGCATATCAAAAATGAAGGATGCACAATCTGTAGCCTGATTTCTGGGGGCAGAAAAGAATTTTCTGGTTTGCTTTTTGTATCTTGGCCTCTACATTCAATATTAAAAGATTATCTAAGAAGTTGAATTTGGATTCTAGACTTTAGACTAAATTGCAAATCGATTTTAGTAATTAGTAAATAGAAAATATCATTGCTCCGCATAATATTTGGCAATAAACCCTAATTCTTCAGTGTACCATGAACCCAATTACTACAGTGAATAACTCTACCTCACCAGACTTTATAAATTCCTAAGTGGTACCTCATACGCGAACTTGTACCATAACCTAGGACATACAGCAAATTTGGTAACTGTGAGCTTTCCACATCCTTGCATTAGAGTTTAACCATTCCACTCTGTGAGTAGACTTGTCAGAACTTTTTATCATGAATTTCCTTGTAAGATCTAGGACCATTTTCTTGACAGACATTAAGGTTTCTATCAGAATACAGTCATACCATGAAACTTAAAGGATGTCAAATTAAGCTGATAACAAGAAGAAAAGGTCACCCCCTCAATCAAAAACAGAGAAATTGAGACAAAGATCTGAGAATCATTCAATGCAATACTAATTGCAGGTCAAATTCTTCATGAGAGCTTCAAAAAGTAAAATAAAATAAAATATACATAATCTTCTGTAACAAGTTGCAGAACTCATATGTCGCACTACCGAATCTAAGTTAAGAAAAGAAGTGAAAATTTTATTCACTCACCTGCATATTCCCAATAAGATGTGCAAACAAGACGAGACCCAGAATGGCAATAAGTATTGCAAATGATGTCTCCCCAATAAATGTGGTTGTTGACAAATTCTGCCCGTAAGAACTAAAATAAGAAAGAAGGCATGTGTGTGAGTATGACCTTGCAAGTTATTACATGGAATGACATAGAATACATATAGTTCTGCCCATCTTTGACAACATGTAAAACCCTCCTAGATCATTCTTCATGGCTAGAAAGTTGAAACTGATAACACCAAAAAGCACTTCACAAACATTGGCAGAGCACAAATTTCAATATTAAATAACTACTTCTAGTCTAGAACAACCAAGGATAAATGCAATCAACTCTCTGATTATTTTTAAGTTTTCACATCTCATTAAGTAAGAATTTCTTTTGCTGATACAAAACAAAAGTAGGATGATCTAACATCTCATACAGCTGATACTGTGGTAAACAGTCACAAATAGGATCATATAGACTGTATTTTACTATCTGCATGGCCTTGTGATACACAGAGAGCTGATACAGATTTACCTCAATAAAGGCTTGGTAAAATTCCAAGGATCATCATGAAATGAAAGATTCTAGACTCTTTGCTCATTCACAATCTAACAAGAGAGTGAGAATTCACTTTGCACAAGTATAATAGAGGAACCAAAAGCTCGTAGGCTAGTTGCATAACTGACTCCTTTTTTTCTTTTTTCTTTTTTTTTTTTTTGGGAACATAATTTAAGCTATCACATTTCCTTCAGGACTTTAAGAGTATTTGTTTTCTTTCTCTTTTTTAAAGAGGATTAATGCCAATTCCTCACTTACCCCCTAATGATGGCTTGACTTTGCGACCTATAGGTCTCAAGTGAGGGGTGCTATCACTGAACTACACCATCTTGTCTATTTTCTTTTCATCATTTAGTGAGACCCCTTCTCTCATTTTTTTTTTTTCTTTTCTTCCACTGAGAGCAAACTAAAAATATCGGTAATAACTAAGATACACAAGAACCTACCAGAAACTAATACATGCAAGAAGCTTCAAAAGAATGTCTGGACACCCTCTGCATCAATCGCTCCGTTGACCAGGCACAAGATTCTAGGAGAAATATCTTGTTTTATATTTGAAGACTAATTGGGACCTATTTTATCTTTTCTTTGAACATACACAAAGGGGCCCAAACTAGCTACTTTGTCAAAAGTGCTGTATTCCATTTCAAGAAGGCAAGGATTGTGGAGAAATATAGACCAAACGAGAATAAGAAATATTTGAATTGGAAAGAGTGAGCAAATTTGCTAAAAAGAAAAAAGATTGTCCGGTAATAGGATCATCAATCATGGGATCTAGCATGTATCAATCCGGGAATACCACTAAAATAACTTGAATAAGCAACTTTCCAATATTGTAGCCTCCACGTCTCTTTTGGATGGGTCATTTACATCAGCAAAAAGTTTTACATACTGGTTTCAGTGTATAGTTTTCACACTTGCAATACCATCCACTTTGCACAAGAAAGGCGCTAGTCCACCATGAATAAGTGTGTAATTCATAACCTGAGAGGCAAGAGGAGATATTTATTTTGTGGAAAGTAGAAGCAAATATGGGGAGTCTAGAACAGAAAGGATTCCATTCAAAGTGGATGGAGTAACTCTCCGTGCAAGGATGACAATATTTTATTTTTTAAAAAAAATGAAGAAGAAGAAGAAGTATAGTTTTCACACTTAACACTATCCACTTTGCACAAGAAAGGCCCTGTGTCCACCAAGAATAAGTGTTTAATTCCTAACCTGAGAAGCAAAAGGAGATATTCATTTTTTCGAAAGTAGAAGCAAATATGGGGAATCTAGAACAGAAAGGATTCCACTCCGTGGAAGGATGACCATATTTTATTTTAACAAAATGAAGATCATTTTCAAACTTATAATACTATCCACTTTGCACAAGAAAGGATTCCATTCCATGGAAGGATAACAACGACGATGATGATGATGATGAAGAAGAAGAGGAAGAAAGAGACAGAGAGAGAGAGGAGGAGGAGAAGAAGAAGAAGAAGAAGAAGAAGAAGAAGAAGAAGAAGAAGAAGAAGAAGAAGAGAGACAGAGACAGAGAAGAAGAATAAGAAGAAGAAGAAGATATATATATATATATAGAGAGAGAGAGAGAGAGAGAGAGAGCTCCATGCAAGGATCACTAAGAAATAATACTCATCTTCATGATAACTTCCTGGCGAGCCCTATAGAACTGCACTAGAAGGGACGAAAAAGAAGAAAAATGATGAGAAAGAAAGTTAGAGAACTGAAACTTTTAAAAATTTAATGGTAACTATATGGAAGCCTGACCATTATAATTCATAGCAACACTAACATGAATTTTGTTAGCTTTTCTAGAATTACAAGAATGCTGCAACTCCAGATTCCGTTATGTTTTTGTTTTATTACATGTGTACCCCTTATCATATCCGCCATCTATATTTTTTGTCTCAGAATAATATAATCTTTTACTCCTTCAATTCAACAGATCCATCAATAGGATGGGAAAAATGGGCTAGAATTGTTTCCTTCCTTAAGATTATTATATCCATCCAGCAAAGTTCTTTCTTTACAGAAAATTTTCCAAACACAATAATTGCACTATACACCGTCATCAGAATTATCATTGATGGCACAACCTGACACATATTGCACATGTGCCTTGTGATGTTCTGTATGTATTACAGATACATGTAATATACACACATATGTATACAAATACTTGAGTACATAGTATTGCATTCCTTTAATGTTATCCTGAGATGAGTAACTTCTCATTTTTCTTTTACATGGATCGAGAACTATGTACACTGGGAGGGAGAGGGGAGATAACATGAAAATGCACAAGAACTGCCAGCAAGAAAAATCCTCCAGCAGCTACTTTGCACTTATATATTACATATGAATATACCTTTACAGCTGTTTGCAACTTAGATACAGATACAATATGCACCAAAAAAGGCAGATTCATATTATCACAAGTGTTACAGTTTTATTGTCATTAATTAATGACCTTTCTGAAAAAATATAATTAGGATCATACGTTTTTGCATATTTCATTATCCAGGTTGGTATCTTCGGAAGGAAGTTTGGTATATTGGAGAAAAACTCGCGAGCCATTTCTGCAATAAATTCCTACTCTTTTCATATGAATATCACCGAAAGGCATTACTAATTTCCCATCGTTGACTGTGATATGGAATTTGGTAACCATAAAATAACCTAATTGATCTACTGCATGTTAACGGACTCCAGTTATTTTCAACTTTCTTCATCAAGAAAATTACAGGGAAAAAAAGTAACATTTCTTCATCCTCCATAAAATATTCGTGGATCTGTCATTCTTTTTACTACCTTTACTAAACAATGTGATATAAAAAGATTGTTTATAGAGACAAACTTATCTCCCACATTTACTCAATTAAGGGCCAAACAAAGAAAGAAGGCATATATTGTCCCCACTACTCTTCAAGTATATTACACTATTAATTCTTTTCAAAATTGAGTCAAACAGTTTCATCCATTTTGAGATGGAGTACTTGGTACCAGCAAACTGGCTCAAGCTTCAAATTATTCACAAAATGAGCTGAACATTTGTTATCAAACACCATTTAATGCCTTCTCATATGGATTTGAAAATACACAAGTGCCATATATGCATTAAAAGCAGCCTCATTCTCATCATTCATTAAACACAATCAGACAACATATTCTTCCATTTTGATTAAGCCAAAACTATAACAAAAGGCAAGGAAGCATAAATTGCTAAATGTATCAACAGAGATGCATTAGCCAAAAGCGAGAAACGATATTGATGATGTTATTAGAAAAGAAATTACATCTACTGCTTGTATACAGAACGTAAGGGAATGTATACCTCAGATTCTGCAAGCCCCACCACAAGCAGTAGAAATACTTTTCGACAAAATTTGAAGAGACAACACCTTTTGTGACTGCATTGGCAAAGATGCCAAATTGGAAACTAATATCTCCATTTGGATCACAACCTCTGAACACATTTGTATTACTCGCCCAGATCTTGCGACCATCAAGATCAAAAGTATCACAGTCCAGATAATGAGGAAAACATTTTGTTGAGTTGTTTTCCCTTTTGCAGATTGATTTCCAACAAGATGTATATCGATCAACTGAGATCACATACCAGGCTGCCCCTAGTACCTACAAGAGCAAATTGACAACATAATTGTCAAAAAGGAATAATTTTCTTCAAACAATATTCACCAAATATTTATAACGCCACCATACACTATAGTAGAAGGTTAAGTCCATCACAGTAGGTAATAAAAATTATAAGCTCTCTGCTTGTCAAATCAAATCAGTCAGAATTTACATACATGGCTAGCCAACATGTACAGTAGCAGATTGTATGCAGCCCCAGCCCAAGCAGTTTTAGTGACAACTCCTGTCGCTTTAATAATTTCTGAACTCAAAGGGAAAATCAGATATAACCGCGGAATATACTGGAGTAAGACAATGAGTGCAAGGGCATTGTTGTTGTGATTAGATTGCTGGCTTCTTGTTGCCGGTATAATGAACCAAATCAAAATCTACATCAAAATGTTGCAAGTTAATGAAGCATATGTTTAACTGCAGCAAGATAAAGATAAAGTTGTGGAGAGGTATGTAAACACAACATCACATGATAGAATAAGAAGAAAGGTTAAATACCACGCTGCAAACACAAGTGCCAAATTTTCAGCAAGAACGTTTTATTTAGCAATACAACAATGATGAAGAACATATGGTGGATATGAATGAAAGCAAACGAAGCCAAGCCTTAACCAACCAAGTAGAGTTGGCATAATGAATTCAGCACCATTATTCATTCATATTGAGAGTCATCTCCACTGTTAAGTTCATGAACAATGAGATCGCATCTGTTTGAGCGTCTCCATCTACTTTCTTTCCGCTCTCCTTATACCCAACTTCTAGTGGGTGGCCTCCTTACCTTCACAACTCACGAATGTCTCCCAAATATCTTTCTAACATGTTCAGAAAATCTTAGATGATCCTGTGTCATCTTGTCCTCAACCAAAGTCACCCCTACTTTTCCTCGAATCATTTCATTTCCAATCTTGTCTTTCAGAGATTGCCATACATCTATCTCAACATTCTGAACTCAGCCTAAATGTTACATGTTGCATGTTGGTACTTCACTACACAACAATCTAATCTATATATTAAAGATAATATTATGGTTTCTTGTAGTGCTTCTCATTTAATTCAAGGGGCAATTCTTTTCTTAACACAAGACTCCTGATGTGCTCCTGCACTTTGTACATGTTGATTGAAGGAGGGGCATTGCAATCAATCTCTTTATTCTATGGACCATAGATTCAAGCTATCCAAAGTTTTTCTTTTCTGGCACCTTTATGTAAAAACATAATCTCACCTCACTCTTTGATCAGCACTTGCTACACTTACATTCTACATAACCCTTGAAGGCCTTTGCAACCAAAGTCTTATTCCATTTTTCTTCAGATTCAACATCTTGAATATCCAAATCCTGGAGCCCTTATCTGGCTCTGAATTTCAGAATTTTGTAGAAATTTTATACTGCTAAGCTAAGCAATTGAGAAAATGTACAGACAATTAACAATTTGTTCCCTCATTATTTGGTAGCACAACAAAAAAAAACTAACGTGTTCCTAAAGCTTGTCCGGTCATAATCTTGGCCAAATGCTGCAGTCATATTCTCTAGCTAGAGTTAAAAGGAGAAAGTCTTGCTTTTTATCAAAAACATATCAAGATGAAAGCATAATCTTCGTATAGCAGAATGAAAGGTAAACTAAATACATGTACGACTATTACCTTAACCTGTTGTCCAGTCAAACAAACTTCAAAACTACTAGTTTCACATTGATCAACTATGACTATACAGAATGAATATCCGAAGAAGATTCATTCTTCTTAATGTGGCCACAATGAATGGGCCTCCTATCCTATTGGGGGAGAGACAGCGGACAGAATGCAATAAACACAAAGAAATTAAAAGAAAATGATACAGGATCAACTGCCTAAAAGGCAAAGCATATGCTTTCAAACATGAGCAATTGTTGACATTTTATTCTTTTTGAATATTAGTCCTTGTTGCCTATCTAGATTTGTCCTGCCAACACTCATTCTGCCACTTCACAACTGGAGTTCTCTTGTTAACATGTATCCTCTCATGTGTGCTTCCTCTTGATTTACTTCAAATGATCCATCTTAGAAGGACCCATGTTACAACTGTCACATGCAGGTGCATGTCTAGGCATCGGATTCAACTAAACCATTGGTATTTAGGTATCTATTATACTTTAGACTAGTTCTGTTAGGTCAGGTACAGGTCGTGATACGTCTTCCACTATAATTTATGTTGAATGACATACATGTGTCTTTTTTGGGCAATTACATTGAGTTATGAGCATAAGCTTTTTCTTTCAATGTCATTTTGCGACTTAAAACAAGAAACTGAGTATACTTTCTTCTTTAGGAAACAACAGAAAAGAATTGTAGGTCTTCATACTACTGAGCTGTGAAGTTCACTTGAAGACATGGATGGGTAATGTGTCTGACCTAAATTAAGAATTCAGATATGCCCCATATATATATCTGAATGGCCAACACAGGTACACTGGACAGAAGAGTTTACATAAGAGAATGCCATAATACAAACTGATAGGAATTACTCAGCATTTATGTTCTTTATCCGAACAAGCCACAGTTACATTATCTTTTAATTTTGTAAGACTTCCAACTAATCTGTGATTCACCCAATATAAAGCATCTAAGTTCTGCAGCCAACTCATCTCAACATTAAATTCCCAATTCTTTTATTTGGGTGTAATTACAAGTATATATAAAATTGTCAGCAGGAAGTTGCTCACAAATGCTACAATGACAGATACTATTTCCTAATACCTAAAACGCTCAAATTTGAAATCTGTCTCAGCCAGGAACTACAACACAAGAATAAGTCTTTGATTGTTGCAAAGTCTCAAACTTATAAGATTCCCACTGTTGAGGTTCAACAACAACAATATAAATTTTTCATCTTCTATTGGTTACAAAAATAACCTCAAAATTCAAGCATGAGATGTACTAGAGTTGAATGTATGTGTTTGATCATAAGTACCTGAGGGAGAGGCAGTGTGGCAATCAGATCGATGAAGAAGTCAGATCTCAAGTATCTACGAGCAATTTTATCCGGATCCATTACAAGCTCACCCCTACCAAACACCCGAGTACTTGGTGCAATATAAGCAGTTCTAAACTTAATAATCACATGCAAGAGATAGAAAAGATCAGCAATGGTACGAAACAGGGTCACAATGATCCGCAACTTCAAGTCTGTCTTCAAACACCAAGAATTCTGACTCCCTCCTACGCTAGGCAAATAAAAGTAGAGAGGGTCGACAAACAAAGCAACCAAACAAGAAACAATGAAGACTCTGTTCCATTTAAGCACAATATCACTACCCGGATCAAATATCCGCTTACGCCAAGGCTCTTGATCATCAGGGAAGACTTTGGACTTCCCAAACTTAAAGGTCTCAGTAATTTTACATTTACCACTCGAATTCAACAAGGAAGACGAAAACTTGCCCCACGAAGATGACTTCTCCAGCAGTGAAGCCTCTCCTTTTCCTCCCCACAACACACCCTTTTGTTGTTTCTCATCAGAGGAAAACCTAACCATTACATTGCAGTCAACAGATCAACAGAATCAGCAAAAACCCAGTTTCACGGTTAAATCTGAGCAAGATCATAAAGTATAAACACTAAAAGTGAAACCCCATAAAGCAGAAAACTTTAAAAATCAAGGCTGCTCATGACACAGCCCAAAGTGCATCCTACTTTGCCACGCGTGTAGTGAGAGTTTTGTGCATCAAGCTACACTAAAACACCAAATTAAGTAGTGGTTTATGATATTACTGATTTTCAATATTAAGAAGCTTAAAAAAATTCCTCCTTTTTTCAGCTTCAACGTAGAAAAAAAATTCAATTTTCATCTCTAATCCCTAAAAAAATATCTAACTTTTTCCCATAAATCATACTAGTTATTTCAGTAAAACCCCAAAAAAATTCGAGCTTTTTCAATTTTTTCTTCATTGTTGTCACATTTCTCAGTGAACGCATGGACAAAAATACAAGGAAAAAAAAAATTTAAAAGATAAATATATAAGTTACCTTACAAGCTTCTCTTTCTTGAGCTCCATAAAGTATGAAACTGAAATTTGTGTTGATGTGTGTCTGAAAAATGAAGTCCTGAAATTTGCTGAGGAAGAATATTGATATTGAAATGTCTAAAATGACCTTTCAGTTAAAACTTGATCAACAAAAAACATTCTTGGTTTTCATTGTTGATGAGCTGCTTCTTCACTTAAAAACTATCATATTGCAGACTCCATGGATGGTGTTTGTTTTTGGTTTCATAAAGATTTGGAATAATCAGGTGTTTTCTACTGGCTCAATGCACATGAAATTACAAATCAACAAATTTGTTTGATTTTGAGTTTTTATATTTAAATATATATATATATATGTAAAAGGACTATATGTGATTGAAATCATCTGCTGATGGGTTTGTTTTTAATTTTTCTTCTGCTTTTTTGGGCTGTGCAGTCACATTCATCAGTAGGACCCTGTAGAATTTTGTTTGGACAAAACTTAAAAAGAATCGGGAAATTGTTGGATACAGCAGATCTAATGCAGAAGTCAAGAGTTGACTCTTGGGCTTTGTATTTTCTTTTCTTTGGTAAAAGGTTGATTTTTCATGACATTGTCACATTTTTTACTTTTCTTGATTATTTTCTCAAAGGATGACTTGCATTACATATAACTAGTCTTATACCAAGTTTTAAATAATCTTTTTGTTTTATTGCTAGTTTTGACACTAATATTATTAGGGATAACTCCAATAAAAATATCTTTCTACGTTAATTCCGCAAAAAATAAAAAATTTCTTCTTGCTCTAGTTGGTCTAAGTACTAAAGTAATTTATTCATACTGAATATAAAAGTCATATAGATAATCTAAAACAAATACAAGTTTAAGAGCCAGTACAAGAATTTACTATTTTTATAAAATTTTCTAAAGTGATGGTAAAACAAATATAAAATTCAATTGATAATCTAAACTAAATAGAGTTTAATAATCACTACAGAATTGTACTATTTTATAGAAGCTTTTAAAGTGATAGTCGTTGAATTACTAACTAATTTAAAAGTTTAAACTTGTTTTATTAATGTATTATACTTTACACACCCTTCACGTACAAGTTTTTTGTTTGAATATTGGGCATGAATAATTTTAATGTTTTTAATCAAACATTGGTGAGACTCAAATCTATAACCAAAATTATTCTATTACATAATAAAAGTATCACCTCATCTCTAACTTTGAACTTGCAGTATAAGTTTAATTTATTTATTTATTGTGGTTAATAATAATAATTGGAGGCATTGTGCGGAAAGCATTAAAACAAAAAGGAAAATTGATTTAAGTTGTGTATCGTTTTGGCATGCATCCGCTTCCAATTTGGGCCTCGAATATGATTGGACCTTTCTCGAACTTTGTTTAAGAGGAGAAAAAAATTAATAGTAAATGATCAATTTGGCTCAATTTTACATCCGTTCAAGTGGAGATCCTATTAAGCCAAATGTCAGAAGAGTCACAAGGATGCATGCAAGCGATGCTTCTCCAGGTAATCGTTGAACACTTTTTGGTATTTGTTGGGTCTGACAAGAATGAAGAATGTCATGAGAATGAGATTACAAGTAATATTTTTACAATTATCACTCACTAATTATTTATCATATGAAAAAAAAATAAAAAAAGGGTTGCGATCTTTGTTTAAGCGAAATTCTTTTACTTGCTTTCAAAGCAAGTAGCCTGAGTAATAATAAAAGATAAAATGGACATAATGTGTAGTAAAAGAAAGAAAGAAAAGATAAAAGAGGAGAATAGGACCAATCAAACTTGTGATACTGTGGTACCAACTCACAAAGAAAAATTAGGAAGGAGTAATTTTTGCCCAATACTAGTGGTAAAGGGCCGTATAAGGCACAACCATTGCCTAATAGTGTTATCATAGGAAATTTATATAAATTATAATTCTATAATTAAAATTTTGATGTAATAAAAATGCAAATAAAAATAACCATGCATCTTAGTTTACATATTCATATGTACCTCCATGTAGCACATCTTTTACATGCTAGCAAAAAAAAAAGTTTTATCATTTTAACTACTTCGAATGTTTCATGTGAAGTAGTTTCTAATTGTTTACAAACCCATAACTATTGTGTATATTAACACTAAACAGTAGATATTTGAACAGTGAAATGTATCAGCAATCCATGACACAAAAACCAAAAAGCATAGCCATCCTGAAGGTGAATTAAGTGAGCAATGCATATCTCAAAAAGTTATACAATGTACTAATAGGAGGTATTGGTGGAGCACTTTCATTCTAACTTCTTTTTCTTTGACTGAGAAGTAGGAGTGAGGTGTTTCTTTTTAGAAGATAATTCTTCGAAAATATATTCAATTTTTTATTCCATTGGAGTGCTTTTCATTGAGTCAGATGCATCTAGAAACAAAGCTCTATTAATTTGTTGACAATGTGAAGAGCTTGAAGATGAAACGATCTTCATTAACTTCATAGAAAGAGTTGATTGAAAATCTTATTTCCGCACCGTTTTCAGTCTGAAATGAATATGACCTGAGCTGTATATAAAGATTTTGCTTGATCATTATTTGTTTAATTCCGTCGAAGTTCAAGTTCTCTCCTTATGTTCGACAATTACATGTTTTAAAATAAATAATAAAGAAGTAAATTGGATATAAAATTCATTTTTTTTAATTGTATTAACCTTTGAATCCATCTCAAACAGCGTATAAGCTTTTTTACCAATTAGTTTCTCTCCCATTGGACTAGAGACATTGACTTTTAACTCTCTAGTTTTATCAACCAAAAGAAGATCGAAGCGTCACCTATTTTAGAAAAGGAAAAAGAGTCAACAAATTTTATTTATTAGATACACTATTTTTTGTTTTAAGCAAATTAATGTACAAGATAGGATATATTGCTCAAACCTTGGAGTGGCGTGTACTTTCGTTTTACAAAAAACGCATTCATGTATATATCCTGGGTTTGTATTGATCATTCTGCTGCATTCTGAACAACAAACTAATACAAATTTTTGGTATCTATTTGATAAAGATGGCATAGCTTTGACCCATATATATTTATCCTATTGAGTAATTATAAAAAAAGATGCGTTAGAAGGTGCATAAAAGATGAGTGATTTTAGTTCTTTCTTCTCCTTCATGTGTAATTTAGTAGAAATGATGTTGAATAGAACTTACCTATTGTAATTGAGTAGAAACTAGAAAGATTTGCTAAGGACTATAATTTAATTTATGTTAAGAAAGCCTTTACGTTTGTTAAACTATACGTGAAACAATTGAATAAATATATATTAATCACAAAAAAAAAAAACGAAGTGATGTTACCAATTTAGTTATGGCTGAAACTTCGGCAATGGAAAATATCTTCTATTTTTCTGGGGTTGCCAATGGGCTAATATTATCTCAATATTCTTTTTGTGCAGCAAAATATCGAAGTAAAAGATGATTCTGAGATATCCTATTAAATATATTGATTCAATTATATGAAGAAATAAAAAAAAGAGATATAAATGATATTCATTGAAAAAAGAATGAAAATAAAAATATACCAATCTTCCAATGCCTTTGATTCAATATTTTGTGGATTGATGATAAAAGAAGATGTGGTTCTTGTTGAAATCGAGAGTCTTAGAATTAAAAAAAAAAAAGATTTTAACAAGGCACAACTTTGTAAAATTTAAAGAAATAAAGTTTTAAGATCGTATTGTTAATTGACCTGAATATGATTTAATAGATAATCTCATTCCAATGAGTACTGGAAATTCTACTTGGCTATTTGAAATCAAAGAACCTTCATGCTCAACAAAATCACCCCATAGTGTGAGTTTTAGTAGCTTTTTCTTGCCAAGTATATTCTATATATCAAGTGAGTTAGTGGACATTAGAAATTTGATTATATTGGTTGAGTAAAAGAATGATATATTTGAATAGATATTACTCTTGATCAATGAGGACAAGTTCTTGCTTCACTCTTTGGCACATTGTTCCATCTTTTTGCTTTGTATAGATAGGTTTCAAGGGAAAGTGGTGAAGCACAATAGGAAGGATATCTACAAAGTAATATTTGAAAATTTTAACATTATGTAGTCATCCAAATAAACAAATAAAAATAGAATCAAATTGTTGATGTTTTGCATACTTATTGGCTGATTTTGTGAGTCAATATATTCATGCAACTGAGAGAAAGGAGTAATGACAAAGTTGTTGGGCAATGCTATGAGCTTTTCATTTTTGACTTCTTCAACCTTTGTCTCTCTTTCAATGACCTATTGACATTGACATGGCATGATCCTGTAGCTATCAGGTAGCTCACGAACTGTGGCATTTGAAATTTCATATGTTTTAAGTGGTTGCGATGTATGTTGGAATACTTCAATTGCTCACTAAACAGTACACATTGCATCCAAGTTCCCTATATCGAAAAAATGTCTCAATTTTTAACATACATAAAATAATTCAAATTATGTTATATAGTTATATACTTATTGTTGTATAAATATATAGTAAATAATTTTTGAATCAATTGAAAATAACACATTTAATTAACTCAGTAGACTACAAATTATAGTGAATTTACCACCTTAAAGTAAGTGAAGATTTTTTTTTTTTATTTTTCCAATCTATAAAACATTTCATCTTCTGAAGTATGTTCAATATTTTTAAGATTGTATTCTTAGAAGTCTTAATATAAGTTTTTCTTATTATAGTGGTGACTTTTCATGTAATAGTTCGTATATTCAATGTGAGCATAAAATCACTAACGCTGCTATTTAGTTAGGATTTATAAATCGGCTATAAAACTCTAGATCAAATAAGTTTGCCTTTTAAAGTGCATAGTTTGGAAATCAAAATGTTATCAAGGGCACTTAGTGTTCAAAAACAAAAGATATTTGACCATTAGAGTATACCTCATCATCAACCACAATAATGGTCTGATATTTGGTTACGTGTGATTATGGAGTTCGAGGACGTGAATCTCAAGCAAGCAGCCTTTCAATCACTTGAACTTTTGCTATCCATTTCAATATTTGAGGAGTTATTTTAGCAATAGATGTATATTGGTTTTGCTTTAGTTGATCTATTAAGGAAATTGCCTAACAAAATTGCATAAGTTAGTAATATGCATATGAACAAAATTGTAATGGTATAAGGTATATTGAGATAAGAAAACAAATTTATGAATCTAAAACAAAGCAAAAAGGAAGAACAAAAACCTATAATGAAGTAGAAGTATTGAAAGCAAAGGTCAACTTGTAAATATTTGTGTTTTTATCTTACAAGGCCAATATACTAAGGAGAGAAAAGGAAAAAGAAAAAGGCTACCAAATGGTGCAAAAAATTTCAGCTATCAGTTACCCAGTTAGCTATTAGCTAGAAATAGCTAATTTTGCTAAGAAAATTTATGAAAATTTTCTGTACAATCCATAAGCTTTTTGTAATTTGAGATTGTTTTTCAAAATTTGCAGCGCATAGGTTGTTATATGCAACTTGTGAATATGCAATAGAAGAAGATTGTTATATGCTATGAGATTTTTGATTAGTGAAGAGTTTAGCAAATTAAAATAGTAGATTATTTATAACAACAAATAAACTTACTTATAATTTTAAAAAAGAAATAGTTACAGAGCACAGAAAAAAGATATAAAATTTCGACCCATATCATAATATAGTCAACATTAGCTTAGTACTTGTATTCCTTGCTATGTACACGTTAAAAGTAGAGACATTATTGGAGCTCAAAATTAGATGCAAGAACTATTATTCAGTGCAAGAATTCAAGTGGTTTACCATCTGATCCCTAAACATTCTCCCATGTGTTGATTACTTTTTGTCTCTTTGAATATACTCCTATGTGTAGATTTACTTCTTCCCTCTTTGAATAAGGATATAGGAGATAGCTGTTTCTGAACTATAAGCTGTCTTAAATATCCTAAGATCTAAAGGACATGGTCTACCACCAAAAGACATGTGTTCCTAACCCTTGATCATTCTTCCTCCACCCACTAAGCATTGCAAGCCATTGCTTGGTCATAAAATGTCCCTTCATTTCTATTTCTTTATGGCGATTAGGAGGGGATAATTGATCAACCAAATGACATGCACCATTGATCCACATTCTAGAATAGACTTCACGTATTGACATAGAGAATCACCAAGAAAGACTACAAAGAATGACAAAATAAAATGAATTATGTCAAGGCATAACCCATACAAGTCCAATTACCATCGGCTATAGCTTTAAAGCGATCACTTGCTTGAAAACTGAATTTTCTATAATTCATTCTCAGGTAGTTATTAGTCAAATTAAATAGTAATTACAACAGAAAGAAAATTTACAAGAAAGTTATATATTTCACATACTTTTTTAGAAAGTTCAGAGGAAGGACCTTAAGTAATAAAGAGACAATTACTGAGAACAAGATAAATACCTGCATCAAAAAATGTAGATGTTAGGAAAAGGAAAATGAAAACTATTTTCCAAATATTAAAATAACTCAATATTTAATCATTAACACTAGTTACTTTACTTCTACTATCACAAGATATATTATGACAAAATATGACATTCCATAATTGTAACAAAACTTACGACAACTAAGGAAAAAGAAAGTTAAAGAAAAAAACCCAACAATGGTATGATTCTCAAAGTCAAACACTAATGACCTTTTCTCAAATTCTTCCACAAATCCATCACCTATATGCTCCAAACTTTACGTAACCAAAATAGATATCAACTCCACAGGGGTTCGAAAATGAGACCTTTACACCATAGACTCACTGATCAGTCCCCAACATATATAGATAGTTTCCAATGGAGAGAAATGGAATTGGTTTTAGAAACCTGAATAAAGAACTCCCTATCCGTATACTGATGATGAAAATATTCAGATGAATTTGTCCAAACTACCAATGCACATCCAATTAGCTATTTTGTGTCAATTGAACAATATCATTCAAGGGTTGAAAAACATCGTTCAAGAGTCCAAGGTTTTACATTTTAATGCTCACTAGAGGGCCAAAGGTTCTTTTAGCTCAAGAAGCAAGTATGAAGCTATGCAAAACCCACATCTTTTGACTTCTATCAATTGTGGTCTGTAAGATAATCAAAATACTACCAAAACAAATAACATAGTAGGCTTTTAACGAAAGCACAAAAAAAAAAAAAGAATCAAGAATAAGAGCACAATCACACAATTAAAACATCAATAATCATTAAAATTAATAAGACAATTATTAAATTGCCCCAAATTGAAGATAGACCAAAAAATAAAGCTTGCACTCTGTAACTCACCTTTGACTTTAGGGATTTCTTCTTTTGATTGCTCTCACCCCAATTTTGCAATAAGAACATAGAAGAATGAAGGTTGAAAATCTTCTTTCTTGGTTGGAGATTTATATTTAATTCCCAAGTGATTGATTTTTTCTTTGTTTGTACAACTTGGCCATACTGGGCTAATGTAAAGTGGGGGACATTAGAGCGAGAAAAAGGAAGTAAGGGACATGAGGATGATAAGAGGGAGAGAGGAAGAGCTATTTTTAAACTGCTATAATTTGTCAAGACGATAAGAGAAAATAAGGGAATGAGATATGGTGTTTTGAGTTTTGCCTTATAAAATTAATTTATGTTATCAACAAATATTGACTGACTTTCTTTATATGCTTATAGCTTGTTTGGCTTTATTTATTTTGCTGCTTGTAAGTATTTAGAGAAAATCATTTTTTACATGCATTTTATTATTTGTGGTTTATAGGTTCCAAATGAGCTTAGCCAAATAAGCTCTTAACATGTTTATGAAAAAACAATAAGTATTTAAAATATATCATGTTAATTAGATTTTGCTCTTTAATTATGGGTAAAAATTAGTGTTAATATTTAAGCTTCGAAATGAATTAAGAAACCATTGGAACTCTTTAAACCATCATAATTTTCATTAATAAAGACTATATTTTACATTGTTCCATTTCATTCATAATAGCAAATAAGCAAAAGCACAAAGGATCATCCTATTCCTACAACTGGGAGTTCTGAAACAAAAGTAAATACGTTGATATACTAAAATAAATATCTATATATTATTATCATATGGATAGTACTTTAAGAGTCACTGGAAAAGACTAATAGAAGTTGTTTGGCAGCTCAAGAGAGTTTGAAAGTGGCCAAGGATAACCCATAACTTAATGAGTAAGTTTGCAATATTTGTGCTTCATAGACAATTCAGCTGTCTTCATAGCTTCATGTCGAATATATATTTCCAGAAAAACTTCTATGATCTCGTTATTTTTGGTGAAACATTTCTCTTCCCAAACCTTTTCAAAAACACGTTCCCATGTCTCTAGGAGAGTATTTTTGAAAGCATGAAGTTTTTGGAGATCGTTCATGATCCAACCGCTCCAAATTACTTCTTGTAATTTTTGGTTGACCGAAATAATATGATCTATCATATTTAAACTACCATCCTATTTACTTGAGGTTAAATCTTATTTTAATGCTTCGAGTTTTTCTCTTTGGAATTGTGTTCTAGCAGAAAGAGGAGTTCTCGCTTGAATTGGCATTGTTTCTGTAACCAATAAAACAATTGTATTAGATAAAGTAACATAATAATTCAAAAATTATTGATTAAGCATATTTTGCAATTAATGCAACATACAAACGAAAACCTCAAAGTACAGATGACATATTCTTCTTTTTAATAGTGAAAGAAACTCCGTTCATAGAACACACAAAGTACACTTTGTTACTTTAGTTCAAAGTGTTCAAAGTTGAGCAAGCTTTGAAAATGACAATAAAAAATGAGTCATGTTAACTTTAATCCTTTTGTTATTTAACTATTGATTTATCCAATTTCTCTTTGCCAAGCCTATAAATCTCTTTATTTATTATATACTCTTTACTCTTTTTTTCTTGTTTTTCTTTTTTTTGAGGAAGGGGGAAGGGGGATTAATTTTGTATTTTGTGTTTGTGAAGCTTTTTTCTTTTTGTACACATTTTTATACCTCATTCATTTAGGACCTTTTTGAGTTTTCATCTAATTATATTTTTTAGTTGATGAGTTAGAGAAAAATATTTTTGAGTCATGAATAAGATATTAAAGTTAGAAAAGAAGAAAACCAATATAATATACTATTATATAAAAGTTAGCTACATCTTTTTGCCCCCTTGAAAAAATGATAAATTGAACACGTAACATTGTGTTTGATTAAAATTACAATGAAACATTAATGTCTGACTATATATTTTGAATTATAGGGCATCTATCACTATATAAAAGTCTATGAAATACAGTTTAAATTAATTACTAATTAGACAACTTAGACATTTTTATTTGAAAATGCAAGTAGAAAAATTTTCCCATTGCAAACCATAATGCAAGAATTATATTTATTGAAAAAATCTCACCTTTGAATTTAAGGTGGTCTTCTTTTCTTTGGTATGCATACTTCTGCAATGAGAAAATGAATAATGCTTCTTATATAAGACAACATTTGCCAAAGATGATAGTCGTACGTTAGGCATGGAATGGCCATGCTGAGTAGGAAGAAGTACAATTAGACAAAATCTACATGAAAAAAGGGAAGAGTGGAAATAAAACTTTTGATATTTTCAACTCTTGTCTTGTCCAACAGTAGATGATGAGAAAGAGGAAAAGTGAACAATCTTCAATGAAGTTTGCTTGAAGATAGACCTACCTGAAAATCCACTAAAAGAGAATTATATTATAAAGATACTATTTATAAGCAATCACTTTTAACAACTTTTGTTCTGTCAGGAGAATGGTTCTTTAAAAGTCATCATTTTCATGCTTGACCCTCATTGTCATCTTAATACTCCAAATAAGGCTTTTTAGGCACAACCTTGTCATCACCTTCCTCATCTAATTCCTATCCCTTTCTCTTATATGTTGTTCACAATTTTGCTGCAATAGGATTCATTTCACCACAAAAGAAGCATTTGTCTAATTGTGAAGAAGTAAACACAATCTGAGAAGAAAAGACAAAAAAGGGAGTACATGATATTAGTTGAATATCAACCATCTTCAAAGTAGAAGACAATTTCCAAATGAGATGGACAGAGAAACAAGCAAAAGAATTAAAGAGATGTTTTAAGAGAGAATATAATGCTTCAAGTTATAAGGTGGATTTTAGTGAATACACAATATATTTCTAATGAAAAACTTAATACTACCAATGCATTATTGAAATAGTCCAAAGGAAGAGAAAATAGTACACAAAGTTTAGTTCAACATTGATTTTAGTCCCATGATGTAAATGCTTTTCTAATGGTTAAGCTAATATTGTTTGTAAAAGAAAACAGACACACACGTACTTCCTCATAAACATATCACCTAAACATAAAACCGACATCCTAACAATTGAAGTTTGAAAAAATGAAAGAAAAATATTACCTTTTTATATAATACCATCAAATTTGAATTTTCAAAAGGCAGATACCCTGCCATAAGAAAAAAAAGTATTTTGCTGCACGACCAAAGATCTGCCTTGGCTCCATCGTACCCTTTATTGTTCATAACCTGAGCAGAAAATAAAAGGCAATAATGACAACTATACATGAAAATGCCAAATATAGTGAATGGCACCATGAAGAAATGAATTACCTCAGGAGCAACATGGTTTGGAGTTTCATATGTTGTGTGTAGTAATCTATCCTCCTAAAATAGCAAGAGCAGAATTTTCAGCTTGTATTATCTTATAGAACTTAGTTGTGTAATTGACACAGCACGATTTAGTAAATAACAACTAAGAATGTCACAATGTGCTATAATGAAGAATGATCTAAAATGTAGCAACGCATAATTTCTTTCAAATATATCTAACAAGTACACATCACATTTTTTTTGCATGAGACATGGAACTATCATACTCACTCGAACTTGTTGATGTAGTATACTCAATCTAAAATAAAAAACTTTAAGAACCCCATTGCCATCCAGTAACAAATTCTCCTACTGTACTATATGGAAAGGATAGAAGTTAAAAATTACCAGTACTTTACATCACTATAGTGGCAAATCTTACATTTCACTTAATGCATATGCTTTTTAGCACTATTCATTCATCACATACAAATCCGTGATTATTTGTGTAAGATTTTAAGAGCTTTCAGAGAGCGAAAACTGTGTTGAGTGGTATAAAGTACTAAAACTTAGATTCCAGAGCCCATAAGCAGCACTTTCCGGCACACCCACGAATGCTAACTTTTCTACCCATTGTGCAAACCTAACAACAAATAGGTAATACGTTAGTCTTAATAGTTGTTCATCAAATAGATACATTGACATGTAGCTTTCTTTCATCTAGAAGTTGCTTCTCTAAAAGATGAAGCTATAAAGCCAAGCACAACTTTTAGAAGAATTATTACTTCGTAAGTTCTTCTCTTTTTGTTCCGTAAGCTCGGATCATTCTCATCAAAGACAGTGTTTCTTGTCCAACCTATAAGTCCAAAAGAAAATGATAAACTCCATGGTGTTGAATAAACCAAAAGAAGTCAAAGTAGAATCTTGGGTAATTTAGCTGTTCTTTTTTGGTACCTATCCAGTGTCAAAGCTCTTGGTTATTTCAAATCTGTAGAGAGGTAAAAATCACAAATTTGGCAAGAAGGACATATATATGTTGACCACTAGAAGCATGTATAAGAACATACTCCAATATTATATATGTGATATGGGTCTACGAATTACTTGTTAAATTCTGTCTGATGAGTAGAACTTCTTCATTCTGATGCTAAATAAGCTTACAAGAATTTTGATTCGTCCACAAAAGCTTCATCTGTCTATATTGTTTAAGTTATACATGTGCAAATGATCCGTGTATTTTGTATAGTTGATATGTGTAAACATAAGTATACTACTGAAAAACAAAAGCTATACTGATTTGCACACATAAGAAGTAAAAATAAAGAAACACATCTATCTTAAAATGACAACATAGAGAATTGAATGCGAATCTTTCTTAACATCAAGTGTATGTACAAGTCCTTAGAGCAGATTTTGATGCATATGCTTCAGATTCCACCATTAGTAACTAACATATTGATTCAGCAAACGCCACCACGCCTACCACAATCGCATCGTAGGTGTGGTCCACTATTGTATATGAGGAACCCCATACATTCTAAACAAACAATCACAATGATTGATCAGACATATATTCATTCATGAAAGCAAACAATTTCAAAACACATGTTAACTCGATTAAGATTAAATTGATCGAATAAAAAAAACTAAAAATTCTAGCTCAAGTATACCAGAAGCTTAATTATGTAGCATATTGAACCCTAAGATTTAATTTATTATATATATTAAAAAAAAGGCATAGGGAGTTGCCAATGAGAAAGAGTCTTATTGATTAAGTGGAGAAGAGGTGACAAAGACAGTCACCAGATATGAATTGCTTTGATGGAAAGTGAATCATGACACCTAGTCTTCAATACCATCATATATTAGGATGGCTATACGAAAGAGGTCTATTCCTCGTCTACCATCATCATCCTATGATGCCACAGAATACAGGGTGTTTTAAACATAGTAAAATAAGAAACTTGATAATCATAAAAGAGTTATATTTTTATTTTCAAATTATGTACACTAATTACTTTCTTGTGCAAGTCTAAAGACATCCTCGTATACAACTTTTTTTGTGTAGTTATTCGGAATTTCTCCCAACAATGGTGGCCTTATCAAAACCTTAGCAGAAGATGCTTTTTTCACCCTCGAAAGTGCACCATATAAATTGTCCATGTGAAAATATTGGTTCAGGCCAATATACCTCAACCATTTCTAAAGTTTGTACCTAAGCCTTATTAATGGTCATTGCAAAACATAATCGTATAGGGAATTGTGTTATTTTAAATTCCACGGGAATGTTCTTGTCATTATTGGATGGTTGCAATGGAATTCTAGGAATAAATACTTGTTTTCCACAATAATGACTATTAGCAATCATAGCAACTATAACTTCATCTTCCTAATTTTGACAAATTTATCCGTGCCATTACAAAGTCTTTCACAAGAGTTAAGATTCCTAAGGAGAATAATTAGACAATTTAGTTTAATAATCAATTTATGAGGAGGTAAACCTGGTAGATCCAAACTATTTAAATAATATTCATATTGCATCTGTTGGTTTCGGTCTATCATTCTATCATAACTTGCATACTCATGTACATTTCCTAGAAATCTACTTATCAATGCATCATTAAGCAAATGCACATAATCATTTTTAGGGGTTAGAACAGCTTTTTCCATCACAGAGTATGCATCAGTCAAATAAAATGACAAATTAGGAAATATATTATTAACTATAGTATTCAGAGATTCTTCCTCATCTGTACATGGAATAGTCATGAATGATGGAATTCTTATATGACCACCAAAATTTGTTGGTTCAATGCCATTACCTACTCTAAGAAGATATTGAGCAAACTCCGGGTCAAACTTCGCTCACATATTTTCTTTAAGTGTGATTTTATAAATATTTTTCCATAAATTTGACTTGATGAAGCAAGCATTTATAAAATCTTGCTTTTTATCTCTTCGAACAACTGGCAAAACTTGTCGAAAATCACCACCAAATACTACAATTTTACCACCAAAATCAATATCTTAATCATTTAAATCTCTTAACATTTTATCTAGAGATTCAATTGCCTGTTGCTTTGCCATTGAAGCTTCATCCCAAACAATGAGTTTTGCAGTTACTAATAACTTTACCACTTTGTTTACTGACCAAACATACAACACCTTCGTCACCAATATTTATTGGAATTTTGAATCTAGAATGAGCTGTCCAACCTCCTGGTAAAACAGAGGCTGCAATTCCTGATGTAGCTGTTGCTAAAGCGACATACCCCCTAGATCTTACATGAGCTAGAAGAGTGCTATATAAAAATGTCGTATCAGTACCACCAGGACCATCAACGAAGAAAACTCCACTTGAACCAGAGAAGATTCACTCCATAACAATATTAAAAGCATTTTTTTTATCTTTGTTTAGTTTCGAAACTCCTAATGGATCATCGTCAAGAATAGTAATATTCTTTTCAGCACTGATTTCTTTAGCTATTTGCTCCGCTCGATAGAGACCAACTTGATAAGGAACCAATGATAATCATTTATATTTTTTCCCATTGATTCAAGGAATTCACTTATATTTTCCAACACTTTATTTTTTATTCTGTACCTTGGGAGAAAAGGGTCATTCTCAAAATCCTCAGATAATAAAGATTCAAAGTTTTCCCACAACTTCCTAAGGTTATTTGGAGTGCAAAATGCTAAAATGGTAGCAAACAGTCTTTGTAAACTAAAAGGCATTCGATACAACAAAACTTCTTCCAAGCATTTTTCAAGGGAATTATTAGATTCTAGCAATCCTCGCAACGAAGTAGCTTCCCTAAAAGACTCTATGACACGGCCATTTATAGTCTTCAAATCATTAAACGATTTTGGCCCCCTAATGTATGATAACAATAATCTTAAATAATATCGCTCACATTTCACAAGGTTCTCTAGAACAACTCTACCAATTACGTCATCTTGTCTTTGGTGAGCCCATATTCTATCCTTTTGATTCCAAATAAAATGTTTAGGGAATTCTGTATATAGACAATTAAGCTCTCTTGCATAAAGATCACACTTGTTCGTATAAAAGCATTCTTTTTTTACATTGGATTTTTAACACATTTTTCAAGTTATCATTTTCTCTATAAGTCACAAGTTTTCTAGCCGGTAAATGAAGCTACAAATTTATAACAAAATGATACATTTCATTAAGATGAAATCTATATATTCTTCATAGTGCGTCAGGTGCAGACACCTACCTTGCTGCTTGAAAATCTTGAATTTTGTTAATGTCATTGTTGCAATTTTGTGATGATATATTATTGACTATCTTGTCATGACCTTTATAAGCATATTTGTACATACTTCACAGATTTTACAGTGGAGCATATTTCAACATTTATATGACAATCAAATTTTGCTACTAAATATGGGTTACGAGGCACAACCCACTCATTAGTAATAAAATGATTTCGCACTTTTGCAACTCTACCATCCTTTTTCCTCCTATAAATAGGAAACAAATTTATACCATTTTTAGTCTCCTCACAAATGCTTTCGAATATGAGTATTTACAACGATCGTCTCTCATGCATACATTATTTGGATTTAGTACTCCACAAGGTCCATGCATCATATTAACAACTGTCTTTTACAAGTATGGATTTTTGTCACAATCTGGTAGTTTAGCAATATTATGGAATCATAAGTTTTAGGTGCACAAATCTTAGAATTTGGCTTCATTGACAACAAAAAATGTGCATGGGGCAAACCTCTTTTTGGAATTCAACTACATAAACATATGCAGCGACATCACCAAATAATTTTCTTTTTATTAGATCCACTTTTAGTTCCTCAAGCTTTGCCCTAAATACACGAACAAGTAAATCAAGTCCATTTTGAGATTCTTATAAGGTTCTAAATTATCTTTGATTTCTTTCCAACCACGATTACACATTATCGTCAAGAACACATCAGGTTTTCCAAATCGTTGAACTGATGCCATAACATCCATATATCTTTTCCTCATATCACGTGGTCTACCGATAAAAGTTGTGGGCAACACTATTCTACAACCAACTTTTGAACCTTCTAATTGTCCATCCATAATACTATCTATAAGCCTCTGATATGATTCTGATCGTAATTTGTCTTGGTTTTGACTGAAAAAATCAAGTTGCATAGTTTCTAACTTAACATACTAATCAACTATATACTATTGATTTCACCTACTTGCATGAATCAAAAAAGAGTTGTCATTTGGTCTAACCTGAAACTTGTAACAATAATACTCTCGACATGAAACAGTGTTCTTCAACCTTTTGTTTGACTCAACAACTGCAAAAAACAAAACAACAAATAAGAATAAAAAAGATAGAGTAAGATCAATGAAACATCACTTAATTCATTCAATGCAAACAAAAAATAAACAAAACTAATAAAAAAAAATGCGTAATTTGTAGTAAACTTCACATATCGAGCGTGAAGATTTGCATTCTAATTTTACAAATTAGAGGAGAGAATACATTCAATCTCAAGATCTAACAATTGTTTAGCAGAATCAACAGCTCTAGGATTTATCAATGATTGGTGTGCATTCTATTTGCATTTTATTTTTATATTGTTGCACAAAACTCTTTCTATACCTTGGTGCCAACTTGTTTTCTTTTTATATGGTTGCACAAAACTCTTTCTATACCTTGGTGCCAACCTGTTTCACCTCTAGGAAACAACAAAGGGTATTAAAGGGGATCATAACTATCAAAATAATGCTCTATACTATGACTATGACCACTTTAAGTATAAACCTTAATATCGCGACCTTCATAATTACTTGAACTATCAGCAACACTCCATATTGCGGTAACTTGCGAAGTGCTTGGCATGTTATAGACACGTTGGTCCATGCTTGTGTTAGCTTTAATTCTTACTTCATAGGAGTCTAAGTTTTCAACTGCTCTTAAACTACGAAATGTGAATTGTATGGGTTATCAGCAAGTATTTGAACAATTCGTCTAACAGTGCTTTCTCTTAACCTGTTTATAGAGCTCAAATATTGCCAGATATCATCTTTTGTGTCATAGAAAAATAGTTTCAAATTTCTAGTAGCATTCTCATCATCACAAAATGGGTTAAGATAATGATATACTTGTCCTTGAACCCTAAAAGTGTATATTCCTTTGTTCCGGCGACATAAATCCTTATCATATTTGACACCGAAAGATGTAAATGCAAATATTTTGTTACAAGTTCTAACCACTTTTTGAAAGTCAACACATTCTTCATCAGCTGAAGTATATAGATATTTTAGTTCTTCATGCATTTCATTCATTACAAGTGATACTTCTCCGTAAGAGCAACAAAAACCATCAAATTCAAAACAAAATCTTTTAGCCTCACAATATTCACAAGATGGAGAGTCAGGTAAAGTCCATACTTTTATAGCTATATGATCTCTCAAAGTGTGTCCCTTTTGTCTAGTGGATTGCATAGTGAATCTGTGATTCACTAACAATGCATAATTCAATCATTCATATAAAATAAAAGGTTACTAAGTTAAATTAGCATAAAACATAGACTAAGTACACATATAATAGCATTTATACCTTTGGTCGGCATTTGTAGTCTTTCCCTATTCTTATGTCCTGATGTGGACCCTAGCACAATAACAAAGCACATATTAAATATGTATTAAGAATTTTATCGATTTACAACACGCTAATTCCTACACTTTACCATTCTCATATATTGAGAATATGCTGCTAACTTTCTTCCCTTTATCACTTGAATTTGTATATTTACCACCTTCCAAACAAAAAAGCATGTGTATTAAGTGAAAAGAATGACAAATGTAATTTAGAATGCTATATCTTTTTTACCTTCAAATGATAATATATTATTAACATCAACGGTTTCTGCAATAGAAGAAAATAAGACTTGTTATTAAATTAAAAACAAAAATTGTTTGCTTTATAGCAAGGATAATTATATGATATGAACTAAAAAAGTACTACAATACCTATGGCATCACTAATGATAATCCCACAATTTAGTTGCCTTTTTCTTCTATTATTACTAATACCTTGCTCTGCACTATTTCTTTTGTGTTTCTCGTTGTTTTTCTTTAACAACGCTTGCTTTTGTTCAATAGGCATAGCAGCATAATGTTTCTTTTTTCTTTTAAACAATTCTTGCTTTTCTTCAATAGGCATAGCAGCATAAAGTTCCCTTTTTCTTTGATTTAGTAACAACCTTTTATTATCTTTATCTAATGATTGATCAATATCATGATCTTTTCCCTTAGCCATTTGGAAGGTAAATAGTGTTGCAAACAATGAAAATTTATAAATGAGTAGATTTGTTAGCCTAATAAATTTACTAGTCTTTCTTGATCTAATTGTAAAGCGTTGACCAATATTTACATCTTCAATTACATTAAAAATCACTGAAAAGGATTTGCACTGCATACATTAACACTTAGTAGATATATGAAAAGTAGTACGAATCTACAATCCACAATACAAGACCAATAAGTAATGGCCATTCAAAAGTGAACTACATGAGCAGTCTATACTACAAAAAGTTATACAACATACACAGAAGATATTTATAGAGTATGCATTCTAACTTCTTTTTTTGGACTAAGTTGTAGGAGTAAAATACTTCTTTTCATGAAACAAAGAATAGATAGATTAGCCTTGCCTCTTTCTATGACTCAATTTTTCTTGATGAAAATGTCTTCACTGATGCACTTACCACTGCTAATTGAGTCACCTGAAATTAGAATTTAGATACCCTTATAACATTTTAACATTTGCAAAGTAAGTAAAGTGAGACATCTATTAAATTGTGGCCGGGGTTAAACTTAGCTGATTATGATTGGTTTGTATTAAAGATCTAAGGTCTTATCTATGATCAAATCTCCAGCCCTAGAGTGCAAAAATACAAGCTTTACTTTTTCCACTTCAAAGCATTCTTGATCCTTTTAGGCTTTTCTTTTTTAGTGCTCGAAACTGTAAGAAGTGCAATTGAGTTATTTAGCAGAATCAATTATCTTTTTCAAATATGAATCATAATCTAATTATTCAAAATCATGAAAGTCCTACAAAAGATTGGGAAAATATTCATATGATTTGCTTACAGAACCCTCATATTGAAGTCTTTCTATGCACTACCATGTATTAGTAATCCTTAAGCTATTCCACTCAAAAGGAAAATTGACATAGTTTTGTAGAGTTGGTTCCCATGGCAAAAGTAGGCTAGAATGCAATAAGATATCTTTCCTTTAACATGGGACATAATGTATATATCCACTTACAGTTAAAGCAAAATAATTTTTCAGTACAGTTAGCATTTATCAAATTAGAAGGAGATGCACTATGGGAGAGAGCTCATGAACAAAATGGTAAACATGTTCTTAACTTGATGGTTGAGTTAGAAGGTTTATAGGCAAAAGTCAGGCAATATCTTTCTACTCGTGCTGATGTGCTTCCCCAGGCCTACATATACCTTCTGAAGCATTTACAGGACTCATTTCCTCCTCACCCTTTGGAAGAGGTGAATGTTTTTGTTATGGAATTGCAAAAGACGGGACATTTTAACATTAGCTGGATTGTGGTATTCGATCTTGATTTAGTTGATGTTGTTTCTATAATTTATTGCTAGTTGCTTTTAAGATAGATTCTTTTTCTTCTTGTTCTTTCCTCTACAGTGGCAAATGTTTCCTATACTAAGGTTGACCTTCTAATCTATTTAACCTTGCAGATAAATGCACCTGAATGTAAAAGTATTCGTTGAACATTATGAACATCCAACAAATTTAGTAGAAACAAAGTTTTGAATACAACTTTTGAATAGTGTGGAGGCATCTTTTGAACCAAATTGTTATTAATGGCATAACTTTATTCAACAGTAATATCTGACGTGATAGTCCTTTCTTGGGTTCGTTTTGGTTTTCTTGGGAAAAGTTAAATTTAAGGACAAAGGTTTGACATATATTTCAAATACATCCAATCTCATCCAAAAGTAGTTTTCTGTAACTAGGGGTGGGAATTGAAATGGATAATTGGATATCGGATTAGAAAATTAACTATCCGATTTGATAGTTTAAAAGTACCTATCTGGCCGGATATTGGATGTTCAGATAACGGATATTTTTGAATTCGGATAGCTATATTTTCGAATTTATTTAATAATAAAAAAATATTTAATTGCTTATTTAATATTTTACTACTAAACAACATTATAACCATATAAATTTAGTCCACTCGAACTATAACAATATTAAATTGTATTGAAAAGGAAAAAGGAAAATTAACACATTTCACTAAATATGAAGTTTACCACAAGCTATAATTCACGCTAATATGCCATACAAAATAATAGTAAATAATATCCAATATATATAAGTTTACTATAAATCATAATCCATATTAATATGTCACACAGACCACAGCCGATACTAAATACAAAATCTATCACAATCTATATTTCATAACAAGTCATCAAATATTTTTGTTGTACCAAAAGTTAAACAAATAAAATATCCCAAATGCAAGACATAAAATTAAAATATTTAAAATAAAGTTAAAAGTCATAAAATGATAAAATGTTGAACCATCTTTAGACAATAAAGCCCTTAACATAAAAATAATATATTTTTATATATGTTTTGTTTTTCAGATATTTTGGATCGGATTCGGATAGTAAAAAATTATCCGAATTCCTATCCGATATTCGGTATTTTTATTGGATATCGGATTCGGATATATTTGTATCCAAAGTTTTCATAACTTTTCTATCCAATCAGGTTTAGATACGAATTCAGATTCAGATAAGGAACGGATATTCTCACCCCTAGCTACAGCTAGTAAGTTGAACAGATCGTGGCAAGTTTCTATTTGTCCCACGGATATTTGGTAGTTTGGTCATTATAGGAAAGTCTTAACAAAGTCTTCTTAGCTGAATGACATTGGTTACTTTTGTATTTCCTAGTTTTCCAAGCTTTCAAGTTCCAGAGGTTCAAAGAGCTTAACATTCGAGATGAATTTTTCTCAAATATATATAATAGCAGAAACAGTTTAATAAATACATTAATCAAATTGTACAAATATATCGAGTCATTAACTAAAACAATCACTTCAAATTACAACGTGAAGAACTGCCCCACATAAGTTTATAATGTTAGCAGTGTTATTGACTTTAAATCCTACATTCATGACTGAAAAGTTACAAATTTATGGCAAAAAGTCAAATTATGGCGCTAATAAGATACAATAAGCATGACAACATAAAAAGATCTGAACTTAAAGAAGAACCATTAAAGATTCAAATAACAGTCACATGTAAAATTGCAAAAGAATGCCACTTCTTCCCCTAATATCAAGCTGAATATCTTTTCAAGGAAATCTTTCCACTTTTAATTATAAAGTATTAAGTGTGCCTAACCAGTGATTTCAGATAGTTGGCTTCCAAAATTAGTAGATAACCAAAAGAATCTCATCAAATTATAAAAACTTGGAATCAACAAAAGTTGATACACTTTTGAGAGATAGTGTCACGATTCATACCTCAAACCTCAAACAACTAAAAACGACAACTCTTGCTTAAAATTCTATGTAGCTTGCATACAGCCATTATCAAAACATTCAAGAAAAAAAATAATAATTCAATAACATTTAGTTTAGCACATTTGAGCCTCAGCTATATTAGAATTATACCCTTGCTCAGAAAGTAAATGCCGCAATAATTTCAAACAAATGTACACATATCTTATGTGTGCGTAGCTCAAAAGTTTCAAGGAAAAGCAAAATGCGAGCAGTAGTTAACAAAATCAATACAACCCTTAACAAACTGACTGCAAGCACCAGCATATAATTCACTTGAACCACAAAAATTATCACAGAATGATTGCAAGCACCTGGAAGAGTTGTTTTAGATCCATGTTTGTTTTGTTCACAATAAATAGATAGATTGGGAGTGGGTGTATGTTGGGAGGAAAGAACAGAGAAAGAGAAAAGAAGGATGAAAAAGATAGAAGAGGTGAAGGGGCGTCTTCTGGAGGAAAAAGAGCAGAGAAAAAAGAGAAGAGGTAAAGAGATAGAACCACGTATGTATGGAGGAAAAAGAGAAGATGAAAAACCTTATGAGTAAATGACATTTTTGCCCTAATTAAGGAAAACACAAATAAATAGTACCTATGAGACCTTTTTTTTTTTTTTTTTTGGTAGAGATATATGTACAAATTCCTTTACTTTTATGGAAAAGTTGAGAAGAAAGTCTAGCGTAACTGTTTTCCAATATGTGATTGTTACGCAATTTATTTAGAATTGTAGTGTATGAGGTGTTGGAATGTTGAGTTTTGGCATGCGGTCAAAGTTATTTTGACCCAGTTCTATAGTGCTTAGCGAAATAGTCAGAACATGATACTCACACATAAAAGACAAGCAAATGATGGATGAGATATTAGTCACCAATGTACAAAGAAATTGTGAACAAGTGGAGAAGAGTAAATCTTCTATAGTTGCATTTCTTAAAGAGCCAACAAGAGACACAAAGATAGACTGTATGGAGTAGGCTTGGTCTAAGTCCACCATTAATTAAACCACCACCATTTTATCAACTTCTAAACATTTCGCCTTCTTACACTTTGTTCTCCTAGGCATAGCAACAGAGAGAGTTCAAACACTATTGATTTCTAAGTGTACTTGTTGTTCAATGAAAACAACAGATAAATACACCAAAGTAAAAAGTGAGCTAAAACAAGAAAGTCGCTAGAAGGGAAGATACGAAACAAGGAGCTTTGTAAGGCATAATTAGTGCTAATGATGATTTTGGAGATTATTTTCTTCAATTTGTATATTGTTAGATTGATCTCTTACCATATTTATCTGTATCATTAGCATGATTCTTGCTATCTTTTACTAAATGTAGTTAGGAGCAATCTCTTACATATAGAGAACATATTGTACAACATTTGTCATAAATGAAAACATAAAAAATTCTCCCACTTGCAAACCTTTTATAGTAATCAAAGCCCTATGACTAATGTCCTGGTCTTATTTATCCGTTGCAAATATGTCTTCTTCTTTGTCTACCATTGAGGGCCTGTTTAGATTGGATTTTTTCAATAAGAAACACTTTTTTTTTCATGAAAAAGTTACATCAAATTTACAATAACTATTTGATTTAGCTTTCAAAATAGCTAAAACTCTAAAAAAACTCAAATACAACTTTTTTTAGAAGCTAAAATATTTAGTTTTTTAAAAAATGCTATTTTTTAAAAGCTATTAAAAGAAACGCTTTTGAAAAAAACTAATTCGAATAGGCCCTGAACCTGTACCCTCCCCTTTTACCACAAAGGTGCCCGCCCTTATCACAAACCCTATGTCCCTACTTATCTCAAACGTTAAAGTCTATATAGGCATTAATCTGGATCATTCTAACTATCTCACTTAGAAATGCCAAATTACAAACTTTTTTACATTCAACAGACTTCTTCTTGGCTATATTGATATTAGCCTTCTCACAACAATGCTCCTCAATATCACTATGCAGGTCTTCATCGCACTACTTCATCCACTGCTCCACCGTTGCTCCCAACCCCTTTGGTATACGTCCCACCAGCTCTCTGCTCAGCTTTCATGGTGTTCATTTATCTCATTCCGTCCTATGAAACACCGACACCTTCAAAATGCAGCGTATCGCGTGTCGGACACCTGTCGGACATACGTCCCACCAGCTCTCTGCTCAGCTTTCATGGTGTTCATTTATCTCATTCCGTCCTATGAAGCACCGACACCTTCAAAATGCAGCGTATCGCGTGTCGAACACGTGTCGGACACCGACACGCTCCGACAGGTGTCCGACACGTGTCTGGCAAAAAATTTTTTTTTTTAAATTTCCCACACGTCCTCCGACACGCTCCGACACGACACGCACGGGGTTTTTTTGTAATTTTTAAAATTATTTGGGGCACTAATGAAAATCCAAAAATAATTAAAAAAAGAAAAAGGAAAAATCAATTTAACTTATTTATACTGCTTATCGTCTTTTCCAGAGAAGTCATCTTCTCACTTCTCAAAATTCCTTTAGCATAAAAGACTCAGCCCTCTACCAAAAAAATAATAATAATTAACTTACCTCTAATATTCCTGTGGTGGGTAGAATTGAAAAATTATATTATTGTGTGTGTTATTATATGTTTGATTGAAAAATTATTAGGGTTTTTCAGGTCTATTGTTGTTAAACATGAATTACAAGAACTGGTGGTTTTTTTCATTTTTTTTTCATGCATGAATTACAAAAATTGGTGGTCTCTTTTTGTGTCATATTTTGGGGGATGGCTGAAGCCTATGAAGCAAATTGATTTGCCATGATAAAAATGATATTTATGCAATATATTTATGATAAAAATGATATTTATGCAATATATATAAAATTTAAATATTTTTTTATTTAACGTATCCTGAGCGTGTCGTATCCTAGTTTTTTAAAAAAAGACGTATCGGCGTGTCGCATCGTGTCGCGTATCGTGTCGACGTATCGTGTTCGTGCTTCTTAGATTCCGTCTACTGAAGCGTGGATCCCTAATAGTGGAGCCACATCACATATGACCAACAATCCAGCCTTCCTTTAGACTTCCCATTCTTCTCTTATTTTCAAACTAGATAATATTCTTGGCATTCCTGCTATTACCAAAAAAAATCTACTCTTTGTCTCACAATTTACTAAATATAGTGAAGTTTCACTTGAGTTTTTTTCTTCAAACTTGTGTTGTTAAAGACCTCCGCATAGGAACTCCATGCCTGTAGGGCCATTGTGATTTTAGTCTCTATTTCCTCCCTGCTTCCACTAAGAAGCTTGACAATCTTGCCTTGTTTGTGTCGCGCATTTCGGCATTGGTTTGGCGTGGTTGTCTAGGTCACCCTTCTCAAAACGTGTTTTCCTCTTTAAAGAGTCAAGTCCCACTTAGTTGTCTAATTCAGATAGTAATTCAGATAGTGCCAATAATTTAGATAGTGGTCTTCTCATGGCATTCAACTACAGATTTCTTGTCCCCACACACCAGAGCAAAATGGTTTAGTTGAGCCAAAATCTAACACATTAGTGAGATGAGCAGCTCATTGCTTTTTCATTCTTCTCTTCCAAAGAAATTTTGGTTGGAAGTGTTTAAGACTACATTTTACTTAATAAGTCATTTGCCCACTTATATTCTTGCTAATTAGTCACCTTATCTCAAACTATATGGCATTTTTCCTAACTAAAATTTCTTACGAGTATTTGGGTGTTTGTGTTATTATTTCTTAGGTGCTTACAGGTTTGATAAACTTAGTCCTAAGTTCAAACCCTATGTCTTTTTAGGGTACAGTGGTCAGCACTTGGGATATAAATGTTATGATCCTGTTTCCAACAAAGTGTTTGTCTCAAGTCATGTTGTCCTTTATGAAATGCAATTCTCATATCGCTCTAATGAACAGGCACATCCTCTCTCTAGTCCTAACTCAGATTGCATGTCTTCTAACACTAGTGCACCTGTCACTCCACTCTTACCTTCTCTCTCTACAAAGCCTCCTTTACCACATACTGCATCCTACTACCATGTGTTATTCCCCTACTTCATGCTTATCTCTTGAGGCTGGCTCCAACAACCTCGCCAACTTTGGGGAGCAACCAATCGCAAACAACTCTAACAAATTACTCAGCATCCTAACCATCATATGAAGCTCCTCAAATCACTTTTCTAGCTTGCCAAATTTGTTGAGCCAAAATCACTTTCCAAAACTTTAGATTCGAACCATTGAGATAAAAAATAAAAATAAAAATAAAAAAAGCTGCTAAAAAAGAAAAAAAAAACAAACAGTAAAAAATTTCATATATTAATCTGGACAAGTTTTTCCTTCACACCCAACCAAGAAAATCCATACCAAAAAAGAAAATCAAGGAGAAAAATTGAAAGTTATCATTTTTGATCCTGAAAATCGAAAAAAATCAAGGAGAGAAATTAAAAATTATCATTTTCGATCAACAAAATTACTCTTTGTTAGTGGCTACTTGTTGAAAATCCGAAAAACAAATGAGTTTTTTTTTTTTTCCCTCCATATTTTCTTATAGAGATTTGTTTGGCTTTGTTGCTCTTACGATAGTGGTGTTTATAGGGTAGTGGAATTCCATCTTTTATGGTGGTGGAGTAGGAAAGGAGAAAGGATGGAAGTATTTTCTTGGGTTAGGGAGAAGGAAGGGAGAAGACAACAGAGAGATTGAGAGGAAAAAGTGTTGAAAAAAAAATAGAATAAAGTAGAAGCCGAACGAGTAGAATAAATTTAGATAAACAGAAACTATTACTATTCAGTGGTAGAGTGTAAAATAAAATAGACTAAGTCGAGGCTCTTAAATGATATCCTTAAGGGATTTACGCCCCCTCTATCACTGCTAAGAGGTGTGGCGTATCCCTCCCAGGATACAACGGCTATTACCTTTTTGGCATACAATAGCACTCCAATGCAAGAAACTGTCGAACTAGTAGCAAATGAACTCTCTCTGAAGACTCTCTGTGTGCCAAGAACTATATGCGTAAAATAAAACTATAAGCTATTCTTTTTTCTGTGTAAGATCGCGTGAAGAACAGGACCTATTTATACTAGTTAGAGAGGTCTGCTATAAAACCAGGGAAATAAAGACTCATCTAGAACGCCCACTAATCCAGCTTGTAACAGCTCCACTCAGCAGCTAGTCAAAACCACGTTTCCAAAATGCTCTCCAACGTGCACAATAATAAAGTCGGGCATTCAACCAGATTTCCGTTACGAGACTTGTAAATTTACCTGTTGGTGAATAAGAATTTGCCCAAAAAAGATATATCCAGAGTGAAAACCACACCCAAAAAAGATATATCCAGAGTGAAAACTGCACCCGCACCCGCACTGGCGCTACGTCCTCAGACCCGGCCCGACCGTGCCCTACGCACGCGCGCACGTGTGTGGTAGTTTTTATCATAATGCCCACTATGCATAGTTCCCTCCATATGTCTTGTTGGCTCAACCCATAAAGGCCTCTATATATAAATTGAGCAAAAACTTCACAAACTTTCTATGTGGGATTCCATCCTACACATATTCAGTCTAAGTAATCAAACTTGTTAACTACACAACTTTAATTGTTAATTTCTCATTCACCTTAAATTCATTTTTTACAAGTAAATATACAACGTCCATCTACTCAGAATGAGGATCGTAACGGTACCAAGTACCGAATGGCTTGACAAGCGGGACCCGGAGTCAATTGTAACTTTAACCACCATGTTAAAGCATTTCAAACTAACAAGAAGATAAAGGGTGGTAGGGGAAGGATCAGTAAAAAAGATGATGCTGATGTTGAAAGAGATTAGGATTTTAACTCTTTTTTTTTTTATATGTGAGTTTTTTGGCTGTAGTGTATTTTTTATTTTATTAATATGTAATTATTAATTATGTTTTAATATATTATTAATTATTTGATGTAAAACCTTTAAGTTTTATTAGTTATCTTTTAAATCATATCTTAATTTTATTTGTAAAATAATTAATTTGAATTAATTATTTTTTAATATTATATTAGTTATTTAGTTATATTTTAATAATTTATTTAATTTTGTTTATCTATTTTATTAATTTAAAATCAATAATTATATGTGATACCTTCTATGTGATTATTAATTTAGACTTAATAATTATATAATTTCCCTTCAATGTTTTGGTGGTAATTTTTTGGAATAATTGTAAAGTGAACGGGAAATTAATGGATATAATCCTAATTTTTTAATATTATCATAATTGATTTGAATGAAGAAAGATTGACGAGAAAAATAAATTAAGAATAGTTATTAAATAATAATTAATTTTTTAAATATTACCGTAACTAATTTGACCAAAAAAATTGACAAAAAATAAATTTAAAAATTATTTCAAAAATTAAATTTTAGTAATTAATTTTTTCAATATTAATGTAATTATTTTTTAATATTATCATAAATTTTTATAGAAATTTTTTATAAAAAATAATAGGATAATACCTATTAAAAATGAATAAGGAAATGTTAAAAGTGAAATTAGACAGAGAGTGAAAAAGTAAGGAGACAGTTGGAGTAAATTGAAACAAGGAGTTATTGAAAAAGAAAAAATATGAAGGTTGTTAGAGCAAAACTAATATAAGAAACTCTTAAACACAAGGAGGATTTGTTGGACTTGCTATATGTAAAGAAAAAATAGAGAGGCTGCTGGAGTTAGCCTGATGTCCCTCAGTTGCATACCTCCGATAACCATCACACTTCAGCTATTATACTCGTCTTTTCCCCTTACCCTTTTTTTTCACCCGTGTCCCCTGTGTTTGATGTGTTTTCTAGTCCAGCACCCTTAGAAGCCATGTCCTCTTTATCCTCTCTCTCTTCTCGTGTACATGTTGATAACCTCCCCTATTTGTCTTGAGTTATCTCCATCCCTCCCTGTGGCTGTCAACAATGTAACTTTTCTGCCCTCGCATCACCCAACATTGCACCACCTCCACAACCCATTGCCAATACCTAACCCTAGTCTCTCGCTACCTTGACTTGTCCTTCCATAGTTACCTAGTTGTGCAACAACATCACCAAACCCAAGCACTTTCCTGGCTTCATAGCCTACACAGTATCTACCAACCCATTATCCACTCCCACCAACCATGATTATGAACCAAAAACCTTTGTCCAGGCATCTAAGTTCCCTCACTGACGTGTAGCTGCAAGGCTTGAATATGACGCTTTGCTATAGAATGGCACATGGAAATTGGTCCATAAACCTCTAAATACGAATTTAGTGGGTTGCAAGTGGGTGTTCCATGTCAAAAGAAAAGTTGATGGCTTTATTGATAAGCATAAAGCTAGACCAGTTGCTAAAAGATACAACCAAGAGAAAAGTATAGACTGTGGTGAAACATTTAGTCCTATGGTCAAACTAACAACTATCCAAGTGGTACTCATAGTGGCTTTGCCTAGAAAGTGGTCTATTTAGTAGTTAGATGTCAATAACGCCTTTTTACATGGATTACTCACTGAAGATGCTTATATGGAATAGCCTGTGGGTTTTGTTCACACAGTGTTTCCTCATTATGTTTGCAAATTGAACAAAGCTCTTTATAGTCTCAAACAGACACCTCATGCATGGTTTTCCAAGCTTAGTTCTTACTTGCTCCTGCTGGGCTTTGTTCTGTCCAAGGCAGACACTTCTTTGTTCACTCGGCGTTCTGCCACAAAGATCATTTTCATTCTAATCTATGTTGATGATATTTTAATTACAGGTAGTGACAAAGCTATTTCTGTTGTGACTGAGCTTCTTCATCAAGAGTTTTGCTATGAAAGATCTTGGGTTGCTAAATTTTTTCTTGGGCGTAGAGGTTACATGCACCATCTCTGGGTTTTGTCTTCGTCAACAATAGTACATTGAGGAATTGCTAGATCGTACTGCCATGACTAAAGCCAAGCTGGTATCTTCCTCGATTCCACCAAATCACAAGCTCCAAAAGCACGTCGGAAAGCCATTTAAGGATCCAATTCTCTATAGGAGTGTTGTTGGATCCCTTCAATACCTCATCCATACTTATCTAGAAATTGCCTTTGCTATCAACAAGGTATCATAGTTCATGCAGTCTCCCACTGATCTTCATTGGTCTACAGTCAAATACATCTTCCGCTACTTAAAAGACACTTTGTCTTTGGCTTTATTTCTGCGGTCCTTTACTGATCTTATGCTTCATGTCTACTCTGACTCTAATTGTGCTGGCTATCTCAATGATAATAGAAGTTCCCGTGGGTATATATTTATGGGACCCAACTTAATCTCTTGGTCTGCCAAAAAGCAGCCTACTATCTCTTAATCTAGCATGGAGGTTGAATATCGACCCATTGCATTTGCCACCTCAGAATTATGCTGGCTACACTCTTTACCCATAGAACATTGTGTCCCATTTTCTACTGCTTTTAAGCTATGGTGTGATAACATTGGTGCCATGTGTCTCTTAGCAAATCCTGTTTTCCATGCTTGCATAAAGCACAAAGAGGTTGATGTGCATTTTTCCCGAGAGAAAGTTGCAAAGGGTGAACTTGATGTTCAATATATTTCAACTCTTGATCAATTGGATAACAGTATGACAAAAGGTTTATATACTGCACGTTTCCATTATTTTCGTACCAAGTTCACCGTGGTTGACTCGGTATCGCTTAGGGGGCGAGTAAGGCATAATTAGTGCCAATGCTGATATTGGAGATTATTTTTTTCAATCTGTATATTGCTTGATTGATCTCTTACGATATTTATTTCTATCATTAGCGTGAGTTTGCTATCTTGTATTAAATGTAATTATGAGCAATCTTCTATATATAGAGAACATATTGTATAGCATTTGTCATATACAAAATTCTCCCACTTGCAAACCTTTCAAGCTCACCTTTTATCCTACCCTTTAGCAAGTTTCACTACTAAAATTTCCAAGAAGATCTTATGGAGGACAGAAGCATCTAAACCCTAAACTCTTAAACTAGCCAACTATAGCTAGGCTTTTTGTCATGCATATGCTGTCTATTGATTATTATACTTATGTGGTGTGCTTATGTTTAAAGTCTTGTTTCTTATGTGTTGTCATAGAAATAAATAAATAAATAGATAAACGAAAAAGATCTAGGTTTAGAATATATGTTCTGTTTGGTCACAGAAATTGAAAGGATTGAAATGGGTGCATGTTTTTTAACTAAGGTCACCTCTTTTCATGCCTAGTCACAAACTATAGTAAACACACTATAGAAACAAAACTAGCTAACATAGGGGAAGGGATTCTTATACCTTTGGATAGGAGATGTCTTTGGAGAAGCAACAGACAAATAAAGCTTTAAAACCTGCAACATACTCGAAATAAAGTGAGAGAAAATGTTAGGCTAAAAGGGTGTTTGGCTTTGCTTATTAGGTGCTTATAAGCACCTAAATAATAAAAAACATGTGAAATAGTGCTTTTTTCTAGGTGCTTAAAAGCACCCAAAATAAGCAAAGCTAAACACCCTCTAACTCTCTTTGCCTTCTCTACCATTCCAATAGTAGTTTAGCAATAAGCATGAACTTAATCTTTAGTGGTAAAACAAGTTTTATATGTGTTTGTCTATCTTTTATCTATGGCCGAAATAGGAGAGTAGTTTGAGAGCCTTTTTTTCTTTTTTTCTTTCTTTTGCTCAAACAAAGAATGCTTTAATGTGTCTAAAAGAGCTTGGCTAAAGGGGCTTAATAAAGTGTATCTTGCAAGACCAAGACTAATAAATGATATGCATATCACTCTATAGTCAAAAGCATTTGAAAAGAGGATCTTGACATAATAGCTGGGATTTAAGAAGATCTTAAAAGAAAGAATCAAGATCTTAGAAACTTAATGTCATGATATCTCCAAGCCCCAACTCCTTTAATTCAGATAAAGTCTTGCTTTAACTAAGCCATACCTTATATGCCCCTAGCACTTCTCTAATCTTAATTTAGGCACCCCAGAGAAAGACTATGAGCCATGGGTTGAACCAAAATTATTGAATTATGGAATTAAAATAATTGAATTATCTATTTATTAATTAATTCCATTCCATGGTTCAATTAATAAGGCTTGAAGGACAATAGTGTCTATTTCTACAAGTCTACAGGACTAAACATTAAAGAAGAAATTAAACACTATAATTATTTACCATACATTAATTTTGAATTAATAGGAAATAGAATTAATCAATTTCCTATAATTAAAAGTCCTAATTCAAGTCAAAGTCTACCAATTTAGAAATTGGCCAAAATAGAAATAACCAAGATAAGAATAACTTGCTTGAAACAACTATCAACTAGTAGAGAGACCAAAAGGTATAATTACCCTTGACTCTTCAAATGACCAAAATCCCTCTCTTTAGCCACGTTAAGACCATTTTGACCTTAGTCTATTTCACGAAAAGACCAAAGGCACACTTCAAGGACAATTACGGATTGCTAGAAGCTCATCATACACAATAGTGACTTTTGTCTTGGCTTTACTAAGCAAAATAACCAAAATGCCCCTATATGTATGCCCATAGTTAAGTCTAGTCTTTTAGATGTACTATCACCTTCTTAACTACATCTAAACATTGGTGTCACTAGTCTAATAAAATAGTAACCCATCAGTCATAATAAAATTGATCTAGAGAGCGACCCAGAAGTAAACTAACAGTATACCTTTAGACCTACGTTTTGATGACCAAACGGACAAAAACCAAAGGGGCATATAGATTCTACTATTGAATATACATGCTCTAACTTAGCAAAACTCAACACCTAGTACACAAAGTTGTTGACTTTAGCTAAACAAGACCTCACCTATAATATATTAAAGTATTAAATTGTGACTTCGTTAGCTCATCTGCATATGCTCGAGATTGAGAGCATTAACCACTTAGTAGTAGTGAGTACTATGTTTTCTATGATAGTACAATCACAAAGAAAGCAAACTTAAAGAAAGAAGTTTGGATTGGCCTCCAATGACCTAGGCTAGTCACCCTAATAAGAGGCCTTACTCGTTATAGCCTTATCCTGTAGAATGCCTAGCACTACCGTATGACTATGTACTCATTTATGACAACACTAAAACTAGATTTAGACTATCATTCGTCTAGTATACTATGCACCCAATTCTTTAATTTATGTCACTAGACTTTCACATATGCATCACATAACATTCATTTTAAGGCAACATATGAGGAGAATTCAAATGATATTAATAATACGAGTTACTATAATGTTTAATACCTAGAAATGTAATGCCCAAGTGGTCTTTAAGGCATACAAATCCCACTTAGTAACAAGTTTCACTAGTAAAACTTTTAACAAGATCTTATTAAGAATGTAAGCGTCTAAACCCTAAAATTTAATACTAGCCAACTATAGCTAGGCTTTTCCTCATGCATATGCTTTCTATTTATTATTATACTTATATGGTATACATATGCTTATAGTCTTGTTTCTATAGTTATTTGCTTGAAAATTTTCCTTTTTGGCCACGCCCTTGGCCACAGCTTCAACTAGACTCCAACCTTGCAAATAAAAGATTGGATCCTCTTGCAACACCTATGTAGCCTCTTGGTTTCTTTACCCCAAACATCTTGTTCAATTTCCTTACATTTTTTTTTTTGAATTTTTGTTAATGTCAAAATTAGCTTAAGCTCCAAACATGAAAGTTGTTTAGCTTTCCATAAAAATTTGAATCGCTTTATTTCAATTCTCGAGCAAAAAGTTATGTCCAAAATACTAAAATAACTCAATTTTCTCCAAAAATTCACTTTTATTCCACCTGTAAAAATAATGGAAAAACCATACAATTAGGTAAAATTTATTCCAAATAAAATTTAATCAAGCTTAAAATAAAATTTTAATAGACATAAAAATATAGGTAAAAATTAAGCTCATCAAGTACCCAGTACTACTATTCGGCTATGGACTCATTCATAATATATGCAAAATTAGACTTGGATGTACTGTGTCCAGCCTTACTGTACACTCAAGTCAATAGATTTTATAACATTGGACCTTTACACATTGTACACATTATATATATATATATATATATATATATATATATATATAGTGATTTATGTCTATTTCAATATCTATATATAAGTGGTTTTTAAGGCATACAACCCCAGCAACTAGTGCCTATCCTTATGCAAAACAAAAAATCATAAATGCTTCTAGTGTGGAAATAGATAATCCTACTTATTTGCTTTGGCATGCTATTGATAATCATCTCAAGACATGTCTATTTGCTTCAGTTCAACTGGTTGTTTTCTCTCAAGTTGTGAAGCTTTAATCTACTCCTGAGATTTGAATTGTACAGGAAACAAATTTCATTCCATTAGCAAGTCACATGTATATTAATTAAGGCATTTACTTTTTGTTATCAAAAAAGGAATTCTTACTATGCAATAATACTTGGACAAAATCAAAGCCATAGTTGATAATATTGCAACTGTTGATGAACCTTTAAGAGAAGAAGATAGTGTGACACATTCTTAGAGGTATGCCAGATCAATATGCCTCTATTAATAGAGGACTTAGAGTCAAACTTGAGCCTATTAAAGTAGTTGAACTTTGTGGCATACTACTGACTGAGAAGGTTAACTTTAATTTCTCCTTAGTCACACTCATTAGTTCCTTATCTGTTGAGTCTCAAATAGCTCCATTTACATCAGGATCAATAAGAAGGGGTTCCTTAACTAATAGTGGTAGAGGAAGAAATCAGTCTCAAAGAGGAGGTAGAGGCAAAACTAAACCAAAAAAGAGGTCTCTTATCTAGAATTTCATCTATTAGGCCACTAAGTTTAACTATGTCTCAAGCTGGAACCATTTCCTCAACTAATTCTTCTCTGTTGCCTAAGAGTTCAATGCCAAATATGTGGAAAATTAACCACTCAGCATTGGACTGCTGGCACAGGCTTAACACTACTAACCACATTAGTATTAAGACACAATCTCAAGCTCTTTCTCTTCAAAATACACCATCTACATCTCCAACTAACTAGTTTATTGACTTAGGTGCTTTAAGTCATGTGACAAATAATCCAGCATAGCTTCAAGTAAGTCAACCATACAATGGACAAGAGGCTATTACTATTGGTAATGGAACTACATTTCCAATCTTTTGTATTAGCAAGGGTAATATCTTTCTTCCTATAGGTTCTCCTTAATTATCTAGCATCGTATGTGCATTTAATATCTCACTTAACCTCATCTCAGTGTCTCAACTGTAAAAGATAATTGTACCTTGTTTTTTATTCTGAAAAGGTTATAATACTGGACAACTAAACTCATATGGTGAAGTTCTATGAATTTTGTGAAAATGAATTATACACTTTACCATTTGATCTCCCTATTGCATCACCTGGATTAACTTCAACCTCTCCATGGCTTCCTTCATCACCAGCTTCATTTATTTTAAGGCTCTGGCACTTACGTTTAAGCCATCTTTCTAAGAATTCTGCCTGTGTATTTAACTCTTTTTGCCTATGAGATTGGATTACAGTAGTGCTCAATGCTATGATTATGCTCTAACTAAATCTCATCAGTTTCCATTTCCATAATCAATTAATAAAACTACTATTGCTATTCAATTGGTAAATTCTGATATAATAGGGCCTTCCTCTCTAGCTTCTTATATGAGGTTCAAATACTAAATTTTATTTCTAGATGATTACACTAGATATTCATGGCTATATCCCCTTAAAAACAAATGAGAAGCCCTTTTTTCCTTTGACCAATTCAATGCAATGATTTCTACACAATTTAACACTACAATTAAGGTGTTTAGTTTAGAAAATAGTAGAGAATTTGTTAGCAACCAGTTTAGAACTATTTTTCAAGCTCAAGGAGCACTCCATCAAACTTCCTATTCTTAGACCCCTTAATAAAATGGAAAGAGTGAGAAGAAGCATCTACACCTAGTAGAAACACTTCTTTCTTTACTCAACCACAGTCAACTACCAAAAGAATACTGGTTAAATGCACTCTCCATTGCAAACTACTTCAATAAACTACCAATACCCGCTCTAAATAACAATCACCCTACCAATCCCTTTATAATCAAATACCAAATTGTTCTTTCTTGAAAGCCTTTGGATGCCTGTGTTTTCCTTAGCTAAGGCACTATTCAAAACATAGACTTAAGAATAGGTCCACAGCATGTGTGTTTCTTGGCTATTGTCTTACAACCAAAGGCTATAGATGCATAGATATTACCAGTAGAACTATGTATATCTCAGAAATATAAGGTTCTTTGAATCAATCTTCCCTATTGCAACTCAAGACTTCACTTCATTAACTCTTGACTTGTTTCCTCCTATTTTCCATTCTCATAATTCCTCAATCCAGTCAGTAAATATTCTTACTTTTACAGTCACTCATTCACCTTCCTCTTCAATGATTCCATTTGCAGACGCTGCTCTTAGTACTAATTGTTCATCTAAGTATGACTCATCACAAGTTTCTTCTCATAATGACACTTTAAAGATTAATTGATTCTCATAGGTTTTCTCTCCTGTAAATCATACCATTAGTCTACCTACAGCTTCTGTCTCCACTTTCTTATCATCTCTACAACGTGTCAACTAACCTAAGGAACCACACAATCAGCACCCTATGCAAACTGTACCTAAAACAAGTTCCTTTCCTCCTACTCCATCTAGATACATTGTTAATTCTCTCATCATTGAACCTTCAATCATAAATCTATCACATATAGAGAAGCCTGTAAATACACACACGAGCTTAATGTAATGAAAGAGAAGTTTAATGCTCTTATCCAACAAAAACATGGATTCTTGTTCCCCCTTCTCAAGACAGGCAACCTGTAAATTAGTATTTAGAATCAAGAAACACTCATATGGCACAATGGCCAGATATAAGATAAGATTGGTTGTCAAAGTATTTAACCAAGAACATGGACCAGATTACACAAAAACATTTAGGCCAGTGGTGAAACAACAAATGATCAAAACTATTATTGCTCTGGCTATGAATTTTAATTGGCCTATAAACAATTAGGTGTTTTTAATGCAATTTTGCGTGGTTCCCTAAATGAAGTGGTTTATATGAAGCAGCCTTAAGGATTTCTAGATCTAAAACATCCTTACTATATTTGTAAATTGTAGAAATCCCTCTATAGCCTAAATCAAGCCCCAAGAGCATGGTATCACATATTCTCTTCCTTTCTAATTGATTAAGGCTTCAAGTGTAGCTTTGCAAATACATTATTGCTTATTCTACATATACGGTCTCATACTCTGATGGTGTTAGTTTATGAGCTAATTTAATAGTCACTAGAAGCTAATCTTAAGCTATGATAGACCTAGTTGTATCTATGAGTACTAAGTTTGCAATGAAGGATCTATGTACTTTGATGTGTTGTGTTTTTTTATGTGTTTACGTTGTCATTTGCCTATATATGAGAGGTATTTAGTGCTCTAAAAGATGCATTAGTGTAGTGCTTTTGATAAGAATAGGCTTAAGCGTAAACAAATGTACATATTGAGTTTAAGAGACAAATTGCTACACTAATTGTTTGTTTTTAATGATTTAGGTGAACTTTGGGATAAGATCGAGATTGAACAATGATAGGTGATGAAGATGGGAGATGAACGGTTCAAAACAAGAAGATTGGAGGCCGGAAAGACAAAGAATGGAGAAAGGAAGTCAGCCAGACGACCCAAGAGAATGAGCCGGTCGACCTAGACCGGCCACTCCAGAGAGATGCTAAAAATAGCCGGACGATCACCCCTCCAAAGCCCGACTTTCAGACAAAAAAGGGAATCTTTTTGACATTTTATGAAAGAGGATCTAAACACCTATTACACACACACACCAAACCCTAGTCTTCACCCATATCACACACACTATCTCACATATTTCATCACCTTGAATCAAGAGAATTTAAAGGGTTTCAACATTTGGATTCAAGTTGCTCAAGGGCTTTGTACAAGATTAGTTAGAATGAAAGGGAAGCTTCACACACTCTCTTTCATTCTATCTCTTATTATGATTGAGTAGACTTGTTTAGGGTGATTTAACTTATGTAATGGGTTAGCTATAGGCTCTTATGATATGGGATTAAATGGCTGAATATATACATGTTTGATTTTCTTGTTCAAATGGTTTTTCTTATTCATGTCTAATTGTTTGATTAATTGCCTAAATGAGTAGCATGTGTATAAATTGAATTATATTTATTGCTAAACACATCTAATCCATGCTATAATCATGTCTATGTGTTTATATGTGGATGCTATAAAGTGGGTAATACTTATATCATGTCTATATGTACATTTGCATGCCTAGTAGTGAATATGACTTCAATAATGAATACATGTTGGTTGTTAATTGCTTCTAATGGTGTGATCCGAGCATGATGATGTTTGGTAATTGAATAGATTCTTTTATTCATGAACACCTTGGCCTAGAACATGTATGAATATGCTATCAAGTCAAATCTCACTGTAGTGACCGTAGAATGATGGTAAGCAATTTAGGGCTAGCCTAGGCCGAGTCTCCTTTGGCTTTAAATCCAGCCACTAGGTTCAGGACAGGTTTAGTCGACCTTAGCAATACTAGGTCTTGGCTTTAAATCCAGCCAATGATTTAGGTACTAGGGTAGGCTTATTCTAAGTCACCTAGGAAGCCAACTGGTCACTTTTAAGGCCCTAGGTCATAAGAACCACACCGTAGCTTTAGGAGGTGCCGCCTAGGGACGGACCCGCACCGAGTCCTAAGGAGAAATTAAGACATTAATTTAGCAACCTAGTTAAGAGCAATTATGAAAGTAAGCCATCATTCTTTAATCCCACCGCATTCGAGTATAGAACCGCCCATTCATAAGTTGAAGTCACCCTAACCCCTTTCCATTTGTTAGTTCTTCTAGATTAACTTGTTTCCCACTTTCCATTCTCATAGTTTAGTTTAATTCATTTTAGTTAGAGCTCCCGACATCAAAAATCCAAAATCCCAAAAAAAAAATATAGATTGTTTAGGTTTCTTTTTAGGCACACTCTAGAACATACATGTAGAATCTATCTCCCAACATAGCCTCCTTATGAAATCGACCCCGCACTTGCATACACTTTGCTATACTGATCCATGCGATTGCGGGTCTTTAGAGCTTGCACTCGATAGACGCATCATACTTTCACCTATTTTTTGGGAATTAAAATCTCCTACTCTGGGTAGTCTATGGTACAATAACATCTATCAGGCTATGCACCATCAACCAAATGCTCACTTTGCTGCACTAAAAAGAATTATAAGATCATCTAAAGCACTATCGCCTATGGTTTATAATTTCAAAGAGGTTCTTTTCATAATCAAGCATTCAATGATAGTGACTGGGCTGGTGATCCTCTAGCCAGGAAGTCAACAATAGGATTTTGCATCTTTCTAGGGCCTAGTCTTATCTCTTGTTGTTCTACAAAGCAGTCAATAGTGGCCAGGTCATAGAAAGAAGCTGAATATAGGGCTCTTCCTCAAGCTGCAATTGAAATCAAATAGATTACCTATCTTCTTCATAACCTACATACCTCATTCAACACTTCTTGCCTCACTAGTGATTAAGTATCTACCTTAGCATTAACTTCTTATCATGCATTTCATGGTAGAACAAAACATGAATACTTGTAAGAGAGCAGGTGTGTCACTTATATTCCTTCAATGATCAAGTTATTGATCTGTCTACAAAGCCATTATCCAACAGCAAGTTTGCTTAGCTTAGGTCCAATCTTCCCTTAGCTATTCCTTGGCTAAGCTTGAGAAGGGATGTTAAGGAGCAAGCTCAGCATAGCAGCTCAACACCAAAACAAAGCTGCTCGAGTGCTTCTAGAAGTTAAAATTGTTACTAGTTAGTTAAACTAACTTTAGATGTCCAACTGGCATATTTAGCTTAATCTTCAAGCTTGTGTAACTACTATGAATAGAAGTCAGTCTCTGCAATCATGAATAACAATAATAACACAATGATCATCTTTACTTATTTTGTCTCAATCAATTCAATCTTAACAAAAGTTACTTAAAGTCAAAATTATTGAAACTACTTTTCTCATAAGCCAATCCAAACACCCTATTATTCTATGTCACATGTGTTATACATGAACGAGATTTATCTTAAAAGATAATATGATATCTACCTTTTATTTGGGTATGTAATGGAACAATTTTGTTTTCACCAATTCTTTAGGAATAAATTGATACTTTGGGAGGCAATTAGCCTGCTAAACAATTGACCTTTTCTTTTTCTTTTTTTAAATAGTAATTGTTAAATTTAGTTTACTTTATTTATTTCTAATAACAGATGATGAATTTAGTTATGAGTGTCATGCACTTTGCACGAGTTATTTTATCGTACATGGTAAACTAACTTAGATTTAATCTTTTTAATAGTAGGCATTAAATTTACTCAGATTCGTAAATGATTATCATTTTAAGCATTAATTGATTGGCAGTTATATTTCTAGATTAAAATTAATAATATATATCCATAATAGATGAGTAATGAATCATTTGGAATCCACAAATAGATATAAGTTTAAGTAATACTCAATTAGTAATTAAATTTCTAAAGTAAAATTAATAATATATATCCATAATAGATAAGAAACGAATTGTTTTGGATTCACAAATGTGTATAATTTTAAACATTATTTGATTAATTAATTTTTATATTGAAACTAATAAAATATATCCATTAGATAAGAAAATTAATGTTTTGGAATCTACAAATGAATTTTATTTTAAATAGTAATTGATTGATAATTTGATTTTCAATTAAAACTAATTATGTATATTATAAAAATAAGAAATAATAAATGATAAATTATTGTACACAAACTAATAAAAGAATAAGTATTGGCATGTAATTACTTACATGACACTTTCACAATGCTTAAGAAAGAAAAACTTATATGTTGCTTAAGAAATTACCTTATTTCTTTTTCGTGGATATTAGAGCATTCTTGTGAAATATTATCTGAATCTTCCCCATAACCTGGTACTAAGATTAGAAGTAAAATAAAATATGCTAGAGCTTTTTGTTTCAAATATGAATGTGAGACAAAAGCGTCGTACATGAGTCTTGTTACACAATGCGCAATATGAGAGTGAGACTTGCAAGCATATATTGTTTACACTCAATGAGCTATGAGTCCATTTTCTACAACACATATCTAATGCAACGACCACGCAACCAGTTCTTCCCGCCTAAATGCTATCTAACCTGTTGTGGACCCATTGGTCCACGCGTACAATTTTTTCCCACCTGTAAAATATTTTAATTCTTATTTTCCATTTTTACACATGTCCACCTGTAAATTCTATTTTACACACATTAAACCCTACAACTTTAATATGCATTAAATTACTTCGAGTGAAGATGTATGGCTTGTAAGATTTCAATATGTATCTTACTGATGGAGATGCACCTGTTGTCTTTGAATGAGTTTTCCATTTTCTCAATTCCAACATTTTTTTTTTTTTGGTTTGGTCTTCCTTATGCTCTCAAATTTTGCTCCATGCAAATTATAAAACTTGCATATTTGAGTGTGTTTGCAGGTAGAAAACGAGGCCAATAATAGTGCTAGTTATCCAATCATTCTAGTACATAACATACTTGTACTATTCTCTCCAATATATGTTTAACTATATAAATATCAATCGTTCATAAATATTGCAATTGTTATGTCGTGACTTCCAAGGTATTTGTGTCAACCACGATGATTATAGTATATTAAGACCCCCCTCTTGGTAATTTTGCTACCTTGGCAGTCATATGTGACAACCAAGAGTTTTTGGTTGCTTATTAAATATATAGGTATGTATTATACATACATACATACATACAAATATATATATATATATATATATATATATATATATATATATACACCACCTACAACGACCTTTATTTTTCGTTTTGGATGGTTTGTGAAAGGCTTTTGGACAGCGAGAATGTTGTTAATATAAACATAAGGCCATCTATTTTTGGTATCCCAAGTATATTGTGCTTTATCTAAATCTATTATGTTTGTGTATTATCCAGTGGCGAAGCCAAGACCCCGAGCTCAGGGGGAGCACATAAATTTTTTATGAAAAATTTAAAAATCAATTATAAAAACATATAATAATAATATTTTAATACACGAAAAATATAAGGAAATAATTATAACAATTGTAAATAGAACTACACTTTATAATGGTCCTCTCACATAACTTCATATTTTGAAATTATTAAATATTCAATTTACTGTCGAAGTTAATTACTAAAAATATCTTTCTTTATATAAGTGAATATTCAATCTATTGTTGTGCTATTTTTTTTTTTCTTCTCTTCTTTCTCTTTTTTTTTTTTTTCTAATCTCTCTTGTTTATTACTTTCTTGATTTTTCATAAGGTGACAAATTACAAATATTTTCTTTTCTCCTCAATTTTTTTTTAATTTTTGGTTAAAACCAAAAATAATAATAATAATAATTTTCTTATTATGATCATGAGAGGGTACACTCTAGTTATGAGAAAGTGCACTTCATGCAATTTAGCCTCCTATTATAAGATAAAAATAAAAATAATAGTTATAATTTATTCCCTCAAAAATCCAGGGGGTGCATAGACCCCGTCTGAACCTAATGTGGCTCCACCACTTGTATTATCCCAATGGGTTAACTGGTTAACTCGACCTGATTATCTACCTATATTCATATTTCGTTTAATGCACCATGTTACTTCAATATATTTTCTTACCGCTTACATACCAAAAAACTTATAGTAATTCTACGCGCCTTGTCAACGTATTCGGACGCCTTTTTAAAAATAAAAAACAACACAAGCTCAAACCCCATGCATAAGCATGGACTCAGAAACTAGTACTATTCTAATTACAACTTGTATCTAATCCAAAAAAAAAAATTAAATTATGACCTATAAGATATTTTGAACAAGAAACAAAGTTTTTAATGTGGTTTAACGTTCTTAGAACGGTCTCTTTCTCTATTTCGTTGGCTCCTTTCATTTCTTTTTTTGCAGTAGCTAGGCTAGTGAATGCCCATTCTTTCTACCATTTAAGCTTTCTTTCCCCTTTTATTTGATTGAAGAAAAAAATTTCATAAATTAAAACAAAATATAACGAAGTCCAAACGAAAAAGCCACTGGACGAACAACACGGGCCACGACCGAAAATTGGCAATCAAGCTTAGTGACAATTAAACCAGCATTACACAACCACACAATTGGGCCCAAATAAGAAACGAAGCCCATGTACAACATATATTCATAAGAAAAATGAAAAGGGCCTCAAAACCTATAAGTTTCCAAAGGAAATAGCTGATAATTGTCTATGTTAGCACCAACACCTGTTGCGAGTGTGTGTGTGTGTGTGTTTTTTTTTTTTTTTGTTAAATCAATTGTATCGGATTTGTGTGAAAAATAAAAGATTATACAATACAAAGATGGCATTTCATCAAAAGAAATCTTACATTCAGCCCACGCCTCTTTCCAAAAAGCTTAATGCCACATATTGATCAATTATTAACACCATAAACTCTACGACACGATATTTCTTGTTATAAATGATAAAATTTAAAAATTATTCCAATGTAGCATAATTTTATAATGTTATGAGAGAAATTTTAAGGAGATTTGTATTATTAATTATTTGATTTGATAATCAGTAATGAAATCATTACTTTTTTATCGTGATGTTTAATGATTTTAATTTGTCTCACAACGTTATTAAATTGTTAGTATTATTAACGTTACAAGAGATCCAAAAATATTGTACTCAGAGGTTGCATTATGTGTTTCTTTCTTCAAAGGATGAAGGAGGTGGAATAGTGTGAGGATTAGGATATGTTTTGTTGCCTGTTTGATTCAATGGCAGCTAACAAAGTTCTTTACGGTCTTCACATGTAATCTTTTTCTCTTTTGTCAATGCCTGCTCTTCGTCTCTTGCTTCATGGTGATATGAATCATGTTCTTTTCGTAGTACACTTTCCAAAGAAAAGATCTAATTCTTCAAAGCAGCAAGCGACAAAAGGGTCACATCATGCGCTAGTGAAAGCTAGATTTAATATCTTCTAATTTTCTCTTTTCTTTTTTTAAAAGGGTTAACCAAAGGAGAACCCCTTTCCCACCTGGCCAGAGACCCCTTAACCAGGCGGGAGGTAAATCGAGGGATGTGCGTGAGTGGCAGCCCGACCAGGGAGAGGACCAACGGGCGTGGAAATCCAGCAACAGCCCCCGCAATATTTCAGCGGAGTACTGCCGCCACACGGACTCGATCCCGCGTTGTCAGGGTGTCTCCACCCTAATCACCTGGCCACTTACCAACTCACCTATGTCCCTGGGGGCATTTTCTCTTTTCTTTATTAGTAAGAGTTTTGCACGACTGTGATCTTTGAATTTGTCGCCGTGCGATTTACGAATCGAAATGGTCATAACATTTCCTGATAAAATATAAGATAAATTGTGTCTGAGATAAATGTTAAATATAATAATAAATACAATAAACTCTTTATTAGTTTAACTATTTAAATAAGATGATAAATTTTTATCGACATTAGTATTCGGGTCAAGGATTCAAGTCTTGCTACCATCCACTAAAAAAAAATTAAAAAGGACCGTGTTAAAACAAATCAAGCATATAAGTAAGATAGTATTAAATATAACAAAACTCAATATTAAGGTTTTAGATAATTTGATAACACTAATAATAAATAGTATCTTGTAAAATATAAATTCCATAATGCATAATTATTGGGTTTAAGTTTTAGATGAGGTGATAACTCTAACAAAATTCAAATACTCCCTCACACTCAGCATCTACATTCTTGATGATTTTTCTAACGCAATCAAGACATTTTTTAGCAACGATATTCAAAGAATCTCTTCCCTAAAAGAATTTCTATCTAAATTGGTATATGAGTCTCCAGAAAGGGACAGAAGTAAGAAGATAACTCTAAGAATAAATAATATTTGTGGACATTAAATTTCATGATGCACAACAAAACTTAAGTTAAACTTTTTGATGAAATAATATCTCTTACAATAAATAATACCTTCAAAATTTTATGATGCACAACTACTGGCTGCTAGATTTTATTCTTTTTCCGAATAAATATGTCCACAGAAATGAAAACATACAAAATATACACATTTCCCTACCTCATAAAAGGAAGCAGCTACCTATGAATTACGTGCCGCTAAAGACAAGAGTTCCAAGGATTATGTGGACAAAGTATACATCGTTATCTAATAAATGGAAATGAAATAGTTGCTGTATAAAAATTGACCCAAAAACATTGTATGATGCCAAACAAAGAAAAAACGTGGTAATGAACAATTCCAACCATTTCGTGGTTAATGTCTGCCTGCTCTATCCTAATCTTTGAAGAGATCTTTGGTGGGCTCACAAGTCGCCATTTGCTGCAGATATGAGCTTAGCAAAGGAGGACTTTCTCAATTCCATGAGGACTCTTGTGGCCAAGCATGTGTTGCCATGTGATCCAATCTTACCGATTTACATGTCAACATCCATGTAAAGCAAGGTTTGATGGTGCCAGTTTCTGCTGCTGCATTAGGGTCCATATTGACCAATTTTCCATTTGGATCTCTCTTTTCTTTTTTTTCTTTTTTTTTTTTCCTGTTTTACGTGGGTGTAAAGCTGGCAAATGGATCAGGTCGAGCCGTTTGGCCATCAGGCCACCAAGATCTTGGCTCTGGTGGGTTGAAAGGTTGGGGGGTTAAGGGGGTTGGCCCTACATATTTCATTATGTTTGTGTATATGTATATCTATCTATCTATCTATATATATAACTATGCTTCTTTAACAAAATAATTATGAAATTAAATGTGTAAATTCTTAAATCATAACATAGGACCATAAGTAATCACAAAAATAATAATTAAGCTTGGATCAAATGAGTAAGGGCTCATTTGGGTCGATTTTTTTTAGAAGCACCTTTTCTAACAGCTTTGAAAGAAGTGTTTTTTAAGAAGTTAAAAATTCAGGCTTTTAAAAAAAGTTATATTTGAATTTTTTTCAGAGTTTCAATTTTTTTTAAAGACAAACCAAATAGTTATTCCAAAAAAAACTTTTTTCAAAAAAAAAAGTACTTTTCTTGAAAAAAAATATGTAATCCAAACAGATTGTACATGATTTTTTAAAAATAAAAGCAGGTTAAGGGTCCGTTTGGATTGGCTTTTTTCAAAAGCGTTTTTTTAACAGCTTTTGAAAAATAGTTTTTTTTAGAATTTCAATTTTTTTAGAAACAAAATCAATTAGTTATTGTAAATTTAATGTAACTTTTTTTTTAAAAAAAAAAAATTTCTTTTTTTTAAAACAAAGCAATCCAAACAGGCCCTAAATGGGTTGGTGGTCCACCAACAAGGTGAGTTGGCAGTCCACCAACAGGTTGACCCACCCCGACCCACTTGCTTGGCAACTAATTGAATTCTCAACCCTAACTTTTTCTTTTTTTTTTCTTTTTTTCTTTTTTTTGGTGAGATAGGTGGAAAGACTCGCGGGTCTCAATCCGTTTTACCACTCTAGATATGTGACCCACAACTCTTTTTATGAAGAGTTTTTCGGCCACGCGCTATAAATATCAAACCATATAACATATAACTTTGGTCGAAAATTGTAATAGAAAAAGTTAATTAGATACGAAATTTATCGGAACTAGCTAGTTAGTAATGCTAATCCCTTCGAGTACTTTGAATCCTGCTTTCGGGAGTCTTCCTTTAACTGATCTTCCGCAATGTGAACATCTTCTCAAAGACCTAAGAGAGGTATAGCTTTGACAGCCCAATTTAAAGCTCTTAAAGTGGATTTTAAAAATTGGTTACAGAGGGCAGATAGGGTTGAGCCATTGATAAAAAGGCATATGGAATTAGCCACACGCCTTTGCGTCCAAAAATACCGACAAAATAAGAACTTCTAAAGTACACGCTTGGCAAACAATGTAGATTACTTTCACACTTGCAGTTGTCAAGTTCCTGAACGTGAGGACTGAAAAGTTACACGATTTTAGATTTGTTCCTATCTTGAATCTTAAAATTAAGAGTGTATACAAAATCGATTTGGTTTGACAAACCAAGCCAACCATGAATTAATAGTTTTTAAAGTGGTTCAATCACTTCTTCTTTTTTTTTCTTGAAAAAGAAGTTTTTATCTCCTAAATCGTAAATCAAAATTGCATATTATTGTTATTGTTATTGTTTGTTACACATATTGTATAATAATAAATATTTGATTAATTTGTTATTCATTAGTTGAATTGCAATATAAATGCTGTTTTAGTTAATTTGAATAATTATTTGTAGCTTTTAGACTATGTCGTCTGAAAATTGTTTACAAAAACTGACCAAAAAGTTATTTTGAAAATAGATCGTAAACCTCCCATGACTGCCCAAAAATCAAATGAAAAAAATATTTCTTGATTTTGTCTATTAGATCTGACAGTTTAATTTCATAAAATTGTAAACTGCTCAAATCCATACGAGTAAAAGATAGTAAAAATTTCAAACCGAAGTGCTCATGTATGTACCACTGCTCAAATTAACTGAATTGTTGATTTGCCCATTACGGTAGGCAGTCTTATTTTGCAAAATTGTAAATCGTCCAAACCAGATATACTAAAAGTTAATTATGAAAAAAGATAAACCTAACCAAAGACCAAGTTGTCAAGTCATATGTTTTTTTTATTTTTAACATGAATAATTTTGAGATCAATTTTTATTAGTCACATATAATTAATTTATGACCTCTGTTTGAATTTTAAAAAAAAATCGAAATATTCATGTATAGCTTTTCTCGTTGTCACGTCAATTCGAACTTTCCCATTGGCTAGACTGAGCTAAGTTGGACGTTTTCGTTGAAAAAAAATAATGGGATATGAAATCCACAGAGACAAATTCGATTAGGATCAAGTCAAAAGAACACCAGTTGGTCACATGAATGGGGCATCAAGCAGAACTAAATGAAGCAGAACTGCCGTGGAAGTTAATGCAAAAATTAGTGTAGATAGTCAAGTCTTCCCACTCTGCAAAACAACCTTACCTACGCAACTTGAAGTTTGATTTTGGTGGACGCAGACCAAAAAAAGTAAAGCACAACACAAGCCAAGGGTTGTGAAAAGGACAACGATATGGATAATATTTTCTTGGTACAAAACCATTAATAACAGGATAGAGAGAGGGAGAGAAAGAAAGATCAACAAATTTTCTAGTCTCTCGTGCTTCGAATATTCTCGTTCTATGTTTAGGATGGCGCAGAATAGTATAATTGGTCATGATTGGTGAACTAAACTCATCGTTTTCGACAGAGAAAGAGATGAAAGAACTAGGATAAGTAATCTTCCATCCTGCAATAATTTGTTTATTTTTATAAATTTGTGTGTTTTCTCATTTTAAATTAAAGATTTAATTTATCTTAAAATTATAACCTTTTTTCTGGGGAGAAAAATGTCTGAACTTGGGCTCCTTTTGTCTGCAGAAAAATGGTTTTTTTGCAAAGGATTTAAAGGTAGTTTAATTGGTTGAGATAACTTTTATCAGAAGTGATAACTTGGGTTCAAAAAAGTCAAAAAATGTTTTTCAATAAAAAATATTATAGTTCAAAATGAGCAAAATGTTTTTCGGTTGTGAAGGGGAAGAAAATATTTTCTAAATACTAACTTTCTCTTTTACTCTACCTATCCTTCCTCTCCATTTGGTAGAATTAGTAGTTTGGTAATTGCTAAAAGTTATTATATTTCAACAAGTAGATGTCTAACTAATTCATGGAATATATATATATATATATATATATATATATATATATATATATATATATATACACACACACATTCTATAAAACTATTTAGTTGATAAAAGAAAGACATAAATATTACCTTGTTTTTATTATTTTATTGTGATCATTAAAATTAATATAGACTAAATATTGTTATAACTAGAAATAAGATAATATAATAATTAGCTATTAAAGTAGAGTAAAGGATAGCATATTTACAATTAAATACATGGTTATGATAAGTGTTGGGGGCAAATATCTAAGAGGGAGGGGGTGAATTAAGGTATTAACCAATTTTCGCAATCAAAAATTCTGAACAAAACAAGCAAGTTCACTTATATAATTCACCAAACACTTAGTAACCTAATTTGGAAAGTAAGTTAAAAGGAAATAGAGGGAAGAGGAACACAACTGAATTTTAGGTGGTTCAGCTTTAGCTACGTCCACCATCAAAGAATTCTCCCTTTAATATTTCAACACATTCACTAGTGTGGATGCTTTTTCAACAAATGGTGAAGTACAAGCCAATTTTTATACCTCTTTGAAGCTTAGCTCCAAAGAATCCTAGTGAATCCTTACCAAGGACTTCCCTATACCCTTTTGTAGCTATACAATGATTCTCACGATATCACAAAGCCCAAGAGTGTGTATACAATAGAGGTAATAGAAGGGTTTTACAATTTAGGGTTTACAATATCAAAATGTGGATAAAATAAAGATTCGCTCAGATTCTTGCTTGAAAGATATAGCAAATTATAGCTCAATAGATGATTTCTAAGCTTGAAAGATATTAGAAAAAGCTTTAGAATTGGCTTATAAATGAGGTTGAATGCTCTGAGATGATATATGGAAGAGGTGGGTGAAAGAGCATTTAAAGAGGGCTTGTAACGTTTTAAAAATGACAACTTCATTTATTGCAGCAGTATCTGCTGGTCAATGGTCCAGTCGACCATAAGGCTTTCGACAGAAATCCCAAGCTTACTGGAAATTCTGGTTGACTTCACTAGCTCTGCCGGTCAACTGGCAGGGGGTAACCGGCTGTTCCAGAAAACTCATTTCTGGCTGCCCCATTTTGCTGAAGTGATCAGTAGCTGAAGTGTTTAGTCGGTTTACCAGCTAGAGACGTCCGACACACCTAGAAAAGCATTTTTCGCCCTGTTAAACGTGTTTTCCAAGCAATAATCTATGAAGGTATGAAACTTTTGGCTAAGCATGAACACTGCAAAGATCAAGTCATGTGCAAAGATTGACCCTAAAAACATGTTTTTCAAATGACTTAAAGTTTTCGAGGATTTTAAAGAAATAGGACCACCTTCAAGATAATTTGATTTTCACAACCAAGATTTGAGAAAAAGCATTTAATATAAGTTTCAAAGAAATCATGCAAATAAGGAGCTATAATAAGCATAATCAAGGCCAAGCACAAGTGATCATAACCGGTACCCCTTATGTCACCTCGTTTCTGCTTTGTAACTCTTTCTTAATGACTTAAAGATTCTTGAAACCTTCCTTTTCTTGTTCCATACAAGCTTCTTTTGGATATGAAACCTTTTGCAACAAGCATGCATCCTACCATTTCATATACATGCCTAGCTAAAATTATAAACAAAGTAGCTCACATGGTATATGTGTATTAATAGCATTCAATTAATAGTTCACTATAATGTTCATCATCAAAACAATTATTAAAGGCAATATTACGCTAACAATAAAGATACTTTATTATTAAATTCATATATAAGGATACGATAAAGGGAAAAGGGTAACACTAATTAAAAGATAAAGGTTCAATACTATTCTAAAACGTTAATTTTATTAATGTTTAACAAATACTATTTGAAATGCTAAAAGCTAGTATTAGATACTATTACTGATCATAATAATTAAGAGAGATAGTGTTTTGATTTGGTTTTATCTAAGCATATACATGGTTTAGTTTTGCTTGGTTTTGACTATGTTTAAACCAAATTAAAACCAATTAGTTTACGTTTGAAGCAAACCAATTTGTTTTTGTTTTATCATGTATAATAAACAAACCAAACCAAATCTTAAAAAATTAATTTGATTTTTAGTTTCCTAAAAAAAGAATTAAAAAAAAACTCAAATTTAAAAAGAACTAGTGCAAGTGTATTCCAAGCGTTGCACAATTTTTCTTTATTTTTTATATCAAATATTAAACGTAGTTATAATGAAAATTACAATTGGACAGATAGTGAAATTGTAAAAACTAAACTGAAATGACATTGAATAACATTGATATACAAATAGAAATACATCTATACATAAATATAGAATTTAAATTTGTCTACGGAGTTACAAAAGGATTCTGATGATGAGTGTCACCGCAATGGGTGCGTGAGGTCCAAACTCAAAGGCAGAAAAGTTCAGTGCGTGACATCACACACCAAATCAAAAGTAAGTAAACTAATAAAAGCCCAAGTATAAGAGGTCAGCTACTCATCAATAAAAGCCCAAGTATAAAGGTCAGCTACTCACAGTTCAGTCATGATTGATCTACTAGACATACATTGGCACACGACTGAAAAGGACTATTAATTGCGGATCGAGTACAACCTAGTTCCTCTAAGTTGACCTATGGACCCTCCATACAAAGCGTGCGACCACGCGAATCCCGTTGGCTAAAGTCCACCTCTCGATCTCCTTTTCCCATGCGCCTAATACTTTTCTATACTAAGAAATACGTGTCCTAATAGGGGCTCTATAAATAAATCTTGGCACAAAAAGCAAGATAAGTCTTTTCTATTTTAAGAATACTTCCAAAAATAGATATCCTCCTATTTCTTTCTCTAAAATCATTAAATTTCCATTAATAGCTTTCGGACTCTAACTGTCACTATTTTGCAGGCCACATCACTATCATAGACTATACGCTCGGAGTTAGGAGTCCATCTGTCTCAAACTAGTCCTTCACCACATCAAGCAGGAATCTTAGACATCTAATGTGTGAAGGCGTTTTATATGTAAATGTAAAATAGCATAAAAATTAATTTTGAATTCTACCCATATCAAAATACATTAAAAAATTGAAAATTTTATTATTAGTCCATTTATTTTTTAATTTGACAAAATAAATTTTGATTCTACTAAAAATATTTCTACATAATACTAATACAAATCAGTTGTCAAAAAAATTAATGTTACTATGCTTCAATAATGAAACTTTTTTTAATTTAAAGTGACTTTAAATGTTTATTTGATAGAATTGTTTGATGAATTAACAATTAGGAGTCACTAATAATATTTATCAACTAAACTTTATTACTAAATGATAAATGAAAAGGAAAAGTGTAGCTTACCTCATAAATCATAAGTAATATTTAAACTAGTGAATTCGTTTATGTGTTTACAAAAAAACTATTTAAAGATTTAAACCCTATTACGTTATAAACTTATATTATTATAACATTATCAAAAAAGAATTAATAATAACAAATTAATGATACTAACTAATTTGCCAATATTAAGTCCTTCAATAAAATCAAAGGTAGGGGTAAGAATTATTAAGATATAACTAAATAACAAAACTGAATCGAGTTGAATTCTCTAATTCAATTAAGTTATTTTAATCTTTGTGTTATTTTTAGGTACTTAACATCTTAAATTTTGATTATTCATTCTAGTTACAGATAATTTTTCAAAATTTAGTTATTAATAATAAATGTTCACAAGACAGCCATTAATACATAAAATTTTTTGCTGAATAATTTATGAACTTTCTAAATTTAGTTATTTTAGTTATTAACTAAAACTGAACTTCTTTCAACTACTCTTAACTTCTCTTCTCCTCTCTCTCTCTCTCTCTCTCTCTCTCTCTCTCTGAGAGACTTTCTCCATTATTGGTCCCTAGAATTTCCTCTAGCATTTTCCATTTTTGAGCCTATGACAATGTTTTCTTGGCTCGACCCCCCGTGGCTTGTTCATTTTATTTTGCTTTCTTGCATTTGTCTTTTCTCTTGGTGTGGAGTCTATATTTATTATGCAGAGTCTATGTTGTGTGTGAAGGCCATGTCCTCTGTGTGTTGTCCATGTCTTGGAGTTGGCTTTGCTTATGATCAAAGCAACTCATGGTGCTTTGCTTTCTCTTGTTAGTGTTGTAGATTTGAAGCCTTCTACAAGAGTAGTTCCTTGTTCACATGTTTCTTGCTACTTGGTTTTCACCCACAAATTTGGTTTACCACCTTTTATGGTGGAGTTTGTGGATGAGTCTTGGTGGCAAGTGTTGTTTCTACATTTGGTTCAGATCTTTGTGTTTGGCCGTCTGTGTCCTCTGCTAGGTGTTCATGTCCCGATAAACATGATTCCTTTTTGCTCACTTTAGATGAATTTTGCTCTTTCATGGGTTTTGACTGGGAGGTCCCCTATAGATGCGAGCTAGGTGGGATTTTGCCCTATATTGTTCATGCTTTTTGTGGACGAGCTTCAGTGGCTACCATAATTGTTGTGGATTTTGGTTGCTGTTGATGAAAAAGTTAGTAGATAACTGGATGATGAAGAAGATGACTGCTACTTCTATAGTTGTGTTAGGGTTTCTTTTTAGGTAAATTTCATGTTACTCCCCTTTAATATGCGAAAGTATCATGTTACCCTCCTGTGTTCCGAAAACTTCAGATCATTCCCTCGTGTTTTTTTCAAAATTTATCACGTTGCCTCCCTCCATCAATTTCACCATTAGATTTGAGCCACACGCACTAAAAACGCAAATGGTCTAACATTTTTACATGTTTTACCTTCTATTTGGATGAAAATATCCTTGAGATGACAAAAAAAAGTAAATTTCACTTTACCCCCTGTGATATGCAAAAGTATTACGTCACCCTCCCTATTCCCAAAACTTCAGATAGTCCTCTCATGTTTTTTCGAAATTTATCATGTTACTTCCTTCCGTCAATTTTTTCATCAGATTTAAGCCACACGCCCTAGAAACATCACTGGTCTAGCATTTTTACTCGTTTTACTTTTTATTTACACATTACCTTCTATTTAGACAAAAGATAACAGATTCCTTATTTCGTTTTTTTTCCTTCGTCCTTTGCATTGAATCATATCACCATACTTGAGAAAAATCCATGCAATTGCAAATGAAAAACTCCAAAAACCTCCTCGGCCATTCGCAAAACAAAGCAAAAGAAGAAGAAAAAAGAAAGAAAGCAAAAGCAAACATGGGCCATTTTAATTGTCTAGAATCTCACAAGGGGGATCAGAAGTTTTGGGAACACAGGAGGCAACATAATACTTTCGCATATCACAGGGAGATAACGTGATACTTTCACATATCACAGGGGAGTAACATAAAATTTACCATCTAGGATTAGAGGTGCAATTTTGTCATTTTAAGCTTGGATTTAACGGTGTTAGTGTTGAACTAACGGGAGGGGATGATGTGATCAATTTTGGAAAAACACAAAGGGGTCTGAAGTTTTTGAAACTCAGGAGAGTAACGTGAATTTTTCTCTTTCTTTTTTATGTTTTTGGACTATTGTTATTGTGTATGGGCTGCATATAGATTGTTTGTTCTAGGTCTAGCCTTGTTATTTGGGCCGTTTGTGTTAGTTTCTTTTTAATGCATATTAATCTTCTTTTTGACCAAAAAAAAGTCATTAACTAAAATTGAATGGAACAAAATTCAATAAAAAAATTTTGATTATCAAATAATTTCCATTCTATTTTAATTAATAATTTCTAAATTTTATTTTTTTTACTATTTTAAATTTCAATTCAGTTCCAGTCAATTATAACCCAATTATCATCCATAATCAAATGGCCTGAGAACGGCAAGTACATGCACTAAACGAGTGGGATTTGGTAGTGATAATTTTCAAACGCCCAACGCCCTGCACGTTATTGCGGAGAACATGCTTTAACGCTTTGCCCCTAGTGAAAAAATCTTTTATCACAATAAATTACTTCCTTCTCACAAACGGATAAGGCGGGCCCCACAAGTCATACTACCACGTACCCAATAGCGGGGCCCACAAGCGATCTCTTTGTGGATGGATAACAATCTAATCCAAACACACGAGAAAGTTTGGGAAAAAGTAACACGTCGCAGCTGCTCACCAAACTGTCATCGCCACTCACCTACCGACACGTGCCATACATACATACGCGGTCCACCATCATTCGCGGACGTACACGGAGTCAATCGTCGCCGTTGGATACGGTGCAAAAAAGGGTAGTATTAAAAAATCCGAGTCAGCAGTCAAAGTTTAAAGGAGGCTCCACGACTCTAGCTCATGCGAAATGACACGTCAGAATCGTAGGAACAACACCATGTGAACCGGGAACCAAACGGCCGGTTGGCACTTACCTGGTTCGATGCGGGCCAGATTGTTTTTTCAAAACAACATAATAAGAAAAGTCTCCTAGAAATACCCATCGGTTAGAGCCGAAGTCAAACGTGATTTATGATTTAAGTTCAATTCCAGTCCTCTGTCTTGAAAAAGTGTCCTTGCTTACTTATACTCAAGTATAGAAAATGTGTTGCTCATTTGTGATTTATTAGTTGGTGGTCAAATTCAGTTCATAGGTATATAATAATATTTTATTCATTTATAAAATTCAAAACTATAAAAATGTAAATTTTTTCTAATAATATAATAAAAGATCTTAGTCATTAATAAGAAAATCTCTGATTTATCTAACAAGTGCAACGTTGCCTGTCTTAATGTTACATTAATTTTTTCACTAATATAAAAAATATAATTTTCAATTATTTTCACATTTAAATTTATCATTTTTAATAGTTTCTTCTTTCAAGAGTTGAGTTATTCTTAATAAGAAAATAATTAAAAAATAATTAATTTTTATTCGAGAAAAGGGCATTATTCATCAACAATTGTAATGTCCCTTTGAGAAAAGGATCTTTATAGAAAAAGAGCCAGAGGTTTAGCCAGCTATTGTTCAATTCCAGCTCGTCCCTCTTTCGAGGGGGGACTTCCTCCTTCTACGACCAACAACACTTTGTAGATGGAAAAATAGAGCAAGATCGAAGCATAATTGACTTAAAAAAGAAAGGGGAAGGACCTAGCCGCATTTGGCAGCTGGTAGCTCTGCTAAGCGAAGAACCGCTCACTCACTTTTTCTTTTTTTTTTTTTCAATAAACTTTTTTGGTAAGCCAAAAGTGAATTTTAGGTAAGTAAATAGCCCCGTATGAAAATCATTAAATTAAATTTAAGTTTATGATATTACACCTGTTTAACAGACCGATAAAATCTTTGAACGTGCAAAATTTTCACCAAAAGTTAATTCCTCATATAAAAGCAATTTTAAGAGGGATCCTGGAGATAATAACCAGTCAATTAATCACATCTTTTTCCTTTTTGTTTTTTTTTGGTCAAACAGGAAATAACATTAAAAGAAAATATAGTCACATCTTTTCAATTCATAAAAAGATTTTAATTCGTGATTTATTAATGCTTTCCTAAACCAGGGGGCGCGCGTGGTATTTCGTAATGAGATTAAGGAAAGCAAAAGTCTAATAACGTATGCTGTTTTCCGCGCCATCAAGGAAAAAGTCGCGCACGGCGCGGCGGTGAAACACTCCAGCTGGATTTTAATCTCTATCCACTGGCTGACGCAGCCGTCGAGACATTTCCCAGGAGAACTTAAAAAAAGATATTCGAATTAAAATCCGCTCATATTACGTGTTATTTTTATAATAATTAATATTTTTTGGGGTAAGTTACAAAAATAATTATATACATAAATAAACGTGTATATATAAATATGTATATATGTATGTGTGTGTATTATAAAGTGTTTGAATAATGTTAAAAAGAAGACTATTTTTTATTTATAAACAATTAATATTAAAAAGAATTATAAATTAAAAAGTAAAAAAATTGTAATTAACACTAGAATAGAGTGATAGGCTAATTGAAAAAAGAAAAGCAATTGTAATTGGGGCCAAAAGATGGAATGCAATAAGAGGAGAATTAAATTGGGGCCAAAATTCTAGACCATATATGACGATTAATTCAACGGAAGGCAACGTTGAAACGTGGCATAATTTAGAAGCATAAAAAAAAATGAGTGGAAAAAAATGGATGCAGTAGTAAGTGTTCTAGTATAACAAATAGATAGATAGATATGAGAGAGAAATTTTAACTAATTGTATACGCATAGAATATTATATTATTTTAATTATTTAAAAATTTAAATTTAAAAAGACGACAAAAAAAAAAGGAAGAGAAAAATATCTTTTAAAATTTATAAGGGAGTGAAAGTGAAAGAATAACGGAATAATATAAATTATTATTCGCTCAAAACCCGAGTGAACTGAGATTTTATCAAGTTAAATTCCTAGGGTTAAGTTTTTTTTTTTTTTTTTTTTTTTAAAAGGGTTAACCAAAGGAGAACCCCTTTCCCACCTGGCCAGAGGCCCCTTAACCAGGCGGGAGGTAAATCGAGGGATGTGCGTGAGTGGCAGCCCGACCAGGGAGAGGACCAACAGGCGTGGAAATCCAAAGAACACCGCAATATTTTAGCGAAAGATCGCGCCACACTGACTGATCCGCGTTATCGAGTGTCTCCACCCTAATCACTCACCTCACACGCTGGGCTACCACTGGGCGTAGGGTTAAGTTTTTTACCAACTTGACAAAGTGGACCATGACAAATATGACAATGCTCAAGTCCGCCAACAATTTGAAATAAAAAGGGCAGTATAAAACAAACCATTTCACTTTTCTTCAAAAAGAGGAAGTTAGTCCAATCTCTCTTTTCATAAAGGATAATATTTTTTATTGTCGGAATGATTTTTAATCTTCCCTCTATTTGTATAAGAAGAATTGATAAACTAAATAATAGATTGTTTTCGTCATATGGCAAGTGTGGTGTGTTTGCGATGAGCTTAAAATTATATTAAAAGTAGCATTTGTTATGAACCTGTGAAAAATAGATTTTAATAAATTTTAATATCTGTAATTATAAAAAGTAAGATATAGCTTGATACCCGTATCATATTGAGATAATGAAAGAGTTAATGAAACTTTTAATGAAAATATTTTCTCAATAATACATAGTAAATTATTTTTCTTATTGTATTGGATATTTATTAGATATAAAACGCATATCGATTTTAAGATAAATACTCCAAATAAACCCTTTCTGTATAATAAGCGACCCACCTAATAGAGCTTGATTACCAATTAATAAATAATACATACACTATGCATATGGTGCATAGTGCTCTGCATGAATACTGTGCATTGTACTGTGTGTGAATAGTACGCACATATAGTATGTAATAATATATGCGTTTAAAATTTTTTGTATTATAAGCTCAAAATTTTTATATTATAGGTTTAAAATTTTTATGTTATAGGTTCAAAACACTTATATTAAGCTACAAATATGTTTAAAACTCTTACATTACATGTTCAAAAGTTTAAAAGCAAGTTCACAAAATAAAAATTATAATCTCATAAATTTTATACTTTATGTTCAAAACTCTTATATTACATGCTCATAGGTTACACTATGTATTTAAAACTCTTATATTACATATTTAAAATTCTTATATTATATGTTTAAAATTTTTATATTATATGTTTAAAATTCTTATATTATATATTCAAAACTATTATATTACGAGTTCAAATGTTTAAAAACAAGTTCACAAAATAAAAATTATAATATCATAAATTTTATACTCTATGTTCAAAACTTTCTTGTTATATGTTGTTTATAGATTATACTCTATGTGCAAAACTCTTATATTATAAGTTTAAAATTTGGAACATGTTTGCACCTTAATATAAAAATTTTGAACATATAATATAAGAATTTTGAACATATGAACGATTACGTACTGTCGTGCGTACTGTTTAGCATAGATGGTCTATAGTACTTTGTAGTAGGAGTACCATTCCTATGGAATATAGTAAAAAATGTAATTAATAAACCCTTTAGTTGCACACACACGTTCAAATGAGCTACAGTTTTTTTTTTTTTTTAAAAAGGTTATAAATGATGAACCATTTCACCTTTTTTGAAAAAGAGAAATTAGCTCAATCTATTTCCATAAAGGATAAGGTTTTTTTTTTTAAATTGTCAGAATGATTTTTCATCCTCCCTCAATTTATATAACAAGAATTCTTAAATTAGAAATATATTTTTTCCGCATTTAGCAAGTATTATTGCAAAGTTCACAATAAATTTAATATAACATACTTATTTTATTTGTGAACTTATAAAAAAGTAAATTTGGTCTTAACTTGTAAAAGATATTGTTTAATAAGTTTATTATTGTAGTTATGGAAAAATTAAATTAGACTACTAATATATACTCGGGACAAGGAGAGAATTGACTAAGTTCGTGTTCAGAATTAGTTTTTTAAGTACTTTTAGCGTTTTGACCAGTTAAAACATTATTTTTAAAATTATTGTTGTTCGGTAACTAGTATTTCAAGTAGTTTTTAGCATTTCAACTAATATTTCTCAAAAGTTAAAAATTTTAGCCTTTCAGATAGCTTTTAGTTTCTCATATTTTTTTGAGGAAAAATCACACACATAGTCCCCAAAGTTGACATGATTTTTCAAGTTAGTCCTACTTGTTTAAATTGACAAAAATTAGTCCCCAATGTTTTCAAAAACCAATCAAATTAGTCCTTAAGCTCAAGTTGTCATTCTTTTTTCTTTTCTTTTTTTTATTCTTAGTTGATTATAATACCTTGAACTTTTGTACTATGAATTTCATTATGGAATAATTTTTAGACAAAAAAAGTTCCTAATTTTCATTAAAAAATTTCAATCAGATGTCTAATGTGTCTTATAAAAGTTCACAGTAAATCCAAATATGCAAAGAATGCAATAACTATCATCCAAAATGTTAAATTCCTATAGCTTTTTTTCTTTTTGGCTAGGAATTCTTGTTTAAAAGAATAGATAATCGGATTTTGTTTTATAGCGCAAAGTGTAAGATTGTCAATTGCTTTTATGTTTGAGGTCATTTGGGACATTTTCGTTAAAACTAATGTCTATTTTAATTGTAGGGACTAATCTGACTATAATAATTAAATATTGGGAACTTGTATGAATTATTTGAAACAATAGGGATTAAAATTAAAAAATATGTAAACATTAGGGATTTAACTCTTTTTTTGACAATTCTACCATTTTTTCATCTTTTTGATAATTCTATTCTTGCTCCTATCTCTCTCTATATTTTATCTTTTTTCAAACAAATATAAATAAAAATTAATAAATGAATTTCAAATTTTATATAATCAATGTTACGAAAAAGTATAAGTTTTATTAGTACTTTTCTGACAAAATAATTTTGAATCTATTAAAATTAATTTTTATAATATTGATAAATATATTTTATCAAAAAGTTAGTTACATTTTGATATTAAATTGTGAGTATAAAAAATAAATATCCCTATCAATGTACTTTTACGTCATTTTACATTCATTAATTAATTTCACCAAATTTTGTTCAATCAGCTAGCTAAATAATTATCAGCTAACAGCTAAAATACAACAGTTATCATATATCCAAACAACTATTAGCTATTTGAATAACTATCATCTACCCTAACACCTAAATTTGCCAAACAGACCCTAAGGTTTTGATCAAATTTCCTTTCTCATGCTACTCTCTTATCCTCATTGTATAGGCATTTATTACTTATCAACGTATATCAATTTTAAATTTAAAATAATTTTAGTCTACTTTAAATTCCCAAAGTAAGATAGAGTTTGATTACTCGTATTGTATTGAGACAATGAAAGAGTTAATGAAGTTTTTAATGAAAATATTTTTCTCACTAGTACGTAGTAAATTATTTTTCTTATTGTATTGGATATCTATTAGATACAAAACACATATCGATGTTAAGATAAATATTCCAAATAAATTTTTTTTGTATGATAAGCGAAATCCATCTAATTGAGCATGATTACCAATTAATAAACCTTTTAGTTGCATGCACACACATCGAAATGAGCTACAGTTTTTTTTAACCATTTCACCTTTTTTGAAAAAGAGAAATTAGCTCAATCTCTTTCCATAAAGGATAGGTGTCTTTTCTTTTAAAAAAAAATTGTCAGAATGATTTTTCATCCTCCCTCAACTTATATAACACGAATTCTTAAATTAGAGATATATATTTTTTCCTCATGTAGAAAGTATTCTTGCAAAGTTCACAATAATTTTAAAATAACATACTTATTTTATTTGCGAACATATAAAGAAGTAATTTCGGTCCTAACTTATAAAAGATATTGTTTAATAAGTTTATTATTGTAGTTAACAAAAAAATTAATTTTGATTACTAATATCTAACCGGGAGAAGGAGAGAATTGATTAAGTTTTTGATCAAATTTTCTTTCTCATGCTATTCTCTCTTATCCTCATTATATAGGCATTTATCATTTTTCAACATATATCAATTTAAATTTAAGATAATTTATGTCTACTTTAAATCCTTCAAAGCATGATTTAATTAGCTAAATCAAAAAAGTTCTTAAGAATTCACCCTATATTTAATATCGTCCTATCCTTATTCATTTAATTCATTTTCAGAAAGTTTATTAGTCAATAGTTGAGTTATGTTTCAATAGTAAAACGAGGTCAATTGAATTTTTCTTGTCTTAAAATAAGAAAAAAGAATAAATAATATTTTGGAGGAATTAATAAGTTTTATGATTGTACTTATAAGAATAAAATTAATTTTGATTATTAATATTCCACCGGGGACAAGGAGAGCATTGATTAAGTTTCTGATCAAATTTTCTTTCTAATGCCACTCTCTCTTATCCTCATTATATATGCATTTATTACTTATCAAACATTTATCAATTTCAAATTTAAGATAATTTAAGTTTACTTTAAATCTTTTAGAGCATGACTTAATTGGCAAAGGTGAAAAAAAAAATCCTTGAGAATTCACCCTATATTTAATATCGTCCTATCCTCATTCATTTAATTTACTTTTAGAATAAGACTCTACACACAAAGTTTATCGATCAATAGTCGAATTATATTTTACAAGATAAAGCCAGTTGAATATTTCTTGTTTTAGAAATAAAAAAAATATAAATAATATTTTGGAGGAATTGGTAGCTGGACGGGTCGAAGGTGGCAGTCATCCTAAGGAAAATCTCCAAAAAGAAAGAAAGAGAGAGAAAGCAATCTAGTACTAATCTTAAAAACTTGTCAGATCTTATCCATTGTGTCAAAATATACCACGTTATGTGCATGTGGCGTAAACAAACCACACGTCACACACCAAATCCAGCAATTACACCGTAGTCTGACTAAAAATTAAAAGAAAAGGGTAAATTGCGTGGAATTTCTTTGTGATTTGTTATAAGCGTACGTTTACTTTTTATAATTTAAAAACTAGCTAGTTATTTCTGTGATTTTCAAACGTGAAGCACAGTACCCCCGTCATTTTTTTCGTTAGATTTAACTAGATGTATGGTACACGTGTTGAGCTTACAACTAGGCTTAATTTTTTTGCTATCAATCTTAACTTTGGTAAAAAATGGCTTCTTGTTTTGTTTTGAAAAAAATCTGCAAAAAAAAAAAATGACTTGAACCCTTCACTTTAGTTCAAAATATGTAGATTTTAACCAACTATACTACAAATATGTTTGTATTTTATTTTATTACTACAAGTAAATATTTTTTATTATCGAAAAATGAAATCGAAAAATGAAAAATAAAAAAAGAAATTAACCTCCACTATTATCACAATTGCACAACCACCGTTTTATTAATTAAATTAATTATTTAATTAATTTTAGTTTTAATTATTTGATTAATTAATTTATCAATTATTAAATTATTAATTAATTAATCAATTAATTATTAATTAATTAACTAATTATTAATTACTTTACGTTTCCAATTAAATAGGATAAATAGTGCCGAACCCCCTTATGGTTTGTTATAAGTGCATCATATCCTCTTATGGTTGCCATAAGTGCATCGTCAGCCCTTGGGTTTGAATGGTAAATTAGTTTTTTTGTATTTTTGTTAACCAAAACTAACGAAGTTAAAAAAATGGAAGTGTATGCTTCACTTTTGAGAAGTACAAGAAGGTAGTTAGCTATTTTCAAATAATAGGAGGTAAACACACATTTATGACAAACTGTAAGGGGGTTCCCTGCAATTTTTCCAAAAGAAAAGAACAAGTAGAAAAAAAAATCTTGTTCTTTGTATAATATTATTTTTAGTTATTTATGAAATTTAAATATTAATAATTATTTGTTTCAAAATAATTTCCCTCTTATTACCTACTTTCATTGAAATTTAAATTTCATATTGAACGACAAAAGTAATGTCATATGCATATTGAAGAAGTTTAAACTTTAAAATCAATGTAATTATATAAATGGCCCTGCAGGAGTGTATTATCCACAATGCTTTATCCATCTTTTTATGATTTATATATATATATATATATATATATATTTGTTATAATATGTTTGTATAATTTACAGCATCTTTTCGCCCATGTGACAATTATAATTATAAAGTTTGACAAAAAAAAATTAAAAAGATATAATTATAAAGTACTGCTTGTCTCTCGCGAAAGTTCTTTCCGTAATATAAACACTAGGTTTGGATTCACAAGGAAGAAAATAAAAGGAAGATAAATTAAGAAAAAAATGATAAAAGAAAAGGAATCAATAGTATCCCTCTTCTTTTTCTTTCCTTTTTTCCTTGTGATAAGTAAAGAGGCTCCCCATCTTGGGAAAAAAAGTTTATGATTCTTTTTTTATTGTAATAAGAAAAGGAATAAAGGATATTTTTTAAATAAAAAGTTATTTTAATATTCTTTTTACATCATTATTAAGTTAAAGATGTATTTCAAATTATACAAAAGTGACAATTAAAAATTTTCACCTATCAAATTTTTTTTTTTGGTAGCAAAGACACTCCAAATTGAGAAATATAGATGGAGCCATGGCTCAAATGATTCAATGGATTTGATAAATTATGTTGTTAAAATTAATTTATTTATATGAGTATTACTTGTTTTGAATTAATAAATAACCCATTTATCAATTGTTATGGTTATTATTTGAAAATGTATTTTCTCATCAGTTTACTAGTTGATGTGGTAGATAACAATTCTTGTTTTGTCATTATTGACACATAACATAATACTTTATCAAATTTCAAGAAATTTTCACTAAACCATTTTTCAAAAAAATATCTAAACAAAAAAGAAAAAAATATTCTTTAATTTTCGTCTTTCCCATTCTTTTGCTTTAAAAACATAAATTCTCATATTATAATATAGTTATTATAAATTATAACAAAAAATAAGAAATTATTTTTGCTTTTATTTTATTTTGTTAACAAATAAACTAGAAAAGGAAAAAAATAACAAAATATATGGTAAGATTCTATAATTGTTAAATAAGAGTCAAACTCCACCATCAAACATCCAAATCCAATAGGTTATACTCTATCCAATTGTCAAGTAAGTAATTAAGTCAGTCCCTTTTCGATTTTATTCTTATCCTTCACCACGTACCTTGTACTGCTTATATATCATCATTTTTTTTCAACTTTTGACATATTTTTTTTCTCCCAACTAAATTTGTACCATGTGATGCACAAGATAAGTTTTCTGAAATGTAAAAAAATAATTTTTAAAATAAAAAATTAACAAAGTAAACACTAAAACAATATTTTATAAATAATAAGATATATTAAATAAAAGTGTAACATGTCTTAAAAATAATTTATTATAAAAATAATATGTTTTTCAAAAGAATTACTTAATAAAAATAAAGTCAATTATTGACCTATTTCTTATTGTTAAACAAATTAATAAAAAGTGATTTTAAATTGGGCTAGTCTTTTTATAGGAGTGCAAAGGATGGAAAAAAGGATAAAATCAATGCAAATGTAGGGTGAAATATGCACTTAAGTATGCTAACAATTAATAAAATATTAAGTATTTTTATTTTTAAAAAGTAGTTAAAAATATTATAATATATATTTAAATATTTATGTCAAATATATATAGAAATTCATATATTCTAATTCTAAAAATAATTTTTTTTTTCACTTCCAAGATATATAGACATATATTTATGTAGGAAATGCAAAATCTACTACTTTATTTATTTATGAAAAGGATTAAAATCTCAGTACTTAATTCTAAATAGAGACCAAATTTTCTTAGCGATAAATATAAATAAAAGAGCTTAAATAAAAATTATCTAATAATTGATAAATTATTTGTAATTCAAATATGCATAGATTAAAATGTCATACAAAATTTAGAAATTCATACAATCTATTTTATTAGCTAAGTAGAAAATAAGATATGATGTGCAACAAAATATGTTATATTACTCCCACGTGACATGGAAAAGTGAATAATTTTTAATGTCCTTATTTATTATTGACAATCAACTCCTATAATTTATTTAAAGATAATATATAAATATATTTTGAATAAATTTTTAGCAGGTTTTCAACATTAATTATAATTTTATATTTTTATAAAATCGAATAATTTTGAAAAATCAAAGGAAGTAGACGGAAAAATATAGAAGTGAAGGAAATACATATATGGAATAAATTTGATATGGAATCTTTTTGTATGAATAAAAATAGATGGAATAAAGTTTTCTGGTGAAAAAAAGTCACGATACGATGACACAGAACAAAAAGGAAAAACCTTGCTTTTTAATTTAAAAAGGAATAAATTAAATAGTCGTTGTTATGGTTACTGCAGAAAATGATTTTTCTCCCCGACGCTTTACTACTCGAGTTGTTATAAAAATTTTAGTTTTGTAATTGTTGAGAGATAAAATAATATTTTATCCAATTTCGAAATTCTTTCACCAAACAATTCTTGAAAAATATATCTAACCATAAAAAATAAAGAAAAGATTCTTTAATTTGTCACTCCATCATTTTCTTTTAAAATATAAATACTAACATTATGATAAAATTATTGTAAAATTATTGCTCGTGTGACATACTTTAATGCTCAAAAGACATTACTATATTGAAAAATAATCAGAAATTAAATTTAGGAAAAACTTGAAGAAACTAGAATAGGAAGTTTTTGTTTTGTTCTGTCAAATAAACTAAGAAAAGGAAGGAAATTACAAAAATATATGGTAAGATTTAATTGTTGACGTAAGAGTTAATCTTGACCGTCAAAAAATCAAGTCCATTATGTTAAGCTACATCAAATTGGCAACTACTTAAGTCGGTCCTCTTTCTGCTTCGTGCTTATCCTTCTTTCACCACCTTCCTTGTACTACTCATACATCATCATATATTTACGAGTTTTTCCGACTTTTTTTTTTCACCAGTTTCTTTTCTTCCCATGCTTATCTTATTATTCAACCCTTGTCCGTGCTTTTTCTTGTCTACAGTTCTTCATCATATATTCATATTCATATTATATATATAAACCATTGATCAGCGTTAAAAACAGACACCCTTTATTGGATCATACACAAATATTTACATACAGCATTAGTTTCTCTTTTTATTACTTGGGTGTGGCCGCTGTTTATTTTATGTTTGAATAAGTCTTGAAGCAATATGTTGTCGAGATCTTGTTTTAATCTACTGAACCTTGATGATTACTCCATCAATAATGATCGAACCAGGCTGCCAAGAGTGATGAATGTTCCAGGGATTATATCAGATTTTGACGATGACAACAATGGTGAACGGCCTGGTTCCGATAAGCAACCGGCGAGGCGGATCATCGTGGCTAACCAGTTGCCTGTCAAGGCTTGCAGGAATGAGAAAACAGGAAAGTGGTGTTTTGAATGGGATGAAGATGCGTTGGTTTTTCAGCTTAAAGATGGATTCTCGCCTGATGTGGAAGTCCTCTACGTGGGGTGCTTGAAAGCCGAGGTTGTTGATCCATCCGAGCAAGATGAAGTGGCGCAGATACTACTAGATCAGTATAAATGTGTGCCAACTTTCTTGTCTTCGGATTTGATTAACAAGTATTATCATGGGTTCTGTAAGCACTATTTATGGCCTTTGTTTCACTACCTGTTGCCTGTCACACGTCACTACGGTGTCAGGTTCGATCGGTCTATGTGGCAAGCCTATGTTCAGGCAAACAAAGTGTTTGCTAATAAAATCTTTGAGGTAATCAACCCTGAGGAGGATTATGTTTGGTTGCATGATTATCACCTCATGGTGTTGCCTACGATGTTGAGGAAAAAGTTTCACAGGATCAAGCTTGGGTTTTTCCTGCATAGTCCTTTTCCATCATCTGAAATTTATCGAACATTGCCTGTTAGTGAGGAGATTTTGAGGGGTTTCTTGAATTGTGATCTTGTTGGATTCCAAACATTTGATTATGCGAGGCATTTTTTGTCGTGTTGTAGTAGGATGTTGGGATTGGATTATCAATCCAAAAGGGGGTACATTGGGCTTGATTATTATGGTAGAACTGTGAGTATTAAGATTCTTCCTTTTGGTATTCACATGAGACAGCTTCAATCTATTATGTCTTTGCCTCAGACTGCCAAGAAAATTCGGCAATTGAAGGAACAGTTTGAAGGGAAAATTGTAATGTTAGGTGTAGATGATACGGACATGTTCAAAGGTATTAGTTTGAAGTTTGAAGCATTGGGGCAGCTTTTAGATGAGAACCCCGAGTATAGGGGAACTGTAGTTTTGGTTCAAGTCCTGAATCCTGCAAGAAGTCGCGGTAGTGATATCCAGGAGGTCCAAGATGAGATCAATACAGTTGCTAACATGATAAATAGTCGCTATGGCAAGCCGGAGTATGAACCGATTGTTTGCATCAATGGTCCTGTTTCAACCTCAGAAAAGGTTGCATACTATGCGATTGCTGAGTGTGTTGTGGTTAATGCTGTGAGAGATGGTATGAATTTGGTCCCCTACAAGTACACCGCGTCAAGACAGGGTAGCCCGGATCTGGATAAGGCTTTGGGACTTGAATCTGCAGACAGGAGAAAGAGCGTGATTATTGTTTCTGAATTTATCGGTTGCTCTCCATCTCTTAGTGGTGCAATCCGGGTCAACCCATGGAATATAGCAAGTGTGGTTGCAGCCATGGTAAGTGCGATTGTTATGCCAGATTCTGAGAAAGAATTGCGCCATGAGAAGCATTACAAATATGTTACATCTCATGATGTTGCATATTGGACTAAGAGTTTCAATCAGGATGTCGAGAGAGCTTGTAGTGAGCATTATAGTAAGAGGTGTTGGGGCACTGGATTTGGCTTGAATTCCAGGGTCGTTGCCTTGGATCCCAATTTTAGAAGGCTTTCTGTGGAGCACATTGTTTCTGCCTATAACCAGAGTAATAGTAGGCTTATCCTGCTAGATTATGATGGTACCATGATGCCTCACGATTTAGTGAACAAAAGTCCGACTGTGGAAATTATTGACTTATTGAATGGTCTATGCAGTGATCCAAAGAACGTTGTTTTCATCGTAAGTGGCCGAGGCAAAGAGTCTCTCAGCAAGTGGTTCTCTCCTTGTGAGAAACTCGGTTTATCAGCTGAACACGGTTACTTTACAAGGTAACAATCTATTCCATGGATTTTCCGGCTTAAAGTAATGTAATTCTGATTCCTCTTGTTTTATGTCCTTTCTCTTTCTACATACCTAAATTGGCTCTTTCTCCTGTTTAACAGGTGGAGTCGAGATTCCCCATGGGAAACTAGAAAATTGGAAGTTGACATGGACTGGAAAAAAATTGCTTTACCTGTGATGGAGCATTACAGGGAGGCGACCGATGGTTCAAGTATTGAGCAGAAAGAAAGTGCCATTGTATGGCATCATCAAGAAGCAGATCCTGACTTTGGTGCATTGCAGGCACAAGAGCTGCTTGATCACTTGCAGAGTGTGCTCGCTAATGAGCCTGTGGTAGTCAAGAGGGGCCAGCACATTGTTGAGGTGAAACCACAGGTATAAGTTTTAAAAAAAAGAGTTGGTACTCATTTTCTAATCTCATTCTCTTTTATTCTCTTGACGGCTTTGAACAACATGATCATTTCACTAACTTTTTTTGTTTCTGGCATTGGTTCTGTATGTTCCGAGACAAGATTTTCTTGGACCTGTTACTAATATACCAAATGTTCATTTGAAATGAGCTGTGTGAAATTGATAGAGGAACTATGTATCTTTTTGTGAATTGCAGGGTGTAAGCAAAGGCATCGTTGTTGAGACTCTCATGGAAGCCAAGAATAAAAGAGGAAAGCCCTCAGATTTTGTTTTATGTGTAGGGGATGACAGATCAGATGAGGACATGTTTGAGAGTATCAACAATTCAGTTGTTCATCACTCTTTGCCAGCAACCGCGAAAGTATTTGCCTGCACTGTAGGACAGAAACCGAGTATGGCAAAATATTATCTGGACGATACTACTGAAGTCATAAACATGCTCGAGGGGCTTGCATTAGCATCAGCTGAACACCTACCGAAGTCCTCAATTGGAGAATCCATTCGCAATCGTCATACAATGGGAGGTTAGAGTCTGCCGCAGGGTAGGAGAAAGAAAAAAAGGGAGGCAGGAGGAGGGAAAGGGGTTTGGGAACCGGGGGTTGTCGCTGGCGAGTCATAGGTAATTGGCATCTTGGTGCTGCAGGTTTACTGACTTAGAGGTAGGAAATACAGTTCTGTACAGAACTATAGTATAGTTTTACTGGTTATTTCAAAAGGCATTTGTTGAAAATTTTCAAAATAGTTTATCAAGTTTTTCAGTAGTGATTGTTTGAATTTTGTTCTTTCTCATTTCTACTTTGTTATCATGCTATGAGTTGCTTCATTATCTCATCCATTATTCTTTTCCCATCTCTTTTTGGGTAAATCTGGCTGCAAGAATACCACTGCAGACTTAGGATGCATAACCCATGCCACCCCTTTCAGACCGTGACTTTGCTTTATCATCTTAACCATTATTCTTTCATCCGCAAAGGTTTATGCTAATGGTGGAGGGAATTTCTAAGAAAAACGTATTTTTTACTTTCGCAGTTATCGAGAACACGCACTTCCTATATTCATTTATTTCGAACTGAGAGAAGAACCCAAGTGCCACCGAATCTCAACCTGTTTCTTTTTTTTTTTCTTTCTCTAGTGAACAGGCCAATCCATCATAGTTTTGCCCCTTTTATTTCCTTTATTGTTAAAGAGTTTGCCTTTTGCCAGTTATTGCAGCTAATCTCATGGGTACGATGGGCCAATCCAGCATAGATTGTATTTAACATTCAATACACGTTATCTTACGATAGAAAGGAGGTCAAAGGAGAGACATAAAGCATTAGCCACATCACTAAGTTTACTTACAGAGTCAACTTCAGAAGACAAAGGAAATCCCAAGATGTAATATATCAAAATAGACTTAAGTTTGTTAACTGATCTTGCAGACTAAGATTATCAAGTTTATAGAAAATCCAGCAGACTGAACTGCTAACTACATCACCCCATCTCAAGATGGCATAAACCAGAAACCAAGAAATGGTTCCTCTTTACAAAAAGTTAAGAAAAATAATAGCTTTCGCGGGATGAGTCATTCTACTTGTGTGTTTTTAGGCTCTGGAAACATTCATGTAATCGCGGAAAGATGGAACAAAAATGATATTCTTTTGCACAAAGCTTTGAATCATAATGGATTAAGGTCCAAAAGGATTTACAGTTATCGGTACAGGAAATGAAAGGGATGAAAAAGCAAAGAATGAAAATCTAGAAGCAATTATCCATAGTACATTGCCTTGGATGAACGTAAGATGAGAAGTGGAAAAGAATAGACTCTGTTATCTCACAAATTTTAGTGTCAAAGAATGATTTGGGGAGAAGTTGCAGGTTCTGTTTTGGTCACCAACTACTACCTTGAGAAAAAACCAACCAATGCAGCCCAGTACCCAGCCAACTGCGTAGGAATAAACGGTAACTGAGAGGTCTAACAAGTTTAGACCTTTTAACAATAACTAAATGTACATTGCTAGTGAAGTTACCTGAGAGAGAATGCTCTGTCCAGTATGGCCTTCAATGACTAATCCTGCTGTCAGACCAATCATAGCCCATGCACCATTTATTGCTTCAATCTGACGCCTTCTCTACAAGAAAGATTAAGCAAGAAAAGTTCAGGAATCAGTTGTGCGCTAAGGAAATTAAATGAACTCTAAAACTTACAGATGAAACAAGCCATGGATGATGAAAGATGACTTCTACAAGTAATGATGCACTTCCAACAAAGATGCAAGTACATGTAAAAGTCTGGTGCGAAGTGAAAGAAATGGGAAAAAAACACAAACAAACCTTATCCGACTATGTTGTATAAATTAATAAATTGTATGGTAGTACACAGAATCGAGTAATTGTGTTTATTAAAGAGAGAGATCACTTCATAATCTCTCTTCCATGCCACATTAATTGCGATGTTTATTGTGAAAGAAATAGAAATTAGAAATCATTTTCGAAGTGAAAAGGGGCAATTGCAGAAGAGATTGCACAAACTTTTGACTTGATCACAAAAAGCTCATAGAAAAATCCAAAAATACTTCTTACACTTGGAATAACTAAAAATTTCCTTAAAAAAGTCCATCAGTTGACTAGTCTTCAAACACTGACATTTAATCTGTTAACAATGTGAAGGGATTAATGTTCTCAAAGATATTAAATTCATTTTAAGTTAATTACATGCTTTCTCCAACAACAGTAATAAGCCAAAAGAGTATGACACCATTTGATATTATCAAATAGGAAACTAAAATCATAAAGTAAATTACATTTACGAGCCACCTTTACTTTTTTTTTTAAATTTGGAAAGTAGAAGAATTATCGCATCTCATAAATAGAAACAGACCAGACACTCACTTTAAACCTTGCTTTGGCCTTGATTTGTTCCATTTGCTTTCTTGCTAATCGTTTTGCTTCCAATGGGTCAACCATGATCACCTCTTTCTTCGAATCTTCTTTCCCTGGAGACATCTATATGACACAGAAAGAAGAATGCATATCTTTTAGAAGACGAAGAACGTGAGAAGCACATGGAGGCTTACTCTATAGAGGACTTCTATTGATGAAGTAACAGAAACAGACAACATCATGAAAAGTACATAAAATTTAGTAGGAAACTGGGAATCTTCTCTTTCTCAGCTGTGGGAGCTCAGACATGCATGCCATTAACCCCTTCCCAGAGGAGCTGCAGAACATTTTCTTACCACATATTTCAGCGCAATGCTTAAAGAATTAAATATATAACCTTTTCACTTGGCAACAGTTTTTGGCCTATCTCTCAACATACCAAAACATACTAACATTTTGCCCACTAATCTTTCAGGTCATTAGTCTCCATTTTGGCAGCTCTAATGAAGTAAATTATTATCTTATCAACCTGTAGTAATCAGGCAAGCAATAGGCATAGTGTTGTATACAAGATCACTGCTGCTTTTAGGAGTGAATCTTAACTATTCGTATAAGAGAAGAAAGAGAGCTTAAGGACCAGCAAATCTTTTCTTTATGCCCAAAACATCCCACGTCTTCCTGTTGGTCAACAACCAACTACAGCTCTCTATAGTAAGAAGTGTCTCTCTTTCTTTATTGAGAGATATATTTAATGTTCAGTGCACTAAAGTCTCCAAGCATAATGATACATCTTACTGTTTCTTCATTGATCTACAGATAACTTATCAAACTGGCCATAGCAATTTGAATATTACTTATTTCCATGGGAAGGGGGATTTTATGCGTGAAGTGAGAGGTGGCGGTGAAGCTGAACATAATATTGTAGAAATAGTAACATCTAAATTCAATGAAATGTGGTGGTTGTTCCATTGTCACGAAATAAACGTATTATTTACATTAGAGAGAGAATGCTACAAGTTTCTTTTTCAATCTTCTGCTATTCTTGAAACTTGTTTTCTTTCTTCATACCTGAAGAATATTTATTGCAAGAGCACCAAGATTACTAACAGTCTACAAGTAGAGCTAAAATGCCAAGAAGCAACAAAATAACAAATAAAATCTATGACATTTCTGGAGTAAAAGATTCAGGCAATTATATTTCAAAGCTGTAAAAGGATAGTTTTGAAACACATTCTGTTTGTCCATAAAAGACTGAAAGAGAAGAATAAAATTATTTCGACTGAGAATAAAATTATGAGCTCAGTCCACAAGAAGGAGCTTTCTTGTTCCATACGGTATTTAGGGGAAGAATACATGATCATTTAAAGACAAAATCTTATAATACAAATTTGTAGAGAAGGATGCACCTTTTCTTCCCTTCCCACCCTCCACATAGAATCTTCAGTTCCAGGTTCAAGGAAGTGTTCATATAACATCTTTATTAAGTGAATAAAGCTCATTGAACTCCCAATCATTACAATCCCTTCTAAACCTCAAATGCCAAAAAACAAGTATCAGTAGTGCTTCAAGCTATCTCAAACATATAATGTTGATTGTTTTGTACAAAACTAAACAAAGAATAAAAGATTTCTTTTAAGGGGTAATCAAGCAACCAGTGACAGACCAGAATCTGACCCATCCTCCATTACCCACTATAAAAATGGTATGTCTAGGGAACTTTGTCCAACCTAAGCTATTACTTCTGCAAATACACGTGAATGGGTTATCCACACAGGTGTTCCTTCACCAATGTGTTTCTGTTTTGCTGTATTTGCAATCAACCACTGTTGTCTTTCTTTGTTTGAGAACTGTCACCATTTTCGTTTGTGCTGTGTTTGCAAGCAATCATCATCATCCACTGTTGTTCTTCTTTATTTGATAAATCTAACCACTTTCACAACAAGATTTCATTGAATATTTGTTATCTTTTTATACCCTATCCCCTTCTTGATGAGATGTGCAAAATGTGTGCCCATTAAATAGGCGATATAATACCATCTCACTATCCACCCCAAAGAAAGTCCCTTCTGATTTTATCCAGTCTTTTCTCTACTGATGAAGGAATACCCAAAAGAGGGGAAATATTTGGGTATACTAGAGAGCAACCCATTTATGATTGTAATTCTTCAACAGAGAGCTATGTTGCTTCTACCCAGCAGGCCTCTTGCTGAGTTTCTTGCAATACAATGCTAAAAAGATGATGGAGAACCTCCAAGAAAGGATAGTGACTCGGAAAGTTAGTTCCTCTCTTCATCTTTGTTCTAGTCATCATTCTAGCTAAGCATCTTGACATGCTTCCCATATATAAAACAGTGAAATGCAGCTAGATTTTCTTTTATCATGGATTACATTCTAATCAATTTCTACCATGATCCTGCAATCATTTATTACTGTATTCTTATTAAACCTCAAGGACAATCTTTTCTTAAAACTTGCGGTATTAAATACTTTAAAAAGACAAAAATTTAATGAAAAGATACTGCCCAAATGGTACTTGGCTATATGGACTTGTAAGACTGAAGACTTGGCCCACTACATTTGCTGAGTTCCTTGACAATACAATTCTGTTATGGAATCAAGTCTACCAAAATTTACTCTTCTCCCTTTTGCTTCCTGAAGTACCTAGGCAAACCAGCAGTCTATCAATCACATGGCTCTGGTGATCCCTATATAGTATTGATCCTACACCATAGACAAATACCAGATTGGCCTCTATGATTACCACCAAGACACATGCAGATAATTCAAACATGAAAATTTGACTCACAAAAGCAGTGTAAAAAATGAAATACACCAACCTCTGCAAGATGTTTACTATTCAATCTATGTCTCAAAATTGCTATTTATTTTCAGTGTCATTGCAAGGTAAAATTCCTACTACATTGTTAACCAGGCTATGTGAAGATGCTGAATGGAGCTGGTTGGCCCAAACCTAGCAGTCTCATCAGTAGAAAGTGGCTGCGTGTTTGAGCACAAATATACGAGGTGACAGCTAGCTCAAGCAACAAACTTATTACTGCACACTGAACTCAATGCTACAAGAAAAGGACAACATAACAGAAAAGTACCAAGAAATTGCAGTTTAAATAATGTTTAACATAAATCACCACACCATCAGGGTTCTTAAATCCACAGGACATTTCTCTAGGACTTCATGTAACGTGATTACTCAAGCCAAATATTGTAAAGCAAAAGTCCTTTCACAACATACAAAGAGCACAGACAGAAATCAAAAGAATATTGCTAAACCTTTCAAAAGTTTCAATCAAATAATGAATAATTTTGGGGAACAACATGTTCGAGAGCCGAGAACATGACTCATCTCTTCTTTTCGTTTCCTTCAATTTGAGTAGCTGACAAATTTTTCTACTTTATTCGAATAACAAAATGAGTAAACATAATACATTTCCAAGCTATCTTGCCTAGAAATAGTTAAACTTGCATAAGACACACATTTGTTATCATACCTAGAACATGTTTGAGCATATTCATACCAAAAATACTGGCATTAAACACATGCAAGTCTTGTGTGGTGCATTACATTAGGATTTGCCAAGACACGAATTGCTTGATTCTTGGTTTTTCGAGAAAAAGGCCATGTCCCTTGGTTCCTGTTCAGGACCAACCTGTATGAAAAAGATATATTATGAAAAGATCATTAACAATGTAACTCATAAGAAAATACTTCTTATTTTGTAGCAAGCCTCTAGCAATTTGAGAATTCATAAATATGACCGGTGGTATAGCATATATGGCAGTGTCTGATGAAATACAAGAATTACTACATGGAGAATAAACATTCTAACCTTCTATTTTGATAACAAAAGGTAAGAGATAATTAACCAAGAAGCTAAAGTAAGAAAAAGACCATGCCAAGCATTTGAGTGATGCAAATCTCAATCATTCTCCACTGTAACCACTTAAGAATGACAAGGTAAAATGAAGTTTATACATCTCATCTACTAGCATTTTAGTGAAGGTATACCACAAATGAGTTATGGCCATCATAGATTAGTTTCATCAAACAAATCCAGTAAACCTCCCATTTGATATATAACATGTATCTATGCAGGTATCTCCCTATTTAGCAACCAAAATTATTCACTTTTATAACCTTCTAGGGAAATGTACAAGGTGGCTAAATCAACATCAATGCAAAAGCTCCTGCAGTGCATGGGGTCTGAAGAAGGATCGGACCAACTTTTGATCTATTTTAGGTAATCATGCCTTGCAATTTCAATTCCACAACTCTAACGCGTAATCCTTAGATCACACAATGACAAGAACTTTACTATCACATCAGAGCTTCCCTTCTATATCAAAGATAAGTATCAAAGGAAAACCAAGCACAATAACCTACACCCTTAAGTAACAAACATATAATCCATCCTTTCCATCATCAAAAAAATATTTCATGCATCCGGTTTACAATTATGTGATGCAGTTAACCAATTCTCAATGTACCATAACAGGCCCCCAATCTGACTGTGCCACATACATCTACCGATCAACAAGACTAATAATTGAAGATGTAGAATTTGGCCTTGTTGATGTGGACGGAAATTAGTTTCACCAGCTAGCAACTTGACTGCACCGGAGACATGTCTCCAGTGAGTGTTGGTGCGTCCACTCGGGGAAGACCCGATAGCCACTTAAAAGTCAAAGTTATCATAAAGTATCCGCCCGGGGAAAGACCCAGGGCGGCTCCACCGGTGATCGCTTGCCGGAGAAGCTAATTTCCGGCAACATAAGCAAAGCCAAAATTTACGCCATCAGGACTCACTGTTCACTTGCTATAAAGGTCTGCTTCCTGCCAACCCCCCCCCCCCCAAAAAAAACCTCCATCAAAAACCCAAAAAAATAAAAAAAAGGAAAACAAAGAAAAAAAAGGCAAACACCAATAGACACACATAGACAGCAAAAGGGTGCAAACAATTGTATAGAGTAAAGTTATCTCACTAAGTGGTAAGCCGAGCTAACAATAAAATCGATATTATACATTCCTTTAACATGTGAACAAGCAAACAGCCATTAAAAACAACCACGCATGTAAGTATCAAACACAAACAGAACAAAAATTGACAAAAAAAAGTTACTAAATCTAAATACGAAAAGAAATAAAACTAACCCACAAATCATGGCTTAGTTTATAAAGACGAGTAAAAAAGAAAAGCACAACAAAAACAACGGGAGAAAAGAAAACTGTTAATATAGTCTTACTTGGTAACAGCTGAAGAATGGGAATTGGATGAAGATAAGTGGTGATGTGTAGAGAGCAAAAGATTTCCATTGATGGCATGTAACGTTGAAGAAGAAGCCATCGCTCAAAAAGCTTTGTATATGAGTCTTGGTTCTTTTACTTCGCATCCACTCAGAAATGTTTACAATTGAGTGGTCGTTTGACTAGATAGCGGTTTTTAACATATTCTATTTTTGTTTTGGTCATATATTACCTGGCAGGATTAGAATTTATTGTTGCTCTCCAATGCCATCAACAATTCTTTTCAACGTCTTGACTTAATATGTTGATTATAGATATATCTCTATATCTCTATATATGTATATTATTTTGCTTGGTACAAAGTTGGCGTTCTTGACTTGTCAAGGATGTTTTAACAGTAAAAATTGGAGATAGATACGGTTTATGACTCGAATTTCAATTTAATCAATTGTCTACTCTCAACTTAATTGATGCACATTATAGGGGGCGTGCTATGCATTTGAGGCTTGTCAATTAGTGGTCAGGCTCCGTTGGGTGTATTGGGTGGTCGGATTCCACCAACTGGATTTTTCTTATCGCAAAAAAGAAAAAAGTTAGCATTCTTTCTAATTTGGAGGTTATGGCATTTATTTTACGATTACATAGATGTATTTGTTTCTAATGGTTAATTAATTTTGCAAACTTGAAGTACATAGATATCAAAAGAAATTTATGGACCTAGTGGATGGGAAGAAAATAATAATGCAGAAGATGGTTTGTAATTGATGTGGGTGAAGAAATCACCCTACGCCAATGAAGAAGAAAAGTCAACAAAGTTCTCGTTGGAGGTGATGAGGGTAGTTGCACTAGTTAAGGACCCACCTAATCCTGCAAAATGGTCGCGTCTGCCAATGCACGCTAAGTAGTCGCGTTCGCACATACCTACAAGGTAAGGAAGGAGTAGGGCTTTCCCCCTGGTTCACCTTCGACAATTAAGTCAGTCATTGGAACTTATGAATTTGCAAAGATACACTTGAAGGTGCTATGGATATGCTTAAGGTTTTGTTGCTGTCCTCTCATCAACTAAGGCTTAGTATTTGTAGGCAATAGTGCACAAGATCTGAGATTTTCCATTAGTGGTATACCAATTTGATTGCTCTAGTGGGATGACGTGACATCTTTAACTATTTGAGGAAAGAGGCCATATACTTACCTGGGAATTTCATTTACGCGTGCCTAGGAAGGCTCCATTTCTCTTAAGTGCATACTTGAAGATGTGAAGAGGTATACCCCAGGGCTTGCGGTATACTTGAAGCACCTCTTTGGCAGCCTCGAAGGCTTGGGGTCTGCGACGACCCAGATGCCTTGGGGTCTGGGCCCCCACTTGCTGTCTCTCCCCCCCACATGGCAATCTTTGATTGGTCCATGTGGCGCACTCCTATCAACTGCCTCCTTTTTGGTTTTTATACACGGCTCGCTCATTGTGTAAGGACCAAAAATTGCTGGGTTTAGTGTGCTATTCCTTCTATTTAAATCCGTTTCTGAAATGTTTTGTTGCCCATTACTAACAAAGACACCTCGTTTCCCGTGCAAGCTTGGCTTCTAAATAGGCCCTCTGTTACTTTGTCTCTCCTTACTTTTGCCTTTGCCTTTGTATAGGTCTCCTTCTACCACCACACCTTTCTTTCTCCCTCCTCAAACCAGCTACCAAGAGCTTTCTCCCATAGGTAAAACATGGATTAGACGGGTGGCGAAGCTTCGGGTCTGCTTCTTCTTTTCTCAGGCGGCCCCCAGGGTTTCATGTCCACAGGCTCTCCTTGCGGGTGACCCCTAGGGCTTCATATCCGTCAGCTTTCCTCCCAGGCGGCCCCGAAGGAGTCGCGTTCGTCGGCTCTCATCCCGAGCGGCCCCAAGGCGTTGCCTCCGCTGGCTCTCATCCCGGGTGGCCCCTAAGGCCTCACATCCACTGGCTTTTCTCCCAGGCGGCCCCCAAGTGGTCGTATTCGTTGGCTCTTCTCCCGGGTGGCCCTTGGTGTGTCTTTTGAGTGTAAGCTCTGAAGACTCGCAAGCACACTGATCGATGTAGTAAAGTATATGCAAGTGCGGGGTCAATTCCACAGGGAGTCTATGTTGTAAGATAGATTTTATGTGTGTGTTATAGAGTGTGCCTAAAAAGAAACCTCTATCTATTTTTTGGATTTTGGATGATCAGGAGCGCTAGCTAGAGAAAACTAAACTAAACTATGCGAATGGAAAGTGGGGGACAAACTAATCTAGAGGGAACTAACAAATGCAAAGGTGTTAGGGCGACTTTAACTTATGAATGGGTGATTTTATACTCAAATGCTATGGGATTAAAGAATGATGGCTTACTTTAGTAATTGCTCTTAACTAGGTTAATGAATTAGTGTCATAATTTCCCCCTAGGACTCGGTACGGGTCTCTCCCTAGGCGGTATCTTCTAGAGCTACGGTGTGGTCCTTATGACCTAGGGCCTTAAGAGTGACCAATTAGCTTCTTAGGTGACATAGAATAAACTTACCCAAGTACCTAAACCATTGGCTGGATTTAAAGTCAAGACCTAGTGTCACTATGGTCAACTAAACCTATCCTGAAACCTATTGGCTGGATTTAAAGCCAAAGGAAACTCGGCCTAGGCTAGCCCTAAATTAATTGTCGTATTCTAAGGTCACTACAGCGGCATTTGACTTGCTAGCACATTCATACATGTTCTTGGCCAAGGCGTTCGCGAATAAAAGGATCTATTCAACTACCAAACATCGTCATTCTCAGATTACACCATTAGAAGCGATTAACAATAGACATGTATACGTTATTGAAGCCATATTCACTACTAGGCATGCAAATATACATATAGACATGAATAAAGCATTACCCACTTTGTAGCATCCATATATAAACACATAGACATGATTATAGCATGGATTAAATGTGTTTAGTAACAAATAGACTTTAATTTATACGCATGCTACTCATTTAGGCATTTTATGAAACACTTAGACATGAATGAGAAAATAACCATTTGAACATCAAAACATGTATATTCAGCCATTAAATCCCATATCATAAGCGTATGTAGCTAGCCCATTACATAAGCTAAATCACCCTACACAAGTCTACTTAATCATAATAAGAGATAGAATAAAAGAGAGATTATGAAGCTTCCCTTTCATCCTAGCTAATCTTGTACAAAGCTCTTGAGCAAACTTGAATCCAAATGCCTGAAACCCTCTAAATCCACTTGCTCCTAGGTGATAAAATGTGTGATTGTATGTGTGAGAGGTGATGAGACTAGTATTTTATGTGTCTGAAAATTCCTTCTTAAAAATTCTCCCCCTTTTTAAGTCTGAAAATCGAGCTTTTTATATCAGTAACTGCGCACTGCCAATCGACCTAGCAGATAGACTGGCTTTTTGGTGGTACTTTCTGGACCAACTGGTCAACCTAGCCGATCGACCGGCTCTGGAAGGATAGTCGTCTGGCTATTTTGAGCATCTCTTTGGAGTGGCCGGTCAACCTAGCTGGTCGATTGGTTCCTTTTTCTAAGTTGTCCGGCTAACTTCTTTCCTCCATTCTTTGTCTTTTCGGCCTTTGGTCTTCTCTCTTTGACCCATGCATCTCCCATCTTCATCACTTATCAACATCCAATCCTGACGTTAATCCAAAGTTCATCTAAATCACTAAAAACAAGCAATCAGTGTAGTAATTTGTCTCTTAAACTCAATATGTACAATTGTTTATGTTTAAGCCTATTCTTATTATAAGAACTACACTAATGCATCTTTACGAACACTTAACCCCTCTTAATCATGGGCAAATAAAAACGCAAACATACACAAAAGCACAACACATCAATCCCCAAGGCGTCGCGTCTGCCGGTTCTTTTGGCAGGCAATCTCAGGGCCTCGCATCTGCCTCTGCTTATAGGTGGACTTATGGGTGCTTCTCTCTAGGTCCTCGCATGGTGCTGTAGGCCTTTAACAAGCTCCGTAGCATACCTGCGCTTTAGTTGCTTGTCTTAAAATGATGCTTAGTTTTTCTTTGTCGTGATTTCTTAACATGTGCGCGTCCACCTTTCTAGCAGGTCTTTCGTGGTTTAATCTCCCACTACACCCGTCAAAGGTACCAAACTTTTTTTCTTTGTCGCACCCTGTGGTGTCTTCATTGTTGTTCAGCCACTTGTCTATCTGTCTCCATCAATGGTTCGCTCATGTGGTGGTACGACTCGCCACCCTGGCAAGCGCCCTATGGTTTTTCCTCCTCCAGACTGGATTGCTAAGTATATTGCTAGTATCACAACTCAATGGAGGGCAAACAAGTTCAAAGAATATGGCCAGATCGATGACTCTATCAATATTCACATACTTGGTCTTGATGAGCGTGCTTATTGCCCTCCTGCTGATGAGATCATTATCTACGAGTCCACCTTAAAGATAGGGATCCGCATTCCATTTCCCTAGATATTTTGTGACATCTTTCGTTGTTATGGGATAGCGCCCGGGTAGCTGGCCCTAAATAGTTGGAAAATCATGGTGGTCATGGTGGTTCTTTTATCTGATCGGAACTATACATTTTCGGTGGACATCTTCGTCGAGTTGATGACCTTAAGAAAGACTCCAAACACTTTAGGGTGGTACTATGTCCAAGCTCGCAAGAACAAGAAATTTATGACCAAAGTTTCTTGCACAAACACTTCGTGAAGGAGTTGATTTTATTTTTTATCCTTAAAGGCACTGAAACTTTCGGGTCCATTAGGGATTTCGAAAATCTCTCCCAGTTCCTGAGGAGACTACTTTAGCCCTGATGACAACCATGGCGAAGACAGTCTGTCGGCTGAATCTATAATTGCTCCCGAGGGCAGCAAATTCTTACCTTGTGCAGGACCTGAGCCTTCTGACTCGGGAAGTGCGTTTGGTGTTCGCTTTACGTTATGTCTCGGTACCTTCACTTATATCCGATTGCCTAATCTTTTCCACATATGTTTTTGTAGACACGGCCGCAAAAAGAGAAGCTGTAACGACCTTTTCAGCAAGCTCTCAAAGAAAGCTTCCTCTTCATGCCCCAGCTCGACAGCTGTCAAGGCCCTCGCTCCTACTTTACCCTGTGATCTGATTCCTTTATTTATAGATGATGCTGGCGCGGTCTCCTTACCAGAGGAGCATGGCGTCGTAAGCTCACCAAGCTCACGAACAAAGGGAAAGCGATCGGCACTGCATTGCCTTCTGACTCTACTCATATAGGCTCCCCTTCAAGAGACGTCTCGGGAGACCTCCGAGGATTTCATCGATCACGTTCCTCTTTCCTCTACTATTCATTCACTAAAGTCTTCTAAGGGCTCTCAGCGGGATCACTTCCCTTTTCCCTTCTTTGGTAGGAGTTAGTTTAGTTAACCTTAATAAGGAGCTGGAATATGTACTGCACTAGGAATGTCACCCTTTCGATCTTTTCACACCTTCTTTTGCTTTAACTTATTGTTTCCTCGTCGCTTCCTCTTCTTTGGATAGGCTTCCGCCGACAATCTCCATGCCACCGAACTGGCCAAGCACCTAGTTCAGTGGCTTGAGGAAGAGCAGAAGGGTCACGCAGTGGCCAAAGAAGAGTGGAAGAAGGCACAGCCCTAACCAACATGTTTGTTGAGGACAGGAACAAGGAAAGAGTTAGACGTGAGGAGCAACATGCAACCTGATAGAGAAGAAGGAAAAGGAACTAGAAGAGGTTCGTGTAGAGCAGGACGAGGTTCATACACTGTGTACGACAAGAGACAAGGAAATTGCTGAGAAAGACAAGGAGTTGGTTACTTTAAAGAAGTATAAGGACAAGATTGGCAATGATAAGGTTGAGGCTTTCAGGTTATTCATAACAATGGACGAGGGTTATGAGTGGTTCAAATGCAAGGTTTGCACCCATGTTCGGTAGATCTGCTCGAACCTCCTTCAAGAGATCACCGACCATCACCCATCTTTGGATACTTTCTTTGTTCGCCTCACTCTTCTTCCTACACCTAGCCCTGATGATGACCGTACTGCATCATTATTCCTTGAATGCCTCGGTACCTCGACTCCTCATCAGGAGGATTGATATATCTTGCTAATATGCTACTTTTGTACTTGCCTTAATAGCTAAGAGCTTGTCTTTTTGCCCAGTAACTTTGGGTTGTTGTCGTTATGTTACGGTTGCCCAATGCTTTTCCTGTTTATTCTGTACTTGTTTTAATATAGAGATTAGTGTCTCCTTAATGTTAATGAAGAAATAGATTTAGGTTTTTAGGTAATTCAGATGTCCCTTCCAATAGCCCTTGCGGCTTTATGTTCTCACATACACAGGTTACCACCACTTTATGTTTGTGTTTCTTCCTTCTATAGTTTTCCTTACATGGGAAAACTTTATTCGGTCATATGTTGCTAGGGCAGCAAACACTCAACTCACAACATCACCTTAATCAAAGTGTTAAGACAATAATGGTCTTTAATGACATCCAGTTGACATGTTAAGACTTCCAAGGTCTTCTGCAATATTAGCAGATTAATATGTTAAAATAACAAAAATCCTTTTGATAATAGGGTGGCGCATTTAGGACTACATAAATCCTATACCATAATATTAGGTCAATATGTTGAAACAACAATGACCTTTTGCAATAACACTATATGTTAAAACAACAATGACCTTTTGTAATGAAACTAGATCAATAAGTTAAAACAACAATGACCTTTTGCAATAAAATTAGATCAATATGTTAAAACAACAGAGGTCGCTTACGACCTATGGAAAATATTCATTCCTTTGAACGTGAATGGAGTTGATACAACCATTGCTTGCACAGGCAATTTAATTGCCGTCAATGGGATCTAGGCTTCTCCTTTGATATACGTTTTGAACTATTACGGATGGCACTTAGGCCTTAATTGAATTACAATAGAAAGTGGGTACACTAAATTGTTACGCATAATAGGGTTGAAGATGCTCAGTGTTTCATGCGTTAGCCAAGTCCTTCCTGTCAAGGTCTTCTAGCCGGTAAGTCCTCGTCCGTACTTCTTTTGTGACTAAGTAGGGACCCTCCTAGTTAGGGTCCAGCTTTCTGTCTCTCTCATCTTTTCGGAAAGCTTTCCGCAGCACCAGGCTACCATCTTGGATCGCTTTAACATTCACAGCTTTAGCAAAGTTTCAAACCATGACTTCCTTATGCACCATGGTTCTGAGGTAAGTAGTTTCTCAGACTTCATCCAACAAGTCTAACTATTCTCTCATGCTTTAATCATTTGTTTCTGGGTTGTAGTTAGTAACTCTCCAACTTGGAGACCTAATCTCAGTCAGAATAACAACTTCTGCCCTAAAAACCAGTCTAAATAAGGTCTCCTTAGTTACTGTGCTAAGGGTCGCCCTCATATACCACAACACTTCCGGTAGGATATCAACCTATAGCCCCTTCACATCTCCTAGCTTAGACTTTAACCCTTGCAACAAGGTCCTGTTGGTAACTTCTACTTGCCCATTAAGCAAATTTCAGTTTGATAATCAGTTCCTCACACTTACTTCAGAAGAATGTGCAGTTGAATTGTCGGCCGTGATCGATTACAATTGCATTTGGAATTCCAAATCTGTATACTGTACTTTTTCACACAAACCACTAGGCAGCCTTTTTAGTTATCTAGGAACAGCTTCTGCCTCAACCTACCGAGTAAAATAATCCACGATGACAAAGGCAAACTTTCTTTGCCCAGTCACGGTTGGGAGAGGGCCAATAATATCTAGCCTCCATTGAGTGAACAGCCACGGGCTTGTTATTGGGATCATCTCCGAGGACGGCTTACGCTGTATGTTAGAATAACACTAACAAGTGTCACATCTCTATACTAATGCTTGAGCATCTCTGTGTATGCTAGCCCAGTAATACCCAGAGTATAATGCCTTTTGCCAAAACCCTGGCCCCTGTGTGATTCCCATAGATTTCTTCATGAACTTCTTGAAGTATGTATTCTTCCTCATGCTGCCCCACGTATTTCAACAAGGGACTTGCATAAGAACGTTTATAGAGCTGTCCCCTAATTAATAAGAAATATAGGGCCTTTCCATCTACCATCTTTGCTTGATTCTTGTGCACGGGGAGTTCTTCTTTCTCGAGGAATCTTCAAATGTCGCTGGACCAATTGGGCTCTTAGTGAATACAATCGGCCTCTATACCGGTCCCTTGATAAATACTTGGCTCAGCTAACATCTTTATGGGGACCTCTTTTCCCTGAACTTAACTTGCAGCCAATTTTGACAGTGCGTTGGCTCGTTCCACTTCTTCACAGCGAATCTGCTGCACCACTACTTTTTTAAAGCTGGAGATTAAGTCCTTGACTTGGCTCAAATATACGATCATCATTGGATCCTTTGCTTCGTATTCCCCAGAAACCTGGTTAGCTATTAACTGCGAATCAGTTAACACCATCACAGCCTCGACTTCCACCCCTAACGCTGCCTTTAACCCCATTATTAAGGCTTCATACTTTGCTTCGTTGTTCGATGCTTGAAATCCAAATTTTAATGCATACTAGAACTCCTCACCCATTGGGATGATTAGGACTATGCTAGCTCCCAAACCTTCTTTCCCTACAGCATCGTCTACCAGTATGGTCCAAACTAGTTTCAAAGATTCTGCTGGATCCTCGGTGCACTCAACAATGAAGTCCGCGAGAGCTTGTGCTTTGATAACTGTTCTTAGGTGGTACATGATATCATATTGCGTTAGTTCGATTACCTTTAACAATCGCCTAGAAAATTCTGGTTTATGAAGTACTTGTCTAAGCAGGGAATCAGTCAAAACTTTTATGAGGTGTGCTTCGAAGTATGGCTTTAGCTTCCTTGCAGCCGTAATTAAAGCTAATGCCATTTTCTCGATAGGCGAATACCTCAATTATACCCTATGGAGTACTTTACTCACATAATATACTGGCCATTGCTCCTTTCCTTCTTCCCGAAGCAAGACAGCTGCCACTACTACCTCGGATATGACTAGGTAGAGTAATAACTCTTCTTTCTCCTTCAATAGAGACAGCAAAGGTGGAGAGGACAAATATTGCTTGATTCGATCAAAGGCCATCTGGCACTAGTCAGTTCAACAAAGATTTTTTGGATTGCAAAGGATCCTGAAGAATGGGAAGCATTTTTTAGCTGAGTGGCACATAAACCTATTAAGAACAACTACTCTGCCAATCAAAGACTGCACCTTATGGGTACTTTTGGGTGGTTCCATCCCTAGAATGGCATGGATCTTTTTCGGGTTGGCATCGATTCCTCTGTGTGTCACAATAAAACCTAGGAACTTTTTAGCCTTCACCCCAAAGGCACACTTTTTTGGATTGAGCTTCATGCTACACTTTCTCATAACATCAAATGCCTCTTGCAAATCTGCTAAGTGATCCCCGGCCTTCTGACTCTTTATCCATATATACCTCTATATTCCTCCCTAACTGATGTTTGAAGACCTTGTTGACTATCCTCTGGTAAGTTGCCCCAGCATTTTTTAGTTTGCAAGTCATTACATGATAACAGTATGACTCCCATTCAATTACAAACGAAGTCTTATCCTTATCTTTAGGAGCCATTTTGATCTGGTTATATCCCTTGAAAATAATCTATAAATGTTAGCAATTCAAACCTTATGGTGGCTTCAATTAGTCGGTCTATCTTAGGGAGAGGAAAGTAACCTTTTGGACAGGCTTTGTTAAGATCTATAACATCTATGCACATCCGCCAGCTCCCATTTGTTTTCTTTACCAACACAGGATTAGTGACCTATCGCGGGTAGTCCAGTGCATTTGGGTCCACATTCAACTTTTGAACGACTATCTCCAAATCGATTTCTTTCATGTCCAGTACCGACCAGGTAAACACATCTCTGTTCCTTGACAAGAACTTAGTCATCTCCTTCTTTTCTTCCTCTGACAGTTCTGACCCTAGGTAGGTCCCTTGATTACCATGCCCGATTACGACCTCCTTTAACGCCTCAACAGGTGCTCCCTTGCATTCCCCGCCGTTGAAGTCTAGGACCTCGATTTGTATGGCTTTCTTTCCTTTTCCAGAATTTTCCAGGGAAGCCACATAACATTCTTTGGCTACGAGTTAGTTTCCTCAGATCTCTGCCACACCATTTCGAGTTGGAAACTTCATCAACAAGTGATAAGTTGAGACCATCACTTAGATTCTATTCAAGAACACTTTTCCCAAGATAGCATTGTATGAAGAAGGGCAGTCTATCATGAAGAAATCAGCTTTCAAGTCGGCGTATCTATTCCCAGACCCAATGGACACGGGCAATTCTATGATTCCCATAGGTCGAGTTTTCTCCCTCGAGAATCCCATCAATGATGTTGACACCGAGCACAGGTCTTCTGCTTTCTTTCCGGCTGTAGGTACTTCTTAACAAAGATTACTTCGGCAGAACTTCCCGTATCCACTAGGATTTTCTTCACCAAATAATTAGCAATAAGGGCTTCAATGATTAGCGGGTCATCATGAGGGGTCACTACAGGACCCAAATTCGAGTTGATACAAGTCAAGATATCTCCGTTCCTCGGCCTCTTTTGTGACGGGCCTACTTCCTTCAAGTTTGACGTCTCTTATCCCACCGCTGTTCCTCCGGATATCAATTCTATTACTCCCAGATATGGCCGATGGTCATGGTGTCGTCCATCTTTTCTCAACCTCGGATATCCACAATCACAATTCCTTTGGCGGTCGATGTAGTGTTCCAGCTTTCTTTTCTTGACAAACATTTCTATCTCATTCTTAAATTGCCTACAATCCTCCATCGAGTGCTCATGATCTCGGTGAAAATGACACCTAAGGTTTCAATCCCTCTTAGACGGGTTTCCAAACATTTTGTTAAGCTAATGGAGTGTCCTATCGTTCTAAATAGCTGCCAGCTCTTCCGTCTGAGTGGTATTGAAGGGGGTATACTTCTCGAATTTTGGTTGATAGCGTGAGCTATCAACATGGGCTTTCCCTTTCCCTTGGCTAGGCTTTTCTCTGCCCTTTCCCTTGGTTGGGTTTCGCTGCTACTTTTCTTCTTCCTGGGCAATAACTCAAGCCCCGTAGTTCATATCTTTTTTTCGGAACTTTTCAGCTTTTTTCATTAAATCCCCAAACGAGCGATAATCCTGTCTCGGGATGCTGGATTTAAAAGATCCTGGCTTCAATCCACGCACATAGGCTATGATGGTCGCAACCTCATTTGGATCAACTACTTTCAAGGCAGCATTGTTAAATCTCTCCGTGTACTCTTACAAGGATTCATTAGGCCCTTGTTGATATGAGAATAGAGTTGCTGACATATTTGCAATAACCCTACTATTTGTGAATCTGTCAATCAATGTTTGAGCAAACTGGTCAAAACTTGATATTGAAAAATTGGGCAAATACTTATACCAATCGTATGCAGCATCTACCAAGGTAGCCGGGAATGCTTGGCACTTTAGGGCATCTGTCAAACCTTGTATCATCAGGGTGCTTTCAAATATGTTGATGTGATTTTCAGGATTGATGGTTCCGTCATAAAGAGGCAAGCGTGGAAGAACAACTCTAAGTGGAAGCTTTTCTGATTCTATTTTTGGTATAAAAGGCCTGGTCGCCTTCTTTGTAGTGAATGTTCGGTTAGTACTGCTACTTGTCCTCTGATTACTACTTGACATATGACTGTCGTGACAAACCCTCAGACAATCAACCCTTCTTTTTTCACCCGTGGATGAGCAAGTACGGTAGCTCGTAGAGGAATGAGCCTTCAGATCCCCGGAAGTCAGATAAGGAGGGTACTCGGTGACACCAGGTATGGGTAGTATTACGGGGGATATGGTGGCATGTATGGGTAACCTCCTGGGAAAGGGAGTTAGGCGGGCCCAGCCACAGTTGGGGCCATGAGATCCCCCGATCCTTTGGTATTCCGCCATCGAGTTTTGCATTTGCAGGGATAGCCTATTCATAGCCTCCTATTGGGGGTCCGTCTCCTCTTGCATCGGGTCATGTGTGTTTCCCCCTTTTGAGGTGCCTTGCCCTTCATTCTCCTCATGCGGCTTCCCCTGCCTAACCCTGATATTCGGATGCTTCTTCTTGCTCAATAGGTTCAGGTTGTGCTTAGGGCCTCGTAGACTTGGCCATGGTTTTCTACCATGGGTTTCTCAATGGGAATTGTCTTCGGAAGATTCCCACAGACGACACCAACTGATATGGGTGAAGAAATCACCCCACGTCAGTGAAGAAGAAAAGTCCACAAAGTTCCTGCTAGAGGTGATGAGGGTAGTTACGCTAGCTGAGGACCTGCCTAATCCTGCGAAATGGTTATGTCCATTTATGCACACGAAGTGGTTACGCTTGTGTAAGTCCGTGAAGCAGTTGCGTCCGCCTATGCATGCGAAGCAGTCGTGTCCGCATACATCTACAAGCAAGGAAGGAGTGAGGCTTTCCCCCCAGTTCACCTCTGATGATCAAGTCAGTCATCGGAACTTATGAATTTGCAAAGATACACTTAAAGATGCTATGGATATGCTTAAGGTTTTGTTGTTGTCCTCTCATCAACTAAAGCTTAGTATTTATAGGCAACAGTGCACAAGACTTGAGATTTTTCATGAGTGGTATACCGATTTGATTGCTATAGTGGGATGACATGACATCTTTAACTATTTGAGGAAAGAGGGCACATACTTACCTGGGAATTTCTTTTAGGTGCACCCAGGAAGGGAGGTATACCTCCATTTCTCTTGAGTGCACACTTGAAAACGTGAAGAGGCGTGCCTTGGGGCTTGGGGTACACCTGAAACACCTCGTGGGCGGCCTTGAAGGATTGGGATTCGCCTTTATTCTTCATCCAGGAGGCCTCGAAGCCTTGGGGTCCACCTCCCACTTGCTCTCCCTCCTCACCACGTGGCAGCCCCTGATTTGTCCACGTGGCGCACTCAAATCAGTAACGATATATGTGTATAATTACATTTTACTTAAGGAGATATTTAATATTGATAGTGTAAAAAGTATTAATTAATAAACTTAGGTCAGATCTTAAGGTTTTTGAACTAGTGACATAGGTCAGATCTTAAGGTCGTCCAAACTTCCAAAACTTGCAAGAAGAAAGAGTGGAGTGTAGAGTAACTCGAGACACCAATTTGATACCAGCTAAGTGGACTTTGATGCTTAGTTAGTAATATATCTGAGCTAAGTTTATAGAACAAAAGTAGCCTGCAACTTAAGATGTGTATGAAGTTGAAAGCTTAGACCCTTGTTGCATAGACTTTAAGCGTAGTTTAATTAAAATAGAACTAGAACGCCCAATCTTATTAGATAGGCAAATAGCTTGTTTGAATTTGAGTAGGAACCATCAATACAGTTTGATTAGGAGTCTTCCTTTTGGTCGACTAACGTTGAATCCTTAAATCTCGAATTTGAGCTTCGAGCTTGAGATGTTCGCTCTCAAAGATCAAAGGGCTTGATTTAGTCGATGCCTTCTTTAGTTGATGACCTAGTAAGTAGATTAGGTCGGGTATACCCATATCGATAGCCATTTAGTGTTAGTTGGTCAATCAAATACGCTGAGTAGGACTGAACCAAAATCAATATTCCAACTTGACCCTTTCTCGTGCTCAAGGCATGTTTTATCCGAGTATCGTGTATGCTTCCTGACAATAGTGTGTGTTAGCAATGCTCTACAACACCATCATTACAACCTTTTATGCTTCAAATCCTAATGTCGATGGATTACATATGTGCCTAAGATCAGGATAAAAATTTGATACATAATTCAAAGATCCTAAGAACCTTTGGAGATGGTTTTATCTTTTATGATATCAGGAAATTTGTTTGCAAACTAAATAGACCTTTGAATTGGGTAATATTTTCATTGGTAATGGTATGCCCAAAAAATCTAATGTTTCTTTGTAAAAGTTTAATTTTTATGTTGAGACAACAAGTCCATTCTATTTAAATTGTGTGAAAAAAAGATGTGAAATGTTTCCAATGTGACTCGATGATCAGACTAAAAACAAAAACATAATCAATGTATACTATTGCGAAATGAGTTAATTTGTTAACAATTTGATTCATGATGTTTTGAAATTCACTTGGTGCATTTTTCCAAGCCGAATGGCATGACATTCCGGTTATATTATCCGAAAATGGTACTTTAAAACTAATTTGTGAATTTCTAATGATCGCTGTCTTCTGCATGCTGGATCTTCTACTATTTCTCTTCAATGCGAAGCATCCCCAGTTGGGGAAGGACTATTCCTTTCTCCCCCGTAACTCGCCTAATCTTACATGAAGCGAGAGTTCATGGTTAACACACACCTAAAGTGCCTATGTTTCAAGGCTTTCATACAAAGGTCATGCGTACTGTGCCATCGCCCTACCAGTACAGTACGACCATCCTTGCTATGGTCAACAATGAAATGCCTACCTTTCTGATAAGATATGACGTAAGAGCGCGCCTACTCCTAGGCTCGATTGCAACTTTATAGAGTCTTATTTAGCAACTATAATTGCAAAAACCTAATTTAATTTCAAAATTTAAAAATACCTCTGCATCATAAATTTTTTTTTAAAACATCATTCTTGTTTGTAATTGGGTACTAAGAAGGTGTTTGGATTGGCTTTTTGAAAAACTACTTAAAGTATCTTTGAATTTAAGTGGCTTTTTCTTATTATTCAACTTTAAGTAGTTATATATTTGAATAAAAGTTGTAGTTATAAAAATAAGTATTCATATGTTTGGTTAAAGTGTGTTAAAAAGTAACTTATATTGTTAAAATAATTATTTAGGACATGGCAATAGAATTTAAAATGGTAAGTATGACATAAAAGAGTAAATATATTTTAGTAATAAAGTTAAAAATGTAAGGATAAGATAGTAAATAACTTAGTCAAACTTGCTTGCTTTTAAGGTGCTTAAAGCCATAAAAAGAAAAAGCAAGGGGTGAGAAGCTTTTAACTTTTGCTTAAAGTGACTTAAAAAAAGCACTTTTATTGATTAAAACAAACACTTCCATTAACTTAATTGAGTTTAAAAAAGTTTGACAAAAAAAAAAAAAAGCCAAACCAAATAGCCTCTAAATCTATTACAAACCTTATTTAATGATTTGCAATTGATAATAAGCTTGGGACTCCTTGTTTGTCTTTTGCATTCTTGTTATCATAGAAAGCTACACATGACTATGATGAGTTGTATTTTCTAATCAATCCCTTATCAAAGAGTCCTTGAATTTTCACCTTGTAAAGTTCGAGGTATTCTTTGCTTATTGAGTGGTCGTGCTTTAGTTGGAATTTGTTTTTAGAAAAACTTGTTTCATATATTAGAGTAACCTGGCGGCTCTTCATTTGCTAAAAAACATTTGGTAGGTCAAAGCAAAAATCTTTTTCAAGTTTTGTTTGAAAATCTTGAATCAATTTTTGTTGCAAAATTTATTTTTCAATCGTAAGGGTTGAAATTTGCTCTTTTGATAAATAAAGTTGCTTTTCTTTTTGTTTGAGAAGAGAAAAGTTTTGAACAACAATATCATCTCTTATTATTGAAGGGAAAAAGAATTTGAATAAAACTGTGTTTCCAAAACTTTTGTTTATATCTCTTGGTTGGTGACTTTAATTAAAAAAGGCGTATGCAAAAATTCTATTTTGTCTAATTGTGTTCTTGCTTTAAAATCTTAAATTCTTGTTTAAATATTTTATTTTGTTGGGCTGTGGCTCAAAGTCCAAGCCTATGTAAATTAAGAAACAAAAAGAAGACAGTTAAGAGAGTTACCAAATCTAGACCTACCTATAATAGTGTAGAAGAAATCGCTTGTCTTGGGGAATAAGAATTTCTCTCCTATAAATAAAAGGTGTTTTAACTTGTATTAGTGTGCCTTAGGAGCCAGACTCTATGGGGGGTATGGATGAGAGAGCCTAAGAGTACTATAGAGAGTTTTCCGTGCTTTTACAAAAAAAATCGAGTGGGAAGGGTTTAGACTTTGTCCATTCATAAAGTCTTATGTATGAGTGAGGGTTTTTTGTTAAGAGTTTTGTCCGTGCAAAAAACTATAACATCCTTTATTATTAAATAGTGGATTGTATCCTAAGAGAGATCGTGGACGTAGGCAAAGGGTCAAACTATGTTAAAAATATTGCAGGTGTGTTTTTCGCTGCACATTGATGTGTATGTTTGTGTGTCCTTGATTTTCCCAATAGATTTCTTGTCTAAAATCTTGAATTCCAGCCTTGTTGTGTTTCTTTTGTTTAAACATTTTTAATACTTTTTGTAGTTTGTTAGCCTTGAGTTTTCTTCTTGTTCGTCTTTTTCAATCTTTATTAATTTTGACAGGTAACATTGTTTATCAACTGGATCTTCTATTTTGTTAGTCGTTTCCAAATAGAACTAACATTGATTAGAAAGAACATTTAGTTTGTCATAAAAACATATTTTTGGTAGGCAAATTGCTCTAAAGCATTCTTCTGTTACTTCTTCTGAAGAGGAAGATGAGTAGTGATTAGTCCTAATTCTGTTAACATTATTTTCTTCAATGTGTTCAAGATTCTGAACTAAATTCTTCTAAGTTATGAATTTGGAAGATCTGTTATTTTATTTTATCATCAATCTGGATTTCCTATATTTTCCTTCTAAAAAGGAACATGAGGGGACCTAGGCTTACGGTGACTTGAGGATATGAATATTGTAGCTAATATGTCACATATTTGGAATATTATTTGTGGGAGTTCCTCTACCTATGTTAAATGGATAAAGAAGTACAGACTGTGTAACTTTAGCATTTAGGAGGTGAATATTCCACAAGACTCAACTTGGTGTTGGAAAAAATTATTGAAGATCCATGATGTTACGAAATCAGCTATCTCCCATAGGATTGGTAGTGGGTGTAACACACTATTTTTGATAGATTATTGGCATCTTTTGGGTATTCATAAAGACATTATTGGTATCAATGCCATCCTGGAACATGGTGGAAGCCTCAGGGTGAATGCGGTGGAATTTATCGAAGATCATCAATAAACTTGGTTGCGAGGAGATATTTTCTAGCGTAGCAGTTGTAATATCGAGAACCTTGTCCCTGACAACTCTAAAGAAGATACATTTTTTGGCTTGTTGATCCTAAGGGGAGCTTCTCGTTTAGGCTAGCTTGGGATTTAATTAGAGATAGATACCCGATTGTGGAGCACACCAATTGGTATAGCCCATAATTTTTGTCCCGAAACACGCTTTCAGAGCTTGAATTACCTCGATGGATCAGAATCAGTTTCTTAAAGAATGAATCCAAAAGGAGGGGGTGAATTGGATTAATGGCACAAAAAGTATTTAAAAACTTTAACAAGCAATTCAAGCAATAGTACATAAAATATATGAAAAATATACTTGAAATGTAAAGTGCTTAGGGTTAGAAGATCAAACGCAACGATTTAGAGTGGTTCAAACTCCTGAGGGTCTAGTCTACTACCTAAGGTCTTCCCTTAGGGTTTCAGAAACTTTACTAATAAATCGGCTTCTTACTTAGTACATTGTAGAAGCATTGAACAATGATCACAACCCTTGCTTTACCACAAGGACCACAAGTATTACCTTAATACTTGAGGATTTCAATCGTTCACTCTTTGATAGAAAGTTCCTCACAACTATGCTACTCAAGAGTAAAGAACACTCACAATGTAATAGTAAAAGATGATTTTTACAAGAACTTCTATTGAGCAAGTGTACAAGAGGTATATAAACCTTCCTATATTGCTTTAAATAGATAAGCAATTTATGAGCTCAAAGACTTGATCAATAAATGCCAATGATATGCAATTAATGAAGATGAATTAAATGAAGCAAGGTTGTAGTAAGTGTATTGAATGGTAGAGATCTTATAGATATGTTTTGATCAAGTTATGTTTGAGTTGGTAGGAGAAAGAAATATTTATAAGCCCCAAAAGTAGGTCTCTCAATGATCAGATTTTAAAAAGCTTAAAAGGGGCTACCGGAGCATTCTATCGGTCGACCTCCTAGGTAGGCCGGTACTTCTAGTAGTTAAAAAAATTTGGAGTACACTATTGGTCGACCGCCTAGCTCAGCCGATAGAGCAGAATTGCTCACTAGTTCTACTAGCGCATAGAGCCGGTCAACTGCCTGACTAGGCCGGTACAGGTAGGAAAAACTAAAAAAGCAACTTAACTTTCTACCAAAAAGTAACTTTACATCTAATCAATAGTAGACAACGTTTTTCTGCACAATTTATCAACTCAAGACAACTACTATTCATCTAAGATCATATCAATAATAAATGCTAGTATCAACTTATCTTCCAAACATTAAATGCAAGACAAATCAATCTTAAACCCAAGATTTTTTAGATTTTATGCATGGGAAAGGCTTTCATGTGCAATGGTATTTTCAAAAAGGTAATAGTCTCATACTAGAACACTTATATACTTATAATACAAACCCTATACTCAAAATAATGCACTTTTACTGCAAAGCCATGCAAATACATACATATATACATACATATAAGCATGTATAGCTATCAAGGTATCAAATACCAATGCAATAGTGTATACTATAGTACATGCAAGTGTAAACATGTGCATACCTATTAAGATAAGAGTAAGATGGTAGACAAGACATATAAACATGTATTAAGGAGAAAATATGATCAAGCATAGGAAAACAAGAATTATAAGCAAGATGCATGAAAGCGCATGCAATACAATAAGTTATTGAGCTCATATTGCTTACTTATGCACTAAGATCAACTTAACAAAGAATAAGAGGAAAGAACTATACTAAAGCTATAAGAGAACTTCAAGGTCTTTAATCTTTAAGAGTTATGCTCCTTCTTATTTCTTGCTCAAGAGTGCTACTAAGTGCAATATACTTCAATGATAGTAGCAATTAGATAATAAAACACAATTATGCGTCATCAAAATATAATTATCATTAGTAAATCAATATATTAACCCAATATATTCAACATTCTCCCCTTTTTTGATGATGACAAAATCGTCAAAGGTTGAATCAAACAAGGAAACTCCCCTTAACTTCAAGACTCCTCCTCAATCAAAGCATAGAGATAAATTGATCTTAAAAGAATCATAAGAGCATTTGTATGAGTATTCATAACTATATATCTATCATCATTAACAATAATAAAGAACAATCCCTTTCTCCTCTTTTGGCATAATAAAAATGATCACAAAGAAGATCTTTGAGCTATATGGAAGGAGTAGGCAAGCAATGAGCCATCAATACTATGAGGTATCATCACGTGGCTCCCATACAAGCATGCAAGCATAGAAATCCTAAGCAAGTACATACAAGTATAAGAAGGAGTATAGACAATAACCAAAGAAATTCATAAAAGTAACCATAAAAGTAAGTGGAATGAAAAAGAAATTATTTTGAAAAACATCCGAGGGAGTGGGATTTGAAGACTAGAAAGGAAATAGAGGCAAATGACATAGGCCGACTTCATCATCATTGGAAAAACCCATGCAAAGCATCATCAACTTGACATCTCGAGCTAGGCGAGCCATGATTTGGCTTTGATCCCCAACAATTGTAGCAAGGTTCTTAAGAGTGGTATATTAACCCCCTATGGTAGTAGCCAACCTATCAACCTTCTTTCCAATGGAATCAACCTTGTCAAAAAGTCGTTGCATAAGGCTATCATTTGCATTTTTGGACCTTAGCTCGTATTATTGCCCTTGTTTTTCATTGTATTCCTCTCGAGCTTCTTCTACTACTTCTTCTTCTTCTTGTATATAATCTTGTGCAACTAATCTAGCCTTATTTCTTGTTACTATTCCAGATTTATCTAACTTGTTTCTAAGAACCCATTTAGTTTCAATTATAGATTGGTTTCTAGGCTTTTCAACAAGTTTTCACATATTGTTCCTTTCAAATTGATTAAGTTCCTTTTCCATGGCATTTATCCAACTATCATCAAGTAAAGAATCATCCACATTTTTAGGTTCAATTTGAGACAAGAAAGCAAGATGATGACATATGTTTCTCAAAGAAAATCTAGTTTCAACACCTTTGGAGGGTTCACCGATGATTTAGGAAGAGGGATGATAACCAACAAATTTATAAGTTCTTGGCAAGTTATCATGCTTATCATGTACCACATTTTGATCATCACATTGCACTTCAACATGCTCATCCTGTTTATCCTCATGACATGCATCATTATATTCATTTCCTTTACCTAGGTCAAGATTACTCAAATTCTTTTGAATAGTAACAATATCAACATCATCATATTTAGAATCAAAACAACCTTCATCAAATTTCACATTAATAGTCTCCTCAACAACCATGGTTCTTTTATTACAAACCTTATATGCCTTACTAGATGAAGAATAACCAAGAAATATGCTATCATCGGATTTTGCATCAAATTTGCCAAGATTGTCTTTTTCATTCAAAATGTAACATGCATAACCAAAAGCTTTGAAATATGAAATATTTGGTTTTCTCTATTTCCAAAGTTCATAAGGTGATAAGACTTTTTTGAATGACGCAATGATTGATCACATAACACGTGGTCTTGATGGCCTCAGCCCAAAAATAGCTAGGTAAGTTATTTTTAGAAAGCATAGTTCTTGCCATTTCTTATAAAAAAATGATTTTTTCTTTCAACAACTCCATTTTGTTGTGGTGTTCTTGGTGCCAGAAACTTGTGAGAGGTACCATTTTCATCACAAAAAGATTTCAAAGTTTAAAAGTAAATTCGGTACCTCTATGACTTCTTATGGTAGAAATCAAATAACCTTTTTCATTTGGAATATGTTTGCAAAACTTCATAAATTCATTTGGTGTTTCATTTTTATGTGCAAGAAAAATTACCCATGTAAATCTAGAGAAATCATCAATAATTACAAAAGAATACAACTTATCATCCAAGCTAGCAACCTTATTGGGTCCAAACATGTCCATATACAAAAGTTCTAATGGTCTAAAGGTTGAAATCACATTCTTACTTTTGAAAGATTCCCTAGTTTATTTACCAAGTTTGCGTTCATGACACATATTGTTACCAATGTATTTGGCTTTAGGCAAACCTCTAACAAGATCAAGACTACCAAGTTTGTTTATGGAATCCACATTAGCATGACCTAGTCTTCTATGCCAACGCCATGTATTCTCTCATTCACAGTACTTAAGCATTTAACATTTTGATCATGTAAATCATCTAAGTCAAAAGTGTACACATTACCATGCCTCATGCCAACAAACACAACATTATCACATTTATCAACTATTTCACAAGAAGAAGCTTTAAAATTAACAAATAAACTTGTAGCACATAGTTGAGTAATACTACGCAAATTGTGTTTCAAAACATGTACAAGTAAAACATTCTTAATACATAATTTAGACTTGTTAACAACATCTCTAATGCAAATGATTCTTTCTTTGGAGTTATCCTCTAATGTAACAAATCTCTCCATTCTTTTTCTTGAGTGACAAGAACTTTGATTTATTACTTGTCCTGTGCCTTGAGCATTTACTATCCAAGAACCATTTTCCACTATCTCTGGAGGATGTAAGGCAAGTCTACACAATTAAATCAAACATGAATTGGTACCCAAGGCTTGTTGGATCCTTGAACATTAGTTCTAGTTTCCTTAGGAACCTACATTAAATGTATTTTTTTCTCACCATATCTTCTATAAAGCATTTATGTGAACCATGTCTATTTCTACAACAATAGTTGCATGTAGCTTTAAGAGAACTTGAAGAACATGCTTTTAAAAAATGCTATTTGTAATGATTATGCCTCTTTTGAAAAACATTCTTAGCTTTTAAGGAGTCAATCTTGGAAGAGCTTGGTTTTTTTTTAAAAAGAATTTCATGTAAGACTTTTGTTTTGAAGATGAATCATAACTAATCCCGACTTTATCAAAGATACAACGTTGTTTTCCAAGAAAGACATTCAAATTTTTGGTTCCATTTGTAAATGTTGAAACCACATTTTCTAAATCATTGACCTTTTCTTTCAAATATTCATTTTTTTTGTAAATCAACGTTAGTTTTCTTCTTTTCCAAATTCTTTTTCAGACTCTTATTTTCCATGCAAACATTACGCAATTTACTTTGAAGACACAAAACATTTTTCTTAAGCTCCTTGTTTTGGTTAACCATTGTCTTGAACTCTATAAGCATCTCATTATACATTTCTTCTAATTCTTCATAAGAACTATTTTCATCACAAGAGACATAATTTGGACTTACCTCATCTTTCTCTTTTGCCATGAGACGTAGGTTGGCAACTCTTTCTTCAATGGAGTCTTCTTCTTCATCACTTGACTCCGAGTCACTCCAAGTAGCTTTCAAAGCCTTCTTTTTGAATTTATTCTCATCCTTCTTCCTCAATGGACACTTGGCTTTGACATGTCCCAGTTTCTTATATTTAAAACAAATTAATTCTTTACTAGTCTCCACCTTTACTTACTTTTCTCCTTTGTCCTTTCTTTGGATTAAATTTGTGCTTTCTCATGAATCTCTTGAATTTAGAGAATATGGTCATTTCATCATCATCTTCAATCTCACTTTCACTTGTTGATTCTTGTAGTGTGGCCTTGAGAGTAATAGTTTTGTTGGCCTTTGGTTGTTTCTCTAGCTCCTTGAGCTCCAATTCATAAGTCATGAGTAATCTGATAGATTCACTCAATTATAAGGTGTTGAGGTCCTTGGACTCCGTGATGGCCGTAGTCTTTCGTAGCCAAACCATTGGTAGACTTCTTCAGAGCTTCTGAACATCTACAAGAGATTCCTTACAAGTTTGGCATTCTCGTAGTTCTTGCCAAGAGACTTTAAGGAGTTAACAATTTCAATAAATCTTGAAAATATTTACTCAATATTTTCATCTGAAAGCATGGAGAAAAATTAGCATGCTAATCCTAGTTTCTTTAACTTGATTATTGTCTTCATAGGTGACCTCTAGTTGATCCCGTATCTCCTTAGCCGTGGTGCATCATATGATTTTGTTGAATTCGGAGGGATCTAATGCAAGGTAATGGTAGTGAATGGCATTAGCATTTGCTTCAACTAATTCTGTATTATCCTTATCCCATTCTTCTTCTGGTTTAGGGACCTTTACACCATCTACTTCTTTGAAGGGGATACTAGGTCCATTAACTATGGTTTTCCATGCAACATAATCATTGGCTTGCAAAACTATTCTCATTCTAATCTTCCAAAATGCATAGTTGGTTCCATCAAAGTATACGACTCTAGTGGTGTAAAGACCTTGTTGAATTCTATGTGCCATGATCTTTAGCTCTAGATAGGTAAGTAAAAAACACACAAAAAAGCAAATAATCACACCAATTATGCAATTAATGTGTAGCGTACTAAGCTTTGATGCCACGTGTTGCCCAACGAATGAATCCAAAGAGGGGGTGAATTGGATTATTGACATAAAAATGTATTTAATAAAAAAGTATTTAAAAACTTTAACAAACAATTCAAGCAATAATATATACAATATATGAAAAATATGCTTGAAATGTAAAGAGCTTAGGGTTAGAAGATCGAACATTGTGATTTAGAGTGGTTCAAACTCCCGAGGCCTAGTCTACTACCTAAGGTCTTCCCTTAGGATTGCAGAAACTTCATTAGTGAATTGACTTCTTGGTTAGTATGTTATAGAAGGGTAGAACAACGATCACAACCCTTACTTCATCACAAGGACCACAAATATTAGCCCAATACTTGAGGATTTCAATTGTTCATTCTTTGATAGAAAGTTCCTCACAACTATGCTACCCAAGATTAAAGAACACACCCAGTGTAATAGTAAGAGATGATTTTTACAAGAACTTCTATTGAGCAAGTGTACAAGAGGTATATAAACCTTCCTATATTGCTTTAAGTAGATAAGCAATTTATGAGCTCAAAGACTTGATCAATAAATGCCAATAATATGTAATCAATGAAGATGAATTAAATGAAGCAAGATTATAGTAAAAAGAGTGTATTGAATGCTAGAGAGCTTGTAGATATGTTTTGATCAAGTTATCTCTGAGTTGGGAGGAGAAGGAAATATTTATGAGCCCAAAAAGTAGGTTTCCCAACCGTCAAATTTTAAAGAGCTCAAAACGGGACTACCGGAGTACTCTACTGGTTGACCCCCTAGGTAGGCTTGTACTTCCATTAGCTAAAAAAAAACCATACTGGAGCATCTTACCAGTTGACCACCTGGCTCAGTCGGTAGAGCAAAATTGCTTACTGGTTCTACCGATACACAAAGCCAGTCGACTTCCTGAGTAGACAGATACTAGCAGAAAAAGCTGAAAAAAGCAACTTAACTTTTTACCAAAAAGTAACTTTACATCTAATCAACAGTAGACAACATTTTTCTAAACAATTTATCTGCTCAGGACAACTACTATTCATCTAAGATTATTTCAATAATAAATTCTAGTACCAACTTATCTTCCAAACATTAAATGCAAGACAAATCAATCTTAAACCCAAGATTTTTTAGATTTTATGCATGGGAAAGGCTTTTGCATGCATTGGTATTTTCCAAAAGGTAATAGTCTCATACAAGAACACTAATATACTTATAATACAAACTATATACTCAAAATAATGCACTTGTACTATAAAGCCATGCAAATACATGCATATATATGTACATATAAGCATATATAACTATCAAGGTATCAAATACCAATGCAATAGCGTATATCATAGTACATGCAATTCCATAGTGCAAAAATATGGACTTCAAAGCTATATTTTTTGTAGGAAAAGTTGTTTGAATGCAAGTGTAAATATGTGCATACCTATTAAGATAAGAGTAAGATGATAGAAAACACATATAAACATGTCTTAAGGAGAAAAGATGATCAAGCATAGAGAAACAAGAATTATAAGCAAGCGCATGAAAAGTGCATGCAATGCAATAAGTTATTAAGCTCATATTACTTGCTTTTGCACTAAGATCAACTTAACAAACAATAAGATGAAAGATCTATACTAAAGCTATAAGAGAACTTCAAGGTCTTCAATCTTCAAGAGTTTATGCTCCTTCTCATTTCTTGCTCAAGAGTGCTACTAAGTGTAATATACTCCAATGATAGTAGCAATTAGATGATAAAACACAATTATGCATCATCAAAATATAATTATCATAAGTAAATCAATATATTAACCTAATATATTCAATAGAATCCTACTAAGATTAATAACATGAGGCATTTCGACTTATTCTCTTTGCATCTTTTGTTGTCATTGCTTGAAAAGTAAGGATTGTTTGTATTCTGATTGCAACTTCACGAAAAGAATATGGAGATAGGATATGAAAAATAATCAAACCCTATTGTTTTGAAAAAACTTATGCTTGTTTTCAATGTTTTACAAATTTTACTCAAATTAGTTCATATTTTTTTTAAAAAAAATTAATAGAAGATATTGGGTCTAATTTGAGTAAGTTTGTAAAATATTAAGCACTAATATGAATTTTCTAGGACTAGTTTGACTATCTTTATGAAACATTGAGAACGAATATGAATGTTTCTAAACAATAGGGAATAATTTGACTATATTTGCAAAATATTAAGGTTAAATTTGAAAACTTTTGTGAAACATTAAGGACTAAATTAATTATTTTAAAATAATAGGGACCAATTTGAAAAAAATGAGTTAACTAATATGGACTAATTATAATATTTTTCCATCTAAATCTTTGCCACAAAAAATGTCAAACTAAAGAAAAAGACACAACTGTTATGGAAATTCTAATGCTACCAACTAGGAAATGGGACTAAGCACCATTTGATTTCAACAAAAGCATCCGTCACAATATGAGTGCAACCGCAATGTATTAGATGCACTTGAACAACTGTGTACTTGAAGAGGTACGTACACCCGTTGGCGTGTGCAAGACACGTGCCCTACTTTAAAAAAAAAAAAAAACTTGTACAAACTCACTTATTCTTATCTTCAGCTACACACACACACACTCTCTCTCTCTCTCTTTCTCTTATCTTCATCCATTCTCTCTCTCACAAACACACACTCTCTCACACACAATAACTGGTTGAATCTCTGGCAATAGGAAAAAGGTGCTTTGTCACCAGCCATTTTTTTTTTTGTTTAATTATTTATGCTTTGATGGTAGTGGTTGTGGAGTGGTTGTTGTTTTTTGGTTTTTCTTTTATTTTCTATTTAAAAGATTGAAAAGAATTAGTGAATTATTTTAGTTTATTTAACTATTTTAATTATTTATGCTTTGGTGATGGTGGTTATGTTGGTTGTGGTTGTGGTAGAAGTGGTGGTGGTGGCAGCACGGTTGGACATATTGGCAGAAAGAGAGAAGGAAAAATTAAGGAGCAGTATGTTAGATCCAAGAAGCCTAAGAAGAGGGTGATTAAGCATCTGCCATGCTTGATTTATTTATTTATTTTTAATTCAAACAGGGTCATCCCTGTGATTTTATTGCATCAAAACTCAAAAAATAGTACAAAGTGACACCAAGAAAGTTATCAACCCCTTGATGTGAATACAAAAATTCGCTCAAAAATCAAACAACTCAACATCGAATATAAGGAAATCCTAATTGGTCTAATCATATCAATTCCCTAAGGCATAGGAACTTCTCAGGAGAAAAGAAAAGCACTGGCTTCACACAATAAGCCCCTAGATTTGCAAGTATATCCAGCACCTAATTCCCTTCTCGTAAGACGTGTGACACCGGCCCTAATCTTGTCAATCATGCATCTAGCCTTCTGTAGCTTATGACATACAAACCAAGGAGCCGTCTCCTTATTCTACAGCAGCTGGATCGAGAGGAGGGAATCCATCTGAATCCATAAGCTTGTCCACCCTTTCTCAAAAATATCCAAGCCTTTTGAGCAGTGCCCGAAGCTCCGCTGTTAACACATCCCATTTACCATAAGGCTGGGCAAATGCCAGCAAAAGGCGACCTCCCTCGTCTCTAAAAACTCCTCTTCCACCAGCAACACCATCTCTCTGAACACTCAGGTCCACATTAAGCTTAATGTAGCAAGTACCTGGCGAAACCCACTTAACAAGCCTAATAGAACTCCCCCTCCACTTTATTGGATAATGGAAAAAAGCCACGTATTCTTATCCTCTTTCCATTGATTCATGCTAAGCAGCCCCACGTGGTGCAATTGTGATATCATACGGTCAATCCTTTCAATAATATTAACAGCCATGTATCTAGTACCCCTATGTTTAGTTGAATTCCTCTCAATCCAAATCGACCATGTAATAAGCATCGAAATCAAAGTTCACACATGACCTTTACCATGATATCTACTAGAGAGCAACCAACACAAAAGTTTCCCCTTGATTGAATTAACTTGGCTGTTTGCAACATTAAAAAGCTGTTCAAAGTAAGACCAAACTTGCCCCACAACAGAGATGTGCAAAAAGATATGTTCCCTTGTTTCAAACGTTGCACAACACTAGCGTTTAGACACAATTTGGAATCCTTTTTCCTCCAATTTACTATCCACTGGAATCCAGCCCGAGATGACTCGCAATGGCAAAAAAAAAATATGATACCTTTTGAGGGATGCTTATGTCCCAAATAAGAGATAGAACCTCCACTTCTAATTAATTGCCACGCACTAGATAACGTAAACTTACCTAACAGCGACGGCACCTAGATTGGCCTATCTTCCGTTACAATTTTGAATTTAATGCTGCTAATTTGTAATGCTATATCAGAGGAAAGCAAAGCTTTTGATCGCTTCATGTCCCATTTCCCTTGAGCATAAAACTCGTTCACTTCATGCTTGATTTATTTATTTATTTTTTTGTCAAATGATTTTATTAAAAGAAAAGAGTTGCACATGCTTGAGTTTTATAGATCTTCTACTTGCCTTTGCTTTCACATATGGCTGATAGGTAATAAGAGAAGAATGACTTTTTTAGACTTTTTTCCTTCCCCTAATTTGGAGAATGAAATATTTGTGTGATTGTGGAGAATTTAAACAAAAAATTACAAAAGATAAAAGAAGCAAAAAAATTATGAAAATATTGTTTGCAGTTGCGAACGTTCCCATTCAAAGTTGTGAACATTTCGATTAAAGTTGTGAACGTATAGTTTATAGTTGTAAACATGTCGTTATAAGTTGTAAACATAAAGTATTAAAAATGTAAACATGTAATGTGAAATATATAAATAATTAAAAATTATGAACATATAGTGTAAAATTTGTGAATGAATAAAAAGTTGTGAACATGTAATATAAAGATTGCGAATTTATAAAAATTGTGAATATATAATATAAAAGTTGTGGCCGTTATAAAAGCTGTAAACATATAATATTAAAATTATGAACATGTATCTGTAAATAATTAAAAAATATTGAAATAACTAAAAAATATTTAAATTGTGAACATATAATATAAATTTTAAATAAATAAAAATTGTGAATATATAGTATAAAAATTGTGAATGTATGAAATATAGTATTTTTAACAATAATTTTTTAATTTTATAAAATTTAAAAATAAAATGTAAAACAAATGAAATTAAACTAAAAAAATTCTAAAACTTTTCTATCCTTTTTTCTTTCGTTGTCAGCAACAGCTATCTTACAACTTTTGGTCAACAAAAACTTGTATTGCACGTGTCCTAACCAACTTTTGACCCCAAAAAAAAAGTTGTGAACTAAGCGCGTGTCTTTCATGCACACGAGGGTGCACGTAGTTGGCGGGTGCACTTTCTTAAGGTGCACCATATATAGACTGGAAAATTGTCGGAAGCATTGGATTTGGATCCTTTTGAAATTTTATTTTAATATTTTAATACTGTAGTTTAATTTTTTTATTTCACTTAAAAATTTAAGATTCATTTTCCTATGATATAAAATTTAAAGACGAAAAGATTAGTTGAAATGTGGTTAAAATATTAAAACCAATATTAATTAATACTTGATCCAACATTATTGGATTACTTTTTGTCGCAAAGATTTACAGAAAGAACTGACATATTTTTTGAACGAATGTTTTGTACACATAATTTCTTTTTTATATAAGGGCCAAACTATCAAATACATTACTACTAATTACCTAAATCTCTTCTAATTAATTTATGAAAATCAATCATACATAAAAACTAAAGACAAACCATTTTCATAATCATAGCCTCTATCATTATGCTCTCTTTTTTCATAATCATAGCCTCTATCATAAAAACTAAAGACAAAGTCCCCAATAAAGTTTTAGCTTTGCCCACTTTCCCTTATCACATCAAACCTTGCCAAGCAATTCATTGTATTTAATGACATTTTGCCATTTTTAGCTTTTTATTTATTTATTGGACAATTTAATTATACTTTTATGCTAATATTTATTTAATTTAATATTTAACACAAAATTTATACAATAGACTACTTTTATTTTCAATTTTATATTCTAGAAAGTTTGTTCATCTAAAATATATATGCATTAATTTAAGCAGAGAAGATTGGATGTTATTTAAAATGTGTATAAATATATCAAAAAAGCAGATATTAACTTAAATCTTATTTTTCTCTTTAATCTTGTGGGTAAGAGAAAAAGTTTAGCAATACACTATTTTGTATATTTGTCATATTTTGAAATTAAAATTTTTAATTTTCTATTTGATTGTAGATTTTTGTGAATAATTCTATTAATTTATTTTATTTACTTATTTTTACTTTAATAAATAGATATTGTAGGGGCAAATATTTTAAGAGGGAGAGGGGGTAAGATATTAGACAATTTTCGCAATTAAAAAATTATCAAATAAATCATAAAGTTCACTTAAGCAATATATCAAACACTACTCAATCAATAATGACAAATAAAGTAAAGTAGAGATAAGAAAGAGAATGACAAACGATTTTTAGGTGGTTTGGCCTTTCCCTCATCCACCGCCTAAGGATGCTCCCCTTAGTACTTCAATCAACTCCATTATAGTGCTTCTTTGAAGCTTGGTACAGCACAAACTGAGTATTATAACTCTTTGAATCCAAATTTCAAAGAACCCAAGAGACACTCTATATAGAATTTCTTCACACTCTTCTCAAGCTCAATATGTTTATCTCACAAGATTTTCTAGCTCAAAGAATGTGTATGTATCAAGAATTTGAAGGAATAGGTGATAAAAGTGATATAGCTTCTCACAAGTAGATATGAAAATTAAAAGCTTTTGAATGCTTAAAGATATCACAATAATAGCTCAATTAGGATTCTCAGCAATGAATGATGAATAAAGATTTTGCAAGTTTAGATTGTTGCATTTACTTGTTTGGAGGATGTATTTAAAGAAATTTTAGAATTAGGGCTTCGGTAGGTGAAGATGAGAGAGAAAAATGGGACTGAATAGTAATATGGCCAGTGCATTTATTGCAGTAGAACGTTCGGCCGATCGACTGACTTGCCCCTTTGCTTTACTAACTTGACCAGATACCTCAACCGTTTGACCAACTAGGGGTGTAGCTAAGCCCTCAAGGTTTCTGGTTAGGTCTAGCGATCCTCATTCTCAACCAGTTGACCGACTGAGGGGGTCTGGCTGAACCAGAAGTTTGGAAACAAAGCCAAACAAGCCTAAAATTATTTAAAGTCAATTTTAACTCATTTTCACAATACCATATCTGCTCTAAACAAGTTTTAAAAGATCAATTGAAGCTTAAAATCATTCCAAAACATGTGTTTGAAGAATTTCATATATTTCATGTAATCAAATCAAGTTTTGCATTTGTAAATCAATGTTCATAAGGTTTTAAAAATGAAGATGAGATGCTTGAGCTATTATGCATGAATCTAAGGCTATTCGCAAGCATTACATTCGGTACCCCTTATGACACCTTGGCTCTACCTTATGGCTTCTCATATTCTTCTTCTTCATGCTTGAGCTCTTTGATAGATGAATCTTCCATATAGTCAAGCTCAAAGCTAAACATATTCTCTTATCTTCCAAGCACCTATCTTATGATATTCATTTGAAGCTCACAAGATTCTTTTTAGTAAATTAATCATAATTTTTATCATCACAATCAATATAATAATGAGTATTTAGCCAACAATCTCCTTCTTTTTTATGATGACAAAATTATCATTGAAAGTTTGGAGTTCAAAATTTTTGACTCGCCCTTAATGTAAGCACATATTATCGAAAAGCATATTATGGGGAATACTCCCCTTATTAACTTTAATTTATGCACTCATCATAACATTCATATTCATCATCATAGACACCTAAACATCATAAATCATAAACACATAAACATTATAACCATCACAAACTTTCATCAACACATCATAACTCATAACTATCAACACACTTTTCTTTCTACCCTTTTTGGCATCATCAAAATCAATAAGATCTTAAGGAGAGAAAAAAATAATTTATAGCCTGAAGCAAAAAGTGTTAGCAATTCAAGGTATGATCCAAAATGACAACTTAAACTATCATCAAGAGTGACAAATTAAACTATTATCAAAGTAAACCATTAGTTGTTCCAAATAGTAAAGTAATGAAAGTAATTCGTGTTAAAGAAGGTTAAAAGAAGTGCATGAAAAGCTTTATGAAAAAGGCCATGGTGAACTCAAGGAGTATAACCTTCAGGAAGTGTTTCGTTACATTCGAGTGCATCCCTACAATCTCAGAATCAATGTGCTTCATCCATTCTGAGAGGTCCACCCACTGCGTATTCTATCCACTTATTATAGCCTTGATCTTACCCATTCCTGTATTCAAAGCTTGCAGTTGAGTAAGGATTTGAACTATGATTGATGGGTCTTCTTCTTAAGCCATAGAACTGGAGCCTGCAACTTTTCGCATCATAGCATGTCTTTGATCTTCAATATGTGCCTTTGCCCATGATTGTCTCAAGACTTTCCTGAGTGTAACATCATCAAGAGCCATATCTTCTTCTGAAGAACTCACTTCCATAGGGATCATGCCTGGAGTATGCATATCAACCCCTCTTTCTCTATCTTGCTCCTTTCTCTCTACCTCATCTAAGGCCTCTTCAACTTTATCTATATGATGAGCCTCAGGTCCAAAAATTGGTCTTCTAAAAGTGGATCCATTCCTAACCATTTGCTTAATTAACTCATTAATATCATTGGGCAAATTTCTATAAGTTTTCACGGTTTGTTGGTACTCCATTATACCAACAAAAGCCCATGAAATTCACATATTGCATATCAAAGTTCCAAGCAAATTTCTTAACCGGTTCTTTGGATTTGATTTTGAAGTGATAAAAGATGTACATGAGTGACATGCCATATCCAGGGGTTGTTGTCTTACTACTACCTTTCCCACTAATGTGAAACATATGTTGTAAAATAAAAACTGGTAAGGCAATCTTAACTCCGTTAGGAAGGCTATAGTATATGCATCCATAACAGGGATTTTTCCATTGTTTATGTTCCTAGGAAGCAAGACTTCATTAATAACCTTAAAAGCAATTCTTTTACTGAAATCCACATCTTTCAACAATGGAAGAATCAAATTTGGGTCTTTTGGGCCTACATTATTCCATATATAATCAATAACCTTACTCGGTATACTAGCCTCTTTAATCTCTTCAGGCCAACTTTGGCTATTATAATGTCCTTCCTCTTCAACGGGTGACCCAAAAATCACTTTTAGTTTCTTCCCAGTTAGCACAAAATTCTTTTCGCATACAGTTGGTTTGAGTTCAAGCTTAGGGCTTCTATTATGAATCTCAAGATTTTCATAAAATTCCCTAACCGTGTTAACTTTATCATCACAATGCAAGTGCAAGAACATATAGCAATCTTGACCATTAAATAATTGAAGCACATTTGTACCACCAAAATCTTAGTCAACGAGAAATTTACCAAAGAACATCGACTGCCTTTCTTGAATTTTGGAGACGGATGGAGATGGTGATTGAGTCCTTACCCTCTTTCCTCTTCTACATTTATGACCTCTCCTCTTTAGATTCACCATGATCTTGTGTTATTTTTTAAAAAATAAATTGGTAGAAACTTGTTTTTTTTATATGGGTTTGATGATTTTGGAAGAAAATTTCAAGAATTTTAATTGAAAATTGAAGATTTTGAAGTGGGTTTGAGAAAAGAGTTGGGTTAGGGTTAGAGAAATTTGGGAGAAATATGAGATTTTGGGTTAAAAGCCCTTATTTTAGCCTCACTGGGTTCAGTCGATCGATCAGCTGGGTTCCGGCTAGGTTAGAAAGTTTAAAAAAATTTCCTTGGTCAGCCGAATGCCCTTAGTCAACCAGTTAGGTCAGAATATGCAAAAATTCAGTTTTCAACATGTCCAAGCCACAAACATACATATAAGCATATTTTAGCCACAATATATCATTCCAATCTTTCCTCTAATCTTAAAAATTGTTCCTCATGCAGAGGTTTAATAAAAATATCCACAACTTGATGCACAGTATTAACAAATTCAAGCACAATATCACTTTTTGCACATGATCTCTAATAAAATGATGTCTAATTTTAATATGCTTAGCTTTAGAGTGTTGAATGGGATTCTTGGTGAGATTTATGGCACTAGTATTATCACAATAAATGGGAACATGATCATAATGCATATTATAATCAAGTAAATTTTGTTTCATCTATAAATTTGAGCTACACAACTACCTGTAGCAGTATATTCAGCTCTGTAGTAGAAATTGCAACACTATTTTATTTACTACATGACCAAGATACTAAGGAAGGTTCTAAAAATTGGCAAGTTCCGCAAGTACTTTTACGATCTATTTTACATCCAGCATAATCAATATCAGAAAAGCCACATAAGTCAAATGAAGTTCCTTTAGCATACCATAGTCCTAATTTGCAAGTTCTTTAAGATATCTTATGATTCTTTTAACAACAACTAGATGTGTTTCCTTAGGATTAGATTGAAATTCAGCACATAAACACACAGTAAACATAATAGCGGGCCTTGAGGCCATTAAGTAAAGTAGTCTACCGATCATACCTCTATATTTTTTCTCATCTATTGGCTTACCCTTTTCGTCCTTTTCTAGCTTTATTGAGGGACTCATTAGGGTTCCAATCTCCTTAGCATCCTCAAGTCCAAACTTCTTGACGATTTCTTTTGTGTACTTGGCTTGGTTGATAAAGATACCTTTCTTTGTTTGCTTGATTTGAAGTCCGAAGAAGAAAGTCAATTCTTCTATCATGCTCATTTTCAACCCCCTATGCATACACTTTGAGAAACTCTTACACAAAGTAACGTTAGTGGCATTAAAAATTATAACATCCACATAGATTTGTATAAGTAAAATATCTTTTCTTTCCTTTTTAATAAAAAAAGTGGAGTCAAGTTTTCCTCTTTCAAAATCATTTTCAACAAGACATCCACTAAATCTTTCACGCCAAGCTCTAGAAGCATGTTCTAAACCATATAAAGCCTTTTTCTAGTTTGAAAACATGGTTTGAAAAACAAGGATCTTCAAAATTGAGAGGTTGTTCAACATATGCCTCCTCTTCAATAAAACCATTTAGAAAGACACTCTTGACATCAATTTGATAAAGTTTGAAATTCATGTAGCAAGCAAATACGAGTAACCTGCGAATGGACTCAAGTCTAACTATGGGGGCATAAGTCTCATCATAGTCAATGCCTTATTCTTGATTATACCCTTGAGCTACAAGTCTAGCCTTGTTCCTAGTTACTGCATCGGCTTCATCTAATTTGTTTCTAATTACCCACTTAATTCTGATCACCGGGTGATCTCTAGGTCTTTCAACTAATTTCCAAACTTTGTTTCTAGCAAATTGATTTAATTCCTCTTGCATAGCTATGATCCAATTCTTCTCAAATAAAGCCTCTTTAACATTCTTAGGTTCTATATGAGAAATGAATGCATAATGTTCACAAAAAGCATGGATGTTACGCCTAGTTTTTATGTCTTCAGATGGATCACCAAGGATTTGGTCTTGAGGGTGATTTCGTACGAACTTCCAACTCTTTGGCATGTCTTCATGAATCTCCTTCTTTTCCATGGTATTTTGGTTTATGCATTGTCCGTCAACATACTTGGCTTGAGACTCCTCTTCTTGATGTGCATCTTCTTGTTTTGTTGAAATTTCTTTGTCTTTTGGGGGTTGATCTTCAAGTGTAGCCTTTTCCAAAAGAGAAGCTATATCATCAACTTCCTTTCTCGGCTCAAATGGGTTAGTCTCATCAAATGTAACATGTATTGATTCTTCCATAACAAAAGTTCTTTTATTATAAACTCTATAAGCTTTGCTCTTAGTAGAATATCCTAAAAATATGCTTTCATCTGATTTAGCATCATTTTCTCAAATGATCTTTAGTGTTCAAGATAAAACACTTGCAACCAAACGCTTTGAAATATGAAATTTAGAGGTTTTGTCATGCAAAAGTTCATAGGAGTTTTGTTCAAAATAGGTCTAATTAAAACTCTATTTTACACATAACATGCGGTGTTTATGGCTTCAATCAAAAAATATGTTGGCAAGTTGTGTTCTTTTAACATGGATCTTACCTTTTCTTGTAGTGTACGATTTTTTCCTCTCTACTACACCACTTTGTTAAGGAGTTCGAGGGGCCAAAAAGTTGTGCTCAATGTCATGCTTATCACAAAAATGCATAAAATGAGTGTTTACATATTCTATGCCATTATCACTAAGAATATAAGTTATAAAATAACTTTTTTTTTCATTTTGAACTTTTCTACATAATCTTACAAATTTATTGAAGGCATCATTTTTATGTGCAAAAAACATGACTCATGTAAACCTAGTGTAGTGATGTATGTCTTTGAGTGCAAGCTCTATAGACCTGCAAGTGCACGGATCGATGCAGTGTAGTGTGTGCGAGAACAGGTGTCGAACCACAGGGAGGCTATATTGTGAGATGGATTCTACGTGTGTGTTCTAGAATGTACCTAAAAATAAGAAATCCAAACTATCTATTTTTGAGATTTTGGATTTTTGAATGGTCAGGGGCTCTAACTAAAACGAATTAAACTAAACTATGGAATTGGGAAAAATGGGGGACAAGTTAATCTAAAGGAACTAACAAATGTAAAGGTGTTAGGGTGACTTCAACTTATGAATGGGTGATTCTATACTTAATTGCTATGGGATTAAAGAACGATGGCTTACTTTAGTGATTGCTCTTAACTAGGTTGCTAAATTAGTGTCTTAATTTTCCCCTAGGACTCGGTACGGGTCCGTCCCTAGGCGGCGCCTCCTAGAGCTATGGCACGGTCTTTATGATCTAGGGCCTTAAGAATGACTAACTAGCTTTCTAGGTGACTTACAATGAACCTACCCTAGTACCTAAATCATTGGCTGGATTTAAAGCCAAGACCTTGTGTTGCTAAGGTCGACTAAACCTATCCTGAAACCTATTGGCTAGATTTGAAGCCAAAGGAGACTCGGCCTAGGCTAGCCCTAAATTATGCTTCGTCATTCTAAGGTCACAAAAGCAGGATTTAACCTATTAACACATTCATACATGTTCTAATCCAAGGTGTTCGCGAATAAAGGGACCTATTCAACTACCAAACATCGTCATGCTCGGATTACACCATTAGAAGCAATTAACAACCAACATGTATGCGTTATTGAAGTCATATTCACTACTAGGCATGCAAATATACACATAGACATGAATAAAAGCATTACCCATTTCATAGCATCCACATATAAACATATAGACATGATTATAGCATGGATTAGATGTGTTTAGTAATAAATAGACTTCAATTTATACACACGTTACTCATTTAGACATTTAATCAAACACTTAGACATGAATGAGAAAATAAGCATTTGAACAAGAAAATCAAACATGTATATATAATCAGCCATTTAATCCCATATCATGAGAGTATATAGCTAACCCATTATATAAGTAAAATCACCCTACACAAGTCTACTCAATCATAATAAAAGATAGAATGAAAGAGAGTTTATGAAGCTTCCTTTTCATCCTAGCTAATCTTGTACAAAGCTCTTGAGCAAACTTGAATCCAAATGTTGAAACCCTCTAAATTCTCTTGCTCCAAAGTAATGAAATATGTGAGAGAGTGTGTGTGTTATAGGTGAAGACTAGGGTTAAGTATGTGTGTGTGATGGGTAAAAAGATCCTTTCTCAAATTATCAAAAAGCTCTCCAAAAGATCCCCCTTTTTAGTCTAAAAATCGAGCTTTTATATCAACTTTTCATGAATTGCCGGTTGACCGGCTTTGGAGGGGTGGTCGTCCGGCTATTTTTGGCATCTCTCTAGAGTGGCCGGTCAACTGGCTCCTTCTTCTTGGTCGTCCGGCTGGCTTCTTTCCTCCATTCTTTGTCTTTTCGGCCTCCGATCTTCTCCTTTTGGCTCGTACATCTCCCATCTTTATTACCTGTCATTGCCCAATCTCGATCTTAATCCAAAGTTCACCTAAATCATTGAAAACAAGCAATTAGTGTAGCAATTTGTCTCTTAAACTCGATATGTATATTTGTTTACGCTTAAGCCTATTCTTATCAAAAGTACTACACCAATGCATCTTTTTGAGCACTTAATACTTCTTAAACATAGGTAAATTACAATACAAACACACACACAAACACAACACATCATGTAGTTATCCACAACAACAAAGGTATGTCTAGAACCACCTAGGCTTGCCACATCAATTGGTCCGAACAAGTCCATATGCAACAATTGGAAAGCTCTATTAGTTGAAACTTTGTTGATGGATGTGAAGGAAGTTTTGTGTTGTTTTCCTAGTTGACATGCATCACAAACTTTGTTTTTTTCAAATTTGAGTTTTGGCAAATCTTTAACAGGATCATGCTTTGACAAATTATCTAATAAACCCATGCTAGCATGCCCTAATCTTCTATGCCACAACCAAGCATTATCATGCACAACCGATAAGCATTTAACATGTTGTCATACAATTGATCAATTTCAACGGTATACATATTTTCATTTCTTGTAGTAACAAATAACACATTATCATTACCACATTCATGAACAATGCAACTAGAAGATTAAATACCATTTTATGACCTTTATCACATAATTGGCTTATACTAAGTAAATTGAATTTAAGACCCTCTACAGGTAATACATTATGAATAGCAAGAGAATCTTTATACCAATGCTACCTTTGCCAATTATTTTTCCTTTGCTATTGTCTCTAAGGTAACATTTCCACCTTTGGTTTTCTTCAACTTATAGAAAAATGATAAATTCCCTGTCATGTGCTTGGAGAAACCACTATCCAATATCCACTTCTTCTTGCTAGTTTTGCTTACATTGCATACTTATACACATGAAATTTAAGAGCAATTCTTTATTTTGGGTCCCCAACATTTTGGGTCCTTGACGTTAGTATTAATTTTTGGCCTTGACCACCCATTTGGGTCTTTGCCAATGTGGCATGTGTGATCCTCTATCTCAAAGATTCTTATAATAATAATGTATTGAAACATGCCCTTTCTTTTCACAATAAGTACAAGTGATGTTTGACCTTGGTGAAGTGGAGGAAGTGGAGGAAGAAGTTGAAGCCTTAACAAAATAGGTTTTGAAATATTTTTGGTTAATGTTTGGCCTATACCCAATTCCACTTTTGTTAAAAGCTATTTTTTGAGATCCAAGGAGTTTTTAAAAATTCTCCTTGCCATTTGTAAATTTTTGAATAATGCCACTTAGTGCTCATTCCTCCTTTTCAATTCTTTAACTTCTTTTTTGAATTTTACAAAATCTCTGGCATACGAGTCATTTTCTTTTTTCCAAAATTTCAATTTTCTCAATGAGAGAAGCATTTTTATTTTCCAAAATTTCTTTTTCATTAAAAGCAAGTTTTAGTTTTCTATGCATTTGCTTATTTTTTGCTAAGGCTAAAGAGAGATCATCATGTAAATTAGCAAATGCATTCTTTAGTTCATCAAAACTATACTCCTCTTCCTTTTCCTCACTAGATGAATAATAAATAGATAGAGAATGTAAAGATTGTATCTCATCCTTATTGGCTACGAGGCAAAAGTTGGTTACCTTATGTTGCTCTTCCATGTCCTCTTTACTTTTAGAGGTGTCCCAAGTGGCCTTGAGTGCTTTGTCTTCCTTCTTCTTTGCTAGCCTTAGGGAATTCGCTTTTATGTGTCCTGACTTGTTGCAATTGAAGCATTTCAACTCATCATTTTTTGTTTCTTTTGGCCTCTTGAATTCTTTAAATTCTTTTCCCTTCTTCTTCCAATTGGCGTTATTAGAAGATGCTACTTTCTTTATTTTTCTAGACTTCTTGAACTTTTTGAAGTTCTACGCAAGAAGTACAATCTCTTCATCCTCCAGGTCCTCATCATTATCTTCATCTTTACTTGATGTATATTTTGATGCAACAAGTGCTATGAACTTCTTCATCTTCCAATCTTCTTCTTCATGGTCCTTTATCTCAAGCTCCTGAGTCATAAGTGACCCAATAAGCTCATTGAGCTCTAATGTGTTTAGGTCTTTGGCATCCTTGATGGTCATCACCTTTGGTTGCCATGATGATGACAAATTTCTTAGCACCTTCCTCACTTTCTCTACATTTGAATTGTCTTTTCCAAGTGCCTTCAATCTCAACGAATCTAGAAAACATTTGCTCAACACTTTCGTAAGGAAGCATTTTAAACAATTCATATCTGTGTACAAGTATAGCAATTTTAGACTCTTTTAATTGGTTAGTCCTCTCATAGGTCATTCCTAATTGGTCCCAAAGTTCCTTAGCCGAAGTATACCCTATTAACCTAGCAAACTCAGTTGTATTCATGGCATTGAACAAATAATGTAAAGGTTTTTGATTTAATTCAAAGAATTTAATGTTCTTATCATTCCATTCACTCTTGGGTTTAGGAACTCTCCTCTCTCCTATCTCCTTCCATTTTAGTAGGCAATGAAGGTCTATTTTTTACTATCTTCCAAGCCTTATAATCATGTGATTGAATGAATACTTTCATTCTCATTTTCCTAAAGGCATAATTAGTTCCATCAACAGGAGGTGCTTGCTTAACAAAGATACCTTCCATATTTGCCAAATATAATTCTATTAGTTGTTAAACTATAGGTAGAACCCTAGCTCTTGATACCAATTGTAGGTACAAATATCTTAAGAGGGGAGGTGAATTAAGATAGGGGAATTTGGGATTTAACCTAAAACTCATGGGGAAAAATGGCTTTTATTTTATTAAAATATATGACATTTCTGGGGTAAAAGATTCATGCAATTATATTTCAAAGTTGTAAAAGGATAATAGAGATGGCAATGGGGTGGAGTAGGGGCGGGTTATGCTTACTCCTATTCCACACTTGTTAATAAAACTCGTGCCCCTACCTCTATCATTTACCTATACCGAAATAAACTCTTACACTATCCTCCCTGTCCCTTTGGATGGAAAAGACCCTACTAGAGTTTTAGTTAACAAGGTCAATGATATTAGAATTTTTTCAAAAAATACTAATACATAAGAACCAAGAAGGGCTCAAGGTTAAATCAAATAAAGTAATTGCTTTAGGCCCTAAAAAATTTTAGGCCTCAAATTTTAAAATTTTATTATTATAGTTTATATAATTAGAAAAGAATAGTTATCATATTTACTTTTATTTTTAACAAAAAAAATTCAAAAATTAAAAAAATAGGCCTACAATCCATAATAAATTTCATTCTCTGTTCTAATTAGTCAACATTACTCCTATCATTAGTTATTTAGATATTAATAGTGTAGATTTATTTTTAGAATTAAAATTTTTAAGAAAAATATAGATTGTAGAAGATAATAATCTAATTGATATGCTCAATCATATAAAAATACATAATTATTTTGCAAATACTTATATTACCTATAGAATAATTGATGTTAATGATTTTATTAGTTGATGCTTCAGCAAAAAAATGTTTTTGAAAACTAAAATTAATAAAATCTTACTAAGGGCTCATTTGGATTGGCTTTTCTCAACAGCATTTTAGTTAAAACTTTTGAAAAAAGGTGCTCTTTTAAGAAGCAAAAAGTTCTGGTTTTCGGAGAAAGCTGAATTAAGTTTTCTCTTTTTTGAGTTTTACCTTTTTTTAATCCAAATACTTATTGCAAAAAGATGTGCTTTTTTGAGGAAAAAATTTCTTTTCTATGAAAAACAACCAATCCAAACAGGCCCTAAGACAAACAAAGATTAATCTGATTGGTTATAATATCAATTTGAGAAATATTAGAATAGGTTGATTATAAAAATTTAATTAGTAACTTTGTATTTAAAAAAGTTAGAAAGATAAATTTTAAGTAAAATTCATTAAAGGCCTTATCTTGAATGTTGGCTTTAGGCCCCCAAATGTATTGAGCCAACCCTAATAAGAACATATTCAAAATAGGGATAAGAACGTATTAAAAATAGATTAACTTTTACAACTAAACCAAAAAAAAAATTTTAATTATATAAAGTTTATATTAAAATATATAAAAATATGTTAGAAATATATATAAAATGATATAATATTTAGATTAAAAATATATAAGAACATATAAAATATAACAAATGCAGGTATAATAGTGGGGTAGGGCGGAGTGGGGTGGATAAACCCGTACCCTTATTTGCCCCTACACCGGGATAAGGGAAGAAAACCCTGTGTGTCCCACCCCACCCGTATCAGGGTTTCTTTTTTTTCAAAAATCCTGTCCATACTCCTGCAAAGCAGAGCGGGGCGAGGTACTATTACCATTCCTAAAGGATAGTTTTGAAACACATTCTGTTTCTCTTTCCATAAAAGAGAAAGAGGAGAGTAGCATGACAAGCTCTACGAATTGGTTTTAGGAACAGTGCTGCCCTGGCAAGCAAAAGAATAATACCAAACAAAGCAAAAATCATGAGCAATCTAATAATGAAGATGATGGATAAAAATTTCTTCGTCGTTTATGCATAACACAGAGTATTTTGCCAACCATATCCCTCTTCAGATAAAATTATTTTGAGTGAGAATAAAATTATTAACACAGAAGATGGATAGTTTTATTTGTTATTTTCCCCCACTGCCACCACCAGTATCGTCATCATCACTATTGCCACCGCTATTGCCACCACTATCCCTTCTTCTCTCTCGACACCAACAAATGCAACAACACTTTATTTTTATTTATGTATTGAAAAAGGCTGTGCAAGGCATGGCTATTGCTCAATGCTACTAACATAAAATATTTATTATAAGTAAAATTTTGACACAATAAAAATAAATAAATAAATAAAAATTACATCTTAATTTGCATGTTCATACTGCAGCTCAAAATGAAGCCCATGATCATTATTTATCCACCAGCTTAACACGCCAAACACCAAATGAAGCCCATAAGCTATCCGCAGTATCACTTATTCATTGCTTTACTTGTTCAAGAAAATGAGTGTTTTACAATACCTAGAAGGCTTGGAAGGGTTTTTGTTGAAAATTCTCATTGTATGGAAACCTAATCCCTAAACTGATTGATTGTTTTTTTTTCTTGTGGTACAAATTGGCCATATTGGGTGGAGGCAAATTAGGGGACATCACGGTGAAGAGAAAGAAAACCGTCAAAAAATTTTCAACAATTCGATCTTGTCAATAACAGAGAATGAGAAAAAGGGAGAGGAGGGAGGAACGGATGAAAGAGAAAAAGATAAGCAATTTCATCTACATAACTATATACCAAATTCAAATCAACTTATAGTAATCCTGTAAAAAATGATATGATATAAGTCAATACATCAAAAAATAAGAGTAATGGCCAAAATAACAAATAGCATATAAAATGCTTTTCCTAGCTAAAGATTTTAAATGTTCAATTACAAAACACAAATACAAAAACAAAATAAGATACTACAACAATTGAATAATTATCAAAACCTAGAACATCTCATGAATCAAAAGGAAAAGGCAAAACTAACTTTACACCAACAAGAGGACATATGTTAAAGCAAAATAGCAGATAAACATGTTAAGAATGCTTCAAGATTATTCTCTCAATACTCCCAATAAGACTGCACACAGTAGACCAGAAAATAACCCGAAGTCAGCCCGACCCTTCCCAACCTAGAGAATAGTAGAACTTGATCTCTAAGCTGCCATCTTACAGAAAAATTAGACCCAGTAGCACATGCATTTTTTTGTGTCTCAGAAAAAAGTTAATGCAGGCACAACTAAAGAAAAAATAAAATAAAATAAAATAAACTCAAGAAAATGAGAAATCACAGAAATGTGACACAAGCATTTAATAGTAAAGATTACTAACTTGAAAAATCAACCCACAAAATAGACATGCAAGTAAAGAAAACAAAATATATTCAACAAACAAGAAAAAAAATAGCAAAAAAAGTCAACTAAAGAGATTTAAGTGTAGCATTTTTCTACATTGTTCAAGTAAACTCCATATTTTTCACAAATCAAGCTGTTAAAAAGCCATGCAAAAACCAAAAGCACCAAAAGAAAAGCCATATATGAAAAAAAGGAAAGAATAAGTTTTACCTTAAAATGGTCAAAGCTGTGACAGCTGATAAACAACCAAGTTTCATAGTTCCTACAAGCAACAAAAAAGGAAACAATAAAAAAAATTGAAGAAAAAAAGATGAGCAAAAGCATCCCCCCCCTCCCCACACACACACACATATATGCATATACATAATAAACAGAAGTAAAAATGGTTTAACAAAATACACCTAAAAATGGCCCAGCAAAATCTTATAACAATAGATCAGATCCTTCAGTCTAAAAGAGTTGTTTCAGATCCGTGTTTATTCACAATAGATAGACAGATTGGGGGTGAGTTTATGTTGGGAGGAAAGAAGAGAGAAAGAGAAAAGAAAGATGAGCAAAGGGGAAAAAACCACTAGAAGAAAAAGAGAAGAGGAAAAAACTAAATGAAAATATGAAAAAATGACTCTTTTGTCCTAATGCACGAAAACACAGTTGAACATTATGCAGGCAACCCATTTTCTTTTTTACTTTAGTAGAGATGTATTAAAAAAAAAAAGTCATTATCCTTTTCCTTTGGAATCTTGTTAAAACTAAAACAATGGGACGAAAGCAACTCTTTTTCAATTTAAGTTCACTTATTGACCAAAAAAAGAAGAGTTTATAAGTTCTCTCTACCTGAAGAAATGCAATTCATTTAAGGCAATTGAGCTCCCTTAAATGATGGTTAAAAGACTAGTTAGACCATGGTTGAGGCCGTGGTCCAATTCCACCGAAAAATTTCCAGCTCACATCTGGAATCCACATCACATATCAACCACACAGAATGTCCACGTTGACTTTGTACAGTAAAAAATTCAATGCGCAATGGTCTACGATGCCTCTTGACAAAAAAAAAAAAAAAAAAAAAAAGGAAAAAGAAAAAGGTCTACAAATGCCTAACCTTTTATGAGACTACAAAACTTTGCTCAAACTATCCCAAATCCAAAGAGAGCCTTTCCCCCTTCGCATTTGCAGTAAAAGAAAAAGAAATATGACAGAAGCAGTAGTTCTATCTGTTACTCTTGAAACCCTTCAAGATTTTGTTGCTTAAAGAAGCAAGATTTTTGTCAGGAGTTAAGGATAAGTTGAGGAAATTCAAGTGCAACTCAATATGATGAAGAGCTTCTTAAAGGATGCAGAAGTAAAAAGTCTTGCTTATAAAATTGAGGATGTCCTCGAGATGTATGCCGTTGAAGTTGCATCCAAGAAAGGGAGGGGAAGGGCATAAAAAGTATTCTCAAAAGATTTGCCTGCATATTAAGTGAAGGTAATGCCCTTAACAAAGTTGGCAAAGAGATTGAGAATGTTAAATCAAAAAATCACAAACCTCAGCACAAGTCGAGAAACTTTATGGAATAAAGGGTTTAAACAAAGTAGATAGCTCAAGAGAAGCAAAACAAAGGCAACTTGGAAACCCCATGAATGGAGACCGCACAGCCTTGGTACCTGAACTTTACAAAGTATGGAAAGAGAAAAAAAGTTTGGTGGTCTTTGATGATATATGGGAAATAGATGATTGGAGGATTCTATACTATGTCTTTCCAAGAATAGAAGCGAATAATAAGATCTTACTATCTATGCACAATGAAGAAGTGGCAAAAATAGGGTTTTTTCCATAAGCCAAGCTTTCTGACAAAAGAAGAGGGTTGAGAATTGCTTCCGAAATTGACATTTACAAAACAAGATAAAAAAAAGGCAAGTCTCCTGACACACAAAATATATGTTTAATTTCTTGAATTTCATATTTGAAACATTCCTTCTATCTCTTAAGTTATAGAAACATCTTATCTATTTTATCATGATTTCGTAAATGTATGAGTATGACTTATTATTGAAACTAGTATTTTTGTATTTCGTGTTTTTCCAAAATTGATTTATTTTTAATAGTGCATGTCAAATTTAGCCGAGTTTATTTATTTTATATAGCATACGATAAATCTTATTATGACTGTTTTCAAATTCATAAATGAATATTCTTTTAATAATATTACTTTGCAATTAAATTTTTAAAGAGAATAACAATATATATTTTTAATAGATAAGACATAATAAAAAATTATAAAAATTAATAGACCATAAGGATAGATAAATATATGGCATAATATATTGTATTTATATTTTTTGAAATTTAACAATAAATAAAAAAGTAGATAATAGAGAATAGATCATGGTATAAGTCAACAGTAAAATAATCACAAATGATGGATGTTATTTAAAGTTTAATTAATTGACAATTAAATTGCTAAGTTAAAAATGATATTGTATATTGATAATAGATATAAAGAAATAGATTGATTAATAAAAAAAGAATAGAAAAATATGACATGAAAGATTAATTGAATCAATGTTTTCGAAATACAGTAAATAATAACGAATAAGATTAATGCATAAGTAAATAAAATAAGGTTAGATTAATTTTAAAAAAAGAATGGATAAGTTTGAGATAAAAATTATTTAATCACTAATTATTTATTTAATAGTAAAATATAGAATAGGTAATAGCTATAGATTAATGCATGAGTTCATAATAAAATAAGGATTCCCACATAAGCACTAAGAGCTTTAGTGTATACTAGTGCATTTTATATTCTGTACTTTACACGATCTTTATTTATTTTTAATAGTAAACAATAAAATTTTTGAAATTTATAAATAAATCTTATTGTAGCATTAACTCATTGACAATTAAACGTCATTTGGCATTAATATTGTATTGTTCTGTTTCTATTCTAAAAGTTGTTGAACCCAAAGTTACAATTGAAAAAAGTTATTTTATTATTGAATTCTTTATTTTTAAAAATTTGTAGCCTTTTAATTTAAACTTTTTTAGTTATTGAATTCCTTAATGTTTTAATTAAGAAATTTTAATTTTTTATTTTTAAGTTTACAAAATTTTAATTTGATATTTGTTTAGTTTTAACTTTTCCAATCTTAAATTTTTGTTTTGTATTTTTTAATTTTAATTGTTATTTATTAATTTTTTTATTTGTTTAACTTTTTATTTTTAAATTTTTAATACTGAATATTCTGTAGAAGTACTAATGTGTTAGAATGGCTTAAAAAAGAAAAGGTTTCATATGTGCCAATCAAGCATTGATGTGACACCTTAAAATGTCTTAAAAGAAAAAAGAAGACATTGCAAGTGATGATGTGACACTTTAGACCTTGAAAATGAATAAGTTTTATATACTACTACTTTCCTTTTCATTTGCATGGGCTTAATTTATTTTTAATAACAAATGTCAGGTGTAGTTATAAAAATTGTTCTTGCATAAAAAATAGTCAGTTAAAATTATTATTTAAAGGTCTATTTATTTATTTATTTACTTATTCATTTAAATTCATTTATCTTTATTTTTTAGAATTTCTAAATTTTTAAATTTTAACATCTAATTTTATTTTTTTAGTATTCTCATATTTGAATCTCTTAATTTTTCGATTCCAAATTTCCTTAATTCTTAAGTTCTATATTAGTTTATTTTAATTTTTTATTTTCTAATTCTTCATATTTTTAGTTTATTAATTTTTAGTTTCTGCTTTTTTAATTAAAATTTTTTTTTTTGAATTTATGCCATTCATGTGACACTTCAAAATGACTTTAAAAAGAAAAAGAGGCACATACACATACATACATACATACATACATACATATATATACACACACATGTATATGTACATACATACAAACAAAATAACCCAACCCTTATTTGATCTTTCGTACATTCTTAGCACCATTTTTCACTTTTATATACACACACGTACATATACATACATACAAACAAAATAACCCACCATTCTTTGATCTTTCGTACATTCTTAGCGCCATTTTTCACTTTTTTCTCATTTGAATAGTATATTAAGTTGGCAATTTTTGGCCTTTCTTCTCAATACTAAAGCGAGCCGAACAAAATGTTAAAACTGACCAAAAAAACATAAATATAAATTAATGGTGAAAAAATTCGCTAGCAAACTATTCCATTCATCAGGGTTCCTTCACTGATAAATTATAAAATCCTTCCACATTATGATTAAATAATTAAAATGCCTGACGGCGACCCTTCTTTCAAGTACTATTAAAAGACTTTAAGAAGCTTTTACTACACAAAGATGAAACATAGGCAAATTGAATTGCTTGTAGATGGTATCATGCCCTCCCTCTACTGTTGTTACCGTTTTTTGGTTTTAATAAAATTTGGGAGAGAAGCATATACGTATGTACGTACATACATACATACATATACATACATATATATATGTATATATATATATATGTTTTGATTTTCTTATTTTTCTGAAATTCGTTATTGATTAATTAAAAGGATGTTTGTCCAAGTAATAATAATATATAGTAGTATAATGAAGATTAATGTAAATTTTGAAAATGTATGGTTTCTAATTAAAGTGAAACAAATAAAGGGGAGTAAAAGTCGTATTAATACGTAACATTCCCAAATTTACACTATAAATATTTGAGAAGCGAGACCTCTGCGTATTTAAGAAGGAGACCTTATCTAAGCCTACAAGCCTTCAATGAATTCAGAATTGCAACTAAAAAAGCTAATAATAATCTCGATAAATAGATTACAATTTATAAATCTTCAAATTTACAAAACATTGTCAATTCTAAAATATTAAAAGAGAAAAATTAATCTAAACTCAGAAAGTGTTCCACGGATCAAGTCAAATGCTAAATTCATATTTCCTTATCAAATAGCTATCCGAGAATCTTATCCCAAGAAGGCTCTATTCCTCCATCTCTGCAAAATACATTGATTAAAAAGAATAAGCATATAATTCAATAAGAGGGGAACTCCCCTAGAAAATACTTTGGAATGAAAATACTTTGGAATCTTATACCCAAAAAAAAATGTTAAGTTAATCATTTTCAAATATCAAACTAATACATGTAGTGTGTCAAACAATAAATAATAGTTTACTTACAATATACTAGTTTCAAAATGAGGCAAAACCTGTGTCAAACACAAAATAACAAAGCGAATTAATTCTTATAGAAATACATAATAAATTGTGATCATGGTATAGCAATACGAGACATCGTTCATTTTGCCCAACCACCAAAGGTGAGTAGGATATCCTTAATAGATAGTGTACTACACAATACAATAACAAATACAACATACAATTTCCACCGGCGCAAGTGTGACAATAATAGGAATACTAGCCAATTTGAATTGCAGCCCAAATGTGATAAGAAAATATAATAAGCCTAAAACTTTCAGAATCTTTCTTCAAAGAGTTTAAGCCTTACAATTTCACTTACAAAGAATAACTTTTCCATGCACTTTCTCAATAATTTTGGGCCCCAACTTTATTTCGCAAACGTCTAACACAACTTTCGTGTGCATAACAAATTTTCTAGTTCTTTTTGTAAAGAATATAAAACTGATTTACTATAGGAAAATATGCATTTAACTTACCGTTTTCACAATAGTTTTAAGCAAAAGTTTCAAAATGCAATTGCCAAAAAATTTAATGGATTTAACTTTAGTAAAAATAACCCTTATAATTTGCAATTGTTACCAGGTAGATAAAAGCATAGTGTAAAGAAACCACAACTCTAACATTGCAACATAGAATTTTGGAGTAAAGAATTCATAGATATAGTTTTACTCTAAAATAATCTTCCAAAGTAAAGGTTGAATATTTTAGTAAGATAAACACATAAACTTAGGGTTTATATTGAAGGAGGAAAGCCCCAACTTTCCTTTATAGCCATATACAGCCATAAACCCAAACTTGGATCTCCAACCAATCACTTTTCACAATTGAAATCAAAAGATAGCTGTAAAGCTAAAGTAGTATAGTATTATCACTGCCACTTTCGACATAGAAAAAATCTCTCTCTATATATATATAAATTAAACCCAAAGGAGTTCAAAAAAAAAGTGTCACATTAACACCCATCTATTTTTCAAGTCATCATAAATTCTATTTTTAATATTATTATATTATTATAAATTTATATATTATAGTATTTAATTACATTTATGTACCACTTCCTAACCTTATCATTGTAATAGAGTTACAAGATATTTAATTATATTTATGCACCACCTATATATTTCTTTTTAATGAGTTTAAAGTAATAAAGTAAAAAAAAACTCATTAATTTAATTAATTTATGCATCATAGTCTAATTAAAAAATAAAAATAAGAATAAAAAAGTACTAGAATTGATTTTATAGATATTTAGAAATAATAAAAAAATACATGAAAACTTAAAAACAATAAAAAAATCACATCTATAAATATTTGAAAAACTAAAAGACACACAGAACCTAAATAAGCCCGTGCAAAGTGTAGGGTATGAAAGCACTAGTACTACCAATATGTTTGGGCCAAGAAACCTTTAGGCTTGAGAAGGGTCTCCATCGTTCTTCATATAGGGCCCAATATGTTGAGCTGTATGTTGAAAACCCCGTGGTCAAAAGCCTGGGTCCCAACATTGCTCTTTACTCCTAGAATGCCATGGTAACAGTTATGGATTAACTTGTCCTAGCCAAAGGATATGTATGAAGAGAGATGCGCGATATCTTGAGAGCGGCAAAGCTAATCACCACAACCAATAGAGGTGCATTTGGATACGGTCGAGAGTTTGAGGGTGTGAAGGACTCCTCCATCTAGAGGTTATAAAAGCATGAATCATTAGGAGAAGAAGGCAGACTGGAAACTCTAAGAAAAGGCCTATCTACTACAGATACATTCCCTTTAAGCCTAATTGGTAACCATTTCCATTTGATAGTGAAGTGATGATTAAGGCACTAACTTAAGCGTTGAAGAATCTTTGGCCAGCAACACACCGGTGTCAAGATTTTTTGCTGCTTACTTATATGAGTAGTAGGAAGTTGGAAAAGCAGTCAAACGATCTATATCTGATCGTACAGAGGAGGGGAGAAGCTCTCAAGGACTATGTAGGAAGGTTTAACAAAGAAAAGGTATCCATACCCCAGTGTAACACGGCCATTGTAGTTTTTGCCTTTCAAAGAAGGCTTTTACCAGACTCGACCCTTTACAAGGAGCTTACAAAATACCCCTTCAAGACCACGAAAAATGCTCTGGTAAACGCGTGGGCACAGATTAAGTAGGAAGATGATGGCACCAACCTTCGCTGGACTTCTCCAAATCACAGAAAGGAGGACCTCAACTCAGGTCACCAATCAAGAAGGCATAAACCCTACCCCCTCAAACCAACGCAAAAGTAAGATCACTGATGGAGATTACGCGATAGAAGATGGGCCTTTTGATCGAAGATTGCAACAAAAAGCAGAGCCCCAGAATATAACCTCTCTACATCCCCATCCAAACTCGTTCATACCCTGAAGACCATGGGAAATGTGGTTAAGTGGCCGGCAAAGTTAAGGTCCCCAGCGGAAGTAAGGGACAGGTCGAAGTGGTGTAAGTTTCATGCAGATCACAGCCATACTACAGAGAAATGTCATGATTTGAAGAAGGAAGTAGCTGAATTGTTAATGAAGAGATATCTGACTGAACTCCTTTTCGACAAAAGGAAGCAGACCCTAACTCGACGAGACGAGAAGTAGAAAGATGAAGATTCGCCCTCGCCAAACCTACCACAGCGGGAACAAACGGTGAATTGCATTATGGGGGGATCGCATATTAGTGGGATTAGTGTCTTCGTAACGAGAAGGCATGCATGATCGGCAGTAAGACACAATCATCATCCCTCTCAACCAATTGACCTTGGCCCAAAAATAGTGATATCATTCTGTAGTTATAAGACCGCCCATTTAAACAACCCATACGATGACGCATTAATCATTGCACTCATGGTGGCCAATTGTTGGGTTTGAAGAATTTTGGTAGACAATAGTAGCTCAACCAATGTTTTGATGCTCGACGCTCTCAGGGAAATGGGGGTTGACGAACATCGCCTTGTGAGGCAATCCACTTCATTAATAGGCTTCAGCAGGGAGCACAAGCATACTATTGGAGAGATATACTTGCCAGTTTTTGTAGAAGGTGTCAACATGAATGTTAGGTTTTTGGTGATAAACTGTCCTTTCCTATATAACATCATATTAGAAAGGTTGTAGATCCACGACATGAAAGCAGTACCAGCCACTTACCATCAAGTCCTCAAGTTTCCAACCAAGTGGGGAATCAGAGAGATAAGGGGGTAATAATCAGACTCTCGTAGCCGCAATGAGGGAGACTTGCCATGACGCCTTGTACCACATAGAAGTGGTTGCTGCACCAACATCAGCCAAAAGAACTAGATGAAGTGCAAATTGACCCTGATGACCCGAGTCACACAGTCCATATTGGATCAAAGATGGAGCCAAGGCTGAGAAGCCAAATGATAGACTTCCTTAGTGGCAACAGGTATTGTTTCGCATGGTCACATACTGATATGGAAGAAATAGACCCTAAGATAATTGTTCACGAACTAAAAGTTAACCCAGCGTTTGCTCCAGTCAAGCAAAAACGTAGGGAATTCACTCCTGAAAGGAATCGTGTTATCAACGATAAGGTTAAAAAATTGGTCGATAAGGGATTTGTCAAGGAGGTACACTACCCAGAATGGTTGGCAAACGTAGTTGTAGTAAGAAAAAAGAATGGTAAGTGGAGGGTTTGCATTGATTTTACATATTTAAATAAGGCATGCCCTAAGGATTCTTTTCCGATCCTACACATTGATATGATGGTAGATGCGACTACTAGGTATAAACTTCTTAGTTTTATGGATGCATTCTCTGGATACAACCAAATTTTAATGCACCCAGGCGACCAGGAAAAAACATCGTTCATCACTAAACGTGGCACTTATTGCTACAAAGTCATGGGTTTTGGCCTCAAGAATGCTAGTGCGACCTGCCAACATCTCGTCAACAAGATGTTCGCTGATCAACTGGGGTGCACCATGGAGGTGTACATTAATGACATGTTGGTAAAATCCTTGGCAACCGAACAACACATCAACCATCTACAACAAGCCTTTAATGTCTTGAAAAAATACATCATGAAGCTAAACCCTACCAAGTGGTCATTTGGAGTCAAGTCCGAAAAATTCCTTGGATACCTAGTTACACAACGAGGGATCAAGGCATATCCTGATCAAATAAGGGTCATCCTTAACATCCCATCCCCAAAGAACGTTCAAGAAGTAATGAAGCTCACGGGCAAGATCGCGGCTCTCAGTAAGTTCATTTCAAAGTCATTAGAAAAGTGTTGCTCGTTCTTTAGCGTACTTCAGAAAAATGAGGACTTCGTATGAACGGATAAATACGAAAAAGCCTTGCAGGAGTTGAAAATATACTTGGTTAACCCGCCACTGTTGTCTAAACCAAAAGATGGGGAAACTTTGTTTATCTTTTGGCAGTTTCAAGGGCTGTTGTTAGTACTGTGTTAGTTCGAGAAGAGGGCAAGAAGCAATTCCCTGTGTACTATACCAGTAAAGTCTTGCTTGGCGCAGAAACCAGATACAACCAATTGGAGAAGCTAGCCCTAGCTCTTGTTACAGCTGCCCATAAGTTGAGGCCATATTTCCAAGGTCACCCTATCGTGGTAGTAACCATTTTTCCTTTAAAGGAAATTTTACACAAGCCCGAATTATCCGGCTGCCTCACTAGGTGGGCCGTTGAGCTAAGCGAATATGACATCACATTCCGGCAAAAGACCGCGATGATGTCCCAGGTCATAGCAAATTTCATAGCAGAATTTACACCAAATACGCAGTCGAACGTAGAAAAGTAAACGCTCTGCCTCACCAAGGGTTCGGAGCTTAGGAGATGGGTACTTTTTGTACATGGAGCGAGTAATGCAAAAGGCAATGGGCTCAGAATAGTGTTGCAATCTCCCGAGAGGGACATGATTGAGCAGTTTATGAGATATGGGTTTAAGGCCATAAATAATGAAGATGAGTATGAAGCCCTGTTAGCAGGCTTAACACTGGCCAAGGGAATGAACGTCAAACACATCACAGTAAATAACAACTCTCAATTGGTTGTGAATCAAATTTTAGGGACCTACCAAGCAAAAGGCAAAAGAATGGTGGCTTATCTTGCAGCCGTTAAAGAGTTATCAACTTCGTTTGAGGAAATTGGAGTAAAGTAGGTAAACCGCAATGACAATTGCCATGCAGATGCCTTAGCAAACTTAGGAGCGACAATGCAGTCCACAATCTCTAAAGTTATCCCAGTGATATACCTACAATGGCCCGTATTTAGGAAAGAACAAGCTTTCGAGATCACATGTGTAGATAGCGAGCCGAATTGGATGACTCTAATTGTCTAATACCTTAAGAACGATGTTGTCCCACAGGATCGTGTAGAAGCAAGGAAGCTCAAGACCAAGGCAGCCCGGTTCTGCATCATTGATGGAAATTTGTACAAGAGATCTTACCTGGGACCTTACCTATGGTGTGTAGGTCTGGAGGAGGCCATCTGCCTTAGCTGAGCTGTATGAAGGGTAGTGTGGGGATCATGCGGGGGTAAGAGGTCTAGCCAATCGAGCCCATACTGCCGGTTATTATTGGCCTACCATGCGATTTAACGCACTCAGCTACGTGAAGAAATGTGACAATTGTCAAAGATTTGCTCAAATCCCACGCCAACCAACCAATCTGTTGACGTTTGTTACCTCTCCATAGCCGTTCATGAAGTGGGGAATGGATATCGTTGGAAAACTGCCGACTGTGCTGGGGCAGAAAGTATATATGCTAGCAGCTACGGATTATTTCTCCAAGTGGATAGAGGCCAGATCATATCATCAAGTTCGAGACATGGAAGTCAAGAACTTCGTGTGGAAAAACATAATATGCCGATTTGGAGTTCCTCAAGAGATCGTCACGGATAACAGCGCTCAATTTATTAGTTAGAATTTTGAAGATTACTGTAAAGAATGTAAGATTAGGCTCATATTTTCTACTCTAAGGCACTCTCCAACCAATGGATTGGCCAAGTCATCCAACAAAACCATAATTTCTACTTTGAAGAAAAGGTTGGAGAGCGCCAAAGGGCGATGGGCGGAGGAACTCCCAGGAGTGTTATGGTCCTATCAAACCATGGCTAGGACCTCCACTGGGGAGACACCGTTGATGCTTCTCTTCACTAATTAAGCACTAAGCCTTAATTAAAAACCTGCAAGTGCATAGGTCATGTAGTCTAATGTGCAAAAGCAGGGTTGATCCCTTAAGGAGGCAGGAAATGAGGAATGAAAGTTAAGTATGTGTCCTAGAAAGCTAAAAAGAGAACAAGCTAAACTAAGAATTCTTTTTGGTTGTTTTAGATGTGAAAGGAGCTCAAAGTAAATTAAACCATTCTAAACAAACTAAATAAAATAAAGGTAAGAGAGAACAAGCAAGTAAAAAGGGAATTAACACAAGAAATAGGGCAATGGGTGAAATATGCTTAACTATGGGTGATTTGGGTACTAACTTTGCTATGGGATTAACTTTGATGGTTTGCTCTAAGACGGGTGTTCTAAGCTAGGAATCTAATCAATCTCTCCTACAATCCCTTGACTCAGTGTGGGTTTATCCCTAGGTGCTAGCTACCAAGAAGTATAGCGTGGTCCTTATGAACTAGGGCACGGATTAGCTAATTACGTTCCTAGGTGATGATAATTGGTCTTACGCTAGGTTCTAACTCATTAGTTGGGTTTAAAGCCAAGAACTAGGCTTCCTAAGGTCAATAGAGCTAGCCCGACACTTATTGGCTGGGTTTATAGCCAAAGAAGACTAAACTAGGCCTAATTACTAGTGAAGAACCACCAATCATAGCATCATGCAAGCAGGATTTGACAATAAAGCACATCATACATGTTCTTGAGCATGGTACGAATGAATATAAAGCATATTCTAGTCCTAAACACTTAGACATATTTAGGTCATACCAATTTATGCATTAGAATCCAACATGTATGTCATAGAAGCTAAAATTGATATTAAGGTATGTAAAAACACACATAGACATGCATAGCTACAAGACCCACTTCATGGAATCACTACATTAACACCTAGACATGCTCATGCAATGATTTAGAAGTGTTAAATAGTAATCAAGCCTCTAAGTATATATGTTCTTTCATCTAGGTATATCAACAAACACATAGACATATATGTAAGTAGCCATTGAAGCATTAAAAGCAAACACATATATTAAACCACCAAAATCTCATAGCAAAGTAGTACTCAATCAACCCATAATACAAGCTTCAATCACCCATAAAAGATCTATTCTAGAATAGAGAAAACTAAGTACAAAAGGAGAAAGATAAACATCCTTTCATGCTTAGCTTTGCTCTTGAAATCCTTGTCTTGATCTTGCAATTAAAAGTGCTAAACCCTAATTACAAGCTTGAATATAGGTGAAAAGTGTATGAGTGTGTGTGTGTGTTAGAAGTTGATAAGAGGGGAATTAAGGTTTGGGAGATGGGTGTGAAAGAATATGATTTGTTGTTACATAAAATGGCCAAAAGCGGGCTTATATAGCCAATTTCTGCGACTACCAGAACACTTAACCGGAGCACCGGTACCAAAGGGCCTCTATTCCGATAATAGAAGCTTGCTCTCTATTTTTGGTGGAATAGTCAACCGGTGCACCGGTACTCAGAAGCCAGTGCTCCGATAGTTCTTATTTGCTTTCTTTTGGCTTCGTTTTAGCTCCGTTTTGCTTCTGGTTGCTTTGGCCTTTGTTCGGAAGCCTTCAAACTTGATTTTCTTCCACTTTTGATGTTCAGTTATGCTTCCACTCCTTGCCCAAACCATCTCCATCTTTGTTGATCTCTAAACAATCCTCAATCTCACCTATAATATCCAAAACAAGCCATTAATGTAGCATTTACCTTTTAACCTAATTATATATAGTTGTATATGCTTAAGTCTATATCTAGGATAAGTACTACACTAATGCAACTAATTAAGCTCAATACACCTTCAAAATATAGACAAATAACAATGCAAACACATACAAAAACACAACACATCAACACTTCCAAACCTTCTCCTTGCTTGTCCCCAAGCAAGCCCAATCTTAAGTTTGTTTCTAAAGCCAATGCAAAGGGTTATCTAGGGGATTGACTCGCTATCAAGGTTAGTCTAAGAAGCATGAAGGGGGCATTTCTATTGTGAAGAGATCCCCAAGTTTCTTTGGATCCTTCCTCTACTCATAAAGGGCCTCGTTCCTCATGGGAATTTCTCAAGTAACCAATCCACCACAAGCCTAGGATTCTAACTTGCGCACTCGGGATGTTGATATTTTGTTCCCCCTCAACTAACGTGGCCTTCTTAGCATACACAAAGCCTTAAAGATAAGATGAGAGAATATACAAATTTAATGGCTTATAAAAGCTTTATTCAAATACCTACAAAGATGATAGCATGTGCTAAGTTGACATTGTTTTACTTATGCACTTATTGACAAAACTTTTTGATGCCTTTGGATTTTTCTCCTTTCCAATTTTTTTTTCAAATTTTCAACTTCTTTCCTCATCTTTTTCAGCGATTTTTCCTTTTTCAAATTTTTTTTTGAATTTTCCATACTTTGCATTGCATAGAAAGAAAGGAAAAAGAAAGGCTAAGGCATATAAAAAAGAACCAATCAAGGAAGGGTTTTCTTCAGTTTTTCCTACCAAGCTATGGGATGGCTACAAAAGGCATTCTCAAAGGTCCTCACTCCCTACAACTTCCAAGGGCATCCCCTCCAAAACTCGATTTTCAATCCACTCCATTCACTTCACCACACTGCTACTCATATTCGCCAATCAATAGAGTAAATCACAATAGCCAACACAATGATCAACTAAGAAATAAACAACTCTTCATGCATTAAAATTTGAAAAATTTTTACCATGTTTAACCAAATAATGCAATCTACCCTAAGAAAATATAAAAACAATAAGACCAAACCCCCATACCCCTAAACCTAAACTTTGCTTGTCCTCAAGCAAATAAAGCATAGCACATAAACAAGCAAATTGGCATTACAAAGCAAGTAAGGGTGGTGGGAATAGGGTAGAAACATGGGAAACAAATGGAGAAAGGATAGATACAACCTTGCATTGTCTTTAAAGCTCTCTATGCCAATGATAAATCACCATACTATTAACCCTGTGACTTAAAATTCACAGACACTCACAAAGAAAACAAGGTTAGTAGCATTGCCTATGCAAACTTGCATTGGCATGCACAATAATAAGCAACGGTATATCTTATGGGACAAACGATCGAGATTCAACACTTTGGTGTAGGTGAAAGAAAAAGAAAGAAAATAGAAGAAAGGAAAATGAACAAGTGCAAAATTGCAAAAATTTAACTTCTGTTGCATCCTAGTAGCGCTAACCACAACGTCGCCAGCCAGGCAATCATCAACTCATCACTAAATGTCTAGGTTGCCTCCTAGTAGTGCTGGATTTAACGTCTCCAGCCGGGCAGTAATGTTAGGGCCAATGATGCTTGTAGTTCTTGAGCACAGATCGACAAACAAACCTTTCAAGGCACAACTCAGAAGAAAAAGGGTCATGTGGTATAAAATCAATCAAATCATGCACATCATAATCCTTTTTAATTACACATGAAAAGGGATAAATGGAAAACCCAACACATCAAGTATAGAAGAAGAATGCTCTAAGGTGTCATAGGGCATGGAAAAATCTAACGCTTTACGTCCCTTGTTCTTCTCTAATCCTATCCTAACAAGCTCGGTTTCCACCACTAATCATCCTATTGCTTTCTATTGATGATCAAGGGCTACCCACATCTCGTGCCCATAGGTTGATAAAGCATGTAAAGTATAAAGAATAGGAGGAGTATAAATAAGCCCTACATGAATGTTCTTCAAATGGGATGGCTTAAAAATTTGCTCACTAGGGAAAGACTTAATGGGAGGAAGGAGGAAAGAATCATCAAATGATATGGGATTGGATGAGATGAAATCAAAGGGAGAGCAAAAAGGAATGGGCCTAGAAGAGGAAGAATCAAAAGTAAAGGTCATGGGCTCACTCTCAATAAGGGTCGGCTCGTGTTCATCAAAGAAACGGTTCACCTCATCAAGTAATTTCCTAGTAGAGAGTTTAGAAGAAGGTTCCAATAAGGATTCATCAAAAATGCCTGAGGACCCATATATCATGATCTCTAGTTCCTCAATCTCTTCTTTAAAGGTCTTCATATATTGATCATTTACGCCAACATCGAAACCTACAACTCTAATGGACTCATCGGGCCTAGAATCAAAGATAGGCATAATGCTCTCCTCAATGGGTGTCTCTAAATCCCCTCTAGCTAATATCTCATCAAATGCTTCAATAAATTTATCGCTAGCGGATATCTTCTCACAACCACATTTATCAATACAAGATTCTATCACATGCACCTAAAAACCTCTAGTTTAATCTCCTCCTTCAAGATTAATCCTATGTGTACAATCATAATGGTCCATGCCTCTCATATCAAGATCAAAAGAAATAACCTCAAAGGACTCATTAAGCCTAGAATCATCATCCCTAGAAATAGGGGCTACAATTCCCTACACAAAGGTCTCTCGATTAAGGTTAGGTAAGATGCCCTTAAGCTTTCTCAATTCAACATTCTTGATCATGGTCTCCTCAACATTGCCCTCAACAAATGGGTCTATCACTTTGACCATAAAGCAATCTTCCTCATCATCTTCTCCACCTACACTAACCTTATTCACTGCCTTTGCCACTTTCATGGAAGACCTCAAATTCCCAAATTTCATTTCTAGCAGCCTCGACCTATAATGAATGATAGCATCCGCAGTAGCAAGGAAGGGGCAACCTAAGATAACGGGAGTGGAATGTCTAGAGTCATGACCCACATTCATATCAAGCACTATGAAATCTATAGGATACACAAACTTTCCAACTTGAACTACCACATCTCTACTACTCCCATAGGTCTCCTCTCAGATCGATCAGCTAGCTGAAGGGTAACATGCGTGAGGGACAAGTCTGTTATACCTAGCTGTTGGTACACTAAGTAGGGAATGAGGTTTACACTGGATCCTAAGTCTAGTAAAGCATGATCAATATGGGTCTGTCGAATTCTACAAGGGATAGTGAAAGCTCCGGGGTCACTCATCTTGGCTGGAAGGCTTAAAGTACAAATGCTACACACCTTCTTCGTAAGCTTCACCTTCTTCGGTATGGTTTATATCCTACACTTTCTTGCACAGAGGTCTTTGAAGAACTTGGAGTATGAGGGAATAGAACGGACTACATCTATCAAAGGAAGATTGATGTTTAGGTCCTTAAAATTCTCTAAGACTCTAAGAAACCTAGTATTCTCATTAGGTGAAGGCTTCTGTAAGGCAGAAGGATAAGGAACTTTAGGCTCAATACCCCTAGATTGATGGGAATCAACAATAGGCTCTTTTCCCTCCCAATATGGGCAGGAAGTACTCTCTCCATGGTCTTTAGTGGCCTCAACTCTCTCAGCAGAACTCTCTCTATGATCTCTCTTAATAGGGCTATGGCTAGGCTCTCTAGACTCAGAAGGACCACTAGGTACAGGCTCTGCATATTTAACTCTTATCCTATGTCCACTATGCTATCATTCCTAAGAGTGGTGATAGCCTTAGCCTAGGCTAGATAGGGATAAGTGGGGTCTGAGAAGGAACAGGATTGGACTCTAGGGTTAACCTCTGGCTGGGAAGGCAATTTCCCAGGATTCCTAGTGCTCATTTGGCTAGTAAACTACCCTAATTATGCCTCCATCCTAGCCATCTGTTGTTAATTTTGTTGAATAATCTACATCAAAAGGTCTACCCTCTCATCGTGAAAAAACTGTGGAACAGGTGTAGATTGTGTAGGAAGGGCTGGGGTGAGCGGTACAGGGAATACCTGAGGCTAAGGAACACTAGAGAGTTTAGCCTGGTTCTCATTATGAAACCCTAGAGGATTAGCAAGACGGGGTCTCTACTGGAATGGGGCCTGGGACTAGGGATACGAAGACTTAAACCGACCCTAACGCCATGAAAATTTTGAGTTGTCCCTTCAACCCGAATTATATGTGTTCATGCAAGGATTTTACTCTTTTGAGTACCCCTGTGTGGCGGAGACTCGCTCCTGAATGAACTTGGGAAACTGTAGTGCTAGGGAGTAAGTTACGGTCTCATGAGTTAACTCAGAACACAATGCACATGCTTCAACCACTAATGGGATAGACGATGAACCTATGGGACTAGTCCTATGACCTTATGAAAAGAGGCTCAAAGTGATGAATTGGTCAAGCTTATGTGTCAATGCTCTAACCTCGGTGGGCAAATCAGAAGAGACCCCTACCTCATGAACACCTTTTCTATTGGTTCCCCAACTAGACCTATCCATAGCGGTGTTTTGAAATGAGTTCTCGGCCAATAAATCCATTTTATCCCAAGCTTCACTCGGTCTCAAATTATAGAATCCACCATCGGATGCGGCATTCACCATCATTTTATTTTGCTCATTCAACCCTCTAAAGAAATATTGAAGAAGGTCATAAAGGCTATACTCGTAGTGTGGACATTGCCTAAGAAGTTCATTAAACCTCTCTGAAACCTCATGGAAAGTCTCTAAGTCATGTTGGGAGAAGGTCATAATGGAAGCCTTAAGGTCGGCGGTCTTAGCTCTGGGAAAAAACTTTTGATAAAACTTAGATTAAAGCTTACCCCAAGATGTAATGCAACCACTAGGTAAAGAATGATACCATGACCTAGCCTTATCCTTAGGGGAAAATGGGAACAACTTAAGGTGAATGACTTCTTGAGACACATTGGGAAAGTGAAGACTGGAACTTATCTTTACAAAATCTCTGATGTTGTCCAAAAGGTTCTCATTACTCCTCCTATAAAAGGAAGGAAGTATCGCCAACATGCTATGCTTAATTTCAAAATTATCATCTCCTAACCTCGGAATATGGATAGCCAAGTTAGGCTCGAAGGCATTGGGGAGAAAGAATTGCCTAAGCGTGGGCTCGTCGTCTATGGGTGGGTCTGGCCTAAGGGGCTCTTGTATAGATGGGTGCTCATGTGGAGGACCGGGATGCATAGGGGGAATGGGAGGAGGATTAGTGGGATCGACCATTTCTCCTAAAAGTTGTCCTAAGTTCTTGAAGTGACGAACAATTCTCTGGTGCTCGGGGTATAAAGGAACTAGAAGATTCCTAAGAGAATGCCTACCAAGCATACAAAGCTAAATCTAATCTTCTTCCGCTTCTTGCAACCCCCAAAACTTCACACATCCTAAAACTATAACAAGCAAAACACAATCCTAAAGTCACTAAAACAAGAAAGTGAACTACTCAAAACAAGCAAAAAGAATAAGCAAGTAAACTAAGAAATGAAGGTAAATACAAGATAACAATTACTAAGCAAACTACGTAAAAGAAGCAAAATAAATAAAGTAACAAGCTAAAGGACACAAATATAGCAAACAAAACACCGTGCCTTCCCGGCAACGATGCTAAAAAGTTGATGCTTCTCTTCGCTAATTAAGCACTAAGCTTTAATTAAAAGCCTGCAAGTGCACAGGTCATGTAGTCTAATGTGCAAAAGTAGGGACGATCCCTCAGGGAGGCAGGAAATGGGGAATGAAAGCTAAGTATGTGTCCTAGAAAGCTGGAAAGAAAACAAGCTAAACTAAGATTTCTTTTTGGTTGTTTTAGATGAGAAGGGAGCTCAAAGTAAATTAAACCATTCTAAACAAACTAAATAAAATAAAGGTAAGAGAGAGCAAGCAAGTAAAAAGGAAATTAACACAAGAAATAGGGCAATGGGTGAAATATGCTTAACTATGGGTGATTTGGGTACTAACTTTGCTATGGGATTAACTTTGATGGTTTGCTCTAGAAGGGTGCTCTAAGCTAGGAATCTAATCAACCTCTCCTACAATCTCTAGACTCGGTGTGGGTCTATCCCTAGATGCTAGTTACCTAGAAGTATGGTATGGTCCTTATGAATTAAGGCACGGGTTAGCTAATTACGTTTCTAGGTGATGATAATTGGTCTTACCCTAGGTTCTAACTCATTGGCTGGGTTTAAAGCCAAGAACTAGGCTTCCTAAGGTCAATTAAACTTGTCTGACACTTATTGGCTGGGTTTAAAGCCAAAGAAGACTAAACTAGGCCTAATTACTAGTAAAGAACCACCAATCATAGCATTATGCAAGCAAGATTTGACAATAAAGCACATCATACATGTTCTCGAGCATGGTACAAAAGAATATAAAGCATATTCTAGTCCTAAACACTTAGACATATCTGGGTCATACCAATTTATGCATTTGAATCCAACATATATGTTATAGAAGCTAAAATTGATATTAAGGTATGTAAAAACACACATAGACATGCATAGCTACAAGATCCACTTCATGGAATCACTACATAAACACCTAGACATGCTCATACAATGATTTAGAAGTGTTAAGCATTTAAGTATATATGTTCTTTCACCTAGGCATATCAACAAACACATAGACATGTATGTAAATAGCCATTGAAGCATTAAAGGCAAACATATATATTAAACCATCAAAATTTCATAGCAAAGTAGTACTCAATCAACCCATAATACAAGCTTCAATCACCCATAAAAGATCTATTCTAGAATAGAGAAAACTAAGTACAAAAGGAGAAAGATAAACATCCTTTCATGCTTAGCTTTGCTCTTGAAATCCTTGTCTTGATCTTGCAATTTCAAGTGTTAAACCCTAATTACAAGCTTGAATCTAGGTGAAAAATATGAGAGTATGTGTTTGTTATAGGTTGGTGAGAGGGAAATTAAGGTTTAGGAGATGGATGTGAAAGAATATGACTTGTTGTTAGATAAAATGGCCAAAAGTGAGTTTATATAGCCAATTTCTTCGATTATTGGAACACTTAATCGGAGCACCAGTACCAAGGGGCCTCTATTCTGGTAATAGAAGCTTGCTTTCTGTTTTTGGCAGAATAGTCAGTCGGTGCACCTGGACTCTGAAGCCAGTGCTTCGATAGTTCCTATTTTCTCTCTTTTGGCTTCGTTTTAGCTCCGTTTTGCTTCCGGTTGCTTTGGCCTTTGTTCGGAAGCCTCCAAACTTGATTTTCTTTCACTTTTGATCTTCAGTTATGCTTCCACTCCTTGCGCAAACCATCTCCATCTTCATTTATCTCCAAACAATCCTCAATCTCACCTATAATATCCAAAACAAGCCATTAATATAGCATTTACCTTTTAAAATCAACTATATACAGTTGTATATGCTTAAGTCTATATCTTGCACAAGTACTACACTAATGCAACTATTTAAGCTCAACGCACCTCTAAAGTATAGAAAAATAACAATGCAAACACATATAAAAACATAACACATCAGCCATTTTCATTGGTGTACGGCGTCGAAGCAGTCATCTCAACAAAAATCGGCTTACCTACCCTCCAGGTCACCCAGGCTTCCACGAAGCAAAACAACAAAGAAATGAGCCGTGGTTTAGATGCTACTGATGAAAGGAGAGAGCAATCCCTTATTCGTATGGCATCATCCCAGCAAAACGTTACCAAGTATTACAATAAGAATATAAGGGTAAGGTCATTCAAGCAAATAGATTTGGTGCTTAGGAAAGTTTTTGAAAATACCAGGAAAGTAAATGCAGGGAAGTTGGGCCCCAATTGGGAAGGACCATATCAGATTAGCAAGGTGGTTAGGCGAGAGGCGTATAGGCTCAGCACCAAAGATGGTAATGGGCTGCCAAACAGCTGGAATGCTATCCGCTTAAAAAGGTATCATTTTTAGTAAAGAAAGTTTGCTCTAGTTAGCATAATTAGAATTTGAATATTGTTAAAAGGCTAGGCCCAAGAGGGTGCCGCTAAGCGGTCCCAGTCTCTGTTCTCTTTCTTTGACGAAGCTTAGACCTTAGTGTCAAGGAAAACGTTATCATGAATAAATTTCCTCTTATGCAATGATCCTCACTTTCCTTATTAACATACCGCAATTAGGTGGGGCAGCTAGTCTCCACAGAGACAAGCAGCAATATATGTTATTTATGAATTATCCTTCATAGACTAGTGACAATCTACAATAACGACAATCTCTGTTATTCCTTACGAGGTTAACAGGAGGCTCTGTCTTGTAACAAAACTTGAAATAGTTTCTACTCCCTGCAAGGTCAACGACAATTTCTATTTCTCACAAACTAACAGTTGGCTAACACGTTAGCCCCTGACACCTACAGGACAGTAAATCAGCTTGTTCTTTACAGGCCAGCAACAGGCCTTTAACTTCACTACGAGGTAAAATAGCCATAGTGTTCACCCATAATGCTCTTTGCATCCCGACATTGGCATTCGATTGCCAGTATGCTTTAGCAAGAGTTCTACGTAGGCCCAATATGTCGTAAAGCTCAAACTAATGTAAAGAAAAGAAAGCAATGCTTTCAAACTCGTAATTATTAAAAAGACATCATCAATAATGTATGCGAGAACATACGATTGAAGCACTTACACAAAAGCTAGCATAATTAATAGTCTTGTGATTCAAAGATCAAGACAAAAGTACGACAGTTTTTTTTTTAAAAAATGGGGGTAAATTATCCAAAATAGTCCAGTCATTTGGTATTACTCATCATCTGGCATTACACATCAACAGAGCCTACCGAAGTTGCCCCGTCTGTATTTGGTGGGTCTGATGAAGGGTCAACACTTGACGAGGCCTGATCAGGACGAGGTGTAGGAGGGGTGATAACAGCTTTGAAGTCACTGACATCAACATTTGAGTACACTTGTTGAACCTCTCGTAGGCAATTCTTGATGGCTTGCTTAGCAGCCTTCTCCGAACTGAGCTTCGATGCATTGGCAACATATTTACCAAACTTTTTACTCTTCTTGTGCTCACTTACTGCATTCCTCTTGGCTTCCTCGATTAAGGATTGAATTTAGATGCAAGTGCCTCCTTGCTAACCTCAGTAGCCGTAAGGTCTTTTTTTGCCTTGACCGAAGATGAACATTCTCTTTCGAGTTCTTTTTTTAATCCAACATGCTACACTCCATCATCTGCAAGTTTTCTTTCTCCAATAGCACGCACCTCCCGCTCGTCTCTGAGAAGATGTTAAAGATCTTGGTGTTTATTCGCAACCTCAAATACCATCACTGCAAATGAGGAAATGCCTGAGACAAGCTGCACCTAAAAAATAAGAGCCAGTGAGTCGCAACTGGAGAGGGAAAACAATGTGCAGTGTAAAAGTCTGTACACATACCGCAGCGCCTTTCTTAGCAAAGCTCATGAATAGGTCTCTTATAATTGTAGCAGAGATGGGGCTTGCAACTGGGAATGCTGTCAAGTACTAATGGCTGCTAGTAAGGGCATTATCTCCGTGTGGGTGTCGGGATGACGAGGCATCTTTCCTCTTCTGGCTCCACGCAAGGCTTTCGACCACAGCTACAGTTGCTCTCTGCCTTTCTTCCATATCTGCATTTTTTTAAAAAAAGAGATTGAAAGAAAGGATGAGTCCGGGTCGATAGTCATAAAAATTAAATTGTTTGGAGCGAGCCCTCAGAGGAGGAGGAACCGATTGTCTCCAAGTCAAGTGGCGGTTCGAGAGGCTCACTATCTAAGGAAACTTCCACGCCTTCACTTTCTTTACAGTTGGAACCGTCTTCGTCACCCCCACAATTGCTCTCCGTTTCACCAGAACGTTTTGAGCTAAGAGAGAGGGTTGACCTAACAAAGTGGGAAACATCTGCTGTAGAAGCCGGGTTGCCCTTAGCAAAGCCGCAGCTCATTATCCAGTGTTCCTCTTCCAGCAGACTGAAGGCCTCACCTTGGGACTGGTTGTGGCAAGTGGAGATATCCCAGGCTCTGCTTGGATGGCGAAACCATTTGCGGCAAGATTGTCGCGAGTAATCAAATCTTTCATTTGGTATGATTGGCCTCTGTATTCTGGCGCCAGGGCTAAGAGAGCTCGCTGAGTGCTTTCGCTTAACTTTAGAAGCTCGTTCTTTGTAGCTGTGACCCACATCTGTGATACATCCCATACACCGTGCACTCAAGCAAAGAGAAGGTATTTCCCTTGCCACGAACCATCATTGTTAGCCCAGACAGGGTCGAAGAGTTTATAAGGCCCACGTGCAGAGAGGACAAATCAACCGGGCTTATTGGAGGATCGAATAACAAAGAATAGTGTTTTGAAAATAGGTATGGAGAAGTGAATTCCCTTTTGCCGGAGAAGGACAAGTGCCGCCAACATAATCTTCCACTTTCGAGGATGCAACTATCCAAGATTGATCCCGAAAGAGTTGAAAATGGCACACAAGTGAGGGTGAAGCGGGATCCCAATCCCATGGTCATAAACATTCTGAAACATGGTTAACTCTCTCTTGAGGGAAAAGCTCGACCAATCCCTGGGTCTCGGCTGAACTATTACAACGTCTTCATTTAATTGGTTGGATTCGCTGTAGAATTTAAATTCCTCTTCTGTAGTAGTGCATCGGATTCCTTCATCAAAGAATTCCCCGGTTGGCTCGCAGCGGGGCCTGCCAAGCTGAGATGAGATGCGTAGCTTGGGGTTAGTCTCGGCCTGTTCGACTTGCTTGCAGCACGGCGTCTTAGCAAGGGGACGATTAGGGAAAAGTCAAGCGGTCAGAACCTACACCATAAAGGGTGCCTCGGAGGTTGCAATCTTATAATGGGATCAGTAGTATATATATATAAAAGAAAAGAGTCATTCTTATAATGGAAAGGTCGCGAGCTCATGTCGTTTCCCAGGGAGTTGCCTCTGGAAGGCTTGAGTTGTTGGTATAAGAGCGTATGAAATCTTTTGTGATCAGTAGCTAGAGCTTGGGATCGACGTCTCTTGTGGCTAGAGACGTCCACAACCCCTATCGAGTAGTAGGGGCTGGGAGTTGCTTGGCTTTACGTTGCTCCCATGATTGATCTAAAAGCACTAGTAATTATTATTACTGCATGCACAACACATTCACTAAAGTTCTGGGGCGACAAAAAAAAAAAAGAAAAGGAATTAAGAGAGACAAAAAGGAAGGAAAAAGTGATGAGGGGCTTTGGGAAGTGCATTACCTTCGCCAGAGGACAGAGTGTGTCGAGAAACAAGATGGAAGAGCACGCAGCATTGTATGCTAGGTGTGAGTAGTCTCAAGCGTACAGAAGTCAAGGTGTTCTTTCAGTATCAGGTAACGGCGAATAGATGTGCAATTGGCTTCACCATTTGACGAGTGTGTACGTGTAGTAGTGTCAAAGCACCCTACACCTTGGATTTCTATCGGACATACGGCATACCTGCCGTACGTCCTTCACAGTCGCGCATGGGTAACATGGTGCTCAAGGATGAAGAAGATAATGAGCAAGCATGGCACGCTGGTGAGCTATGGCCGAGTAGGAGCTTCTGACAAGTACCTAGCAAGTGTGAGAGGTACGAAAGGCCCTGGTAAAGTCTTTGAGGAATTTCTTCAAACGCGTGATGCTCACCATCTTAGCATGTTACCTTGACAAGTCATCTTTGTACACCTTTCTTGGGACTTTACTCAAACACTTGGTCTACCCACCCAATAAGGTGCTTGGTCCACTCGGTGCTGCTCTTACGAGAAGGAAAGGAAAGGAAACTCCGGGAGTTCACCTCGCCGCCACAAGCTTGGTTACCAAGTAGATCTTATAGCGTGAAAAACCTCATTCTAACATAACAGCAAATGAAAAGGGGGAGCGACTCGGTAAAGTTTTGAAGAAAGAGTAGGCATCACAATTTCGTTTGAAGACGGAGACTTGTGATGGTGTAAAGACAGGATGCGATAATCATATACCCTAAGGCGCTGCAACACTATGGGCAGTGGGCAAGATCTGTCGTCAACTTGACTAGATGCGAGTTAGCTATTGAAGCATGATTCGGGCTGCTAGGAATGGCAAGTCGTAACATCTGAGCTTCTAACTATGATTTGCTCAATGTGTTATGCTTTCATATTCAAGGATTACCTAAGTTTTGCACTATGTGGTGTTAGCTTTGTAGGCATATGAAATAAGGTCACACTAGCTGCTAGTGTACTAGCTTAGTTTGCTGGCAAGGGCTGTGATTAATGATGATTGGAACGCATAGTGCTCATGATCTGACGCTTAGCCAACAACAAGTTAAGACTAGATATTGTGAGCTGGGTTCATCTGGCTCCTTCATCATCATGAAGCTACGTAACAAGCCGTCTTACACCACGCAAGTAAGGCGAATAGTGATGCAAGTAAAAGTATTATCACACTGTCTCATGCATTGTCAAAGGCGAAATGTTACGTGCAAGCAGAGAAAGAAGGGTTCGCAATGACTACTCCCTAAATTGAGAGCCTCAACTTAGAGAGCAAGGGGCAAACTGTTTAGGCCAAGAAACCTTTGGGATTGGGAAAGGTCTCCGTTGTTCTTCGGGTAGGGCCCAATATGTTGAGTCGTACATTGAAAAGCCAGTGGTCAAAGCCTGGGTCCCAACGTTGCTCCTTACTCCTAGAATGTCATGGTAACATTTATGGATTAACTTGTCCTACTCAAAGGATATGTACAAAGAGATATGCGCAATATCTTGAGAGCGGCAAAGCTAATCACCATAACAACTGATAGAGGTGCATTTGGATACCTTAATATAGCTTAAAGATTGGTGTAAAAACCCTATTATAACGGCCAGAGATACCTTAACTGTAGGCCATTAAATCACTCCAATATTTAATTCCCAAAAATGCTTCACATTTTTCTGTTAAATGAGACACATTCTTGATGTACCACTATCTTCAACTTTAAACTAATAAATTTTATTTATGACTCTTCCAATTCTATAGATTTCCATTAGATTCCATTACAACTCTACGAATTTATTTTTTTTATATAAAAAAATTATGGGGTATTATACTATTCTCCTCTTATAAAATTTTTGTCCTCAAAATTTTTTTCCTTATATTTACAAATTATTAGTTATTGTCTTATTCATATCACGAATAGTCTCTGCACTTAGACTGTGTAATACCCATAATTTGATATATAGTTGTAGATGTTCGCTATCTTGCTCTGTCTTCTCCACTTGAACCACTTAAGGTCTTGTTTGAATTAGTTCTTCTTCGTTTTTTTTTTTTTTTTTTTTGCACAAGAAAACACTTTTACAATTAGTATCTAACCATTGGCTTTCAACAAAAGCTTGACCTTGAAAAAAAAAAAAAAGAAAGACTCAATTCAAAGAATAGAAGTTTGCTCTTGAAAAAAGAAAAAAAAGAAAAGCTTTTTTCAAAAATTATATAGAAAAACACTTTTTTAAAAAAAGAAATCCAAACAAGACCTAAATAACCTTGAAAAATTATGCTTCTCTCACTACCTAAAAGTTTCATTTTAAACTCCTTCGTCATGAATTTTATATGTGTACTACACTATTTTTTAGAGTGGCTTTCATTACTTGTTTTAAAAATAAACTTCTCATAAGCATTCTTAGTTTTCCTTTCTCTTTTTCATTAATAAATGTGTAGTTGCTGACTTTCAGCTATGACTACCCGGGCTGGCCTTTTGTTAGAACACTTAAAAAAATTAAAGCATTGGCATATCTTAAAAGAGTTAAGAAAATAGAAGGTCACAACAATATACAAAGAACCAATAGTAAATATTTAGTAATAGCCGAAAATTGTCAATTGACCTCCTCAAATTTTATATTGTTAGATAATCACGTGCCACTATTAAATTTTTGAGGAAAATAAATATGGTGAACAAGTAAAATAATTGTCTAACAGAGTAAAATATAACAACATTATCTCTTTTTTCATAAATAATCAAGTCCAATTAGATTTTCTCATAAATAAATACACCAATATTCTATTAATAAGTATAAACTTTTGATGAGATGGTAACTCAATATGGTATCAGAACCCATGAATTTTTTCTACAAGTTTAAACTTCAAGATGAGGTAATAACTCAATCCTTCATAATTTAAATAATCAAATCTAATTATATTTTCTTTTTTTTTTTCAATAGAGAAAATATAACTAATTTTATTGAAATATATTATATACGTAGCCTCAATAAGACTTCCTCTATTTTATAATAAGATATCTAAGGAATAGTTATTACTATTTTGTAAGCCAACTATTAGAAAACTTTCACAATAGTTTCATATATAGAGATACCTGATCCACTATCCTAACATCCATACCAAATAGGGGACAATTTTTTCTATTTTCATTTGGTAGTGGTATTTTATTTGTTGTTTTTGTAGATCATGAAATAGAATCAACATTTAAAGATGGTAAATAAAGATGGTGAATAAAGATGTCAACTTGTACTTAAAAAGGAAAAGGGCTACAAAGAAGCATTGCAAAATGTTTTGAATTTAAGTTCTGATGAATTCTCATACCATTTAAAGTCATGTTTCCTTTATTTGGGTCGTTATGGAGAGGATGAGACAATATATGTCCAAGATCTTTACCTTTTATAGATAGCAGAAGGATTGGTATTATAAGAACATCAGGAAGAAGAAGAAACAATGATGGATGTAGCAGAAAGTTCTTTAAAAGAGCTAGTCTCAAGGTGCATGGTTGATTTACAAAGAGATGAAGTTTCCATTGGTCCAACGATGGAAACATGTTGACTTCATGATCTGATGAGAGACTTGTGTTTGGCTGGGGGAAAAAAGAAGACTTTTTCAAAGTCATTGATTTCGATCCAAAGCTGCCCAAAATAGACCTTTCAGATGAAGGATATAGATTGGACTTATTCTTACCTAAGGATTTAGATATGAACACATCAATGCCTGAAGGCAGAATATGTGCAAAGCTTTTTGAGAAGGATAAAAGTCAACACCTTCGTACTCTATATGTTTGTGGCATAAGTTATTCAACAGACCACTTATCAGAGGATATATGTTATTTGAAAAAGTTCAAATTGCTTAAAGTTCTTACCTTACAATGGTGTGAATTCGAGTTGCCATTAGAAATTAGTCACTTGATCCACCTTAGGTATTTAAGTCTTTTCGACTCCAAAGTGAAAGAATTGCCTTCCTCTATAAGTAACTTGCCATATTTGCAGACCCTTGATCTGCATATAGATTCAGATTTTGATATTTATTTACCCGACATATTTTCGATGGTGAAAGGACTAAAAGTTATTTATCTTCCTTCTCAATGTCATGCATTAGAAATATTGCAATTCAATGACTTGAAAGAGTTAGAGATTTTAGGATCCGTCCAATATCTAAGAGATGAAACCATCAATATCTGGGGATTGGTCAATCTTTTGTATTTCGCTGGAGAATTTGAACATAGTCATGCCTTCTCTGAAATGATAGATCAAATTCACAGCTGAAGAAAAATAAAATGCATCAATGTATGGATAAAGAAAACGCTAGTCAGACCAAGTCTTAAGAGTGAACAAGGTTCAGCTCTTTTCGGAAAGATTTTTGTGTGAAAATCTTAATAATTTGGTACTAGATTGCCCTATAGGTACGCTTCCACCATATGAAGTTTTGGGTCAAAATGCTAAAGCCCATTTAGTGATGTAGAACAAAATTTACATAACAAGCCCAAACTTAAAGAATCAATTCGTGTGACGCAAGCCAACTCCATGTCCAGTTCGTGCCCAATTTTCAGGCCTCACCAAACAGGCTTTAGACATCACTTCCTATTCCAGACGTTCTCTTTTAAATTTTTTGGTCTAATAGCATTCCCTATTTTAACTAAAAGCGCGTTTTAAACTTTTTTTATTTTTTATTTTATCTTTGAAATATTTCTAACTACTGGCCTGTTATAACATTAAATCTAATTAGTGGGTCCAAATTATTTAAACTTGTAATTTGAGTAATAATGAGTCTAAGTCACTACAAATGGGACACAAATTTTAAAGAGTTCGTATATTGTATTAATTTTCCTCAAGTACAGAGCATACAATTTATAGAATTACAAAGATATACAAAACTAACTGCAAAGAAATATATGAAAGACTCATTAAACAATTAACAGAAAAACAAAAGTTTAAAATTCAAAAAAGTTCTTCTCATTATCAAATTTCACACAAAATCAATGTGAGATGGGACATTACACTTGCATCTTACTAAAATTGGGCGATATATGAACATCAATTTCAACCATCTTAATAAATCTCAATGTATTTAATGATATTCCTGCTATTATTGCTGAAGATGCAGATTGCAGTGGAAGCTGTTGAAGTGCTTTTGCTGGGCTGTAGTAGGGACTTCTTGTTTTTATTTGTGATTGTGACTTTATATATTTGGACTTATAAATGAGATCATATCAGTGTTAACTTAAATTATATCTTATTTTTCATTTATAGGATCTTCATATAAAACTGTCTTCATATTTGGTTTCTATCTAAACTTTTTCTTTTTTTAATTATTTTTCTTGCAAAAATTGGTCCATTAATGATATAAACTGTTATTCAAGTCAATATAATCAATTTTTTTGTGTTTCTTTTTGTGAAACTTACTGATGAGAAGAAAGTTTCATTTGCACAATTATATAGGTCAAGGTAGTCACAGTTGGTGCTTGCTTGCAAACAACACAAATTAGCAAAGCCTGAAGTAATAGATCGTGGGAAGCCATTGGAGGAAGCAGCTTTATGTACCGTCTGTTTTGGTACCTGAACGAATTGTTTCTACAATAACAACGCGGAGACAGCTTATGCATACCCCATTATCTTTTTTTACTCTTTCTAAAATTATTTTGTTCTCAAATGATATTTCATCCCAGCTTATGCATCATACCCCATATACTAATCTAATTCTTCTCCCTATAATTTAAAAAAAAAAAAAAAAAGAAGGTAATTTTAGGGGTTGAACTTCATAAAATATGGAAATAGAGGTATGAACTTCAAAACCTTTAAGAGAAGGGCTTCAACTTATGAAAAAGTGATTATTTTACATATTGTGAAGTAATGGTTTTAATTTTTTTTTGGGCTTATGTGACTTTTGTCTTTTCAAATCTTAGGTTACGTCCCATTTTTCTTTCATAATTTATGTGGATTTTCAAGCATGGCAATCCAACTGACATATATACCCAAACTTATGAATTGTAAGCTATCACGTACATGTACACATGCAAAGATTTCAAAGATTTTCATGGGCCATAGAAATAGAAATTAACATATATTTTTTCTTGCACTGGGTAACATCTCCATTCTCCAACACATCCTCCAGTTGTCCCACTTGGTTAAGATCACTCGCTGTTACCAAGAGGCCTTCCACTTAGCTGCTGCATCCTTGAGTGTGTCCCATACATGGCCGCGGATTCTAGCACTGGGGCTAGCATATATCGCCGAAAATAACCAGGGTGGCATCCCCTCTTAGTGGACCATCACATTTATGATCTGTGCACTAGTTGAGATAATTTGAAGAGCTTTCTCATCACTATACGTTGGTTCCATGACAACCGCACTGGTTGGGCGATGAGTTCTCACCATATCCTTCATTACTCTGCTAAAACCCTTTTTGCATGCCCCGCAACAATGCAAGGAGTGGTTTAACTGCTACATAAAATACATTAAGGGGTGAACCGTAGTTATACATTAGCTCTACCTTACATTAAGATAAATTATTTGAGAGGTCTTTAGCTACCTTTCTGCAATTACGATCATACTTCAATTTTACTCTAATAGCCTCCCTATCTTTCTTTTGAGAGATTTTCTGTCTTAGTTTTACTTTCATAGCTTTCCTATTTCCTTCATAACCTACATAATTCCACTTTTAGAGGTTTGTTATTGTATTAATCAAATGAATGCTAAAAGTAATAATTTTTGAATGTGAGGATATTATATTTATAAAATGTTTAAAAATAAAAATGAAAAACACACTAAAATTCACACTTATAGATGTTTAGAGAAAAAGTTAGAAACACATAAAAAGCCCTAAATAACCGGTGCAAAGCATGGGGTGTAAAATGACTGGTCTATATATCTATAATCTATAATATATCTATACTATATATAAAAGTTATATTTTTTTGAACATTGTGAGAGTACCATGATTGAGTACTATGAGAGTGCCATGTCAACATTTATATGGTATAATTATTTTATTTTTTATTATACTTTCTATTATTTCTTATTTTCATAATATTTCATGAATATAAATTATTAGCTTTAATTGAAATATTAAATAGACAATCAATTAATGGTTAAGATTAAATTCATTTGTGAATTCTAAAAAAATTTATTTCTTATCTATTATACACACACACATATATATATATATATAAACGTTAGAAATTTAATTTTCAATCTATTAATTCTTAAAATAATATTCATTTGTGAGTTTCAAAAGATAAAAATCCGAGTAATTTAATGTTTACTAATAAAAAATAGTTTTTTGAGTATTATGAGAGTGTCATTTTAGTGCTTGCAATAGATATTCTATTATTAGCTCATACAATAATTTATTATTTATTATTTATTTTATTTATATTATTTTTTCTTTGTGGATATAACAAAATTATTAATTGTCATTGAAAAATCAAATAATCAATCAATTAATGTTTAAAATATAATTCATTTGTGAATTCTAAAAAGTTCGCTTATTATTATGGATATATATATATATATATATATATATTCTTAGTTTTAACTTAAAAAATTAATTCTCAAATAATTGATTTTTTAAAAATAATATTCATTCATGAATTTCAAAAGGTTCATTTCTTATTATAGATAATTAATGTTTTAAAAGCCTTAAAATATTTTTCATTTTTCAATTGTAAAGAGTAAACTTGAGCAAACTTAACATTTGTTTTAAAATATCCATGTAGAGCACAAAACACTCATGACTAAATTCTTCAAATGCTATTAAAAATAAGTAAACTCAACTTAATATATATATATATATATATATATATATATATATATAGACATGTCAAGTTATACCTCAAAGAATGTGTGATGTTTAGAGATTGACACATCAGCACCTTTTTTGTGATGTTTAGAGACTGCCACATCAGTTGTTTAATTGATGACACATCACGACCTTTGTTGGTATGTGAAGCATTGAGAAAGAATATAAAAAGACCCTATAAAATCAGCTAATTAAAAATATTTAATAAACCGCTATGGAGAACCAAAAGTCTATTAACTTATGTTTACAAATTAAATTAAAATCAGCTAATCAAATCAAACATATATTTCTTCCTTTCTCCCTCTACAAATTCACCGTCCTTCTTGTGTTCCTTCTCATCTCCTAATACTTGGTAAAACAAGTAGGTACACAAATAATTTTCTTTTCATTTTTTATTTATTTTTATTAGTTGATTAACTAATTTGATTGAATTGAATGTTTATTTGGCACAAAAAATTTGGGATTTTAGTTCATGTCCTACTTTACAAATACAGGTTGACTGATGTCATATTTTACTCGAAATTAGGTGGAATGATTGCTGCAATAAAGGTGTTCATGAAATGCTACAAATAATTTTTGGTTTATTACATTTGATGAGTAAATATTTTGTAGCAGCTAAAGAGCCTCAAATAAACATCATTGAAACCTCAAATAAACATCACTAAATTAAAGTATTACATATCTAGAGTGATGTCGAATGAATCTTAGTGCCTGATAGTCTACCAATGTTGCTGACCTCTTGGTATGCAAACGGGAACGAAAATGAGTAGTGGACATTTACATAAGATGATTTAGTATTAGTTTCTTTTTTATTCTTTTGGGTTAATATTAGTATTAGTTTACAAAAATCAAAAAAGAATTGTATGTATCAACAAAGAATTGTGATTCTGAAGTAATTTACTTGAAAAATCCCGGTTGTTTACTTTTACGCATAGATATTTTATCAAAAAGGTTGCTAAAGTTAGGCCTGCACCTTTACATTCATCACATTATAAGACATCAAATTAAATTTAATTAATTTATACACCATGTTCCACTCCCATTTATTCACCACGTCTTGGTTGTTCCAATTATGCTGATCAATAAACACAACATGAAGACCAAACTGATTACATTTGTGGACCACCTTCTTAGCTTATCATTTTACTATATGAATAGTAAACCAGATTAGCATTCATCTTCTCAGCACCAAACTGGAATATCAATAAATATAAAATACTGGCCTGAGAACTAATAGATCCTTTTTCAATTGAAGGGCTATTATACTACTTGACCATTTGGCGTTGGCTTTCCTTGGCTCCCAAGCCACTGGCACTCTCCAATAAGATGAGGAAAATAATTGGAAAATCTTTTTGATTGGTTTAGTGGGTAAAAGTAGAATCTCTTTGTAAAGATAAGGAATGCGTTTTCCTTTTATTGCAACGTGGAAAGTAGAAAGGGGAAAAGCAAGAGGGAGGAAGGGGGATATCCGCATCAGTTTGCCATGTAAAACTCATTTAGCAGTGAAATTGGGTGGCAAAATTTCACCAAAAGCTTTTAGCAACTCAAATTCGTTTCAAAACACAAAATCATATCCATGACCATTAAATCATTTTCTTTGCTTCGGAACTTCTTTTCTCATCTGATGTTCCTTTGAAGTTCCTTCAGCAATCGTGTAACTTTTAAATAACTTTCTTTTTTCTTTTTTATAATTTTAGATCAATTACAAAAACTTAAGTAAAAAGTTGACTCATATGAAGCACGGACTTTGAAATCTCTAGTATAATATATGAAGTTATATCTTAAAAGCTTGGAAGCTTTAAGGAGATGCCACATCATCTTTTAATAAGTTTTAATTAGGAGGTGTTATATCATCTTTTAATAAGTATTAATTGAAGGGCACCACATCATCTTAACAATCTCCTAATTTTAAGCAATATTATTAATTTTTATTTTTGAGGCTTTTTTTTAAATCAATTACCTAATAAAAATGTTAGAAAATACAGAAAATCACATTTATATAATATTTTCCAAGAATTCAAAAAACACAAAAGTACGAAAAATGAAAATTAAACAAAAATTATGTTTACATGATATTTTTAAAAAATAAAAAAAATATCATCATCATCATACTATATATAAAGTTAATACCTCAAAAACTTAGGTCTTAAATATCTCTTAATTTAAGGCCATGTGTATCGAATGTTCTAAAAAATGTGAAAAAATAGAAAATAAAAAATATACAAAAAATCATGTTTATAGGATTTTTTTTTTTTTAAAAAATACATCTATATATATATATGTATATATATATACCTCAAAAACTTAAGTGTTAAGTATCTCTTAATTTAAGGCCATGTGTATCCAATGTTCTAAAAAATGTGAAAAAAAAATACAAAAAATCATGTTTATAGGATGTTTTTGAAAAAAATACAAAAAAAAACTTAATAATATTCATTTTAAGAGTTGATATGCCACATCATCTCAAGCATTTCTTATTTTGAAGTCGGATCTATAAGATGTTTTAAAAATTTTGAAAAAATAAAATATATAAAGTTATACCTCTTGTCTCATCATCTTTTATAAGTCTTAATAACGAGGTGCGAAATCACCATAACTATCTCCCAATTTTAAGAAATATTAGTAATTTTTAATTTTTGAGGGCTTTGTTTTTTATTAATTACTTAATAAAAATATTTAAAATATAGAAAAATCACATGTATACAATGTTTCGGAAAGAAACAAAAAACAGAAAAGTACGAAAATTGAAAAATAATTAAATAATCATGTTTACATGATGTTTTTAAAAAATAAAAAATACAAAAAATTCAATAATAGTAGGAATAATAATTATAATTAACTTTAATAGCCTTAAGATTTGTCACATCATCTTAAATATCTCTTAATTTTAGACCATGTGTATGGAATGTTTTTTTAAAAAAATGTGAAAAAGCCAAAAAAAAAAGGAAACAAAAATTCATGTTTATGGGATGTTTTGAAAAAAAAAATACAAAAGCGGAACTCAATAATAATATCTTTTAAGAAATTGATATACCACATCATCTTATGTATTTCTTAATTTTAGGTCATGTCTATAAGATGTTTAAAAATGCAAAAAAAAATAAAAGATAGGCAAAAAATCACGTTTATGAAATATTTTGAAAAATAAAAATACAAAAAAAAACTCAATAATAATAATATTTTAAGAAATCTTACGAAATCCTAGGATGTGCTACATCATATTAAGTATCTTCTAATTATGGCCATATGAGTAATTTAATTTTTGTGCACCCCGCTTTTATTAATTTGACTCAATAGAAAATACAAATAGTGCACAAAATTAATGAAAATAATTTATCATCTGCGATGTATTGTCATTAATTTTATTTCACCCATCATTAACCACATTAAAGAAAATTCAGTGGTTTTATATACCACAATAAAAGACCCAAATGTTTTCAGAATCTATATATTTGCTTTAAAAGTTCAAATCCATAGAATAATACCAAAAAATTTTAATATTATATTTTGAACATAATACAAAATTTGAGAATATCATGTACTTCTTACTTAATTAAAAAAAAAACTTCACATCTGAAATCATTAGTGTACTATAAAGAATATCCATACCTATTTTAACTATGATAGGTGTCATCGTGTCACTCAATTTTTCTCCATCGAAAAAAAAAAAGTTTCCTCCATCAAAATCATCTCTTAAACTAATGGATTTATTTTTCAAAGTAAATTGAGTATTATTTTTTGTCAACAAAAAATTATCCCCTCAAACAAATTCAGGTCATTATGTAAACTTTGTTTACAAATGAGCTATTTTTAAGAAGTTTCTTATTTTGAGTAAGATTATTAACTGCATAGTCACATAATTAATTTTTTTCTAATCAAACTTTTTGTATGTGTATAGTCAAATTACTCAAAAATATAAAATACACAAGTTCAAGAAAAATCTTTTTAGTATAAATATTGTCATTGTAGGCAAATTACTTTAAAATTATTTATAATCTATATCTATATATTGATTACAAAATTTCATGAATATCGTAATCTATATTGTAATTGCCACAAGTCCTCATTTCATGAATTTTTTTTCCTTTTAAATTCATCTCTGATTTTATACCATATAGTACTTGAGTATTCCAATTTTCAACCAAGTAATTGATACTAACAATATAATTTCCTAATTTAAATTGAGCATTATCTTTTGTCAAGTAAAAATTAATTCTTAATCTAAAATTTTAAATCGTAATCTATAACTTGTATAAAATGGCCAGTATTTATAAGTAAAATCATCAATATCGATATCCATGTATAGAGTTCAAATGCAATATTAACATTTCATCCATAAATGATTCCATAAAAGAATTTTCCTATAAATTGTTTGTTATTTTTTGAGAATGAGTTAAATTCAAAAAAGTATCTTATAATACTATATGTTCTAATTCTATAAATTCTTTCCCCCCAAAACTAAGTTAAACTCCATTAAATATATTATTCATTTTCTATTAATTTTTTCATATTAAATCATTTTCTAAATTTCTTTTCTTAATTTAAATGTTTTATTCAATCACTACAAATCCCTCATAAAAAATATGAATAGTACCAAAACTTACAAAAGATCAAATTTGGTAAATAAATTTACATTCTATCCTCACATAAACTATATATATGCATGAGAGAGAGTGTGCTGTGTGTATTGAGTTAAACTTCTACATATATTATTCTTTTCTATTATTATTTTTATATATCTAATCATTTTTAATTTGACCTTTTTAATTTAAAATATTTTTTATTTAATTACTGCAAATCTATAATATGATTAGTATTGAAAAGTTACTGAAAATTAAATTTTATAAACAAATTGTAACTTCCTTGCATATGCTGTAAAATTGGGCATCAACAATAGATAAAACATAAAAATACGTATTTTTTAGTGTGTTGCATGGGTTGGGACCTAATACCATGATCTTTCAACACAGTGCTCTTGCAAAGCACTGTGTATGAACAATACGTGCTACTGTTTACACGCTATTATTCACGCACAGTAAAATATTAAAAAATTATTATGATCTCCCCATATGTATTTGTTCACCACTCTACAATTATTTGTTTGCTGACTTTTATATATACATCAAATATTTATTGATTATTCGCTGACTTTTATATATACATCAAATATTTATTTATTATTCCACAACTATTTATTTACTGACTTTCATATATTATCAAATATTTGTCATTACCCTACAACTATTTGGTCATTGCTCTTACACACACGTACACACAAATACAGACATGTTTATTTGTTCAATAGTTCACATATATTTGTTCATCACTCCACATATATTTATTCACCACTTCACATATATTTATTCACCATTAATGGTGCATTGACACCTAGGAGATTTTTTTGGACATGGTGCATGTCTTTACAATTAGCGAAGAAAGAAGAATTTTATAGTGGTATTTATCTGACGTGAGGTGACTGGTGGTGTCACTAATGAAGCAAGGAAGAGAATAAGGGAGAAAGACGAGGAGAGAGAAGAATGAAGAGAAAGAAAGGAAGGGGGAAGAGAGAGAGAGAACGCATTTGAGCTTTTTGCTTTTTTTTTTTAACCATGGGGTAAGACCATGGTATAATTTGTGGCATGGGTTATACTGTATAATCAGCATGAGATGATGGTCTCGGTTTGTGAAACACAAGTAGATTACTTCATATTTGTAACGACCCAGGTTCAACTACTAGCTTGCCATCACACTTGAGCCTAACCAACTCGCCCAAAATCCTTAAGCTATTGATAACAGGCCAATAGTTGGGCCTGGGTTATTACAGGTGGTATCATAACAAGTTCTGGGCAGATTCCACGCTGCCTTGGGTCTTAGACTGTGGTTCTGTTCTGTTTGTGTTTAGATCAATACGAGAACGTTACGTGTTTAAGGGGAGAATTTGTAACGCCTTATCTTACATCGGTTCTGTATGAGATTGTGTGTATAATGGCTTAGGTTCATTATTATTGTCATCACCCGCTTAAACATTTTGGGCTAGTTGTGGCTTAATATGATAGCAAGTCAGTAGTTAGGTCTGGGTTGTTACAACATCAAGTGCAAAAGGCCCAAACGAGTAAATCGTAGTGTGATTGGATTTTTTTCAATGTTTTGGGCCAAACCATGAACATGAAATAGTGGACTTGCATTTGAGAACCCATTAGTAAGGCTCAACTGTACTAGTAGTTCAAAGATGAGTAACAAACTTTTGTTGAAAAGCAACAATCCAACAAGAACGAATTTGTTCAAATATTACAAATAATATGGTGTAATAGTGCATCTCGACACATATTTTAAGTCAATTAAGGACCAAAAAAATTTTAGCCATGGAAGAGCCTAAGTTTGAAAATAGACTAAGAGTACGAGATTAGGTGGACTCATGCTTATTTGTTAACAAGCAAGTATATGAAGGTTTCTATTAGATGTAATGCTCATCAAATCATTGAAGCAATTGCCTAAGATCATATTAAAAACAATAGAATGATCGCACTACTAGTAATAGGGGCTTTTTCATGACCAAATTTGTAGTAATTGACATGAAATGAGACATTCTGCCATCAATTTTGACAATGAATATCAACTCATCCCAAACTATGATGTAAAATATATAAGCAACCAATGTTTGATCTCTAATGTGGCTTCAAGATCGCTAAAATTGCACCTTTTAAAAATTTGACCTAAAAACTTTGTGACCAATAAAAATTTAGTCACAAAACCAAATTTCTAATTGTTCTGTTTGTCTCAAATTTATATTGCAACCATTTGTTATTTCGATTGCAAAATTTGAAATGAGTTGATTTTACAGTAATACCGTAAGTTACCCTGATTGGATTTTTATTCATTTCTATCACTTATAATTCTCATTAGCTAAAGGGATAGGTAGATCTATCTTTCTTGTCAATTAATATTTTCTTTGGGTCGAATTGAATCAGGCAACATAGCTTCCAGGGTGGACATACAGCTAATTAGGATGGGAATAACATTGCTGTCTGAGATGGTCACAAGTGTCCAATTTGCATGACTACCTTTTATTTTTTGATTCAAGGAAGGCCAGAGATCAGTTATATGCAACTAATGGAAATTGATACCACAACTACTCACACTAAATGTGAGAGACATACCATTAGACCACGAGGATTTTGGTAGACGACTTGAATTTTATTACAAAGCAAATCGACAGATGCAAATTGTTAACGATTCATCAATATACACAAGATTTTTATCCACCAAAAATCAAATTTGTTCATCGGATGCCATATTAAATCTTCGATTAATTGCAATAACAAACACGTTAAGAAAGATTTTGGGATTTGGTTGTAGAGTTGCTTGCATTTTTAGCTGTTGTCCCCCTTTTGAATAATCCCTTGCCCAACACATGATTGATTTCTCTCTTATGTGACACTTCAATGATCAATCAATTATGTTTGAGATATCTGCTTGTATTTATATGGTACATTATCTGCACAAGCTTTTCAAGAGAATAAAATATGGACGTTGAAATGTTTGCTTACAAAAGATTATTTGTCGGCCACAAAATATTCTTCAGCGATATTACAAAATCAGGTGTTAAATTGATTTACAAATCAGATTAGATGATATCTTTTAGTGAACAATTTTTGATAGTTGGTAAAAGTTATTTTCTTAGTTGTGAAAAAAGCTTAGACTAAAAGATTCAAATTAAATATAAGAGTCTAAATCATTTTCATGACTTAAATTTATAGATTTTATTTGTACAATGGCAACTTTACTAGTGTTAGTCTCCCCTTTGACATTAATACAGCCATCCTCTTTATTTGGATGTGCATGCTTTTTTTGGCATGGTATTGTTAAGTTACGACCTCATCTAAAAGCTTAAGCTTATAGAGAAGATATTAATTTATTAATTTATTGTGTTAACACGCCCCCTCACGTGTAGCGTAATTTGTTTAGAGCTTGCACGTGGACAATTTAATTAAATGGGTGGCGGTAAGGATCGAACCTGTGCCGTTTGGCTTCCAGGCTCTGATACTATGTTAAGTTACGCCGTCATCTAAAAGCTTAAGCTTATAGAGAGGATATTGGTTTATTAATTTATTGTGTTAACAGGTATATGTTCGTCTTGGTAAAAAATTGAGCACTGGGTGCTCCTCTATGACATTATATTGATCTAGAATGAAATATAGTCACATCCTTAATCTAAAATTCGAGTTTGTAGGCGAGATTAATGTCATAGGTGTAAATGATAATTACTTAGGTATCAAATCATTAATTAAATCTACAACATTAACAAATGGAAGACTGCTATTTTCATTTTGCTCATGAAAATTTGCTTAAATCCCAAGTTTTATTATGAGGTTTTACACTTATCTCCTATGATATCAACCCTTGGCAAACAATATCTACTATTGAAGGGTATTTTAATCTTTTTTATTTCTTTATTTAGTTATTCAGTTCTATATTTTATATTTTATGTTTTTTTAAATCATTTATTAAGTTAAAAAAATCAATTCCAATACATATTTATTCGTGGGACCTTATATCGTAATACTTCACAAGGTTGTCCTTCATTAAATATCATGCTCCCTCATTGTTAAAATAAAAAAGAAAAAAGCAAACAGTTCAGTAGCAGAACATGCATCTCTCTCTCTCTCTCTCTCTCTCTGTTATTCTCTTTCCTTCATTCAATTTCTGTTGTTCTTCTCTCTCATGCCCTTTTTTTTTCCAAAATCCCTACCTATAGTTGTGTTTCTCTCCTCTTTGCTTCGGCTGTTTCTCTCTCTTACCGCTGTGTTTTCAACTTCTTCTCTCTTTCTCTTTAAGCAAGCCGACAAAATTCATCAAGTTATCTTCCATTCTTCAAATCTACAACATCGATTCTTCAATCACAACACCAAGTCAATTACTTTGCTACAAACAATTGCTGCAAATACATTAATTCAAGCAAATATCATGGAGGCATCGACATTTGCAATTTCACAAAATCAAGCGACACTGATTCTATGAACAAATAGATTTTACATAATGAACAAACATCTACAACTCTTTGCATCACTTCAACATCATATGAACAAATAGACTTTTTATTCTGAACAAACATATGTGTCTCTTTCAACCAATTTACTTGTAAAAAGATGCTATGATTACTTGTTAATTTTTGGTGAACAAACAACTTATTATTTGTGAACAAACAGTATTTTTATTCTAAACAAACATATGTGACTGTTTCAACTAATTTACTTGTAAACACATGTTGTGATCAATTATTAATTTTCACTGAACAAACAACTTATTATTTGTGAATTAATAGTGTTTTTATTCTGAACAAACATATGTGACTCTTTTAACCAATTTATTTGTGAACATATGTTGTGATCAATTATCAATTTTCAGTGAACAAGCAACTTATTATTTGTGAACAGATAGAGTTTTTATTCTGAATAAACATATGTGACTTTTTCAACCAATTTATTTGTGAACACATATTGTGATCAATTGTAAATTTAAGTGAACAAACAGCTTAGCATTTGTTAACAAATATTGTTTTTATTTTTAATAAACATTTGTCGCTATTTCAACAAATAGTGTTACATATATTTGTTCACTATACATCTATTGGTTCATACAAATCTCTATGCACACAATCATATACACAAACACAAACACACACGATAGATCCCCACACACACACACTGTCTTGTTGAACATGCACACACAATTAGCAAGGCGATGGCGTGAAGACTTATTTGTGGTGCGCCATGAATCATGATCCAAAAAGCTTGAAATTGTTTGAGTATCCATTAATGGTGAATATAGATTTAATTAATTAAATCTTGAATTAAAGGTATCATAAGAATCGCGAAGCTACAATGAGAAACGATACCGAAGAGAGCTTGAAGCTCACAGCATGGTGGTTTGGTGGTGGCGTGATGATAAGAGAAGAAGAGAGAAAAATAGAGGAGAGAAGAGAGAGAAAACACATTTAACACGTCTGACTTTGCTTTTTAAAAAAAAAACACATGAGGATGCATGTAGGTGTGACGGTGCATCATGTGCAAGACAATGGTATAATTTGCCTTTATTCGTATAAAAAGTAATCAATTTTAAATTGAATCTAATTTTTATTTAATTTCACAAACGAAACATAAGTTTTGTACAACAAACTATCTTTTACCTTTTTTTAATGTTTTTAAAATACAACCTAATACCTAAAAGAGTTATTCATTGGGTTAGAAAGAAAAGATTAAATTAGATGTGTGTGTAACGCATTATTTTCTATTGTTTTCCTCATATTTTAAGATCTATATTTTTGTGATTTTCTACTTCATTATAACCTTTTCTATTGAATGATTTTATTAAATTATATTATATATCTAATATCTTTTACTATTTTACTTTAATAAATAGAAAAGATAAAAATGTCCTTTAATAGAAGAATTTATTTAGTTAGATGGCAAAATATAATATACATAAAATTAAAATTTCATAAAGAATTTGAAATTAAAAAAAATTCAGATAAAATAATAACATGTACCGTATATAAAATATTCAAATATTACTTTTCAGACCCCTATAAAACATTATAGACTAAGTTAAAAGTCAAAACTAAAGACATCGTCAATTTTATTGGTGAAGTGTTTAGCAAAAAGCCAAACATGAGTCTGTGCAAGCCGTCTGTGGATCTATCCCCACTACTTTATTTCGAAGAGTTTGAGAGAGAATGTTTTTCTTTTTTTTTCCTTTTTTTTTTCTGATAGAGAAAGTTTTTTTTTTTTTGTCCCCACGAATGTTTTTGCAGTACAAACTGAAAATGGACATGTTTCATGATTCGGATTCGAATCTAGTTCACTACCTTAGATTGAGTGCCTTTAATTTTATTGGTGCCAACAATACAAGGAACGTGCTGTACGTTCAAGGATTGCCAATAGGTAATCGGGCTCTGTAGGATATATCAGTGTTTTTTTCTTAGCAAAAAAAAGTTTTTCCTTTTTTTTTTTTTTTGCCCTTTCTCTCTTTGTCAAGCAAGAGAGAGAACCGGTAAGCATGGTGCTGAAAAAGCCTGAAAAAGCCTTCGGACTAACCCTTTTAAAAGAAAAAGCCTGAAAATGTCACAAAAAAGATGAGAAAACAAAAGAGGGCGTGGTTTGTCATCTACTTGTCGACTGGCTTCTTCATAATGGCGACAAAATTCCTGTTTATTACTTCAGTTAAATTCAGCGTGCAGCTTGGGGTATTTTTACTTCTCTTCTGAGAGGTGTAGGGTATAAAAATAATATATATGTCGGGGCCCTGCAATATTTATTTATTTATTTTTTGTGTGTGTGATCAATGGGTACCTGCAAGGTTGTTGCTTTCTGTTATCCAAGTTAATCCTCAAAGTTTAAGCTGATCAAAGATATATTTTATTAATAGTTTAAGCAACTCCGAAAATCAAAACTAACGATGTTTGGAGACTAAACAATTTTCTAATCAGAAAATAACAAGCATTTCATTCATATTTTAGAATATTTTGTAAGATTGACCTTAAGACTTGTTTGGAATGACTTCTTTTTCTAAAAGCATTTTTATTTATATCTATTAAAAACATGTGGGATTAGGGGTAGTTTAAGTGATAGAAACTATCCCTTAGACAGTAATGATAAGTTCTGGCTCCAAATTAGTAAGTGGATCTTCTTGAATTGACTCAGTAATTAAAGTTGGAAAACTCTTTAAAATCGGTCCACCCAAACACCCGCCTATTATTTAAAAAAAGGCCCCGTGTAAATTTTTGGCTTTGTGTGTGAGATGCACGATTAGGGAATCTTATATTATGCACCTGCAGTGCATGCAGCAAGGTGCACCTGCGGGTACTATAAAATCACGCACTACATAATGCATTTTTTCTTTCTTTTTTTTTTTGCTACAATTCTTCTTTTCTCTTTTCTGTTTCATGATAAAAATTAAATCTCATAAAACCCAAAATACAATTCTTCAATTTAATTTGTTCAACAACTTAACAAAGATATCAAATCAAAATCACAATTTAATTTAATCAAAATGACTAAAGCAACAACATCCAAAGAAATAAAAAAACATCAAATTTGAAGCAATAATGTCCAAAAAAATGGAAAACATTTGTAACTTTGAATTGTAAGTTATGAACAAAAATATATAAATCTGGTGAAGCTTTCCATGAACAAACAGAGTCTGAATAATAAATAAACAATTTTGGTAGTTTCAAACAATTTCAAATACAAACAGATATTTTGATCAATAATATGCTATTGAACAAATAATAATAGCTTATAGAATAAACACTTATAAAACACTAAACAAACAATAATTGCATATTAAATAAACAATTACAGAACATTGAACAAACAATAATAGGCTACAAAATAAATAGTTATAGAATACTGAACAAACAATTACAGAATACTAACAAAGAATAATAGGCTACTGAACAAACAATAATAATTTACTGAAAAACAATAAAAAGGCTACTGAACAAATAGTTATAGAGTATTGAACAAACAGTTTTAGAGCACTGAACAAACAAATATAAAATACTGAACAAATAATAATTGTCTACTAAAAAAATAGTTATGAAATAATAAACAAACAATAATATTCTATAGAACAAACAGTAATAGAACATTGAACAAGCAATAATAGGCTAACAATAATAGTCTACAGAACAAACAACAATAAACTACTTAATATATATCGATCCTTCTAATATATATAAACACATGCACATCAGAACCAATGGTCACAAATATGATTAAATAGAGATGTAGAGAGAGAGAAAACAGAGACAAAGAAAGAGATCGTAGAGAGAGAATATAAACAAAGAGAGAAAGAACAGAGTCGTAGAGAAAGAGAGAAAATAGAGATAAAGAAAGAAATCATAGAGTAAGAAGAGACGAAGAGAGAAAGAATAGAGATGTAGAGAGAGAAAGAAAACAAAGATAAAAAAAGATATATGCACATAACTCTTTGTGGTTTTTTTTTTTAATATATAAAAGACTACATAGATGAGGGAGCATCTTATTGAAGGTGCACCTTATAATTTGCTGCGATTAGGTGGTTGTTGGACTGAAAAGCTTCATTTAAAGCGGGTTAAGTTTAGCCTATGGAAGGATCACAATTGTTGGACATGCAAAAAGAGCAAATAGTGGGGTTTTATTCTCTATTTGACCTCAAATGCCCCAGTTAGATGACTATTAGAACACGAAAGGATAAATGTATCAAGAATTTAAGAGTGGGTGTATCAATTAACAACTTGGACCAACATAGTTTAAGGATGAATGACCACTCGTCATCAAGGGATCGGTCTCCTAATCCCTTAATGTTAATTGGACTTGATCATCACGTCCTACCATGATCTTTTGCTCAACAATACTAGCTCAAGGTCTCTTCTAGAGCTCACCTCCTAGGGTTTGACCGCATTTGCAAGTCATCTCTATCTCTAAATTCAAATTTTAGGAGAACTTCTGTGTTAACATATAACCGGTTGTAAATTTCACTGCATATACGTATTACCATAATTTTATCCGTGTTTCATAAATTAATTTAAAATACAATTTTTAATATTATTAGTTATGTAAAAATTAATAATATCAAATTAATATCAAAACCCTTACGTCGTACGAGTTACACGCTAGTCAGGTGCAAAGGGAGGAAACTTTGTGGGGAAGATAAGCGACGGCCATCTCAAGAGATGCACACGACTTTATTATAAGTTGGTTGAAAATTTGGAAAAAGTTGGTGAAAGTTTATGTCAATGGACCCTATATGCGTTTAATAAGTCTCCTGTTTTATCTAATAGAGGTCGGCCGCGACGCGGAATTGATGACACTTTTATGACTTTGGAACTTCTTAACATTTTGGTGAAAAATGTGAATTGTATTCCGATATATCGTGCCGCTTTCAATCATACTAATTGCTTTGACTTATAAGCACATTCAAACGCATTCATATTTGCCCATGTAGTGACCAAAAAGTTCGTTTCGTTATTGCGATAATGCCTTCTTTTTTCTTTTCTTTATATTCAAAAGTTAAAGTCATAAAAACAATTCATATATACATACATACAAATAATAAAATTGTGTATTATAGATCTAAAATGAGTCAAACTCTTTCTTGAATTCAATGCATATATATAGCAGGAGGGTCAATTACCGCTTCTTTTTTGTCTTTTGTCATCTTTTTCTTGTGCTTTGTCCATGTTAAAATCTGACTTTCATGATCAACTTCACAAGTTTCTTTCTATGCTTTCACTTTATTTTTATTTTTATTTTTATTTTTTATTTTGTTATTGGAGAGACAAAATTAACCATTTCAATTACAACCATTCTAGAAGGTATTTTGGGGTTGAATGGGAAGACATATAAATTAATTAACAACATGCTGGTTCGTTGTTAGTTTTCATATTTTATTGGGTCGTCTTATGATGAAGTTTTTCCATTTTAATCTGAAATTGAAGCAAAGCCAGTGAATAAAGCAAACAAAGTGGAGTCTAGGGAGACAGTTCTGTGATAGATTAACTACAGATATAAATTAATTAAAGGTCTAGTAATCTAGTCGTTTATCTTTCACTTTGAATATGAGAGGTTTTGAATCAATTTTATTAGGTATAATCCATTTTTGACATCTAAAAAATTTAAAAAGCAAACAAAACTTTTTTCAATGATAAGAAAAGTGCAAGTAGAATCTTTTTTTGCGAATTAATTAAGTGCCGATAGAATCTAATTGGCTGAAAAGCTTACTAATAATACAATTCAATCTCTTTTTCTTTTTACTTTGAATTAGGGTCCTCAAACTAGATTAGATTAAAACTAATCCTTATTGGAGGGGAAGAGGAAATAAGAAACCCTTCCAATAAGTGGGCTTTTGAGAATTTAAACTTGTGTCTCCTTTTTAAAGGGATGAAGTTGCTACTAAATCAATCAACAACTTATTAATAATTTAATCTTCTAATTTTAAGGGAAGTAAAGTCAACAATGTCAAGTAAAATATATGTCGCCCGTCTAACGTTTTCTATATGGTAATTAGAAAAGTATAATATAATCTAACACCCTTATTTAATTTATGTAAAAACATAAAACTTTTTAAAGATTATCTTAGACCATATTTCATATGCCAATTTTGTAAACTAATTTGGCCATCTACCTATATTCACATAAGTTATTTTTTATTCTTATTCTTTGTAAAAAGAAAAATTCAACTAGTGAAATTCAATCACTAATTAATAAATTTTAGCTATGCACCACGTCCTATGTTTTGAGCAACAAATCAATCTAAAACACTACTCATGCAAAACAAGCGGTTGGAATTGAACATGAGTCTTGAATCGTATTCAACACCAACTCTTACCACTTGAAAATTTCGTAAGTAGTAAATTAGATGAATGCAAGCTGCACGATTAGAAAAAGTGGCCGTGACTTACCATTGCAGATTGTTTATATATATATATATATATATATAGATATAGTAACTAAAAAGGTGTTTACTGGTGTGAGCTCAGCTGATTAAATTAATCGGCCATCGTGGGGTGGTTGAAGGTGACTTATGATCAAAAAACACATTGGTTTCCGACAAAAAAAAAAACACATTGGTTGGTACGGATGCTTGTCTTTACTCCAGAAAGGCTGATTTGACGTGAGAAAAAGGACGACCAACTGTGTGTAGCAATAAAGTAGTAAAGGTTATGTAGGGTTGGAGGGGAAAAAACGCCACCCCCTCTATGCTATCTTATATTATTCTTTCTAGCTTTCCTACGCTTGCAGACAACACAAGTGCAGCTTTCCTTGTGACCAAATCATACCTTTAAGATAATATGTTAATATTCAGCATCGTGCATTTGACCAAAAAAAAAAAAAGAAAAAAGAAAAAAAAAAGCATCGTGCATGTATGGATTTTTTATGCATGTATGGATTTTTTTTTCTAACTCCAAAAAAAAAAATTATGCAAAACTAACCCCATTTATAAATCGTTTTGAAAAATAACCCGTTTTAAATCTGGAAATGCGCTGCACTTATTCCCAGAATGCGGAACGCACTCTGGGAGTGCGGTCGCATTCCTGGAGCGCGGCCATGCTCCTGGAGTGCGTCCCGTATTCCGGAAACGCGTTTTCTGGATTCCCTGCAAACCTGCCAAATTTGATTTTGATTCTGATTTGATTTGATCGTGGGGACGACCAAATATTCTTAGCAGCGCATTCTAGGGGTGCGCTGATAAGAATCCCTGCCACAAATCACTCTTTAGTCACTTCAAGTTACGGAAAATTTCAGAAATTGCACTCCCAGAATGTATTTTCTGTTTATATAAATCTCAACCCCTTCCTCCACCGGATCATTCAATCCTACCCCGTAAATTTCTACCATCACAATCACTTTCCACCAAATAAACATTCTGCCAAATTCATTCACTTTGTTAGTATAAGTTTCTACCAAAGCACGTAAAAGAATGAATTCAACCGAGGTTACTGTTCTTTTATACTACGACGGTCACACAATAATGACCGATTATGGTCTTGATTACAGAAGTCCAAATATACCACGCAAAATCAAAATTCATCCCAATACAACTTACGATGAATTTGTTTCGTGCGTAATTAGAAAACTGGGGTTGCGTTCGAGCATCGATAGGGTTAACTTATGCTATTGTGACCCTAGATGGGATGCTACATTGCAGCAGATTTATTATTATCCAAGTGCAATAATTGATGATGAAGATGTGCGGGAGATGTATGGCACAGCTCGGTGTGAATGGAACCGCTATGTGGCACACGTAATAGTAGACGTTTAGTCTGTTCAGCCTGACTACGTGTATGTGCCGCAAATAATTCCCGATGTCCCGTACCAGTCTAACATGCGAGACCTAAATACAGCACCATCGTATGAAGAAGATGAACATATCTATATTGCAACAACAACGGCAGAGTTTGCCACTTTTTCCATTTCCCGGCAACCACATTCTACTTTTGAAGTTGGAGGACCCTTTCATCACGACAATGGCACGGAGGAGAGATGTGACGTCGCAGCAGATACTGTTTTGTTGGAGGCAGATGAAGAAAACGAGGACGGTGAATTGAACGATCAAGAAGAAGATGCAATCTCAAAAGCAAGTTTGAACTACCAAATTGAGAATGAGGTAGAAGGACCAGATGTCGATGCAGAGCCGGAGGTAGATAAGGAGGAAGCCGTGGAGTTCCATACTACTAGGACTGAATTCTACACGACAAGTAAGTACGAGATCAGCAAACATCCAGTATGGGACCCGGACAAAAAGGAACTGGCCAAAGGAATGGTGTTCCCATCCAAAGTGAATGGGATAAGGGCTGTTCAACATAACGTGATAAGAATACAGAAGGAATATAGGGTCGTCAAGTCGAGTAAGACCCTGTGGAAGGTACAGTGTAAGGAAGCACACAATGGAAGTGTAGCATGCCCATGGTATGTACGTGTCATAAGGAAAGCAACACACAAGCAGTGGGAGATCACGCAGTATGACGCAAGACATGTATGTATGGCGCAAATAACTACGTCGGGGCATAGAAATTTGACGTCGGGATTGGTTGGATACTTGGTGAGGCATTTCATAGCTAAGAAGGCTGATTAAGAGGTCGGGCTTATCCAAGCTCAAATGAAGGGGAAGCTTAACGCGGATATTAGTTACTGAAAAGCATGGAACGGCCGAAACAAAGCAATTGAACTAGTGTATGGCAATTGGGACACGTCGTATCAGATGCTACCACAGTTTCTTGGGGCCGTGATTGCCAAGAATCTAGGTAGTGTGGTGAGATATAGGTTTGCCGCAGGTTCAACGCAGGCTGAAAAGATTTTCGACATGGTTTATTGGGCGTTCGGTCCGTGCATCGCAACGTGGAGGCATTGTAAGCCCGTGGTTTCGCTGGACGGCACACACTCGTGGGGAAAGTACAAGGGTCATCTCCTAGTTGCATTAGCCACAGACGCGAACTGCCAAGTTTTGCCGTTAGCATTTGCAGTTGTAGATGCAGAGACAACTCGTACTTGGTCATCGTTCTTACACCAGTTGTGCGAGAACTTTTTCAATGAGATGCCCCAAGTGTGTATCATTTCAGATAGGCATGTAAGTATCGCATCTGCAATCGAGCGGGTTACACGTGATGGTCAACTTGAAATAAAACATCGCATTTGCTTGAGACATCTGAAAAGCAATGTGATGAAAAGATGGCGAAATCAATTCATTAAAGACATGTGTTGGATAGTTGGCCGAGAACGTCAAGCACGCAAACATGTGCATGCAATGAACATGATCCTTGATGTGGACCCTAGTCAAAACGATGTTGGCAGACGAGTATACAAGTTCCCAAGTTCCTATCCGATATCCCTGCCGATGCATGGACCATGAGGGCTGATGGGGGATTCAGATGGGGTGTGATGACGACAAATAATGTCGAATGCTTCAACGGTGTCCTTATCGGTGCAAGGGTGTTACCCATCACGACCCTTGTTACCAATACGTTTACGAAGATAAAAGGTTACTTTCATGATCGATTGGTCCATACGACGCAGTTGAAAACTGAAGGCCATCGGCTCCCTTCTAGTGTAAGGGAACTCTTTGAGAAGTGGAAGACCTCGTCACACCGCCATCACGTACTTAGTTTTAGACAAGATGGCAGGTACCAGGTGGGTTGGTTGCCAGTTCGATGGAACGAGAATCCGCCAAACCAAGTTGTCAACTGGGAAGACCGTACGTGTACTTGTGAAAAGTGGGTTGAATATCACTTGCCATGCTCGTATGCACAAACTGTTGCTCGGTTTAAGGGGTTTGATGTGGAGAACATGATACCTCAACAGCTGATGGTGAAATCGTACAAAGATACATATTTGCGGACATTTAAGCCTCTCAGACACCAATTTTATTGGCCTCTAGCACCTGCATGGACGTTGTATTCGAACCTAAGTTGCGTTCGGCAGAGAAAAGGATGAGCCAGCGACCGGCACATTCCAAACGAGATGGATCACTCGGACTGCCGTGGAGGACGAAGGTATACAACATGTGGTCAACCAGGTCACGCTGCTCCAATTTGCCCCAACAACCAAAATGCGTAATCCGTTATGTTTAGCGGTTGCCACAAGTTTCATATGTGATAATTTTGTCTATTTGTTTTTGACGTTGTAATGCTATTGTGTAATCGTTTTATGCATATTTGTTGTGACTTTGTGATGTTATTGTGTAATTAATGTTGTCTGTGAACTTGTTGTGGCGTTGTAATACGGTCATGTTTAATCAACGTCGACATGTGTAAGAAAAATAGGCTAAAACAAATAAAAAAACAAAATGAAATAATAATCATCAAAAAGATAATGTCTCACAAATACATATGAAACAAAAAGCACTCGAAAATGAATACATCATCCTGGCGTGTAATGATCAGGGCCCTTCCCCCTGTTAGTGCGGTCAGGTAAATGACGTCTAACAGGGGATGGGGTGTTGCGTTTCCTGGATGAACGTGTCTGGTGGAGTGGCGGCTTATGCACCTACTGCTGTGTGGCGGGTGCCTTGGTCGCCTGTGGCTAGGAGTACGGTGGCTGGTCCTGATGCTTAACGCCACTGGACACCAACTGATGGTGAACGTAGTCATGAGATCCCATATATCTGCTCCGTAACCCCCTCGATGACTCGCTCTGCGTCGCCCCGTCATCCTCCTCGTCATCATCCGACTCCTCAACATAGGGCTGAGATGATCCACCAGCCTCGAATGTGCCCCGGCCACCTGAACCGCTGGAGAAGTCAACAGGGAACAAACACCACGTGGATAGCTGCAATGGGGGCCGTGTGGGTGGCCGAGATGACCCACCCCGATGGTTGTGCGTGCGCTGTGCAGATGGAGAATGCTACGCACAATGCTGTCGGGATCGCTGCACCGGAGGCGCATCGGGCAACTCTCACACAGCTCTCTGCTCTATGCTGTTGGAGTGCACTCTTGCCGTGCAACTGCATGAGCTGCAAGTGCCACATGACATGCTCCATGTGTGCACCGCCCCTAAGGTCCCCCTCTTGGTAACGTTGCAGCAAATCACGAGAATGATAGACGACATGCTGAACTACAGTGGCCTGTAGTCAAACATAACATACTGGATTAATATAAACTAATAGTCAACAACTTTCATTGAATAACATAAACATTGGGAACAAAGCCAGCTCATCAGTGACGTCTCGTCATGTGCGGATGCCATGTACCCATCTCGCTTATGACTAGTATCATGATGACCGACCTGTAATATGGTCACCCGCTAGTACCACTGCATGTAAAACCCGAGTACCGCTGCAAGCGGCACATCCTTCGCCTGTCCAGATAAAACGCACTGGGCCCAATTCCCCCACATATTCATAGCCTCGGTCAGCGCAGCTCCCTCAACCTTTTCCTTGCCGTCCCTATGTTTCTCATGTGCAGGGGGATCAGCAGGGACGGCCAACCTAAGTCCGAACTGCCACAAGACATGATTCGGGCGGTACCACTCAACAGTATGTCCACATATCAGCGGTATCTGGGCACGCCAGACGTCACTGTCGGCAACACAATAAGGTGGGAGGGTGGCCAGTATCACTCTAAACGGCTACCATATGAACTGTAACCAAAACAAGCACCGGATAGTTAATTACGTGCTTATGTGTACATGTAAATTATTTTTAATAAGGCAGCTTAAGTGTACTATACCTCGTCAGGCTAGAGATGGTCTATGACATCCCGACACTCTACCTGACCTGACTTCCCGGATGCATCAGTCATTTCCTTCTTGATGTAAAACTGTGCACCCCGTGGAACACCAGGGAGCTGAAACTCCGGCTCCAGCTGATGCTGCTGATGCTGAAGCCGCTCTCGTGTTGGATGCCAGAGCTGAGGCCAAAAAGCCGTGAATCTAACCCATGCAAAAAACTGCAGGCATTGAACATGCATTATGCTATAATAACGCTTGTAATAATAAAGTTAACATTCGCAGAATATAAACATAACTACTACATAAGGCAAACCAATACCTGGACTAGTGTCACGGCTTCGCAAACACCCTTACACTGGCGGAATGAGGCGCGGTCAAGCTGCTGGTACAAATACGATAGTACAGCCGTGCCCCAGTTGTACTTCTGGATGCGCTCAAAGTCATCCAATAATAACAACCAGGCCAAATTACCGTCATTCGTGCTCGTGTTCGCAAAAAGGTGACAGCAGATGACGAGAAATATCCACAGCCGTGCTCGTTGCCGTGCCTGATACTGAGTGGGCTTATCCAGAGTGCCCTGCATAACAAACCTGTCCTACAGCTGGACAAAATTCACCGAGTTCCCCACAATGTTGATACGCTCGGTACCGTCGTCCACCACCGCATCCTCATCGATACCCATCAACTCCTGCATCCTGACAACCCAGTCCTCCCTTAAGCGTGGAACCGTATCAATCACCAGGATAGGAGTACCGGTCACGGGAAGACCCCAATGGACAGCCACATCCTACAGGGTGATGGTAGCCTCGCCTACGGGTAAATGAAACGTGTGGGTCTCCGGTCGCCACCTCTCTATCATGGCAGTAATAAGTCCGCGGTTAAGCTGATGATATCGGGATTTATAACACCCGTAGAATCCGATCTCCGCCAACTGGTGCTGTACTAACGGGTGCTCCGGCGCATTAAACAACGATTTATCCGACCTATAGTACCTAAACATACCCAGATGGTGCGAATCCTGTAAATACTGGACCCGGTGATCCATATAATGGCATAGTAAAGTGGCGTCTACTGGTGCATGACGAGCATCCATAATGACTCCTAAAATAAATAATAATAACAATGATTAACTAAATATTACTACTTCACTATATACATTAACTCTCTAATTTTATCAAATAAAAATAATTATAACACTAATATTATTAATAATAATAGTATTAATGATTGTATTAATAATAATAATAATAATAATAATAATAATAATAATAATAATAACACAAAGATAACATGTTTAATCATCCATCATCGTCATCATCATCATAATAATAAAATAAATACATGGACAAATATATCAACAATAGTATTAATAAAATTACTAATAATAATATCTAACATATTACCTTAATCATCCATCATCGTCATCATCATCACAATGATAATAATACCAATAATAGTAATAATTACATTAATAATTACATCTAAAATATAAAATGGCTGTCATAAAAATAATGATATTGTAAATAATAATGATAATCTTAATGATAACATTTATTACTAATAATATTCATATAGTAATAATAAGATTAATAATAATGATCATACTAATAATATTACTAATAATACTAATAACAACAATATTAATTCTATTTCTAATAATCATACTATATTTTTAAGCAACAATTAACATTTCAATATAAATTAACAAAAAAGCTAAAATTTTAATCTACAAATCTAACAACAATTAAAATTCAAATTAACACAAACTAAATTTAATTATCAAAACAAAAACTACACGATCTAAAAACATATTTCATAACTTAAAACGTTAAATACAATGGCAAAAAATAATATAAAACTAAAATAACTTACAAGATCAAGGCAATATCCTCGCTAAAACGCTAAAAAACTAAAATTTTAGTGTGAGGGGTTGAGAGAAAACAAGAGAAAATCGCAAGTGGGGTTGGGAGAGAATGGGAAAAAAAATGATCGGGCAACGAATATATGGAACGCGGCTGCGTTCGGGAAATGCGTGCTACGCATTTCCAGATTCAAAATGGGTTATTTTTCAAATTGTTTTTAAAACGGGATTAGTTTTGCATAATATTTTTTTTTTTTGGTTAGAAAAAAAAAATCCTGCATGTATCCATGACCTTATCCTCCTCTAACCTATTAATTATTACTACATCATACTATATATGTATATACACACACAATGTATATCTACAGTTATATTAGTTGCTCAACCGTTCGTCATTTTTCTTTTAATTAATTACTTATCTTTTGAATGATGGTTATTGTAACAATTTTTATTAACAAAATTAAGAAAATAATACAAAACAAGGAATATGTCAACTCTTAAAAAAGAATAAAATACATTCTATTTTTTTGTGTTTTGTAAAAGTCGTATAAATTCTATATGACTTTAAAACTCACTAATAACCCATGTGGATTTTAAAAACATTAGACACTCGTCTTTATTGTTAGTTTTTCCATTAGAGTTGATAGATAACGTAAAAGACGCATACGTTGCAATTTGACTCATCAATAATGATAAAACTCAAATAAATTGGTGTAGCTTCCCCCATTTGATTTTCTTATTAAACTAAGGTGCATGAAAAATAAAAAAATATCTCCTAAATTATGTAAATTTCATTGTTGAAATGACTTACTGTTAAACAATATCAATATATAATTGAATACATATAAAAAATATATATTCTAGTCCATATGTTGGTTGTAAGTTTATCTCATTTTACCAATATATATTCAATTGTTATCAAATATGTTTGTATTACTTAACCAAGAGTTATTTAAATTTACATAATTTAGGAGAAATTAATTTTTTTTGTTCTTCACTCATTTTGGGGTGTATTTGCACTAAGTAAAAAAATTAGATGAAGAAAATTTATACTAAATTTAAAATTAAAGCAGAGGAGGACATTTGCACCAAATTTAATATATTAGATGTCGAGCCTTTTGTGATTTCGTTTGTTATTTATAAATATATTTTGTTGATATGCATTCTATTAGCTAAATATTCATTATTGGTTTTGATGATGAAAATATATGCATTATCTTACTAAATAGCTTCTTGTGAAAATGAGATTATATCTAGTTGAAGCTTTGAAAGATTGAAGAAAATGTGCAAAAAGCATTACTTGAAGAAAGAGAAGGAGAGAAGACATAAGGACGAGAAGATAAGTCATAAGGGGTACCGGTCATTAGTTTACTTCTTGCTCTTTTTGTGAAATACCTATAGATTGCGTGAACTTGGCTCAAACCTTCTTTTTCTTATTCATAGCAAAATTTTCAAGTCTTGCACATTTGATATAATATATGCAAAAATGCATTTAAATGCACACATAGAGATAAAATGAGTTTTTGGGGTGTTTCAATTCACAACATGTGTTTACAAATTTATTCAAAATGATTTGGAGTTGTGAATATGCATTTAAAATGTTGTCCTGCAAAACTCTGGCTTTACTTCACATTCTGGAGTGGCCGGACCCCTCAGCCGGTCGACCAGCTGACTTGGGAGGGTCGCCCGGCCAAAACAGAAAGTTGAAGGAAAAGCCGGATCCCCTAGCCGGTCGACCGACTAAGACGTCCAGCCTAGTCAGAGAAGAAAAGGGGATAGCCGGACGACCTAGCCAGTCGACCGGCTGAACGGGAGCTGTAATAAATGCACTAGCCGTTTATTACCGTTCTAGCCGAAAATCCCAAATTTTCTTCACCTGCCAAATCCCTAATCCCCAAATCTCTTTAAATACTCATTTAATACACTTTCTAAACATAAATTGAAGTGTGCTAAAGTGTTTATCATCATTCAATCCATCTTTGAGCCATTCTTGCAATATATTTGAGCTTTCAAGAGCTTATTCATCTTCTTCTTGAAGAAAATCTTATATTCAATCTTTTCTTATTCTTGAGTACATACACACTTTGAGAGCTATAATCTTTGTAAGATTTATTCATTAAAGCTTGTAAAGTGTGGGGAAATCCTATAGAGTATATCTCTTGGGTTCTTTAAAGTTAGGCTTCAAATAGGTTGTAAGAATTTGGTTTGTGCTTCACCAAGTTTTGAAGAAGCATCTTAGTAGAGATCTTTGAAGTCCTAAGGGGAGCTTCCTTGGGCGGTGGACGTAGGCTTGGCCGAATCACCTTAAAATCGTTTGTTTCTCTTTTCCTTACACTTCTATTTTTATACTTACTTACCTTGCTTATCTTGTGTTTGATATATTGATTGTTAGAAGTTGTAAATTTTCTGTAAATTTTTAATAACGAAAATTAGTATTAATATCTTAATTCACCCCCCTCCCTTAAGATATTTGCACCCACACATTCAATTACTATAAAATATATTTGTACTACTTAATAAGGAGTCATTTAAATTAAGAAATTTACATAATTTAAGAGATGTATTTTTTTTTTGTTTACTCATCCAGGAGTGTATTTGCAGCTTATTTCAAACTAGAGGAATGAATTTACACCATTTTTTGAATCAGAGGAAAAGAATTTGCACCAATCTACTTGAGGTTTTTTTTTTCCCCCTTTTGTATTAACAAGTCAAGTTGTAATATAGGCACATTTTTTACACTCTCTATTAACTCTGACAGAAGAACTAATGGCAAGGGCTAATGTATAACATTTCTAAACTACAGGAAGATAACAGCGAGTTTTGAAACCATAAAAGAATTTATTTGACTTTGATAGGGGGAACATTCATTTACTCTAACAAGGTTTTATAAATATGCCACAGCATACGGAATCTGCACTAGATTCAGGTCTAAAAGTTAACAAATTAGGCTTGAGGACAATTTTTTATTTATATACGTAGAAAAACAAAACAATGAGTTTTAAGTGAGAGTTTCAAAATTTTATAGATACTTTTCTTTTTAATATATATGGTTTTAGTATGAAGTATCAATTGGTCCTCACTTAGTAAAATATTAATATTTTAATTTCTAGTAAAATAAAAATCTAAATCCTTCCTTGTGTATGCGACTAGGGAAGCATATCATCTAGTCGACTGCAAGTTCATGGCATACGAATGATGATAACATGCTTGTTTTAGATAACCCAGTTATGTTATATCGTAATTATTAAAATATAACATTTTGTCAAAATTCGTTGAATATAATTTTTTCTACATATACGCCAACATGGTAATATTAAATTACATTGACCATAGGAAACGAAAATACTGAGTTGAAGTTCAGGCATGGAAAAGTTGTTCAAGACGAAACAGTTGTATTTTCTACAAATCAAGGTACCTATTACTTCATAAACAATTGCTACAAATTTAAATAAAAATACATATTATTTAAACTATATATCATTCTAATTGTTATTATGTGCTAATGATCTTATTGATGTTAACAAGGAAAACAAGATTTTATGCATTTCAAAGGATTGTAATTTAAACTCATTAAAATATACTATTATTTGTATCTTAGTTGGATTACACGTATTTTATTATTGTCGTTAAATAATTATTTATATCATATATAGGTTGAAATGATAGTGGATGGTTGTATTGAAGATCAACTCCCCACAGTTGAAGGTGTGTCACGTAATTTAAAAATTTTAATATTTTATTACATCTTCACGCCATTTTATTTTAATGTTTGATATTAAAGTAGATATCTTTTTAATTTTAAGTTATGACGTTGGTGACGCTATACATCAATGTAAGCATTGCGGTGCTGGAATGTGGTATGACGAGAGAGCTCGAAAAAATAGGACATCTGCAGTCCTGATTTTACTCTATATTGTCTAAATGGAAATGTTGAATTGCCCCTTTCGAAAGATCCTCCTTAGTTTCTTAAGTCAGTTTTGTTTACCAATGATGATGGCTTAAGAAAACATTTTGTGGATAATTTATGTGCTTATAATATGATGTTTTTATTTACGTCAATGAGAGGTAGATCAATTCACCAATAAATGATAAACGAGGATAGCATGTTTTTAAATTGGATGGACAAAATTATCACTGCATTGGAAGTTTGCTTCCCATAGAAGGATTAATGCCAAAGTTTGTTTAGTTATATATTTATGATACTAAAATGGAATTTCAAATAGATTGAATCCTTTCAGGTATAGTTTCTATTTATAACAACATTTTTATATTACGTTTTCCGTATCATATTATGATATAATAATTTTAGTTGTTTGTTTATATATAACATTTTCTTTGGTTTGCCTATATAGCAACCGGGATGATGCAGGATCATTTGACAAAATCATTGAGGAAAAACTTATGCTTGAATAATACCAATTGCAAAGTATTTTCGTATGCCGGGTGATATATTTGATAATTCAGATTCAATGGTGAAGCTCAAATCGATTGGTAAGCAGAATGAAAATGGGAGAACTTACAATCTAACAGCTTTTGAGGTTGCAGCTCTTATATTCTGGGAAATATTTTTGACTTAGATTGTGACAAAGATATTGTTGTTGAGACAAAAACTAGTCATCTAAAGCCCATCAATGAGTTGCATCGCTTGTATTTGCCAACGCAATACCCTATTTTGTCTTTGTACAAGGAAGAGGGTTGTATAATAGATGTGCCACATAGGGATTGTCAATTGGATTTTGGAAAGAGAGTAAGACCCACCGCGAGAAATTTTTTGCATTTAGGATTCAGATACGTGTTAATAAGCAACCTACAATATTAATGGCACGAAGGTCATTCTAGAATTTTTTTGTTGATTATTACAAAATGCTAGGAAGCACGGACACCTCTACGAGCAAGCGTATCGCGTGTCCGATACGTGTCGGTTTCGACACGTGTCTGTGAATTTTTTTTTCAATTTTTTGACACGCTGCGACACGTCCCCGGACACGCAAGGACACGCCGGACACTCGAAATGGACACACACGGGGTATTATTTATAATTTTTAAAATTTTTTGGGCATTAATGCAAGTATGAATATAACTTAAAAAAAAAAAGAAAAATCAATGTAAGATTAACACAGCCTTAGATCTACTACTTAGTTCTCATCTCTCTCGATCCCTCTAAAAAATCTCAACTCTCAAGGGGGAAAAAAAAGAAAAACTAAAAACTCACCTTCTCCGGTGCTTGGCAGAGGCTTAGAGCAGTCCAACCAAGTCCTCGTCTCCTCGAGGTAAGCCTATCGCGTCCACTGGTTTCTTTTTTCTTTTTTTTTTGCTCATCAAATTTATCATTTAAAATTGATAAATGATGGTGGCGGTTTGGTTATGATGGTGGTGGTTTGCAACTGTCATGGTGGTTTGTGTGGTCTGATGGTGTCGTTTGGTGATGGTGGTGTTTAATTTTTGTGGTCTGATAGTGTCATTTGGTTCTTGGCAACTACATCCATCTTGATAAGCTTTATTATATATTGGTTAGCTACGTGTAGTGATGGTGGTGTCTGGCTAATTATATACTGTTTGTTGAGTTTTTTAATTATATATTGTTTGTTGAGTAATTGAGTTTTTTAATAAGCTTTATCTATTGCTATAAATAAGTTTTATAATAATTATTAATTAAATATATTAATTACGAGTTGCCGGTATGCTTTATGTTTGTCTTTTATAAGAATATTTGATATGTTGAATTGGTTTGTACTTCATGAACATATTACTTCATGGCGTTTAGTCGTTCATGACTAGTTATATGCTAAATATTATGTTATTTAATCTTGTTTATTTTTTTATTGTGATAAAAATGATATTTATGCAATATATTCATGATAAAAATGATATTAATGTAATATATATAAAATTTAAATATTTTTTATTTAGCTTTTCCCGAGCGTGTCGTATTCTAGTTTTTTGAAAAAAGACGTATCGCCGTGTCGCATCATGTCGCGTATCGTGTCGGCGTATCGTGTCCGTGCTTCTTAGACAAAATGATCAAAAGTGAACGTCTGTCTTTCATTCAAAGAATTAGAAATCCATTAGGACTGGAAGTCTTAAGGGGTTGGTTGATACTGTGACTTGAGGGGAGACATCAGTGGCTTCTCCAAGCAAAGGGTAATATTACCTAGCTCATTTACTGGTGGAGCTAGATATATGTTGAATGTGGCCCGTATTCTTGGGCAACAAGAATAGCAGATTTTCTTGTTAGCATATTATCTTATTCGCTTGTTACTTTTTGTAGCACATAATTAATTAGTTGCCTTTTTTGCTTAATAGGTTTAGGAAACCTTTGCACTATAAATATGTGGCAATACTCATTATGTTATGTGTGAGAGAGAAACCAAAGTGAAAGCCTTGTAGCATTCGTGATCAATAATAAAATTATTCTCTGCTGCCCGTGGACGTAGGCTTTAAAGCCGAACTACGTAATTCTTGTGTTCGTTATTTCTTCTTGTATTTTTCGTGTTGCATGTTTTCCCCCAACAAACTGGTATCAGAGCTTAGGTATTAATCCGCTGCTTGAGAGAAAAAAGGAAAAATCAAAACTCACGTGAAACCAAAATTTCTCAAAACCAAACGGTGCCTAACCAAACAAAGGTCTTTGTTCAGCGAGGAGTGCTCCGGTGCTGTCTACGTTGAGCGTTGGTGGCTGGAGTGGAAGCTTGCGTTGGTGGGTCGTGGTTCGTGTTTGGGTTTGAAGAACAAGCGAAGAAGATAGAGTTCACGTGCTTTTGAGGTTAGTTTTTGGTATTCAGGTATTATTTTTTGGAAATTGGTTCAAGTTTGTAAAGCAGGTTTAGGGTTTGTAGGCTTTGGGTCTTTGGGTTTATTTGGATCGGGCCTGGGTAGTGGCCTTGTCCAATTTTGGCTAGGTCCTGGGTCTTGGATTAATTAATTTTTTGTTGGGCTTGGATTCTAGGCTAGAAAAATAATAAATTTTTTTTTTGGGTTTGGGCTTACTTTAGGCCAAAAGAATAAAAAAGAAATTTTTATTTGGGCTTAGATTTAGTCATGAAACAAAAAAAAAAAAAAAAGAGACCAGTTGACCTGTTTGACTGCGTTGACCGGGGTTGACTTTGACCGTAAACCATTAACTGAGGGTTGATCGCGTTTGACCAGAGCCTTACCCCACGTTTTTCGACGTGCTGAGTCCGTTTTGGGCTCTGTTTTACCAGATTCTGCTCTGAAGTACGAGTTTAGGGACGGTGTTGACTTTGACCAACAGGTTTGACTTTGACCGGTGTTGACCAAAGTTGACCAGGGGTGTTCTTAAGGTTTCTCGACGTGCTGAATCTATTTTTGCGATCCATTTAGCCAAATTCCATCCTGAAGTGTGAGTTTTGTGTAAACGAAGATGTCTTCCACAGGTGGAAAGTTTGAAATCGAGAAGTTTGACGGAAGAATGAGTTTCAGTCTTTGGAGGATCAGATTCAAGGCATTTATGACAATGCAAGGACTTTGGAAAGTCATTGAAGAAGTGATCCCGAAAATGACGGAACCAGCAGTGAGAGAAGAACTCGAAGCGAAAGCCTTGAGTGCAATACATATGTCCGTGACAAATGAAGTATTGCTAGAGATTGCTGAGAAGACGACAACAGTTGAGGCTTGGAATACTTTGGTGGAATTGTATGAATCTAAATCTCTCACCAATCGCCTCTACTTGAAGAAGCGATTGTATCATCTTAGAATGAAAAAAGGCACGTCACTAAAACAACACCTTGATGAGTTTACCTCTTGTTTTATTGCTTTGAAGGATGTGGGTGTTAAAATTGATGACGAAGATCAAGCTATGATTGTATTATGCTCCTTACCGCCTTCATATATGAACTTTGTGGACACTATGTTGTACGGGAGGGATAAAATTACCTTTGAAGATGTGATTACTTCATTAAAATTGAAGGATCTTCAAACACATATTCCGGGACATAGGGAAGAAGTTCATGGGGAAGGTTTAGTGAGTAGAGGGAGATTGGAGAATAGAGGGGGATATTCAAATAGAAAGAAAAGCAAGTCAAGGTCAAAATTAAGAGCAAGAAAGCTACGCTGTTTTGAGTGTGGTGAAAAGGGTCACATTAAGAAAGAATGTCCAAAACTAAAAAAGGGAAAGAAAAAGGTGGAGAATTCAGCTATGTGGTGGAGAGTGCTGACAGTGATGGAGATAACTCGAGTAGTACCGGGGAAGTTTTGACTGTGAGTGGATCACAGTGGCATAATCAATGGATTCTTATACTGGTGCAATGTTCCATATGTGTCCTAGGCGCAACTGGTTCTCTTCTTATTCCAAAAGAGAAGGGAAAGTCTTTCTAGGCAATGATCTTTCGTTGAAGGTTGAGGGAATGGGCATAGTAAATATCAAGATGTTTGATGGTATTACAAGATCTCTCGAGTGTTGGCATGTACCGGAGCTGAAGAAAAACTTGATTTCTCTTGAGCGTTTGGATTCTCATGGATACAAATTCCGAAGTAAGAATGGTGTCTTAAAGGTGACCAAAGGTGCAATTGTGCTCTTGAAAGGGAACTTGACTGGCGGCCTATATGTCCTTCAAGGTAGTACAGTTACAGGTGTTGCAGCTGTTACATCCGAGGAGAGTGATAATGACACTACGCAATTGTGGCACAAAAAGGTTGGGCCATATGAACGAGAGGGACTCGACCGAGCTGAGTAAGAGGGATTTGCTTTGTGGACAAAGAACTGAAAGCTTGAATTCGCGAGCATTGTGTCTTTGGAAAGCAAACCAGGTGAAGTTCAGCAAGGCGAGGAGAACACCAAAGGTACACTTGATTATATTCATTCGATATTTGGGGTCCTAATAAAGTTCCTTCCAAGAAAGGTGCGTGTATTACATCACTTTCATTGATGCATACTCTCGGATGGTGTGGGTATACTTCTTGAAAACTAAAGATGAGGCGTTTCCAACATTTGTCGAGTGGAAGACGTTGATTGAGAAGCGGTAGTAAACAAATTAAACGTTTTAGGACTGACAATGGGTTGGAATATTGCAATAAAGAGTTTGATGAGTTCTGCAGGAAACATGGCATTGTGAGACACCGCACATGTGTAAGGACACCACAACAGAATGGAGTTGCAGAACGCATGAATAGAACACTGGTGGAGAGAGCTCGTTGTATGCTCTCCTAATCTGGTTCGAGTCAAGACTTTTGGGCTGAAGCTGTCAATACAGCATGTTACTTGGCGAATAGGTCTCCATCCAAAGCTATTGAATTGAAAACTCCTTTTGAGTTATGGTCTGGTAAGCCTGCTGACTACTTTCGATTGAGGGTGTTCGGTTGCCCTGCATACGCTCACGTGAAGGATGGAAAGTTAGAGTCGAGGGCAAAGAAATGCATATTTCTAGGCTATGCGTCCAAGAGGAAAGGTTACAGGTTGTGGTGCACAGATCCAAAGTCTCCAGGTTTCCTCATCAGTAGGAATGTCATATTCAATGAGTCTGCTTTATTAGACCAAGAAAAGGAGAAAGTGGTAGCTGGTTTAGACCACGGTGTCAAAGAGCAGGTGGAGGTATTTACTGATGTTCCAAATGTTCCATCTAGCAATAGTAGCAGTCAAATTCAGCCGACTCAACCAATTAAGGTGCATGATCAAAATGTGTCTGAACAACAGAAGTACAGTTGCCACTGGGCGAGAAAGGAGACAGATTAGAGAGCCTCAAAGGTACGAATACGCTGATCTTGTTGCTTATGCTTTGACTGTTGTTGAAACAATTGAAGGACATGAGCTGAATTCATACACAGAGGCCATATCTGATAAAGATTCTGCTCAGTGGGTGGGTGCCATGAGTGAGGAGATTGAGTCTCTTCATAAGAATCAAACATGGGAACTTGTTGAATTTCCTAAGGGACAGCGAGTTGTCGGTTGCAAATGGGTTTACAAGAAAAAGAAAGGTACTCCAGGGATTGAGGGTCCTCGATACAAGGCACGGTTGGTGGCAAAAGGCTATACACAAAGAGAGGGTGTTGACTTCAACGAAGTGTTCTCTCCGGTTGTGAAGCATACTTCCATCAGGGTTTTACTTGCCTTGGTTGCTCTTCATGACTTAGAGCTTGAGCAGCTAGATGTGAAAACGATGTTTTTGCACGGTGATCTTGAAGAGCAAATTTACATGAGTCAACCGGAGGGGTATGTAGTTCCTGGTAAAGAGAGCCATGTTTGCAAACTGAAAAAATCCTTGTATGGGTTGAAGCAGTCACCTCGGCAATGGTACAAGAGATTTGACACATTCATGGTAGGTGCTGGATACGCAAGGAGTGCCTACGACAGCTGTGTATATCTCAAGAAGCTTCCAGATGGTTCGTTTGTGTACTTGTTGTTGTATGTCGATGATATGCTTATTGCTGCTAGAAGCATGTCTGCCATCGACGAATTAAAGAAGCAGCTAGGTGATGAGTTTGAGATGAAGGATCTTGGAGCAGCGAAGAAGATTCTTGGCATGGAGATTCACAGAGATAGAAACGCTGGGAAGCTGTTCTTGTCTCAACAGAGTTATATTGAGAAGGTGCTGGAGCGTTTCGGGATGCTCAAAGCTAAGCCTGTGAGTGTGTCGCTTGCTGCTCATTTCAAGTTGTCTGCAGATTTGTCACCTAAAACTGAGGAGGAGGTGGAGCATATGTCTCATGTTCCATACTCGAGTGATGTTGGTAGCTTGATGTATGCTATGGTGTGCACTCGTCCTGATATTTCACATGCAGTTAGTGTTGTGAGCAAGTATATGGCATCACCTGGGAAAACACACTGGGAAGCGGTGAAATGGATAATAAGATATTTGCGTGGCACTGCGAATATAGGATTGCTATTTAGCAAGATGACTGGAGATTGCATGAGGTTGGTAGGTTATTGTAATTCAGACTTTGCGGGTGACCTTGATAAGAGAAGATCTCTGACGGGTTACGTGTTTACTCTCTCTGGATGTGCTATCAATTGGAAAGCGACATTACAGTCTACTGTGGCATTGTCGACTACTGAAGCATAGTACATGGCAATTGTAGAAGCTGTGAAGGAGGCCATGTGGTTACAAGGCCTGGTTCGTGATCTTGGACTGCAACAAGATACAAGTACAGTCTTTTGTAATAACCAAAGTGCAATCCATCTGACGAAGAATCAGATGTATCATGAGAGGACTAAACACATTGATATCAGATATCATTTTATCAGAGATGTTGTATCACAAGGAATCATATCGGTGCAGAAGATATCTACCCATGAGAATTCAGCAGATATGATGACTAAGGTGGTTCCAGTGAGCAAGTTTTAGCATTGCTTGGACTTGGTTGCTATTTACGGTGCGGAGCATTGAGCTCTTAGAGGCAGTTGGCTGCAGGGATAATGGTGTATTAATTGCAGCGAATACGTGCCAAGGTGGAGATTTGTTGAATGTGGCCCGTATTCTTGGGCAACAAGAATAGCAGATTTCCTTGTTAGCATATTACCTTATTCGCTTGTTACTTTTTGTAGCACATAATTAATTAGTTGGCTTTTCTACTTAATAGGTTTAGGAAACCTTTGCACTATAAATATGTGGCAATACTCATTATGTTATGTGTGAGAGAGAAACCAAAGTGAAAGCCTTGTAGCATTCGTGATCAATAATAGAATTATTCTCTGCTGCCCGTGGACGTAGGCTTTAAAGCCGAACCACGTAATTCTTGTGTCCGTTATTTCTTCTCGTATTCTTTGCGTTTGCATGTTTTCCCCCAACAATATATGATCTAGAATTACCAAGACGCAATGGTCATATGCAAGTGGGTTGGGTTACCAAGATGCAATGGTCATATGCAAGTGGGTTGGGTATCCTGATTTATTTATTACATTTACTTGCAAATCAAAATGGCCAAAACTAAAAAAAGCTGTTGCAAAATCTGATTTATAACCTCAAAATGGCCAAAACTAAAAAAAGCTATTGCAAAATCCAATTTATAACTAGTTGATCGACCATACATTGTTTCATGTATTTTCAAGATTAAACTCGAGCAATTACTCAATGACTTGACTGAAAATAATGTTCTTGGATGAGTGTGAGCATGTAAGTAATCTCCAATGTTAATTATTATTTTGATATAAATTATTCACATTTTCATCTATACAAGTTTGCTGTCATCTAAACACGTATATACTATTTTATATTATTGCAGTTGTGTAAATTATTGAATTCTAGAAAAGAGGGTTGTCACATGCTCATAATTTACTTTTTCATATATCTGCAAGCCAAGTGTGTAACTCCAGAATCTATTGATAAATTGATTTTTGCGGAAATTCTTGACAAAGTCAAGCAACCTGAATTGTACAAAATTGTTCAAAATTATATGATTCATGTATCATGTAGATTTCAAAACAGAGATGCTTCATGCGTGGTTAATAATAAATGTTCAAAGTATTTTTCAACAAGGTCTGTTAAGAGAACAACTGCTGACGAAGAAGGTTATTTTTTTACAAAAGAAGACATGATGGCAAAATTGTTAAAAAAGAGAATATTAAGCTTGATAACCATTATGTTATTTCATATAATCACATTATTATAGAAATATATATTAGGCTCATATGAATATTGAATGGTGCAATAAATCGAGGTCTATTAAATACTTGTTCAAATAAATAAACAAGGGTCATGATCGAAACACAGATACTTTGTTTCAAAACTCTTCGGATGGGGATGATGCAGAAGTTGACGAAATAGAGCAGTATTATGATTGTAGATATATATCACTCTGTGAAGTTCTCTAGCTATGTTTCGCTTCAAGATCTAACAAGAGATCTACTAGTTGAAAGATTGTGCATCCATATGAAAATGAACAAAGTGTTTTCTTTGAGAATAATAGGCCTATTGACGAGGTTGTCAAAAAACCATTGGCGAAGGAAACAAAATTTACTGCACAGATAGACTAAATGAAAAATTTCTAGAGGCAAGATCATTGGGTTATGTTGAGTTTCCTAATAAGTATGTTTAGAGTAGGAAGTATAATGTATGGAAGCCTAGACAGTGTTGTTTTGCTGTTGGAAGACTTATTTATACTGCACCAAGTTTTGGTGAGTTATATTACATCAGAATTTTGTTGAATAAGTGTTAAGTCTTAAATGTTCCTTAATTTCACAGCAATTTGTGCTTAATCTTTGGATTAGATGCTTTATAATTGGTGATATTTTGTGCGTCTTTGTATATTTATGCTTGAAAGAAGCAAAGAAAGCAAAATATATGGACTTGGGGGGCTTTTGGACAAAAATTGAACTATAGAGGAAGTGGCGTGACCATTAGACGTGGCCACTCCAGGAGCTATGCGAGATTTGCTGTCAGCAGACGTTTTGCAAGATATTTTGGAAAATTTCTGGGACAAAAATGATTGCTGATAAGTTCTAAATAACTATTTAATTTATATGTTAGATGCATTTGATTTTGGAATAGAATGCTTCTTAATCGATATTTTTAATGTAATTTTGCATAAATGTGCTTAGGAAAAGGAGCTGGACGTATTACATATGGATATCGAAGCTTTTTGGACAAGTTTGTAGCGGTTAAAGTTGATGTCGTCACGTGGAAAAATGCCGTTTTATTGCTACGCGGGTTTTGACTGGGTTGACCAAGATGGAAGATATTTTTCTAGGCTTTTGGAAGGAATTAGATTAAATATTAGCAGGTTTTTTATTTTGTTGGACTTATATTCAGGCTTTTATTTTTTATTTTTTTTGGGCCATGTTTCCTGATCCAACAAGGAAAATAGGTTAGGGTTTTTTATTATATAAATACCTCTTATTTGCACTTTAGAGGGAGACAGTTTTTAGCAGACAACAGTAAATTTTCTCTTTATTCTTTGCGTAACATTCATGGACAAGCTGTTCTAATTTTCTTTTCTAGCCGAGGATAATCAAGAATACGGTTTATCAAATTCGTGAGATCTAAGTATTTTTATTCCTTTCATTCTATTTTCGGTATTTGCGTATTTACTGCTTCAATAATTAATATTGTTCTGTGATTATTTAATTTTGTGCGCGATTACTTAATTGCATGACAATAGGTAGCCAGTTAGATTAATCAAATTAATCTAAATATAGTGGTAATCAGGTTCCTGAGTAATTACGTAATCTAAATGAGCAATAACCGCGAGAGTATTGACTTTTAGAATCAGGTCTTTCTAGATTTTTATTGCTGCCGTTAGATAAATCTTGCGGGCATCTCCAGGGATTAGAACATCTAATAGGTAAGGGGATTACGAGAAAAATCGTAGTAATTTAAACCGTTATCAACTCTGTAAGGAAAGATGAGGTTATTAGGCCAAGCCAATAACTATAACTGATTTATCAAAATAACTGAAAGTATTTTTGCATCTATGATCGGATTTGTTGACCGAAATTGCGATTGTTTCTCAGGCTAGATTTTATTCTCACTGATTTTCTGATTTTCCAGCTTAGCATTAATTTAGAATTGCATATTTTAGTCAATTTAATTTTTATTTATGTTTTTTTATTTTCTGGTCAGATTGCGTGCCCACGCAGCGCGACCAGTGCTCTAGACAGATTTCTTAATATTACTGATTTCGTATTTAATTCTCCTTTTTTGGTTGCAACTTAATTGAGTAATCTACTTGGTATAATTAGAATAAAATAACCTCTCAATCCCTGTGGACTCGACCCTTTTCTCATCACGTACACAAATTAAATTTGTGAGGTAAGAATTGAAATTTTATTTTTGGTGGTTTTGACGCCCATCAAAATTTTGGCGCCGTTGCTGGGGATTAGTGCTGATATTTTTATTTTTTTTTATGACCAGGTCAAATTGTACAGGTAAGTTGCAATTTGATCCTGAAATCGAAAAGACCGCAAAGAGCTTGAAAAGAGAAGCAAATTTGCGGAAGCAACTCCAAAAGCAAGCCGAAGCTTTACAAGTGCAAAGTGAACCATCGAGTGAATCCGAAAACAAGAAGATGGCTGAAAATAACCAGGCCTTGCATGAATTGGTGGCTGCCCCCTTAAATCAGCAGCCCCTATGCAACACTTATCCTGTATTGAACGTAGATTTTGAACTAAAATCGGGTCTAGTACACCTTCTACCCATCTTCCGCGGATTAGAGAATGAGGATCCACATAAGCATTTGAAGGAGTTTGATGTAGTTTGTTCCAGCATGAAACCCCAAGGAGTGATGGAAGATCAAATTAAATTAAGGGCGTTTCCGTTTTCATTGGCAGATACAGCAAAAGAATGGTTATTCTACCTTCTATCCGGATCCATGACAACGTGGGATGCAATGGCAAGATTTTTTCTTGACAAATTCTTCCCTGCTTCAAGGGCAGCTAGAATTAGAAAGGAAATTTATGCCATTAAGCAGAAGGATTCGGAGCTACTATATGACCATTAGGAGAGATTTAAAAGACTTTGTGAGAGTTGCCCTCAACATGGAATTTCAGAGCAATCTCTCATTCAATATTTTTATGAAGGGCTTCTCCCAATAGAGAGAAAAATGATGGATGCCACAAGCGAAGGTGCCATAGTTGATAAAACACCACAACAAGCTAGAGATTTGATTTCTATTATGGCTGCAAATTCGCAGCAATTCGGAGCGAGACAAGAACTTTCACGAAGAGTTAATGAGGTAAGTGTTTCTTCAATTGATTCGAAATTGACTCAATTAACTGCTTTTGTTCAAAGTTTGGTTGTAGGTGGTAATGTCCCAGTTCAAAAGGTTTGCGGAATTTGCGCTAAGGCGGGACACTTGACCGATATGTGTCCCACGCTCCAAGAAGAGGATCCTCAACAAGCCAATGCCGTTGGAGGATTTCCAGGTCCACCACAGCGGAGATATGATCCTTTTTCAACCACTTATAACCCCGGTTGGAGGGACCATCCGAATCTGAGCTGTGGAGCGAGGCCACAAAATTATAATCCACCTAATGCGCAACACTTCCAACCACGACCAGTCCCATCATAGCAGCCTTTACCTCCAAATTCAAGTATTTCTCTTGAAGACATTGTAAAAGCTCTTGCTCTTAATGCTCAAGATTTTCAACAGGACATAAAGGCAAGTATTAAGAACTTGGAAAACCAAGTTAGCCAATTAGCCACCTCCGTTAGTCGATTGGAGTCCCAGGGTAAGCTACCATCTCAAACGGTGGTCAATCCAAAGCAAAATGCAAGTGCCATAACCTTACGAAGTGGAAAAGAGCTGCAGGACAGCCACTGTCAGGATAGGCGTGGGCACGCAAAATTGATAGCACCTGAAACAGAGAAAGAAATCAAAAAAATTAGTGTAGAAGGCAATGAAAAAGTGCTAGACAGAGATAAAACAAAGCCTAAAAATGGTGCAGAGTTGGTGGTTAAGCCTCCTTTTCCTGAGAGATTCACAAAGTCCAAGAAAGAGAAGGAAGAGAAGGAGATTTTTGAGCTTTTTTCGCAAAGTTGAGGTAAATATTCCCTTACTTGATGTAATTAGACAAGTACATCGAATTGCAAAATTTTTGAAAGAACTATGCACTAATAAGAAGAAGCTTATGGGTAATGAGAAGATAAGTGTGGGGGAGAATGTCTCCGCCGTACTTAAGAAGAGATTGCCATCAAAATGCAAAGACCAAGGTATGTTTGCTATCTCTTGTCAAATAGGCTCTCTAGGCATTAAGAAAGCTATGTGTGATTTAGGAGCATCTATTAATGTCATGCCTAAGTCTATTTACTCCACTTTGCATGAGGGACCTTTAAAAGTAGGACCATTGAAAGAAACAGGCGTTGTAATTCAATTAGCTGATAGATCTTTGGTTTATCCCGAAGGTGTTTTAGAGGATGTTTTTGTGCAAGTAGGTAAATTAGTCTTTCCTGCTAATTTTTATGTGCTTGATATGGAGGAAGATTCATCTTTCAAATCTTGTGAAATCTTGCTAGGTAGACCTTTTCTTACCACTACTCGAGCTAAAATTGATGTTCATGATGGAACTCTAACTTTGGAATTTGATGGTGATGTAATGAAATTTAATGTTTATGATGCCATGAAATATCCTAGTGATGTCTCTTGTGTTTTTGGGTTGGAAGCTTATGATCCACTATTTGAGAATTTGCATGAATTATGGGATCAAGAGTTTCTTGAATTGTTTGAAGATGCCAAGTTGAATGTGATTATTTGCAAAAGTTTTACTCTTGAAAGGTTGCAGGAAATTGAGACAAATTATGCCATAAAGGGTGATTTTCTTGAAATACTCTATGCTATGGAAGCACAAAAACCATGGAGGTACGGTTAATCCTCTCTTGCACTTCCTACATCTCATACAAAGCTTCTTTCTTCTATTTTGCAGGCCCCACAATTGGAATTGAAGAAATTACCTGATCATCTCAAGTATGCGTACTTGGGAGAAAAGGAAACGCTTCCAGTTATTATCTCTAGTAAGCTTAGTGCAATAGAAGAAGAAAGGTTGATTAAAGTCTTAAAGAAGTTTAAGGAAGCCATTGGGTGGACCATTGCCGATATTAAAGGTTTGAGCCCCTCCACATGTATGCATAAAATCTTGTTGGATGATGAAACTAAAACATGTAAGGAGGCTCAACGTCGTCTCAACCCGCCGATGATGGAGGTAGTAAAGAAAGAGATTTTGAAACTTCTCGATGCAGGTATGATCTATCCAATTTCTGATAGTAAATGGGTAAGTCCTGTGCAAGTTGTTCCAAAGAAACAGGTATTGCAGTTACAGAAAATGATGAAGGTGAGTTAGTACCCACTCGAGTTCAAAATGGATGGAGAGTATGCATAGATTATAGGAAGTTGAATGCTGCAACCAGAAAAGATCATTTTCCTCTCCCCTTTATTGATTAAATGCTTGAAAGGTTAGCAAGAAAAACTCATTATTGTTGTCTTGATGGATATTCAAGTTTTCACCAAATTCCACTTGCGTTGGAAGATCAAGAAAAGACGACTTTTACTTGCCCTTTTGGTACGTTTGCATGTAGAAGAATGCCATTCGGGTTGTGCAATGCTCCTGCCACCTTTCAAAGGTGTATGGTAAGTATTTTTTCCGAATATGTGGAGAATATGATTGAGGTTTTCATGGATGACTTCACGGTGTATGGCGAGTCTTTTGATGAATGTCTGATATCTTTAATTTTGAAAAGATGTCTTGAATCAAATCTAGTTTTAAATTATGAAAAATTCCATTTTATGGTAGAACAAGGTTTGATTCTAGGTCACATAGTTTCTTTGAAAGGGTTAGAAGTGGATAAAGCAAAAATAGATGTTATAAAAACCTTGCCTTACCCCGCAAATGTGCGGGAAGTTCGTGCTTTTCTTGGACATACAGGTTTTTATAGACGTTTCATCAAAGATTTTGCGAAAGTATCTCAATCGCTTTGTAAGCTTCTCCAAAAAGATGTTGTGTTCGAATTCAACGAGAAATGCAAGGAAGCTTTTGACAAGTTGAAAGAGAAGTTGATTTCAGCCCCAATTATCCAACCTCCAAGTTGGGATCTTCCGTTTGAAATCATGTGCGATGCGAGTGACCATGCGGTTGGAGCTGTCCTTGGCCAACGTGTTGGACGAGATCCTCACGTTATATATTACGCCTCTAAGACATTGGACAAGGCTCAAAGCAATTATTCCACCACAGAAAAGGAGCTTTTAGCGATAATTTTTGCTTTAGAAAAATTTTGTTCATATTTGCTTGGTACTAAAGTAATTGTTTATTCTAATCATGCAGCACTGCGATATCTTTTAGCAAAGAAGGATGCGAAGCCAAGGCTTATTCGATGGGTGTTACTCATGCAAGAATTTGACTTAAAGATTCGAGACAAAAAGGGATTTAAAATTCTAATTGCTGATCACCTTAGCCGGTTGCCCACTAGCGAGGAACCAGTCCCTCTCAAGGACAACTTCCCAGATGAGTTTCTTTTTGTTGTTCAAAATAGCTCCCCTTGGTTTGCTGATATCATCAATTTTTTAGTGACTGGTTCTTTGCCTCCTGAGTTGTCTAAAACAGAAAAAGATAAAATAAAAAGGGATGCAAGGTACTATGTATGGGATGACCCTTATTTGTGGAAACATTGCACTGATCAAGTTATTAGACGATGTATCATTGAATCTGAAATTCCTTTTATCCTGAGATTTTGTCATACACATGGATGCGGTGGCCATTTTGGTCCAAAAAGGACTGCATGAAAAATTCTTGAATGTGGATTATATTGGCCGAACCTATTTCGAGATTCCTATGAGTTTTGTAAAAGATGTGCTAATTGTCAAAGGACTGGTAGTTTAAGACATAGGGATCAAATGCCTTTGAATTCCATTCTTGTGTGTGAAATTTTTTATGTGTGGGGATTGGATTTTATGGGGCCGTTTCCTTCGTCTTTTGGGTATTTGTATATCATTCTTGTTGTTGATTATGTATCTAAATGGATAGAGGCCAAGCCGACACGTACTGACGATGCTAAAGTAGTCGTGGATTTTGTGAAGTCTTGTATTTTTAACAGGTATGGAGTTCCACGAGCCATAATCAGTGATAGGGGGACGCATTTTTGCAATAAAGTCTTCAGAGCGCTTTTGAAGAAATATGGTGTGACCCATCGGACTTCCACAGCCTACCATCCTTAAACGAATGGACAAACCGAAGTATCTAATCATGAAATAAAGTCAATCCTTGAAAAGACGGTGAATCTGAATAGGAAGGATTGGAGTTTGCGGTTAGACGACACTCTTTGGGCTTACCGCACTGCTTACAAAACACCGATAGGTATGTCACCATATCGACTGGTGTTTGGAAAGCCATGCCATCTTCCGGTGGAATTGGAGCACAAAGCGTATTGGGCTATCAAACAATGCAACATGGAATCAGAAAAGGTGGGAGAATAACGAAAATTGCAAATCCAGGAGCTCAAGGAAATTCGAAATGATGCGTATGAAAGCTCAAGGATTTACAAGGAGAAGATGAAAGCTTATCATGATCAGAGAATATCAAGAAAGCAATTTTTCGTAGGCCAAAAAGTGTTACTCTATCAATCTTGCCTTAAATTGTTTCCAGGTAAGCTTCGTTCTCGTTGGATAGGCCCTTTTATTGTAACTAAAGTTTTTGTCCATGGTGCAGTGGAAATCCAGAGTTTGGAAACGAATAAAGTGTTAAAGGTGAATGGTCATCGTTTGAAGCTTTTCTATGATGAATTTAATGTGCAAATGGTGGAAGAATTGATGTTGGAAGCACCCCCGGAATACGAGTAGTCGTTCCGGAACGTCGAGCCGACGACGTTAAACAAAGGCGCTAGTAGGAGGTAGCCCACAGAGTTCGGAATTTTATTTTGTATTTGTTTCTAATTTTTGCAAATTTTTATCATTTTTCTTCAATTTTTAGGAATTTTTCTAATAATTTTTTGTGTTTTTCCATTGTTTTCCTGTTTATCTTCTTCATTGGAAACCCTGATTTTGAATTGCTACAGGTACAGGGTAGCTTGAAGACATAGGAGAAAGAAAGCTGATTGAAAAAAAATATGGTGGATTTGGGTCGAAATTTGCAAGCACAAAGGAAACTGTGGGTCAATTCCTAAATAGTCTATAATTAGTGCCCCACTTTCCTATTTACAAAATTGGCCCACCCAATTCCCAATTTAAAAACCTAGATTCTTCTTCTTCTTCTCTGTTGGACTACCCGACATCACCTAGCATCATCATCCTTACCGCCACCATCACTCGACTCCATCAAATTGTCGCTATAACATCATCTTCTGTCATCATCACCATCAATACCATCTCGTAGCATCAAATTTGTTTTCCTCTAAGGCCGACTTCATCATCACCATCAGCATCATCTTGACGGCATCATCACTGCACACAGTAGCGCCGTCGCACCACTACTACCATCATCTTCTTTGCTGACCATCGGCTCTCTTAATGGTCATCATCATCACATATCACCATCACCATTATCATCATCCTCGTATCATCAGCGCCTCACTAACTCTCTCTCGGCATCATTACACCACACATTAAGCACATCATCCCCTTGCTGTAGTTATCACCATCACAGCAGTGTCGCCATCACCATCTCCTTCGACCAGTAGCATCATCATTACAGCAGCATCACTATACTCAATCACCATTATCATCATCATCTTCATCTTCTCCCATCACTTCTGAGCCCCTCTTGTACCAAGTTAAAAGCAGTCCTCTTGACTGTAGCACTTCGTGATATTTTTGTTTGGTAAATTGGGTATTGTGGTTTATCAAAATTTGAAAAACAGATAAGGCAGAAGCTGTTGAAAAAATTTTAGAGGAAGATTTAGTACTCAGTTGTGTTTCAGTGTTTGCACCTGTTTTGATTTCATTCAGTTTTTCTTCTTGTCTGTATCACCATCAGTGTCTTTTGAAGCCACTTATAAACAGGAAACAATCAATTCGGGGTACTATGGTCCTGATTCAGACACTTGTGTTTTCAGGGAAGTCCTCAAACTTTTTCTTTTCTTTATTTTTTGTTTTTGTCCTTATTTCTTCTTTATCCGCTTTCTTTTATTTCCACATTGAGGACAATGTGTATGATAAGTGTGGGGGAGGACTACTTCGTGTTTATGTTTTTTGTCTTCTATTTTGAGTTTTTAATGTGGTAATTTGAGTCTTTATAAGTAATTGTGTTTTATTTAGTATTGTTTGAGTCTTCCTGTGCCTTGTTTTCATCCAAAAAAAAAAATGACAAAAACACAATTTTGGGTCAAGTTTTTGTTCCCTTAGTTTTACTTGAACAAATATTTTTTTGGCTCTACTTTCTACGTTGCAAACTTGGCATTCCTTATGAAAAAAAAAATCGAATCCCCATACTCAGGAAACTTGCTTTGGTTGCAACAGTAAGTTAGTACATACAGTGAATCCATCCCCATTGTTTTTGTCCTTTGATAGATACTTGAACACGCTATGCTTGAACCTTGCTTAATCTTAACTTGGGCTAAAAATGTGCATGAGCTTAGATTGGAAGCTACTGCTTAGTTTGAGTTTGAGAGGTATTTGCCTTGATTTATTTTTGGGTTAAAAATTGTGAAAAAGTGCATGTCTAGGAAAGTTATATCAGGGTTGAGGTCACTCCTGCAAAAGTAATGAAAGTGTGAAAAGAAAAAAAAGGGACACAAGAATGAATGAAATCAAAGTAAATGTGCACCTTTTTATTCCGCTAGTCTCCAAAAGAAAGAAAAAAATGGGGATTCATGAGTAGAGCTAAAAACCACTTGGAATTGTGACCAACTGAGTAACCGAGGGCGTTCATCACAAATGTTTGTCATCGTGTAAAAAGGTTGGATGACATTCTAGGAAAATCATGAAAATTGTGAAAAAAAAGGGGCAGTTGAAGTGATCCGGCTTTCTGGCAGCTGGGCCTAGGCACAAAACTTATTTTCTTTGAGGAAAAATTGCACATCAAGGCAGTGCTTTAATCTCTCTTCTTTGCATTAGCATAATCATACTTGGCTTAAATCTCTTTTGTGTGCTTAAATGATGCAAGGTTAATTTATATAGTGTTCTGAGTGCTAGCAATGTGACTTATACATGTGGTGGTTCTTGTTTTGACTTACTGAAAAACTGGCTTACCTTTGTTTTTCCTTTCGAGTTTCTTTGAGTCGAGGTGGAGGAGCATTTGAAGGATTATGTGCCTGTGTTTACTTTGATGGATGGTTGAGTTAGTTTGAAGTCCAGTGGGAAGTACTGATGGAATTATTCTTGAAGGAACTTTGTGGCTATATTTTTAATGAAGATGTTTATTTGTGGGGATTTTCTTGCTAAGTTTGGCTTCTTTATGAAAATCTTTGGTCAAGTCAAGTCTTACTCAGGAATTTGCAAAATGAATGCACTCTTTTGGCTAAAAACATTGCAAGGTGGTTGAAAGAAGAAGAAAATTTAGTTTCTCAATATGTTAACTTGCTTGTTTTTATAAATGCTTGAATTGGGTGAGGACTTGCACATGTGTTGAGAGGTTGAGCTTGAATGATTATGTTCCTGTGATTGAATGGTGACATGATGGGATGTAGAATGATAAAATTGGTGGATGAACTGTGAAGATTGAAGCTTTGATGAACATATGTCTTAACTCTATTTTGTACTTTGGAATTTCTTTGAAGCTAGCTATGTTCATGAAAGTACAGAGATTCTAATTGCAGGACTTGCACTTTATGTTTGGTTGTTAAACTGGGAATCTCTGAATAACCACAATCTTGGTCAACCTTGCACGTGAATTCCCTGTTCTTAATTGTTTTCATGCTTGAGGGCAAGCATGGTTCAAGTGTGGGGGAATTTGATAAGTTCTAAATAACTATTTAATTTATATGTTAGATGCATTTGATTTTGGAATAGAATACTTCTTAATCGATGTTTTTAATGTAATTTTGCATAAATGTGCTTAGGAAAAGGAGCTGGACGCATTACATATGGATATTGAAGCTTTTTGGACAAGTTTATAGCGGTCAAAGTTGACGTCGTCACGTGGAAAAATGCCGTTTGATTGCTACGCGGGTTTTGACTGGGTTGACCAAGATGGAAGATATTTTTCTGGGCTTTTGAAAGGAATTAGATTAAATATTAGCAGGCTTTTTATTTTGTTGGACTTATATTCAGGCTTTTATTTTTTATTCTTTTTGGGCCATGTTTCCTGATCTAACAAGGAAAATAGGTTAGGGTTTTTTATTATATAAATACCTCTTATTTGCACTTTAGAGGGAGACAGTTTTTAGCAGACAATAGTTAATTTTCTCTTTATTCTTTGCGTAACATTCATGGACAAGCTGTTCTAATTTTCTTTTCTAGCCAAGGATAATCAAGATTACGGTTCATCAAATTCGTGAGATCTAAGTGTTTTTATTCCTTTCATTCTATTTTCGGTATTTGCGTATTTACTGTTTCAATAATTAATATTGTTCTATGATTATTTAATTTTGTGCGTGATTACTTAATTGCATAACAATAGGTAGCCAGTTAGATTAATCAAATTAATCTAAATATAGTGGTAATCAGGTTTCCTGAGTAATTACGTAATCTAAATGAGCAATAACCGTGAGAGTATTGACTTTTAGAATCAGGTCTTTCTAGATTTTTATTGCTGCCGTTAGATAGATCCTGCGGGCATCTCCGGGGATTAGAACATCTAATAGTTAAGGGGTTACGGGAAAAATCGTAGTGATTTAAACCATTATCAACTCTGTAAGGAAAGATGAGGTTATTAGGCCGAGCCAATAACTATAACTGATTTATCAAAATAACTGAAAGTATTTTAGCATCTATGATCAGATTTGTTGACCGAAACTGCGATTGTTCCTCAGGTTAGATTTTATTCTCACTGATTTTCTGATTTTCCAGCTTAGCATTAATTTAGAATTGCATATTTTAGTCAATTTAATTTTTATTTACGTTTTTTATTTTCTGGTCAGATTGCGTGCCCACGCAGCGCGACCAATGCTCTAGACAGATTTATTAGTTTTACTGATTTCGTATTTAATTCCCCTTTTTTTGGTTGCAACTTAGTTGAGTAATCTACTTGGTATAATTAGAAAAAAATAACCTCCCAATCCCTGTGGACTCGACTCTTTTCTTACCACGTACACAAATTAAATTTGTGAGGTAAGAATTGGAATTTTATTTTTGGTGGTTTCAACGCCCATCAATTGCTTATTGATGTTATTTAATTCTAGAAGGAAAAGATTTATTTTGGAAGAAGTTTATTTTAGTTAGAACATGTTTTTATGAGACTTTCCTTATCTTTTAGGTTAGCTTTAAAGAGTTACCATATTAGTTAGGAACCCTTAGGATTATATTATTCTCTAGTGCATCACCGGGATTATTTGATTTATGCAGACTTTATTTTCCAACAATATTATTTTCTTTCTAGGCGACTTAAAGCTTTATGTATATGGCTAAACATCTTCATCTAGCTAGTGATTAATTTAAGTTTGAGGTTCATAATAATCCGTGAAATCTAATCAATTTTCTCCTCTCATTTATCTTTTGATATTTATATGTTTTCTGCTTTAAGAATTAATACCATTATTTGATTGTTCAATTTGGCATCGATTGATTAATTGGTAGATAAGTAGGTGGTCAGTTAATTAGATAATTAATTTAATTAAAATTGTGGTGAACCAGGTTTCCTAGAAAACATATAATCTAATTGAGCGATTGTCATGAGAGAATCGACTTTTAGAACAGGTCCTTCTAGAGCTTTTAGTGCTACCTTTAGATAGACCCTGCGGGTATCTCCAAGAGTTAGACCGTTTAATAGGTAAGGATAGTAATTGGGAATAGAGCGCAGAGTTCTTAAACCATTACTGACATTAAAAGGAAGGATTTGGTTGTTAGGCTATGCCGACAACCATAACTGTTTTACCAGGAAGATCGAGAGTCATCCTTGTGTCTAAGATCAGATTTGTAGACCCAAACGAGAATTATATCATAGGTTAAATTCTACAATACTTGAATCTCTTTAATTGTTATCTCTCTGATTTTTATTTGTATTTTTAGTATTACTTTTGCTATTTATTAGTTTACTATTTATTTGATTTATGCTCCTTGGGCGCGACCTCCTCTATGGAGACTATCATTCCTCTTTTTCCAGATTTATATTTTCTTTAGTTTATTGCATTAAACCCCCTCCCTGAGCCATCGTAATTCATTTGTTTGACGAACTTGGCATTAAATATAATTGTTGCACGGTCTTTGTTGGTTCGACCAAACTCATCACTTGCACAAAATTGTGCAGTAAGAGTTGGATTTATTATTGGTAGTTTTGACGCCCTTCAAAATTTGGCGTCGTTGCCAAGGAACGATGCTAACTTTTTCTTTTTAATGACAATGTCTAAAAAACATAGGTGAATTGCTATTAGATCCAGCGAAGAGACCGTGAAAATCTTGAGAAAAGAACCAAAAGCATGAAAAAAGCTACAATGAACAAATTGGTACATCACAAAATCAATTAAAGCCAAGAGGAGATAGCCGAGAACAATCAAACATCATGAGAACTTGTTGCTACTCCCTTAACCCAGCAGCCACTTTGCATCACTGATGGGCATCGAAACCACTAACAATAAACTACCAATTCTTAACTGACGAATTTAAATAGAGTATGTGACGAGAAAAGGGTCGAATCTAAGGGAATTGAGGGATTTGGATTTGCCAAATACACAAAGTAGATTAATCAAATAAATTACAATAAAAGGGGGAATTTTTTATGCCAAAAAGCAAAATAAATAAAGCTGTCTAGAACACTGGACCATGCGGCGTGGGCACGTAATTAGGCAGAAAAATAAAAAACGTAAATAATAATAAAATTAAAGCTAAGGATGCAATCTAGGCTTAATCAATTACTGGAAAATTAATATGAAACGAAAAAACAGTGGAAACTAAGCCTAGTCTCGGGTTTAATCTTAGTTTTGGTTTACAATTCCGATCCTAGATGCAAAGAAAACTTTCACCTATTTTGATAAATCAATTATAGTTATTGGCTCGGTCTTGCAACCTCATCTTTTCTTACAGTGTTGATAATGATTTAAACCTCCTACGATTTTTTCCTACTATCGTCTCACCTATTAGACGGTCTATCCCCCAAAGGTGCCCGCAGGGTCTATCTAATGGCAACACTAGGTTTTAGAAAGACCTAATTCTAAAAGTCGATTCTCTCGCAGCAATTGCTTAATTAGATCATATATTTATACAAGAGACCTGGTTACCACTATTATTAAATTAATTCAATTAATTTATCAGGCTACCTATTATCATTCAATTGAGTAATCGCTAGAAAATTAAACAATCACAAGACAATATTAATTTTTAAAACAATAAACACATAAATACCAAGATAATGGTAAAAGAAGAAAAATAATTAGATCTTACGGAATTTTGTAGAACCAAAATTTGGATTAACCCTTGGCTAGAAAGAAATGTAGAACTCCATCTTCATGAAAGTCGCGCCTAAGAAGATGAAAATATCCTACTATAAAATTATGAATAAAGTTTGGATCTCCCTATGAATCGTACGTAGGAAAATATATAAGAGAAATTTCTAACTAGAGTCCTTCTCGAATAAGAAAACTCTTTAAAACTAAGAAAAATGAAAAGGTAAAAATCCTTAATAAAAGTCTTCTAAAATTAATTTCCTTTCTTTCCAAAATATGACAAGTCTTCAATGCAATTCCTTTCCATAAGTGCTACAAAAATATCTCTAGTTTTGGTCAAAGCTTGGTCAATCCCGCATAGAAATTGCATGGTATTTTCCAAGGTGGCAAAATCAATTTTATTAGCTACAAACACGTCCAAAACGCCTTTGAATCCATATATAATGTATCCAACTCCTTTTCCCAGCATAGGCATACAAAAACATATAAAAATACCAATTATGGAGCATTTAATTCAAAAATTAAGCATAATTAACTATGAATTAAAGACTTATTTAAAACTTATCAAATCCCCCCACACTTAGACCATGCTTGCCCTCAAGCATGAACTCAGTTAAAAATAAAGAATCTACATACAAGATTGACCAAAAGTATAGTTCGCCAAGTTAAATGCTAGCTTTTCAAAACTTGAGAACATATGTAAGAATAAAACAATTGCAATTGTCTTTACAGCACCAAAATAAAGTTTACTCTATTTTCAAAACGTGTGTAGTAGCTTTTTCCATGGCATACAAATTACAAATAACATTATAAGAACATGCAGTACCAAGTTAACTTCACAATCAATTCAACAACTTGAGCTTTCAATAATCAACCCAAATTCAACTCTTTTCATCATTGAACATATGGATAAGCCAAGTTCTCAATACAAATCATTCATCTACAGTTAGCTCAAGCACATTGCATCAACAAACAATCCAAAATACTTCCCAAATACACAAACCAAACCATGTTCTTTTACTGTCATAACTTCAACTTTTCAACAAAAGAAAGCCTTCAACTTTAAAAACTTTTGCAGCACTTCAAACAAGAAGACTTGACTCAACCAAAAGTTTGCAAAAACCCAACTTTTTAGCAAAACAATTTCCCAAAAACAAACATTTTCAGCAAGAAAACATGGCCACAGATAATATTTATCAAAAAGAATTCCACCAGAAATTTCCACCAAGTTTCAAAACAATCCAACCTCCTCACAAGCAAACATAGGCATATAAACCTTCAAAAGTCCTTCCACCACAACTCAAAGAAACTCGAGAAGGAAAACAAGGGTAAGCAAGTTTATAGCAAGGCAAAACAATTACCACCACACGTATAAGTTACCCGGATAGCACTCAAACACTATGTAAATGAACCTCGTGCCAGTTAAAGCACACACAAAAGATTAAAGCCAAGTATGAGTATGTCAATGCAAAGAAGAGAAATCAAAAGCACTGTCTCGATGTGTAATTTTCCTCAAAAAAATAAGTCTGTGCCTAGGCTAAGCTACTAGAAGGCTGGATCAGTTCAACTGCTTTCATTCACTTTCATACACATTACTTTTATAACTTGCCTAGAATGTCACTCAACCTTTTTACATGATGACAAACATTTGTGATAAATGCTTCCGGTTACTCAGTTGGTCACAATTCTAGGTGGCTTTTAGCTCTACTCGTTGCCCTTTTTTTCTTTTCCTTTTTGTTTTTTGAAGACTAGTGGAGTGAGAAGACGTCTCTTTAATTTAATTCAATTTATGCGCCTTTTTTCACACTTTAACTTTCAGCACTTTTCCAGGAGCGACCTTAATCCCGACATAACTTTTTTAGGCACGCACTTTTTCACAATTTTACCACAAAAAATAAATCAAGGCAAGTACTCATCAAACTCAAACTAAGCATTGGCCTTCAATTTAAGCACATGGACATTTGTAAGCCCAAGTTAAGATTAAGCAAGGTTCAAGCACGGCGTGTTCAAGTAACTATCAAGGAACTAATACAATGGGGATGGATTCACCGCATGTACTAACTTATCGTTGCAACCAAAACAAGTTTCCCTAGTATAGGGGTTAGACTTTTTCCATGAAAGATGACAAGTTCACAAAGAAAAAAAAGTTGAGTAAAATGGAAAAGAATTTAACGAAAAGAGCTTTTTAAAAACTTACTAGATTGACTCTAAAAAGCTAAACTCAAAGAAACATGAACTAAAGACATTAAAGGACTCTAAAAAAAGACATTTTTACAAAACACTTAACCAAAAGTCTTTTGTCAATTTTCTTTTTTTTTTTTCTTTTTCCATTCATAAAGACTCAAGAAGACTCAAGCAATACTAAATATAACACATTTATTCACAAGACTCAATATACCACATTATAAACACATCTAAACATAAAAAAGACTCAAAATAAAGGTCTAAAATGAAGCATTCCTCCCCTACACTTATCATGCACCTTGTCCTCAATGTGTTAAAAAGAGAAAGCAATGAAATAAAAGAAAGATAAAACAAAGTTAGGGACAAGAAAAAGTAAGAGGACTTCCCTTAATAGCAATGAGGGAGGTAGTGGATCAAGCGACTATTCTCAGGGTCATGGAACTCAACGAGATTTATCAATTTTTTGAGCTTTGATTTGCATAAGCAAATAAACACACTTTCCTGCCCTTTTGGATTAAATCCAATCATGCAATCAAATCAGTTCTCGTCTCAAAAATTGTCCGAAAGCCATGCAAGTATTCATCAAAGATTGTTTTCATCTAACCTCAATGATTTATAGGCCAAAATAACACCCAAATCTTTGAAAACAAATTTGCCCGGGGTGTTAAAAATTTATTTTTTCATGATAAGCATGCCTAATTTTTGCTTAAAACTTCTAACAAAATTCATAATAATCACAATATATAATCCCCAAGTAAGAAATCCAACCAAAATCCCCAAGTAAGAAATCCAACCAAATCGATCAACCACATTCTTGAAGCACAAAATTTCTAAAATCTCAACATGTGAAAATTTTCAAGAAAGAATAGATTGAGAAGAGATTTTGGAATACCTAGTCCACTGTTTCAAAATTGAAAACCGAGGTATGGTGCTTGAAATTAGAACTCATGAAACTTGGTCACCTCGAATTCGGGCTCTATCTCATGAAGGAGTAAGCGGGGTTGGAATGTGGAGCTGGTAGTGGTCTTTGCCATGTGCTGCTTCCACTGGTCAATCGTCAGCCACCGTCTCTTTGCCATGAGGGCTCGTGGGTGGGGGTGTGTTTGGGGTAGGGGGTAGAGGCTGTTTCGTGTTGTTTGGGAAGAATTTAAGGTCAAAAAAATGCTTACCCGATGTGCTAGGGAAGCGGCGCTGCCGGCAGTGGCAGTGGGTATTGACTTGCTTCTTAGTTTTTGGGTTAATTGAAGATGATTTTAATGCTTTTTCTTCTTCCCATGGTTGTTTGTGATGTGGGTTTGGAAGATTTTTTAAGATTAAAGTGTTTGGAATAGTGGTTCTGAAAGTTGTAGTGGTCGTGATGGAAGACATGGGTGGTGGGTTTCTCTAGAGAAGAAGATGGGGTTGATTTGAAAATAAGGAAATGCCAAAGCGTATACTATTAAAGGCTTTATTTTAAAACAAACTCTATGCTCCTGCATGCCCACGCTTAAGCCCCAGTGACCCAAAAAATTCAGAAATCAGCTTAGAAATGCACCAAAATTCCGAAGGACATCTTACCTATAAACATTAAAACCTTCATAGAGCACACTCAAACCAAAGTTAGGATTCTCAAGGAAGAAAAAGACCAAAAATAATTGATAAATCTAAAAAAATGGAAAAAATTTCGCAAAAATCAAAAACTAACCAAAACACACTAGAAAACTTAAAATTAAAATTTCTATCTTTGTGGGTTGCCTTTCACCAGCGCCTTTGTTTAACGTCATTTCTTTGACGTAACCAATTCATCGAAGCTTTATTTGGGGGCTTTTTCGACTCAATTTCCTCAGGGACGAGCTTCAAACGATGTCCATTAACTTTGACGACTTTGTCATTACTCAAACTCTTCGCTTCAAGTGAACCACAAGAAAACAATTTAGTAATAACAAAAGGACCTACCTATTTAGTCCTTGGATCATCGGGAAACAATTTAAAACTAGAGTGATGATATAAACTTTTTGTCTAACTAAAAATTGTTTTCTGCCAATAACTTTTGCTTGCAAGCTCTTTTTCTTTTCATTGCGAGTTTTTGCCTTCTCATGAGCATTGTTTTTCTTCTTTTCCGACTCTTGGTGTTGCAACTTACTATGTGCGCCCCTCTTATCTATCATAGATTGATTCAATTGGCTTCGAATTTCTTCCATTGGCTTACCTTGATTTTTTCGCTTGGCAATTGGTTCTTGCAAGTTAGTGCTACTTGCAAAAGTCTTCTTAAATTCTTTTGGCTTTTCAAGAGTAGGACTTTTATAAGAGGTAACACTTAGCTTATTATCATTAACTGTTTCTAAGGCAAAAACACAAGACACCTCACTAGGATTTTTCATGTCATTATAAACATCAAATTTAATAATGTCTCCATCAAACTGTATAGTGAATACCTTTGTGCACATCAATTTTTAGTCCTAGCTGTACTAAGGAATGGTCTTCCTAGAAAAATTTCATAAGACTTAGAAGATGAATCTTCCTTCATATCAAGCACACAAAAATTAGTAGGAAAGATCAAATCATCTTCACACACTAAAACATATTCCAGGACACCTTTAGGATAAACCAAAGGCCTATTAGCTAATTAAATAACAACTCCTATTTCTTTCAAAGATCCTATTTTCAATGGTCCCTTATTCAAAGCAGAATAAATAGACTTAGGCATGACATTAATAGATGCTCCTAGATCACACCTAGCTTTCTTAATACCTAAGGAGCCTATTTGACAAGAAATAGCAAACATACCTTGGTTCTTGCATTTTGGTGGCAAATCCTTTTTAAGCATGGTGAAGACGTTCTCCCCCACACTTATCTTCTCATTACCAATAAATTTCTTTTTATTAGTGCATAATTCTTTTAGAAACTTTTTAATTTGAGGTTCTTGCCTAATTGCATCAAGTAAGGGAATATTTACCTCTACCTTGTGAAAAAGCTCAAGAATCTCCTTCTTTTCCTTCTTCTTTTTGGACTTTGTGAATCTGTTGGGGAAAAAAGGCTTAACCACTAGCTCCGTACTATTTTTAGGCTTTGTTTCATTGCTGTTGGCCATTTTTCATCTTGTTTTGCTCCCTCTTTTTCAATTTATTTCTCTGTTTCAGGTGTTGTCAACTTTGTGTGCCCACGCCTAGTCTGATAGTGGCTGTCCAGCTACTTTTTTTCATTTCATAAGATGATTGCACATGCATTCTCCTTTGGATTGGCAACCGTTTGAGAAGGTAATTTATCATAGAACTCTAAACTACCTATGGATGTTGCCAATTGGCTTATTTGTATCTCCAAATTCTTTGTGCTTGCCCTCGTTTTCTATTGAAATTGTTGAGTGTTAAAAGCAAGAGATTTCACAATGTCCTCAATAGAAGTACCTGAACTTGAAGGTGTGGATTGCAATGGTAGGGTTGGTAGTAGCTAGAAGCATTGCAAATTTGGTCAATTAAAATTTTGTGGCCTTGCTCCATAGCTCAAGTTTGGGTGATCCCTCCAACCTGGGTTGTATGTATTCGAAAAAGGATCATATCTTTGCTGTGGTGGATTGGGAAACGCTCCAATGGCATTAACATGTTGTGGATCCTCTTCTTGGACTGTGGGATGTATATCAGTTGGGTGTCCTGCCGTGCACAAATTCTGCAAGCTTTTTGAATTGGAATACTACCACCTACAACAAAACTTTGAACAAGAGAAGTTAGTTGAGTTAATTTTGAATCAAGTGAAGAAACACTTACGTCATTAACTTTTCTCGAAGGCTCGTATCTATTTTCAAATTGTTGTGAATTTGCAGGCATGATGGAAATCAAATTTTTAGCCTTTCGAGATATTTTGTCAATGATTGCTCCTTTTCTAGCGGCGTCCATCATTCTTCTCTCAATTGGAAGCAATCTTTCATAAAAATATTGGATAAGAGATTGTTCAGAAATCCCATGTTGGGGGGTAACTTGCACAAAGTCTCTTAAATCTCTCTCAATAATCATAAAGCAACTTCAAATGCCTTTGCTTGATGGCACAAATTTCCCTCCTAATTACCGCGCTCTAGAAGCTGGAAAGAATTTGTCAAGGAAAGCTTTAGCTATATCTCCCCAAGTAATGATGCATCCAAATGGAAGATCGAATAACCATTCTTTTGCCACATTCGCCAAGGAAAAAGAAAATGCTCTTATTTTAATTTGGTCCTCTATTACACCATTTGGTCTCATAGTTGAACAAACTATATAGAACTCCTTGAGATGTTTATAAGGATCTTTATTCTCCAACCCACGAAAAATGGGTAAAAGACGAATTGATCCCGATTTTAGCTCGAAATTGCCATTAAACTTCGGATAAATGATGCAAATGGGTGGTTGATTCAAAGGGATAGTGGTTAATTCAGGTAAAGTTCTATTATTTTCAGCCATCTCCTCTTCTTTTTTGGACTCACTAGATGATTCGGACAAAGCTTGTTATGTTTCGGCTTGTTTCTCAAGTTGTTTCTGCAACTTTGCCTTCTTTTTTTTTTCAAACTCTTTCTGGTCTTTTCAATCTTTGAATCAAACTGCAACTCACTTGTATGATCTGACATGGTCATAAAAAAGCAAAACTTTCAGCACCAATCCTCGGCAACAACGCCAAAATTTGATAGACGTCAAAACCACTAAAAATAAAATACCAAATTCTTACCTTGCAAATTTAAATAGAGTATGTAGTGAGAAAAGGGTCGAATCCACGGGGATTGAGGGATTAGGATTTGCCAAATATGCCAAGTAGATTAATCAAATAAGTTAAAATCAAAAAGGGGGGATTTTTTACGCGAACAAGCAAAATAAATAAAGCTGTCCAGCACACTGGACAACGCTGCGTGGGCATGTAACTGGGCAAAAAAATAAGAAACGTAAATAATAATAAAATTAAAGTTAAGGTGCAATCTAGACTTAATCAAAGGCTGGAAAATTAATATGAAACAAAAAAATAAAGTAAACAAAGCCTAGCCTCGGGTTTAATCTTAGTTTTGGTCTACAATTCCGATCCTAGATGCAAAGATAACTTCTGCCTATTTAGATAAATCAAGTATAATTATTGGTTTGGCCTTACAACTTCATCTTTCGTTACAGTATTGATAACGGTTTAAACCCCCTACGATTTTTTCCTGCTATCATCTTACCTATTAGATGGTCTATTCCCGGAGATGCCTGCAGGATCTATCTCATGGCAGCACTAGGTTCTAGAAACACCTGATTCTAAAAGTCGTTTCTCTTGCGACAATCGCTCAATTAGATTATACTTTTACTCAGGAGACTTGGTTGCCACAATTATTAAATTAATTCAATTAATCTATTTGGCTACCTACCATTATGCAATTGAATAGTCGCTAGCAAATTAAACAATCACAAGGCAATATTAATTCTTAACCCAATAAACACATAAATACAAAAATAATGGTGAAAGGAGAAAAATAATTAGATCTCACGAAATTTTGTAGAACCAAAATCTGGATTAACCTTTGGCTAGAAAGAAATTTAAAACTCCATTTTCATGAAAGTGGCACCTGAGAAGATGAAAATATCCTACTAGAAAGTTATGAGTAAAGTCTGGATCTCTCTATGAATCGCACATAGGAAAATATATAAGAGAAATTCCTAACTGGAGTCCTTCTTGAATAAGGAAATTCTTTAAAGCTAAGGAAAATAAAAAGGTAAAAATCCTTAATAAAAGTCTTCTAGAATTAATATCCGTCCTTTTCAAAAGATTGGCTTTTCTACCTAAGATCTAGTTTCATCACCACTTGGGACAAGATGGCGAGAGCCTTCCTAATTAAGTTATTTCTACCTCACGAGCCATCGTGATAAGAATAGAAATATGTGCTATCAAGCAAAAAGATTTCGAGTCGCTCTATGATTATTTGGAGAGGTTCAAGAGACTATGTTGCCGTTGACATGGAGTTTCTGAACAATCCTTGATTCAATACTTTTATAAATGCTTGTTACCCATAGAACGAAGCATGATGGATGCCACTAGCGAAGGAGCGATTGTGAATAAAACATCAACAACTGCTAGAGAACTCATCTCCATCATGGCCGCAAATTCTCAATAATTTGGGAATTAGACAAGAAACTTCAAGGAGGGTAACCAAGGTAAGTGTCTCATCTCGTGAATAGAAAATCACTCAACTAACCTCTTTGGTGCAAAGTTTAGTTTCAGATGGAGTTCCTAAAATGTGTGGAATTTGTTCAATTATTAGTCATCCTACAGACATGTGCCCTATGCTTAAAGACAAAAATCTAGATCAAGCTAATGCTTTGGAAGGATTTCCAAGTCCCCCAACCAATATATATAATTTGGGTTGGAGGGACCATCCGAACTTGAGTTATGTAGCAAGGCCACATAATCCACTTTAATTCCAACTATGACCAGCTCCATCATCACAGTAATTGCCTTCTAATCTAGTTAATCTCTTGAGGAAATTGTTAAATCTCTTTCTCTTAACACACAACAATTTCACCAGGAGACAAGAGCGAGTATTAAGAATTTGGAGAACCAAGTAGCTCAATTGGCTATCTCTATTAGTCGGTTAGAGTCTTGAGGTAACCTTCCCTCTAAAATCGTAATCAATCCCAAGCAAAGGGCATGCATAATCACCTTGCAGAGTGAAAAAGAATTACTGGATAGTCCATGTCAGACTAGGTGTGGACAGGTGCTAAAAAAGAAGCTAAATAGGAAAAAGAAATTGTTGTCTGGGAGGAAATAAAGGTCACCAACGACAAAATTGAAGAGAAAATGGGCCAAGAATTGATGGTGAAATGTTCATTCACTGAAAGGTTAACAAAATTAAGGAGATTCTAGAGATTTTTTGCAAGGTTGAGGTAAATATCCCTTTATTTGATACTATTACAAAAGTGCCTCAAATTGCAAATTTCTCAAAGAATTGTGCACCACTAAAAATCTCTAGAATCTCCTCTACAAGGGAGAATGTCTCCGCCATACTTCAAAAAAGATGCCCTCAAAGTGCAAGGATCTAGGTATGTTTGCTATTTCTTGCAAATTAGGCACTTTGAAGATAAAAAGGGCAATGTGGGATTTAGGAGCTATAAATGTTATGCCTAAGTCTACTTATTCTTCTCTGAATGTTGTATTCTTCTTTGAATGCTAGACCTCTAAAAGAAATTGGTGTACTTCTTCAACTAGCCAATATGTCCATGATTTACCCCGAATGTGTAGTAGAGGATGCCCTAGTTAACATTAATAGTAGAGTTTCCTGCTAATTTTTATGTGCTTGATATGGAGGAAGATTCTTCTTCCAAATCTTGTGAAGTTTTGCTAGGTAGACCTTTCCTTAGCACTACTAGAGCAAAAATTGATGTGCATGATGATACCCTCACTATGGAGTTTGATGGAAATATAATTAAATTCAATGTTTATAATGACGCAAAAAATCCTAGTAATATATCTTGTGTTTTTGCTTTAGAAGCAGTTGATGATAATAAGTTAAGTGCCACCCTTTGCGAAAGTCCCTCTCTTGAAAAGATAAAAGAATCTAATAAGATTTTTGTAGGTAGCTCTAACTTACAAGAACCAATTACCATGCGGAGGAATGGGAAAAGTCTATTGGAGAAATTCAGCGCCAATTGAATCCATCTATGGTGGATGGGAAGGGTGCACATAGAAAGTGACGACCCCTAGGAGTTAGAGAAGAAGAAAAATAATGCTCACGAAAAAGCAAATTGTTTTAAATTGTGGTTTGAAATTGTGCTCACGAAAAATAATGCATCACTGTGGTTTTAAATTGTTTCCCGATGATCCACAGACCAAATGGGTAGGACCTTTTGTTATTACTAAATTGTTCTCTTATGGTGCAGTTGAAGTAAAAAGCTTGAGTAGTGACAGAATGATCAAGGTGAATGGTCGTTGGTTGAAGCCATTTTACACAGGATCCCAAGTGCAAATAGTGGAAGAAAAAATGTTGAAGAGCCTTCGGCATAAAAGTGAAATTCCGGTTACATTGAGCCTACAACATTAAACAAGGGCACTTATGTGAGGCAACCCATGGTTTTAAGAGTGTTTGAATTTTTATTTTTGTGTTTTTAATTGTTTTAGAATTTTAGTAATTTTTCTAGAATTTTAGGAATTTTTCTTATATTTTTATCTTTATTGTTTTTTTTTTAATCTTATTCTACCTTGAAAAACCTTCAAAAAGTGCTCTAATGGTGTTTTGGATGTTGTACTGGTAGGAAAAGTTGATTGGATGATGATTAGAGAACAAATAGTAAATTTCTGCCAATTTTGATTTTGACGTGGGCTTGGGTGTGGCCACGCCCAAGGAACTAGGGTTTTTTCAATATGACATAAGGAAGACTAAACCCTAAGTTTCTCATAATTTCACTTTGACCCTTCCTCTTCCTCTCAAAACCTACCACCATAACCAAACATCTCTTCCACCATAACCACCACCTTTCACCTTCTTTCACCACCTCAAACTCACCCAAAAAAAGGGGGAGGCAACAAAACCCCCAAGACATAATCCCATTGCAAAATGAACAAAGAGCAAGACAAAGAAGAAGGAGGCATCCCATATATTAGCCAGCCCATCATTGTCGTCACTGTCTACCGCCAATCTACCAAGTCATGCATGAGTCTTCTTTGGGGTGAATCCCATGGGCCAAGGTAAGAAAAAAAACTCAACCCCCCATCCCTCAAAACCCTAACCCGTGACCTCTCAATCCTTGCTCATGGCCAGCGGCAGCCATCACTGTTAACTACCATAACCCCGTTCTCCTTTTGATTTAACTCCTCCCTTACCCTGATACCTATGAACTCAACCTAACCCTACCCCCCAATAAACCCGCAACCCCCACCCCCTGGTTCTTCTGATTTGAGCTCAGAAGACGATCTTGAGTGCATCGAAAAGGCCCTACAACATTTCAGTACCTACGGCTACTACCCTACTCAAGGTTGGTCTCAAATTCGAAGTGGCCAACCTGTGGGTGCTCCGAAATCTGATTTTTTGCAAAGTATTTTGCTTTGTTTTTTAGATTTGGTGGACCAAACGGGGTAATTTGAAATCTTTTCATGTTTTTTTGTTCTTGGAAATTTTTACATGTTGAGATTTTGGAAATTTTGTGTTTCAAAAATGTGTTTGATGGGCTTTGTAACAATTTTGGTTGGAGTTCTTACTTGGGGATTTTATGTCATGATTCTTATTAACTATGTTGGGAATTTTATGTAAGAATTAGGCATGATTAACTTGGAAAATACATTTTTAATACCCCAGGTAGATTTATTTTCAAATATTTGGGTCTTATGTTGGACTATAAATCATTGAGATTGGATGAATAATGTCTTGGATGAATACTTGCATAGCTTCCTGATTATTTTTTAGATGAAAATTTGAATTACTTGTATGATTGAATTTTATCTGAAAGGGGAGGAAGGTGTATTCCTTTATGTAGATAAAAGCTCAAAAAAAATTTTCGATGACACTCATAGGATTTCCTAGACCGACTCAATCGTTTAGCACATCCACTTCTTCCTCCACATCATTCAAGCAAGTCCTCGTCTCGTCTTGTGTTTTCTTTTCTTTTCTTTATTTCTTTGTTCCTTTACTTTATTTCTTTTTCTTTCTTTCCTTACACATTGAGGACATGTGCACGATAAGTGTGAGGGAGTGTATGCTTTGCTTTGTGTTTTTAGTATACTTGTGTGTTATTTATGTTAATAACTAGAATCTTGTGGAGTGAAGATTAACTCTTACTCTTTGGTTAATATGTCAAATAATTTCATTGAGTCAAGCCTTTAGTTTTCATAAAAGAAAAATTGAAAAAAAAAGAGAAAGGTTTTAGAAAAACAAAAAAATTTAAGAGTCTTTGAGTATTTTGTGTTTTAATTGTTCATGTTGAGTACTTGTGTGTTTGGTTGAGTCGGTACATCCTTCTTGTAAAAAAAAAATGCCTTTATGCTCCCAACTTCTAAGAATAATATATCTTGCCACTTTTCTTTGAAAATTCAATATCCCCATGCTCAACAATATTTGAATTCATTATAGTAGCAAGATGGTTACATGTGACTTATGAGTTGTCTTAGTAGTAACCGACTTGATTTTATTAGCTGTGTGACTTGTAAAAGCCACTCAGCATTGTGACCAACTGAGTAATTGGGGGCATTCATCACAAATGTTTGTCATCGTGTAAAAAGGTTGATTAACATTATAGGCAAATCATGAAAGTTGTGAAGTGAATGTAAAGTAAATAAAAGTAGTTGATGTGATCTAGCCTTTCAGCAGCTGGGCCTAGGCATAAACTTGTTTTTCTTGGGAAAAATTGCACACCAAGACAAGTTCTTTTGATTTCTCTTCCATGCATTGACATAATTATACTTAAGATAAACTTGTGTGCTTAATTTGGTGCAAGGTTCTTCTACTTGGTGTTTCAGGTGCTATTGGAAGTATCTAATGCTTGTGTGGGTCACTGTTTTGTCTTACTAAATACCGTCTTGCTTTTATTACTTTCTTTGGTTAAATTAAGCTGTGGAAGATGAATTTTCAAAGGAGTTCCGATAATTATAGGAAATATAAGAGGTAAGGAGTATTTTTGGTGTTGTGGAGATTTGATGGAGTCAAAATTGGTTTCGAAAAAAATCTTGCTGGAGTTGGTTGGAAAACTAGGATTTTTTAGTAGTTTCTTATGGTTAATTGAAGTTGTGTTTGAACTTGAAAGTATGTGACTTATGCTCAAGGGTGTTGGATGTTTTTGATTGATTAACGATAACGAAAAATGGTGACTTGAGCATGTTTTTAATGTTAGTTGCATCTGTTTTTGAAAGAGAAAATACAAGAGAGAAGTTTCAGCTTTTATGCTTGAAAGTTTATGCTTGTTGAGTGACATGCATTTGTTGCAATCTTCCAGTCATAGTTGCTTATGAGTTGTGCTAGAACTTAAATGTGAGTTATTGAACTGTTACCGACGCTGAAAGGAAGGATTAGGTTGTTAGGCCGTGTTAACAACTATAACTGGTTTATCAGGAAGAACGAGTGTCATCCTTGCATCTAGGATCGAATTTGTAGGCACAAAGGAGAATTATATCCTAGGCTAGATTCTACAATACTTGAATCTCTTTAATTATTATTTCTCTTATTTTTATTTGCATTTTTAGCATTAATTTCATTATTCATTAGTTTACTGTTTATTTGATTTCTACTGATGCGACCCTTGGGCGTGACCTCGTCCAAGGAGACTGTCGTTCTCTCTTTTCTACATTTATATTTTCATTAGTTTATTGCGTTAATCCTTCCCCGAACCATCGTAATTCATTTGTCTAACAAACTTGGCATAAAATATAATTTTTGCACGGTCTCTGTGGATTTAACCCGACTCATCACTTGCACAAAATCATGAGGTAAGAGTTGGATTATACTTTTGGTAGTTTCAACACCTACTAATAAGGTCAAAGGATGCACAAGGTTTGCAGATATTATAACAGTTGATGGTGTCATTTACCTAAGTATAAAGATGCATATTTTCAACTTGGTTTGCTGGGTGATGACAAAGAGTATGTGGAAGTATAAATGAAGCGTCATTATTGGGTTTGAAGAATGTATTACGAAGCCTGTTTTGTGCATTGTTAATTCCCAATTCTTTGTCAAAACCAGAGAATGTTTGGGAAAAGATATGGAAAAATCTTAGTGAAGACATGTTATACAAGCAACTTATAATATTACAAATTAATGGTAAGTTTATCATAATTTAAAAAATTTACCACATGTTTTATATTTGATTATGTATTATTATATACTTATTTTGGTTTCTATATTTTGTTTTTTTTTATAAATGATTGTAGGTTATTATTTAATATTACCTTTTGTTTTTTTTTTTGCCAGATTTACATCTTGATGATGATCAATTGAATGTTCTAACACTTTGTGAAATTAAGAAATTGCTAAGAGGAAATGGACGAAGTCTAAAGGATTTTCCACCACTTGCTATGATAGATGAAATAAATTTGATGGATTTACATAATAAGCTTATTCATAATGAGCTTAATTATGATAGACCAATGCTTGCTGAAGAACATCATAGATTATTTGCAAGCTTAAATGTTGATCAAAGACATGTGTATGAAATGTTGATGCATGCTATCGAAAGAATCAAAGAGGAGCATTTTTGTCTTCTGTCATGGAGGTACTAGAAAGACATATATTTGGAAGACGTTGACTACAGCCTTCAGATTAGAAGGTGAAATTAATCTAACAGTTGCTTCAATTGGTACCCGATGGTAGGATGACCCATTCACATTTTTCTATTCCTTTGTGCGTAAATGAAGATTCTACATGCAACACTAAACAAAATGGCCCATTGGTAAAGTTATTGAGAAAAGCCAAAGTTATTACATGGGATAAAGCTCTTATGGTGCAATGATTTTCTTTAGGAACCCTCGACAGGACTCTTAAAGATGTGCTATGTTTTACAAATTCTAGTAGTTGTAATCTTCCTTTTGGCGGGAAAATTGTTGTGTTTGGAGGTGATTTCAGGCAGATTGTACCAGTTACCCAAAAAGGTTCTAGGGCTGACATTATTAATGCATCATTGTGTTCATCATGTTTGTCAGAATATTGTCGAGTGTTAAAGTTGACGAAGAATATGAGATTGCTTTCGCTACTATTGAAGATGCAAACAAGTTAAAAGAATTTGAAGATTGAATACTAAGTATTGGTGATGGATCATCATGCAATTCCACTGATGTGAAATCATTTATTAAAATTCCAGATGACATCTTGACTAAAGATTTTGTTGATCTATGGCTTATACTGTGGAAGCGCATATCCTGATTTGAGCAATAACTTTGTGGATCACAAATTCTTCAAGATAGAGCAATTCTAGCACGAATAATTGAAGTTGTTACAAATCAATGATCTTGTTCTACCCATGATTTCTGGAGAGAAGCTTGAATAGTTGAGTTTAGATAGTATACGCATAACTAATTCTATTAGATATGGTGAAGATGATTTAATGAGTCTGGAACTTTTTTAATAGTACAAAGTGTTCCAAAATGCCAACTTATGTGCTAAAGCTGAAAGTTGAAGCACCTGTTATATTTATGAGGAATATCAATTAGAATGGAGGACTATGCAATGGAATAAGGCTAAAAATAACTCAATTGGGCAAAAAATGTGATTGAAGCAAAAATTTTAACTAGGTCAAAACCTGTAGATAAAGATTTTGTTCCCATAGTGGTGCTTACCTTGTCAGATTTAAATCTACCATTCAAATTGCAAAGGCATCAATTTTCATCGATAGTTTCATATGTTATGACAATTAACAAGAATCATGGTGAATCTTTACCAAAAGTTGATTTGTATTTACTAGGCCCAGTCTTCATGCAAGACCACTTTGATGTTGTGGTTTCCAGGGTCACAAACAAGAAAAGGCCTCAAAATATTAATTCATGTTGAAAAAAGTGTGGGGTCAGTTAAAATTGTAAATGTTGTTTACAAAGAAAATTTTCAAAATATATGTTAAAACATTCTCTATCTTTCAAGAATTGTCTTATTTATCTTCCTATTTTTTTTTATCAATTTTATATGATGTGTAAATTAGTATTTACATTTTAAATCATTTTATTGATATATAAGATATTGACTAATTTATTTTATCTCAAATATCAAAGTATTGGTTAAATGCAAATATTAATCAATTGATTGGCATGATTCTATTTATTTATGTCTAATCCCGTGTGAAGAATGGGTGTTATATGAGTTTAATATATCAGAAGAAATGACAGTTATTTTAAAGTGTTTATTCAAGCCACTCCCAAAGTTAAGCCTTTGTTTGGCAACAACTTTTCAGGTAAGTTTGGTCTAAATATTACTTCCTCTAATTATTGTTATACAATAAAAAGTAATATTTCTTATTAGCTTTTAGTGTCACATAATATTTCTTAAAAGTTAACTAGCACTTCCCCCTTTCATTTATCTTTAACAATAGACACCAGATGCAACTACTAGAAAAAGCATTGTTACATAGACAAACATTCTGCGATACATGGGCCTTGTACTTTAAATTTGTATTTATTTATTTATTCATTTTATTTTTTACTTTTAAATTTTTAAATTTCAATTTCTAACTTCTAATGTTAATATCTTAATACTTTCATATTTGAATTTCTTTCCTTTTTTCAATTTCTAAATTTTTTAATTCTTTAATTCTAAAAATTTTTATTTTTAATTTTTGGAATTATTTAATTTCTTACTTGTTAGGTTTTTACTTTTAAAATTTTAAACTTTTATTTATTAAATTTTCTATTTTTTAAAGTTTTACGTTTATTTTTTAATTTTCTAAATTCTAACTTCAATTTTAGATTTTTAGATTTTTAAGTTTTTTAATGTTTTATTTTTTTAGTTTTCTAATTGTTTATTTTTTAATTTTTATTTTTTACCTTTCTAATAATTTAATTTTCTAAATTCTAATTTTTAAAATGTTTTATTTGATAGCTTTTAGTTCTTGATTTTTAAAACTTTTCCATTTTGAGTTTTAAATTTTTAAAATTTTTATTTTTTAAATGTATGTCATGTAAGCACCGATGTAGAACTTTAAAATGACTTAAAAAAGAAGAAGATGCAAATGTTTATGTGGCATTGTAGAATTGTGAGAAGCTTACATGAGTCTCTAGAATGGCTTTAAAAAGAAGAAGTTTTACGTACACGAACACATATACACATAAACACACTAGTCACACTAGTCCTTTCTTACCTCATGCTTTGCAAAGGTTTATTTAATTTTTTCTATGTGTCCTTTTATTTTTCTCTAAATGCGTACAAATATAATTTTTTGTGTTTTTCTAAACATACTATTAATATGACATCATCATATTCAAATATCATGACCGTTAGCTTTCATTTGACAAATCCAATAACAAACCTCAACTATTTTATTGAATAAATGTCTATAATTAAAGAAAATATGTTTATTTGATCGATGTTTGGAAAATCGAGAACACACACACATATATCAGAACACTGGGGAAATGCGTACAAAGAACGCTTGACACTTTAAAGTGGTTCAGCCTTTTGCTTAGGTCCACGATCTTTCTTTGGAAACTTCCACTTTTTCAACATATAATGGGTTACAACTTTTACACAAATAAAAACTCTAATAGAAAAACCTTGCATGTAGGACTTTGCAGATGGACAAAGTCTAAACCCTTTCCAATGTGGCTTTTTCTAGCAAAAGCACACAAAACTCTCTTCAATGCTCTCAAGAACTTATCCAACTCCCTACGGGTGTGGTGAGGCATACCTAATGCAAACTAGAAGACCCTTTATTTATAAGAAACTAATTCCAATCCCTTTGAGTTTACAAATCCTACTCCTATTCTGGTTTGGACTTCTAGTCATCTCTTAATTTGTATAGGGTTATGCTTTGAGCCACAACCCAGCAAACTCCTCATTTAGCAAAAAGTCTGAAACTTCTTAGCCGTAACTGAAATTGCTTCTTAGTCTTTATGCTAAAGCCTTCACTTGATAGTACTCTTCACAACAACGGCTACCAACACGTCCTAATAGGCTCACTAAGTCATCATGAACAACCCTCTCTATGGCATCTAACTTTGATTCTTGAGGCTTTTGTGTCCTCCCTTGACATTATGCATCTCGAACATGATCTTCTCTCCAGCAGTAGCACTCCCTAGCTATCAGGTGTCAAGCCAAGACTTTGATCATTCAGCTACACAAACTCTCTTAGCATGACTTCTTCGCCGAACCGAGCCCTCTTTAACTAGTGGTTATTCCCATTTGGACTTGCTCTCCCTTTTTACCATTTTCTTTCTCTTGTATGAGCATCCTCTTATGAGAGTCTCTCATAATCTGTGGGTTTTAGAGTAACATAGACCTCTACATCATTACCTAGCTACATTTGTTTGCATGCCCAAGGCTGCAAATCTTCTGCACAGTTGCATCACAACTCCATTATTTTACCCAAATTCAAAGCTTGCCTTTGATATATTAAGAATTTGGAAAAACGGACCCTAAAAATGAACTTAGTACGTCAAAAAATGATTGGAACACCTTGGTCGATACGATCAAACTTTAGTCAAAGAGAAAATTAGTAGTCAAAGTTATCTGAATTGCAAAACACATATCTTGGGTTAGAATCTCGAAAGACGGAGCCCAAAATTTGGATCCAACAAGCCCAACACCTTGAAAATAGCCCCGGTCAACTCTTTGGGCTTTGTCAATGGCCAATCAACCTACTTGAGCCTCTAGTCAACCTAAGCTCACACAATTTTGCAAGTGCCATACTAAATTGCTATTCTCCCTCTATTAGGTCTTTCACAAGATCATATGGTCCAAATTTCAAAGCTCATCATCATACATGGCTCCACATAGAACTAATGTTTTGTTTGGTGTAAGCTTATCATAAGATGCTTATCTCATTTGATGTTTTATATAAAAAGTATCGTGATAAGGTGTCTTGTTTATAGTTGTAAAAACAAAGTCAAGGATGGATTACTTATGTCTCGTAAGATAAATAAAATTGTAGTTTGTTTTAAGTTTTCATAAGATGCCTGTGATAGACTTATTATATCTTATAAGATAAAAAGAAATAATAAACACTGTCTCCTTCATGTCAATAAGATAAGCATCTCATAATAAGCTTATTCCAAACATAGCATAAATTATCTCTCAATTAGATCATTCCTCTTAAGATCTAGAGCTTGCTATTTGGCTCTACTTATTTTGCAGCTTATAAGTTCCAAGAAAAACACACCCCTTTATATGTTTTTTACTATTTGCAGCTTATAAGCCCCAAATAAGCTTATCCAAATAGGCTGCTAATGGCTTACAACCTCTAAGCTCATCAAGAACTCATGCACTACCAAAACATGCTATCACAACCGTTCTTCTTCTCTATGCATAAAGTAAGCTCATCAACCTAAACAACACACACGACTCGACTTGCATCACATTGATAATCCAACCTTTGAATCATAAGTCTGATGGCATAAAGCGATCTTCACCTCCCAAAGTCCTGCACTCTACTATTCAATCATCATGCTAAGCCACGACCTCTATCAACCACCTTCTCTTGGTGCCACGACTTTCAAGCAAATGCAGGCACAAATTTGGTTACCCCATATCATGCAAAGACCACCAAAAGCTTCCTTGCGCCACCCCTGTTCTTAAGACATTTTTGATGTAGCATTTGAAGCTTTCAAACACCATCTTCCATGAAAGCCACGATTGATAACTCTATTTTGTCATCATTTTGCTTAGAATTTTAGCATTTTTCACATGAAATTGGATCTACTCTTGCTTATTTTTGATAAATCTATGAATTGCATCTGCTTATGCCATGTTTCGGTGAATTTTCGGGAGGAATAAACTTGGTAGATGCTGTGGGAGAGGAAAGATCCATTCAAAGGCTGTTTCATTCGTTGAGGGCGTAGAAAAGCTCTGCGTTGTGTTTGCCTAGGCGACACTAATTCTAGCCTAGGTCAAATAGAAGAGTTGGCAGAAAAGCTTGATCTTGAATGATCTTTGATTAGGCGAGGCCAACTTTTACCTAGGCGAATGAAGCAAAGCTGAAAAAAGTGCTATCAAGATTTTTCTTGCCTAGGTGAAAGTTGTGTGCTGGGCATAAAATTAAGGCTGTAACTATAGCCCATTAGCTATAAATACCAAGTTTTAGCCTTTTTTTGAAGGAGAAGCAGCCTCTAGAAGTTAGAGGGTATTTTGGAGACCAGAAAAGTCCATAAGTTTCCTTGATTTTGACATCTTTACATTACTTTTGTCATTGATGTCAGATCTTTTGAATCTTTTAGCTCTTTTCTTATTCTAACATGAACTAAACTACTTTTTCTAATATTGCAATGGAACTTTTTTGAATATTTATTTGAATAGCTTTCTTTATTTATTCCAATTTATTTCTTGGGTGTTTATTTAATCATGTGCTTGATTTATCATATTGTCTGGCCACCAATATGCATGATAAGCCCTAATTGAATTGAAAAAGGAGATCAATAGAGATCTAGATTGAATACCTTAGGAACAAATTAACTTAAGTGGTTAAGGTTGATTTGCTTTGTGATAAGGTAGGAATGACCTCATTACCCTAGGTAGTCTAAAGGAATCTACTCTTTATCAACTTGTATTAATAACCTAGCATCGGAATATAGTTAGGGGTTTAAGACGGGTTAGTTCTATTTGTATCCGAGAGGAACACCTTGAAACATTAGAATTCTGGATTAGCACCAAGGATTAAATTAAGTAAATACAAAAGTTGCTAGACAATAAATGCACCAGTTAAGGAAAACTGTAATCCTAGGTCTGTCAACTGCTAGAAATCTTTATTATTGCTTTTAATTCCTTTGTTTATTCAATTACAACAGCCTTTAGTTTTATTTCCACAAATCTCTCATATTCTTGCTTGTTTGAATTGGGTAGAGTAAACAAGGTAGTTAGCAAAATCAGGAATTAAGTTCTCGTGGGAATGATTTCTTATTCACATTCTATATTACTTGTACGCAATCATGTGCACTTGCAGGATGACACGAAATCCGTCATCAAGTTTTTGGTGCCGTTGTCGAGGACCAAAATTTCTGAAATTCTAGTTTTGCTAATATTGATTGGCTTACAACCTATCTGAGCTCAAACTTAGTTTTTATTCCTTTTATTCAACTGCAATCTATTATTGAATGCCCAAGTTTAAGGAGGTACAATTGATTCCATTTGATTCAAAATTTGAAAAAACTTGCAAGAAGAATAGAAAGAAGGTTAGGAGAAGGCACAGTCCATTAACATGGCAAACAACAATAACAACGCACTACAGGTTTAGAATAATGATGATGCTGAGCCTGCGGCATCATGAAGGCTGAAAATAAGGGATTATATCATGCCATCCATTGTTGGCATTCACTCAAGCATTGTAAGACCAGCAATTAAGGTAAAGAATTTCAAAGTTGACTCTGGAATAATGCAGATCATCAAGAAACAAATTTCATGGGTTGTCGACAAAGGATCTTAATGCACACATGCGAAACGTGTCGAAGATAATTAACAACTGTAAGGTTAATGGAGTTTCAAAGGATGCAATCAGGTTGAGAGGGAGAGCAAAAGATTACTTGGACTCATTGCCTAACAATTCCATCACCAACCGGGATTAGCTTGTAAAGAAATTCTTGCACAAGTACTTTTTGCCAGTGAAGACCGAGAAGTTTGTCAAGGAAATTCAAAATTTTCAATAGCCAAATATGGAGTCACTCTATGAAGCTTATGACCAATTCAATGACCTCTTGAGGAAGTGTCCACATCATGGCTTTTCAAATCAATAGAAAAATCAGAATTTTCTACAATGGATTGACTATGCCGTCCATGAACCAAGTAGATGGACCAGCTAGAGGTTCATTGCTAAATCAATATCTTGCAGATGCATTGCAAATATTGGAGGACTTAATCACCAATAATTATAGAGCTAATGAGAGGATTTCTACTCAAAAACTGGTAGCAATGTGTAAGGTAGATCAAATAGTAGCATTCTTTGTAAAGATTGTCTCACTGTTTGATATTTTGAACAAGAAGTTGGATAATTTGCGTATGAGTTCAAGCTAGCTGGTTAAGCAAGTTCAGAATGTGTAAGTGTACTGTGAATTTTGTGAAGTCCATCCACAAAATCAGTGTCCGGTAGTTTATCATGATGTTTTACCTACTAAGGATATCAACTATGTCGAAAATCAAAATTGGCAACAAAATAATAACTATGTCGAAAATCAAAATTGGCAACAAAACAATCCTTACTCCAACACTTATAATTTGGGGGTGGAGAAACCATCTGAACTTCTCATGGAGTAACAATCAGAGTTCTAATGTCCCGGGAAAAACTAATGCACCACCAGATTTTTAGCAACAACTAAGACTGCAAGTTCCCAAAAAAATCCAACAACTAAGGCGTAGCTGTTTGTAGTATATGCAGAAGATTGATGCACAAAATCATAATGCCATGATTTAGAGTCAAAATGTAGCTTTGAAATTCGTGGACATGCAAGTGGGCCAATTGGCTAGCGATGTGTCTTAGTTTGTATGTGTTTGTTCTTGCATTTTCTTATGTTTCTAGAGGTGTTTTGTGCTTACTTGATGGCATTAGTGTAGTACATATATAATAATTGTGCTTATGCGGTTCTAAATGTCTATAGTTGAGTTTTATGGCTAAATGCTACACTAAATGCTTGATTTTGTATTTTAGGTAAGCAATAGGTTGGTGAATGAGCTTGAACAAGGATGGTGGATGAAGAATGAAGGTGTACAGGTCATGAAATGAAGACTGGAGGCGAAACACATAGCTGGTCGATCGCATATGTCGACTAGCCAAATTAGTGACCACCTATTTTGTGTTGGATGAATATAGCCCAAGGTCTGCTGACCGGCTAGGTCGACTAGCCAAGTCAGTGAGCACCCTTTTCAGAGTTGGTCAAGTAAGGAAAAAGAGCTGACTGATAGCCTAGGCCAATCGGCTGTGTGCTAAAGCAGTTTATGAAAGCTCAACTTTTCCCAATTTTAGAGGGAACTTTTCACAACCACTTCATCCCACTAAAAACCCTAGCCTCTATCATTCTCACCCACTACACATACACTAATCCACACACATTTACACCTAGATTCAAGCTGTCTTTAGGGAATCAAACACTTGGAATTGTAGATTGAAGTAAAGATGGTAAAGAGAATGCTACGCATGGAAGGGAAGGTACTATTTCTTGTTTTGTACATAGTTTCTTCTATGATTGAGTAGATATTTAAAGGGTGATTGAAGTTTTGTATTATTAGTTAACCTTTTACTTTATTGTTATAGGATATTTGATGGATTAATATATATGCTTTTTTTTAGGTTTTTCAATGGCTATTTTCTTATATGTCTATGTGTTTGATGATATACCTAAATGAAATAGCATTTATATTTTGGAGCTTGTTTGCTACTAATCACTTTTATATCTTTATGTGAACATGTCTATATGTTTTTACGAAGAATATAAGTGGGTAATGCATTCATACCTGTCTATATGTGTGTTTACATGCCTAAGTAGCAAAGCTAGCTTCAATAGCATACAAGTTGGTTCTTATTGCTCAATATGGTGTAACCCAAGCATGCCTATGTGTTTGGTAGTTGAATATGTCTATGTGTTCACGAATCCCATGTCTTGGAACATATATAAACTTGTGCTTTAATGCTTGAACTACTATAGGGGTGTATGATTAATGGCGCTTAACTAAAGATTAAGGTTAGTTGAGTTTCCTTTGGCTTTAAACCTAGCCAATAGGATTCCGGCTTAATTTAATTGACCTTAGATGGACTAGGTCTTGGCGCTAAACCCAACCAATAGTTTAGACACTAGGGTAGGATCAATCAACATCACCTAGGAAACTAATTGACTAGCCCAAAAACCCTAGGTCGTAAGGACCACACTATATTCTGGGTAATTGAAGTGTAGGGATAGACCTGCACCGAGGCCTAGTAAAAAATAAGGTAGCTAATTAGGATTCTAGACAAGAGCACCCCTAAAACCCAATCCATCAAGCAATCCCTTACAAAGAGAGTCTTAGGTCACCCATAATCAAGTGTAGATCAACCCTAATTCCCAATTCCCGTGGTTGTTTCCCTTAATTAGCTTGTATCTTCTATCTCCTACTCCACTCTTCTAGTTTAGTAGTCTTTGGATCAGGTTTATTTTTCTCGAGCTCCATTCAATCTAAACCCCAAAAAAATTGGTAGTTGAGGACCTAGAGTAGCTCCTTAGAGCACATGGCTTTGAGCCATACCCATTTTTAGCCTCCTTAAGGAATATAACCCCGTACTTGCACGTTAGGCCACTAACAACCCATGCAATTGTGGGCTAATTTTAAGGCTTGTGTTTGGAATTTGCATCAATTTTTTGGCGCCGTTTCCAAGGAGGCACAGTCGATTTGGTTCCTTTGTTTGTGTGTTTTAGTTAGTTGCTTATTTTACTTGCTTCTTTTGCTTAATTTGTTTTAGTATCTTTTTAGAACTTGTGGCTTGCTTGCTGTAGAAGTAGGATTGTTGAAGTTTCAGAGGTTTGAAGTGGAAGGAGTTTCTTTTTCTAGATTTGTATGCATGGTAGGTGTTAGCTAAATATTCTTTATTGATTTTGATGATGAAAATATGTATATGCATTATTTGATTAAACAGCTTCTTGTGAAATGAGATATTATATGAAGCTTGGAAAATATGAAGATGTGCATAAAGGATCATTTGAAGAAGAGAAAAGATAAGAAGGCATAAGGAGGAGAAGAGAAGACATAAGGGGTACCGGATTTATTTTTTTCTTCTTGCTCTTCTTGTGAAATGCCCATATACTGTATAGACTTGGCTCAAAACATTCTTCCTTATCATTGCAAAATTTTTCTCAAGTCTTGCTCTTTTAAAATATGCACAAAAGTATTTGAATACACACATTGAGACAAAATGAGTTTTTGGGGTGTTTTCATTCACAACATGCGTTTACATATTTATTCAAAATTACTTGGAGTTGTGAAAATACACTTGAGCTTGTTTTTATAAAAAAATCTGGTTTTACTTCACATTCTGGAATGGCTGGACCCATAAGCCGGTCGACCGGCTGACCTGGGTGGTAGCCCGGCCTAATCAGAAAGTGAAAGAAAAAGCCGGTCGACCGGCTAAGGCGTCCGGCCTAGTCAGAGAAGTGAAAGGCAAGCCGGCCGACCAAGACGGTCGACCGGCTGAACGGGGGCTGTAATAAATGCACTAGCCATTTCTTACCGTTCTGGCCGAGATTTTCAATCTTCCTTCACCTACCAAATCCCTAACCCTCAAATCTCTATAAATACACATTCAAATACAAGTTCTAATCAATCAATTGAAGTGTGCAAAAGCTTTTATCATCATTCAATACTTCTTGAGTCATTCTTGCAATATATTGAGCTTTCAAGAGCTTATTATTTTCTCTTCTTGAGGAAATTTTCAGATCCAATCTTTTTTCATTCTTGAGTATTCACACTTTGAGAGTTTTATTCATTGTGAGATATATCCATTGTAGCTTGTAAAAGTGTGAGGAAATCCTATAGAGAAAGTCTCTTGGGTTCTTTGAAGTGAGACTTCAAAGAGGTTGTAAAAATCTTGGTTTGTGCTTCACCGAGTTTTGAAGAAGCATTTTAGTGGAGATCCTTGAAGTCCTAAGGGGAGATTCCTTGGGCGGTGGACGTAGGCTTGGCCGAACCACCTAAAAATCGTTTGTCTCTCTTCTCCTTGCTTTTAATTTCATTCTTATTACCTTGCTTATATAGTGTTTGATATATTGCTTGTTAGAGTTGTAAATTTTCTGTAAATTTTAAAAATGAAAATTAGTATTAATATCTTAATTCACCCCCCCCCTCTTAAGATATTTGCACCTACAGTAGGAAATCCTTGAGATTGCCCTTAGTACTCGTTGATCTTGAACCTCAAAGAATTACGAGCCACCTTAGGAATTTAGGGAATCTTTTAAAAGAGATGGTAGGCAATAGGCAAGAACAAGGTGTTCCACTTCATTCTCCTATTCCCTTATGCCTCCTGTTCCTCCATATTAGCACTATAGGCATCTACATGCCCAAGAGCCCCTTAGAACGAATCCATCTTTAGAGAACGAACTCACACTTAGATAATGCATCCTTCTAACGCGTTTGAGATGAATCCATCCATCTGTGCTTGCTAAGCCAGTTGGACTAAATGACTACTGCATTCACCTAGAACCCTAGGCACTTTGCCTTGCCTCTACCTATTTTTCGGCATTGTTCTCACTAGCCCTTGCCCTAACACCTACGATCGTACTCCCCAAAAGAACATATGATGAGGGGTCTCTTCTTCCTTCTTTCTTTCTTCTTTCTTCCTTGTTTCTTCCTTGTTTATTCCTTGTTCTTTCCTTGTTGTTTCTACTTCTTACATTTGTCAATTTTTCTTTCATGAGTAAATAGGGACCCCTCCTCACTTTAGGAACTCTTTTCCAGCAACAAGATCTATATCTCAAAAAATCTAACCATCCAAGAGAAATCAAATTATTCTTTAGCTCTAAGACATGCCAACACTTGAAAGACCTGATGATACCATTAAACACCTTAATCTTCAAATGCTAGTTCTAAATGCCTATAGCTTGAGGTTATTCCGTATATAGGCTTTCCCAGGCTTTAATGAAAAAAATGGATAAAATGCACATTACTCCCTTATAGTTTTTGTAATTAACTGATCACCCCCCTTGATTTCAAACTTACCACATTATTTTCTTGTGCTTTTTAGAAGATGGCATGTTACCCCTCTATAGTTTATCTAATTAGCTAATTACCCCTTATGGTTTGTTTAGTTAACTGATTACCCCTCTATGTTTTCAAAACTTACCACATTGCTCTCTTGTTCTTTCTAAAAGGTTACACATCATCTTTTTTTCCTATTCTTATCTAGTCATTGTTAGCTAAAGCTTTATGTATTTTTCAGAAATATATAACACATTACAAACTTTAATATCCATAGATGCAAAAAAGATGCTTATGATGCATAATAAGTTAATTTAAATGAAAAATATAAAGGTAGGATATTATGTGCCACTTTTTAAAAAACACAGGAGGCAATGTGGTAAGTTTCAAAGCATATAGGGCTAATCAGCTAATTACACAAACCACAGGGAAGTAATGTGCATTTTACTAGACAAAAAACTAATATCTCCTAGGATACATGTGGAATATGGCACCTGTATCTAGAATCCACTAATTTTACACATCCCTTGTAGTGACCAAAAAAACATCTCTAATGCCATTTGACCTCTCGCACTCAGTATTGTCTACTATGGTCGCAGTACTCTTCTTGGTCAAAATCTCTTAGTATGACCCTATTCCCCACATTTATGACAAGTTACACCTCTTGACTTTGATTTTGACCTCTTTGAAGACCCTTCTTTCATGTATCTCTCCTTTTTACTCATTAACCCCTCTAAGTGAACTTTTACTCTATTCTCCGAGAAATGTCTATACAAATCTTTGGATTTTAGTGCCAAACATACAATCATCCAAATTGATTTTATCATGTCCATACACTAAAGTCTCCACATAGTTCTTACACGAGGACGGTAAAAAACACACCTAAACAATGGTAAGATCTTTGAAATCAATCGCCACTTCTATGTTCTTCAATTCCATAACAATTCCATAACTTTGCATGACCACAAAAGCGTTAAACTTAACTACTATACATAGAAAGTACCTCTTGTCAAATTTCTCAAACTCAAACTTCGTAAAGTCAAACTCATTTTTGTTAACCAAAAAACACACACTTTAAAATAGATTTTGGTCAAACTGATTGCGAAAATCGAACTCAGTATGTAGAAAAACCCTTGGAACCCCTCCAATCAACTCCCATCAAAGTCAAACTTCAAGCAAAGTCAACTTTGTCCCAACACGTATTTTGGAGTAGAATGCTGCAAAATGGAGTGAAAAAACAGACTCAGCACATCTAGAAACCTTGGGTGAGCATCGATCAACTTATGGTCAACAATCAGCGTCAACGCGTCAATAGTTTGATCAATGATCAACCAATCTTATAGAACATTATTGCACGCTTGTTGTATCAAATCACAGCTTTTCGTGGTATTCTTCATGTACTTTTTGAACGATTTGATGAACCCAATTCATATATGTTTGAAGTTACATTCAACGATCAACAGCCAACGCTTACATTTGATCAACAGTCAACGTCTACGCTCGATCAACAGTTCGATCAATGATTAGTTAAGCTCACAGAACCTTCTTGCGTGTTTGTTGCACCAAATCACAACCCTTGGTGGTCTTCTTCACGTCCTTTTTGAACCACTCCACAAAGAAAAGTATGAAAATGAAAAACTCTCCTTGTATTTTTCCACACAACTGGCACTACCTAACTTTTGATACCGATTTGTTATAGATTTAAGGTGTGAAATGAAAAAATTAAAAGAGAAATTAAATGGACATGATATTAACATGGTTCTCTCAAGGCCTACTCCACAGCAAACTATAGATTATTATTCGACAATGAACAGTAAGTACAAGATTCGAGATTCCCTCTAGCTATAATAGCTCAGCCTCTATCTCTCTACATCTTATTCAATGCAGAGGTTAAGCACCTATCTGTAGAAACATAACTTATCTAAGTCCTCTAGATTTCCAAAGCTATCCATGACACTAAATTCAATAACTAGCTAAAAAACTTATCACCTAGGAATATAGGCCACAAACTCTACATAAGTGAATATGATATATGGGGATGATATTTTCTAAAGATAGACACCATTAATCATGGTTAACTAGTCAAGATGATATAAAGTAATTTTCTTAAAGAGATGGAAAGAGTAGCTTAAATTTGTTGGTTTGTTTTGTTTTTATCTCAAAAGCTCTATTCGACATTGGAAAAACACAAATTTTTTTCTCACCTCATAATAGTGCACACTTTAAGTGGGCTTGTGAAAACTGAAATAAAGGGTTGGACTTGCGCGCATGAGATTTGTCTGTTAGTTTAAATTGATGGATTTGCCCCTCTTGCACGCAAAATATATCGGGAGGCCCAATCCAACTTGCTTTTGCATTTTTATTTATTCAATTCTGTTTATTTTATTTTATGAGAATAATTTTTCCTCCTTATTTGGGCTTGGTCATATCTTGGCATCAAAAAATAATATTTTGAACAGGTAAAAATGGTAGCCTTAGTTTTTCCCTCCTAGTTGTTTAAAGACCAATTTTTTCTCTAGTTAGCTGCACCTTTTTCGAACCAAGTTGTTGAGCACAAGGCCTGTAAATAGACCTTTCATTCTTCATGCTAGACACATCTTAAAAGGCTTTCTCCTTTATTGCTTTCGGCTTTTAAACTTTTCGATTGTATTTCATATTTGCTGGGTTCAAAACATTTAATTTTCTTTTGTTGTTTTTGTTCCTAGTTCAAAACTAGAAGAGCTTTTTGAATCCTGGGAAATACGCTTACTAGTTAGGTGAAATATCCTTAAGGACAGTGTCCTATCATTCCTCGAGTTGCTTCTTTCTAAAATTATTTTTGCACTTGTAACAACAATTTTAAGGATATTTCACTTACTACATTAATGGAGTCTGCTAGCCCTGACGGCACACCCTCAATCACTACTGTTCCTTCACAACAACAAACTAAACAAGTGCAACCTGCTACTACCACCTTCACCATCATGTTTGCAAAAACCTTCGCCGAGTCGTTCCCTGATGTTTCCAAAATTGAAGTCTCTGATGGAAGCAATTTCAAGTGTTGGCAAGAACATGTATACTTTATCTTGGACATGCATGGTGTTGCCTTTGCTCTTACTTATCCAAAACCTAATGAATCATTGTCCAAGAAAATGGAGTTTTGGGTTCCCGCAAATAAGGTATATAGACATACTACAATAAGTACTCTTTCTAACGAGCTATTTGACATGTATTGTTCTTACAAGGAAGCAAGGGAAATTTAGAACTCGTTAATAACCAAGTAAATGGCTGAATATGATGGCAAACAAAAATTTGTCATTGGCAATTACTACAAATAGGAGATGATCAAGGGCAAAGACAACAAGATCCAAATCAATGCGCACCACAAATTAATAGGAGATCTCAAATATGAAAAAATCATCCTGCCAGAAGAGTTTGTAGCTGGTATCCTAATTGAAAAGCTGTCTTAATCTTGGAGTGACTACAAACCAAAACCTCAAGCACAAACACAAACAACTATCACCTGCTAATTTGGTCACTCATATCATCATAGAAAATACCAACCAGAAGGAGTCCATTACTGTCAAAGGAAAAGAGATCGCCTCAAAAGCCAATCTCGTGCAAGACAATAAGACATGTGGTAAGCCAAATAAAAGTTACAAAAGAAAAATGATTACAAGCCCAAAACTAATAATGAATCCTTCAAAAAGAGAAAAGGCAATTGCTATCTATGCGGCAAACCTAGACACCATGCACCTCAGTGCAGAAAAAGAAAGGGGAGAAATGACAATCCTACTAAACCAAATGCAAATTTGGTTGACGCAGGTGACATTATTGTTGCGGTCATTTCTCAAGTAAATATTGTGGCCAATGTGAGAGATTGAGTAATAGACTCTGGTGCTACTAGGCACATTTATGCCAATAAAAATGATTTTGTGTCTTACATCCATGTTAACGAGGGAGAAGAATCTGTTTATCCTGGTGACTCAAGAACTATCCAGTTCATAGGAAAGCAAAAGTTTTTTTTCCTCAAACTCACATCTGGGAAAATTCTGACATTGAGTGAGGTGCTACATGTTCCTAATATTCAAAACAATCTGGTTTTTGTGTGATTATTAGGAAAGGTTGGAGTGAAGGTTTCTTTTGAATCAGATAAGGTCATGTTGACCAAAATAATGTTTTTGTGGACAAAGGATATTGTAATCATAGTTTATTTGTACTCAATGTTTCCCAAGTAATGAATGAAAATGTTAGTTCTTTTACTTGATTGATTCTTGTAATTTATGGCATGCTAGATTAGGACATGTTAGTTTGTCTTATATTAAGAAAATACAATCTATTGGTCTTATTTCTAATATCAATTATTCTAGCATGAATAAATGTGAAACATGTGCTGAATCTAAACAAATTAAAAAATCTTGTGCTTCTATCTTTAAGGAATCCGAATTATTAAGCCTAATTCACACTGATCTAGTAGACTTTAAACAAACTAAAGAGATGGAAAGAGTAGCTTAGATTTGTTGGTTTGTTTTGTTTTTTTATCTCAAAAGCTTTATCTCACATTGGAAAAACACAAAGTTTTTGCTCACCTTATAATAGTTCACATTTTAAGTGGGCTTATGAAAGATGGAATAAGGGGTTGGACTTGTGCGCACAAGATTTGGGCCATTAGTTTAAAATGGTGGATTTGCCCCCCCCCCTGCGCATGAAATAAATCACGAGGCCCGATCCAACTCGTTTTTTGCATTTCTATTTATTCAATTCCGTCGTGAAAATAATTTTTGGTCCTCATGTGGACTTGGTCATATCTTGGCATCAGAAAATAATATTTTGAACTGGTAAAAATGGCATCCTTAGTTTTCTCCTCTTAGCTGTTTGAAGACCAATTCTTTTTGTAGTTAGCCACATCTTTTTTGAACCAATTTATTGAGCATAAGGCCGATAAATACCTTCATTCTTTATGCTAGACACAACTTAAAAGGCTTTCTATTCTATTGCTTTCGGCTGTTAAACTCTTTCTTTGTATTTCATATTTGTTGGGTTCAAAATATTTAATTTCTTTTGCTATTCCTGCTCTTTGTTCAAAACTAGAAGAGCTCGTTAAATACTGGAAGATACGCTTACCAATTAGGCAAAATATCTTTAAAAACAGTGTCCTATCACGTCTTAAGCTGTTTATTTCTAAAATTATTTTTCCACTCGTAACAAGAAGATTGATATGCATGGAATTATAAACAACTTCCAAATAACTCCGCATTTAGAGAACTTTTTGTTGAAATTTATATTTCTTGTTTTGAAAAGCTAAATAAGAAATATGGAAGGGGATCAAAGAGAATAATTGATATATATAACTATAGGATGACTATCATAGGCTGATGTTTTGGTCAATTAGATACAATTGTTCTCTACTGTTGTTTGCTCACAATATAGTCCTCAGCATAACGGGATTATTTGACCGAGAAATTGTGGGCACGAGGATAATGCTTCCTCCAACTTAAGTCCGCCCTGTAGAATTACTGATTCCTCCCCGTACTTTAATTCTAGACTTTAAAAAATTCTAATTTGACAACAAAAGGTTATTGGGTTCGGGCAAGTGCCCTGAACTAGGAATGCTTTTCTATATGCTCGGGAACTAGATGAACATAGATCGAGAAAATAGATAATTTCGCAAAAGGTTACTTTGAGAATCTTGAAGTGCATGGCGTCAATATTATTTTCTTGATGTGGTGAAACGTTTGGGCTAATTATTTTTCCAACATTAATTAAATCGACATCTCTCTATATCATAAGACGGTTTTCCTAGTGGGTGTAATGTTACAAGGTTAATTAAATGGTCTCATAAACATAGAAATTTATCATTTTTTAATCTTTTTTACATCAAATATAATCAAACTTTAAAATGAATGATTAAAAAGTTAAATTTAATGTAAAAATAATTAAAAATAATAAATTCTTATATTAAAAAAAATATTAATATAATTTTAACGAATGTAACATTACACTTGTTAAAAAGACAATTAATCAAAATACAAACGGTCCCGTCGTCTTGATGCATGATGCGTGATCCGAAATTTTTGAGTTATAATTCTTTTCACACTGAATTTTATGCCTTGGCAATTGCCAATTTGCCACCCTCCTCTACCAATCAGTTACTTCCAAAAGATCACTATCATACAGAAGTGTATCCACATTCATACAGGTGTAAATGTACACCTATCTTAACGATAAATCGACCCAATTAATGCTTATATCTGTGGAAACCTTGACCTCTTGATTAAGATAGAAAAAGATGGTTGTTTGAAATCTTTGCCGTTCTTTTAGAAACGAGTAGTCATCTGGCTAGCCCGCTAGATGATAATCAACGATAATGATAATGAAACCCCTTGACATTTAACTGTTTAACTTGTCTATTTGCTATCTTTAACAAGTCTTCTCACTCATAATGATAAGATTTTTGAGTCTTACACATATTCGAAACTTAAAAATCTTCTTTCTCAAAATAGACAGTAGAGAAATCGAACGCATGACTTTTTTGTCAATCTAGAGTCAAACAAAATGTTAATAAAGCACTTTCTTTGTAATACAATAAGTGGCAATTAGAAAGGGAAAAATTCATATTACCCCTGTGATGTGTGAAAATATCATCTTACCCTCTTGTATTCAAAAAACTTCAAATCGCCCTCTTGTATTTTTTCAAAACCTATCACGGTACCTCCCTCCGTCCATTTTTCTGTCAATTTTGAGCAGCACACGCTTGAAATGCAACTGGTCTAGTATTTTTAATCAGTTTTCCCTCTATTTGGACGAAAATGTCCTTGGCAACATCATCTTCGTCTTCACCTTCTTCATCTTCTTCATCATCCTTATCTTCGGCAACATTATCTTCATCTTCACCTTCTTCATCATCTTCATCTTCATCTTCATCATCATCTTTGTCATCATCATCATCATCATCTTTGTCTTCATCATCAACATCATCTTTATCTTCAGCAACATCATCTTCATCTTCAGCATCATCATCTTCATCTTCATCATCAACATAAAGTGTAAAATGGTCATTTCAAACTTGTATTTAACGCTGTTAATGTTTAACTAACAGTAAGAGAGAGTGTGATACAGCTTTTTGTATAAGCCACGATTGAAATAGCTTTTTGTCGCAGTGGGGTGGCTTTGTGCTTGACCTTAATAAGTCTAGATTCCTCATCCCACTTTTGGAAACCCTCGTCCACACTGCATATTAGATAATAATAGGGTGGCGCTTGCTGCAAGTGCTATTAATACTACGCGCCTATTTGAATTGACTTTTCTTTTTAAGAAAAAAATATTTTTTAAAAAACATATATATTATTTTTTCAATCACTATTTTGTTTAATTTTCAAAACAGTTAAAAATCTAAAAAGAGTTCGAATGTAACTTTTTTTAAAGGTCTAAATAAAGATTTTTTGAAAAATTGTTAAAAAGACGTTTTTAAAAAACCAATTGAAACGGCCCCATACACAGCTGCCGATGGCCTTTGAATATAGCCAATGGTTTTCAACTTTCAAGCTTTTGGTGCAGCATTTAAAGAGGTCAGCTGTCTGTTATTTTTGACAATGAAAGTGGGAAAAAGCTATTATTGGCATACCCTCACGGCTGAATTCGCAAATTTTGTTGCGACGTTCGTGTTAAACGCTTGTCTGAAATTCTTGATGATCATATTGCCATGTCTACTTCATTTGTTTATGGTTTCCATAAGGATCACAGCGGGACACATGGTTCCTCCTATGATTTTTCTTTTGCGTGTATGTGATTTTTCAAATCTTGCGGCTACATAATTTTTCAAAGTTTGAAAACGTGTAACACGTAAGAGTTAATTAGGGAGCTTATGGGAACATGTAGATAGAATGATGAGCGTGGTCAAGTTTACTAAGACCAAGTAACCATATTATCGATTGGCGTAACTCTAATAGTAGAGCGTACTCTAGCAATATCCTAACAATAAGAGTTAAAAACAAACACACCTCATGATTCGAGTTTTAATATGATCCACTGTCGTAGGTTGAGTGCCCTTGACTTAAGTGATGTATAGTATAGGAGATGTGCTGTGTGCTAGGTTTGTTAGCTAGTGATCGTGCTACGCTGAATGTAGTGATGATATGGCTCCAACAATCGAATTTCCCTTGTAACAAAAAAAAAAAAAATCTAATCGGAATGTGTTTGTAAATTTTGAAACATGCGCAATTGGAATCGTCATTGCATTAACACGAATTTTTCAAAAATCAATAGATTCGCTTCTTGTTTAGGTAAAATATTTATTACTCCCTAAGCTTCTTTATGCTGAAGACTTATTAAATACAACCAGAATAATGCACGCCATTGACTTGCCCTACTATCAAGACTTTTTGTATTTATTGCAGTCCTATTCTTAGCCTCAATCTCAAGAGATTTTTTGTTCTTTTTTTTTTTTTTTTCGAAAAGTGAAATGCTTTCATTCCATCTTTTCCATTTACGAACAAGAATTTTTTACCTGATAAATTCACCCTTATCAATTATAAGCATATGTCCATATGCTTTATACAGGAAGTGACATGGAGTAACCATATTGTTTATATATACACTAGTTATAAAGGGTCATGCAAGGCATGATTATTATTCAATGCTATTATCATAAAATATTATGTAAATCATAATTTGATAAGTAGAATTTGACACAATAAAAATAAAAATAAAAAAATAATAATATATCTTAATTTGTGTGTTCATATATACCAAGGACCCTGCTAAATGGCCAAAAAATTATAACTATAAATGGCCAAAAAGTATTTATGAGATGATAAAAAGACCTTTTAACCCTTCAAAAGGTAACTATGACTAAGTTCTCTCATTTCATTACACTTTTCTTTATCTCTCTCGTAAATTCTTTCTTTTTATTACAACTTTTTTGTCACTTTCTTCCTTTCAACAACACTTCCTCCTCTGTCTCTCTCCTCATCTTTCTTTCTCTCTCCTCGTTTCTCTCCTACTTAAACACTCAAAATCATTATTAAATATATATTTTCTCTCTGCATTTGTCAATAGTGTTTGCTATTTTGTTCTTTTTTAAAAAAAAAATCATTTGTCTTTTTGGAAAAAAATTTTTTTTTGACTCCACTCCATAAAATTACTTATAAAATAAAAGTAACCAACACAATAATCTATCATAAATCATGATGCTCAATATTTATGTTATAAACCTTAACATTACAATATTAAAATCATAATTTCAATTTACAAAATGTTAATATAATTTATAAAAAATAATTTAATATATAATTATTATAATATTTGTGTTGTTTGAGAAAATTTTATATTTTAGATTCCAGATGTGTCACTTATTTTAAATGATTAGTTAGGTAGAAAAATAGATAAAAATGTTGCATACCCATTTTTCACATATTAAAAGTGCAGAAGCCAAGTGGAGTCATATTTTTCAATCATAAAAGACAAAGTTATGTATGACAAAAAAAAAATTTTGACTACAAATATTTTCCTTTTAGTAGAGAAATATAATTGGAAAAAAAAGTTTAAAAAAAAAAGAGAATAGTGTAGAGGGAAGAAAAAGCTAAGACCTAAAGATAGAATACCAAAAAAAATAAAAGAATATGATAAAAAAAAAACCAGAATAAGACATTAAGGCTAGAATAGGAGAAAAACTAAAACACTAAATACTTGTTTGAAATGTTACAATTGGTTAAGCAAATGATCACCCCAATAAAGGGGTCAACCCTTTTAATCCCTTGTAGCTTGGTCAATATGGAAAATATTAATATTCTAGAAAAATATTATTGATATTAATTCCTTAATTATAATATTATTTTAGATATGGACACCATTTTTTTTAATAAGAGAACAAAATTGATTATATATCATGTATTATCATTTTGTCTAAAAGTTACTAACTTTTAAGGGCTAAACTATCATAGGTACCTAACGTTGCCTTGTTTTCAGATAAGTCCTTAATATTTTAAATTGTTCAAACTAATCTACAATATTTTACAAAAATGTATAATGTATCATATAAATCAATATATATATATAGAATACTATTAATAAAACTAGAGTATGTCCTGTGTAGTGGACGAGAAAAATGTGTGTTACATTTGTGTTTACTATTAATAGTCAACTTTTACATTCTATGTGAGAATGCAATGCAAACACACACACACACACACATATATATATATATATATATATTAAATTTTAATTCATAGTAAATTTTCAATTTTACTAATGTTTTTATGAGAAATTTTTAGTAATTGAATAAAATATATAAATTGAGAATGTAAGATTAAAAAAATTTATTTGACATGGAAAAAATTAATAAAATTTTTTTGAATATTAAATGCTTTGTTAGATATAGAAAAGCACTTAACATTATAACATGTGGCATTATAGAAACACATATATGTCTATAGGATGTCTAAAGTGAAAAACCACACATAAAATTACGTCTATAGGATGTTTACAAAAAAATAAAAAAATATAAAAAAACTTGACAATAGTCATTTTTAAGAAGTACTATATGGTGTCATGTCGTCTTAAGTATCTCTTAATTTGAGACCTAATCAGTAATTCTTAATTTTTATTGGCTCCATAATTTATCAATTACCAATAAAAGCTAGAAAAAAGTAAATACAAAATTTACAAATAATAAAATTACAAAATTCTCTCACACGCATGCATGACTAGATGTTATCAAAAGCATAATAACCAAGCCACTTCATTAGCTTGTTCAATTGTGCCAAAATATATAATTTACGCTTGCAATTTTGGATATGTAAAAGTTTAATTCAAGAAAATAAGAGATGAAATCAAATATTGAAGCAAATATGTGGTGTGTGTGACACACACACACACATATTGGTCAATCTTTTGGAAATGATAGACAATGAAAATGTCAAATTACAGATTTTAGTTTTTCTCCTTAAGGGTAAGATAGACAATGAAAATGTCAAATTACAAATTTGTCCCTATTTTGGCTATTTTTGGCCAACTTTTTTTGGCCACAAATTTTTTTCCATATAGCAATTATATCCAACACAAAGAAAAAGTGTATTTAGAATTATGTACCCCAACACAAAGAAAAAGTGTATCTAAAATTGTGCTCCAATCCACACAGGTTTACGCTTATAAGAGATAGCCAAAAGTGTATGAAAGCACATAATCATTCAGCATTAAAAAAAAAAAAAGTATCCATAGACGACTAAGAAAGATTGTGGAATATTTTTTCAGCAAATATATACCAGCAATGCTGCAATGTGCAATGGCATCACGATAGCGCTTGAACTTTATCAGACACATTGCCATATTCATATGGCAAGAATTCTTCTTCGACCAACTTATGTCTAGAAGATTCATACAAAGAGACCATAGTAAAGCTAGCTCATCGAATTGTATAGTTTTGAGAAAAGCAACCACACCCAAAACATTCTTTACAAATTCTCGATGATGTATTTCAAATATTGTTATTCCATGTAACTTACAGATGACAGTAGTTGCACATTATACCTATAGTGTGATCCATGATATTGCAAATATCAGAATCTGCAAGAGATGAAATTTTGATCAAAGTTTACAATCATGATATTGCAAATATCATAATTTTCTATAGATGAAATTTTGATCAAAGTTTACAACCACTTTGGTGTCTAATTCATAATATTAACAACTCATATTTTTGAGTAAATAGCATATTACTCCCTTGAACTTAGGCATAGGAGCGTAAATGGTCCCTAAACTTGCGAAACTATTTGATCACCCCCTTAACTTTTAAAAGGTAAGCTCAAGCACCCTATTTTGCTAACGATGTTAGAAACATTAACAGAAGTCATGACTTCCATGCCCTTGTATAAATATATATCTGGCTCTTTAATATCATTTTTCACATTCTCAAATCGAACAAAACATCCCAAATACTCCCAAATCCCTAACCCAATTGAAAAAATCCTAAAATCTCCCAAATCCCTAACTCGATTGAAAAATCCCCAAAACCCCCCAATCCCTAAATGCACTAGCCCACCAAAGACCTTTGATTCTTCTTGTATTTGAGTTGGTGGTCCCTACTAATCAAAGTGAAGCATCATTGTCAATGGTCCCCTACAGTTCAAAGTAATCTTCAACTTCGAAGACAAATAAGGACGTTGTGGTCCCGTATTGTTTGATTCAAGTAAAAAAAAAAAAAGCTTAAATTAGCAAGTTGTCCATGTCTTGTGTATTGTTTCCAAGTCTTTGTTTATTTCGAACCCCAAATGTTTGGCCGACATTGATGCATGTTTTGTCTGAACAATAAAAAGAAATAAGGGTTTTTCCTTGGTAATAACGAAATTAGGGTTTCTTTTGTGTTTAACCTAAAAAGTTATGGTTTCTTTTTTGTTTAACCTAGAAAATTAGGGTTTTTATGCTCTGACCTTGTTCTTCTAGATTGCTTTGTACTCTTGCACCTTTAAGTTATGTGTGGTCCATATTTTTTTTAGGATGGCTGCATGAAGTTTAGATGATGATTATGATGTTTTTGTGGTTCTGATAATAGTTTTAGTGATCATAATAACAACCCTGTACATGATAATGATTATAACTATGGAATGGTAGATGGATATTGTGATTTTGAAATCTGGGTAAAGGGATTCTTTGAAACCAAGCCTAAACTATCTTATGTGGGTGGTAAAAAGGAATTATATCCTCTGATTCCCTTGGATACCTTGATTGTTTTTTATTTCTATTCAATGTACAAGGATCCAGGAGGTGCCTGTAGCAATATATCTATCTATTATAATTTGCCTCATCAAGGTTTCGATAGAGGTTTGTTTCTGATTAAAGATGTTAATAGTTTTAGGCAATTTCAATCTGTGTTTATGAATTCTCCATTTGCTGAGATTTATATCATAGAAGAAAAATATGAACCTACGAATGTGATGGATATGAACGATAATGTAACCACAAATCTTGCAAATGAAAATGCTTGGCCAAAATTGATAACTTATGAACTACTTAATGAAGAAGTAAGAGATGAAGAAGATGAAATAAGAATTGAGAGAAATGAAGAAGAGGATACAATGAGAAATGAAGAAATAGGTACAAATGAACATGATAATATGAATATAGAGAAAGAGAAACAGTGCAAATGAGGATAATTTTGTTGAAAATGATTATGATAGTGAAAATAGAGGCAAAAACAAATAGCCAATTAGTGAGAATGGTCAAGAAGCTTGGTATGAAGAAGCAAATAGATTTACTGCCTATAATGAAAGTGTAAACATGAAACCATTTGAAATGCAAGTTGGTATATTGTTTACTTCAGTGCAAGTGTTTAGAAAAACATTGAGAGATTGATGTATGAGGAATGGGAAGGACAACAAATGGGTTAAAAATGACAATTCAAGAGTCACTGTCAAATGTATGAACCATGATACTCATGGCTGTACATGGAGATTGCATGCATCTCTTTTGCAAGACTCTACAACTTTTTAGGTGAAGACTATGATAAGTGATGTTGGATTAATATTGCATATTACAATGTTTTAATGATTTTGATGATGCAAATTATGTCTTAATTACTAAAGCATCTTGTGAGCTTGATTGTATATCCTACGATAGGTGCTTGGAAGTAATAAAAGGTGTTAGTCTTGAGCCTTGGTCAAATTGAAGTATGCTTATCGAAGATTAGAGCTTAAGCTTGAAGAGGAAGAAGACGAGGAGTCATAAGACAGAGAAGGGGTGTTATAAAGGGTATCGAAACTAATGCTCCTTGTGAATAGCCTTAGGTTAACTGTAATAGCTCAAAACTTTTATCTCTTCATTGCATACTTTGCTTTAAATTCATATAGGCAATGGTTTACAAAATTCAAGTCTTGATTTCATGGCATAAAAGCTTGATTTCTTCAAACAAATGTGTTGGGTTGTTTCTGAGATTCATTTGATCTTGAAAAACTTTTTTGAAATTGGTTAGGACTTGCTAAAAAGCCTTGATTTTGAGTTAGAAGTGTTTTGGATTTGTTTGGTTTTGATTCCAGACATTTTGGAGTGGCTGAACCCCCAGCTAGTCGATCGACTGATCAGGGAGGTTGTCTGGCCTAATTAGAATGTGAAGGGCTAAAGCCGGAGGCCTAGTCGATCGACCAGATAAGGTGCCCGGCCTACTAAGTGAGTCAAAGCAGTAAGCTAGACCCCCAGCCAGTCGATCAGCCAGGCACCTGGCCTGCTATGCAGCATTAAATGCTATAGTTGTTTCTACCCATTAGAAACCACTTCTTTCACTCTTTTCTCACCTACGTTTGCCCTAACTCAAAAAATCTCTTTAAATACACTTCCATAACATTCAAGAGACATCATCTAAGCTTGCAAAACTCTTTCATATCATTTATTGCTTAGAAATCTTTGAGTATATAGAGCTATTATAGTGAAATCCTTTGAGCATTCAAAGAGCTTCATCTTTCTACATCTACTTTCAAAAAGTTGTACTACTCTACACAATTCTTACTTCATCTATTGTTGTATACACACTTTATAAGCTAGAAAATCTTGGGAGAAACATTTATTGAGCTTGTGAAAGTGTGGAGAAATCCTAAAGAGTGGGACTCTTGGGTTCTTTGAAATTAGGTTTCAAAGAGGTGTATGACTTGGCTTGTGCTTCATCAAGTCTTGAAGAAGCATCCATAGTGGAGGTGTTGAAGTCCAAAGAGGAGCTTCCATAAGCAGTAGACATAGCCAAAGACGAACCACCTAAAAATCATTTGTCTTCTTTCTCCCTCTACTTTTACCTTAATCGCTATATTTGATTGCTTGGTCTTTGTTGTTTTGCCTAAGTTAAATTACGTGTTTTAATTGATAATTTTTTATTTCAAAAAATCAGTCAGTATCTTAATTCACCCCCCCCCTCTTAAGATATTTGCCGCAACAAGTGGTATTGAGAGCTAGGGTTCTACCTATAATCTAACAACTAGTAGAATTTTAATTGGTAAATATGGATGATATTTCAATCTAACGATCACTCCTTTTTTATGGAACAAATTATGCTTTTTGGAGAAAAAGAATGAAGGTATTCATTCAATCACATGATTATAGGGCTTGGAAGATAATAGAAAATGGGCTTACTTTGCCCACTAAAATGAAGGGGATAGAAGAGTCCCTAAACCTGAAAATGAATGGAATGATGAGGATATCAAATTATTTGAAAACCTGAAAATGAATGGAATGATGAGAATATCAAATTATTTGAATTAAATCAAAAAGCTTTACATTACTTGTTTAATGCCATGAATGCAACTGAGTTTGCTAGGGTAATGAGATGTACTTCGGCTAAGGAGCTTTTGGACCAATTAGAAGTAACCTATGAAAGGACTAACCAAATAAAAGAATCTAGGATTGCTATGCTTGTACATAAATATGAACTATTTTAGATGCTTCCTAATGAAAGTGTTGAGAAAATATTTTCTAGATTTGTTGATATTACTAATGGCCTAAAGGCACTTAGAAAGGGTTATTCCAATATAGAGAAAGTGAGGAAGGTGCTAAGGAGCTTGCCATCGTCATGGCAATCTAAGGTGACGGTTATTAAGGAATCTAAAGACCTCAACACGTTGGAGCTCAACGAGCTTATTGGGCCACTTATGACTCATGAGCTTGAGGTGAAAGACCATGAAGAGGAAGATGAAGAAGTCCATCACACTTATAGCTTCAAAATATGCAACTAGTGAAGAAGAGGATGATGAGGAGGACCCGAAAAATGATGAGATAGCACTTCTTGCCCGGAACTTCAAGAAATTCATGAAGTTTAGAAGAATGAAGAAAGGAGCCTCTTCTAACAACAAAAATTGGAAGAGAAAGGGAAAAGAAGTCAAGGAGCTCAAGAAGCCAAAAGAAGTGAGAAATAATGAACTGAAGTGCTTCAATTACAACAAGCTAGGGCACATAAAGGCAAATTGTCCAAGGCTTGCAAAGAAAAAGAAAGGCGAAGCACTCAAGACAACTTAGGACACCTCCGAGAGCAAAGAGGACATGGAAGAGTAACATGAAATAGCCAACTTTTGTCTTATGGCCAATGAAGATGAGATACAATTTTTACCTTCTATATCTAGTTATTATTCATCTAGTGAGGAAGAGGAAGAAGAGTTTACATTTGAGGAACTAAAGGAGGCATTTGCAAAACTTTATGATGATTTTTCACTAGCTTTAGCAAAAAACAAACAAATGTATAGAAAGTTAAAACTTGCTTTTGATGAAAAAGAGATTTTAGAAAAGAAAAATACTTCCCTACTTGAAAATGTTGAGAATTTGGAAAATAAAGTGAAAGATTTGAAAAAGAAAAATGAGGATTTGAATGGCATTGTTCAAAAGTTGACAAATGGGAAGGAGAATTTTGAAAACTCCTTGGGTCTTAAAAACTTTCCTTTGACAAGAGTGGAATTGGCTATGAGCCACTTATTAAACAAAAATATTTGAAACCTATTTTGTCAAGGTTTCCACTTCCACTTCCACTTCCTCCACTTCACGAAAGTCAAATATCACTTGCACTTATTGTGAGAAGAAAGGGCATATATAATCCCATTGCTACTATAGAAAACTTCGTGATAGAGGATCACAAATCCCACATTGGCAAAGACCCAAATGGGTCGTCAAGGCCAAAAAGTGATACTAATGTCAAGGACCCAAAGTGTTGGGGACCCAAGAGTAAAGAATTGTTTAACTTTCATGTGTTTAGGTATACCATGTGAGCAAAACTAACAAGACAAAGTGAATCTTGGATAGTGGTTGTTCCGAACATATGACGGGGAACCCATCACTATTCTATAAGTTGAAGGGAATCAAAGGTAGGTATGTAACCTTTGGAGACAATAGCAAAGGACAAATTGTTGGTAAAGGTAGCATTGGTAATAAGGTTTCCCTTGCTATTCATAATGTTTTACTTGTAGAGGGTCTTAAGTTTAATTTGCTTAGTGTAAGTCAATTATGTGATAAGGGTCATAAAGTGATATTTCAATCTTCCAATTGCATTGTGAATAAATATTGTAGTGATAATATGTTGTTTGTTGCTAGTAGGAATGATAACGTGTATACTGTTGAGATTGACCAACTTGAAAACCAACATGTTAAGTGCTTATCAATTGTGCATGATAATGCTTGGTTGTCGTGTAGAAGATTAATGCATGTTAGCATGAGTTTGTTGAATGATTTGTCAAAACATGATCTTGTTAGAGATTTGCCAAAGCTCAAGTTTGAAAAAGACAAGGTTTGTGATGCATCTCAATTAAGGAAACAACATAAAACTTCTTTCAAATCCATCAACAAAGGTTCAACTAATAGGGCATTACAATTGTTACATATGGACTTGTTTGGACCAATTGATATGACAAGCCTAGGTGGTTTTAGATATACCTTTATTGTTGTAGATGACTACACTAGATTCACATGAGTCATGTTTCTTGCACATAGAAACGTTGCCTTCAATGAATTCGCAAGATTGTATAGAAAAGTGCAAAATGAGAAAGACTATTTTATAACTTGCATTTGTAGTGACAATGGCATGGAATACATGAACACTTCTTTTATGCATTTTTATGATAAGCATGGCATTGGGTACAATTTTTTGGCCCCTCAGACTCCCTAACAAAATGGGATAGTAGAGAGGAAGAATCGTACATTACAAGAAATGACAAGAACTATGTTAAAAAAACACAATGTGTCAACATATTTTGGGAGTAAAGCTGTTAACACCATATGTCATATGCGAAATAGAATCCTAATCAGGCCCATTTTTAACAGAACTCCATATGAACTTTGGCATGACAAAAGTCCTAAGATTTCATATTTCAAAGTCTTTGGTTGTAAGTGTTTTATTTAAAATACTAAGGATTACTTGAGAAAATTTGATACTAAATTAGACGAGGGTATATTTCTAGGTTATTCCACAAAGAGTAAAACTTATAGAGTCTATAATAAAAGAACTCTTATTGTAGAAGAATCAATGCATGTAACATTGATGAGATTAACCCTTTTAAGCCGAGAAAGGATATTGATGATGTAGGATATCTCTTGGAGAGGGCCACTCTTGATGATCAACTCTCAAATGGCAAGAAGATTCCAACTAAGTAAGAAAGTGTATATCAAGGACAAGAGTCTCAAGTCAAGGAGAACAATGGACAATGCTCAAATCAAAGAACCACCTTGGAAGAGAAGGACTCACATCGACTTAACAAAGAGTTGGAAGTTCGTGCAGAATTGCCTTCAAGACCAAATCCTTGGTAATCCATCACAAGGCATAAGAACAAGGCATAATCTTAGCACTTTCTATGAGCATTTTGCATTCATTTCTCATGTTGAAGCTAAAAATGTAAAAGAAGCCTTACTTGATGAAAATTGGATAATTGCTAAGTAAGAGGAACTAAATCAATTCACTAGAAACAAAGTTTGAAAGTTAATAGAAAGACCTAGAGACTACTTGGTAATTGGAACTAAATAGGTATTTAGGAACAAACTAGATGAATCTGATGTAGGAACTAGGAACAAGGCTAGACTTGTAGCTCAAGGGTATAATCAAGAAAAAGGAATTGACTATAATGAGACCTATGCCTTCTAGCTAGATTAGAGTTCATTCGTATGTTACTTGCATTTGCATGTTATATGGTTTTTATACTCTACCAAATAGATGTCGAGAGTGCTTTCTTAAATGGTTTTATTGAAGAGGAGGTTCATGTTGAGCAACCTCCTAGTTTTGAAAATCCTTGTTTTTCAAACCATGTTTTTAAACTTGAAAAATTTTTATATGGTTTAAAACAAGCCCTTAGGGCTTGATATGAAAGACTTAGTGGTTTTCTTGTAGAAAATAACTTTGAAAGGGGAAAACTTGACTCTACTATGTTTGTGAAAAGAGAAGGAAAATATATTTTGCTTGTACAAATTTATATGGATGATATAATATTTGGTGCTACTAACATTGCTTTATGTGAGAATTTTTCTAAGTGTATGCTGAGGGAGTTCGAAATAAGCATAATGGGAGAGTTGACATTTTTCCTTGGACTCCAAAACAAGCAAACAAAGGAAGACATCTTCATCAATCAAGACAATTTCACAAAGAAGATAATAAAGAAATTTAGGCTTGAGGATGCCAAGGAGATCAGAACCCCGATGAGTCCTTCAACAAAGCTAGACAAGGATGAAAAGGGTAAGCTGATAGATGAGAAAAAGTATCGAGGTATAATTGGTAGCCTACTTTACTTGACGGCCTTAAAGCCAGATATTATGTTTACTGTGTCTTTGTGTTCTAGATTTCAATCTAATCCTAAGAAAACTCACCTAGTTGCCATACAACAGATCATTAGATATATTAAGGGAACTAGTAACTTAGGAATATGGCATTTAAAAGGAACCTCGTTTGGTTTATGTGGTTTTTCGTATACTGATTTTGCTAGTTGTAAGGTAGATCGAAAGAGAACTAGCGACACATGTTAAATTTCTTGGTCATTTTTTAGTGTCTTAGTCTTGTAGAAAGCAAACTAGTATAGCTATTTCTACTACGGAGGCGGAATATATTGCTGCCGGTAGTTGTGTAGGTCAAATAATATGGATGAAATAAAATTTGCTTGACTACGGCTTGCATTATGATTATGTTCCCATTTATTGTGATAATACTAGTATCATTAATCTAACTAAGAATCCCATTCAATATTCTAGAACTAAACATATTGAGATTAGGCACTATTTCCTTAGAGATCATGTGCAAAAAGGTAATATTGTTCTTGAATTTATTGATTCTTTGCATCAAGTTGTGGATATTTTTACTAAACCCTTGTATGACGATCAATTTGTAAGATTAGGAAACAGATTGGCATGATATATTGGGGTTAAAATGTGTTTATGTATGTGTTTGTGGCTTGAATATATTGAAAAATGCATTTTTTTTCATATTCTGGGCCAGCCGATCGACCGGCTGACCGACTGTAGTAGGGGGGGCCATCTAGCTATTCTGGGTAACATTCTGACCAGGCCAGTCGACGTACTCGACCAGCAAGTCAACCGACTCTGTTGCAAGTGAAAGTAAAAGAGGGGCACTCAACCCCAAATTTCTTACTTTTTCACAAATCCTTTCACCCTAACCCTAACCCCCCCTTCAAAACCCATCACCAAATCTTCATTCTTTCTTCAAAATACTCAAATTTTCTTGCATAATCTTGAAACTCACTTCACATAAATAGTTTCTACGAATTTGTTTTTCACAATTGCATTCAAAATTGTGGTGAATTCAAGAGGGAGAGGTCAAGAATGTGAAAGAAGCAGAAGGGCTAGAACTCAATCTTCTCCACCATTCGCTTCAAAGATTCAAGATAAGCAATCTATAGTGTACAGGAAATTCCTCGTGGACACGGATTTTACGAGCATAAATGTTCTACAACTCTTTGAGGGACAAGGTTGGTATACCTTCTTGCACTTAAATTGTGATGTTAAAGTTGGTATGGTTAGAGAATTTTATGAAAACCTTGAGGTAGAAAGTAAGGACCTTAAGCTTGCATTAAAATCCACCGTCTGCAATAAGTCATTTCTGTTAATGAAAGATGTGATAAACGAAATCTTTGGTATTTCAGTAGATGGTGAAGATTATTACAATAGTCAAGGTTGGCTCAAAGGAGCAAAGCCATTTGCTCATGAGGTTATTAATTTCATGCAACGAGATGTCAGTCCTAAATCCACCAATTGATACTCCCCTTATTGAATGATGTAGATGTGAATAAGAGGATTTCTTTGAAAGTAACAAGTGAGGTCTTGTTCCATATAATGATTAATGATGGAAAAATCCCCTTGATAGATACTTATCTCCTTTATATGCTTACTCAAAAGGAGAAAATTGCATCTGTTTCTTATCTTGAATCACATGCTTCACATTAGTGGAAAAGAAGGCGGTAAAACAACACCACTGGGGTATGGCATGGCCTTAATGTACATCTTTGACCACTTTAAGATTAAGGGCCTGTTTAGATTATCTTTTTTTTTTTTTTACAAAAAAGAGCTTTTTTCCTAAAAAAAAGTTACATTAAATTTACAGTAACTATTTGATTTGGCTTCCAAAAAAGCTAAAACTCTGAAAAAAGCTCAAATACAGCTTTTTTTATAAACCAGAATTTTCATCTTTTTAAGAAAAACTATTTTTCAAAAGCTTTTAAAGAAAACGTTTTTAAAAAAAGGGGCCCTAAGTCAAAGAAGAAAGCTAATTTGCTTGGAACTTCAACATGACTTATATGAATTACATGAGATTTATTGGTATAATGGGCATGCTATCAATAGAGCAACTTATTCAAACTTGCCCCATAATATCAAAAAATCCATAAAGCAAAGGTCTAGGGATGGTACCACCTTCATTAATTCGGTTATGGAAACGAAAGCTCAGTATGTAGATAAGGTGCAAGAAGCTTTGGATGAGGCTAAGCGGGAAAAACAAGCTAGGGAAGGCGGAGTTGAGATAAGAGAGCCAGTCATGATTCCCATGGATGTGAGCTCAGAAGAGGATGAAGCAAATTTGCCACTCGAAAAAATTGAATTTAAAACCGCCATGCGTGCCTTACAAGAACAAGAACGAGTTGATGCACAACCAAATAATGGGAGGTGCTGGATCTAGCTACACAACCCTACAAGAGGATCCTTTTATCATGGCACAAATTCTGAGTCAGATGCAAGCTTTAAACACCAGTATGAGTCAATAAGTGCTACTTGGAATGCAAATTGGACGGAGCTTACGACTTGAAGGAATCAGGTAGATTCAGAGATCAAGGGCATGCGTTTCAACATGAAGGACTTCTTTAAGGATTACCATGGCCACAATCCTTGAGGTCACCATGCTTCTTTCACAAAACATCATACATTTTCACGCTTTCCAAACAATTTGCCTACTTTTATTCTTAGTTGGTTTTACTAGTTTGATGCTACTTTTGACGCTAGTTTACTAGTTTGCATGGTACACTACTAGTTTGGATATTATGCTCGTTTAATAGATAGTGCTCTTTCTTTGCTAATGAATTTGCTACTTTTATTCATCTTTTCTCCTTGTGCTTATTTATTTTGATAACGCCAAAAAGGGGGAAAGTGATGGTTATGATTATGTGTTGCATGGTGGTTCTTTTGAAGTTGGTTGAGACTTGCTAAAAAGCCTTGATTTTGAGTTAGAAGTGTTTTGGACTTGTTTGGTTTTGATTCTAGACATTTTGGAGTAGTTGGACCCCTAGCCGATCAACCAATTGATCGGGGAGGTCGCCCGGCCTAATCAGAACGTCAAGGGCTAAAGCTGAATCCCTAGCCGGTCGACCGACTAAGGCACCCAACCTAGTCAGTGAGTCAGAGCAACAAGCTGGACCCCCAGCCGATCGATAGGCCACACACTCGGTCTACTCTATAGCATTAAATGTTTTTCATTTCTACTCATTAGAAACCACTTCTTTCACTCTTTCCTCACCTACCTTTGCCCTAACAAAAAAAAAATCTCTTTAAATATACTTCCATAACATTCAAGAGACATCATCTAAGCTTGCAAAACTCTTTCATATCATTTATTGCTTAGAAATCTTTAAGCATGTTGAGCTATTATAGTAAAATCCTTTGAGCATTCAAGAGCTTCATCTTTCTACATCTACTTTCAAAAAGTTGTACTACTCTACACACTTCTTACTTCATCTATTGTTATATACACACTCTATAAGCTAGAACTCTTGAGAGAAACATTTATTGAGCTTGTAAGAGTATGAGGAAATCCTAAAAAATGGGCACTTGGGTTCTTTGGAATTAGGTTTCGAAGAGGTGTATTACTTGGTTTGTGCTTCACCAAGTCTTGCATAAGCATCCATAGTGGAGGTGTTGAAATCCTAAAGGGAGCTTCCTTAAGCAGTGGACGTAGGCAAAGCCGAACCACCTAAAACTTGTTCATCTTCTTCCTCCCTCTCTTTACTTTTGCCTTAATCACTATATTTGATTTCCTGTTGTTTGTTGTGTTGCCTAAGTCAAATTACTTGTTTTAATTGATAATTTTTTATTCCAAAAAATCAGTCAATATCTTAATTCACTCCCTTCTTAAGATATTTGCCCCAACAAGTGAGCATCATTGTATGTGGAGAAGTGACACAAGTTTTGCTAATTATGAATATTAGAGGGAGAGATTGGTTCCAACTATAATGGATAATAAAAATATGTCAACTTCTAAGTTGCAGGAGAAGATTTCAAAAAAGTTTAATGTGAATGTTAGCAAATTCAAGGCTATGAGAGCAAAACAAGCTGCTATGTATAATATCGATGGTGAATATAGAGAGCAATATGCTCAGTTGTGGGATTATTGTGCAGCAGTTAGGTTGCACAATCTAGGTAGTCATTTGTTGTTAGTGGTGAGTAGAAGTCTACCTGAGCCTATCTTTGACAGGATGTTTTTCTAGTTTGTCTACAATGAAGGATGGATTCTTGGCTGGTTGTAGACCCATCATTGGATTAGATGCCTATTTCTTGAAATCTGAGTTTGAAGGTCAATTGTTGCAGCAATTGGCAAGGATAGGAATGAAAATATGTTCCCTATTGCTTTAGGTGTGGTCCCAATTGAAAATATAGATACATGGTCTTGGTTTCCTAGAGAACTTCATAATGTTATTGGATTTCTAGAAGATAAAGGCTGGTCATACATTTTAGATAGGCAAAAAGGATTATGTGAAGTTTTCAAGGATGAATATCCAAGTGCACATCATGGATTTTGCTTGAGACATGTGTATCAAAACTTCAAGCAAAAATTCATAGGATTGGCTTTGAAGGACTTGTTTTGGTTGGTTACATCAACTACAAATTTGAGGGAGTTTAATAGATGCATGAAAAATATTGAGAAGGTTGATCCTAAGGTAGATGAAAAAGAGATTACTTATGAGTGGCTTAAGAAAGTTCCAGTTGAGCAATGGGCTAGATCCCATTTCCCAACACATGTCAAATGTGATATATTGGTGAATAACATGTGTGAGTCACACAACAGCTATACAATGGCTACAAGAGAGAAGCCAATAATATGGAAAAGTCCTCAGGTTCCATTTACCCCAACATTGTGAAAATGATTGAGAATTTGAAGGAGCATGCAAAGGGTAGTGGGCAAATATGAGTAGAGAAGAAGAATATAAACTGGTGCAGTATTTATCCAAACATGCAATTAATTTGAACAACACAAAATGCACCTGTGGAATGTATCAATTGAGTGGAATTCACTATACTCATGCAATGGCTTGTATATTAAAGTATGGGAAGCAAATTGATGATTATGTTCATGTATGTTACAAAAAAGAGGTGTATATGAATGTGTATAAACACATTGTGCATCTAGTCCCTAGGTCAAATAATTATGTTGAAATTGGTATTGAGCCATTAGAGCCACATGTTATGAAGAGAAGAACTGACAAGCTAAAAAAATCAAGGAGGAAAGGACCTAGTGACCTTGAAAAACAACCAAAGACAAAGAGACCTCTACATCAATTGCAGAACCCGTCCCTACATCAACTGCAACACCTGCCCCTATTTCTACAAGAAATGGTGTAGTAATAACCTACCAGAAATGCAAACAAAAGGGCCATAATAGCAGAACATGTAAAAAGGTAATGTTTGTCAACTTATACTCTTAGATTAATTAATGCCATTTTTCTAAAGGATTAGAGGAGGAACAATTTAGGTGGTCAAAATCAAATTCAAGAACCTAATATGTCAACTTTTACAAGCAATGTAAACACATTCTTACTTCTTGTATATTGGATTAAGTTGTTTATGTAGCAATTGAAGTAAAACCTTATTATTTGTTACATGCAGGCTCTTAGCTGCTGCAAGTGTTGATGCAAAAGGAAGAAGAAGGATTGCTACTGCAGCTGCATGTTCAAGCAGTTAAATATCCTCTGCTGTAAGTTCAAGCCAAGAAGCCCTAGTTGCTGCAGGTTCATGCCAAAGAGTCTTAGATGCTGTAGGTTTAAGCTAGCAAGTTTTAGCTATAGGTTCAAGCCAAGAAGTTCCAATTGTTGTAGGTTCAAGCCAATAAGTTTCAACTATTGCAAGCTCAAGAAATGAAGCTAAATCTAGTGGGAGAAGGGTTTATACTAGCTTTAGGAATTATGCACTTACAAAGGGAATTCCAAAAAAGAGAAAAGTGAAAAAAAGTGATGTTGTCACTAACATAAAAAATAGGAAAAGAGCATGGAGGCCATGAATGTTAATGAATGGATAGTGTTAACTTTTTGGACATAGGTGTGGTTACTTATATTAATTTGGGAACAAATGGATGTATGGTGGTAATTTTTTTAATATAGGTGTGGTTATTTGGATGGAAACAATATGTGATAACTATATTTTGGACATGTATGTTTAAAGGATGTGATGACTTTTATGCAATTTATGCTTGGAATATAACATTATGACCATACTTCTCATTTTGTATTTATATTCAAAGTTTACACATTCTCTACAGATGGAGTACTTCATTTCCAGAAACTTAATAAGTTTTCTATGTTAACTCATTTGGTCAGCTGCTGGGAAACTTGGTTTCTGGATAGTAGAAACCAAGATGAGCAAACATGTGAGTAAACTTAGCCAAAGCGAAGTACTTTGAGTATGTCTTTATAACATGTGTTTGCAATAAAGACCAATAGTAATAGCAAACTAATAACCAAAATTCAGAAATAAAACTTCCACTAGCAACCAGAATTACAATTTCCCATTAACTTGCGTAATACAACAACCAAAAATCTAGAACAACCCAAAAACTCCAACAATTACAACACTTGCAACATAGATCTACCTATTTCAATAGCAAAACCAAGAGGTTCAACACTAAAAGAGCACAACAAATAAGAAGAATGACATCCAACTTCTTCAAAATGACATCTTTATTCCCAATCTGTTATGGTTGATCTGGTGGTCTATCTTCTTCATCACTATCAGAGTCAAATTCATCATCAATCAGCACAGGAAAACGATACACAATGTTGCCATCTTCACATGTGGAGACATGCCTGGGTTCGTACCATCGAAAAATACCACATTTCATGCATTTGTAGAACAATTTTCCCCTTGTTTCCTTTGCATCGTTTGTTACCAGCAAAATATGGAGCTTTTTGTAGCATTTTCAACACCTCTTATTCACAAATCTCAAATCAATTTCAGGTAACTTTTTCTTACTTCCCCCTACCCTACTACCAGTTGATTATGACATTTTGCTCAAAGGACCTGAAATATGTTATCTTCAAACCCCAAATATATATATATATATATATATAGATATATATATATAATTTAAAGATATTTTGCCTAAAACAAAAAAAGAGAAAAAAAAAAAAAAAAGAAGGCAAAGATATTAATCACCTTCACAAATCTTAGCTGATAACCCTATTTTGAAGGGGTTTATGTGAACTATTGGAATCTGATGGCAATTGCTTGTTTTTAATAAATGTTGGAGGATAATCGTGTCCAAAACCACACTTTTTAGATGATATATCCTATTAACGTCTCAACACACACGTGTGAATATCACTTCTTGTCAAGTTTGACGAATTTTTGACGGCAGGTGGATTGCGAGCTCACTTTTTAAAAGTTGAGGGGTGATCATATAGTTTCATAAGTTGAGGGACCAGTTGTGCACTTATGCTTAAGTTCAGAAAGGTAATATGATACTTACGCAATATTTTTTTATAATGAAAGATCAATTCAAAAGACGTGCATTCGCTTGTGGTATAATGCACTCACTTGTGATCATGACAAGTTATAGAAAAGATATAAATTTGAAATCTATTATGTTGCGAAAAATAAGAAAGTAAAAAAATAAGTAAAAATAGGAGAGAAAAGATAGACACGAGAGAGGGAAAAGAAAAGTTCAATAAATAATTGTTTGGTGTCTTACGTAAAAAGAAAAAAAATACATCTGGTTACATTGATAGTAAGTTGAATATTTAACTATTTTAAAATATCAAGTCAAGATAAATTATATTGTAATATTATTTTTGATAATTATAATTATTTATTTATATTTCTCGCATATAATCAATAAGTTGAGTAGACGATGCAGATCAATACGGACCACCTCTATTTTTTCTTGTATGACTTAATTTTGAATGTTTTTTTAAGTTTTATTGATACTGACAGAAAAGGGAAAAGTTTTGCTAGATGAATGGGAAAAAAATTATTAAAAATGAGCCACATAGACGAGGAGTGAAACGAAATGCATCTTTGACCCCCAACAGAAAAAGAAAAAAGAAATGAAAAGCATAAAAATAATCATAGAAAACATTATATAAATAATGAAGCGTAAACATATGGAAAAGTAAAAAAAAAAAAAAAAAAGGAAAATGATGAGCACAAAGGAGTTCCACGTACAGGGGAAAAACTTGCAGTGGGTCCCACAGGGCTTATTATTCCTCCAAGTTTTTAAGAGTCGCGACACGTTACACATGCAAAAACGTGTGTCGGACAGGGGGCTGCTGCCTGCTACGGCCTCGCCATCGTTCTCTCGGCCCCCACATCCACCTCATCAGTCATCAACGCGAAAAGTTCATTTTTGACTGTCAATGTAACCTGTAGACTCCTCTCTCTCTCACAACTTCACCATCTTTCTTGTGATCTTTTTGTCAAACTACCGTTATACTTGATGTACGAATTCGATGTTAATTTTATAATATAAATTTTTATAAATATTTAAAGTTTTGAACAATTATATTTTTTAAATTTTAAGAATTTAAGGAAAAATTTAGAAAATGTAAGTAATTAACATTTGTAAATTATTATAGCGAAATGGTAGTGAATATCATTCTATAAAAAAAATAGGGACATCATGTCATATATGTTAAATTTGTTTGCAGAACAACGCAAAATTAGGGATCCTTTATTTCAACTTTACTGAAACAATATTCTTATTTTAGGACTTTCTAATTTATTTTATTCTAAAACATATCATTATTTAGTCATATTATTGACATTTTTTTGTATTTATTAATTGATTATTAATAACAAATATTATGTCATTATTTATATTTATTTTTAATTTTAAAAAAAGTCTTCTTAATAGTTTTATAAGTTATTGAATTTTTTATTAAATTTTTTTATAATTTTAAATTTAATAAATTATTTATAATATCAAATTTTGAATTAAAAATTATTTAATTATCTTAAATATCATTGAAAACGTTTAGGGATGAGATAGGGGATTGCTTTTCTTCTGCTATGTAGAGCTAATTATTTATTTATTTATTTATTTTAATCCTTACTGCACCTTTGCATTTGCGGAATCAGGTACAGAAACTGTTAAGAGCACATTTATGCCAAGAACTTTCTGCATGTAGAATAAAACCTCATTTAGGGATGCTAGAGTTGACCTTATCAAATGTTGCACGTTTAAGTTATTTTATTATAATTATACAATAAATTTTATTTTTATTGTATGTCTGTTACATTAATCAACGAAAGAATCTTTCTGATAAAGTTAGCCAAATTTACAATACATTAAAGCAAGCAGCCACTTGTTTAAAAAGGTTGTCGTTGCGGATTGAAGGGTTCGTGTTCTTCTCTAATTGGCTTGTCTTGACTATTTAGGTGAAATGTAATATGTCAATTCTTGAAAAAGGTACTTAAAAAATGTCATTTGATTAGAATATTTGAAACGCAAACTTCGATAACCGTGAACAAAACGGAAGAAACCAAACCTTATCCTACTAAGTGCGACCAAATAACTACGAAGCAAAGAAAAAAAGGAACATACAAGAGGAATGTCTCATCTTATTGATCCTTGTTCATAATAATTGATGCTCATATTTATGACAAAATTTACTATAGTACTGAGGTAAGAGTAAACAAATAAATAATTGAACGAGATAAGAACCATTGTAAGTTCTGTAATCTGTCAACGTCCCCACTCCCTATTTTCTTTCTTTACTTCCCCGACCTAACCGTTTTGGAGTCACCTGGCAAATGGTTTTGACATATTTACATGTGTCGTAAACAAAAATGACAATATACCAATAAAAGTATCCCCTGAATTTTTCTGAGTTCAGTCCACCATTATTCTGATCTCACTAGGCAGATGATCAACGTTGCAGCCGTTGGAGTCTGTATCAGGGTCGAGCGCTAACCGAACGATTAGACCGTCACGTAAAGATTCGAGTCTTGAACTGAGTTGATCAAAGCTAGGTGCCAAGACTTTCTCCACCCACCTTTCCAAGCTAGTTTTACCACGCCATAATCCACCTCTGATCTTCTCGAGCACGGAATCTTCTACTTGTATGGAGATTTTGTCCTCCACAACCATGGAAAATTTCTTGGTAATTGTTTTCCTAATCTCCCGTCTGACAAACGCAAAGTCCACAGGCTTAAAGACTATGGCTTCATCGACGGAATCAACTAGCTCATGAGGCAAGGTTGTGACAGCGAATTGCCTATCATCAAGGCCAAGCTCTTCTTCATGATCGATGGTTAGGTCACTTGAATTATGAGATCCATCGGTTTTATCATCCTCGATATCTACTGCTAGATTAAGGTCTAAAGAGAGGCCGGTGTTCATTTCTTTCCTAGGCTTTGTTGATCTGTCTTCCTCCTGCAACCAACTGGCTCTACGCTTCGTACTCCTTTCACTTAATATTAACCTCAAGCCCCAATTGCCATTTCTTAGAGTCCCCAGATTTCTGTCATCAATGCCATTTCCATGGTTCTCATAACCGACTGTCGACCAGTTTCCTGTGACAATGAATATAACATTGCCCAGACTGATCTCACGACCATGAGAATCGGTGAGCCTCCCTCTGTCGATTGCCCTCTTTATGCTTCCACGCACCAGCAGATCTGCCTCATCAATGTCCTCAAGCATAATTACCGAAAATGGGTTTCTCCTGACTGCCTCTGCAAGCCTATCCAGTGCAGTTTTACCACGGAAAGTCGTGTCTACTTCCTCATTATCACGTCGTGTGCCAAGATTTATCATTACCGGACTTCCCCCACACATCTGTTCTGAAAGAACTGATGCCATCATTCTCTTACCAATCCTATCAGGACCTGTAAATAACAGCCAAACGTCTCCTCTTGATCCAGCACCCCGCCGCTTTCCATTGCCCAACCTGCACCTTGTAACAGCTGAAGCTACTCCTGAAGCTGCCTCTGGCTGCCACCAGGCTCTCTCCATTAGTCCTTTGAGGAGTTTCTTGTACTTGTCAGCGTCTAAAGAACTAGCGAATTTGTCAAGGAGCTTGGTCTGCGGTTCAGGTGAGATGCAACCCAAGAAGTCTTTGACAAGTACTTCATTGGCCTTCTCAGGGTTGGGATCAGTGAATTTTCGCCCAAGTATCAGGTCTGTCCTAACAGGGCTTCCAGGAGGACTACTGGCACACTCAGTAGCCTGGAGTGTTACTGGATTTGTATTCAGTCTTGGAGTTTCACCTGCGTTTCTGGTTGCTTGCAACTTAGGTCGGAGAGGTTGATTCACATCTAGGTTTGGATTATGCAAGCTAGTCAGCGAAAGTGCAGGTAAAGCAGTCCTCTCGGAGCCATTACTCTGATGGAAATTAGGATGAAGACGCAAGCATGAATCACGCCATTTCTTCTGCAATTCTTGCGATTTCTGCTTTAAGAGCATTTCTTTATCCTTGCTCTGTTAAAACACAAAAAACAACATTAATTTCATCCTCCCTGACAAAATTATGACTGCTTTCTTGAAATCTACCACTCTAGTAACGTACCTCTGATTTATCTGATCCATTAGCATGATTGTCTTGAATTTTAGCATTTTGCAACCACTGGGGCAAAGGTGGTCGAGTTGCTTCTGATTTAGCATTTGAATTCTCAAACTCCTTGGTGAGGTTCCCGAGCTCCTCTTCATATTTCTCAGAACACTGTGCACAGCAGTTCAATTTTCTAGCAGGAATTAAGTTCTCAGATGGACGGCTTGACAAAGTAGGCATAGCAATTGGGAAGCTCTTCATTCCCAGCCTACAATAACATCAACAAATATTTGACTTAACAATCATATTTGACATGACCATATATAAGATATAAACTTCTCTATGGCCGGATAAAGAAAGAATTAAAGTGGAAGGGGGAAGAATAACTAGTCTGAAACGTAATTCTTGGAACAAATTCACTAGTAAAGTAAACCCCGAATCTGACAGAAGAATATGGAAATGTAGGATTTTACGTGGTAATCTACAGTAATTGTTTACAGAATATTTCCTGAAAGAGGATAGACCCTGGATTCCATTAAAAAAAAAAAAAAAGCTCAGCGTATCCAGGAATACAAAAGATCAACTATTTCTTGATCATCCTAAAAGATTCCAATTCAACAAATGCAGGAAACAGATAATTTAGGTCTCTTAACAGTAACAAAGCATCTAAGAATAATGCAAGATGGGCAAAAATACCTTGGGAACATCCCAGGTTGTGGAGATCTTGAAGCAATAGGCACAGCTTGCAGATCCCAATCATTCTCCATTGTAGGGTGACAAATGTGACTTCTCAAATAAGTCTCACAAGTTGCTGTTCCAATAAACCAACAATTATAGTTATTACTATTTTCTCGAAACCTTGCCAATAACTTGCTCATCTCCACCACAGCCACCGTCCCGGCCTCCGAAACCAGCTGTTGCTGCTGCTGGACTCCAGCAGCAGCAGCGGCAGCGAAATTCACCGGTTGCTCCACAAGCCATTTCAGATCACCCAAATCAATAATCACGCTCCCATTCACAAGTCTACTCTCAATTAGGCCTTCCAAATCAGTCATCTTGGAGCGCATTTTAGATTTATCCACAACGATCTCTTTGTCGAAAGGAATCACCTGAACATTTTGCAAAGGCCCCTCTCCACTCTCAATCCTCCTAAACAACTCCTTCACCACAGCCTCCGGCTCACCTTCCCCAACCAAAACAGGGTTCCTTTTCTTGCTTCTCAGCATAATATCAACCACCTTCTTCACTTGTTCCTCCCTCTGGTTCCCTGATTGCCCCGAAACACCACTCTGTTGCTGTTGCAGCCGCGGGTTCAAGTACATATTCCGATTTGGTATTGCAGTAGATTGTGGTAATTGCGCAACAAGCCCCTCCTCCTCTGGCTGCTGCAGACGAGGGTTTAAATACATGCTCCGATTTGGTATCAGAGAACCTTGAGATAATTGCGACGCCGATAGCAACCGTGAATTCCCAATTCCATTGCTGCCACCACCACCGCCACCACCACCGAGTTTAGGCGGTGGAAATGGAGCCGCGGTAGTGTCCAGAGGTGAACAAAGCCCGAGTTTATACGCCTCGTGAGGAGGATGAGGAGGAGGATTACTACTAACAAGATGGTGATGGTGGTGATGGCGATTACCAGAATTGGAATTGTTCAAAAGCTGTTCAATCGTGGCCTTAACAGCGGGGCTAGAAAAGCTGGCCTCGCGCATCACTCTACTAACACTGGGGTCATCAAGAATCGAGATGATTAGCTGCTCTAGCTCCACCTTGATGGCCAACAACGGCTGCTGATTCTGCTCCGGGCACCCCCTCCTCTGATGCGCCTGCGCTCGCTTCAACGCCGCCATCAGGGCGTTAGATATCGGAGGCTCCGCCGCCGCGCCGCCCCCGCTCGTCGTCGTACTCGTAGTGGTCGGCAGACGCTCAAGGGCGACGCTGAAGCAGAGCTCGAGCGCCCGGCACTGGAGAGGGTGGGAGGAGTTGGGGTGTGACCTGATGCAGGCTTGCCTGAGAAACCCAGAAGGAGAGGAAAGCAGGGTGGCCGCCACGTGCAACGGCGTCGTCTGGCCGTGGTTTCTCCTGCTTGCCTCCGCTATGGACTGGTTCAACACCGTTGCCGCCTCCGGCGTCAGCGTCTGCTGAATCGTACTTAACCCGGCCTTCATCTTCTTCCTCTTACTATGAAATCAATCCAAAACCACCTCAACGACTCCGTTGTTCTTGTTGAATTGTCTGTTTGCCCACAAACTGTTTGATGTGTTGTAATTTTGATTGAATTTTTCTTTTTCAGTTTGTTGGGTTTTTTTTTTTTTTGGGAGAGTGAAAATAAATAGTATTGTTTGCAGTGGTAAAGAAGAGGAGGAGGGGAGAAGGAGAAGAGGGGATCTATCTATCTTCTATCATCTTCTATCCTTTGTAGTTGTTTCAACGTTTCACCCTTTTCTTTGGTCACACAAAAAGTTGATATGTGTATTGAGAATTCAAAGTGAAAAGGAAGGATCACACCTCTTCCTTCACACATACCTCTCTCTCTCTCTCACACAACACACACATTGAGTTCTCTTTCTCTCTCTTTAAAAAAAATAGGAAAAAAAAAAGGAGAAAAATGATGCTATAATGATAATTGATAATTGATTAAAGAGAAAAGCAATTCAACTAATAATAATGATAATAATAATAATAATATAACTTCATGAATGATTCAACGTTTCATTCTTGAAGAAGCCTAGAATATCCCCAGTCCTTTTCACTAGAGAGCATTTTAAATATAAAAGCCAAATTTTGCTTAAATACTTTTGACATTTTTTTTTTTTTTGCAAAGTGCTTTTGTTACGTACATATATTATGTGTTTCTTTTTCTAATTCGAAAGATATTACATTCATCGTATAACATTAATAAACAAAAAACTCTTATTTAGAGCTTTACGACTTACCCAAAGCATAACATCCTATCACCATGATAAAATTAATTTGCTATCCCTTGGTAGTTTAGTCTCCAACTTCATCTGTAGGTCATTATTGAATGAAAATTTGCTATGTATTTAATTTTGCATAAATGTCACCACCTCATTTTTTGTTCTTGTTTTTCTCTTTTATTTTTGGCTTGTTCTCTTGTGTCACAAACAACATAAAAAGCCAAAGTGTGGTAACTTTTAGTTGAGTCGGCAGGCTGTGATGGCATTTGCATGGTTTGTTTGTTTATCACACACACACACATACACAAAAAAAAAAATATATATATATATATATATAATATAGATATAATATTGTTAATAGTTAAATATTAAATATTTTTATAATATAGAGAGAGAAGAGATTAGAAGGGAATTTATGGAAAATAGTAAGTACTTTCACTTGCAAGGATTTCTGTGGGTAGGAGAAAAAAAAATATGCTTTTCGGGCACAGCAAAACCTGCTCTCCTTTTCGTGTCATATATTTTTTCCTATTCATTATTCATTTATTTTTATAATCTTTAATTAACATTTATAGTATTATTATTATATGGCTCTTGTGTCAATTGATAAAGATAAATGAACCTTTTTTAGAGAGAGAGAGAGATGAAGACGACATTCATGAGCAGTTAGGTTACTTTACTCTCTCTCTCTACCTTTTTATTCTCTCTCTGTGACTAAAGATTGACTGCCTTTTTAGCACTCCATTTGCATTTTTTTATTTACAAGGAGCTTTCATGCATCTACTGTTAGACCACGCACGCCAGTCGCTCCAGGTGTAGTTCACGCGTCAGGAAATGCGCGCTTGTTGTGATTGTAATATACGAACGGCTTACATGCGTGAAAAAGACGAGAAGGTGATCCATCAGCTCGTGTTTGCCTTTAAACCAATTTTCTACTTTTCACACCCCCAACTGCTGCAAAGGCATCGCACGGCTATCACCTTTTCATACTTACTCTTCCGCTATCTAACCTTTTCATTAAAACACACACCACGCACACGGACATTCTCTCTCTACCTTTAAGTAGATTAGGTAATCGGGAAAAGATCAAATCTTTACGTCCATTAAAATAAAGACTCAGGACTTATTCGATAAATTTAATTGTTAGAATAGTTAATAATTATTTGGATAATTGATCGTTATTATATTTTAATTGTTAATAGATAGTTATTTAAATAATTGATTGAACAAAATGTGTTCGGTAAAATTAACTATTAGATTAACTAATGAATGTTAAATGACGTAAAAAAATATTAATATCATATTATTGTTATTGTTGTTATTATGATAATTGTAATTACTATTACTATTATAGAAATAAGATAATATATTTCACAATTAGATATTTATTTTCATAATCATATTTTAATATTAAAGTATAACTACTTTTTTAATAAAACATTTATATCAATATTACAAAAATTAATTTTAATAGATTCAAAATTATTTTGTTAAAAAAAATGTACTAATAAAATTTACGCTTTTAGTAATGTTAATTATATAGAAATTGAAATTTATTTTTATATTATTTCTTATTTATATTTGTGAAAGAAAAAATAAAAATATAAAGAGAGATTGGAAAAAGAATAGAAAAATCAAAAAATGCAAAAAGGGTAAAATTGACCAAAAAATATGAAAAGCTAAAAGCTACCTAAAACACTAAAATTTTTAACTTTTGAGAAACGCTAGTTAAAACGCTAAAAGCTGTCTAAAAAGTTACTTAAAACGCTAGTTTACCGAACAGTAATAATTTAGCAAAATAGTATTTTGACCAATCAAAACGCTAAATACTACTTGAAAAGCTGTTGAACACGCACTCAGTGAGTCACTCTTTGCTTTGTATATTTAAGCACTTATACTTGGCTTAAGTTTAGTTAATGAAGACAAACATTGAATTCAAGAATACCATCTTCCTTGGAAATGGTCAAGCAAAGAATAAGTGCACCTCTTGTATTTTGTATGTCTTTTTAAGGGGCTCGTCTTAATTGAAACCAACAAATTCGTATGTCGTGTTTTACAAAAATTGATTTATTTTTTTTGTAGAAGATAACAAATGTAGTTAAATTTATATGTCTTTAATAATCTATCACCAATCTAGCTAATAATCTTTTAAAAATCACAAATAAATGTTATTTTAAATATTAATTAATTGGTAATTAAATTTTAAATTGAGAATAACAATACATAACAATAATAGATAATAAATAATAAACAGTAGAATTAATGATAGATAATATATCGATATATTAGTTGATAATAAATTCAGAATAGTGATATTAAGTAAGCTCTGATGTGTCATTCTAAAATTGGTTGAAATGGAATAACTTTAATGTATATACACATATAATGAATAATAGATGTTGCGTACTTTTGTCAACATTATTGTATGTTTTAATGAGATATAACTTTTCATTTTCTCATTTTTTAAGCTTGCATTTAAGCGTTGATATTATTTTAATCAAGAGTCAACAACTTTTGTTAAGCTAGTGCAAGTCAGATCTCCTTTAGAAGGATGGATATTTTCTCAAACTAACGGTAAAGCTCTCTAGTATTTACACATTTCTTTCATTTCTTCTTCTTTTTCAAGAAAAATTATTTATTTAAAAGAAAGTTTGTTATATAACAAGTCTTAGATAAGTCATTAAGTGGGCAACATCATACAATAATTTTGAAATCAATGTGTATATAGTTTATTAGCTTATTATAACGTCATGTTAGACCTTCCTTAAATATGATGTTCCTAATATATACACAAAGGTCCAGGAGATTAAAGATGGATACCATAAAATTTGTAAGTATACCATTTTCCAATCCTATTAGATTTGTCTTAACTAATCAACTTTCATAATCATACTAATCATAACCTCGAGAAAAATATTTTACTAGATTAAAAGAAAATCCTAGAGAAGATCTCAATATTCAAACAAAATAAAAGGGACATAAAAACATAAGATTGAATCTCCACAAGATAGTTTTAGTGAATGAGATTATGTGACCATAAAATCATAAATACTCCAATGCTGTTGGGAATGTAATGGCAAAGGCATAAAAAGGGAAAGGGGAATTATCTCATAAAGCAAAGACATTGATTGATTCCCATGGACCACTAATTATTCAAACTTAACTTTGAATTAAAAAACGTTGCGTCATCCAAAGCATAAGTATAATGGGGGGTTGGCCCCATGATGGTACCTTTCTAGTAAGAGTATTCAATTGTTTCAAATGATACAAAGGTTTAACTTTTTCTGTACTCTTTTAACTTTTTATTTTTTATTCTTTTTTCTTTTTCCTTCACTACTTTTTGTGTGAAAGTGTTGAGATACAAAAATCATCATCATACCCCCTTTTGCTAACGCACGCTCTCACTTGCCTTTTACGCGTTTTTCGAGTTCATCAACCCCCTCTTTTCCTCCCCTGCACCGTTTTCTTTTCCCTTCATTTTCTCCCATTCCCATCTCCTTTTGTAAAAGCATCGGATGTTGCCATGGACAGATGTTACACATAATCCCCCATGACTTTTTATCGAAGTTTTTTCCATCTACCAATCTAATTTTTCGTATTTTCCAAAATTTGAACTTAAATTAGTACCATCAACTTGAAATATTTCAAAGTACTGCTTTCCTTTTTCTTTGAAATCAAAGTTGAAACTGTCAATCATCGTACGTGGAGTGGATCACATAGCCTCATGCTTAATGTTATATGTTCTTTTTTCAATTAGAAATATGAGATATTATTAAACCAAAGTAGGACAATACAAGTTAACTCACACCAGTTAATACAAACACACAACGGAAAACATTAAACAATCCCACAAGCGGAGAAGTAATCCAATCAGAGGCGAGAGACTCCTGTCTAACGTTCTTAACCAGTCAATCCACAATCCTATTAGCACATTTAGGTACGTAAGTGACATGCTATGAACTCTGTAATTTATGACTATTGCAGTTAGGGATTTGCATAATTCGGTTAATAATTAAAAATTGAATATGCAATGGTTCAATTTTGATTTTTAAATGTGAAAATTTTTATTTCCACTTTTGTTTTTAATTATCAAATACAAATTTCAATTAACTCAAAATATTTATTTATGGTAGAAACAACAATTATGGTTTTATAACATCCCTGCTCTCTCTTTTCTCGAGTGTGAGTTTTTCTCTTGGCCCTTTGCTTGACACTCTCTCTCCTTTAATTTTCTTGGCCTTTGCCTTGGGATTTGGATTTCTAAAGTTTTTTTCTTCACTCTTTTCTTGTTTGTACTTGGTGTCGTGTCGGCTTTTGGGGTGCTTTTGGTTCCTTACTCTTTCAGTTTGGTATTGCTTTAGATTTGGATGGTTCCTCGGGTTAGTTTTCTGCAGTTATTGGTGATTCCATGGTTGTTGTGGCTCTACTTTGCAGGTGGAGGCTCTAGCCTTGAGAACTACTTTTGTGATGGCCCAGCTTTACGGCTTTCATGCTGAGACTATTGAATATGATAACCTTGGGCTTGTTCAGGGATTCAGTTTACGGTCTACATTGTGTTGGACAATAGAGTACCTTGTGAATGATGTATTTGCTTATCTTCTTGAGGCAGGTTTTTGGAGTATCAAACACGTGAACATGGTGCAAATGGGCTTACTGACTAACTTGCTAAAAACGTTAGACGGAGTTGATTCCCCTCTGGATGGCTTGAAGCCTTTCTTATGGGGCTCTATAATATACTTATCTATGTGTTATGTTATTGATATAGAATAATTATATTGTTAGATATTGTTACCAATGTAATAAATATATTTTTTGATTTTAAAAAATCAATTAACAATAGAAATATCAATATGATGGTCATTTTAAAATTATCACAACGACATTGTTTAGATGGTTATATAAATACTTTTCCTTTTGGACCTTGGGCCTACAGCATACATTTGAAATCTCATTTTTTTTTTTTGGATTTCCAAAATTTAGTTAATAAGCCCAACAAAAAAATATTGGTTAATAATTAAAATTAAATCTAAACCATCGATTTTGGTTTTCAAAATTTGAAGTTTTGAGTGGGTTTTAATTTTTCGATTTTGTAAGATACAAATTTCAGTTAATGAACGACATAATTGGAATACCAAAATGATACCATTTGGGTAAATAGCACCTTATCTTCTAATAGTTTATTATAAATGCACATTAATTCTTGTAATTTTAAAATAAACACCTAATCCCCTTCTAGTGGTAAAATGTGTAGCACACTTGCTTCATTTTATGGGGCACCTATACTACACATCTATGGGCCACAAGAAGGTGTTATTAGAACCAAGATTCTTACACCATAATTTATAAATTATCATGCTTTAAAATTTTATTAAAAGAAAATCTAATATGGTGGCAGAAATAGCAATGAAAAATATATTTGCACACATAAGCACAACATGATATAAATATAGAATCAAGAGTGTGAAGTGATATACATTCAAAGGCTAGTAGATGTAAGTGGATGGTCTTTTTGAATTGCGAAAGCTTCACCAAATAGCCTTCCCATTAATCTTTTTTACTATGATCAATGGGGAGGGAAATCTAGTTAGCGAAGCTTGACCACAGGTACACCCAACGGAGCTCGACCACCAATTGACAAACCCCAGGTGCACAGTATGTCCCCTATACTGTGCACCAGGTAAGTTGAGGACACTCCACCCAGGCCACAAGCCAAATGACCAATACACCCCTAAGGGGTATTATCACTAGATCGAGATTTATGATGACAAATAGGACAAAACCAAGGGGGCATGTAGACTTTGTTGTTGCATATACATGTCCCAATTGATTAGAGTATAACATCCAACTTACGAGGAAAACAATCTTATCACACACGACCTCTCATCACGGCACATCAATTTGCTACACTCTAACTTCGTCAGTTCATCCATGTACCCTCAAGATTAAAAGCATTGTTCACTCATAAGCAGTGAGTATCTTGTCCTCTATATATGATGGCACGATTCCACAAGACACACTCACGGTGGTCTTGTATAATGCGTGACACACACGTTAGACGCTAAGTCCGAAAAGACCCTCCAATGATCTAAGAAGATCACCCATATTAAGAGACTTGCCCACTGTAGCCTTATCCCGATAGAATACCCAATACTACCATCCGGTTATAAACGTCTTTTATGATATGTCTAATACTAGACTTGGACCAACTGTGCGTTCAACCTCATTGTATAGCCAAGTCATTGGATTATATAATTAGACCTTCACACAATATATCATACATATATACTAGAGATAATATATGCAAAGATGCTCATAAATGTAAATAATGATAAAATGTCTAGTATGATATCCATTTACAAGTGGCTTTAGGACATACAATCCCAAAAATCTCCTACTTGTGCTAAAGTTCACTTTCTATGAACCTAATACCCATAGACTCTACATGTATGGCAAACACTCTTTCTAGAAGATTCTTCATGAATGGGCATGCTAAGTTCTCAGCTGAAGCAATCTTCTTCATCTTCTCAAGTGTACAAGGACATTGATCTCAAGATAGAGTAACTCCATGTCCAGAACGGAAGTAACCTTTATTGGAGTTTGGCATATTATACCTCACTAATATCTTCTCTATGTAGGAAGCTTAGAATAATGCAAGCCTCCTGTTCTTTCAGTCTTGTATAATCTTGATTCCAATAAAATAGCTTGCTTCTTCCATATCCTTCACATAGAAGTGAGAAGACAACCAAACCATTATGGACGATAATATCCCCACATCATTTCCAATCAATAAGATGTCATCCACATACAAAAATAGGAAAGACACAATGTTTCCGTTGCGCCTCTTGTACACATATAGTTTATCAATTTTTTATCAAAGCTAAAGGACTTGACCGCATCATCAAACTTGATGTTTCATGCTTTAGATACTTACTTAAGTCCATAAATAGACTTCTTAAGCTTACAAACCATGTGTTCCTGGCCTACTGTAATATATCCATCTAACTGGGTCATATAAATTCATTAAGAAAAGCTGTCATGATATCTATTTGCCATATCTTATAGTCATAATAACAGGCAACAATAAGGAGTATCCTAATGGATTTAAGCATGGCTACCAGTAAGAAGGTTTTCTCGTAATCGATGCCTTCTCTTTGGGTATCACCTTTGGCCACCAATCTAGCTTTGAAGGTTTCAACCTTTCTGCTCCTTTTTTCCTCTTGTAGACGCACTTGCCCCCTATAAATTTTGCCCCTTCAGGTGCCTCTAAAAGCTTCAAATACCGTTAGAATACATGCACTCCAACTCAAAATATATTGCCTTACGCCACTGGTTAGCATCTATATCGGAAACTACTTTATCATAACTAGTAGGATTCTTAATCTGGTCCTCATTGGAAGTCTTAAAGTACTCCCTATAGTATTTATCAGGCTGCCTGGGAATCCTTCCATTACGATAAGGCTTCAATGTACTAGTGGCAACTGGCTGTTTTTTCTTTTTCATATTACTACGTGTTTCTGAAGACTTATCAGAAATCTCTATAATAGTAACTCCAAATTCTGGTGCTTTTTGGATCACCATGTCAACCTCCAAGTATCTAGTATGTATACTAATAAGCACTTTTTGCTCCTTAGGGTTATAGAAGATGCCACCCCAAGTTCCCTTAGGATACCCAATGAAATAGCATAATTTTGACCTAGGTTCCAACTTTGTAGCAAAGTTACTTGGCATGTAAGCTAGACATCCCCAAATGCGCAAATGACTCAAGCTAGGCTTGGGTCTCATCCACATCTCATGAGCTGTCCTAGGTACTGATTTAGATGGTACCATATTCAGAATATAAACCATCATATCAAGGGTATATCCCCAAAAAGGATAAAGGCAATGATGCATGAGACATCATCGACCTCACCATTTATAAGATGGTATAGTTCCTCTTCTCCGCCACACCATTCTACCAAAGAATGCCTGGTGTAGTTAACTGCACCATAATCTGTTGTTGTGTGAGATATTCCCTTAACTCACCCGAGAAGCATTTGCCGCCATTATCAGACCGAATGGCTTTGATCGATTAACCAATTTTTGCTCCGCCTCAATCTTAAATTCGTTGAATTTCAAATGATTCAGACTTGCGTCAAATTAGAAAAACATAACCATATCTAGATTAATCATCCATGAACGTAATGAAATACTCATAACCTCCACAAGTTGGTATACTCATAGGACCACATACATCAATATGCACCAATTCCAATACCTTCTCAGCCCTCGATCCATTAAAAAATAATGCCCTTTTGGTCATCTTCCCCTTAAAACAGGAAATACACTGAGATAGGTCTTCAAGATCTAATGACTTAAGGGGCCTATCCTCGACTAACCTCCGAATGCTTTTTGACTAATATGTCACAAACACAAATGTCGAAGATAAGTATCATTGGTTTTAGGAACCTTCCTTTTAATGGATTCTACTATCTGTATTGTATGTTATAACATTAATAGGGTGTAAATAGAAAAAACTATTATGTAATCTATCAGAACATATAAAATTTCCATCTCTACTGAGATCAACATCAATATAGAAATATACTAAAAAACCATCTATCAACAAATGAGAAGCAAAAACTAGGTTTTTTCGAATATCTGGAACATTATAAACATTGTTCAAAACTAAAACCCTATTACAAGAGAACAACAAATGAACTCAACCAACTGCAATAGCCCAAACTCTTGCTCATGTATTGACTCTAAGAGCGAATTCCCCTCTACTCAGCTCCTGGGTGACCTAAAACCGATGCAAAGAATTGTAAATATGATTAGTTGTTACTGAATCTACAATTCAAGAATTAGTAGAATCTACCACTAAACTAGTTTTAGTGTAAAGCGTGAGAGATGTACGTTCCTGCCCATCGGCTAGGTACTTGGGATATTCCTTCTTCTAATGGCCCTTCTTGCCGCACTTGAAACACTTCCCTTTGGGCTTGCCAACACCTGCTCCCTATTTTCGCCCAAAGGTCTTCTTCTTCTTACCACACTACTTACCTTTGGCTTCTTCTTTCCTTTTAGGTGATGCCCAGAAATGGAAGCCTAAGAGTGATGTGCATGACCTAAAGGCTTTATGATAGCCTCTGCTACCTAGAGCTGCTTCATTAACTCCGTCAGGCTTATGTTCAACTTACCTATGTTATAGTTGAGCTTGAACTGATTGAACGGTGGTGGAAGGGTCTCTAAGATCATGTCTACCTGTGATTGCTTGTCAATGTTTACCTCTAGGATCTCAGTAGTAGTGAGGCACTCCATCATCTTGAGCACATGCCCTCTGACAGATGCACCCTCTGCCATTCTAGTGTTCACAAGTTCTCTTAAAACAGCTTGCCTAGCAGGCCTACTCTGGTCAGCAAACATAAATAAGGTCATGATCTCTCTAGCAGTTGCCATGTTTTGATACTTATTCTGCATAACATCTGACATAGAGGTCAACATATAGCACTTGGCCATACTATTGGCCTTTTGCCATTTCTGCTCAGTATCGCGCAGAATGTCAAAAGAGTTTGCGCTTACAACAGGACAAGGAGTAGTCAAGATATACTTATACTACTCAGCGGTGAGTACTACATCTAGATTCCTTTTTCAATCCATAAAATTCTGACTGGTGAACTTATACTCTCTCACAATTATAGCTAGTGTACTGAAGGAAGTCATACTGGATATTGAACGATAGATCATAATTATTATTAAGCAATATAAACAAGATACATGTTTAATATGTATGTAACAGCAAAAATAACAACATACATCATAATTTTTACATCATTTTGTAGTTTAACCCTTGAACTACAGTGATGTAATAGTGTCTTAACCCTATAACTCGAACTCCACTAGCAGGATGGTTGAACTGGGAAATAGTTAAGTTAGGCACAGGCCTATTTGGACAACGCTTATCTAGATGACACTATCTAACGGTATCTAATCACTATTTTGTTTGGCCTCTTGAATCACCTAGGGGCCTCCACCGACAGGGTGGCCGAACCCATGATTCAAGTTGAGTGTAAACAACCAGTCCTTAATGTTTATTCCCTGTTATGTCCAGATTTGAGCCCTCTGACGAGGTGGTGACTCTTACCCATGTATCGTGGGACAATCTATGATAAAGAACTCCATCGATGGGGTGGCCAGATGTCATTAACATCTTTATGAACGAACATGTTGAGTCCACCTTGCTAAATGACACCCTCCGATGGGGAAGTCAATGCCACTATCTCTTAGTGTGAACTGGATATGCAAGATCGTAGGGTTTTCTATTGCCCTCTCCCACTTAATATTTTAACTTTGAGGATTTTTCTTTATCCTTCATTTATCTCAGTATTTTGTTTTAAATCTTAACACCCTTAGGAATTGTCATATTCCACCTTGTATTACTAAAACACGATTGATGCCATAAATGGATTGGACCTATATCTAGATTAAAATCCATAGGTAGGCATGTTTCGAGTTATCTTTACAAGGCCATTGATTAATTAGCTCAAAAAAATAGGTAAATTGCCAATTACATGCATTGCTTCTTTAGGGTCTCTAATTAACAAATAATTAGCCTAAGCAATCTCGAGGGACTTATCAAACTCAAATCAAACAAGATCCAAGGGTTAGCCAATTTTAAACCCTACTTCGGTGGACATGATGCTATGTGATAAATTATAATAATCATACATACAATCAAACACGCATATAAATAATGCAAAATAAACATCCATAGCAAAATTAAATGGTTCCTAATCAATAGCTCCCTGTAAATAAGCCTTAGGCTTAAAGCCCAAAGCAATTGGAATGAAAAAACTTTAAACAGCTGCAAATGTATCTACCAGTGGAGTCCTGTACCCTTATCAATTGACCGGCTAGGTTGACCAATACTTCAAGAACGCTGGCTTCATCTACCAGTCGAGTAAGGCCTCTTATTGGTTGACCAGTTCTTTCAGAGAGCTTTCATGCACTATTGGTCGAGCTAAGGGCTTCTACCAATCAACCCAGCCAAAATGCCTCGAACAATGTGCTCAGCAATTATTTCGGCTCTGAATCAATACAAGGAATTACATAGAAAAACAACCTATTCAAGCTTCATCTACCAAAAAAAAAACATAAATATGGCCACAAAATGCAAGTGATTCCCATTTTTATGCTTCTCTCAATTTGAAGCTATAATAGCTTTCTATGTAAGAAAATAAAACCATACGTTCGAACCATCGATTAGGACCAAAATCACACACAAGCTGCAACCACAAAGGTTAGCCCATAAAACATACATAATTCAGTCACACAAGTCTTGCCACTCACGAGACTATTTCTTTCAATAAACTTATTACCATGTTCTTGGCTTAAAATATGTGCAAATAGAGCCTATGCTTTGATACCAATTGTTAGAACCAAGATTGCTACACCATCACGTATAGATTATCATGCTTTAAAAAATTTATTTGCACACATAAGCACAACATGATAGAAACATAAAATCAAGAGCATGAAGTGATATACATTCAAAGGCTAGTAAATGTAAGTGGATTGTCTATTTGCTTTGCAAAAGGTTCACCAAATAGCCTCATAATTAATCTTTTTCACTATAATCACCTTCTAATAGCTTGGATCTTTAGTGCTATAAAATTTATTTGCACACATAAGCACAACATGATAGAAACATAAAATCAAGAGCATGAAGTGATATACATTCAAAGGCTAGTAAATGTAAGTGGATTGTCTATTTGCTTTGCAAAAGGTTCACCAAATAGCCTCATAATTAATCTTTTTCACTATAATCACCTTCTAATAGCTTGGATCTTTAGTGCTATATAATGGGCAAGCACTTTGAAAAGCTAATAATGACAATCTATAGAGTACTGTGTGTTCTAGGTATGCCATGTGAAAATTCCTACACACCTATTCTAAAATTGCAAAGAGACTCAAATGAGTCTTGCCATAATTTCACTATTTAATGTATGACAACCCTAATAGGGTAATGTTCTACGAATAAAGTTGTTGACAACTATACCCCTCCTTTACCCATTCTAAAAATGGAATATGCCTTGTGGATAAGATTATCCAAAATATTCCTTTCTCTCTCTTACTCCATAATGTCTAATTCGGAATTTTTTTACCCTTATATTAAAAATTTATGGAAAAATTACCTCATTTTTGGAAAGTTTTTAAAAAATGCCCTTTTCAGTAGGTCACCTACTGAAACGATAGGTCACTTACAATCTGACATGATGTCAGTAAGTATCTCAAGGAACGGTAGCTCATCTACCAAAAGCTGTTAGTCCTGCTGACCAACTCATTGAAAAGGAATGCTAAATGACCTACAAAAATGGTAAATGCCCTATCAAAACGGTGTTTCACTTACTAATTCGAAAGTCCTTCATTCTCGAAAGGCCCAAAATAACTCCAATTATTTTCTACACATACATACTCTTATACAATTCTCAAATATTTATAATCAATCAAAAAATATGAATACAATTAGTGTTCTTTTATATTACAGTGGGCAAAAAACCATTGGCCCTTACGGTGTCGATTATAAAACTATAAAGCCTGTACATAAGGTCAAAATAATACATGAATGATAAAGGTAAAGAAGTAAAGATAAAACAAAGATAACAATAATAATAAGATACATAGAAGTAAGAATAAAATACATAAAAGAACAAATAAACAAGCTGTCATGTCCCACATGCTGGGGGATACCTCTTCTTTGCACGGTACGACTGGACTCATTCTGCCTGCATATTCTGCGAGTCAGCTAAGCGCTTCCCTGTTCACTATGGTGGTATTTTCTCAAGTGTGGCCCACTGATCCCCACTCTGCTCCTCCTGGGATGGGTCAAGATAGTCTTCAATGCGCAAGAGAAAGTCAAAAGGCTTCGCCTCACCCTGTCTCCTTGACAGCACAAATAGAGTCCCTGTCATTACTAAACCTAGTATGTGTATCTGGGTTGGCTCATATACAAACGACGATAACATGAGTGGGCACAAAGGAGCCAATGGGGTTGATGCAAACTAGGGAATGCCCTGGCTAACAAGGGTAAACAAAGATGTAGGGCGATCTAGCGGTGTGTGATGAGGAGGTCTCTTGTGTTAGGCCGGGCAGGTTGTGACCAGTGAGTGACCACAATGTGGGCTATGAATAATATGGTTGGTAGACCTACTGGTATATCGAGATGGCCTGCTACAGGGGTATATGGTCCTATTAGTATGACGGGGGGCCTGCTGTGGAGGTGTATGGGCCTACTGTGAATAATGTGTCAAGGGTTGCTATAGGGGCGTCTGGTCCACTGGTAAGTAGGGGGCGGCTGAGACCACTACGTTGGAGGTGCGGGTTGTGTGAATGTATCCAACAGGTTAAAATATGAGGGCGTGGCCAATATTTCGTCATGACGCATCTGCCCCAACACCTTCTGTATCTGGGTAAACACATAATCCATCTCCGTCCAGAAACGCTCTGGCATAACATACCTTGGGCGTACTACTAGGACGAGTGACGCATGTGGTGATATGCATGTCCTATTATTGCAGCCTACACAATATATATAGTGAAAAATTAGAATTTATATTACAAACATTGACTAATACACGAAGTATCTATAACCAATTGTTAAACTTACTATGAAATGCTCATCCCATGCTGTAAACAGATAGCCCCCATGATGAGGAACCCAAGACGCATTATCAACCTAAATGATGGAATGACATTGGTACCAATGTATGTACTGCTGCAAGTGCACTGAAACTAGCCTATCCTCGACAACACCATTCGCAGTAGATACCTGGGCATTACCCTACCGTTTTGAAGCCAACTGATCTAAGTCCGGTTGCTTCACCAACTCTTTCCCTCTCAAATGGTCTTGGGATACGAGTAGCTCAGGTGCGTTCAGGATCGGCTGACGCATTCCGTACTGTCACATCACACGGTTAGCTCGATACCACTTAACTATTCCACCACATATAAGAGGTACCTTGGTCCTCCACCCTTTCGACCCCTCTGTACAATAATCTGGCAGCTCCTTGATAATGTCTTTAAATGACTGCCAAATAAACTATAATCGAAAATGTACAAAATATATAAAGTTAGTTATATTTCGGTAACATTGAAATAAATGAAACACGCGGCCTAAAATACCTAATCAAAACAAACCTAGTCGGGTTGCAACTTGTCAATCATGTCCCGATAAAGCTTTAGACCCCTGTTGGCCGTGTCCCTAAACTCTTTATCCGCAAGGTACATTGCACCTCGTGGCTTAGCCGGTAATATCTAACTGGACTCTGCAGCATGCATCCTGCTCTGCATGTCTCGGTGCCTGGGCTCAAGGAGTATGAGCCAGAAACAATTAAACCTGTTCCATATCTACCACTGCAAATAAATAGTAACATTAATAAAATAATGAATTCATATATATGCAACATACAAAAAAATAAACTAAAATAAACAAAACAAGTGACTGATGTTAATACCTACAGTAGGGTAACTCCGCCACATGAGTATGTCCGATCAGAATAAGCGTAGAGATCGAACTGTCTATACAAATATGCAAGTACTGCAGCACCCCAATTCATTTTCTTCACGTCCTCAAGCTCCTACAATAAAAGCAACCAGTTCATGCTCCCCCAACTACCACTGGCACTGACAAAAAGGTGGAAAACTATGTAGTAGAACATCCATAAACAGGCACACTGCACTACTGCATCAGCACTGGGATTCTTCTGATGAGTTAGCTCATATAGCCTTTTCACCTCGGATAACCTCACTTTCTCGGTTTTCGTCTCCATATGTGTCGGTGCCACCGTTATGCTGCAAAAGTCCTGAAAAAGCCTAGCCCACTCATCGTACTCCCATCTCGTGGTATCTAAATACGGAATGTGAGCACCAGATACGGGTAAACCCCATAAGATAGCCACATCCTGTAAAGTGATAGTAGCTTCTCTGATGGGTAAGTGGAATTTATGCGTCTCTATCCGCCACCTCTCCACCATAGTAGTCAATAAAGCGTGCTCAAGTCCATGCCAACCTGCCTTATAACAACCATAAAACCCCATACACGCCAAAGCTCCCTGAACATATGGGTGCTCAGGGCTCTGAAACAAGTACCCATTTCCTCACTATGTGCGTAACTTGTTAGACGCAATGTCTCCCGTTAAAATTTGGGGCCTATTAGGAATGACCCAGTAGGGATGCATCCTCAGGTCTAAGACGGATGTCTATGATATATCCTACCATCAAACAATTTACAAAAAACAAATAATATTAAATTCCTAATTAAATAAATTATGTCAAATTCCTAATAAATTATATAAAATTATTAACAGATTGCAATAAATTAATATAATTTCCTAAATAATTATATTAAATTTCTAATCAAATAAACTACATTAAAATCATAATAAATTATATAAATTTCCTAATATAAATTATATAAAATTCCTAATAAATTGTACTAAATTATATTAATTTTATAATCCAATAAACTATATTAAATTCCTAATAAATTATATTAAATTCCAAATGAAATATCTTATATTAATTTTCTAATTAACTATATTATTTTTCTAATCAAATAAACTACACTAATTTCCTAATAAATTATATAGAATTCCAAATAAATTTCAATAAATAATATTAATTTCCTAATCCAATAAACTATATTAAATTCCTAATTAAATATCTTATATTAATTTTCTAATTAACTAAATTAATTTTCCAATAACTTATATTAATTTTCTAATCAAATAAACTACACTAAAATCCTAATAAATTATATAAATAACCTAAATGTTAAAATGGCAATAAATTATATTAATTTATTAAACAAAGAAATTATGTTAAATTCCTAATAGATTATATTAAATTCCTAATGAAGTATCTTATATTAATTTTCTAATAAATTATATTAATTTTCTAATCAATTAAACTACATTAAAATCCTAATAAATTATATAATATCCCTAATAAGTTACAATAAATTATATTAAATTCCTAATGAAATATATTATATTAAATTTCTAATAAAATTCCTAATAAATTTGAAAAATTATATTAATTTTCTAATCAAATAAACAATATTAAATTCTTAATAAATTATATTAAATTCCTAATCAAATAAGTTAAATTAAATTTTAATAAATTACATTAATTTTTAATCAAATAATCTGTCTTAAAATCCTTTATTCCTATATTTTAAATTTTTAATATATTTCTAATTTTCAATAATAATAAATTATTCAATTTGCATAAATTCTTACATTATAATCAAATATTCAGTTTTAAAAACTTTCTAAATTTTAATAACTTTTTTAATTACAATAGAGTCATACACCACAATAAATTCCTAAATTCCTTTAAATTTCTAATTTTCAATAAATTCCTATAAGTTTTTAACTAAAAAAATTCATACATTACAAAATTATCTTAAATATCATAAATTCTAAATTCACAAGATAAATAAATTACTTAACTTACTACAAAATAATGCAATTCAAAATATATACATATACAAATATACATATACATATTCATATGCATGTCAAATATAGATATACATATGCACGTAAAATAAACATATATATATATATATACACACACACATACATGTATATATATACATACACATATAGTTATACACGTACTAATGTAACATATACATATACCGTATACATTATACATATATAGACATGCATATCAACACACATATATACATGAAAAAACATATATATAACGAATAAAAATGCAAAAAATTTAGAAAACTTACAAGTATAGGCAATTTTCTAGGCTTGGGGTATAAATTTTTTGCTAAAAAAAGGCTTAGGATGGGTTAATTTTTGGGTTGGTGCAATTGGGTCGCGGGGGCAGGGTTGTGAAAGAAGAATGAAGAACAAATGGGGAAGGGAGAGGGGCTACTACGAGCGGCAGATAAATAGACAAAATGGTATGTCACCCATCATTTTGGTAGGTGACTTACCGAAAAGCTTTAATGTCGTAATGACTTTAGTTTTCAAATTTTTTCAAATTCCAACCGCAAAAACGATAATTCCCCTATTGTCTCAATAGGTAACTTACCGAAATGGATTAATGATGCAATGACTTCAGTTTTCAAATTTTTTCAAATTCCAAACATTCAAAAACGATAAGTGACCTACCATTTCGGTAGGTGGTATTTTTGAAATCCTTTCCAAAAATAGGGTAATTTTGCCATAAATTTTCAAAACAAGGGTAAAAAAAATAATCCTTCTAATTCTATCTGGGACCCGCTTGTTCTATTGATATGCCCATAAATTTAATAAGAAAAAATTTTGATAAAATATTTTTCCCTTTACTTTAAATTTATATTTCAATAAAACATCCACATAATTAGATGATCTCAATTAATTACATCTAATTGGAAACATGATGAGTGAAGGGACTAAAAGACATAATTATCCTTTGCTCTCAAAATGACCAAAATGTCCTTGCTACCACTTTGGCGACATCAAGGCTATTTTTGACCTCAATATATTTTCACCGAAAGACTAAAGCTGTACTTTAAAGATAATTACTAGCTAAGCAAGAATAAGTCACATCAAGTGACCAACAGAGTGAAATGACCAAAATACCTCTATGTATACCATAGTTAAGGCTAGACTAAAAGGTACCATCACCTCTAAGACTACATCTAAAACCTTGGGATCTCTAATTCAAGAAGTGATTACCAACTAGTCATGGATCTCTTGATATAGGGAGCAACTTACAAGCCAAATGACCGATATACTCCTAAGGGGTAATATCACTAGATCTAGATTTATGATAACCAATAGGACAAAACCAAGGGGATACATAGACTCTGTTGTTGCATATGCATGTCCCAATTGATTAAAATACAACACCCAACGTACGAGGAAACAATCTTATCACATAAGACCTCTTCTCATGGTACATCAATGCGCTACACCCTAATTTCGTCAATTCACCCACATATGTTCAAGATTAAGAATGTTGGTTACTCAAAAGCAATGAGTATCTTGTCCTCTATATACAATGACATGATTCCACAAGACATACTCCCGATGGTCCTATCCAATGTGTGACACACTCATTAGGAGCTAAGTCCGGAAAGACCCTCCAATGATCTAGGTAGATCACCGCTATCCGAAGACTTGCCCATTATAGGCTTATCCCGATAGAGAGCCCAACACTACCATTCAGCTATGGGTATCTTTTATGATATATCCAAAACTAGACCTGGACCTACTGTGCATCCAGCCTTACTGTGCCGCCAAGTCATTGAATTATATTTTGGACCTTCACACAATGTATCACATATATATACTAGAGATAATATATATAAAGATGCTCATAAATGTAAATAATGATCAAATGTCTAGTATGATATCTATGTACAAGTGGTATTTAGGGCATACAATCCCAACAAGTGTCGCACCTATTTTAAAATTATAAAGGGATAACACACTAATGACAAACCACAAGGGTGTAAGGTTTTATTTACCCACATGATTTTGATAGTTACATAAATAGTTTTCCTTTAAACCTAGGCTTACAATATAATTTTCACTGTCCACTTCTCTTTTCTCTTTTTGCTTCGCCTTTAGGGGTACCACTCGACATCTTAACAATATAAGTTTGACCTAATGGTGAAATTTTTTTCTTTTGATTAGAGAGCTTTCTAATATCAAAGATTTGGGTAAAAGTGTTATTACACAAAACCCCTTAACTAATTAGATTTGTATTTTAAATATTGAACTTTTAACTATCTTGAGGATAAAATTGAAATTTCATAAATAGCTCTCAAATGCCTTTTATGAAAAACTTTAATTTGGAACTTCTAATTTTTATTTTTTTTAGCTCAAACATTTTTAAGAATGGGCCAAATAGGTAAATTTTAAATTTTGGACTCATAGAAAGCATTTTTAAGTGGTTAAAAGTTCTTTTTTGTGATTAGGAAAATCCAACTAGCAGAACCCGATCACGGTACATCTGGAGGAACCTAATCTTTTAAATAGTTAAAGGTTAGGCCAAACAGAGCTTAAATTTGACATCTCAAGATTCAATATTCTATTTTCAAAATTTAGTTACTTGATTGAATTCAAGAATTCAGTTAAATTAGTACATTGCATGACTTTTTTGGTTAGTTTGGTTATTAACCAAAACCAAATTTAAATATTTTGACTTAATTTCTTATTTAAAGTATAGCTCAAGTAGTTGAAACTATCTTTTTCAGGTGTGAAGTCTTAGGTTCAATCATATGCAGGTAGGAGGTTTAAAAAAAATTGATTCGATTTTATTCAGTAAATCTTTTGAATTCAATTTTTTTATTATTGAAAATTCAATTCTTCCATTAGTTTATAATTGAATAGTCGACCCCCAACGACCAATTTGATACAAGTGACTCAAGGTCCAAGATATACACGCGTCAACCTTAGATTTTAATTTGTGCTTAATTCGCAGGGAATAAAAACTTCTCTACACCAAAGCAGCTTAATTTGAAATTCTTTTGTTATCATGTGAAATTGTCGTAGAGTCGTACTTACTCCCTCGAGTCTTTGATATCGTATGATACAAAAAGTTCCTTTTTTGCAACAAATAATATCCTTTCATTCCACAAATTCAACCTACACATTCAACCAAAAAAAGAAAAAAGAAAAAGAAATAAAAGTCCAGTGAAACAACTTGAATCTCCCAGGAACGCTATTCTCAATCGACTTCTGCATCATCTTGGTCTGGTTTACTCTTCGTTGTGCTCAACTTAAATTCGAGTTTGACATTCCAATTATTAAGTCAATATTAGGTAGGGATCCAAGACTTCCAAAATGATACGAAAAATGCAGAGTTTTGACTTTTGTAGTGCTCTTGTGAGGGCAAGGATTTTTATTAAGAATGCATTTTTGTCTTTAATTGGATTATATTTTTTAAAATTTTAATTTCAAATATATTTTTTCGTCTTAATTACATTTTTATTTTTGGTTTGATGTTTGGCTGTCACGAATCCATTGCTAAATCGGCCCAACGGATTTATTTTCCGTCGCCAATCCTCAATATAACAGCCAATTTTTTTCCTTTTTAATTTTTGTAACTCATGTCTCTTTTTCTAAAAGTGACTTAAGTGGTTAAAACTACTTCTCTCGACTTGAATTTAGATCCTACTAGGGTGGGGGTTAAAAAGAAAAATGGCATTAAAGGAAAAAGATTGATCCATTGTTAAATCAGTACTAATAAATGTGGGCATTGTGACATATTGATAATTAATTCATTTTGTCTACATAACGTACAAGTTATTGCCAATAAAATTTTGTAAATTTTCTTATCAGTGGCCAGTAAAAATACATTTCTCTAGTGAGAAAAGAAAAAAAAAATGATATAGAAAAAGGGATCTAACTTCCACGTGGAGATTGCTCAAAGGCAATCCTCTTTGAGTAAAAATTTCTCTACATTCCTTAACGATGAGTCCACCTCGCCACGCTCAAACACAACCAAATATTTGTTGGATATCTTTCCTGATCAATCTTTTGCTTATGTTTCAAACATACCGAAACGTTTAGGCATGATACCATAATTATTCCTACCACTTTTTGAAGCCTTTTGGTTCACTAACCATCCTCATCAATGTTGCCAATAGTTTAAAGATACTTTTTGACAAATGGGTTCGAATATTAGCAAATTTGCATATCTCTTCCCAACTTTAAATTGAAATTTAAAATATCATTTAATGGTTAAAACCCTCAATTGATATGTTATAATTATATTTAGATATGTATATTCATCTTTTGGGTGTCCAAGGGAGCCAAAAAAGATGATGTTTTTTGACGATTTATCCAAATGTCTTAGAGTTACCACCTCATCTAAAAGTTTAAACTTGTAGAGAGGATATTGGTTTATTTAAGGATATTGGTTTATTTATTTATTGTGTTAACACGTTCCCTCACGTGCAACGTAATTTTTTTAGAACTTGCACGTAAACAATTTAATTAAATGGGTGGAAGTAAAGATCGAACCTGTAACAATTTAATTAAATAGGTGACGGTAAGGATCGAACCTGTGCCATTAGCTTTCAGGCTCTGATACTATCTTAGAGTTACCACCTCATTTAAAAGTTTAAATTTATAGAAAGGATATTGATTTATTTATTTATTGTGTTAACAAAATGTTAGTAAAATTTTAAGGGGCTTTAACTTAATTATTTGATCTAATGACAGTCATGTGAAAAAACGTGATACCACCAACTCTACCAAGTAATATTTACGACCAAGGTGGAATTCTACAAATTACTTTACCTAAGTCTACACTAATCACCATGTGCAAGTGTGACTTTACAATTTGTTGCTTTCCTCCAAAGTAAAAGATGCTGAAAACAAACAATGATAATGGTATATGTTTATATAAGAATTTGTTCTATTATTGCTAAAAAGTTGCACTAGTTAAACTATAACAAACTAATGAGCAAGCCTTTACATTGGAGCTTCAATATGGTTAATTGATCGACTCATGATCAAGAAAAAAAAGCTTATCGCAAAGGCCAATTGATGATGGGATATTATGAGACCAGTGGGCCCATTGCTCTTTTTCACAAGTGCAAGCTAAACCCCACATCACCTTTATGCCCATACCAATTTGTGTAATCATGTCATCAAGGTCAAACTTTAAGCAAACACAAACAAACTTCTTACTCAAAGCTAGGGAGAATTGAGAGCCATACTCTCTCCCATCTAAAAAGGTTTCGGTAGCTTCTTGTACTTAAAAGCTTGTAGACTTTGAAGCCCCCCCCTTCTTTTTCCCCCTCTCAAATCAACCGTGAGAAAGTGGTCTCACTTTGTGATGAGATTTATATAATTTAGGTGAGGGAAGCACCAATTAAGCCTTTCCTTTTTCTTTTCTTTTCTTTTCTTTGGAGATACAAAAACTGATCCAGCTAGCCCCGGAAGAAAATTTAGACCATGATATAGAAAGTGTTTTTTCATTATTGATTATTGATTACTGATTACTTAATTGGACCAGCACCTTAATATTTTACCTGAAATCTTCTTTTCTTTATGCACGCCTTTTTATTATGACTCGATTTTAGAACTTTGAACTAACAAGAATCGCTTATTCTTTTCGCAAAGTTTTGAAAATTGTTGAGATAGAACTCTTTGAAACTAATACCATAAATTTAGAAAGTATTTTTTTAATTCAAAATATTATTTAATCTTACAATTTTACTTATAAACCTCTCACGTGCTACGTCTCTTATAATTACATAATATTTTATTTTTTCACTGTTTTCTACTATGATAAAGAAGGGGGTGGCAATGATATAAAAATTGACACAAGGGATAACAAGAACGTGATTTATAAATTGATGTATACATTTCAAAAGTTGATGATGAATTATGCACCGACCCACCATTTACATATTCGATTTCCTCCATATAGGGGCAATTAAGAGAGACATGCCGAAAGCTTTACTTGAATGAATGGACACGACATCTCCCTCCTCTCTTTTAATAACTTCAAAAGTTGAATCCTTAAGTGGTGCTACCCTTGGAAATTTCCACATTCCGACAAAAGAAAATCAAATATGCTTTTTTCAACCATTGTTGATCTTGGTTTTTTTTTTTTCCTTCAACTGTAATAGTTCATGTCCAACTAATGGTCTATTATTACATTTGATTTAATTGATTGACCCAAAATATTTAAACCCATAATTACAGTAATAGCAAACCTAAGTCATTATAAAATATACGCAAATTTCACCAAAAAACAATGTGGAGGGTGTTACATCAACACTAATCACCAATTTCTTACATATGAGTTCGTTATTACTCCATAAAATTACTACTCTTAAAAAGTGATGACAAATTCTGTGACGTTTCACATTTGTATAAACATAATAAGAAAATTGTTTATAAGTTAATTATACGAATTTAAATGATAATTCAATTAATTATTTTGACATTAGTGATGAATGATAGTAGCTTCACGAATATCTAAATTAGATTATATATTATTAAGATGAGATGTGAAAGTAATTTCACATTACAATATATGATCATTAAGATCTACCTAGCCACATTACTTCAAACTTGAACTGCATCTACAGATGAAATACAATTTTGATAGGCTGCTTTCTGAAAAGTATTTTTTTCAGAAAAAAGAAATAATCAAAACAAGTCCTCACTGTAACTGATATTTAATTTATAATTTACGTTACCCCTTAGAATTGACAGATAGTATATGATAATCGATTGACCCACTAAAACAAACACACATCTCTTGTAAACAATGTAGTTTCTATAACAAAACCAAAATTAATACTTTAATATATTTGTACAATATATAAAAAAATGTAAAGATTTCCTCAAAGATGTCTTATTGTCCTTGTGTATATATGGCCAGAAAACATAAAGCACCAAACTATACAATTTTTTTAATCAAGAAAGATGAAATATATTAAGAAGAAAAGAAGTTACAAATAGTTTTAGCCAATGTCACTTTGATCAGAATCAAAAGCAAGCAACAAAGCAAGTCTATAAGGAACATCAGATATCCAATCATATAGAAGGATGCCATTCTTAGGGTCCGTTTGAATTGGCTTCTTTTAAAAATACTTTTTTTAACAGATATTCAATAATATATGTGCTTTTTTTAACTACCCAATCTATCGATTAATTTCCATTAAGTCTAACAAGAGAGAACCCATGCCATTTGGTTAGTGAGAATAGGTTAGAGAGTCTCAGGACTACCATATAGTTTCCAAAGCAAGAACTGAGAGCTTTAGGCTGCAGGTGGTTTGAAAGATATTTCTAATTTTTGTTTTTATTTTTATTTTATGAAAATAAATTTTATTTTTAGTCTTTTAAAATTTATAAAATGTTTTAGACTGACAAAAGCGAGCATTATTTTCCAGGAAATGATAACTAGAAAAATAATTCTTGTTTATTTTGTGTATATTTTAAATTTATGTGCACTGTGTTATTTGGTGTGAGTTTTATTTGGCTTTTTTTTTTTATAATCAGTATGACAATTTTGTGTATAAGTAAATTGTCTGTGCGTGTGTGAAAATTGTGTGCTCATAACAATTATATATGTGTGCACGCGTGAAGATTAATATTTGTGTGTTTGAAAATTGTATGTGTTAAGAAGATCATTTGAGAAAAAGTGAATTAACTTCTAATATTTTCTTATTTTCTAGAAAAAAAGTTCTCAATGTTCTACAAACGAATTTCAAAACAAGTCAACTAAACATGTTATTTTATTTTAATTTTTAGTTTCTAAAAAAAATAAAAATAGAAAACAAACAAATTTAACAGCAAACTTGGGGTGAATTTGATTTCCCTGTTTTCTATTTTCATTTTCACAGAAAATAAAAATTAGAATTGATAACTCATTTGATTAATTATTTTCATTTTTATTTTCAGAAAATAGAAAACAATTTTCTAAGAAATCAAAAAATATCAAAAAAAGTGTTTTTTCTTTAAAAACAAGGTGATAATTTTGTAAATAACTCTACAAAATTTAAAAAATAAGATGACAATTTTGTAAATAACTCTAAAGATTTCGAAAACAAGATGACAATTTTATAAACAACTCTAAAAGATTTAGAAAATAAGGTAGGAGTTTTATAAATATATCTAAAAATTTTAAAAACAAAATGACAATTTTGTAAATCTTTAAAGAATTTAGAAAACAAAGTGACAATTCTGTAAATAAACATAAAAAAGAGAAGCACTTTCGTTAACCATTCTCTAAATTTAAAAAAACAGAAAAAAAAAACTGTTTTCAGGAAATAAAAATGAAAAAAAAACTAAAAAATGAAAACAAAAAACAGACAAACCAAACACAACCTTTTTGATTTTGACATGAAAAGGCCCAGTGTTTGGACGAATATATTGCCATCTTTTTCAAATGATCTTCTGGTGACCGTGAAGGCCATTTAGTTTATTCTTATCTTTTTCAAATGATCTTATCCTTTACAAGTAAGACCAAGCCAACCAAATTTAAGGCTTGTCTAAGTAGTGTCGGTTATATGAATCTAACAACCGATGCTCATTCCTGTTGAGAGTCATTTCCGTTGTGAGCTCCATACGCGGAAAATTTTCGTACCGGAGAATATAATGCACAAATTGTTGCATTATAGCCATTTGGTGGATGTTGTTGAATCTGTAACTTAAAGCAGTCTGCTGCAGAATCATCTTCATAGAATCATCTTCTTAAGATGATTCTGCCTACAGATGTCGAAGAACTCTACTAAAAGAATCAGGAGTTAACCATTCATTTCAATATGAGGCGAGTTTGCGTAATACTTACGACATACTAGAGGAGAGGCTACCTCTCAGCTGTTTTCTCATAATTGAACTTCTAAAAACCACAAGTTCAGAGAACTCTTAAAGATCTTACCTCAAGTTTGAAGAGCAACCGTCAAGCATTTGGCGGCAGCTTATGTTGCCTGCATCAAGAGTAAGTTAAACCTATACATCATGAATTTGGAAAAGTAAGGATTACAACCTCAAGATAACACCTTCTCTAATGCCACAGGAGTTCAGAGGAAGAACAGGCATTTCCATCGACGCCTCAAAGAGGATACCCATAGCACACTATATACAGAAATTCAGGGTTTTATATGCCAATTATGGGAGATAAGAGAATAAATGCAGGAAGAATTAGCTTAGCTATTACAGCAGATGGCAACTGGAAGAATCAGCTTAGGTCATCTATCTTCAGCATCTAAAGCAGTACCACCAACTGAAAGATTATATATCAGAGTGAATGAATCCCATTAATCAGTTAACACCACAAGCATCTTCATCTGCTGTTTGATGACCCTCCGGCTCTACCCCATCAACAATGTCATTGACATTTTCAGATACAATTTTTTCTCAATCTTTGCCAGCCTCTCCTCCATCATTCAATCCCCAGCAGCCTGCTTTATCTCGGTCAAAAGTGCAGCTCCGCCATTTTGATCAACTTGTGAAGCTGCTTAATATGTTTGTTCCCAGTTCGATGCTGCTCCATCACTTTCTCGGAGCCTGCTCCTGCCTTGCACATCTCGCACCAAAACTTGAAATCTTCCCTCTTAAGCTCTCTACGCTTTTGCTTTTTCTGAACTATTGCAACATTATTAGTCCACAATGGATCATCATTTTCCTTTGGACTGTCTGAGTTTGATTCAGTCAGCAATGATGGCTGTTCTAATTTTTCAGACTGCGGAGGTCCACCTACAGAATCAATTCCCTTCTCCAATGTTGGATTGCCAGCAATATCTGCAATTTTATTGGGTTTGACAGCGTTCTTTGGAAACAGACCAATCCTAGAATTTTTCCCATTCTTCTTCAATCCAGCCTCCTTAGCCTTGTGTCTCCTTCCTTGGAGGTGTTCATTCAGATCATGGTCTGCAACAATAACCTGACAGATTGAACAACTCCACTCTTTAACATTTTTCTTCGTAATACGAGCCAATGAAAGCTCAGCAGTACCCATAGCAGGTGGGGTTTCAGCTTTGCGCTTCACTTCAGAAAGATCTTCTCGAGGCTTGGCCTGCAATACTTCACATGAGTCTGTAAGCAGGCACTTTTTAAAGTTCTAACCACCTGACGAATAGAGAACACTGAAGACCAAGCTAAATAGTTTCAGAAAATATAACACAAGATACCGCGGCTTATTTTAAACAGAACTGAAAAGATCTGTTTACTCTGAAGGGATCATTGAACCTATCACAGTAAGGACTATGAATCCAAGATATGGATAAATGTGACATATGAAAACTTTTAACACTTTTTTTTTCATTTCTTTCTTTTTTTTGGGCAAGGAGCAAGTCGTATTTAATTCTACGTCAAGCATGTTGTTACAAGGTATACACTTAGAAGTCAAGTCACGAGCAAAGAAGAATTCTCTGCTGCAGAGATACATTCCTCTAACTAGACCCCTTGGTCCTGCGTCCCTCGTATGCTCTCTCTCTTTTTTTTTTTTTTTTTTTTGTCCCCTCTCTTTTCTTCTTTTTAGTATTCAATCTCTTAAAATTTTCATTTCCTAGCCAAAAGAAAGTATTGCAGTTTAATATGACTCCCACCAGAAAGGGATTTCGGTTGCGGGTTTCACCACCCCTAATGTGGTTTTATTGAGCCAGTGTCAGAAGTCAAATCAGATTGACATGTTATGTAATAATGGCATTTGAGAAGCTCGAGCACTTCAAAGTCACTGAATAAATTATGAACAAGTCAACCATTATACACACCAAGGTCACTCGCAAACATTAAGAGCAAAATATAATTGGTGAAGGATTTCCAATGCTAAGAAAATTGGACGCAAGACAGTTGGGAAACGTCTCCAGAAATGAAAAGATCAGTACTCTTAAACATCTTCAGGGCATTAACTAAAGAAAACTATTTCTGGTCATTAAAGTAATGAAGAGATCATGATATTCACAAACTTAAATCACTTGCCACATTATCAATCCGCTAGAAGGCTTTTACTTCTGTTCACATAAATGTATACTTCCAGCAAGAACAAATGCATATGTTAACACATACATATATAAGAGCAATGTACATGTGCATTTTGGCTAATTCCTATTTTATGGTTGCTTGGCATCGGCTAGATCAAGCACACAAGCATCACTCATTTTTTTTTTTTTTAAACCAACCAACCCCCAACCCCCCCAACCCCCCCAACCCCCTACCCAAACCCCCGTCCCCCAGGGGATTCCAACCCAAGTCATACTCCTGAGGGAAATAGTCTCAACCGCTTGAGCTAAGCCTTAATCCCCACAAGCATCACTCACATGACAATATATGTGTGGATAAATTGACTTGTCATCACAGAAATACAAATTTATGCCCATGTGGCCATGTGCCAGGGCTGTTTTGAACATAGAAAAGCAATGTGGTGTAAACTGGTAAAAATACAGGAGGGACCGAGAAAATTCTGAAGAAACAGAGAAATCTAATTTACTTAAACATGGTAACTTATCCCATGTCAAATGCAAAAAAAACTAACACTAGGTAACAAATTAGTCATTAACAAGATGAATAAAATGCCAAGATCATCATCACAAATCATTACACCATAGCTGAATCATTATGATGCAGTTTTCCAACATATAGTAGGAAAATTAACCACTATGATGCCTTTCAAGTCTGGAAAATTTCACTTATCAATTTGCAACTATTAAGGCTTCCAAATACAAGAGTAAAAAGCCCAGTAACCCATTCCATCAAGTGAAAAACAACATAGGATTACAGGAAGACTTATGCAACAAATGAAGTCACATCTCGCTCACAAAAACTTTTAAGTCCCAGAAAAGATAATGTGTACACCAGATAAGTCAAATATAAACATTTAAATCGGGATTGGGGGTAGCACAAGTGGTTGAAACTACCATCCCAAAAGTAATAACTTGGGCTTGAATCCTATGGGGGACGAGTTGTTATTTTTTATTTACATTCAAAAATATGTGGGATCAACTAGTAAGCATTGTCAATCAGTAAAAAGGCTTATCCATTGCCATGAAACATGAGCTATTTAAGTCCAAACATAATTTAGACATAAATAGTTAAAGAGAAAACAGAAAAGAGAAAATATCTTAGGGAAAAATGATTAGTCATTCATCCCGGTTTATTAGCTTATAGGTAATTATAATTGCTGAAATATATATAAAATAGAAAAGATAAAAATATGGGGAGAAAATATGAAAAGGTTGAAGATGGTGGAGCCACCACCAACGGTGGCTCTAAAAATGAGAAAGATTCGTAAAGGCTACATTGTGAATTCTTGATGTATAGTGAATCCAATGGAAGGACCTATTATAGGCCTCATAACTTGATGGCCAAGACTAGAAGTTAGACTAATAAGATAACTTGGTGAGCAAGACTAAAATCTAAACTAATAAAGTAACTTGGAGAGCAAGACTAAAAGCTAAAATAATAACGAAACCAATTCGATTAATTACCTGATCTATACTATTGCCTAATCTAGTACCATAAAATAAGAAAATACATTAATAACCAAAATAGCTTGAATGCATTAAGTTGAGTTGGCAGCTTGTTTGTAAGTAGAGGGTTCACTGGTAGGTGGAGTTGAAACAAAGGGAGTGAAGGCTGTAAAATGGTGGTCTAAAGAAGAAGTCTGAGGGAGTACAAGTACCTTCTTTGGTGTGTGACTGAGATTGTGTAGAGTGGAGGAAAATTGGGATCAGAGTAGACATTTGCAGAGGAAGCAACTACAGGTGGATTAATGTTGTTTGCTGGAAGGCCAAAAGGTAACACCAGGTGAAGAGATATCTTCAGCTGGATCAAATGATGGCAACTGTGGGCTGAATTTTGGGAGGGTGCCAGTGTTAGTTGTAGGGAAAACATCTCAAACTGAATAGTTTGGTGTGAAAGATGAAGCAAAAGGGAAAGCAGTTTCAACAAATTGCACATGCCTGGATACAACTTTTTGTGTTAGGATCTAGACATCTGTAGACTTTAGTAGTAGGGGCAATAACCAAAAAAAAACACAGGGGGTAGACCTCGGTTCAAGAATATGGCCTAAGTGAAGGATAGCAAAGGCACCCATAAACTTTGAGAGAAAAATAATCTAGTTGTTGATTGTAAAGCTATAGCAAGAATTTGTTGGATAAGAGTGGGGTAGGCATTCTATTTGTCAAATAAGTTGCAGCTGCAGTGGATTCTAACCAAATCTGAGATGGAAGTTGGCCTGATGAAGGAGCGCAAGGGCGGTTTCAGCTAAGTGTCTGTGTTTTCTTTCCACTTTACAATTTGTTGTGGAGTGTAAGGGCAAGGGGTCTGATGCACAGTGTCCAAAGATTGAAGAAAAAGACTAAATTTAGAGTTGACATACTCAGTGCTATTACCTGTCCTAAAGACTTTGATTTGTATACTGAACTAACTGTTAACTGCATTGAAACTTTGAAAGCAGCATAAGCATCAGTTTTAGTTTTTAAGTGGATACAACCATGTAAACCTTGTGAAATCATCAAGGAACAAAATATAATATCTATCTTGTTTACACGATGGCAAAGGGGAGGCCCCCATGCATCACAATGCACCAACTGAAAGGGTGCTGAAATAATAGTAGATGACAACTGAAAAGGTAGTCTATGGGATTTAGCGATAGCACAGGAATTAGACGTAGAAAGACAAGAATCAAAATGTACATTCAATAAAAGAGAAAGAATTGCAGTGACTTTCTTGGTTGGATATCCCAGACTTTGATGCCAAAGCATTAAGGATTGAGAAATGGAAGAACTCTTGAGGGTGAGAGCAGCAGAGGATGGTAATCGTGCACTTGAAGGAGTGCTGGAAGCAAATGTGTACAAACCATGCTCACAAGGGCCTTGAAACTGAACTTGATGAGTAGATTGTCCAGAATTAGGACCTCCTTAGCATTGAAAACTGGAGTACAGTTATTATCTTGGGTGAATTGAGAGACAGAGAGCAAATTAGAAGATATTTGGGGAATATACAAGACAGTAAATAAAAGAAAGGTGGAATGACCAGTATGAATCTTACCTGAACCAATACTAGTGATTGGAAGGGTTTGACCACCACCAACAACAACAGTCTCAGAACGTTGATAAGGAGAATAGATAGATGGCTAACTCAAGTCATTAGTGACATGTGTGTTAGGCCCAGTGTCTGTTGATTAAGAATAAAAGAAGGCTTCCGTACTCTCAATAGTACTTAGCCCCATATATTTATATTATTGCAAAATAGAGAAAATAAAGTATCTCTTCCAATGTGGGAGAGATCTAGTACAAAGACAATGACTATACTTACACCCCCTCTCAAGTTGGAGCATATATATTATAAGTGCCCAACTTGTTACAAATATATTGAACACGGGGGCCATTAAGAGATTTTGTAAACAAATCAGCTAATTGATCACTAGAGCTAACATAAGAAGTAACAAGCTCTTTTGATAACAACTTCTCTCTCACAAAATGACAATCAATCTCTATACGCTTCATCCGCTCATGAAACACTGGATTTGTGGCTACGTGAATGGCAGCTTGATTATCACATATAAGCTTCATCGAACCAGGATTACTAAACCCAATTTCTGTGAGAAGATTCTTAACCCATATTAACTCATAAGTAGCAAGACCTATGGCTCGATATTCCGACTCAGCACTTGAGCGTGCAACCACATCTTGCTTTTTACTTTTCCATGAGACAAGATTTCCCCCAACAAACACACACTACCCAGAGGTTGACCGCCTATCAGAAGGACTACCTGCCCAATCTGCATCTGCATACCCAGTAATATCTATATATCCCCTATTACTGTAAAGTAACCCTTTTCTAAGAGATCCTTTAATAAGCCTCAATATTCGAAGAACTGCATCCCAATGCCTTGTTCATGGAGCATTCAGGAATTGACTTACCATACTAACTGCAAATGAGATGTCTGGTCAAGTCATAGTAAGATAATTAAGTTTTTCGACCAATCTTCTATATCTTCCTGAATCTGTCATCAACTCCCCCTCTTTTGGCAGAAGTTTTAGATTCGGATCCATTGGTGAATCACAAGGTCGTGCACCAAGTAGTTCTGCCTCACTCTACATATCTAAAGCATACTTTCGCTAAAATATATAAATTCCTTGTTTTGATTTTGCCACCTCTATGCCTAAGAAATAGTGTAAATGACCCATATCTTTGGTTTGAAACTTCTGAAAGAGAAATGCCTTTAAGTCATTTATGCCTGCAGTGTCATCACCAGTTATTACAATATCATCAACATATACAATTAGCAGAAGACGTTTTCCATTAAAACATCGCTAGAAGACAGAATGATCAACACCACACCGGGTTAATCCAAATTCGAGAACTACCATACTAAAACATCCAAACCAAGCTCGAGGAGATTGCTTAAGACCATATGAGCCTTTTTTAGGCGACAGATCTTCTTAGACTCCCCCTGAGCAACGAACCCTAGAGGTTGCTCCATATACACCTCTTCATCAAGATCACCATTAAGAAAGACATTTTTAATATCAAGTTGATGAAGAGACCAATTATGTATAACAGCAAGAGCAAGGAATATACGACCATAGGACATTTTTGCAACAGGCGAAAACGTATCGCTATAGTCAAGACCATAGACCTGTGTATATCCCTTGGCCACAAGACGGGCTTTCAGGCGATCAACACGTCCACCCGGAGAGACCTTCACTGTGTACACCCAACGACAACCAACAGAGGATTTACCAGGCAATAAATCAACCAACTCCCAAGTTCCATTATCATGTCAGGCAGACATCTCCTCAAGCATTGCAGCCTGCCAACCTAGATGAGCACATGCTTCTACCATAGTCTTAGGTGTAGAAATAGAGGATAAAGATGCAACAAACGAGGCACAGGAAGGAGATAAACCATCATAGGTCACAAAATTAGAAATAGGATGTTTGGTGGTGCACGAACGAATACCTTTACGGAGTGCAATAGGTAGGCCGATGTCAAAAGGCACAAGAACAGGGGCTGGATCTGAAGGCGGAAGCTAGTCAGTATCTGTGTAGGTGATGGAGCACAATGGCAACGGGCATAAACCCGAAGGTCCGGTTTGTCCAGGCGCGAAGTGTCCACAATAGAAAGAGAACGAGTGGGGGTAATCACAGGAGTAGAAACGATAAGGGTATCGAAGATAAGCACGGGGAGGGGTAATAACTCGACTACCAGAGCAGGAGAGGGACTAGGAGCAAAATAAGGAGTTGTCTCGAAAAAGGTGACATCAGCAGATACAAACCATTTATTGAGTTGTGGAGAGTAACACCGGTATCCTTTTTGTTGTCAGGTATAGCCAAGGAAGACACACTTAATGGACCGAGCATCCAGCTTGTCTACCCTGGGAGAGAGATTATAAACAAAACATACACAACCAAAAACCTGATGGGGTAAGGCACAGATAGGATCACGGGGAAAAAAATGGAGAAGGAAATCTGATCATGAAGCATAGAGGAGGGCATTCGGTTAACAAGATAACAAGCAGTCAAAATGGCATCATCCTAAAAACGAAGGGTTGCATGCATATGGAGCAAAAGGGTGCGGACCGTCTCAATGAGATGGCGATTTTTCCGCTCGGCGACCCCGCCATTCTGCTGTGACGTGTGTGCACAAGATGTTGGTGAAAGATTCCATGAGTAGTTAGAAACGAAGTGAAAGGACCCCAAATATCAGAATGAACAAAAGCAAATGGGGCACCAGCCTGTTTATTGACACGATTACTAAAGGAGCTACGACTATGTTTACGTAATTGACACCACTCACAAGAAATCTCACTAACATGACTAAGGTTGGGAACCATTTTCTTGAGACTAGCTAAAGATGGATGTCCTTGTTAAGTATGAGTTAGGTAGTATATTGTTATAATAAGTCTCTCTCCCACATCGAAAGAGAGACTATATTTGTTGTTTTTCATAATATTATAAATAGAGTAGGCTAGTACTCTAAAAGGTACAAAGCCTTTAAACCATTCTTTTATCTTTATGTCTCTTTCCTTATTAACATGGTATCAGAGCCAACCCTAACCCTAAAATAATATAACCCACCACAAAACACCACCACCAGCCGCTGCTCTGTCTTAATTCCGCTAGAAAAATTATATCAAAACCCTGTATGGTCTCAAGCAATCTCCGAGGGCGTGGTTTGGACGCTTCAGTACTGCGGTTCTGGAATTTGGCATGACTCGTTGTAATGTGGACCATTCGGTGTTCTATCGATGTTCATCCGGTAAACGGCTTCTTTTGATTGTGTATGTAGATGATATTGTCATAACAGGTAATGATAGCAACGGGATTGATGAGTTGAAAGCCTTTCTTCATCAGCAATTCCAAACCAAATATTTAGGGCCACTTCACTATTTTTTGGGTATTGAGGTTGCACAGTCGAAGCAAGGGGTATTTATTACTCAACGTAAATATGCATTAGATACGTTGAGTGAGGCAGGGTTACATGGTGCACGACCTTGTGACTCACCTATGGACCCAAATGTGAAGCTTCTTCCAAATGAAGGGGAGTTGATATCAGATCCGGGGAGATACAGAAGGTTAGTTGGAAAACTCAATTACCTTACAGTTACTCGACCGGATATCTCATTTGCAGTAAGTGTTGTCAGTCAATTTCTGAACTCTCCACGGGAAAGACATTGGGAAGCGGTTATTCAAATCTTACGGTATATTAAAGGCTTACCTGGGAAAGGCTTGCTGTATAATGACCATGGGCACATGGAGGTTGTTGGGTACTCGACGATTGGCGAGTCCTGCGATAGGAGGTCCACCTCTGGTTTCTGTGTGTTTGTCGGAGGAAATCTTGTTTCCTGGAAGAGTAAGAAACAAGATGTAGTGGCCCATTCGAGTGTTGAATCAGAATGTCGGGCTATGGCAGTAGCTACTTGTGAGTTGATATGGGTAAAAAATCTTCTGAAAGAGCTTCAAGTCACCTGTTCAAGTCCTATGAAACTTGTTTACGATAATCAGGCTGCGATACATATTGCCACAAACCTAGTGTTTCATGAAAGGACTAAACACATTGAGATAGATTGTCATTTTGTTAGGCAAAAGCTATTATCCAAGGAAATTATTACTTCTTTCGTTAGCTCGAGTGATCAGTTAGCTGATCTATTTACAAAGTCTCTTGGTGGTTCTCGGGTTAAATATATTTGTAGCAAGTTGGGCACTTATGATATATATATGCTCCAACTTGAGGGGGAGTGTTAAGTATGAGTTAGGTAGTATATTGTTATAATAAGTCTCTCTCCTACATCAAAAGAGAGACCATTCTTTTATCTTTATGTCTCTTTCCTTATTAACAGTCCTAAACGAGAATGGACTTGCTTCGGTGTAGGAGCAACAACGCACGTAGCAGGGACAAACAGATCAAGATAGTAAAGATTGCGCTCTTCACGCTCGGTACCAATCTTCACGCCTGTCTTCAAATCCTGAAAAGACACAGAGTTAGGAGTAAAGGTTGCAGAACAATTAAGGGATTTAATGAGTTTACTAACAAACAAAAGATTGAAAGGGAATTTCGGAAGATATAACACCAAGGGCAACACAATAGAGGATATGGGACGGGCATTACCAACTCCACGAGCAGACGTAGAGGAGTCATCGGCAAGTGTGACACTAGAGAAAGAACCAGGGCGAAAATCAGAAAGTAAATGAACATTACCAATAATATGGTCAGACGCACCGGAGTTAATAACCCAAGGACTATGATCCGGCTTAGCAGCAGAAAGAAGTACAGAGGATGAACCAACATTGGCATAAGAAGCAATGGTGCACTGGGTAGGGTGCATTGCTCTTTGAGATGCTTGCGACTGCAAAAGTTGAGAGTACTCCTCCTAAGTAATAGTCACCATAGAACGTTCAGCAGAAGTCTGAGTAATGGAATTGTCTGGTTGAGAGGCTTAAATAGCATTTGCCACTTACTGGGGTCAAACATGGAAGCTCCAATATCTGTCACGAACGTGTCCCAACTTATTGCAGTACGTGCAGCGAGGGCGTTGGCCATTACTGGAGCGGTCTCCCCCACGACCAGAAGTGTCACGACCTCTACCTCGACCTCTACGATTACTGGTGTCAAATGGGGTAGGATGACAAGAGCAGATTGATCGAAAAGTGGAGCAGATGTCACAATCTGTGGGTGAGCACGATTCAGCCAGGCATAAGCATCCTCCAAAATCTGTAAGGTGGATTCAGACAAAAGTTGTGAACAAACAGAATCATACTGAGCGGGGAGGCTGCGTAACCAAAGACCAAGAAAGAGATGATTCCATTGCTGCTGAATCTTCTTTGGATCAGTGGTGACAAGAAATAAGTCCCAAAACTCCATCATAGAACTTTGAAACTAACTGTAATATGTAGGTAAATCTATATCGGGAGATGGCCCAAGTAGCATATCACAAACCACATCATAAACCCTGGTAACCTAATTGGAATATAAAACCCGAGCAGAAGACCAAATAGAATTACAAGTCTTGTACTGTCAAAATCCACGCATAATGGATGGCTGCAAAGACTGCCATAATAAACTAACCAATTGGGCGTCAACACAACGCCAAGTACGGGCATCTTCGTCAGACAAATCAAAAGAACATTCAGAAGTTAAGTGGTCCCCTAAGCCTTGTCCAAGAAACCAAATTTCAACTGCAACAGACCAATGGAAATAGTTATTTCCATTCAACTTTTCCGAAATGATAGTGGGAGTGCCAGAAAAAGCGGGAACCACTACTAAGGGCTTAGATGCAGTAGAAGTAGTGGCTTCAGAGTTTGCAGAAACGGAAGACTTGTTCTTTTCAATCTCCATGATGAAAACAAAAGAAAGAATGTGCAGTAAACTGCACTAAACACAACAACTCCCACACACGAAAGGATAATGAACAACTCAAATCTCCAAAGAACAATCAAACATGAAGCTGCATTTTTTTTTTTTAGCTACTGTTGTCAGAAATTAGAGAAAACTAGAAAAGAATTGGTAAGAAACTGAATGCACGGAACAAAAGAGCGTGAGGCAACGAGCATTCTCTTTTTTTTTTTTTTTTCATTTTGATGACCGGTGGCGGAAAGGAGGGCAGCAGCGGCTAGGGTTTTGGGGTGGCAGCGGCGGCTAGGGTTCTGGAGTGGTGGCAACGGCTAGGATGTTGGGGTGGTGACGGCGGCTAGGGTTTTGGGGTGGTGGCGGCGATGGCTAAGGATTTGTGGTGGTGGTAGCAGCTAGGGTTTTGGGGTGGTGTATATATATATACATATATTCTTTTTTTCTTTCTTTCTTTTTTTTTTTTTAAATTATAAGTTGAAAGGGAAAAAGTGAAAAAAAAAAAGATGGGCTAAGGATTAAGGTTTTCTTTTCAACCTAGCTCTTGGTACCAAGTTGATTAAGAATAAAAGAAGGCTTTCGTACTCTCAATAGTACTTAGCCCCATATATTTATACTATTGCAAAGTAGAGAAAATAAAGTATCTCTTCCCATGTGGGAGATATCTAATACAAAGACAACCACTATACTTAACAGTGTCCAAGACCCAACGTGACTCAAAAGCAGCAGCAGGAGCATTAGACAGAACATGGAGAACTTGTTTCTCACTTTGAGCTCCTCAATAGTTTGTGAGATCCAGTATATACCAGAAGCCCTTAGTAGTGTGATTAGGTTTTCCATAAATCTAACAGAAAATTTTGGTAGCTGGAGGCAGGTAAGGAGTGGTGGTGCTAACAGAGTAGGCAACACTCCTTGGAAGAGACTAAAGAGAGGGAGAAGGAGTATAACCCCCTTTAGAAGCCTGAGACCTACCTCTGCTTCCCTTGGAATTTTGACCTTCCTCTGCTTCTGCCCCTAGAATTAGCTCCTCTGGAACTAACTTGTGTGTAAAGGAGGGTATGAACATAAACAGAAGTGTTGCCAGAGATGTGAAGTTGCTTGTTAAGTTGAAGATGAAGCTCCTTGGACAGAAGGAAAGAATTCAGCTCAGAAACAGAAAGTGAAGTGGTCCTGGGCCTCGTAGAACCCTTAAAACTTTCATACTCAGGAGGAAGGCACGTCAAGACATACAAGATCAAGTCCTCATCTCAAACAGGATCATCTACTGCAGCAAGGCTATCAGTGAGATTCTTGACTTCATCCAGATAAGTTTGCATGGACCTGGTGCCTTTGTTGAAATTCATCAGCCCAGTTTTAAATTGATAAATATGTGCTCTACTTAATGAACTATACCTACGCTCAAATGTGCTCCAGATAGATGAAGAATTTTTGTTAGAACTGTGGACGAAATGGAGGAAAAGTGGCAGTTCTGAAGGTGTTGATCAGGTGTGATCCATGCCTCATACTTTAGAGAACCTGATTCTTTTCCGTGAATATCAGTAATCATTTTGGAAGGGCATGGAGATTTGCTGAGAACATGGCCAAGCAACTGATTTGCTCTCAAGATCCACAGAAGTTGAGCTTTCCAGACCAAGTAACCGGAGCTATCAAGTTTCACATGCACAAGTGAATTGAAGTTTTGAGTAAAGAACTTCAAGCGAGAAGAAAGATAATCATCAATGGAGGTGGAAGCCATTCAAGAGGAGAAGAAGCTAAAGCAATTCAAAGTAGAAAAATTTCTGGTCGCAATCTCTAGGGAAGATGATCACCAGGCAAGAGAAAGCAATCTCGAGCTGAAAAGATAGCTCTGGAAGCTTCAGCAAGATCTCCTGTGGGGATTTTGATGGTACGAACCCTAATTTTGAGGTTTCGAAAAAAGAACCAAGTGAACCTAGCTCTTTGATACCATAAAGAGAAAACAGAAAAGAGAATATTTGGAGGGAAAAATGATTCTTCATTCATTCAAGTTTGTTAGCTTACAGGTATTTACAGATACAAGTAATTGCCCCTGCCAGCTATCGCTTTAACTAACTAACTGATACAGTTAGCCAATTGCTACCATTACAAGGCTGTGACAAATACAATTAACAAACTCTTGTCCTACGGCACTTATATCTTATCAATAATGACTACAAGGACTTCCTTAAGCAATGCAACATGTAGTTTTGGCCCATATAGAAAAATGTGTGGCTACAGCTACATCCATTTGCAATTACCTTTAAATGAAATGGAAATCAATGGACTACTAAAATGATGAGAAACTAACTGTTGAATAATGAGTTGACATAACTTAGCAAAAAAGTATGAGCAGTCATAACTTAAACCTGAAATTTGAAATGTATTACTTGAATTCTATCCTTTCCTATCCCTTTCCTTTCCAAACACATGAAAAAGAAACACATAATCAGACAGCAAGGATGCATAAAGACTTCAAACCGTAAAAAGACTTCAAAACAAACTATAGAAACACAAACAAAGAACCAAACTACACAAACACAACAAAGAACCAAACTATACAAACACAATAAGAAACCAAACTATACAAATGCAGTGAAAAACCAATAGCCTCTAGTCATACCAAATATAATTCTATTTAAATAGAGAGGCACGGATAGATTATATATTCCACAAAAGTAACAATCACCAAATGCGGAGTAATGAAATCTGCCATTAACAAACAAAGAGAAAATAAGAAAGAAGTACTGACCAGAAAAATGAATTTTTCTTTCTCTTTGCTGATTTCAGAAACCGGCTTAACCTCTGAAATCCTCAGCTCCACACTCCTCTGTGGCTGAGAAGGGGTTGTTTGAAGACCATCAATCTCACCATGCCTCAGCATTGTAGATATCTCAAGTCTCTCCTTTAGAGATTTTCCTATCCTCTCCTCAAGCAATTTTCCTATCCTCTCCTCAAGAGACTTCCCTATCCTCTCCTCAAGAGACTTCCCTATCCTCTCTTCAAGAGACTTCTCCTCAGCTCTATGGAATAAAGGCGGGAGAGCCGGAAGCCCTCTCGGCTCAAACCTCATTGCACTAGGCGACTGCATAAACAGAGATCCATCACCCCCTCTGTGCATTGTTAATTCCCTCTCAATCATCAACTCTCTCCTGACTTCGGCCTCTAACATTCGCCTCCTCACAATCTCCTCTGCAATAATTTCTTGCTTGATTTTCTCCTTCTCTAGCTCCCTCCATATCGCCTTATGCACTTTGAGAGGCTCCTGACAGCACTCATGCGGATGCCCCATGTTTAGGCCAGGGTAACCAGGCCCCGTGCTGGGTCCAGAGTAACCAGGCCCTGTGCTCGGGCCAGGGTATTCAGGCCCCGTGCTTGGGCCAGAGTAACCCGGTCCCGTGCTCGGACCAAGGTATTCAGGCCCCGTGCTCAGGCCAGAGTAACCAGGGCCCATGTACCTCAGGCCTGAATAGTCCTCCATGTTTGTGACACAGCTACAGGACCCATTGTACCCAAAGCCTGTATAACCCCCTGGAACATGACAACCATCAGTTTCAACAAAACAAGGTACTAAATAAATCACATCTACAAGAGTATTCTCCCAAGTTCCCAGTAAAATTTTTAGACCAATGATAACCAGAAATCAGTGATATATATTATATAAACCAGAATGAAATTTCAAATTGCTCACAATTTCAGTTTTGAAATGAACCTCCGATTGTGTATGCTTCTAGCCATTTCTTTTCATGAAAAAGTAAATATATGTATAAATCTATGTGCTGTTAATATAACTTAGAAATATTACCTCTTAATCATGCTGATCTATGTTTAACCTTTTGATGAAAACAACACACGCATGTATAGCTGTCCAAATTTACATACACAAACTGTACTGGTAAGTGTAAATCTACGTACTCACTGCAGACCCAACAAAATAGAAGAGCAAATTAACTCACAAGCAAGATTCTATTGGAAAATTGTATCTAGTAGACTGAAGTAATGAAAGTACAGGATAGCCAATTTTCAAGATAACAATGAAAGAAATCGTAAATACAAGACTTCACAAATTCAGCTCCCCTTTCCCCATTCAATTTGTAGCTAATACACCCAATCTTTCTCAGCCTCAATGTGTAATAAACTCTGCCACATGCTTGGGGAATTTTCATTGTGTGAAGCCCCCTGCCTAACCACACTCAGAGCCTGTTTGGGATTGCGATTCAGCACTAAAAATGAAAAATTACAACAATTTTTAAAAGAAAAAACAACAACAACAACAATTTTATCAACTAACTTTTTTTATCCAACAACAACTTTATCCAAACAAATTACCAACTACTTTTTTATTCCACAACAATTTTATATTTTTTTTACAAACAATAAAACAACTTTTCTTAACCGAAACCGTAACAGCAGATTTCAACAGCAATGCGAATGGGCCCTCAGCAGCCACATCAGCTATGTCCATAGTTGGCCACATGTCCAGGTCCCCACCCATATTCTGAAGAAAATGTAATTTTCATGTTTCTTATCTATTTTCCTTAAATAAGATTGTACAACTGAAACAAGTTTTACATGCTTCAAGCCAAAATTTTCTAATTTCACCAAAAATAATGCAAAACTGTAACATTTCACGAATTTATACCATGTGCAGTGATAAGAAAGAAAAATGCAAATAACTTATACGCATAAAATCAAATCTTTAGAAAGTTACGACAATTTTACCGAACCTAGCAGAAAAATTTTTATCTTAATCGCCTTGACTTCAAGTGAATTCTTAATAATTAAACAAAAACAACAGATAGAAGCATGATTACATACCCACATATGCATTCAGAATTACACATAACAGGGAACTCTTCAGCACAATCAAATAGATAATTGCAATGAGTAAAATACTTATCACATCAACTACAGCATTACCCATTAAACATGTACACATACACACACACATATATCAAAATTTCTTGAAATTCTTTTGTTGGAAGAAAAAAATGGAAAAATTGGACAGACCTCGGAAGGCTTGTTCGGGGAAACAAGAGTAATTTGAGGATTGATGCGTACACTTTGTCCCTTTTTCATCTGTGGCTCGATATTTGAATTCCATTATAGTAAAAACTCAATACATACACGTATAGTTTTTCAATATGTGTATACGTATCGAAATATATATATTTATATATATGTACACCATGCGTGCGTAGGTAAAGAGAGTAAAAAGGGGCAAGTATTGCAACATAGCATGATACACTTGATCACTATGTTTTATATATTTACAATTTTGATCACTATCTTTTATATATTTACAATTTTTATATTATATGTTTATAACTTTTAATTATTTAAAAATCACAAATTATATATTTACAATCTTAATATTTTATGTTCAAATTTTTTAATTGTTCATAAATTATTTATCCATTATCTTTATATTATATGTTCAAAAGTTTTACATCTTACATTCACAATAATAGATTACATATTTGCGATTATTTAAAATATATTCACAATCTGTAAATAATATGTTCACAATTTCTGAACATCAAGTTCACAATCTGTGAACAATTTCGAAACTCATAGTAGGAGGTGTAACTAGTGTCCGATCAACGATCGAATTCTTATATTTTTTTTGTTTGTGTGGGAAGAGTTAACTCGTTAAATTTCACATTGCTTTAACGGTCAGATTGGTGCACCATGCTCATTTTGTTATACCATAATATAAGGGCATAGTGTAATTTGGGAGAAAAAAGAAAGAGAAAAAATTTGAAATCTTGTTTAAGAGAATAAATTTGAATCTTGGTATGTGGAGTGTGTTTGAAAACGTTTGGGCTCTAGGGAAAATTTTCTTTATAAATACCCTACTTTTTTAAACTCTTATAAAAAATACCTTAGTTTCAAAGACTTTTTAAATATACCCTTTTCGGTTTTAGAAAAAACGAATTCGGTGATTGAAATACTTTTCAATTTTTTAAATACTAAAATTTGAGCGTTGTTTTAAATTTTAAATTTACCGCAACAAAAATGCCTCAAAAAAAAAGTTTGATATATCAAATACTAAAAACGGTATTTGAAAAAACGATTTTGTAACGTCAAAAACCGAAGTGGTGGTGGTGATGATGGGGGATTTTATAAGGTTTTTCCGATTGTAATGAATCTTGTTTAAGAGAATAAATGCGATTCCTATTGTCAGATTTACTTCAGGAGGAGATATTTTTGTTGAAATGAATTTACTCAAATATCCTTCACCCAGATTCACATTATCAGATTTTTTTTTTCCTTTTTTCATCTTATCACCATTCATGCTATACAAAGATTTAAAAGCATGTTTGAATTGGCTTTTGGTAAAAAGAAAGGTACTTTTTTCTTAAAAATAAGTATATTGTTTTTGTAAAAATCAGTTAGCTTAAATTTAAAAAAAAGTTAAAATTTTTAAAACAACTCAAATATAATATATTTTTAGAAATAAGAACTTTGAGCTTTTTAAAAAAATACTTTTATCAAAAGTTATTAAAAATAGTTTTAAAAAAGTCAATCCAAATGAGTTAGAGATTGTTTGGATTGATTTTTTTTTGTGTATATGTGTTTTTGTGTGTGTGGAAATTGTTTTTATGTGTGTGTGTGAGAGAGAGAAATGTATTTGCATGTTAGGAAAGAAAAAGCATTATTTGAGAAATAGTAAAAATAAATTTTTTTAAGGTTTTTTTTAAAGTTTTTAAAAAATAATCTTTAGGTCTTTTAGAAAAGAAAACAAAAATAACCCAAAAGCACATATTTTGTATAACTTTTATATCTTATAAAAATAACCCAAAGCCTTCATTTTTTTCAATAAAAATTTTATGCTGATCTACTTATGTGAAATCCGTGACGGAGTAGAGAAGGAACGAGACCTTCGTTTGACACCCACTCTCGGTTTTTATGAGACTTTCGTTTGACGCCCACTCTCGGTTTTTGAAGTGCTGAAATCATTGTTTAAAAAATCGGAAGTTGGGATCTTTCTGACTCATTGTCAGACACGAAGTTTTCGTTATTTCAAAAATCGTAAGGTTTTCAAATGTCGTTTTTGGCTATTTAAAAATCGAAACGGATAAATTGAAAATACCTTCTACAATTCTACAGTTAGGGTATTTTTTTATAAGGTTTAGAAAAAGGGGGTTATTTATTAAAAAAATCCAAAATTTATCTACACATGCGCTAGGCATTGACTCATTTTTTTATCAATCCAGCTTCAAAACGTCAGATTTTTTTTATTTGACCTATTTTTTGATATTGAATGCAAAAATGACCATTTTTAGATGAAATTTTAAAAGTAACCCAATCTCACTTCCAAAATGTGTCACGCGTGCCCCTAGAGTGCACCCATCGCTCCTAAAGACGCTCACTCCCAGAACGAGTTCCTCTCTCCCAAAACGGTACCGCACTCCTAGAATAAGTTCCTCGCTCCCAGAGCGTAGGGCACCTTCTCAAAATACGAATTGTATTTTCTTTGTCTATTTTAAATATTTATTATAAAAAATAAAAAATCAGAACTTTAACTTTTTAAAAAATCTTTATTTAAAAAAATATTTTAAAAAAAAAATCAATCCAAACGAGATCAATATCTCACTAGTGATCTCAAATGTTAGCATTATTAGTAATAAATCATCATACAAAATATGGTACATCATATAAATTGTACCCAAGAGAGTAATTAATCTAATCACGTTGATTCAAATTTCAATCCGATTATTGTTTACTAGTTTTAGCATTTGTCATTTTTACAGGAGGAGTTCTAAACGACATAAACGAAAAAGCGTTGGTATACGCACATGGCTCACAAATTTTTGAAATGTTTCCATTTATTAGTTGATGGTTTTGAATTGATTTTTTTTTCATGAAAAAATTACATATTCTTTATAATATATGTTTAGATTGATTTTCAAGAAAAGTTAAAATTTTTCAGAAAAACTCAAATTTAACTTTTTTCAAAAGTCAAAAATTTCAACTTTAAAAGAAAACACCTTTTCTCAAAAGCTTATAAAAAAATGTTTTTAAAAGAAAGTCACTCCAAATGAAACTTAAAGTACTAACAATGTCAAAACAAATAAAAGGTGAAAAACAATCCAAACTTTAAAAAGGGATTCTTCCATTTAATCCATTAATGTATAGCATCAACGACAATTTGCCCCTTAATGTATATTAACAGCTATTTAACTCCATTGACTAATAGTCAAACTTGTTAAAATTAACATTGTTAGTTATATTTCAAATTTGCCCATAATATTTTGTTCTTAAAAAAATTTTAATTAAAATATATCATTTCTCAAACTTAAAAAAATTACAAATTTTTAAATTTGCCCTCAAACTTATTGAGATTCGCGGCTTATTTTGTAAAGTAATAAAATGATTTGGGCAGTAATAAAATTAAGATTCGTAATTCATCTTCAAAGAAAGAAGAAATACTCAATAAAAAAAACACAAATTGTTTAGATTAACCATTGTTGCGCTGAATTTTACTAATCATAACTTGCAGCTATAAATGGTTAAAAAGTCGAAATCAATCTGTTGGTATTAAAAAATACGTTTTTGATGTCTCTGGGGCATTGATTTTTTGCAAGGTTTCTTGGGGCATGATGCAGTTAACTTCTAGGAAAAATGGGTGAAGGAAACCTGAAAGTCGTAGATCGACTGGGTTTACAAGAAGAAACTGATGAAGCAAATGTGTAATTGCAGAAAAATACCAATGTGTACGAATATAAGGAAAGAAAAGAAAAGTACTATAAAGAAAAGGAGATGATATAACTAATTCTTGTTTGGATTTGGTAAATTTTACAGGGAAAGGAACTCGTTCTAAAAGCACGGTTGCATTCTGGGAGAGAGGAACTCGTTGTGCAAGTGAGGGTCTCCGAGAGGAACTCGTTGTGCGAGTGAGGGTCTCCTTCTTGGAGCAAGAGACGCATTCTGGGAGCGCGTCTAATCATTTTGAAAGTGAGATTGGGTTACTTTTGAAATCCCATCTAAAAATAGGTCATTTTTGCATGCAAAATAAAAAATTGGGTCAAATTAAAAAAAAAATCCTCAAAATGTCCTACTGACTTGTGTGCCAAGTCTGTTCTTTTTTTTTTTTTTTCTATCAATTTGACCCCACGTGTAGCATACCAAAAATGCCCTTACTTTGCAACACTAATTTGATCATAATAACCTTCTGATTTTAAGTAATTTAATAGTGCAAAATCATGTCACAAATAATGCCTAACCCTTAGACTCCTTCCCCTACTACTCTATCCGGCGTTATCCTGGAGATCAGATTATATCATATCACATCAATAATCATCTACTCTCACCTCAACCTCCAAACGCGCTTCTTCATCTTTGGTGTAACTATGGGTCTCCATAAAAGTTTTCTGCCACCATTTCCACCAACTCACCTACTTTCTCACGTAGCCCCATTTTCCTGTCATCTTTTTCCTCACGCGTTTGTCGAGACCATCCCTCTTCCTCAGTCTTTTGCTGAATCTACCTCTTCCCCTCACGCATCGTCTTCCGCTGTCACCAAACAGTTTACACAGAACAATGTGAATTTGACGTTATTTTTGTGAAATTTTAAGTCATACTTTTGTGTATTTGTGTATGTATATGGTCTTGATGTGTTGCAAGTTGATTTGATGTCTTTTTCTTTCTTTCACTTTATTGGCATGTCTAATCCAAGCACGACTCAGTTGTTTTAATGGGTTTTATTAGTTTTTTTTGCTATGTATCCATACTAATATGCAATATCAATTTTGTTAGAGTTTAGGTTTTCAACAGTGGTTTTTTACTTCAACGTTTGTTTCTCTTTAAGTTATGATATCTGTGGGGTTTTTTTTTTTTTGTGATTATTAGTTTCTTAGGCTATAACCGTAGTAATATGCCTTATAAATTTGTTTTAAGGTTTAGAATTATCAACAGTTTGCTTCATTTAATTTGATGATTATTTCTCTTTGTGATTCTTTGTGTGTTTATTTTGGCTACTAATATCCCTTTATTTTTTCTTGCTTTAATTATTTTATTTATGATTATTGAGAGTTAACAAATTTCTCGCTAGGGGAAAGCAACATGCTGGTTCTACTTCTTCAACCAAGTATGAGGTATATTTCAATTATTTTATCTAATTAGTTTAGTTTCAATAATTATGTTGTTTGTTTTCATCTATTAATATATATTTTAAATATGCACAAGGAGTTAAAAAATGAAAGCCGATATAATGCAAAAGATTAGAGACGAAGTGAAAAATGTGGAATCTAGGGTAACTATTGTGTTAAAAGAATACCTTGGGAAATTGGATATTCCTATTAATATTCGAAATGAAAATGATGATGATGATGACAAAATGCTTGCTATTTTTCCCGAAAATGGTGAAAATGTTCAAGTTGATAAAGAGGATGATGATATGAAAATGGACTATGGTGCCCAAATTGATTATTATAAGCCTTCGGCGGATGATTGTGCTTCGATTAGCTCTCCATTCGATAAGAAGCAGAAGAATGTTGCTAGTCCATCTAGTAGCAAGAAGAAAAATGTCACTGCTACTCGTCCTGTGAAAAATGTTGCTAAGGTTTCAACTTCCACAAAGCATTTATTTCCACCCCTCTTCATTGAACTTAGTTGTTTGAACAACAGTTACATCACCACCCAAAATACTTTTTCGATTCAACTTGCAAAGCAACTGATGGTTGATGACAAGGCCTTGGAAGATTATCTCTTTGGTTATGATAAGGATTATCTGTCAGTAATGAACTAAATAAATTTTTTTCCTTTAGTTTTATTTTGTAAAGTTTTAGTTTAAGTATTTATCGTCCTTAATTTTGGGGAAATCAAGGTTGTTATTGATGGATATCACGTCACTAGAGAGTAAATCTGTGATCTGAGGCCCAATAAATTCATTTGTTCCTACATGATTGATTACTTCGTTGCTCAACTATCAAAGGATGTGAGGAAAGGGGATCCTAAGATGCCAAAATGGTACTGCAATTTGTTCTGTATGTATTCATCTATGTAAATTATATTTTCTTTTTTTGTTGTGATGTTGTTATTAATAAATAAACTAAAATAAATTTTGCAGCAATATGTTTTGGAAGGTATTGAAGGTGAGCCCATCAAAGTGGACAAGTTCATCAAGTACTACTTTGGCGAGCCTCGATTCACTTGCGAGATCATTGATTGCCAAGAGGTACCCTCACTTTTTTCCTTAAATATGTTATGGCTTTGTTTTTGAACTTTATGGATTCAAAGTTAATGTTTTATCATAGATTTATATGGTGATCAATTTCCAGAATAGTCATTGGGTCTTGTTAATAATTGACTTGTTAGATCAAATTTAATTTGTGAAAAACCTTAATTTTCCACAACCTTATCTATGTCAAATCATCAAGAAAGAAAATGAATACAAAAACATACCTTGATCCATAGAGAAGATTTGGTTGTGAGTTTATGATCTTTCAATACAATGTGGTTTCCTCTTTATATTCTTCTGATGATGGGAAGTCAGAGAGAACAGGAATAATAAACCGCACATAATGGGGATTATAACCAAATATGCCCTTTTTTAATCCTAATTTTAGCTAACCTATCACAAACAAGAATTAAAAACTGGTTTCTACACATACAGAGTCCATACCAAATTAGAGTCCATACCAAATTAGATATTTAAATCCCAACAACTTTATCTTTAACAAGATCACTTTTAATTGGGATTAACTTTATAATAGCTTAGAACACATTAAGTTACACATTAAGGCCTATACGAGAAATATTATTATATATGACTTTGTTGCCAAAGAGGTTAACGTGTGTGATAATTTTCCTGATGCTAAGAACAAGAGGCCAATAACTGAAGAGGCTAAGAAACTGGTATGATTTCTATCTTTTATGTTCACTAACTTGGGTTTTTTATTGAGTTTAATATGTATTTTGAACTTACTTATGATTTATAGGTGTTGTATTTGGACGGGTTGTTGGAAGCTGTTGAACCTGTTGTATACAATTCCATGTGAAAGATTACCACATTTGAAACAAAACATCAAGATTAGGTTCCGCCACAAGTTGGACTTGTTGATTGTGGAGCATTTGTATGCCTCACGACGGCTACCCCTAGGAACAAGAAGAATTGGTTGATGGCTAAGGGATTAGCTGGGATATGTCACACAATGGCATTCAATCTTTGGCAACACTAGAGGAACTCTACAAATCCAATGCAATATAGTGTTGCGACTCATGATTCAGTGTTTTGAGGGTTGGTTTGTGTTTGTTTTATGCTAGACAACTTATATTACCCTCTTTATGTTTGTGTTATGTTGGACAATTTAATATTTGCTATTGTTGGACAACTTATTTCATTTGTTTTATTGTGTGTTATAGAATTTTATGTTGTGTTGGTGGTATGAATATCAAACTGGTTTCGTTTATTATGGTTTGGTTTCATTATGGTTTTGGTAATGTAACTAGTTTTATAGGGTAATGTATATATGGTTTGTTAAATTTTGACTTTGCCTTGGCTTTTTCGGTTAAGGGTTTTGAAGTTTAATAAAATATGAGTAAAGGAAATGCCACCCTTTTTTATTAAGATTTGGTCGGTTTAGTAAAAAATGATAAAGCAAATGCATGGTTTCTTAGGCCCAAGTTCTTTTCCATGTATAATAAAATCTGGAGCAAATAAATCACATTCATATTTTGGTTACCATTTGATTAGTCAAAATGGGCAACCAAATGCATGATTTATTATGTTTTGAAGTCTTTGCATGTATATTAAAATTTGGAGCAAAGATTTTGGATTCATATTTTGGTTACCAATTGGTTAGTGAAAAATGAGTAAGGTCGCATGGTTTATAGGACCGAGTTTCTTTTTCCATGTATAGTAAAAATTGGATTTGAAATAGCTTACAAATCAAATTCATATTTTGGTTGCCGAAAAATTTGGTAATGCAATATTTAAACCATAATGTTAAAAGTGCAAAATCTAGACCATTATGTAATCATTTTGTTTGCAAAAAGTCTTCCTCCATTTTATTTTTAGATGGACTTAATTTTAAATTACATGTAATTTTTTTCTCTTTAAATAAAATGTAGTGATTTTGTGTGTGTGTGTGTGTTTTTTTTGGCTAAATCAGCAAAGTATTTGTATTGAAGGAAAATAATTACCCCAAATCTATGCCCCAAAAGCAAAAACTGCACACCAGTCAAACTACCCAGTTACCCCAAGTTAGCCTCAATATTCCATTTACTACACAGAGTTCTATTAACACGAGTGTTTCTAACTCTACAATGATGTATTGCCTTTAATCTAATATCAGCAGCAATTAGATAGAACAACTGATCTTCACTCCTTGGTCTATCTTGTTGGTGCATTCTTCGATTTCTTTAGCACCAAATGTAGTAAATTGCAGCTTGCAAAAAGGGATTGCAGATGCGTGCTCGGAATAAATTCCCCCTCCCCATATCTGCTTTAAAACTAGTCAGTAACGTAATCCCAATCTTTGATCCAAAAAGGGCCATCTATAAACTTCATTCCCCTTTCCCAAATTCTACTCGTGACACAGTATTCAAAGAGAATATGACTTCTCTCCTCAATCTGTCGTCTGCAAAAATAACACAAGGGGTTGAATGATACAACCCCCAACCAATGAGCCTGCTCATAACTAGGACGCGATTTTTCCAAGTAAGCCAAGTAAAAATTGCATATTTAGGGATGTGTCCCTTAAACCACACAACATTAGTCCACCTAGGAATATGCCTTCTACAACAAATTAACTCCCAAGCTGAGCTAGTTGAGAAATTACCATCCGAAGTCCCCAACCACTAAATAAGGTCATCACGGTCACTCCTTGGCATTGGTAAGCCAGCTGCTCCAAAAATGTTGTTAAGGAGAGAACATCTTGCTGGCCAATGCCAATTATTATCCACGATAAAATCACTCACCTTGGCTTTGAGATCCACTTTTGCCTCCTCAAGTGTTAATTGACCAAAGTGATTAGCCAGTATTCCAAAAGGATGCCACAAGTCAAGCCAAAACCTTGTCTTCCTGTCATTGCCAATTTTGTAGTAAATCAAGTCCTTCAAAGCATCCCTAAGTTTCAGAAGCTTTTTCAAGTACCATGGAGCATCGTTTGAACTTCTAAGGTTCAAGGAATCCTTATGACGAACATAATTAACATAAATCCATCTCACCCATGTTGTGTTAGCTCTGTTAAGTGACATCCACAACAAATGAAGGCATGCTGCATCATTGGTATCTTTAACTTTTCGTAAGCCTGGTCCATCTTTTTAATTATACAACATAGGTCAGCCCAAGCCATATGAGATTTCCCTAGTAAATTTTTCCCAGTCTAAAGAAATCTGGCGAATCTTTTTTTAATCTTCCTCATCGCCCCGCATGGAAGAACAAACATACTAGCCCAGTAATTTTGAGTACATATTGAATAAGATTGCGTCTACCTACCAGAGAATGCCATTTGGTAGCCCACCCCTCGTATGGCATGTGATTTTGTTGATCAATTCACTGCAATCTTGGCATCTAAGCTTGACTCCGGGGTATCTAACAGGTAGGCTACCCACTTTGAATCCAAGTAACTCATTAAATTGCTTCTCCAAACCAGGATGATAGGCACTAAAGAACACTTCGCTTTTGTCCTTACTGATGTGCAAACCAGAGATTGATTGGAACATTTCAAGTCCATCCCTAATTGCTAAAATAGGATGAATATCAACCCTTGAAAAGATAAGGATATCACTTGTAAGACACAAATGTGTGAGTTTTAATTTGGCGCATTTAGGGTGGAACCTAATTTTTTCACTATCAACAAGAATGTCCATAATTCCTGTAAAAGCTTGCATTCCAATGACAAATAAATAAGGAGAAAGTGGGTCACTCTGTTGTAGTCCTTTACCACCTTGAAAATACCCATGAAGTTTGCCCTTGAATACCACTGAGTAAGAAGGTGTTGTAATACACATTCGAATCCATTCAATGAATTTTCTAGAGAATTGAAGTGCTTCAAGGGTAGCAAGAATGAATGACCAATTGATGGAATCATATGCCTTTCAAAGTTCAGCTTTAAATAGACATCTAGGAGCACCACGGACCCTGTCATAGCCCCACATAAGCTCTTGTGCAATATGAACATTATCTGCAATATTTCGTCTCTTAACAAACACACTTTGAACATCTAACACCATGTTGCCCTTGTGCTCCTTAAAACGGTTGACAAGGATCTTAGATCATGTTGCCTATGCCATCGTTTTCTTCGCAAAAAGTTTTCTTCTATTTTTTTTTAGGTGGACTCAATTTTTAAATTATATGTAATCGTTTTTTCTTTAACTTAAATTTTGAACTGTGCCATTTTTCCCTTATTTCTATTTGCCCCTTTTTTCTAACTTTTAACAATAACTGTAAAAAAAAATTTTAAATTATATCTAATTTTTTTCTTAAACAAATATTTCTCCTAATTGTTTACAATAATTGTAAAAACCAATTTTAATTAAAAAAAAAGATAATGTTCTATACCTTTTTTGCCCATTTAACTTTTTAGAATAAATATAACAACAAAAACTAAATGAAAAAGATGAAGCTTGATTCATAAACAGATAAAAGATTTACCATTACACACATGTAACACAACACATAAATTAACACTAAAACCCAAAAAAAAAAATCATATGTAAATAGGTAAAAGATTTTCCCATAACACTGGACATAAATTAATAAAAAGAGACAACACACATGTAATATACATACTAAATAATAACTTGAACAAAATAAAATTGAAAGACATAAAGTGGCAGCATAAAAGAGTTGGCATACGAGAGTTATAAGTTAAATATTATAGGCCCCTTCATCATCAAAAAAACACAAAAAACGAAAAACCAACAAGCCCATCAAGAAAAGGCAACATGACTTGTTGGTGATCAACACCACAATTAAAATAATGCACACATAGAACCAAAGGGAACATCTTGGTCACCAAATGATCAATGTATAAACCACGCTCCACAACCCTAGCCCTCACTGGTGAAGATGCAGTTGTTTCTTCAACAAATGCAGAAACCATAACAACTATAGTATTCTTAAAAAATAATTTATCAGGATCACACCAACAAAAAAAAGAACCATAAGTTCCATCCCTACATGTATAAAATAGCCTTCCAAGGCTAGGTTTAGAATGCTTGAAAACTGCCTTTATCTTTGCAAAATCGTCCACACAAACACTCAATGTTTTTGTAGTGAAAATCAATGTGTGCTTCAAGAGATAAGGACCTGTTGTTGCTTGCCATGCTACTAGTCGAGAAAAAAAAATTAGCATCATAAAGTAATATAGGTGAAAAGAAAAAATAAAATAAAAACAGAAAAAAAGAAATTAAGTGTAAGTGATAAGAAAAAAAATAAAAAACAACATCTTATGAGTGATGATAAAAGTTGAATAATGAACTTGACGAAACATATGGATTTAGAGAACTGAATGAAATATACGAATGTTGCGAGCGAAAAATCTATCCCATAGCATTGGTGCCCATCCTACTACTACTACCAACTTCATATGAAGAATATAAAAGTATAGGAATGTTATTTGAAATATAGGGATGTGGTGAGCCAAATATTTGTCCCATAACACTAGTGCCCATAGCATTACCACCACCAACTTCATATGAAGAATATAAAGGTGTAGTGATGTTATCTGAATCATCATTACATTGCTTTGGGCAATTATTAACTCAATGACCAAATGACCTAAAACAATTAGAAAATTTTCTTATCAAACACATAAAATATATAAAACCACAATAGTAAGACCGTAAATAATTGTTGTACCTACATTTGGGACATCTCCTCGGTGCTCGTTCATTCGCCGAATTTATCCTTCCTTTCGACCTGGCAACCTTCGAGTCGTTCACATTAAATTGTGAAGATTATAAGTTACTAACCTAGTCAATATCATTATCATCCTTGGATATCCACGTCTTCCTAGCACAATCAATTAGTTTTCTCAAACTGGGTTTGACCTTATTATGACCTTGGCTCATCTTTTTTCCATAAGAAGCTACTTTGGTTGCCATTGCAATAAGGTTGCCATGCCAAGCAATCTAAACTTTATCGATTCAATAATTAGACAAATTCATATCATGAATACCGATACTGATTAAAGATGTCCAATGATCCCTAATGCATGACTGAGGGAACTCATCCAATCTTTCATGTTTCATGATGTATATAATGTGGCTATATTGTATCCCTTCCCGTTCCAGCATCAAACAATCATACGTCAAATGCATACCCACTCAATCAAATGTAACTCACCTCAACACCTGTTCATTTGTCTTATCGGCCAAGACATAAGTGACAATCCCAAAAACACTTTCACTTACTTAAGTGTTCCATAAGAGAGATAGTATCTTAATTTGCCGCTAGATTTAAAAAAAAAAAAGTTGCCCTTGTGTAAATTTTCAAAGCATGTCTCTTCAACTCTGCTAACCCAGTATTTAATACTACTGATGTATGATTTGTCTTCACCTCTTCACTTATAGTGTTGACCTTAATTCACTTCAATCCTTGATGGTAGTCTGTCATAAATTCAATCAACTTTCTATTAGTGCCCAAATATTTGTGTTAGAAACTAGTAATAGTAATAGAATGCAGAAATAGTAACAAGGCAAATAGAAAATTGAACTGAAAATAACAAATAAAGAAGAAATAAACAAAATTAGTCGAGGCTCGAGATACACGATTTCCTTAAAGGATTTACGCCCCTTCTACAGTGCTAAAGGTTATGGCGTATCCTTCCCAGGATACAACGACTATACCTCTTGACTATGGTAGCACACCGAAGCAAGAGCCGGCGAACCAGAAGCGCAGGACTCTCTCTGTATGAGGGAAAAACGACTAGCAAAATGCTTATACTATTACACTATATGCTAATACGAGAATGCTACTATCTCCCTGTCTCCTTCTGGACACGGCAATATATAGTGGAGCAAAGATGAGCAGTCAGCAAATAGCCATTAAGGGAGCCATAAACATGTTCCTCCAACAGTCAAAAACGTCCACAAAATAAGCTCACCTGATGCCAACGTGCTCAAAAGTAAATCCCGAGCTTTAATATATCAGTTACGTCCTCCTCAAACTCTTCAGGTGTTTGAGTCTTTTCCCAAAAAATAAAAACCGGAGTGAAAAATCGTGCCACACCCACACCGCGTCCCCGGACCCGGCCCGGCCGAGCCGAGCCGTGCCTTGCTGTGCGGGCGGGCGCGCGCGCGCGTGTGGTGGGTTTAGTACCATGCCCACCATGTATAGTCTTCCCTCCATATGCCTCACTGGCACACCTCATAAAGGAATCTATATATAAAGTGAGAAAAATTTAATGGTTTTCCTATGTGGGATACAATCCCACAGATAACCAAATCTAACAACCAAACTAGTAACCCACTCAACTTTGGTTGCTAATTTCTCATTCACCTTTAATCCGTTTTTAACATGTAAATATATCATGTTAATCCATTCGAAACAAGGAACGTAACGATATCAACAACAGACCCTTTTGACGTGCGGGACCTAACTCAAAAATTGAGTCAATATTGCTTTGACTTCATGTTAAAGCATTCTAAACTAACAATTTGTTCATATATGTGTTCATCATTTCACACAACGTTAGGTAATCTTGGGCCACCTAGAAAAATGACCATGGAGGTATGCTCTGCCGACATGTGTCTTTTCTAACACGCATCATAGATTCGCTTGTGATTTTCGATTCTAGGACGTTTTAGCATAAGGCTTCACTCACGCTCAAATTCCTTTATGGAACAATTTAGTGACATATAATAACTAAATATTTCATTAAAATCCTTTACATTGATGTTTGTACTTGTATTGTGCTAAAGATGCCACTTGCACAACTTAGGGTTACCACTGATAGTGGTCTCTTGTTATTTAATTGCATCAAGAAGTGTATTTAACACTCAAACATAAGATTCAGCACTCTAGTTCTAGATTAGAGCATCACCAAACACACGTGTGTTTTTGTGGTTATTTATCCCAGCTAGGATCACCAATGGAAATTTTAACTTATTAGTCTTGTAAGTGGCATCGAATATTAGCAAATCTCCAAACAATTCATATTCCTTTCCTGACCAGAACAACTTATCCAGTTGGTTATCATCATCAATTGTGTGCTTAAAATAGAAAAAGGTCTCCCTCTGCTTTTCCTTCCAAAATATGCCAATGCAACATTAACATCCCCATTGTTGATTTCTACCTGTTTGTCACAGCCTAACGCATTGTACAAGTCTTTCTTTAGAAACCCATCACTGTGATAGCCCCAAACTCATTAGTAAATACATCCATTATCTAACTTGTGCTTATTTCGGAATGACGTTTGGTGTGTGCTTGATCCTTGTGACCATCATCAACACATCTATGTGAACAAAGCATCGGGACACCAAAGATAGGAACCAATGCATTGTGGTCCTTCACAAATTTGGTGACCACATAGCAAGACCAAACTCTCTCTAATTTGATAGGAAGTCTTGCTTGGCAATCACATTTCACCTCCGGTCTATGTTCTCACTTTCTATTTCTCATCTTTAGGAACTCTTTTCTTTGAAGACCATTACACAAACAAGTAAATAATCTAACAGATATCATTTGATCATTGTCCTCCTTCTTAACAGTGCATCTTCTAATACTAAACCTGTGTACTCGTGTGTATAGGTTGTAAAATTTATACGCATTATTTTCAGACTTAAATGTACTATGAAGAATGTCTTCTTCACTTAAATTCTACATTTCCAAGATATCATCACTACCAATATTGCTTGATGTTCCTATATCTTCACCATATGATTCACTATTTTTTGCAAATTCCTCATTTAAAATATCATTTTCCATATCCATTTTCCAGACCTTCATAATATTAAAAAAATCAAGTTTATTACAATTATAAATTAATTAAATTATTTTCTAACTATATAAATTAATCTAATATTTTTTCCCGATTGGGTTGGCCTTTTTTAAAAGTGCTTTTTTTTACAACTTTTGGAAAAAAAAATTTTTTTTTTTAACAAGTTAAAAATTTTGGCTTTTGAAAAAAAGCTGTATTGAAGTATTTTTTTAGAGTTCCAGATTTTTTGAAGCAAAGTCAAATAATTATTTTGCAAAAAGAATGTACTCTTTTCAGAGAAAATGTGTTAGGGTAATAAGCATATATGCTTGATCTTACTTCACCGTTAAGAAATGAAAGAATCCAAGTTTAACTACAACCTGCCTTCCCTATGTTTGAGAGATTAGAAGTCAAACTCTATGTAGCCATCATAAATCTGGAGATAGCGACTAAGAGTGCCATATTAGCAGCAATCATGATCTTGACCTCTAAACCAACAAATCGATAGGAAAGCTGAAGTTTCCTGACACTCCGTTTATCCTTCTATCTTTAATCTCAAACTCCTGGTCTCTGTTTAGTTCATTATTTAGAGTTGCGAGAGGTCTTGATACATTTGTATTTTACTATGCTATTCTTCAATTATAAATATTTTACTATGCTTATTAAATAAAAAAAATTTGAGGTTAATTTGTAAATATGAACTTTTAGTAACTTTTACGGTGGTGGTTGATAATTTTAAATGCTATATGTTGTTTTTTAATGCCTCACATTGATGAAGGTATGATAAACTAATTAATGGCATATGCCTAAATAATAATTGATCTTTTGTTCTAGGCCTCTATCATTGCCCAGCCTAAAGGTACTAGTGATGGTGATTCACAAGCTAATGTATTTGTGTGTAATAATTTGATCTTTTTGGACCACTAAAATTTGAGGTCTATGATGATATACACATTGCATAGAATGTTGCTACTAGTAGCTTTGTTTTAATGTGTACACTTTTTTTTGGACTTTAAGCTTTTCTTTTGATAAAATCCTGACGTGTCTATAATTTTGTAATGATATTACTTTATTGCTCAGCCAATTGAGAAGTGTGCAGAATAACCAAGAAAGTTACAACTATCAATTATTTATCTCAATTCGATTTTGCCAGTTGATACAAAGTAGGCAAAAGTGAGAACCAGTCTTCTCATAGTTTTCAAAACCTAGTCCCCTTTTGTTTTGGATTAGTAATCCAATATATCTTAATTTATTCTCTCCAAAATTTTGACAATAAAAATTTAAGCTACTCTTTGTTAGGGCACATACTAACCATACGAGTAAAATGGAGTTGAAAACTAGATTGTTCAATAAATGAGTCTACTCTCAAATAAAAAATCACAAAAGAAAAGATAAAAAAATAGCTTATTATGCAAGATTCGTATTCCAAACAATCTCTTGTTTTCTAATACTTCCACTTATTAATAATGAAACCAATTTTTTTGCCCTTTCCTCACTCTTGTAGGAGTAGAGGTAAATTAATTAGTATATTGACTTAGTATATTTTTCGACCTGACATTGGTATTTAATACAATCTACTACCCTCTTAATAAGAATACTTCTCCTATTAAAAAACATTCATACTTACTCAATTAAATGTGAGCTTCAAATATTCATTTAAACTATCTAATTTTTTTAACCAATCAAAATAAAAAAAAAACTTTCAGTTGGTGTATGCTTGTACCATGTGTCATCACAATTGATGTTTCTACAATACCTAATTGATGCTTAATCTCATGACTAAGTTTTCAAAAATAAAAACAATACAGTAATATGCTGGAGCTAGTTTGTTGACGGGAGCACTATTTCCCATAACCACTGGTGGATTTTAAACATGATGTTTGCAACTTTTACTAATTAAAAAATGTTATTTTCCAAAATGAGTTAATTTTTCGCAAAAAAAAAAAAAAAAAAAAAAACAGAGCCTAAATTGGTGATTCCCCATTTTCCAAGGATTTTTGTCCATTTCCCAATTCTCCAAATTATTTTTCCCATTGGGGAATTGTGCATGCACTGGAGAAAAACTTTTCTCCAAAATAATTTCGGAAAAATCAGAAAAGTCTAATTTGGATTGGATAATCCTTAATGGACACCTCTAATTTCTAGGGAGAAAAACAAACAGTTAGATGGTTGCTATTCCTTCTGGCAGGTAATTTGCAGTTTCTTTACCACTTCTTCTTCACTATTATCCATCATTAATGCCCGTTGCATGCACCGAGGTGAGCAAACCTCCATTGATGCCAAACAGCTACATGTCATCAATGCAATAGCCATTATCCGTGCAATTTTTGTAAATACTGAGTGATGGTGGACCAGTTACCATGCACTGAGGTCACTAATCAATGTGTTAATTGCACTCTCAGTTTAAAGAAAAAATGGTTACAAAAGAATTGATTACAGATGTCAAAGTCAGAACAACCAAATCAGACTAAAACTTAAATCAACTCTTGCTTGTTACAGTGATTAGGATCTCTCATTTTAAATTCTCTTTTTGTCATCCTTGTTTGAAAAATCCACACTACTCATTTATTGCGCCCAACAAAGTATTGCACAATTCCTCGTCTTCTTCAATCACCATCGGCAGATCATTAATTTGGCTTGGATATTGAGATAAAAGGGTACAATGTGGAGCTAGTAGGTGTTCATAATTTAATATGTTATGCCTTTTCTTTTTCCTCAAAGGAATAATTTAGTCTATATACATATATATACATATATACATATATATGTGTGTGCGCGTATATATGTATATCTCTCCATATTTTCCCATCTATTTCATTTTAATTTTTCCAAGATTATTTGTCTTAAAAAAAACATAAAAATTGAATATCAATCATAAAAAATAGATTAAAAAATTTTAACTTATTCTATGTATTGCACGGGTGTTAAATAGCATACTTTTTGTTATATATCATATCTTATTTTCAACTTAACTAATAAAGTAGATATTACATAAATTTCTATATTTTATATGACTTAATAGGTATTTAAATTATAAATAATTTATCAATTATTAGATAATATTTATTCAAACTTTTCAATTTATTTTTGTTGTGAAGAAAATATTGCCGTTATTCAAAATTAGATATTGATATTTTAATTTTTTTCTTCATGAATAACTGATAACTTCACTATTTTACACAAAAATCCATTTTAATTAATCACATTATGCCATTAATTCGTGCTAGCAATTTAATTTAATTTTGGTATAATACAGGTTTAAAAGAAAAGTGAAAGAATTTGGAAATAAGATAAGGAATTAATGTTCAAATTTTGTTTCTTCATATTCAACCTTTATCAGATAACACAACTTTGACGGCATAGAAGTATTAACGGTACATTTTTATTGTAAGGAAACAATAAATGCAAAGTAAGACAATCTTATGAATAAGCAAGTATGCATGTGCATCGATAGCCACTTCTCAGCATTTCTTGTCGTTGACCATCACCTAATCTGACCTCAAATGGGGATGCCCCGCGCGGAGTGATTCCCCTCCCCCCTTTCCCCCCAAAAAAACTCTACATGTGATGTTTCAAAAACAGAAACATGTGATTTAGTAAATTAGAACCCATTTTTGGGTGCAAAAGCGAATAGAGTTAGGAGTTGAGTTTCGGCTCCAAGTTGTTGTCCTCGCGTGCCTACTTCTTCGTCCCATAGAGTTGGCACTAGGGAGACTTGATCGATGGTAGATCCCAAGCCACACTTCTATCTCTAGATCTTTTAGTTCACAAGTTGGTTAGCGCAACAAAATGATGGAAAACTAAAGATTTTAGTTTTCGATCTAATCATTCCAAGATCTTCTGAATTGGTTAAATTATAGACCAACTGATACTTTCTGCAATGACAAGCGATTGGTGTTTCCATATCCATAAGTCTCCTACAAGTCTCCTTCATTCATCAAATTATCTTGAATCAATGGGAAATACTACCATGCATCAAGTTCTACGACCAAATAATAATGGCATCAATAGTAAGCACCAGTTATTTCCATTCATTTACTGTTGTGATGTCATGCATTTACGAAGTGTTAAAATATTTTTTACTTAAAAAATCAGTAAATTTTTTTTAACAAAATATTCTATATAAAACTAACAAAATACATCATATATATGTGTATATGTTTATATACATACACATATATACATGTATTGAATGTCTTGCATTTCTCTTTTTCTTTTAAATGTCAAAATGCACAAGGCTCTAACACACTGCTAACAGTTAAAAATTAAAGCAAAGAACAACCCACACAGTGCAGAAGGTTCGAACACACGACTTACCTATATAAACTAAATTTACATCTCTAATTTTATTTTCTACATGACTATTTTTTAATTTAATTAAAATTTTTGGCAAACTACTACATAAATAAATTGCAATCTTTTAGATAAACACTTCCACTATATTTGCTAATAATAATATATCAACAATTAATTGAAAAATAACATGACACATTTTTATTAATTCAATATTACATAACTATTTGGTAGCAAACATGCATTAAAATAATATGACATAAATTATTTAATTAAAATATTTGTTAGTGGCTTTAGCAATATCAACAAAATAAAATTTTAACATTTCTTATGCGTAAAATAAGACAAAAAATTAAAAAAATAACAAAGAACAAAGAAAATTCACTTAATAAGAAACTTTCTTCTTCCCTTCTGCCACTTTTGGATGTCTAAATTTTGAACGTTTGGCTTAAATTTATACTAGGGTTAAATTCAAAAAAGTCCCTAAAGTTGTTATTTAATTTTAAATTATTCCCTATTATTTTATAAAGTTCAAATTAATCCTCATTGTTTCAAAATATAGTTAAATTAGTCCTTAATGTTTGAAAAAATTCATACTAGTCCTCAATGTTTCACAATCTTGTTCAAATTAATCCCTTTGGCTTTATTCATTTTGGGGACTAGTTTAAACAACTTTGTGAAACATTGAGGACTAATTTGAACTTTTTCAAATAATGGGAATTAATTTGTACTTTTTCAAATAATAAGTACTAATTTGAAAAAATATGATAACATTGGAGACTTTTTATATAATTTTCCCTTTATACTACATATACACAATGTTACAATAAATTGTGGTTGTTGGTTCAATTGCATTACATGCATTTTTTTACGTAAATGGCATTTAAGGTGACACGCACATTTGAAAAAGGGTTGACAATGACATGATAAGTCAATCACTTTATTGTGAAAGACGTTCTGCCCCATTGTCTCACTGGCCGACCTTGACCCCTGTTATTTTGAGGTCATATCTAGTATTCAGAGTTTGCCTCGATTTGGTACCGCTCTCGCGGCCCGAATGGGATTAGATACCCCAGTAGTCCTAGCCGTAAACGATGGATACTAGGCGCTGTGCGTATCGACCCGTGCAGTGCTGTAGCTAACGCGTTAAGTATCCCTTCACTTTTAAGGCTATGCCATCCTTAGGTGCTGCTAAATGTATGGATCTTATCAACGTCCATGAATGATAAATCATAGATCGAACTGCTGAATCGAAAAAATTGGGTGCTATCATATAGCTTTGTATCGGCTAATACCCAACAAGCATTAGCTCTCCCTGAAAAGGAGGTGATCCAGCTGCACCTTCCAGTACGGCTACCTTGTTACGACTTCTTAATTCTTATTATTAGTTTACCCAAGAGTTACTCAATGAATTGGTTGATTGGAATCAGAGGGTGGGTAGATGTTACAAATGATGAATCCTGCTATTCTATATTTCCTTGAAAAGGGCGCTCAACCTACAGAAACTGTTCAGAATATTTTAAAGAAGGCGGAGGTTTTTAAGGAACTTCGCCCTAAATAAACGGAATTCTTATTTATTTCAAATCGCGATCCATAAATAGAGGAGTCCCTCTTAATTAACTCTCAAAGTGCATGGGGAATATGCATCCCCCAAGTCTTCCCTCAGTCAGTGCATAATATATTCTCTTTTTTCTCTTCTCTTTCTTCTAAGGCTAAAATAAGAATGAGCTGGGGCCAAATTGCAAAATGGGAAACTCGTTGCTAGCTGGGGCAAAATATTTGAAACGTCCAAGCCACGTGTTGCAATTTAGACGTTTCCAAACGACAAGCGCTTTGAAGAATTTTCCCATTAAATGCCAAACTAGACCAAGATGACATTTCTATTTGAGACACTAATAAAATATTAAGTAAATTACATATTACCCTTATACTTTGACTTTTGTGCATAAAACTTTTTTGTAATATTAAAACTAATTAATTACACTTAAAATTTTTAAAATTGTGCAAAACACCCTGCCATCTATTTATTGTTAGTTTTAGCGGGAATTAGCATGCACATGCCATTTTTGCATTTTTTTTTATTGCAAAATCTATCTCATAACCTTTTTCTAGATAAATTTAACACTTCCTTCTTCAATTGGGTGGGTGTGATTTCCGCCAAAAAAGGCCAATCCATCAACCACCTCCTTAGACTCAACCACTATGACCACCCCATCAATCATCCACATTTTCCAGCTAGGCGGGGCCACCGAACTTGCAAACATCTGGAAATTCCACAATACAGACGTAGTCATCCTACCTCTGCATACCATATAATAGGCCAATTTCCAACCACCACGAGTAGTCAAACGATCAACAACTTCACTAAAGGAGATATCATTCTTATATACCATGGAATCACTAGAGTAGAATTAATATCTCTGATCTCAACAAGGCTTTAACAGACCTTAAAAGGGACAAATTTTCTCCTTCGTTACTAAGAAGTTGCAGCAAAAAGTTAATCTTTTCTTAACTACTTTTTCATGGCCATCAATGCATAATGGTGTTAGCATTATTGTCTTAATGGCTTATGTTTTGATGATGAAGTTTGCCCGTTATGAATATATGTGATTAAAAGGCTTGTAATGAATCTTGTTATGAACGATTGATTTGCTTGATATGAAACTTGTGGTGAATGATTGATATGCATAATTTTTATTGGTTTATCATAAGTATTGGTATGGTATATTGTGTAAGATCAATGTTGCTTCGTGAACCCTCATGAGCTAGTGTTGTTACTAATGTGGTCTGCGAGTTCTTGAGCATTTGGAGATGATATATGCCTTGGAAGTTGATCATGTGACACCGAATGCATCAAGTCAACGTGCCTTTTGTTCGATCTTTGAAGACTTGATATGGCGTGGTTAATAGAGATAAATATATTCGTTTTGATAATTGATCTTGTTTAGCTAAGCCTTATCTCAAGAATTCTAGATGTATAGAAGTCCTAATGCTTGTAAACTTGTAAAGTTATATAAGTGTACACTAATACTCACGGCATGTTTCATGCTATAAGTTCCTTTATGGTATCTCAGCCATATTGCACAACAAAGCACAGAATACGATCTTAGTTTTTGTTTCTCCCAGCCTTCACCATGTCTTCCTCTGCTGCCTCACTTTCAACATCAGCTACCTCCACAACTGCACCTAATGATATCCCCCAAACAACGCTTGCTATTCTCTTAGGCACCACAATGCCAACATCTTCTCTGATAGCCATTAACGTTGTAGCCCAGTTATCTTTAAAGCTTACCAGGAGTAATTATCCCACCTAGAGGACACAATTTCACACGCGCCTTTATGGGTATGATCTCATAAGGTTCATTGATAGAACCAACCCCTATCCACCTGAAACAGATCCTACGTACAAAGCATGGATGAGCCAAGACCATCTTCTGCGTCATGCTATTCTTTTCTCCATTGACTTATCAATCGCCACTTGTTACGATTGCCTCCACGGTTAAAATTGCATGGGACAAGCTTCATAACTTCTATGCTAATGCCTTGAAATCTCAATTTCCGGCCTTCGCAGTCGGCTAATGCAACTCACGAATGGCACACAATTTGTAGCTGAATATATTTGCACAATTAAATCCTTGTCCAATGAACTTGCTCTTGCTGGCTCACCATTGAGCAATGATGAACTTGTTGTCACAGTTCTCTCTAGCCTCGGTGATGGCTAAAACTAATATGATCACAAAGCCTAATTTGTGAACCAAATATTCAGCTTTTTTTATAAAATAAAAAATAATTAACGGTAGTCTACTTTAAGGAGAAATTTATTTTACAACATGATAAACTTGTTGTCACAATTCTCTCTGGCCTCGGTGATGACTACAAAGAATTAATAGCAGCAATTCACGCGAGAGACACAGATATTTCCTTTGAATATCTGTTTGACAAGATTTTGAACCATGGGTCATTTCATAAACGTGAATGCAATGTTCATGCAGCCACTGTCTAGTTCTCCAAGAGAACAAATTCTCGTGGACAAGGCCAATCTTCTGGCAATCGAAGACCCAACAACTCTTCAAGTGCACAACAAAATTGACCACAAAATCAATCATCTAATAGTGGTTCAAACAAGCAAAGCTTAGTCCAACGCTCTACTAACAACAATTAGCGTCGTGGTTCTTCTAATCAACCACAGGTTCAATGCTAACTTTGTGATCGCTTTAGACATACTGCAAAAGATTGTTGATCCCGGCCTGTTTGGTCTTTTGACCCTCAAGTTAATTACATGATCAGAGGTCCCTCCGGTGCTTACTTCAAAGTGGATTCTTGACTCGGAAGCGTCGTGCCATGTTACGACTAACTGAAAAAGTCTTTATGCTCCCAACTGAATGATACGGATTGATGGTATAATGATTAGTAGTGATGGTACTGATGTTTCTGTCTCCCACATTGGTAACACCAAGGTTATTGATGTTTCCATCCCCCACATTAGTAACACTAAACTTGTCACTCCTTCACAAACTTTTTTTTCTTTAAATGATGTTCTTTGTGCACTTAAAATTCAAAAAAATCTTTTGTCAGTTTCTCAATTTTGCAAACAGAATAATACCTCCATTGAGTTTTTTTCCTCTTTCTTTTTGTGTGAAGGATCTGGCCATAGGGGCAGCTCTTGTCAATGACTGGGGTAATAGGAACTTGTATGTATGGCTGCAGCTATACCAGCAACCTCAAGTTCACAATACTGAGGGCACCTCTTTTCAACAATGGCACTTTCGCCTTAGGCATCTCAATCAAAGAGTTCTTAGCCAAATCATCTCTACCAACTCTCTTCCTGTTTCTTGTATGTCTTTTGATTTTTGTAATGACTGCTTGAGTAATAAAAGTCATAGGTTAGCTTTTGGTGATTAATCTATTGTCAGTTCTAAACTGCTTGAAATTATACACTTAGATGTTTGGGGTCCTGCCCTAATAACATCCTTTGATGGTTTCAAGTATTATCTCATTTTTGTTAATCATTTCTCAAAATATATATGGCTTTATCCTCTAAAACTAAAATCTGAAACTATACAAGCATTCATTGATTTTAAGTATTTAGTTGAAAAATATTTTAACACTTCAATAAAAACTCTCTACACAGAAGATGGTGGTAAATATGTTGGACTTAAAAATTTCCTATCTAATAATGGAATTCAACACTTAGTTTTCGCATCACATGCCCCCAAATAGTTGGTATTGTTGAGTGTCGACAACGTTATATAATTGAAATTGCACTCACACTATAGTCGCATTCGTCTTTAATTACGATCGAAGTTTTGGTCTATGGCCTGCCAGACAACTGTTTATCTTATCAATAGGCTTCCAACAATTGTTTTGTAGAACCAAACTCCCTATTTTGTGCTCTTTAAAACACCACCAAATTATGGGAAAATAAGAGTTTTTTGATGCTTGTTTTCCCCTTGGTTAAAGACATATTCAAATGATAAACTTGATAGTCAGTCTAGGCCTTGCATTTTTCTGGGTTATGGTACTACTTATTATGCCTATAAATTTTCTGATCCTATGTAACCCAATGACTTCTTATCTCTCGACATGTTGTCTTTGTTGAAAATATTTTTCCTTACAAAGATTTTGAGAAGAACTCAACAATTTCTGATACTTTTGTGGTTGCCAAATCAAAATCACATGAGTGCCATCTTAACTCAATCAAATCTCCCTCAATCTGTAGCACAATTTGATTTTGCCTAGGAAGCACGGACAAGATACGCTGACACGTGATACGACATAATGCGACACGTGAATACATTCTTTTCCAAAAAACTAGGATACAACACGCCCGAGATACTTTTAATAAATTATATTTAAATTTATATATATATATATAGTGCATAAATATTAATTTTTTGTCATAATATTTAATACATAACTAGTTATGTAATATGAAAAAAATAGTAACAAAATAAAAATATATAACAAATAATTAATATGTGATTAAGCTATTACATTTATTATGTGGCTAAAATATTATTTTAAATTTTAATTGAGATCATTTCATAAACTAAATATAATTTTAGAAGTTAGAATGTAAAAAAATTAAACATCAAATCAAAACACACTTAATCCTTTTTCTTCCAGTTTTCACGTCACTCAAGGCAAGAACACCAACCCACCTTACCTACCCCTTCTTCTTTATCTTTTCCGGTCACACGCACACACACAAAAAACACACACACACACCAATGACAACAGAGAACAAATGCCAAAGTTTGAGGGTTGCCATAAGGAGAATGTAGTGAACTACCTTTCGACTTTCAAGTGTAGACCTTAACAAGCAACAATGGAACATCAAAACTGAAATTTCTCTCACTAGAAATGCTCTCACTTCTCACTACTCCAATTCTGCCTTTGACCACCCAACCCAGCCTTTGACCTTCAATTTCTTGAACAAATCTTCCTCCATGGGCAAGAAGAAAAGGTCTTCTTCCTCTAAAACCCGCACAAGTGCAAGGATTGTAGCTAGATCCTCAAAAATTTCAAATGAGGAAAACACGAGCTCAATTTTTGAACTTGAGAAATCGGATTTTTTGGATGAATCTGACGAAGTTATTTCTATTGCAAGCAAAGAGCACAACCTACTGTATGATAGTCCCAACGCTCAAGCTACCTCGTCCATGGCTGCATCTTCTTCTCACTCTCCAAATGATTTAGACAAGAAAATAATGGAAGCTGAAAAGGAGCTAGCAAAGTCTTCTTTGCGAGTTGGCCTTGGTAACTACTTGGAGGAGAAATATAATATTTCCAAAGCTGAGCTCGTTCGAAGTTTAACAAGAAGGAACAAAATGGGTTCGAGCAATTCCAAGGAACCCGAGCAAAGTGCATATCATTCTGATCCTACACCATTGGAGAACAATATTATTGGTTCAAAACCTATGTTTCAGCAAGAAAATCCCTCTGAAAATGCTGGCCATTGGAGCTGGAATTTGTTGGATGTTACGGCTGGAAAGGAAAGCGAAAAAGCAAGGTCTTTACTCGTTGGACATTCGGCTGGAGAAGTTCTCTCTATTGCTGCTGATCAGACCACTTTTTCAGGCCAAAAAAAGCTTTTTTCAGCCCTTCTCACATGGAAACAACAACTCACCACTCTTTTTCCAAGGATGAAGCTTAGCCACACGATCAAAATACTAATTTGGATGCTAGATTAAAGGATTTCCCTCTTTTATCCACTCAGCAGAATGGAACTCCTTATGCTCCATGTGGTGACCACTTAGACGGTGACTTGGATGCCAACACACTTAAAGACACCACATCAGCCTATTAAGGCAGCCACGAGGTTCACCTCCAGAATGGTACGCATTTTAAAACTTCAAGTGAGCTTCAGCCAAACACTTCTCAAAATGCTCCACTTCGAGCTCCAACTTGTAACCAGTAAGTTTTTGATAATTTTGGAAGCAACACAACTCATCACATTGATTCTCAACACCAATTTGGAACATTCTCTAGACATGGGCAGCAAGGTAGAAGGAATACCCCTCCAAATGCATGGAAAAGGCCACTTAGGCCAAGGTATGGGCCTAATCTCAACACTCCTACTCCTAATTGGGGTGCTACCTTTGCTAAATTTTGTGTTAATGAAAAGCAACTTGAGAAACATAGGGTCTTTTATGTGGATGGTAAAAGAGACGTTGAGAAAAGCAAGTGCTCTAAATGCAAGATGGTTAGACATTATGATGTTAAGTGTCAATTAAATTTGGCTACTCATGACTCTCTCCCTAGGAATATCCAAGAGGTCCCAATGCCTAAAAAACAATACAAATGGACTATTGTGGGTAAGAAACATTCTACAAATATGGTTAATCATAGCCAAACAAGCATTGGTGGTGGTCGGGCTAGTATACCAAGCTCACCTAAAAATGATTTGAAGACAAGCTCTCAAGCTCAAAATTCCTCTCGGCCTCAATCCCCCAAGCTGGTCACCAATCCTCCAAAGGCTTCATGCTCTATTATTCAAACCACAAATCACTTTGAAGCACTCATTGTTGAGGATGTTGAAGTCAACAAATTGGCATTTCACTCCTCGGCTGATTTGACCATGGAAAATAGTAATACATGCCCGCAAATTCCCTCTTGTATTGAAGAAAAGGAATGATGCTCAAGAATGAGAGTTCCGAGATGTCTCTTTGATCCTTTTGATTCTTTTATTTTGTTTTCTTTTCTTTTCATTTCTTTGATTGTCCATATACCTTTCTTTATTCTGATCGTGCCCCTCAAATCCCTTGTGCTTCAGGTACATTTGTGTAGTGGGATTGAGGGGTATTGGATTGGTTTGTACTTATTTGTGTTTAATGGAAAACTTTCTTAACTCGCAAAAAAAAAAAAAAACAACAATGAAAGTTGCAGTCTAATTTTCGTTTCTTTTTTTGTTTTTTTTCTTCCTTTTGGGTTCAAAGCTTTTGAAGTGTGTTGCAACGTGTCCAGGATGTATCCGAACGTGTTTGAAAATGTTTTTTGAAAAGAAAAAATTGTTGGACACGTATCGGACACATGTCCGAGCGTGTCCGGCGCATGTCGGTGTCTGACATCCGTCGGATTCGCGATGTGCGACCTTGTAGGAGTGTCGGTGCCATTCAAATACCATGGGTCACCACAAATGCCCCACCATTTCACACCTCATCCACCAGTTCACAAGAGCATATCTTTGGTGTCAACACCTCACAAACTTCACCATATGACTCACCTGCTCATTCACAAAATCAACAAACTGCCACTAATGCAAACAGCTCACTTCTACATCAAACAAATGCTTGTAAGCCGTGCAAACAGGTTGCTGCTACTTCAGCAATGACGTACTTACCTCCACGGTCTCAATTTTCCTCTGCCTCAGCTCCGGTAAATAAACACACATCCCATGATTACTCATGCAAAAAATAATATCATTAAGCCTATCAATAAGTTGGTCTTGTAGCTACTCATGAAAATAATTTTCCCATGGAACCAAAAACATATTCATAAGCCAGTAAATACCCTCAATGGTTCGAAATGATACATGGAAACTGGTTCCTGCTTCTCCAAATCAAAATGTGATTGGCAACAAATGGGTATATCGGATTAAACTTAAATAAGTTGGTACTATTGATAGGCTAAGGGCAAGACTTGTGACGAAAGGTTTTATTCAAAGGCCTGGCATTGACTTTACTTCTACATTTAGTCTTGTCATAAACCCATAACTATTCGATTGATTTTATCCATCGCAGTTCAATATGGTTGGGTTACAATATAGCTAGACATAAATAACGCCTTCTTGCAAGGCACTTCTAACATATGATGTGTACATGAGTCAACCAATTGGGTTTGTGGATCCTCAATATCCTACTCATGTGTATCGACTTAAAAAGGCAATTTATGGACTTTGATAGGCACCAAAGGCATGGTACGCTGAGTTGGAAAACTTCTTACAATCCATTGGTCTTCACATATCAAAATGTGACACATCATTATTTATACTGCATCAAGGACCACTCACTGTTTATGTTCTAGTGTAAGTCGATGATATAATTGTGACAGGTAGCGAGCCGCGAGGAGTCCAACAAATTATAAATGAAGTAGCTAGGCAATTCTCGTTGAAGTGTTGGGATTTATCTCTTTATTTAGGATATTATTTGTTTAGTATTTTGTTTGAATTAGTCAATCCACGTCTTTAGGAAACAGACGAGTTGATTTGGTGGTCTCTTAGAGTTGTTTCTAGTCATAGGTCTGTTAGAGTTGTTTTTTAGTCATGAGTTTATAAGGACTATTTTTCCGCAGTCACGTTATTTAAAAAGCATATAAATATGGCTTCCTCTGTTGCAAATATATATCCTTTAGTTCTATATTAGTTAATTTTTACTTCAGATTTCTGTCGGCAGCATCCGAGCCAGGTTAAAATCCAGAAAAAAGAGAAACATCTGTGAGGGAGAGTTTACCGATACATTTGTTCTTCATCTATGGCTCCAGAGAGCAATTTTGTGCAAGCAGCCATTCCTTGCTTTGACGGTCACTATGATCATTGGAGCATGTTGATGGAGAATTTCCTATGATCAAAGGAGTATTGGTCAGTTGTTGAGGCCAGCATCGGTGCTCCGGCGGAAGGCGAAATTTTGACAAATGCTCAAAAAGCAGAGTTTGAAGCTAGAAAGCTAAAAGATATGAAGGCGAAGTATTATCTCTTTCAGGCTATCGACCGTCCCATCTTGGAAACCATTCTTTGCAAAGAAAGTTCCAAGGTCATATGGGATTCCATGAAGAAGAAGTATCAAGGATTGGCTAGGGTGAAGCGAGCACAACTTCAGGCTTTGAGAAGGGATTTCAAAACTCTGCAAATGAAGGATAGAGAATCTGTCACTAGCTATTGGGCTAGAACAATGGAGATAAGCAACAAGATACGCTTCCTTGGCGAGAAGATGGAGGATGTCACCATAGTGGAGAAGATTTTGCGCTCCTTGACACCGAAGTTTGACTATGTCGTTTGCTTTATTGAGGAGTCAAAAGACATTGATGCACTCTCTTTAGATGAATTGCAAAGCTCCTTGTTGGTACATAAGCAGAAGATGAACCGAAGTTCAAATTTTGAGGAGCAAGCTTTAAAGGGTTCTACTTTTACTCCGACCACTTTTAAAGGAAGGGGTAAAGGTAGAGGAAAAGGCAGAGGAGACTGGGGAAATAAAGATGGAGGCAACAGAGAAGGCAACAAAGATAGTAGTAGAAATTTTAAAACCAATGATGGCCAAGGCAAAAACAGAGGAAAGTTTTTTGACAAATCCAAGGTAGAATGCTTTTGTTGTCATAAATTTGGTCATTATCGTTCTGAATGCTATACTAGGCTACCTAATGACAAGGAAGAGAAGTCAAACTTTGTGGAGAACAAAGAAGAAGAGACCTTGTTAATGGCGGTTTATGCTGAAAAGGGGCTTGCCCAGGATGTTTGATATGTGGATAGGGGCTACGGTAATCACATGTGTGGAAGTAAGTCTTCTTTTTCTTATTTGAATGAAGGCTTCAGTTCTACTGTTAGTTTTGGTGATTGTTTTGCTATGGGCATGTTAGGAAAAGGAAACATTAATTTTAGAACTAAGAATGGTGTCGTGGAGACCATATCTAATGTGTTCTATGTTCCTACTTTGAAAAGCAATTTGTTGAGTGCCGGTCAATTGTTAGAAAAAGGGTATGTTATCGCCCTCAGTAATGATGCTTGTGAAATTTCTAATCCTTCCAGAGGAGTTGTTGCTATTGCTAAAATGAGTCAAAACAGGTTGTTTCCTTTGAAGATTGAAAATGTTCAATCTTGCTTGATGGTAGAAGCAAAAGATTCCTCATGGTTGTGGCACTTTCGATATGGCCATTTGAACTTTGGTGGCTTGCAGATTCTTCAAAAGAAGAATATGGTGACGGGCCTTCTTGAAATTGTTGTTCCCTCCCAAATTTGTGAAGAATGTGTTGTTGGCAAACAACACTATTCTAAATTTCCCAAAGGCAAATCATGGACAGCCAAGGAAGTATTGGAGTTGGTTCATTCAGATATTTGTGGTCCAATAAATCCAATTTCTAATGGAGGTAAAAGGTATTTTATTACCTTTACTGATGATTATTCTAGTAGGACTTGGGTCTATTTTTAAAAGGAAAAATCAGAGGCTTTTGACACATTTAAAAGTTTCAAGGCCCGAGTAGAAAATGAGCAAGAAAAAATCATTAAAACTTTCTGACTGATCGTGGAGGCGAGTATTGCTCCAAGACATTTGAAGAATTTTGTGAAGTTCATGGCATCCGAAAAGAGCTCACAACTGCTTAGACACCACAAAAGAATGGTGTATCAGAGAGGAAAAATAGAACCATTCTCAACATGGTTCGAAGCTTGTTGGCTAGAGGGAGAGTTCCAAAAATGTTTGGGCTAGAAGCTGTAAACTAGAGCATACACTTATTAAATAGGAGCCCGACTCATGCTCTTCGAGATGTGACACTGGAGAAGGCTTGAAGCAAAAGGAAACCAACTGTAGATTATTTCAGAATTTTTGGGTGCATTGCTTATGCACATGTCCTAGATGAGAAGAGAAAAAAGCTAGATGACAGAGGTGAAAAGTGTGTCTTTCTTGGTGTTAGCGAAACATCAAAGGCATATAAATTGTTTAATCCCTTGACAAAGAAGATTGTGATTAGTCGAGATGCTATCTTTGATGAAGAAAACACGTGGGATTGGGATGGGCAGCAACCTACTCAAGTCCTGTATGATAATGAAGTCGAAGAAGTAGCTCGAGTGCCCGAAAATGTTACTCCACCAGCCACTGAAATTTTTCCAACACAAGGTGATGACACTAGCGCTGCAGCTAAATCCCTTCGATGTGTTTGACGGAGGCCTGCATGGATGCAAGATTATGTAGTAAGCGGACCTTGGATAAATGATGATGCAATTAGCCATTTTGCATTATTTGCATATTGTGACCGAACTAGCTTTGAGAGTGCCATCAAGGAAGCAAAGTGGAAGGAAGCGATGGACGTCGAAATTGAAGCTATTGAAAGGAATAATACTTGGGAGCTTACTGATCTTTCTAAGGGGCACAATACCATTAATGTCAAGTGGGTCTACAAGACAAAATTGAAGGAAAATGGTGAAATTAACAAGTATAAAGCACGATTGGTGGCTAAGGGGTACAAGCAAGAGTATGGTGTGGACTACACAGAAGTCTTTGCCCCAGTTGCAAGGCATGACACCATCAGAATGGTGATGGCATTGGCGGCACAGAATTCTTGGCCTATCTTTCAATTAGATGTCAAATCGGCATTCTTGCATGGGAACTTGGAGGAGGAGGTATTTGTTGAACAACCTCCTGGTTATATTGAGGTTGGAAATGAGCATAAAGTTTATAGATTGAAAAAGGCTCTTTATGGACTAAAACAAGCTCCAAGAGCTTGGTATAGTCGTATTGAAACTTATTTTTTGAAAGCGGGTTTTCAAAAATGTCTGTATGAGCACACATTTTTTATTAAAATTGGAGATAATGGAAAAATACTCATTGTGTGCTTATATGTTGATGACATTATTTTTACCTAAAATGATAGTGCCATGTTTGACAACTTTAAGAAGTCTATGATGGATGAATTTGAGATGTCTGATCTTGGGAAAATGCACTATTTTCTTGGCTTAGAAGTTGTTCAATCTAGTGATGGGATTTTTGTTTCCCAAAAGAAGTATGTACGAGAAATTTTGGACAGGTTCAAGATGAAAAACTGTAATCTTTCTAACACTCCAACTGAGTGTGGCTTAAAGCTAAATAAGGAAGGGGACCAAAAGAAGGTGGACAGTACACTTCACAAGCAGATTGTAGGTAGTTTGATGTATCTAACTACTAGAAGGCCAGACATTATGTATGCTGTAAGTCTCATTAGCAGGTATATGGAAAGCCCCACTAGGCTACATCTGTTGGCTGCCAAAAGAATCCTTTGTTACTTGCAAGGAACTGAGGATTTTGGGATTTTCTACAAGAAGCGTACAAAGTTCGATTTGATTGGCTTTACTGATAGTGATTATGTAGGAGACCAAGATGATAGAAGAAGCACTTCAGGTTATGTCTTCATGCTAGGCACAGGGGCTATTTCATGGTCTTCCAAGAAGCAGTCTATTGTCACATTGTCAAGCATAGAAGCTGAATTTGTTGCTGTTACAGCTTGTGCCTATCAAGCTATTTGGCTTATAAGACTCCTTGAAGAGTTGCAGTTCAAGCAAAGAGAAGCCACTACAATTTTTTGTGACAACAACTCAGCTATCAAGTTGTCAAAGAATCCTGTGTTACATGGAAGAAGCAAACATATTGATGTGAAGTATTATTTTCTACGAGATATCCATAATGAAGGAACAATTGAGTTAAAGTACTGCAGAAGTGAGGATCAAGTTGCTGATATTTTAACCAAGCCCCTTAAATTTGTAGCATTTGTGAAGCTGAGAAAGCTACTGGGAGTTTGTACTTTGAGGGAGGCTATTGCAAATAAAACTAGTTAAACTGAAAGTTTAAGACTTATCAGTTTAAGGGAGGCAATGTTGGGATTTATCTTTTTATTCAAGATATTATTTGTTTAGTATTTTATTTGAATTAGTCAATCCACGTCTTTAGGAAACGGATGAGTGGATTTGGTGGTCTGTTAGAGTTGTTTTTAGTCATGGGTCTATTAGAGTTGTTTTTAGTCATGGGTCTGTTAGAGTTGTTTTTTAGTCATGGGTTTATGAGGACTATTTTTTAGCAGTCGCGTCACTGTAAAGAGTATATAAATATGGCTTCCTCTGTTACAAATATATATCCTTTAGTTCTATATTCGTTAATTTTTACTTCAGATTTCTGTCATGAAGGACATGGGGAATTTGCATTTCTTTCTTGGGGTCCATGCGACACATACAAAAGAGGGATTGTTTCTCTCTCAACAAAAATATATTGCCACGTTTCTTGCAAATCTGAACATGCAAGATGCTAAGCTAGCGAAGACATCATTGTCCACCACACAAAAATTATAATTGAGTGATGGCACTTCAGCGATTGACGAACATCAGTATCGTCGAGTTATAGGGTTTTTCAATATTTGTCCTTAACAAGGCCCGATATCTCCTTTGCTGTCAATAATTATCTCAGTTTATGCACAAGCCTACTGTTACTCACTAGATTTTAGCCAAGAGAGTCCTAAGATATCTCAAAGGCATAATTACGTATGGACTCCAGCTACACAAGTCAACAACACTGCGAATACAAGCATTCTCTGATGCTGATTGGGCTTAGGATATTGATGATTGAACCTTAATCTCAGATTATGCAATTTTTCTTGGCAACAACCTCATTAGTTGGTCCTCAAAGAAACAACGCTCAGTTACTTGATCATCCACTGAAGCGAAATATAGAGCAGCTACGTCAACCACTGCGGAGGTTAACTAGCTTCAACGCATACTTGGAGAAGTTAAATTTACTTTCTTAGAACCACCAATTATATACTACGATAATGTTGGAGCCACCTATTTATGTGCAAACCCAGTATTTCACTCAAGGATGAAGCATATTGCCTTTGATTTTCACTTTGTAAAAGATTAGGTAGCCAATAACAATATCAAGATATCTCACATACACTTTGCAGATTAGTTAGCAGATTCTCTCACAAAGGTAGTTCCAATATTTCAATTTCAACAGCATATACTCAAGCTAGGTGTTTACAAGGGACCACCTATCTTGCAAGGGAATGATAAATCTACACATATTACTTTCTGGTAATTGATCTTGTTTAGCTAAGCCTTATCTCTAGAATTCTGGATGTATAAAAGTCCTAATGCTTGTAAACTTGTAAAGTTATAAAAGTGTACACTAATACTCTCAATAATGAAATACTTACGGTACGAAAGTCAGAAGGAGCATAGACGTAGAATTGCTTTTGTACGATTGCCTTCTTTGTGTACTTCCTATCTTGTTTAGCTTTGATGTTGATATTATATACCCTAAATAACATTTTCTCAAAATGGTACATGTTTTTCAAAATGTTTCTATGATTGGAAAGTGATAGTTTGTGCTTTCTCCTTACAAGTCTACTTTACGTGCTGCATACTTTCTACTAATTGAAGAAGATTCAAAGTTTTCAACTTTTGAAGGAATTTGTCTTAAACTATATTCACCCCCTAGAGTTAAGCTTGCTACCCACAAATGATAAATGCCAAAACCTAAGTGTTGATTTACACCAAACTGATTTTCAATTCTTGGCTAATTCTAAATTCTTGATTAGCTTTTACAGAAAGAAATGGTATCTTCAATGTTTCACCGATTTTAACAACTACAAAATTTTCAAGGCCAAGAAAACCCAAATAAAAAGGAATTATCATCCCCATCACCTTATCATACGCCCAAAAGATTAAATTTCTTATCCAAAATACGCTCTTACAAGCAAAACAATTAACGATGAACAAAATCAAGAATAGAATAGTCCTTATCTCCAAATAATAAGAAAGAAGCTTGAGTTCTTTGAGTGGGTCTTTATTTGAATCAGGTTGAGAAATGGCAGGGGTTTTAATTTCTTTTGGGTGGAAGGTTGAATTTGGAAGAGAATGAATGACTTCAAATTGAACTTTGTCCTAGTACTTAAACGCGGGCTTGACAGGAGATGGCTAAGAGGGAGGGGGAGGTGTAGGTGGAGGATGAGAAAGGGAGAGTGTAGCAGAGGGGAAGGAAAGCAGAAAGGGAGAATAGAATTGGAAAGTTCAAAGAGAATAAGAGATCTTCTCTGGTGTCGAAGCATTTGAATTAGGGAGGTGGAATGGTAGTGGTGGTAGTGATGTGGTGGCTGAGGTAGTGAGTAAAAGGGGAAAGATGATGATGAGCAGAGATGAGGAAGAAGAAGATGGTGTCGCTTGATCTATAGATACAAATAAAGAAAATTGAAATGGGTTAATAAAATTAGGGGTATGATGGTCATTTCATCAATTCCCTTAAATTTTTAACACTTCTGATAAATTCAAGCAACTTTGCACACTTTTAAAAATTACGTGGGGATAGGGATAATTAGTTAGTTTCGATACTATAGGGGGTTTTGTGCACAAAGGTCAGTTGATAGGAAGTAATATGCAATTTACTCAAAAATATTTTTAAAAAAAATTCTTATAAACAAGTACACCTAAGTTTAAAAAAAAAAAAAAGAAAGTATAAGTAATATAAAGAAGAAAACCTATTAATTTTAGTAAGGGAAAAATTCACGTTATCCCCTAGTGATATGCGAAAGTATCATGTTACACTCCAATATTCAAAAAACTTCGAATCGCCCCCTTGTGTTTTTCCAAAACTTATCACGTTAATTCTCTCTGTCCATTTTTCTATCAAATTTGAGCCACATGCGCTATAATTGCAACTGATCTAATATTTTTAATCAGCTTGCCCTCTATTTGGATGAAAATGTCCTTGGCAACATCACTTCATCTTCACCTTCATCATCATCTTCATCTTCATCTTCATCTTCATCATCATCTTCATCTTCATCATCAACATCATCCTTCATCATTCGCAACATCATCTTCATCTTCACCTTCTTCATCTTCTGCATCATCTTCATCTTCATCTTCGTCATCATCTTCGTCTTTATCATCAACATCATCCTTCATCATCGGCAACATCATCTTCATCTTCACCTTCTTCACCTTCTTCATCTTCTTCATCGTCTACATCTTCATCATCAACATCATCCTTTATCAACTTCATCTTCGGCAACATCATCTTCATCTTCACCTTCTTCATCGTCTTCATCTTCATCTTCTTCATCTTCATCATCAACATCATCTTACTCTTAATATGTGTATGTATGTATAAGGGATTTTAGGTATTTTATTATATAAGCATTTGGGAATTAGGGATTTTATGTATTTTATTATAGAAGCTAAATAAAATTTTTATTACTTTATTTCAGGTGTAAAATGGTCATTTCAAACCTGTATTTAACGCTGTTAACGTTTAACTAATGGTAAGGAAAAGTGTGATCAATTTAGAAAAACACAAGGGGGCGATCTGAAGTTTTGGGAACACAAGGGGGTAGTGTGATACTTTCGCATATCACAGGGGGTTACGTGAATTTTTCCCTTTTAGTAATTGTGCAAGCAAAGGAAAGACTCCAGCTAGAATAAAAAATAACTCATGAGATTTTACGGACATTGCTCACTATTATCACTATCATATTTTGAAACTTTTGCAACACTCAAATTGAAAAGGTAAAGACATTTTGCCATATTATCATTGCAATGGTTTCTTAGCAGTCATGTAAAATTAAAAATTTGATCACAATTTTATTTAAACATTACAATATCTCACTTGTGTATTAATTTTGTTAAATATACTAATTATAAATATTAGGTTTTGAATCGTGTATCAACAACTTTTACTTTAGAAACAAATATCAACCTTTTAGAATTGATTTAAAAGGTTATTTTCCAAACCTAAAGGTGTTGCTTATTACTCTAGTCTTGCTGAACAGAAAAAGGAAGTATTTCAATCCTCAAATACTATAGCTTTCATTGAGAAAAGAAAATTCAAAACTCTACAACCGTATTCATTTCTATTGCTCCTTTCATCTCACTACAAAACACACAACTATTATACTATTAGACACATTTTTGTTGTAAGCATCATACCTCTATTAATGGACCTCTTGAAACTCACAATCTCTCTTCTTCTCTTTCTCTCTTTTTTGTCAAAACCTAATGCATGGAAGAATTCTAAGACCCTAGGGTTTTATCATAATAAGAGTTAGGGTTCTAGTATCGAATTCTTGTTTAAATTTCACACTTTAAGTACGGTTTCTTGATTTTTACCTTTAAAACCCTAGAAGTTGCATATTTGGGTTAAATTGAAACTTATTGCTTTATTTATGGCAATTAATGTATAATTGCAAATAGTTTGACTAGGAAAAGTGCAAGGGCCTTATGGTTAGTAGTAGGACATTGATGTTTCAATTTTTTTATATAAATTTTAAAAATTAATTATTAGAGTATATAAAATAATAATTAATATAGTAATAGCACCTTGATATACAAAAAAGACATTAAAAAAATAACTAAAGTAATTACAAATAGAGCAAATATATTCTATAATTTTCTTGGTGTGACTTCATACTTTTCAGTCATTGAATATTCCACCAGCTTATTGTTGATGTTATTAAATATATCTCTCTTTATGCAAGTTACTGAGAAATCATTTACTTTTCTATTTTCTTTTAATTTTTCTCCTTTCTTTCTTCTACTTGTTTTTACTTTCTCAAATTTTTGTGACATTACAAATTTGCATCTTTTTGTTCTTAATTTTTTGTTCTTAATTTATTGTTCTCTATTTCTTTGATTAAAAATGAAAAATGTAATGATAGTACTCTCGTTATAATCACGAGATGATGCAGCCTCGTCATGAGGGATGCATTCAACGTGAGTTGGTCTCTTATTATAAAAGAAATAACAAAAAGCTAGTTGAAAGGTTTGATAAAGGTGAGGTTTCGTTGTCTATTATTCATCAATAATCTTGTATATAAATACAAGTATAGACAATAACTCTCAAAAAGTCCTATTCTAGGTATAAAAGACAATAATAGATTATAATCCTCACGTTTCAAGTAATCCAAAAGAGACGTAAACATCTCGTACATTATCACCTCACTCAAGTGCAACTGGTTATAAAACAACAAGCTTGGCAGACAACATTCTAAAACAAGTGACTGTTAAGGGTTTTGTCATAACATTTGAAAGCTAATCAATTGTGGACATGTATTATATTTGAATTTCACTAGATGCAACCTTTTCACAAACAAAGTGCATATCAATGTATAAGTGTTTTGTGCGTGCATGAAACACAAGATTTGCTAATAAATATGTTGCCCCAAACATTGTCACACCATAACACTTGAGCGGAAGTTGAAACTTGATGGAGCTCAACAACAGTGATTTAATCCAACATATTTTAGCAGTCGCAAAAGCTGTACCCTATACGTTGCCTTAGTGCTCAATCGAGCTGTAGTAGTCTATTTCTTTGCTTACCATGAGACAAGATTTTGATCAAGAGAAATACATTAGCCATGAGTACTATGCCAATCATAAGGACACCTGGCCCAATATGAATTTGAATACGTATGAATATCAGTTACTTGTCCCTTCTTGAGTGACAACCCAAAAGTTATTATGCCTTTCAAATACCTTAGTATTTATTTCATAGCAAACCAATGGACTTCAGTTTAGGAATCCATGAATTGACAGATTTTGTTGACAATAAAGCTAATACCAAGCCAAGTAACAGTCTGTTTGCTTGGAAAAACCTTCACGGGCAAGGGTCGAATCTTTCTACATTGCTTACGGGATTGCTTGGTCTTCTTACACAATTTTATGCAAATGGGTTCTTTTCTCGCTTCGAACTCAGTCCAAGGACTTGATTTGATATGGATTACGAACCTTGCAATTGTAATAAAATCAAAATTAATAGCAAAATGTAAATTAATGTAAAACCAAGTCACTAATTTTGATACAAAAAATTAATAGAAAATACAAAAGCCCACTAGCTGATATAAAGAAGTGACACTGTAAAAGACCGTCACTTTGTCAATTACGCCATAAACCTAATTATAGCGAATTTGATCCCTGTCATAAAGATAATTACAGTGAGTTTAAAAGTCCTAAGCCACAAAGCTAATTGTAGCAAAGGTGATAAAGGCCGTAAAGTTAATTGCAGCGGGCTAACCATAAATTTAATTACTACGAAAACACGTCATAACATGAACTATACTAGGGATAGAGACTAAACTATCATTGATCTACGATTACACTAAGACTATGTTAGGATCACGCTATGACTAAGCTAGAGTTAAGCTATGGAGCAAAATAGATAACAAGATTAAGCCATAGTGGTTCTGGGACCCCTTTCCACTGAGTATCAACCAACTTTTCTACTTGACTTGCCCCTAAACTTGTTCAATGATAAAAAAAACTTTGGTGCCTTTTTAGGCCATTTGGGTTTGACTTGGTTCTCAGCAAATTTGCTCCTTTATTCTCACTTAGCTGTTATTGATGCATGCGTCTTTATTGTGACTTGGTCTTCTTTTATTTGAAAAATGGTCGCGTGTCCTGCTTATGTTTATTTACTTTATAGACTCTTAGTCAGCCGCTATGCACTCCCAGGCTATGTGTTCGGCCTTAATTCTTTAGCCTCTTTTGGCCATAATTTCCTTCTTCAGCCATTTGGCTGATCTAATGTGAGTTTTAAGTGTAAACATAGTCATATACTGCAAAACTCCTATGAAACTTCTATAGAGTGTAGGATTATGAAATGGATCACCAAAGTGTAAAGACAACTGTTGCCCACAGCTATAGACGTTGCCACCAGCTTAGCGTGGTCTTTTTTATCAAATCTATAATTTAGGATGACTGATTGATAACCATACCTAAAGCATCTCGTTCAACTTGAATACCAAGAAAATATGATAAAAAGCCCAAGCCTAAGAGTGAACTGGCTTGTTTAGTAAAGCAATGATAGAAGAGACTAGTTTTTCTTCTACACAAGTTGTAATAATGTCAATATATATGGGATGTAAACCGTGGTGCTGAATAAAAGGAAGTATATCTGCCTTTGGCTAAACAAGGTCAAGTTGGTGAAGAAAAGAAGTCAACTAAGAAAACCAAGCACAAGATGGCTGAGCCATATAGACATCTTTATTCAACTAGCTATAAAGAAATGTGTTATTAAAATCAAGTTGACGAATATTCCAATTAGAAGACAATGCAATGGACAAAATAATCCAAATTGTAGTAGGTTTCACCATGGAATTAAAACTTTCAATATAATCCACTCCCTCTTCCTAATTACGGCCTTTGGCTACAAGGTGTGCCTTGTAAAGCTTGATAGTATGATCAGCCTTTCTCTTAATTCGAAAGATCAATTTTGAGCCAACAACATTAGCATTTGCAGACAAGGATTAAGAAGCCAAGTCCCATTTGTATAAGAGCTTTATATTTTTTTCTTCATTGCATCCTGCCAATGAGAGTATTTAGAGGCTCGAGTAAAATTAGTAGGCTCAAATTTCGCAGTATCACTAGAGATACCAAAGGAGACTGGTGCAAGAAATGTCACATAATCAGAATAATTCTTGATTGCTCTAGTGTTATCTCGTGAATGAGTTAACATAGGGTGATGAGATACAGGTGTATTAAATGATAGAGACACTTGATACAACAACTAACTTGTAAACATTGAGGAGAAATCCGATGAAATAAGAGGAAGACCACATTCAGATGGAGACAAATTAATTGGCTTGGACAAATTATCTAGCACAATGTCTGGAGCAAACTCATGTTAGGAACTCGACACATCAGGGGTACACAACTGAGTATCATGACATGAGGCATCACACTCGGGGCCATTTGGTGAAGTGGAATAGGACTGATCATGCAAAGAGATAACCTAACGTGAGGAACAAGAAGTGGCCTAAGGAGAATGTATTATAGTTTGACCTAATGTAACACCCAGTAGATAGAGTAGCCACATGGGCTGCATGCATACATATATATGAGTGTGTACGTGTGTGTGTGTATGTGTATGATGTATGTGTTTGATTATTTTAACTTGGGGTTGTGTTATAGATGAGCAAAACTTCTCTGCCGAGCCAAAATCCCTCACCCTAAGTTGTTTTCTCTCTTTAATTTTTGCAAGAATTGGAAGAAAGCAAGGACAATATTGAGTTGGGAAATTTAGGTATGATCTTATGAACTTATTTGAACTATGTATATGTTGTTAGATGTAAATTTGTGAATATGTGTGTATATTTTGATATAAGTTTGTGATGATTATATGGAAAAAAATGAGTGAATCCTTGTTATGAGTTTATGTTGGAAATTATGAGATAATTGCATGCTTACACATGGAAAAATTAAGGAAATTGAAGCAGAAAATGAGTGAGCAAGGACTGGGGCTGTTGAGTATAATATGCTTTGGTATGAGATGGCTTTCTTTTGAATTGATTATTAAAGTATATGTATGTATGCATCTCTTATTTCATTTTGTAGTTTAAGGAACCTGATAAGTTAGGAATCTTGCTGACAAGTTTGAAATTTTCACTGTATTTGGAGGGGCTATTAGTACAGTGAGATTAAAGGATGTTTATGCAGGAAACGTGGGGGATTATAAAGTGTTGTATAGTGTGAGAAGTAGGGGCTACAACTGAATGTTTGTCGTTGAACTATTTTTTTAGGTGTCTGTGGGTGTATGAGCATTTTTTGGTGTGTTAAACTAAAGGATGTTATGTACCTATGTAATTCAAGGAAAAAATTGCAGGATAGACTTAAAGTTTTGCTAGGAAAGGTGAGGGAAAGCACTGTTATATATATATATATATATATATATATATATATATATATATATATATATATATATATATATAGACACACACACACACTTACTCCTAAAAGTTCAATTATTTTATTTATTGGCAGCTTCAAAATTAGAACTAGAGATTAAGGGTTAAAAGGCAGATTTATTTTGTTAACAAACCAGATAAGGTAAGTTGGACATTCCATCCAAACCATCTTTCAGAAGCTACCATGGTTATCATATTCACTCATTTCACAATTGTTTTGATTATTATTTTCGATTATCTTGGTTACATGGCAATTAGGTAGGTTTAAGGCTGTGTTTGTGAACTATCGATTATATGTATTACGTGTAAACCCCTGGAGCTGTGACACCTGTCTGGTAGGTGAGATTGCTGGGTATTGAGAAATTGTGGTGATTCCTATGCCCATAAGTGGGAGACGATTCACCATATGGAGGTGTAGGGCCACAGGTGGCCATCCTATGCCCGGGTCGATAGAAGATGGTTCACCAGACTAGAAGAGGCTTAGCGGGAAGGTCTAGGCCCAGTGTATTTGTGACCGACGTGGAAGTACATAATATATCACGACTCTAGGGGGATTCTTTGTTATTTTTGTGAATTGCGTTCCTAAAATGGTTATGAATAGCCCCTATGATACAGATAGTGATGATTTTGAGATATGTTGCATGTTAATTTTTTGAGCTTGAACAGTGGAATGTGTGTTTTATCTTGGTTCTGTTTCCTATGGTTATTCGGTACACGTGATGTGATGGTTAGTCCTGCTTTCTTATCCTAGGACTACCCTGAGCCTCACTATGGGGTGTCCTTCTTATTGAGCTTGTTTGGCTCATGTTTTATCTTTACCTTGCAGTAAATGAAGGGTCGGGACTACAGGGAAAGAACCAGTCCTAGGATTTGGGGTCACGCTTGCCTTGACAAACCTTTTGTCGTTGTCTAGGATGGTTAATGTAATATGAATTTTTCTATGTCTTCCTGGTATGATGTAAATCCTTAAGTATAGCTTGTGTGTGGATACAACCCTGTGTTGGTAAATAACTATCTTTGGTGGAATATAAATATCGTGTTTTGAGCTATAATTATAGGTATTTACGGTGTCTAGGTGTCTTCATACTTGCGTTGCAAGCTTATGCCTGCGGCATGTCACATTCGGGTGTTGGCACTGGAGACTAGGGGTGTGACACTTGAGGTGCATGCTCATATGGGACCACGTACGGGGACCCGATTTATATGCACTAAGTGGAGAAAAAGACATAAGTGGCAATGAAGGTAATTGTGAAGAAACATCAACATTTTGTGAATTAGCAAAATTGGGATCTCTACCTATGACTGGAACATAGGACATATAATTTAGTGACTCAAAATAATAGTGTTTGACACCATAGAATAATTATAAGGAAAAGAACACTTATTAAACAGGATCACAATGAGAAATATAAACACGCCTAGTATTCCTATTGTAACACCTGTACCCTTTGCAATTTTCATCATACCCAATAAAAACACAAGGAATAGATTTGGCACTAAGTTTATCCAGTTTTGAGTCACCCAAAAAGTCAAAATAGAGGCAACCAAAAGATTTGAGAAATCCATAATCATAAGGAGATTTTGATCCTAAAACTAGGGTTGATAACTTGTTAATAAGGAAAACAACAATATAAAATGCTTCTAACCAAAATTGCTTGGGAAGACAGGTTTGAGAAAGCAAGGTAAGGCCAATTTGAAAGATGTGACGAATGTTTCAATCGGCAGGTCCATTTTGCTCGAGTGTGTAAGGACAAGAGATACAATATTGGATTCTAGAAGTAGTTAAAAATTGGTTATAAACGCCCTTGAATTAATTCAAGTGCGCCATTGCATTGAAGCTGTTTGATTTCAATGCTAAATAAATTCTCTATTAATGCTTTGAAGTCCTGAAAATGTGAAACATAATCAGACTTATACTTCATTGGATACAACCAAACACAAAATACGATCATTTATAAAAATCATAAAAAATAATAATGAAAAGGAGACTTGACTTAGGAAGGTCCCTATACATCATAATGAGCTAACTCTAAAGGAATTTAACTAACTCTATCAAACCTTATGAAAGGAGTTTATGACTATGACCAATCATACATGGTGTACAAGCTTTGTTACTAATAGACTTAAAATCTAAAAGTCTAATAATTGACTTTGAGCTTAACTAAGGGAAGATAGACTTATTTAAGGTGTCCCACCTCTTGGTGCCAGAGAGAAACAGGCGCAAAGGAGACCACAACAACTGAATGACACGATGGGTTGTAGATAGCGATAAAGGAATTTTGTAAAGACTTGACTTATTGTGTCCTTTAAGCAATGACATCCTGGTTTGGAGGTCTTTGACAACATAATACGTAGGAAAAGGTTCTAATAAGACCATATTATTAGCAATGAACTCAGAAACAAAAAGTAAATTATATGTGATGACACGATGGGTTAGATGTCATATGAGAGGAGGCCCTTGAATCAGGTTACCATGACTAGATTGACTTAGAGAATGTAAGAAAGATGGGGTGAGAGTTGAGATGATGTAGACCACCATATTGAAAGTTCTAATAACGAAGACTAGTGTATGGAGTGTCTTGATGATGAAGATCAGCATGTTGGGATGGTAAGGCCCTGTTGCGTGATTGATAGTAGCAAAAATGACATTTAGATGCTGGATGACCAACCCCTACACATATTTGACACTTGATTTTGCTATTGCAATTGTGACAATTCTGGGTGTTGGTATGACTATTTGCGAGTGCGAGTATTGACAAGAATTGGAAGAGTTTTTTATTTGAGTACTCTTGAGTTACCGCCTCATATATTGACAAGAACTAGAAGAATTCTCTATTTGAGTACTCTTAGAGCTACTACCGCATTTAAAAGCTTAAGCTTGTAGAGAAGATATTGATTTATTTCTTTATTATGTTAACACAACAAGAATTAGAAGAGTTCTCTATTTGAGTACTCTTAGAGTTACCACCTCATCTAAAAGCTTAAGTTTGTAGAGAAGATATTGGTTTATTTATTTATTGTGTTACCATGCTCTCTCATGGGTAGCAGTAAGCTTAAGCTTGTAGAGAAGATATTGATTTATTTATTTATTATGTTAACACGACAGGAACGAGTTCTCTATTTGAGTACTCTTAGAGTTACCACCTCATCTAAAAGCTTAAGCTTGTAGAGAAGATATTAGTTTATTTATTTATTGTGTTAACATGCCCCCTCATGTGCAGTTGTAATTTGTTTAGAGCTTGCACGTAGAAAGTTTTATTGTTTTTTTAAATAGGTGGTGGTAAGGATTGAACCTGTGCCATTTGGCTTCCAGACTCTGATACCATCTTAGAGTTACCACCTCATCTAAAAGCTTAAGCTTGTGGAGAGGATATTGGTTTATTTATTTATTGTATTAACAAGTATCACCAGTTTGCCTACGATTTTGATGAGCTATCAGAGTAGTTGAAGAATTTGTACAAGCATTTGTCACAAGTTCTCCTTGAAGAACCTGTTGCTCATAAATAAGCAACTTAGCCCAAAGATCAGCGAAAGCTAGTGGTGGTGCAAGATTTCTTACGAAGGTGAAAAAAAGGTCATGTAATCAATAGGGAGTCCATCTAGCGTAATGAGAACCATATCAGCATCTATCATAGAGTTACCAATAGCAAGCAGATCTAGTGTAATAGCTAGAATTATTTGGGTGCATTCAGTGATTGATTGACTACCTTTTTAGTTGATCAAAGCTTTGCGTGAACACACGACTTGCGAGCAAGGACTACTGAAGATAAGAGTTTTCTAAATAACACCATAAATCATATGTAGAGGAATGGCCAATGGCTTATTGCACAAGATTCTTCGATAGGGTAGGTACAATCCAAGACATGACAAACCTATCATATCTGATCCTCTTATCCGGTGAAAGAAAGGCTTTGGAGCTGTCTTTTCATATGGTAGCAGAGGTCAAATATTAAAGGAGTCTCACCTTAAAGTTTGATGAGCAAAGGCTTCGGACAAGGTAGCAGTGATGCATGACATAACAAACATGTCATACCTCATCTAGTCTTCAAGAGATTGAGTAGACGTTGACGATGTTACTTCAGTAGTTTATGATAGGGGTGATTCAGTTGCCAATAATTAGGAAATTGTGGCAAATTGCGTTGATTTTGACGAAGGAACAGGCTTGGATATAGATCCATCTATATAACCAAGAAATACGTTAAAGGTAGAAAAGTCAAGATCTGATCTTTCCATGTCAAATAATTAGTGTAGTCCAGAGCTATTAGGACATGCACCTTGACATTAAAAGTGGGCAACGAAAAGGAAAAGAGGTGGACATGGTTGTTATGCGAAGACGTTAGTCGAAGTAAGCTGATACCATAAATGAGTCTCTCAATGTGTGAGATGCTGTATGTATTATTCGGTGATAAGTTACAACAATATATAGGAGTACATATTTTGTGATGATAAGCTTATGAACAGAGTCCTAGTTAGCTATAACTACAAACTATGGCACACTAGATAATTCCAAAAAATAATTAAAAACCAATGCAACTAATCATTATCAAATATATAAGATGCATAGTGGAAGAACTTGTGGTCGTTTAAGAGGCAGCAGTAGATTTTGTTTTTGTGTCAAGTTTGGGCATAGTGCCATTGAGGAGTATTTGTTCTTTCCATGTCAAATTGTTTGAGTAGTCAAGCTGAATAGCAATGAATGCTTTAACTCTGTAAGCAGGTAAAGTGAATGTTTCCATGGTTTGTGATAAATAGCAACAAAGCATAGTGAGGCACGACGTTTGTCATTAAACTGCTGATACCATGAAAGGTTTGATAAAAGTAAGGTTTTGGTATCTATTATTCATCAGTAATCATGCATATAACTACAAAGTAAAGTATAAATGATAACTCTCAAAGAGTGCTCCTTTTCTGGCTAGAAAATACAATTATAGATTAGAATCCTCTTACTTCAAGGAATCCAAAAGAGACGTAAACATCTTGTACATTCCAAAAGAGACGTAAACATCTTGTACATTTTCACTAGTATAGAGAATAATGATTCGTAAGAGAAGCTTACATTTTAGAGATTCTAACAACATATTTATACAAGTATTTGCCAAGTATTTGGATAGCTATGTACTACTAATTGTGCGGATTCTAATTAATCAAGAAGCATCAGTGAAAAGGCTAGGTCTATCAAAATAGAAGAATAACAACACTAGGACTGTTCAATCGTTATCTTTGGGAGGCTTTTTCCTTAGTATGCCCTCGCAAGATGGTGTTTCCATCTAACACATCAATCTTGAACCTTAAATCTTCAAACCTTGTAACCGACAATAGCTTAGTGAGAAAAACTGCTATATTTTCAAAAGGTACACGTCAGACAAGCAGTGAGCCATTTACAAAATGGTAATCGAGAGCCAAGTGTATCATCCTTCAATGGAATACAGGACTTGCGCACAATTAAGTTGTACCAATGTTGTCATATAACAATTTTGGTTGGTATGGCAACTTATGATGAAGTTCTTATAACAGATTTGTTAACCAAGTTATTTTTGCTGTTGTCGAAGCTACTAATCTGTGTTCAACTTCAGTAAAGGACCTTGCAAAAGTTCTCTACTTCTTGGAGCACCAAGATACAGGGGTATTACCAAAGTAAACCATATATGCAAATATGGAAGTGAAGTTATCTCTATTTCCTATGCAATTTGCATCTAAATAAGCTATGAGAAAGATTAGTTGATCTTTTAATTAATAACCCATAATGCAAAGTGCCTTTCAAGTACCATAATAAGCGTCTGGCAGTAATATAATGATCTTGTTAAGGAGAATGTATGAACTAGACCAATTTATTTATTGTATATGCAACATCTAGCCGAGTTAATGATAGATATTGTAAACTCCCAATCAACCTTCAAAAATTTTTGGCATCCACTGAAGGAGTGTAAAAATCATTAGATAGGCATCGACTTGCTAACGGGTGTTGTTGCGATTTTGGCACCATGCATCGCAAATCGGGTCAACAAGTCATGGATGTACTTGTGATGTGCTAGGAAAAGACCATCATTTGTTTGAATTATTTCAATGCCTAGAAAGTTATTCATTGCCCCTAAGTCCTTGATTGAAAATTTTTGTGCAAGCGTTGCCATCGGTCGCTGTAAGGAGATACTTGAATTCCCTGTCAAAAGCAAGTCATTTACATAGACCAAGCAATAAGCAGTTGTGAATCCATCGTGGTAGACAAATAGAGAGGAATCAAATTTTGAATGTGAAAAGCCTAGTGATAAGATGAATGTTTTAAGCTCATTGAACTAGTTTTTAGTCGACAAATATGATTGGGAAGTGCTTTATCATGAAAACTAGGTAGCTGGGTCATAAAAACTTCCTCTGTTAAATGCCCATATAAAAGGCATTATTGACGTCAAGTTGATTTATCTGCCAACCTTGCGAGACAGTAATTGTTAGAACAATTCTTATTGTAGATGGTTACATAATTGGACTAATGCCTTGCTATTGATGAAACCCTTTTGCAACCAATCTCACTTTGTAACAAGCAATACTACCATCAGCATTTCTTTTTATGTGAAAGACCCATTGACATCCTACTATATTTTGATTTGCAGTTCTTGGTACTAAATCCCAGGTTTCTTTTTTTTTAAGGGCTGCTAATTCTTCATGCATTTTGTCCACTTTTTAGACTGGAGGGCTTGACGTACCATTATTGGTTCAATGGGCTCAAGAAGCTCATGCTTTGTGACTTTGAGGGAAAATTTTTTTTTTGGTTTAAATATTTTATTTTTGGACCGTGTGGTCATTTAGTGGATACTGAGAGGTAGGTCTTTGGTTTGGGTTGTGTGTTTGATGATGAATGGCAAGGCGTGTCGTTCACGTTGTTCGGTGAAAGCATTTTATGGTAGAGCCTCATACTGGGCACAAGATGGGGTTGAATGTCTTGTGGGTGATGGCATGTTAGCTATTGGTGCACATGTGAGATTTATGGATTTTTGACTTGGAATGACTTACTTGCTTATTGGAGTGACTAGTGATGAGTCACAAGAAGTAAATTCATGCATTGTGATGATGAGGATAGATCACTAGAATTCTCTAAAGAAATTGAACATTAATTAAAAACATCATGTAAGGTGATAGGCACGGAGTGGTTTGATTGCTTGTAAGAAGGAAAAGAATTTTCAACACAACATAATGCACAACATCTACAATAATGTCTAAAAAGTGTACATTAGAGAATAATGATTTATAAGAGAAGCTTACATTTAAGAGATTACAAAAAGATATTTATATAAGTGTTTGCCAAGTATTTGGATAGCTATGTACAACTAATTGTGTGGACTCTAATCAATCAAGAAGCATCAGTGAAAAGGCTAAGTCTATTGAAATAGAAGAATAACAATACTATGACTGTGCAATCATTATCTTTGGGACATTTCTTCCTTAATAACAAGTAATATGTATATTTTTTCTTTCAAAGCCAAAGGATGCATAGGCAACCTTGAAAGACATATGGCTCTACTCTCAGATTTGGCTATTTTCTATGTATTTTGTTTGACTATGTGTTAGGTTTCATTTTGTCTACATTTTAAGTGCTAGCATGGATAAATATATTTATGTGATTAGCATAATTATATTAATTTTTTCCTCTATATAGACCAGGAGTTATTTAGCTTAATTTTCAAATATGTAAATGAATTTGATGGAAGAGGTAGGAGAAAGTGCTTCATGAGCTATTAGATGCTCACTTTAATTAGTTCTATACTAGGTAATATAGTTAGACACATATATGAGAATATCAATGTGTGTTTTGCTTGTGTATGCGCTTATGAATTGTTAAATTATGATTTCAATGCATAACTCTTTATTCTTTTTGTTGCTTATAACTTAGCTTATCGGTTATTTAGGTGAACAAGAAAATTTACTCTATGTGCATGTGTTATAAGCCTAGAAAAGAATTCTCGGCTATTTCATCTCTTATTTATGTATTTGTGTATAAGGATGGCTCTACATGTATAAAATAATGTCACTTGACGCCACTCAATTTTTCAAAAAAAAAGATCATATGTATATTATGTTAAAAAAAAATTAACTTTGACCTCACTAAAAATGTCTATGACCCCACTAATTAATATATGTTCAAGTAGTTAATTCAATGATTTTAAGAGGATTAGTGATCTTGCTGAGAAATTAGTTAAAATAAAAAAAAATGTTGTGTATCATTGAGTTTATTTGCTAATCAAATTAATGTTGATTTTGCCAGTTGCAACTGCAAGTGTTGAGAGGGCATTTTCTAACATGGATATCGTGAAGATCCAATCAGGAAATCAAATAGAGATGGATTTTGTAAATGATTGTTCAGTTATTTTTATTGAAAGGGGTGTGTTTGATAGCATTGAAAATGAAATAATTATTCAACACTTTCAAAATATAAGACTTCGTCGAGGTTAATTGTAACATTTATATTTTGAAAAAACATTCAAGTTTTTTTAATATATAAATTATTTTTATATTGACACCAGCAATTTTTTTTTGGCTACGTCCCTATTTGTGTATGTGTTACAACCTAGAAAATGCTTATAGGTTATTTTAACTCTCTCTATCTCTTCTTTCAAGGACTCGATCCATTAGGTTACCACTGTCTAGTAACATCTAGTTCTTTTAAATCTGTCGTGAAGACTTGTGATATATGATTGCTCGTTACTTCTATAGATCTTCTGAGATTTTAAGACTTCTAAAAAAGTTTGCCATAAATTTGTGATTATATTCTATAGGATCAAAGTGCTAATCATTGCACCAAAAGTTATAGCTGTTGCATGTTGTGGAAGGCACAATTTTAATCTTTCAATGGCAGTATAATGTTTGTCTATATATATGTTATGGGTGGGATTGAGAGGATTTATAAGCACATGTGGCATTGATGGATTTTGGCTATCAAGTAATGGTACCTATGTGCACTTATACATGAACGACAAGTCATATAGGAGACATTGCATTAACAAACTCCCTCTCCCAATGACACCCAAGTGACTTGAACCTGTAACCATTTTAAATTGCAAAGGGTTTTATGCGACTTTTGTAAAACATAAGAGCTAACAAAATGCATTTTACAATAATAAAAATTTCAAATTATTATAAGTTGGAAGAATTCTACAAATGATCCCTATTGTTTACAAAAATTGTCAATTTAGTCCTTATTGTATCAAAAGTGACCCACTTGCTCCCCAATATTAACCAAAAAAAAAAAAAGTCAATTTGGTCCTTATCATTTTAAAAGTAAATTATTTAGCCCTTAATGCTTACAAAAAGCGCCAATTTTCATCCTATTATTGGTCATGGTCAAATGACCATTGTTAGGACTAATGGTGATCAATTAGGTCACTCTTTGAATACATTAATGATCAATAAATCACTTTTGAAATAACTAGGACCAAATTGATATTTTTTTTATAAATAAAAGGAACTATTTGCAGAATTTGCCCTTATAAATTGACAAATATTTTACACTAAGTTATATAATGTCCAAGTATACTGAGGGCCTGTTCGGCAAATTTAGTTGTTAGGATAGCTGATAGCTGTTTAACTAGCTAATAGTTGTTGTATTTTAGCTGTTAGCTAATAGTTGTTTATCTAGCTGATTGAACAAAATGTGTTCGGTAAAATTAGTTGTTAGATTAGTTGATGAATGTAAAATGGCGTAAAAGGACACTGATATCCGAACATTAATATCATGTTATTATTTTGTTCTTGTTATGATAATTATATAGGAATAAGATAATATATTTCATAATTAGATATTTATTTTTATAATCATATTTTAATATTAAAATATAACTAATATTTTGATAACATTTGTATCAATATTATAAAAATTAATTTTGTTTTTCAAAATTATTTAGTGAAAAAAATACTAATAAAACTTATACTTTTAGTAATGTTGATTATATAGAATTTGAAATTTATTTTTATATTATTTCTTATTTATATTTGTGAAAGAAAAGGTAAAAATATAGAGAGAGATTGGAGAAATAATAAAAAAACAAAAAAAACGTAAAAGGGTAGAATTCTCAAAAAAAAATAAAAAGCTAAAAGCTACGTGAAAGGTTAAAATTTTTCGTTTTTGAAAAATGCTAGTTAAAACCCTGAAAGTTACTTTAAAAACTACTTAAAATGTTAGTTTATCGAACAGTAATAATTTAGAAAAAAAAATATTTTGACCAATTAAAATACTAAAAGTTACTTAAAAAATTGTTGCCAAAACACACACTAAGCTGTTGGATGAAAGTATTATTTAACAAACATGACAAAAGAGTTTAAGTGATGCATTATACTCACCTATCCAATAACTCAGAGAACCATAGACCATCCACACTAGTCCATTCATCAACTCAATGTACACGAATAGCCCAGCTTCAATCTGTGGGGTATCCACCAAAACCTAGTTCCACGCAAAGACTTTGTGAATTTTCTTTTTATTTTTAAAAGTTATAAGAAATTCAAGGGAAATATCGACTAATAATGTGCCATAGACCTAGCTAGCTGTTAGCAAAGATCCTAGATATTAGTTTGTTCGACTTATTCACATCAAACGAGTTGCTAAAGACCAGACAAGCACAAAGACATGCTTTATATACATAGCAATTCAGTCTTTCAGATATCACTTCGCCAGATCTAAATTAAACTGCTGACATTTATCTTCTTGTTAATTTTTTAAGTGATCCCTCTCTCCTCCCCCTCTCCCGAGAAAAAAAACCACCCACCCAAACGCACGCATATGCACACATACGCACTCACATGCTTATGATCAATCTTCTTCTGTAGTATTTTTCTTTATTCAGAAGTGAAATATGGCCTCGAGATGCGAGATCTTCCTGGAGATTCTGCTTGCAATCTTGCTTCCACCACTGGGAGTTTTCCTCAGACATGGTTGCTGTAGTGTGTGTTACTTTATCGTCTCTCTCTCTTTTAACATTCCATTTACATACAATCAATGTTGAAACATTTCACTATGCACGTACCATTTATCTTTTGCAAACAAATTCATGGTTGTTGTATACACATGACATTTTTCACATGAGATGCCAATTAAAATGTGAAACTAAGACTGAGATCAAATATATCATTAGCATTTGTATATGCATTATTGTTCGGGCCCATATAAATATCACCTTTAATGTGAGCATAATTCGTCCCACTTGTAGAAAGGATCGGATGCACGACCCATGTATGATAACCCAACCTTATGAGAACAAGGAAACAAATTAATAAAGGTCGTAAATCATGCAAATGCATGCTTAATTGAGGGAGCAAGTAAATTATGTGCATTAATAGGGGGATTGGCCTTTAAATTTAGGAGATTAAACATCCATATGAAGGGATAGAGTGACGTTCATCCAGAAAAAAGCCAAACACTTATCCCTAACCCTAGTTCATCACCAGCAGTCCTTCTCTCTTACAAAAAGGTTTCAATCTATCTCAAGGGGTAGATAAAGACTAATTGTAGATAACCTCTACAATCATAGCTTAATATATTAAACTAGTAAATAATCAAATATCCATTTATGCGTGCATGTGTGCTATAAATAACTTCCTAAATGCTCATGTTTTGCAGTGCGAGTTCTTGATTTGCTTGGTATTGACACTCTTAGGCTACATTCCTGGGATCATTTACGCGGTTTACGCCATCGTGGTTCGTGGTACTGAACCTGAAGATGAATGGCGTCGTCCTCTCAATGCCTAGATGCAGATTATGTTATACTTCTACTGTCTTAGAATTAATGCAACGTTAAAGGTTTTGAATTTATTGTTTCTATAATTTAATAAATAGTTTGGAATGCCTTTGTTTGCATTTGATGATCTAGCTTTGAGCATCAACTTATACATTTGATCTTGAATTTGTTATATTTTTTCGATTGTATTTAGCTGGTTATTCTAGTTATGAAAATTATAATCACAGTTAAAATTCTACAAATTTTGGAAACATGTCAGTTAGTATATCCTCGTGTTATTAGTCTATTCTTCCCGAAGTGAATGGTCATTTGAGTTGCAAAAGTCTTGCACTTTTAGAAAGACTGAGAAGGCTATATATATATATGGTAAGGCTATGTTCCACAACACCTAAAAATTTTACAAAGCACACCTTTAATTTTGCATTTTCAATTTTATAAAGCACACCTAAAAATTTTATAAAGTCAGCTTTTTTTCACTCTTATATTGTGATGAAAAATCGAATAATTAGAGTGACAACCAACAACTGTTGCTGTTGTTGTTTATGATACAGCAAAGATCCATTGGTTGTAATAGTGTAAAACATATCTCTTGAATGAAAATAGAAAAGCGAAGCCCAGCCAATGCAAAATTAAAGGTGTGTTGTGGAATCTTCTATTTAAGTATTCTATTCAATTACTATATCTCTTTAAAATGTGGGTAGTATAAAAAATTTATCAAAAATTAAATTTTACAAAATTAATCATATTTAATGCTTGTATAAAGTATACAAATTGACAATGTAAAAACACATTAAAAGTATGCAATTCTCCTGTACATCACTCGAGTTTTATTCAAATATATTATATATGACAATAATTATAATAACAAAAGTTTGTGATATTAAATTTTTTAACATAAACAAGTCTAGAAAATGCTGTTTAGCAAAAAAATATAAAATTATGTAAAAAAAATTTAATGATGCAATCAATAGAATTAAGTTCTTCTCTCCTTTATTAAATTATCTAGCTAAAATAAATACATAAACTATTTATGAAGAAACTCACTAAATAAATAATTTCTCTACAGAAAGCTACACAAAATTTATGAACTTTTTAAATTTATCTTTAAAGAAAAATTCTAAGCACCTAACCAGCAAAACAAATAAATTAAGGATTACTAGAATTTATTCACTAAAATTACTTATTTATTGCAAAAATTCAATCATTAAAATAACATCTATATAGAAAAAATATCTACTGAAAAGATTATTACAAGAATACTTTCAGATAAAGGAAAAGAAGAAAAGAATTAAGCGGGGGCCATAAAAAGAATTTTAAAAAATTTTATAAATACTAAGCTTTATAAAATTTTAAAATTTTACAAATTAAGTGAGAGTTGGGAGGCGTTAGTAAACTTTAGCTTTTAGAGTATCTAGCTTTTAAGTCTTAGGCCCTGCTCAATAAAAGTGTTTTATAGTATTTAATATTTTGATCAAGTCAAAATACTATTGGCTCCAATTTTTATTATTTGGTAAAACAGTGTTTTGGTATTATTTTTATTTGAAATAGTGTCTAAAGTAGTGTTTTTGAGATTGCAATGTTTTATTGACATTTCGGGTAGGATTTAGCATTTCACTTTTCTCTTTGGTAATTCTATCATCTCTTCAATAATTTTTGGCAATTCTACCCACTATGGGGTCTCTCTCTTCATTTTTACATTTTCTTTCCCAAATATAAATTTAAAACAATACAAAAATTAATTTTAAATTCTATCCATATCAAAATATACTAAAAAAATGTAAGTCTTATTCGTTCATTTAGCATTTTTCTTTGACAAAATAAATATTTGATTAATTAAAAATATTTCTATAATAAATAAAGCTAATTTATCAAAAAAATAAATTTATTATGATTTAATAATAAAATATTACTATAAGAGACATATATCCAATTATAAAATAAAATATCTTATTTCAAAAATAGTAATAAAAATTATATTTATTATAATGATAATAACGTAATACCAATGTCTTTTGTGTCATTTTACATTTATCAGCTAATCCAACAATTAATTTTATTGAACACACTATATTCAATCAGGTAGCCAAATAGTTATCCGCTAGTAACTAAAATACAACAGCTACTAGCTACTGAAATAACTATTAGCTACTTTAACAGCTAATTTTTCTGAATAAACTTGTAGTACTTTTCTTAAAATAGATTTGATTTGTAGGTCACTTGGCCCAATTTATCATTTTTAGCAGGTCGAGTTGGGTCGGTGCAACTTGTTCGACAAATGGGGTTACCATGCAGCCAATCCTAACCTATTAGTTTGGCGAGTTAAACGAATCAATTCATAAGCCTTGACCCATTTTGACAACTCTACTGGCAGTAAGTAAGAAGATGGGTTATGGGTTGGGCTAAGAGGGTGTTTGGCGAAGCTTATAAGCTAGTCAAACTAACTTATAAGCCAATTGACATGTTTGGCTAAGTGACTTATAAGCACTTTTGGTTAAATTTGTAAAAAGATAATATTATTCTTAAAATTTAAAATAGTTTTATCTCATTAATTAATAACATGTTCTTTTTAGTCAAATTAACTATCATTACTATTTATAAATACTTATTTACCAAACATGTCTGCAGTTAATAAACAAATAATATCCAAACACATCTGTGCTTATTTATGACTTACTTACAAGTAACTTTCTACTTATAAGTACCAAATGCTTATAAACACAAGTTTAACTAAACAGGCTCTAAGCCCAACTTACCTTACTTGCCATCTTAAAACACACCCGGTTACCTACACAATCACATAAACAAATATAATAGTTTTTATCCCTTTGAATTAGGGACATCTTTTAGAAATTAGTCCAATTTTCAAAAATATTAATTTTAAACCAAATATCATTTGTAACATCTTTAACATTAACAAAATGTTTCTAAAAATATTTTAAATATGAATCAATTTTGGATAAAATACACCAGACTCTCCTGTGGTTTACTAAAAGTGCATCGAATTTCTCTGTGATCTAAAAAGTCTGTCAAAACCCTAGTTCATAAAAGTGCATCAAACCCTCTTGTCATTAAAAAATCCATTATCTTTAATTATGATTGTTCAAAATTATCTAAGCTACTTTTCTCACTTTTATAAAGAAATGTTATTAAAAAATTTGAATCTCAACCTCAAATAAAAAAAACAAATACTCTAACCAACTAGTCCATAAACTATTTATTTTTTAGTTTAGTTTTAAGTTGATTTATATTTAGAATATATAATGGTATAAGTATTATATAAATTAAATTAAATCAAAATTAAAGTAATGCCAGGAAGTGTTATTTTAACTTTGTGCAACTTCTTTTCGATGTCGATTTCGAAAGCGTGCTTGCTAAGCATAAATATATATAACCGTAATTCTGATTTTAACTTTGAGCTATATAAGCATGCTTGCTAAGCATAAATCAACTTCTTTTATTGAGACTACTTTATTTCTGATTTAGTTAGAATATACATGTAACCATAACTATTATACTATCAAGTAAAAGCATAAATTGTTTATAACTTAGTTAGTTAAAGTATTTATTATTTTAATTTAAGGTTAAAGGTTCAAATTTTTTGTTCAAATCTTTTTAGCAATATTTCTTTTGTAAAAGTTAGAAGGGTAATTTGAGTAATTTTGAATAATCATGCTTAAAGTTAATAGATTTTTTAACTAGAAGGGATTTGATGTACTTGTATAGGCTATAAAAATACTAAGATATATTTTAATAATTCAGTACACTTTTAATGAATAACAGGAGTTAGTATAATTCAGCCGTCAATTTTTTAGTTCGTGATTCTTTAGAATGAAAAAATATTGGTGGGCCAAAAGTCCCCTGATGGTATTATTGACAGAAGGATTAATTTATATTTTCATAAAGAACTAATAAACTATTTGCATGATTATCTGTATTTATACCCAGAAGAAAAGGGAGGAAATGCTATTTGAAGCATACATCGGAAGTTGGTCTCCTTCTTTATTTCCTTTGATCCGTCCACCTAACCTGGTAACACTTTCCGTTCTTCTATGTAGCCTCTATTATGTTACTGTTATTTTATGCAACATTAGGTAGTACTTTTCAATACATACAAATATGAAATTATTTAATAGTGATCACCCAATGTTTAATATAGTAGTTGACTTGTATCATGGTTTATGGCACTGCACTTTTACTGATACCAATCTTCAATGCATATGTCATGGCCACTAAGGAGACAGTTCCTGGGTTTGACTCTGTTTTTTGGTCACTGTTGTTGGTGTTGGTTTTTCAGTTTGAAGATTCACTCTCTTGGTCTGCATTTAGATTTCTGAATTTCTAGTATTTTGTAGGGGAAAAAAAAAATCAAATGCAGAAATCTCATTTATCAGGGAAATTGCAAAATCAAGAAACTGAGATTAATGATAACTCTGGACTAGTACTACCGGGAGCTACGTATAGCGGGAGTTTTGTATATGAGATTACTTATGTTTAATAGATTGTTAAAAAAGAAAATCCTTTCTTGGTTTTTATAGATTCTGTCATCTTATATTTCTCTACTACCATTTCTTTTCAGTAAAGGAAGAACCTTTTTGGTCACATTTTTACAAATCAATGGAGTTAGTGGATTGTTACAGGGTGTAGTGTAATTTCTATAAAACAAAGCGAGTGTTTTAGTTACTTAATTATTTTAGTAGGTTAAGGGAAAAGTTCTTTCTAGAGTTTTATAGATTCTGTTATCTTATATGGTAGCTAAAAGAGATGAACTTCTAGCTTAGAATTGTGTTATTAACTTGATGCAGTAACTTTGAGGGTAGCCAAGCAAGCACAAAGAATTCTTTGAAAATGGAGAATGCCGATAATTGCAGTTGGATACCGTTGGTAGAAGAGTTCACTTTTGCTGCTAACTCTGCCCCTTTTAACAGCTGCCATGCTTCTACCATTGTTGAGGTGATGCAAAACTAGTGTTGTTCTGGACTTGGTTACTAATGATATTTGATTACATGCAGGTAATATAATTGTTTGTTTGTCTAGGTTGGTAAAGATAACTTTTTGGTTGCTTATTTTGGGGGAACATACGAGGGAGAACCTGATGTGAAAATCTGGATACAGACTTACAAGGTGAATGTGTCGTCTATACGCTCTGGCTCATTAAGTCATGGCTCCGGTTTGTCTTTTGCTCGTGCAAACTGCTTAAGTATAAGTCTAGCGACTTGAATAGTTGACGGATAAGAAGCAATCTTTCAGAGATAGCTAAAACATTGATTTCAGATTGAAGGCTGTTATATATAAAGATCTTCAGTTAGAATTTGTCTTCTTATACTTGAGCTCTTGAAACATTTTAGTTCTTTTACTAAAAGGACTACTGAACCAATCCTTTCTGTACTTATCAATGAGCTCGTGGTTTAGGCTGGTGCCAGTTCTGCCTTTGTGATGTGTGCCGATGTGGCTAAATTCTAAATAGAACATTAATTATCTACTCAGATTTAGTAATTCCTGTCCAACGTGAAAATATCATGATTAATGGTCACAGCACTCAGTGTTCTAGTTGAGCATGTTAAACCCATCCTTGAAGTTTAGGTGATTGCAGTAACTTTACCATTGCATAACTGCTGTCTCACTTTGTCAGAAGTCTCTTTCATTTGGTTACAGTGTCTGTAATACTTTGCTGGTTTTTGGCAGGATGGTTGTTGGCACTCTCCTGTCATTGCTGATCAAGAACCCGGAGTTCCTATGTGGAATCCTGTACTCGTTAAGCTTCCTTCCAATGAGATTCTTCTGTTCTACAGAATCGGGTTAGATGTTGAAAAGTAAGGATTCAAACTCTTTTTATATTCTTACTAATTGTGGTTTCTTAATCTGTTATTGCATGTTTTGAAAGACTTCAATTGCCTTTCATCTTGGTCACTTGCTGAAATTATGAGTACTGGAAGTTTATGACTTATCACTAATTCAACTAAATTTTACGATGTTGCTAGTGTTTCAGTACAACTTTCTCTAAACTACAAAGACTAGATTACTTTTCCTGATTGTGGTATTTTTCTCATAGTTTGATCGGTTGTATCTGTTTGATTGGTTGAATCTTTAAATAGAAGGAAGCAGATAACTGCTAATGTAGCCTGAAAAGCAGTCTTGTGAAAGATACATCTACTGGAATTGCTTTCTCCTCCTAAAATTGTACTTCACTTGGATTCTTCTCCCTTACTCAAAAGCAGAATCTTTCTGGTCCTTCCCGTTATGTCACTAATAGTCCTGTCAAAACGTCCTCAGAGCATGAAAAGAAGTTTCACTATTAGGATAATGATTGAGCTTCATTGGCAGTGAGGAGTTTGCTGCGCTGATTAGGAAATAATAGGCCATCCAGAAGCTGGTGCATGTTCCCTAGTGTGTGTCAAAATTTGTTAATTCCAGAATGGCGTATGCTTCTTCAGCAATTATTCACATGTAATTTGTGGTCAAGTTTATTATGGCTCAGTGATTACTTACATGTGGTCAAGTTTATTATGGCTCAGTGATTACGAAATAACTGGTTTACATGCACCCATAGATCAATTGTTCACTCTTATGTATTGCATGCTTGTTGTCTCCATTCAATATCCCAGAATGTTAATAGACATGTTGAGCGATATATGAATGGAAGACATGATAGGAAGAGCAGTGAAGTCAATAGTGCACAAGGCGCACACTCTAATGCAAAATTGGAGTAAGGGTACACCACTAACACCTGAAAAGGTGCATGGTGCAGTGCATTTGAAATAGCACGCATCATTGGGTACAGCAGCTTTTCTATCTTTTAGTTACTGGCCTTATTTTCCGTATCATTTCCCTTGACTTTGGTTCTTTCGTTGGTCTATTGATGACATATGATACTTGACGTGCCTAATGAAACTGTGCCTAATTAAACTTCCTTCAATCTAAGCCATTCTCAACAAAGTTCTTCTTCTTCCTTGTATTTTCTTAGTCTCCTTCAGGTAATCAGTTGCAATTCACCTGGTTCTTTTATGTTCATCACCTTTTTCTTCTTATCTTCTCTGCCAAGTTCATATTTTCGTTCTTTTCTTTTTCTTTTTCTCTTCTTTCAAATATTAACTAAATGCCCTCTGTTTCGATTATAAAGTACTCTGATTATTTTTTTTTTTATCCTTTTTGTTTCTTTCTCTTTTCTTGTTTTCTTTACTATTGTTTGCTGCAGTATCCCCTGCACGTTGCAGTGCTCCTCTTTTAATTTTTTCTTTTGCTGGTCACTGATGTATATTGTTTTCAGTGATGGATTATGCTAATCTTCTAGAGATTGAATTACGTAAATCGCATATGGTTATTATGTAATTTGAAGTTAATTTGTTACAGATTTGACCTTTTCTGTTTTAACAATTTCATGGCCATTAAATGCAATTTCTTGCGTTATTTATCGGTTTTGAATCTATACTATATAATGAAGCAAAATAAGTTGTAATTTCGTGTTGTTAAGTGCTGCTCTATATGACAAGTTTTCCATAATTACTTATCAATTAATTAAATATGCTCATTCTTAGGTCATTTTTGTTTTCCATCATTTATTTAGTTCCATTCCTGTACTAAACATTTTAATTTAATTAATATTATGCCATTTTTTTATATATATCATTATTGTTTTATTAATTTCATAGTATATATTTGTTTTAATAACTCTTTAGTGACATGCAAAAGCTCTATAGTTTTAATATATCCAATCACATATGTTGCTCTCCATGCATCGCACGGGTGTCACACTAGTTATAGATAGAGAAGCAAAAGAGTCGATAAAGCAAATGGAGATCATATGCTGCCTTTGGCAAGAATAACAAGATATTGAATAGTCTTACATTCAAGCAAGAAAAGAATTGGCTAGGTGCAAACCTTCATGGCTAACACCACTATCTTGCTAATGTTTGAATATCAGGTGGAGTGGATTTATGAAGCGTTCGTATGATGGTGGTATGACTTGGACAGAAAGAGAACAGCTTCCTCCTGGTATATTAGGACCAATTAAGAATAAGGTATTATCGTATCCATTATACTAGTAATGAATTCATCTAAATTTTGAGGTTGAAACTTTGCTAATAATTGTTAGATGCAGTTGTACTAATTTAGTTTCTTCAGCCTATCCTCCTGGAAAATGGGAACCTGCTATGTGGATCTTCTGTAGAGAGTTGGAATTCATGGGGTGCATGGATGGAGGTTGTATCAAATAGACTGAACCAAGCTACTGAATCATTTTATTGTATCTACAAAGGTTTTGTAAAACTTTCCAACTAATTGAAGTTTCTACATCTTGAAGCAGATGACTGCAGATTCAGGTAAGACCTGGAAAAAGTTCGGGCCAATATACATTAAGAATGAGACTCTTAGTGTGATCCAACCAGTGCCATATCAGACTGCAAAGGGGAGCTTGCGGATTCTACTTAGATCTGCGACTGGCATTGGCAGAGTTTGTATGTCTGAATCACGTGATGGTGGCTTTAACTGGGATTATGCAAAGCCTACTCAACTACCTAACCCAAATTCAGGTTGCGACTGAATTATAATATTTTCTGGCTTATTATTAGGGCATGCTGGATGGTTTCGCATGATTTCGGGAACTGAACTATATAAGATGTGGCTTGTCCTGGGAAAAATATATGTGCAGTTCAGATGCTTGCCCTTAACTATCTCCTCCCAGCTGATGTTGCAACTTTGATGAATAGGGATTGATGGAGTTAAGCTGAAGGATGGAAGGCTTGTGCTGGCTTACAACACATTCTCCAGAGGTGTGCTTAAAGTTGCCCTCTCCATGGATGACGGAGACACATGGCATGATGTCTTGACACTGGAAGATACTGAGGGCGTGGAGTTCTCTTATCCAGCGGTTATCCAAGCCAGTGATGGACTAGTCCACGTCACTTACACCTATAAAAGGAAACAGATTAAGGTAGACATGATTGTCAAAATAGAAAGCACATTGTTGTTGGCTTTACCCTCTTTGCGCAGATTTTTTGCCTTTTTCCATTTCACTTAATCAATAAACCTCATATTTAATACCCCCACCATTTCTTTCTGTAGATAATGTTAAATCCTTGGTTTGTATCTAACTTTTTTTTGTTTATTGTTTATTCAGCATGTTGTTCTTCGGCCAAACTAATGGACTGGAGAATTCTTGAGGCAACCTTTGGATGACAAAAGAAGGTTGATTAAAATCTTGTACCAGATTTGCGTACTGAACATCTAATAATGGATGTGTTCGAATTCTTGAGTAACGTTGTGCAGCTGAGGTTTGGAATTGATGTACGAAAACATTTTACCATATTGCTCATCGGACCTTGAGTGATTGATTGCTGATATCCTTGAATTTATGTTGTGTAGATGATGTCAGAAATTAATGTATTGCATAGCAGGAGGGCCATTTTTTATTTTGGCTAAATAAGCAAAAGTATCTCATGAAGATCAAAACTCAATCATTTACAGGGAACAGTCAGTCTCTAAACAAGAAGGTTTACACATAAATATCACCTAAATTCTACCTTTCAGCTTTGATAAGATTAATCTAATTTCACCTAAACTAACCACTATTTACAATTCTAAATCCAACTTCGTTGATGATATGCTCCATTAGCTGGTCTTCTGTATTCTATTATTTCTCTCTTTCTGGGTCGTCATCAGAAGAGCCCCAAATGCTCTGAATAAAGTTGCTTGCAAATCCCTTCCCTTCTCAAATGTATTAGACCATCTCCAAGAGCTCTCTTATCTTTTTTCTTAACTATAAGTGTTTTGAGTCACTTTCTTATATTTTAGTATTTCGTATTTTTAGTTTTACTCCAACAGCTAGTCCATTTTTCATTAAGTGCTTTATTTAGGGAATTCCCATTTCAGTTTTAGTTCAGTAGTTCTCTTATTATAGGGGTTCCTTATTTTCATTTTGCTCTAAAACACATCACTAATTTAATTAAACATATTACTTAGTATATTTATTATTTGTTTTTTTATTATTTATAATAATATTAGATTTTTAATTATTAATATTTTTATTTTTAAATTAAAAGAAGAGTTTAACTACTTAACATTTTTCGTAAATTAATAAAGATGTTATATTTTAAAATATTAAAATTATTTTTTAAAGTTTTTATTAATATTATTTTTTTGTCTTGTATAATTTTTGACTATGTTATATTATTTATTTTTATTTTATTCTTTTAAATTAGTCATTTTATGTCATGTTTTTGTCAATATGAGCTTTATGTTTACTTGGTTGTTTCTTTTACATCTTGTTTTTGTGAATACGAGCTTTATGTTCAATTAGTCATTTATTTTATGTCTTATTTTGTCAATATAAGTTTTATGTTTAATCGGTCAAATCTTTTTTATGTCTTGTTTTGTAAAATACAAGCTTAATGTTTAATCAGTCAAATATTTTATATGTTTCGTTTTGTCAATATAAGCTTTAACTTTTACCGGTCAAATCTTTTATATGTCTCATTTTGCCAATATAAGCTTTATATTTAATAGGTCAAATCTTTTTATGTATTGTATTGTGAATCAACTTTATGTTCCATCACTCATTTCATATTTCTTTCCTTGTGATGGTCAATGAGACTTAAAAGCTATATATACTTATGCAACAAGCTTCTCAAAATGTACGAACATATCTTTCAAAATTTATTAGCTTTCTCTCTTGTTTTTCTAGTAATTCTTGAAACCATTTAGTTTTTCTTTTTATCACGTGTCCAAAGTTACGGATTCTAATTATCAATTTATGGAGTATTTCGATTTTTCTGACTCCCATGAGGTGCTTGCACTACTTCAATTGTTGGTCGATGAATATCAACGATACGAGACAACAACATGTAAGTCATGGTTCTATCTAGGGTCATGGTTCTTATTGCGAGATAGGGTTTGAGGTCGTGATAGACTTTATCATGATTATTTTTTAGCAAATCCTATTTATCCCTCTAATATTCTCCTTCTTATATTTTTCCGAAGGAGATTTCAAATGAGTCATTCTTTGTCTCTTCGAGTTCAATCTGCAGTTGAAGTATATGATCCACATTTTGTTTAGAAATGAAATTCTGCAAGACATTGGGGTTTGTCTTCCTTGCAAAAATGTTGTCGATGCATTAAAGATCTTTGCATATGGATCTGTTGTAGATTCAGTGGATGAATACATGAGAATTGGAAAAAGTATAGCGATAAAGACTTTGTGAAGATTTGTTAAGGTAATGGTGGAAATATCCTCCGATAAGTACTTAAGATCACCAAATAATAGTGATATTATTAGATTGCTAGAAGTTGGAAATCCAAGAGGCTTTCTTGGACTACTGGGAAGTATTGACTGCATGAATTGGAAATGAGGAGTTGTCTTATTGCATGAAAAGGTACGTATATTGGTCATATTTGAAAACCAACAATTTGTTTAGAAGCTATGGCTTTTTATGATATTTGGATATGGCACACATTTTTTGGCTTACCTGGTTCTTTTAATGATATAAATGTTTTGGAACGATCATCGATCTTTACTAAATTAACTGAAGGACGAGCCCCCAAAGTCAATTATAATGGGCATAACTATGCAATGGGATATTATCTCATTGATGGTATATACCCATATTGGACATTAAAACTATACCACTTCCACAACGCGAAAAGAGGAAGTATTTTGCTGCAGCTCAAGAATCAGCCAGGAAAGATGTAGAATGTGCATTTGGAGTACTCTAAGCTTGGTTTGCTATTGTTCGTGGCCCTACACGATTTTGAGATTTTGACACTCTAAAAAATATCATGACTGAATGTATTATTATGCATTGTATTGGGTGCGACAGGCCCAACCCTCTTTAGTTCCATGCGCAAGGCCTAACTGACACTAGGCCTAGAGTGAGTAACACGGGGAAACCCACGAGGGTTACAGAATGTCAACGCAATAGAGGCAAATCCGCTCTGTTGACCTGGTGAAGCACGGATTCGCTACCATATCTAGTATCACGACTGCGGAACCTACGCTTGGGAGCGAAGGTTGTCAAGATAGGCAAGTCGTTACAAAAGAGAGGAGGGCTCAAGCATCTAGGATCATCAAAACCACCCGTTACCGACGCACTTTTTCTAGGAGCCATTCTTATGCTTTTTGCAGGCATCATCTCGCCAGTACCCATATACAAAAGGGGTCATTGCTCCTCAGGCTTTGACCTTAATTGTAGAAGCCTCCTTGGTGTCTACAATTTGGTGCCATATGTGGGAAACTGATAAAGTGATGCCCTACGCCAGCAGACAATAGCCACACACACATGGCCGCAATCGAGGAATCATCACGCATTACTGAATTAAAGGAAATACTATGAGCCCAGTAGAAGGAGACTGAAAAGGTTTGGGCAGTAGCGCAGAAAGAGAATAAAGAATTAAAGCAGAAACTATCTTGTCACAAGAGTCGGATTTATCACACCTGTTATGCCCGTGCCACTCGACACCCCTTTTATTACAAAGAAGAGGGCTATCAGCAATATCCCCACAATGGCATCGTTGGAGACACCTCAAGGAAAGTCAATGGATCGGAGTGATCCCCACAAAGAGGACGAATTGGGTTTGTATGTCAGTCATCCTTCATAGATCAGATTGAACAGGTGGCATTGTCGAACAAGTTTCAAGCACCCAGGGGGAAACTATTCAACAAAAAATCAGATCCCTTCAAGCACTTAGCCCGCTACAAACAAAGTTTAACGGCCATCAACTTTGTATCCATTGAACAAAAAGATGCATGTGCAAAAACTTCGGGTCCACTTTGACTAGCGACATTGTGACTTGGTACTCGGAGTTGCCCCTCAGAAGCATCAGATCCTTTGGTCAATTAGTATGCGAGTTTGTGGCTTAGTACAAGTTGCACAAACGAGTCAAAAAGTAGGTAGACAACTTATATGACATCGTGTGAAAACCCAATGAATCACTGAAGAGCTACGTCCAGTGTTTCATTGACGAAGTGTCTGTTATACCCAGATTCACCCAGGGATTGCAGTGTTGGCTTTTAAAAGGGGCTTGAACAGAGGGACGAAACTGTACAAGGACCCTTGTAAGACCATGGAGCAGGCCCTTGAAAGAGCTCGAATCCAGATACTGTGGGAGAAAAATCAAGCCGTGAGACAACACAATGGAGGAGATAAGAGATATCGGGAAGACGATGCGTTGTATAAGAAAGTCAACCATCGTAGCAGTGGGAAAAGTGGAAGGTTTCGGGAAGATAAAAGGATGCCTTTCCAGAGAACCCTACTACGGGAGCATTTGCCTGAATATAACCTCAACATTGGCCATTCTAAATGCGTATACAAGCTAAAGAAGATTCAACGAGTCAAATGGCCAGAAAAAAGCAATGGCGAGACCCAAGGACAAGAACAAATAGTGTGAGTTCCATTCTGATTATGGGCATGTCACAGTAGACTGCAAGGCACTCCGCAACGAGGTACTACATATGTTGAAGAAGGGGTTCCTTATAGAATTCCTTACCGACCAGGGGTAGAGGAAGATGGAAGCAGTCGAAGGCCGTGAGATGAAGATGTCACAACTCCCTCATCTAGAAAAAAACTATAATGTGAATGATAGGGGGATCAAAAATCTGCAGCCAAACAATAGCGTCTACAAGAAGACGAGAGGAAAGCTTATCATCAAGTTTTCCACATCAATCGGGTGCCTATCATTCCTGAATACACAGTTGCATTCTCTGACAAGGATGAGATGCCCAGATAGCCCTATCATGACGCCCTGATTACCTCCCTCAACATTGCGGGGTACATGGTTAAGAGGATACTCATAGACGATGGAAGTTCTGCCAATATTCTCATGTTACACACACTAAAAGCCATGAGCCTAGGGATAGAAGATGTAACTCGGAGAGTGGTATCATTGATTGGGTTCAATGAGGAATCAACTAGTTCTGTGGGTGAAATAACTCTTTCCATATAGGCGGCAGATGTACATGTTATGACAAGGTTCCTGGTGCTCGATTGCCCAACTGGTTTCAATGTTATCATGGAACGTCTATGGATCCATGCATTGCATGTCTTCCCCTTTAGCTTTCACCAGTCAAGTAGGTTCCCAGCACTTGGGAGAATCAGAGAAATTCAAGAAGAACTAAACAGTACACAAAAATGCTACACCACTGTTATGAAGGTACACCGGCCATCAAGAGAGGAGTTATAGTAATTATAGCACTCCAAGGCCTTTTACCCCTCGAATTGTGACTTGAATAAAGTTCATATATGCCCAAAAGACCCCTTTAAGATGGCGCGTATTGGAGTAAGATTGAAGCCAGAGATTCGAAAGCAACTCATATCCTTCTTGCAAGAACACAAGGATTGCTTTGCATGGTCACACGTGGATATGCAAGGCATAAGCCCCAAAGTGATTGTGCATCAGCTTAGCTTGAACCTGAAGGCATGCCCCGTTCGACAGAAGAGATACAATTTGGCCTCTGAGCGAAACACAACCGTCAAAGAAGAAGTCTAGAGACTTCTAGAAAATGGTATGATTTGAAAGGTGTAATATCTGGAATGGCTAGCCAACATAGTAGTAATACCCAAAAAAGGGGGCAAGTAGAGGGTGTGTATTGACTTTCGGGATCTTAATAAAGTATGCCCAAAAGACCCCTTTCTGGTCCCTCACATGGACACCATAGTGGATGTCATAGCGGGACATGAGCTGCTCAATTTCGTGGATGCATTCTCAGGGTACAATAAGATTCTGTTGCATCCCGATGACCAGAAGAAAACGGCCTTTGTAACAGATAAGGTGGTATATTGCTACAAGTGGATGCTTTTTGGACTAAAAAACGCAGAAGCTATATACCAGAGACTGGTAAATTAGATGTTCAGAGAACAGTTGGGAAAGACAATGGAGGTGTACATATATAACATGTTGGTCAAATCAAGAAAAGTAAGGGAGCATGTGGAACAGCTCATGGAGACATTCCAAACACTTCGGGAGTACGGGATGAAGCTGAATCCAGTAAAATGCTCTTTTGGAGTAGAGCCCGATAAGTTCTTGGGGTTCCTGGTAATGAAACATGGGATAGAGGCACACCTTGATCAGATAAAAGCCATTCAGGAGTTACCTATGCCAAAGATAGTAAAAGACGTGATGAGACCCACAGGACGGATAGCTGCAGTGACGTAATTCATCTCTAAGGCATCAGAAGCGTGCAGACCTTTCAGTCAGCTGTTACAGAAAGGGGCTGAGTCCCAATGGAATCAGGAATACGACAAAGCATTTCAGAATTTGAAGAAATATTTATCTGAGCCCTCGCTATTAGCCAAGCCAGAGTCAAGAGAAAGGTTACTGCTGTACCTGGTTGTGTCTGATATGGCCGTGAGCTCAGTTTTAATAAAGGTAGAAGGGCATACTTAACACCTCATGTACTATGCTAGTAAGTCCTTAACAGAAACAGAATCACGCTATAGTAGGTTAAAGAAGTTGGCTTTCGCGTTAGTAGTAGCAGCGCGTAAACTAAGGCCTTATTCTTAGGCGCATTCTACAACAGTGATATCCGATCACCTTTTGAAGACGCTATTTCACCAAGCAGAAACATCCACTAGGGTAGAAAAGTGGGTTGTGAAGCTGGGTGAATTTGACATCACATTCGAGATGCGTAGTGCAGTAAAAAGTCAAGTATTGGTAGACTTCTTGGCCAACTTCCATGAGGAGGTGGTGGTCTTTGCTTCGGAAGAAAAGTAGACATTGCATATCGACGGGGCAGTAAACTCTGCAAGGCGAGGTTTCAGAATCATGTCAAGAAGCTCATAGGGAGATATTTGCCTAAAAGCAATGAAGTATGGTTTCAAGGTTACGAATAATGAAGTAGAATATGAGGCATTAATCATAGGACTGCAGTGGGTTAAAGAGCTATGAGCGAAAAGTGTAAAAGCCTATAACAACTCACAATTGGTAGTGAAGCAGTTTACAGGGGAATACCAAGTAAGGGACTCAAAGATGGCCAGATACTTGGCCTTGCTTAGAAAGGTGTAGACCCAGTTTTATAAAATGACCTTGGATTAGGTGAGCAGGGAAGACAACAAGAACGCCACTGCCCTTCCTAACCTTGCAACTGTCATGGAAGGAGAGCAACTCAAAGTAATTCTAGTAGAGTATCATGAGAAGTTAGTGTTGACAGAAAGCGAAGGGCAGGTGTACATAGTCTCAGATCCAGCAAAATGGATGGCTCTTATTTTAGCGTACTTGGAGGTAAAAACATTAGCTCAGGACCCTGTGGCAGCCAGAAAGGTGCTAATACAAGCTGCTCGTTTCACCTTTCTTGAAGGGATCATGTATAAAAGGTCGTATATGGGACCATGCCTCTGGTGCCTCAAGCGGAGCGAAGCCGACTATGTCCTAACGAAATTGCACAAAGAGTGCTGTGGAAACCATGTGAGGGAATGGAGCTTAGCGCAAAGAATCATGAGAGCAGGATACTATTAATCTACGTTACAAGCGGATACGATGCAATATGTCAAACGTTGTGACAAGTGCCAAAGGTATGCACAAGCCATTCATCTGCCGATTTGGGGTACCATGGGAAATAGTGACAAATAATGGGGCACAATTCACAAACAATAAATTCAAAGAAGTTTGCGAGGAGTGGTGCATCAAAGTCAGGTACTTTACTCCCCGATACCCCCAGGCAAATGAGAAGGCAGAATCCATCAACAAGATCATAGTACAAATAATGAAGAAAAGACTGAAGGCCTTGAAGGGACACTGGGCCGAAGAGTTTCCTGGAATCCTTTGGGCCTATCGGACCACGCCGAGAGGAGCGATAGGAGAGACCTCCTTTTCCTTGGTGTATGCGGCAAAGTGGTAGTCCTACTCGAGGTAAGGCTTTTTGGTCTCCGTTCCCACCTTGCATTAGAAGATAGGAATAAGGAGCTTTTAAGGTTTTAGCTAGATTTGGTAGATGAGCTGAGGTCCACTGCCGAAGGAAGAATAAAAAAGTACCAAGAAGTAATAAAGGCCGGGTACGACAAGAAAGTCAAGGTGCAAGAATTCCATGTAGGGGATTGGGTACGACGTCAAGTATTCTAGAACACATAAGACTAAGGTACCGAGAAGTTGGGTCCCAACTGGGAAGGACCCCACAAAGTGGTCGAAGCAAAAGGAACGGGACATACAGGCTGGAGACGATGAAGGGAGAGTGTCGAGTTAATCTTTAGAATTCAGTACATCTGAAGAAATATCACTTCTGATCAAAGTTAATGAAATCCCTACATTGTATTATCCCCAGCACCATTTTTAAGCCTTCTTCTCGGTAAAGGGCATTTACTAGAAACCCTCTTCTAGACGGGGGGGCATCTGCCTTAAACGCTCTTCTATGCAAAGGGAATCTACCCCATCCCCTCTCCTATGCAATGGGTACTTGCCTTAAGCCCCATTTTACGCAAAGGGCATTTATTCCAAGCCCCCTCTTATACAGAGGGGCCTGCCTTAGACCCCCTTTTAAGCAAAGGGCATCTATTCCTTAAGCAAAGCGAATACAATATACAAAAAATGTACAATCTCAGTTGGCTTCCTCCGTTATAAAAAAAAAAAAAATACAAAAAATGTATATACAAACGATGACATAAGTAGCATAATAGTTAAAAGGAACAAATAAAATAAGTGTGCAACAGAAAGCATCAACCTACAAAAAAAGGAATTGATTAACTATTGAGTGCAATCCCGTAACTAGATAGACTATAGGTAGTTCAGGTACGCTTAAAGAATCCAAAAACATTACACAATCAGAAAAGCGTCCTGCGGTGCAAAAGATGAAACAAAAAACATATGCCCTACCAAAACAAAAATAGAGTGCACGATCAGTTATCCCCACTGGTGGAAGCATTGCTATCCCTTCTGAAGGAATATTACCCTTCTTGTCCAAGTCAGAAACGGACAGATCAGCGGCCCCAAACGTTGGTTGACGAAGAGGACATTTCAGTTTGGCATTGGTCTTATAAACACTCTGCTTTTTACAGAACTTGTCCTTACCACGATCATGCTCTTGGTACAAGTGCTCCATAGTACTTAGCATGGCTTCATCAACTAAGGCAGTCTGCTACTTCTCCAGCTCCGCGATCCTGCCTTCACATCATTTAACTACTTTTTGGCATCAGTCTAAGTGGCAGACATCTCCTGTATATGTTTTTACGTTCTTCCTACGTGGCGCGAAGAAGGGCCAGTTTCCCGTCAGCAGCAACTTTTTAGTGTTCCAGCTCTGCCAATTTCACCTCTAGAGTCTCGCATTTGGCAATCAATGCTGTCGCCTGGCATTCCACAACCTTGGCATGGGTCTTAAGGGCTAATAGGGATTTCTCCAGCTCTTGCACTTACGCACGGGATTGGGAGAGGTTATCGCGCATGGTGTGGTTGACATGATGAGCTCACGTCTACAGTGCAACGTTCTGCGGAAAGGAAATAAAGGAGATGAGCTTAAGAACTAGAGGCAAGCAGAAAGGACAGGTCACGAAATACCTACCACGGCAAACATCCAGGCCCAAAGAGTAAAGAGAGTAGGACCCATCGAATCCATCTTTTGGTGATCAGCCCATGAAATCATCTTCTCAAATTCGCTAAAGACAAAGTTTGCTTTCTCGAAGACATTGATGTCACTAAGGAGACTAATGACAAAAGAGGACATAATAGTAGCACAAGATGTGGCATTGGCAACAGGAGTGGTTTCAGTAGGAGGAGGATTGGAAGCAGCATGATGAGCGACAGGCAGAATGGTGATCATAATGGACTCAGAAGCAATTTGGTCAGAGACGAGGGGAAAAGTGGCAATAGCAGCGTCAGTCACGGGCATGGGGGGTTGCCCAGGGTTGGCACCTAGAGTATCACTGTGGTAGATGCCTCCACGGCTCCCGATGCACTAAAGGTCTAGGACAACCCAACAAGCTCATCAATAGTGCCATCCTTCTACCCCCAGGGGCATAGGTGAGTTGGTAAGTGGCCAGGTGATTAGGGTGGAGACACCCTGACAACGCGGGATCGAGTCCGTGTGGCGGCAGTACTCCGCTGAAATATTGCGGGGCTGTTGCTGGATTTTCACGCCCGTTGGTCCTCTCCCTGGTCGGGCTGCCACTCACGCACATCCCTCGATTTACCTCCCGCCTGGTTAAGGGGCCTCTGGCCAGGTGAGAAAAGGGTTCTCCTTTGGTTAACCCTTTTAAAAAATAGTGCCATCCTTATTACGTTTTGCAACGTGTTGCATCTAAAGCCCTTTTGGTCAACGGTCCTTGCTTTTTTCTAACACTGAGATATGACAAGCGATGATATCATCCAAGGATTGAGGGATCTTACCGGCCATAATCTTACCTAGAATAGAAATCAGAGTGAGAAAGGTACAACAGTAGACACGTGATCCTGGGAAAGGCGTAAAATTATACAATATTGCAGATGCTTGCAGTAGGAAAGACTCAGATTGACTTTCGGAACCTAGTAATGTTCACCAATAGCGATTGTTGGTAGGAATGGCTAGCACGTTGGCAACCCGTCTTGGGATCTAGGCACTAATAAAAAGATCAGATAAGCGACTTAGTCCAGAGTATCAATTAATTACTTAAGACATACCAATAGCATGCCAAGGTAAAGCAGAGGGGGCTGCATCCCCAAATAATGCTGACGAGTGCACAAAGAAATAAGCATCTTTCTATCTTTCGTCGCTGGAGGTTAGCTCTGTGACTAAATGGACCAGGTCCCAGCGATAGTTTTGCCGAAGTGACAAGGAGAAATGCCTTGACTTCGCTTACTTTCAACATTTGAGCTGGTAGTTTGTGAGCACATCCTCCCAAGACAAGGATAGTTAGCATCGCTCTGATAGCATCTCAAAAGCTAAGACCAAATGCCAAGATTTAGGCATAAGTTGCCTTGGGAACAAACAAAAATAGTGGCATGGGGAACAGAGCCGCAACGACAATGGCAAGCGAAAACCATCCTAAAAAACTTGGATATATATAGCGAAAACCACTCGCTGGTGGTTGAATCAACCTTCTTCAATGAAAGGGCAATAGGATTGTATCCGTCCCCAGTGATTAAGTACAATTCCCTTAATTGGGCCAGCTCTTCTACGTCAATGACAGACGACGGACTTTGAGAACCCAAGAGAGGCATGATAAAGATGACGATGGGGAGAAAAATGGGAAAGACAAGAGAAAGTAAAATGAGAGATTAAGCGACAGAAGAGAGAATGAGAGCTCACCTGGTAAACGAAGGATTGAGAGAAGAAGAAAGAATGATCAGAGGGAAGAAGTTAAACTGATACTTTGAAAAGGAAAAACGTTTCACCTTAGAACTTGCAAGTGCCTGGGGAGAACAAAAAAAATTTGAAAAATGGCAACTAGGGTAATTAAAGCTCATAAGTTACTGATAGTGCGTGTGCAGCATAACCAATGGAGCACTATCATTAGGCGCGTTCCACTCCACGCACCTCTGATGCAGAGAACACGTGGAGTAGGGAGACTTATTGTATTGGGCATGACAGGCCCAACCCCCTGTAGTTCCATGCGCACGGCCCAACCGACGCCAAGCCTAGTACGGGTAACATAGGCAAACCAATGAGGGTTACGGAATGTCAACGCAACAGAGGCAAATCCGCTCTGCTGACCTGGTGAAGCACGGATTTGCCACCATGGCTTGTATCACGGCTGTGGAACCTATGCTTAGGAGCGGAGGTTGTCGGGATAGGCGTGTCAGTATAAAAGAGGGGAAGGCTCCAGCGTTTAGGATCATCGAAACCACCCGTTACCCACACACTTCTTCTAGAAGCCATTCATACGCTCTCTGTAGGCATCATCTCATTAGTACCCATATATGAAAGGGGTCATCGCTCCTTAGACCTTGACCTTAATTGTAGAAGCCTCTTTGGTGTCTACATGCATAACATGATTATAGAAGATGAAAGAGATATTAACAACTTAAATTTCAACTATGATTTTGCTAGTGAAAGTTCCGATTCAACAGTCTTACGTGAACAGATAGCTGAGCTTATTGATTTTATGCAAACTCATTATATTTATCGAGAGGTTTATACTCAGTTACAAGCTGATCTTGTAGAACATGATAATTACATAGAGGTGTGTGGGCTAATTTGTATTTTCATGTGAGCAATTAAAGTTGAATAATATTCATTCCAATAAAAATACTGTAGACAAATATTAAAATTTACACTAGAAACTAATACTTAAATTCTTCAAAACATCATTAGAAACCACTTTTTTGCATGATCTTCTGTTGCTTCTTTGTCCAATATTCAACTAGCATTGGAGTCATCTTCGAAAGATCTAATGACATAATTCTCTCCTCGTACTCTCGATCCAATCTCTACATTCTATCTTCGTGCATCTTTTTTTGCTTTCCATCATTTGTTAAATTATTTTTTGCAAATGGAGACTCTCAATCATTTACCATCATTGCTTTATTCTTTCTCTTATCAGTCTTTCTTTTTCAGCATCTCTACATATTGGTCTCGCTATACGGTTAATGGTATCATATAGGTTGTCATCATCTTTTAAACTTATCGAATGTCTAGTTGATTGAGAGGAGACTCATGGATTGTCATCTTTTGATTTTTTGAATTTTTTAAATTTTTTTCACCTTGTTGCATCCATTTTGTTTGATACCTCAGTATATTCCAATGATGTTCAAATTGGAATGACGATTTGTGGCAAGTGTGGTACAAGATTTTAGCATCTTGAATTTGTAACAAATAATTAAAAAAGTTGATTTGATTTAATATACAAATTTAATAAAAAATTTAATTTTAATATTACAATTACCGTATCTTGCTCAGTCTTGCCACTCTAGTTTTTAGCTTCAATTTGAGCATAGCATCTAGCAAATTTTGGGTGGCAAGATTAATAGCTGCCCGCTGATGATTTAGAGAATTCTCATTGTGATCACCATTCAATAGTTTTGCTTTGATGATAATAGTCATATATTCTATGCGAATATGTGCTTCTGCTTTGATCATTACCATGTGCCACGTCCAAACTAATGTTTAACCATGCTGAACAGAGTAAAATATCTTCTTAGATAGAGAAATTATTTCTCCATAATGCTTTCTTCTTCACAGATTATGCCTGTGTGAAAAATGGAGGCGTAGGAGTTGATTGCACTGCAAGTTTGGTCATGTCTATATATGAGTCAAATGCAAAGTCATCTTCATCAACATTTGGAGTCCCATGAAACAAATTTATAAAATAGGCATCGTTTTGTGCGTTCATATATATAAACAAAGATTAAAGTCAGTATAATAATACAATTAACAAGAGCTCATCATTAACAAATTGATAATGATGATGATAATATACTACCATTATAGAAATTAGTAATATCGACTACAATTAATAATACAAAGTACAATTTATTAAAAGATTATGACTAAAAACACTATAAAAAATAATTAAAAAATAGAGAATAAATATAGTTTAAAACTGTAACTAAAAAAATGACTGTAATTGTAATCACTAAAAGTTAGTGGTTTAAAATTATAATTAATATACTAAACTTATTTTAATCCTAAAAGAATGCCTATATATATATATAGAGAGAGAGAGAGAGAGTCCAAACACTCCTTAATCCATCAATGCAAACAGAGCGTCTCTATCGACAAACTCTCCTCCCCACCGCCCACCCCCTCCTTCATTGATCAAAAATAGAGAAAGAGAAAACACTTCTCTCCGTCCTCCCCTCCTCCCCCTCCCCCTCCCAATGATCAAAACAGAGAAAGAAAAAATTTATTCCCAACGTATTCCTCTTTTTTCTCCATCCCTTTTCTGTATCCATTTTTTCTTGATAAAATTAGAGAATCCTTGATATTTTCGTATGTTTTTGGGTGACTTTGTGGATCTTTTGGTTTTTCTTTTTCTAGTGTTTGCTTCTCAAAATGGTTGAAATTTTTTTGATGCGTATTGAATGAGAGAAGGCTAATCTCTTTATATACGTTCATATCCTTTGACATCAATGTAAAAACTTTGCTCATTTGTAATTTTTTTATGCCATAAGTTTTTTTTTTTCAGCTTTTGGCCATGACGGTTCTAAATATCCCATTGCTCTTTTCAATGATTGTTGCAACTTTTTTTTTTTAGTTTGTAGATATGGGGGATGGAGTTTAGGTGTTAACCTTGGTGGATGAAAAAACCTCTACATATGGGTGCTTTGTTTTGGGGTGCTTTGTTTTGGGGTTGGAAAGACAGTTAAATTTTTGGGGATGAGATGTTAGCTTGAGCCAAATGAGAGAAATCATGATAAGAAGTAAAGATATTATTAGATAATGATTGATTTACAATGATGTGTTCTATATATATAGCAGTACGGTAGCTTCTAGAATAGAAAATATCTAATGCCAGCTCATCTCTCTTTTCTAACTACTTAACTGCACGTGCACTAACTTACATAACTAACTTGTGTGCATTGCCACTATAACTAACTTACTGCCATACTGAGTCGGCAAGATTGTTTTTTGATCTTCTCCTTAACGTCCACCCTCAAGCTAATTCCTGGAATGGCTAGGGGCAGCTTGGATCTTAAGGCTTCAAACTTGGAATTAGGCAGTGACATTGTTAGCAAGTCTACAAGTTGAGCTTTAGATGAAACATAGGATAGTTGAAGTTGCTATGATGTAACTTGTTCCTTAATAAAATGATAATCTATTTCAATATGTTTAGTGTGCCCATGGAAAACAGGATTAGAGGCTAATGCAATTGCAGAGATGGAGTAACTAAAGAGATTAGGGATTGGAATTGGCATGCGCAAGTCTTGAAGTAGATAAGTAATCCATTTAATTTCAGCTGCTATTTATGCCAAAGCTCTGTATTTAGCTTCTGTGGAAGATCTTGCCATAATAGCTTGTATTTTAGAGGACTAGGAAATAAGATTTGGCCCTAAAAAAATACAGAAACCAATTGTAGATTTGCTGGTAAGGTGATCACTTGCCCAGTCACTGTTACAAAAGGCCTACAGTTGAAATGTCCTTAGTTTAGAGATCAAGCCAAAAAGCAATGTCCTTTTGAGAAACCTTAACACCTTTTTTAGTGCTGCATAGTTTGAATTTATAGGCTTATGTATAGCTTGACATATAGAATTGATTGCATACTACAAATCAGGTCTTGTGATGGTTAAGTATAGCAGAGCTTCCACAAGGCTTCTAAACTCTATTGGATTAGTATATGGAAGAGTTAAATACTTGTTATTTGATGGATTAACGCTTGATTCGCACTCTACTAAACCAGTCTTTAAAGCAAGTCCTTGGCATATTTGCTTTGATGTAGTAGTATAGTATTGCCAGAGTTTGCAACCTCAATTCCTAAAAAGTATGACAATTTTCAAAGATCCTTCGTGGCAAATCTAGCACTCATAGCATTAAAAAGTTTGGAAATGGCCTAGAAAGAGCTACCAGTGATGATTAAATCATCAACATAGACAAGAACAATGATAGTATAATCAACAGTATGCAGTACAAATAGTAAAGTATCTGTAGTGCTATATTTAAATCCCTATGTTACCAGAAAGGAAGAAAAAAATTGATACCATCCTCTAAGGGCTTGTTTAAGCCTATATAAAGATTTTTGAAGTTGGAAAACATGAGTAGGATATGCTAGATTAGTAAAAACAGGGGGTTGAACCTTGAAAAATAGTTTCATTAAGAGCTCTATAGAGAAATGCATTAGACAAATCTAGTTGTTTCAAACTCCAGTTTTGATGAAGAGTTAAAGCTAGAACAAGTCTGATGGTTTGCTGTTTGACTGCTGGACTGAAGGTCTTGGTGTAGTCTATTCCATGCTCTTGATGAAAGCCTTTAACAACAAGGCTAGCTTTATACTTAGCAATAGTACCATCTGAGTGCCTTTTGATCCTAAAAACCAATTTACAGCCTATAGGCTGCTTATCATGACGTGGAGGGACCAACGTCTAAGTTTGTTGTTGTTAGAGTACGTTAAATTCTTCTCTTATGGCATTTACCCAGTGGAGGTACTTGGAACCCTCCTTATAAAAGGTTATCTCAATTTTTGGGGGTTCAAGAATTAGAGAAATAGCCAGATACCTGGATGGTAGAGGAGGGAGATGACCAGTTTTGGATCTGGTCTGCATTGGGTGGTTGTTTGAATAAGAAGAGGAAGCAGTGTTTGTTAAAGAATCTAACACTTGATCTATAGCAGAACTAGAAGAGGCTTGAGTATTAGTTGATGTAATAGCATTGATTGAGAGATTAGAATCAATGTTTAATGTAGAAGTGCTATTTTATGTAGAGACATTGGAATGACTATGATCAAGAGGAGTATGAATTGATATTAAAGGGGTAAAAGTGCAATGAGGGAGATGGACTAGGACTTTTGATAATAGAATTAGTCATGGGAGTGATAGGAGGCATGATAGTGGTATGAGACTGAGAATTAATAGGGCTTTCAGAAGATTGAATATCAAACATGGATAGTAGGATAGGTGTAGTATGTTGTGCAGAGAAGGGAAAAACTTCCTTAAAAATATTTGACATTTCTAGAGATGAAAACTCTATGAGAGGATAATTCCATGCACCTATAGCTTTTAGTAAAGGAGCAATATCCCATAAATATGCAAGGACTGGACTTGCTATCAAGCTTGTGTTTACTGTAGGGCCTGAGCCATGGAAACATAGGCAGCCAAATTTTTTAGCATAGTATAGTTAGGTAGTTTACCATATAAGCATTGAAAAGGGGATTTATTGTTAAGAGTTAGTGTGGGCAACCTATTGATAAGATAATTGGCAGTGGAGAGGGTTTCTAGCCAAAATTTTGTATGTAAATGATTGACTGGGTAAAACAAGAAGTGTTTCAATCAAATGTTGATGTTTTCTCTCTGCTTTACCATTTTACTAAGGAGTATGAAGACATGTTGTGTGATGAATAATTCCTTGATTGTGAAGTAAAGACTAAAAAGCATTACTCATGTATTCTCCTTTATTATCTGATCTAAAGATCTTTATTGTTGTATGGAATTGAGTGAAAACAAAGGTATTAAACTTAATAAAAGCTTGCAGTGCACTAGATTTATATTTTAATGGATATACCCAAGAGAACCTTGTACAATCATCCAAGAAAATGATATAATATTCATATCCCATACATCTGAATGCACTAGTTCAAATGGTACATTAGAGCTAGAATTAGACATAGGAAAAAGCAGTTGATAAGCTTTTGAGACTGCACAGTCATAGCACTTATTACTAGAATATGACAAATGGAAACACGCAAAACAGATGAGATAAGCTCTACAGCATTTATAGACGGATGGCCTAATATAAGATGCTAAAGTCTTTTAGTTGTGTAGGGTTGCTTAGGATAGAACACTGAAAAGCTTGAAAGGAGGATGAAGCTGCTGTAGGCAGATCAAGGTTGAAAGGTAGAAGATACAAGCCATTATCATAGAGGCTAGAGAACTTCACCAGTTGAGTGGAATTGTCTATTATTTTGACCTCCTTGGAATTAAAAAGCATAGTACAGTCATTATCTTTTGTAAGTTGATAAGCAGATAAAAGATTAGAGGACATTGTTGGAACACAGAGAACATTGGTTAAGAGTAAAGAAGAGTGAGGCACTTTAAGTTTACCCTGGCCAATGCCTGAGATAGAAAGTGCATCTCCATTTTCTATAGCAACTGAGTCTTGTCCATTATAAGCCTGAATAGTTTGAAGTTGAGAAACATCATTAGTAACATGGCTTGATGCACCTGAATCAAGAAACTAGTTAGAACTTTTTGGTGAAGTAGTGTTTTGTACTTTAAGAGCTTGTTTAGAAGCTTTTGGATTGGCAAAGTTGATGCTATCCAATCTATGCCAACATTCTTATGCATTATGATTGAATTTGCCACAAACTTGGCACTGGATCCTGGTCTAAGATGCAGAAGCAATCAAGGATTGCCTAGAATGAAATTGAGATTAAGGTGAAGTAGTTTGATAGTTGCCTCTTTGAGGTTGACCTCTGCCTTGGCTTCTTTGACCATTATTTTTGACTCAACCTTTGGTATTAGAGTTGTCACCTCTAGCTATAAAAGCAATAGTTGTATCGACAGAAGCATTATCACTCAAAGACAGATTTGTAGCAAAGTTGAGACTAACTTCTTCAATTATCAGTATAGAACACAGTTCTTAAACTGAAACTTGTTCTCATCTAATGTGAATAGAACTCTTGATTAAGGCATACTGCTTAGGCAATCCTCTCAGGATATACTACACTACATCTTCATCTTTCAGGGGTTCATCTACAGTGGCTATAGTGTCACAAATAGTCTTGATTTTATCTAAGTACTGCTACATAGTTAGAGAACTTTTTGTGATAAAAGACAATTGATGCTTTAATTGATAAACATGAGGCCAGCGAATACATTGAAAACGCTGTTCTAATGCAAGCCACATAGCAGAAGCAGTGTTTAATCTCACCACTTGTGAGAACACCACAGGTTGTCAAAAAGTAAACAGACAATTTTGCAGATGATGGTCAGTGGTAGTCCATAGGTAATATGCAAGATTTGGCACCAATTCACCAGAAGAATCTCGAATAGATGGAGGAACATTGTTTCACTCCAATAACATGATCCAATATACGATCAGTAGTGAATATGGCTTGCATTTGAGTTTTCCAAAGAACATATTTTGGGTTATCCAACTTAATGTGAATCATAGAGTTAAAATTTTGTAAAAGGAACTTAAAAGAAGCAAGTAACTCAACATTTTGATCAGGACCCATTTTTGCAACACAAACTTGAAACAGAGCAGAGATCAAGTAAATGAAGCTGAATATCAATACAAGATACCTCAACCAGTGAACAGAAGCTATAATAAAGATGCAAACACTAGCTGAAGACGAAGCATAGCTCGAGCAAGACGATTTTCATTGAAGTGAAGCTGAGAAATCCTCTGAGTGAGCTAGATTTTTTTGCTTAATTGGTGAATTCTTGCATGAATTCACAAAAAAGAAAGAAACTTGCCTAAGAGAAAGGTTCTGATTCCATGTTAGGTTAAGCCAAATAAGAGAAATCATGATGAAAAGTAATGGTATTATTAGCTCATGATTAATTTACAATGATGTGCTCTATATATATAGAAGTATAGTAGCTTCTAGAATAGAAAATATCTAATGCCAACTCATCTCTCTTTTCTAGTTACTTAATTGCACATGCACTAATTCACATAACTAACTTGTGTGCATTGCCACTATAACTAGTTGATATGTTGAGCTGGCAAGATTGTTTTCTGATCTTTTCCTCAGCATGAGATAGGGGAGTTGTTGGAGCACATTAGTACTAACAACTTCTCTAAATATGGGTTTTTTTTATGGTTTAAGGTCTCTGTTAGAGCTAGCTTTACGTGGTCCATTTTGATTAGTTTTTTCTTTAGCAAAAAGCATCCCTTTTTCAAATTTTCATGAAAAAATAATTTTGTAATAAATATTTGGATTGGTTCTGAAACAAAAAGTTAAAGTTAAAACTCTTTGAGCTTTCTTCTTTTCCTTGAGAAATTAATAATTTTAGTTTCTTAGAAACATACTTTTTTCAATTATTTTAAAAGCTAATCTAAACAACCCATAGAAAAATGATTGATAATGCAATAATCCAATCTAATTTAGCCATGTAATTAAATTTGATCTGTTCAAGCCTTCAAGTGGTAAACCCATCTTGCTGGGAAAAAAGAGAGGGGTAAAGGGGTGAATAAGGTGGAAATTGAAGATTTTTTAGTTTTTTCAGATGATTAAGACCTTTTATTGAACACTTGGCACAATCAACAAATTTAATAGCAAAACATATTAAAAAGCAAGCAAATACGACCATCAAGATTTATAGTGGTTTGGCATAAGTTTACATTTACTCCTTAAGCTTTCTTGCTTGAGAATGTGAACTTATTCCACTAAAAACAACTATGCCTTTTAAAAGTTGGTTTAGTACGAACTAACATTTACACCATTTGAATCCTACTCAACTCAAGTTAAAAACCCAATTCCCACTTTTGTTTTGTGTTTTTGATTCTCAATTTGCTCAACTCGGCTTATAAAATGAATAATATTTTTTTAAAAAAGTGACAATACAAAAGAAAAAGCACAAAGCTCTAATTTTGATGATTACAAGGATTGATCCTATAGTTGATTTGAAAATGTGTGAAATGTTATCTTTTTGTTGTTTGGCTCAAATTTAATGCATATATATGCATAAACTCAAATAAATCTATTAGACACAAGTGTAAGCTTGAAATTTGAAATTTAAACATGGGAGTGGATAAAATCAAATGAGTTGTACCAAAACAACTAGTTTTGGGTACTACTTTTTTTAAATTAGCCCACTGGCAATCGAGGTGCCATCATGGCAGTTGACTGCACCCCTCCACCGTTAGAGAAAATAAGCTTTTCTCTGGAGGTCGAGCCCCGAACGTGCAATTGACCTCATGTGGGCACAGTAAACCAACCAAGATCCACTTACAAGTCAAGTTATATGTCATGTGGTTGATCGCATGACCTTGACCACCAGAGAGTTTGGCTTGATTTTGAAAAACTTTTAATGCACAAACTCCCATTCTGGAAAACGAAATTCAAAACTTTTCTTTTAAGCCCATATACAATTAAAATCTTTTAAATGATTTGAAAAACATGTAGTGCATATAGTGTGTTGAGTCGAAAACTTAGAAATGCATACATAAGAGGCAATCTTACATATATAAACTATGTACATGCCTCTTATGTCTAAAGTCTCTATCCTTATGTTGCCCTTTGCTTCAAGCCTTCGAAGATACTCCTATTTACGCATCGTGACATGCAAATGCCTATGTTTGACACAAGATTCTTCCTTGAAGATTAATGATTAATTATCTCTCATGCAAAGATTTAATAACAAGCATTAGTCCATTCAAGCATATATGAGTCAATGTTATTGTAACAATTATAGCAATCATAGCAATCGAGCCATTTATCAACCCAAATTTCATTTCAATTGCAAGCTACATTATCATCTCATTATCAAAATGTCATATAAACACATGTAATACTAACAATCTCCCCTTTTTTTGTGATGAGAAACCGTAGTTAATCATTGATGAATAGACTGAGATCATAATCATTAAGCATAAGATGAATGCATAATATTTAATAAGCACATGGATCTTTAATAGGCACGACTCCCTCTCAAGATATGCATTCATTCTCGTAAGCATTAAAGCATTCACCAATCAAGTTCATTATCAAGATTTCTTGAGCATTCAAAATCAAGCAATCAAGTTAAGAATTGCATCCAAGCTCATAGTCCTTCAAACATTCAAGCTAAACATTCAAATCATTCATACTTTTCCCTCTTTGGACATCATCAAAACTGAAAAGCACAAGAGAAAAAGCAATTATAAGCTCAATAAGGAGTCACCAAAAGATTCATTCATCCATAAATCTATCCAAATTATAGCTCTATTGCCAAGAGTTAGGAATGGCAATGGGTTGGGTACCCGTCCTCAGAAGCATTTCCAAATCTAGTACTCAAATCTGGACTCGAATGGGAAACATGTCCCAAACCAGATTAAAAAATAAATTAAAATCATAAACCCAAAATGTTGTGAACCCACGAAACCCAATAATTAAAAGCGTAAAATTTTGGAGAAAAGAAAAACCAAAATGCAAAAAAGAAAAAAAAAGAAAAAAAAAAGAAAACTAAAAAAATTGAGGTGTAAAATGAAAGGAAGAATGGTGATTATTTTGTTAGGGATAAAGTTGAAGGTGAAAACATTGTTATCCCGGGGATAGTTGCACCCTCAGGTAATGTTGACCCCTCGCTCATTCCTACTTGAGCTTCTTTGTTTCCTTTGTTTGTACTTCTTCATTTTCTTTCCTTGTGAGGTTTTGGGATGTTCCCCTTGATTTGATTTGCATACCCCTCAAACTTAGTCTTGATTAGTATTGATGTATCTCTTGATTTGAAGGGTTTGGATGGTTTGTACCAATTTTGTAATAAATAAAATCGTACTTAATCTACAAAAAAACTAAAAACTGAAATTCTAAAATGTATATATAAATTCCTGAATCTACTGTCCCCAAACATTCAAAAACAAAATTTAAAATACGCAATCTCATAGCCCAAAGAAAAAGGGAGGGACTCCCCCTTGAATTTTATTATAATCAAGCCAAAAATACATGGATAGGGGAAGGACATACACTGAGCCCCCCATTCTGCTCCTAAATGTTGTAATTGATAAGCCAACCACTATAAATTCACTAGACATACAATGATAAGAGAATGCAGGAAAGAAGGCATAAATAAGGTGTGGTATTACCACCCTTATAGTTGCAAAGCATAGAAAAAGAACAGCAAGCTACGTAAATATGGAAGACTTAACTTGTCGCTCCTGATAAGACCACGAAGCTGAGGAAGATTAATACAAGAGTAGAACCCTTGTAAACTAAACAAGCCCCCCTCATTTGCAAGAAAGTTTTTAGCAGAGTTTCCCTATCTAAAGATGTGTGTGACTCGCAATTGCATTTTAACAATCAACACTCTAGCTGGATCAACCCAATAATAGTTGTTCCACGAACCCCAGGACCTATGAAGCATCGACACCTTCAAAGTGCGGCATATCGTCTAACATGTGTCGGACACTAACACGCTCCGACACATGTCCGACATGTGTCTAGCAATTTTTTTTAAAAATTTTTTACACGCTCTGACATGTCCTCCGATAAGCTCCGACACGAAAATGGACATGCACAGGGCTTTTTTGTAATTTTTAAAATTATTTGGGGCACTAACGCAAATTTGAAAATAATTTTAAAAAAAGAAAAGTCAATTTAACTTACTTATACTACTTCTCGTCTTTTCAGGAGAAATCATCTTCTCACTTCTCCAAACTCCTTCAGCCAAAAATACTTAGCCCTCGACCAAAAAAAAAAAAACTTAACTCCAATATTCCCGCTCTTGGTAGGACGGACTCGACGTCGACAACAAATCTTTTGAGAAAGGTAAGCATATGTGAGATCTATATGTATATGTATATGTGAAATTTGTAGGTATATGTTCATGCATAAGGCTCGGTTAAAGACAAGAAAATTTTAACAAAGATAAGGAAAATTAAAAAGATAATTAAAGAACTTCAAGTTTTTCGCCCCCTTTTTTCTTGTGATTTTGAAATTTGATTAGAGAGAAGAAAATAAAAAACCCTAACCCTACGCTAGCTAGAGCTGAGCATAAATGAGCATTGTTGTTTTTGGACTTTGGTTGACCTTTTTTTTTGTGGCCATTGAAGAGAGGAAAGTGAAGAACGCAAATGAGTGTTGTTGTTTTAGCTACAGCTGATAACATTAGACTTTTTTTTTTGTGCCTCTTCAATTTCTCTTATTTAACTACTTCATGATGATGCAGCCTTTTTTTCGTTTGCTATTGTTAATTTGTTAATTTTTCTTTTGTTAGTGATTGTTAATTTGTTATGAATTCTGGGGATTTTCTCTTTGTTTGTGATTATTAATTGGATATTAATAATTATTTTGACAGAGAGACAAGGTTATAATTTTTGAGATATGGATTCATCATCTTCTACTACTAGTGTACTTTCACCACCAATTTCGAATGAAAATCAAGATCAAGATTTAAGTAAACTAGTATGGAAATATGTTACTAGGACAAATAAAATGGATGATGGGGGTGGAAATTGTACATGGATATGTAATTTTTGTCACCAAACTAAGAAAAACTCTTATACTAGAGTTAGGGCTCATTTATTGAAGATACCTAAGGCGAGAATAGGAGCATGTCCAAAGGTTAGAGATGTTGATTTGGTAGAAATGCAAAAACTAGACGAGCAAGCAACAAAGAGAATGGAAAGTAGTGCTCCAAAGAAAGTGTCTTTGCTTAGGAGTGCTACAACAGATGTTATTCAAAGGCAATATGATTATAAAAGAAGAAGAACAAGTGGGAGTGTAGGTAGTTCTTCACAATCTAATCCCATTCTAAAGGGATTCAATATTCAAGCCCGTGATATGTTGCATGCTAGCATTGCTCAGATGTTCTATTTTGCTAGATTGCCATTTCATTTGGCAAGGAATCCCTATTATATACATTCTTATTCATTTGTAGCCAACAATACCATTCTAGGATATTTGTCTCTTGGATATAATTTGTTGAGAACTACTTTATTTCAACAAGAAAAAACTCATGTGGAGAAAAATTGCAACCTATAAAGGGCATTTGGAGTCAAAGGGGGGTAAGTATTGTTAGTGATGGATGAAGTGATTCACAAAGAAGACCACTTATAAATGTTATGATTGTGATAGAAGAAGGGCCAATGTTTCTTAAGCCGATTGATTGTTTGGGAGAAATAAAAGATAAACACTTCATTGCTAATATATCGAAAGAAGTAATAGAAGAAATTGGTCCTAGTAATGTTATTCAAGGAGTCACTGACAATGCTAAGAATTGTGCAGGAACTGGAGCACTTGTTAGTCAAATTTATCCTCACATTACTTGGACTCCATGTGTAGTGCATACTTTAAATCTTGCTTTGCAGAATATTTGTTTACCAAAGAATTCTGATGTCAATGAAGTTACATTTATTGAGTGTTCTTGAATCACGAATATTCATGATGATATTATGTTTGTGAAAGATTTCATCATGAACCATTCTATGAGGTTGGCCATGTTCAATGAGTTTGTCCCGCTAAAGTTGCTTTCGGTGGCAAATACTCAGTTTGTTTCAGTAATTGTGAGCAATGAAGCACTTATCGAGAAGATGATGTGGGAAAGGCTCAAGTGGTGAAGGAGATACTTCTTAATGATTTGTGGTGGGATAAAATTGATTACATCATTTCTTTTACAGGGCCTATTTATGACATGCTTAGGGCATGTGACACTGATAAACCTTGTCTTCACTTGGTTTATGGAATGTGGGATTCCATGATTCAACAAGTGAAAGTTGCAATATTCAGGAAAGCAACTTATGGAGTTTAGTAGTTTTTATGACGTGATCTATAAAATTCTCATTGATCGTTGGACCAAGAACTAAACTCCATTCCATTGTTTAGCTCAGTCATTGAATCCCAAGTAAGTTATTTATTTGAAATTTCATTTTCTATATTTTTCATGCAATTTTAAAATCTATATTTATTCTCTATTCAAGGTGCTATACTTAAGAATGGATTGATGAGGTCCTTGGCCATGTTCCTCCACACAAAGATTTGGAAATCTCTCAAGAAAGGTCAAAATGTTTGAAGAAGTTCTTTCCAAATCCCACTGATCATGTCAAAGTCAACATGGAGTTTGTAAATTTCTCCACCAATGCAAAAGAATTTGGAGATAGTGATTCAATATATGAACGCTATCATATGGATCTTAAAGCTTGGTAGGTGATTCATGGAACTAGTGCACCATTGCTTCAAAATTTGGCTTTGAAATTGCTTGAACAACTTTCATCATCATCTTGCTGTGAGAGAAATTGGAGCACTTATTCGTTTATCCACTCCTTGAAAAGAAACAAATTGCCACCAAAAAGAGCTAAAGATTTGGTCTTTGTTCATTCCAATTTACGTCTTCTATCTAGGAGAGATGAACACTATTTTAAAGGACGAAGTAAAATGTGGGATATTTGTGGAGATACATTTGAGTCCTTTGAAGATGCGGGAAAACTTGCAATTGCCAACTTGTCCCTTGATGAGCCTGAAATAGAGGCAGTGATCTTCACGGATGATGGTGATAATGTGTTGAAAAGGGATGATGAAGAGCTTCAATCTAATGAAGCTGAAGATGAATGAATATTATGTGTTTCTTTATGAATTTTAGCTTTAAACTTTAACTTTTTAATGTGTTGAATTGGTTTGTATTTTATGAATATGTTACTTCATGGTGTTTAATCTTTCATGACTAGTTATATGCTAAATATTATGTTATTGTGTATGTTATTGTATGTTTAATTGAAAATTTGTTGGGATTTTTCAGATCTATTGTTGTTGAACATGAATTATAAGAATTGGTGGTCTCTTTTTGTGTCATATTTTGGGGGATGGCTGAAGCCACTAAAACAAATTGATTTGTCATAATAAAAATGATATTTATGTAATATATATAAAATTTAAATATTTTATATTTAACATATCCTAAGCGTGTCGTATCTTAATTTTTTAAAAAAAGACGTATTGACGTGTCGTATCGTATCGCGTATTGTGTCAACGTATCGTGTCCGTGCTTCTTAGCCCGGGACAAACCGCCAACAACTTTAACCATAGTCAAAGAGTCTATCTCAATCCACAGATTGCTAATACCATGCTGAACACAGATTTCAAGACCTCTAATAAGGGCACAAAGCCACGCATTAAGCACAAAATCCTCTCCGAAATGTTCAATGAAGCCACATCATCTTCAGCACTGTGAATAAGACCCCCACACCTGCATGTTGCCTTGGTCATAAACGTTGCCATCAACATTAAGTTTGAGCCTATTCTTCACTGGCTTATTCCACCACAAAAGTCTGGCCTTGAGGTTAGCAGTATTTGGAGTTAAATGGCAACTAAAGAAGGACACTTTCATTCTCATCACCCGTCCATTGCTTTTGCTTAATCAAACCAGCTTGAGAGATTTGCACGATGAGGTGTTGAACTCGCCAAATGATCCAGTCCACAGAGAAAGCCCATGTTTTAATACTTAAGAGTCATTTATATGCTTTGTATTATTTATATATTTTATATCACTTATATGCTAATTAAGTTAGTCACATGTCTAAAACTAACATAGTTTATAGTAGAATTAGCAAATTTATAGTATAACTAAGTTAATTAATCATATACTTCAATTTCACATTTTTGTAGTATAATTATAATTATGTCAATCCCAATTCCTTTCCAAACTTTGATGGATATTAGAAATTGTTCTGTTCTCATTCCGGGTTTTTAACCGGACGAGTTTAAACGGATTAGTCAATCCCGAATATCCTAAGTCATTCACCCCGTTGTCATCCCTAGACAATAGATAGCAAAATCAGTTGTGGGCTGGGCTAAGCCCAACTTGACTTTCTTTAGATTTTAAAACTTGCATTGTTAAAACACTTACAGAGTCACACGTAAATAAAAAAGATATTTTTTTGTCTGTTCGAATTAGGGGCATAAAATTAGTCAAATCTCCAAGAAAAAAAATATTAATTCTAAACCAAATATAACAATATAACATTTTTAAAGAATTAACAGAATATTACTAAAGATATTTTCAAAATATCAATTAATTTTTTGTAGGTGACTTTAAGAATGAAAAATCATTAGTAGACCAAATGTCCTCTAATGGTATTGTTGACAGAAGGATTAATTTATATTTTTATAATAACAGGAAAAACTTCAAAACTAATAAAACAAAGCTATGTGCATGAGTATCTCTATATATACCCAGAAGAAGAAGGGAGGACATGCTTATTTGAAGCATAAGTCGGAAGTTGGTCTCCATCTTTGTTCCTATGATGGCCAATCCACCTAACCAGGTAACGTTTTCGTTCTTCTTACTAGGATGAACTTCTTTAAAAACCCCCCTCTTCTTTAAAATATTCTGAAGAGTTCCTGTTAACTAAACTAGATCTTATGGAATTATATTGAATATTAGACGATGCATGCTGTATCCATGTAGTCTGCTTTATGTTATTGTTATTATTTTATATATGCAACATTAGGTACTTCTGTTCAATATATACACGAATATGAAATTATTTAAAAGTGATCACCAATGTTTGATAGAGTGGTTGGCCACTATCATGCTTTATGTCACTGCACTTTTACCGATACCATTCTTGAATGCATATTTTATGGCCACCAGGGAGACAGTTTCTGGCTTTGTCTGTGTTTTTTGGCCACTGTTTTTGCTGTTTTTTTCTCACTTTGAAGATTCATTGCAGGATTTAGATTTCGGAATTTCTATTTTTATTGGAAAATTCAAACCAAAATTTCATTTATCAGAAAAGATTGAAGAAATGGCAACACTGTACTAGTTTCAGGAGTTGCGCACAGTGGGAGTTTTGTATACGAAATTGCTTATTTCAATAGATTGTTGAAAGAAAAAAAATCCTTACTTGGTTTTTAAATATATTCTGTCATCTTATATTTCACTACCACTTTCTTTCAGTAGATTGTTACAGGTTGTAGTATAATTTCTGTAAAGCTAAGCCATCTTTTTGGTTACAATAAAGTTAGTTGTTTTGGTAGTTCAATGGAAAAGTCCTTTCTGGGACTAGGAGTAGTTCAATTCTCCCCTAGATACGAGATCCTGTGTTCAAATTTTGTAGAGAGTTTGTTAAAAAGACAAAAGATGAAAAAGTCCGTTCTTGAGTTTTATAGATTCTGTTATCTTATACGGTAGATGGACTTCTAGCTCACGATTTTCGTTATTAACTTGATGCAGTAACATTGAGAGTAGAATAGCAAGCACAAAGAATTCTTTGAAAATGGAGAACGCTGATAATTGCAGTTGGGTACCGTTGGTAGAGGAGTTCACTTTTGCTGCTAACTCTGCCCCTTTTAACAGCTGCCATGCTTCAACCATTGTCGAGGTGATGCAAATTAAATTAGTTTTGTTATGGACTTGGTTTTTTATGATAATTCGATTAAATTGCAGGTAATGTGATTGTTTGCTTGTCTAGGTTGCTAAAGATAACTTTTTGCTTGCTTATTTTGGTGGAGCATATGAAGGAGCACCTGATGTGAAAATCTGGATACAAACTTATAAGGTGAACGTGTCATTTACACTCTCCAGTTCGTTCCGGACTCTGATTTTTTTTTTTTTCAAATGCACTTTTTTCCTAAAATTTTTGAAAAAGAAATTGGAATTGTGCTTTCTTTAAAGTTTTAACTTTTTCTTTAAAATTAAATTCAAATCTTATCGTAAGAAAGATGTAATTTTTTGAAGAAAGAAACTACCTTTTCAAATAAAAAACCAATCCAAACTGGTCATGGCTCCGTTTTTTCTTTTACTTGTGCAAGCTGCTCTAGTAGCTAAGCATTGATTTCAGATTTTAGTATGCATCTTGTTATACTTGAAGCATCTAGGTTTTAGCTAGAAAGATCTCGGAACCGACCCTTTATTGTACTTATCAATGGGCCAGTGATTCCTGTCCAACTTGGACATCGTCGTGATTAGGGGTTACGGGACTCATGTTGTAGATGAGCATGTTGAACCCATTTTTTGAAGTTTTCTTGATTGCTGAAAGTTTTTACCCTTAATATACCTGCCATGTCACGTCATCATTTTTAGAGAGGATACACGTCTCAAATCATTCCTGAACAACTCTCCCAACGAAGTCGCTTTCTTTTGGTGGCAGAGTCCATAACACTTCACTCTTTGTGGCAGGATGGTTATTGGCACCCTCCTGTCATCGCTGATGGAGAGCCCGGTGTTCCTACGTGGAATCCTGTACTCTTTAAGCTTCCTTCCAATGAGATTCTTCTGTTCTACAAAATAGGGTTGGAGGTTGAGAAGTAAGGATTCAAACTCTTTTATATATTTTTTGCGTGGAAAATTTATTTGAAGGTCGAATGTAGTTGATCACCGCTTTGATTAATTTTTGATGTCCCTATTTGATGATGTTACTAATCCGAGTGCTATCTTTCGCTGGCTAACGTGTACGCACACTAACTTTGATGGGGCCTCTTTCTTTGCCCCCCGAATTTATGCCGTGTACGCAAACTAACTAGTAGACTATGACAATATTTAGGGTGGCTTCGTCTTTCATCTTGTTCTTGCTTTGAGAGGTGGCGTTAGCATTTAGACGCCACCCCATTATGAAAAGGAACCAAAAAAAAAAAAAAACCTTGCTGTTTCTGAGACCTGACATTTAGAATATGAGGACTGATAGAATTGGTTTTCAGTTTGATGATGTACTTGCGGAAGAATGGGAAATATTGTGATCAACGATGTTTTGGTTAATTTAACTCCTACTTTCTGTCTCTTTTTTTTTTTTGAAAAAGTTATTTATAAGATTTTTTTTTTTGGTAAATTGTCTTATTCATATTTATAATTAAGTTAGGTTTAGAATACTTACATCTTATAAGCTAAAATTGGTATGTACTATATATATAAATTTACAAATTAAAAATTAAATATTTAAAAATAAAAATTAGAAAATTTCAAAATCATAAATTAAAATATAAAAAACTAAAAATAAAATTTTACAAATATTAATGATTAAAAATTAAAAATAAAAAACGAAAAATTTAAAACTTAAAAGTTAAAGAAAACTTAAAAAATTTAAAACCAAAAAAAAATTAAAATACAAAAATATAAAAAATTAAAATTTAAAAACTAAAAAATTAATTAATATTTTATATTTTATAATTTATTATTTAATCATTAAGTTATAATATCATAACCCAGAGTTGAGAACATTATTATCCAATTAACTTATAATAGCATTTCAACTTAGGTTAACAAATATTACTAACCAAACAGTGTTATTATATCACCCTTATTTTTTTAAGACTATTAGATATTTATCAATTATTTTAAATTTAAGATAAAACTATATCAAACAAGCTCTTAATCTAGAGACTTGTATCACATGGTACGTCACTGCCTTCTTGTTGAACTGACAATGCACTTTACTGGCGTAGCCTGTCAATGCCAACCCTCCAACCTCGTACTCAACTTATCACATCTACACTGCAAAATAAATTCGCACTTGTCTCACTTTGTCCAGTTGACATGTGAAAGTCAAATTATTTTTTTATTTTAATTAATTAATTAATTATTATTATTATTATTATTATTATTATTATTATTATTATTATTATTATTTTAATTAATTTTTAAATTAATTATTTTAATCTTTAATTCTTTAATTATTTATTAATTAATTTTAAAATTTTTATTTTTAACACATATTGAATAATTAATTATTATTATTATTATCTATTAATTATTTTTTGTTATTATTAAATTTTTTTCATACATGAGAGGATCTTATGTATGGGTTTGTTTTGCCTTTTTAATTTACTCTACACGTTCCACAACCCAAAAAAGTTAAATTTTTACTTTTTACTAAACAATAGAAATTGAGAAAATCATGAAAATATTGTATTTTGTATTTTCGAAAACGTAACTATCTTAGAATTACTTTTTTATTTTCCCAACCAAATAGGAGTATCACATTCTTGACTCGCACGCAGCCCACTATCCAACCATTAGATCATTTATCAACTGGCATCATCGCGTGCTCCACCTTTTAGAGACCTTCAAAATGTTGCCCGGTCATCTCCTCGATGAGCGACCACCATCAATCACCATTCTCTCCTAGGCCATCATCTTTCTCACACCGGTGATGATTCCAACGTCCTTACGATGCGCCGTCACCATCAAAAGCTTCCTTTCATTCTTACAGTTGTAGCTATACTTCTCAAGCACGATTTGGTTACTTCTAACGACAAACACCATTAAAGATGTGATCTCCATCTTGAAGCTTATGATTGCATCTTCTCCAAGCATTACACGCAACGATAAAGCCACCGACAAACTCCTCTCGTCACATTGGTTCTATTGATGCCTTCCCCGCAATATTTGGATGCTCTTATCAACGTCCATCATTAATGCCTAGATGCCATATCTAAGCTCATGCTAGAGACTCCTCAAGCTGTGAAAGACGATAAAACCACTTCCAAACAACTCCCCTTTTCTCGCAAATTTGTTTGCTAACATGAAGGATCCCCGTCGTCCACCTGAGACACCAACTTAAGGTTGGCACACAGTTGTTACTAGTGATAGTGATGATGACGTCACCATTAAGTTATCCACTTCTCCTCAATTTGTGTGCCTCTTAGCACAACAAGTTCTTTGGTGTTTCTTCGCGACGTCGTGATGACCGCTAGTTCACTAATTGAGCTCTAATGCCATTTATTGGAAAAATCGAAGACACACACATACACATTAAAGCACAACAAAAAACACATACAAGAAAATGCGATATTTTTGTCATAGTTCGACCTTTCACTTATGCCCACTAACTCTCTCTAAGATAAAATCTACTATTCAACAATAAAGAGTTATATTTCTTGTACTGACAAAACTATAATAGAAAACCCTCTCATACAAGACTTTATGAATGAACAAAGTCCAAACCCTCTCTAAGCGGCTTTTTTTAGCAAAAGCACGCAAAACTTTCTCTAATACTCTCAGGCTTTCCCATCTATACCCCCATATGGTGTGGCCCCTAAAGCACACCTTATACAAGCTAGAATACCCTATATTTATAGGCCATTAATTCTAGGGGTGTACACAGGCAATTTTGGTAGTTTTATTACAATTTTTTTAATCAAATTGATTTTAGCGGTATGTAGTTCTATGAAACCAAAATTGTCCAAAACAATGAAAAAATCTACAGTTTTGGTCAAAATGGTGTTTGGGCGGTGTCAAAATTTAGTTATCACACTAAACAATAATTCACCAACTCAATGATACTAATAAATCCACAATAAATAACAATTCTGGCAAGGAAAAGCAACGACAAACTAATAGTCATTAGTCCATTGTTGAGCAATAGTAGAACAACTAATAGTCAATACTAATGTAAAAATGAAAGCAACGACAAACTAATAGTCATTAGTCCATTGTTGAACAATAGTAGAACAACTAATAGTCAATATTAATGAAAAAAATGACACCAAAGATTACTTAAAAGTCAATGCTAATATAAATACTAATAGGCCACTATAAAATTAACACTAAAGATTACTTAGGAGTCTATAATAGTTCTGCCAAAAAAGAAATAACAAACTAACAGTCAACAGTCTAATATTAAACATCAGTAGAACACACTGAGTAATGAAGAAGTCTCTTAGAGTCCATAGTAATTCTGCAAAAAAAAAAAAAGCAAAAAAAGAAAACAATGGTCCATAGATAAAAGAGATCACGAAGATAATTCCATCAACAACAACAATAATCAAGATGTCATAATCCAGCAAATAGCAAAACCAAGCCATAATCTGAAAGTCAACAATTCAAAATCCAACCATATTTCTCTAAACCTACAAAAGAAAAAAAAAAACAGACTTAGAAAATTAACACAAGAGAATGAATCAATATAATATTAAAAATCAGATTACCTGAATAACAAACCCACATCAAATCCCTAATCATTCAGTATTAGTAATACTCAGTTCATCAATCAAACTTGAAGACTAAAGATAGTAAAGAGCAAAGAGAGAGGGGGGTCGCCACTTGATGTGTTAAAAGAAACCCTAAATGTCTTATGTCTGACTATCACTAACTATATATATATTTAAAATTATTAAAAATAATATATATATGCATATACATGACAGGCACTAGCTAGAGAGGCCGTTTAGTGTATTAAAAGAAACACTAAAAAGTCTTCGTGTCATGTGATATGTCTGCACGTAATGTATTAAACAATAACTATATGTCTCGCCATTAACTATATATATACATATACATATATACACATACATATATACGTATATATGTATATATATCTATACTATATTATATAGAAGAACCCTTTGCAATATAATAATGACAAGTGTCGCATAAATAACATTCTTAACATTTTTTTTTGCCACGTGGCGCTCTTACATTGTTTAATTGTGAAAATTGTGTTTTATTTTAATGAGATATATATTGATTTACTAATTTATTTTAATATTTACATATTACATTCCAAAATTATGACATGCAATCTATATTAGTTATAGATATCTATGGTAACTCATCAATTTGGTTGTTATCAAATCGTGACCTATTTTAATTGATATATTTTTTCTTATTTTAATCTTCTTTCCATATTTCTATACTGCTTTCCCTTAGTAATTTTAGTGTAAATTATTTTACCAAATGCTTTAATTATTCATATTTTGTTTTGTAATTTAACTCAAATTACATAATTTGATTATTTGAATCTATCTTTTTGCAATTATTTAGAAATAATAATGATACTTATTTCAATATAATGCCACTTATCTTCTTTTTTTGAAAAAATGCTATGCATATAAAATAACATTTTGCTTCCCCGTGTATCACACAGGTAGTTGACTAGTATATATATATAATTTTGGCAGGTAGTTTAGTTTGGTTGCAATTTTTTATGCCTATCCCTGGATTTTTTTTTTCAATTCTGCTTCGGTCATGAAGATTCCTCTTGATCATAGAGTTTTTGAGCTTCAATCATAACTTTTTTCAAAATCGCATCGGTAAATTCTTCTTTTTTGCCTCTTTTCTTTCTAAAATTAGGGTTTAATCATCATCTTCTAGCTTCACGAAGCTTCAAACTCTTCTTTACCGATTAATCAAGCAAAATGCATCAGCTCCTTTGCTATGGCTTCTACTTCCTTTGTTCATGTTGAGCTATCGGTTTCATTCAAACTGTTCTTTCAAAATTTTAATGGCGTGGTGCAAATCAAGCTTGATTGTACAAATTTCATTGTTTGGAAAACTCAAATGGATACGATTTTTAAAGCTTATCATCCACTTGATCATCTTAGTGGTGTTTTGCCTTGTCCACCACAAATTGTTAAAGATTCTTCAAATCAAGACATTGTTAATCCCTAATATCTCTTGTGGCAACATTTGAAGACATGCTTGTTTGCTTCTCTGCAACCTGTTTCATTTTCTCAAGCAGTGCGTCTAAACACTACCTCAACAATTTGGATTGCATTACATGAGGTATCAGTCTATTAGTAGGTCACACATTTACTAGCGTAGACATCAACTCTCTGTGGTCACCAAAGGCTCACAGTGTATGAAGCAGTATCTGGACAAAGTTAAAGCCATTGTTGATGCTATTGCGACTATTGATGAGCCATTAAGAGATGAAGACGTTGCCTGGTACATTTTGAGGGGATTGCCAGACCAAAATGCCTATATTAAAAGCTCCTTAAGAGTTCGACATAAGCAACTTACAGTTGTAGAACTCACTAACATTCTCCTCACAAAGTAAATCAACTTAACTTTTTTCCAATTCCTTAGTATTAGCTAATTCCTCTAGCAAAAACACTCTTTCTACCTTATATACTACAAATTTTAATACTAGAGGTGGCTACTCTAACAATAGAGATAAGGGTAAGAATGCCAATGATAGAGGTAGAAGAGATAGATAAGGTGGAGGACCTACAAATTCCAACACTCAGTTATCTAGCTATACACCTGGACCACCTGTCTATAACTCTACATAAAGGCTGCAGTGCCAAATTTATGGCAAGTATAATCAATTTGCTTTAGAATGATGGCATAGAATCGATGATGAGAATTATCCTAATCTTAAAAATGCTAACAAGGCTCCTTAGGCTTTTAATGCTCAAACTGCTTAACAAGCCTCCCTAGGATGGATTTTGGATTCAGAGGCATCTACACATATCACTAATGATCCTTCTCAACTGCTCAATGCAAAGAAGTATATTGGTCTAGACACTACTTCTGCTAGTGATAATACTGCTCTCAACATTACTAACAGTGGTTAGGGTAATCTCTCACTGCGTCACTTTTCTTTGCATCTCTCTAATGTCGTATATGTTTCACGTATTCTAATCTTATCTTAGTAAAGATAATAGTTGCACCATTCTATGTGATTCAAAAGGGATCAAAATTCTGGATAACTCCACACATATGGTAAAGTTCTAGCGCTTCTATAAGAATGGGCTTTATCTTTTTCTAACTTCTAGTTCTCCTGTGTCAGCTCCTTGATTCAACAATACCACCTTTCACTGTGTTTCTTCTCTGCAGTCTCCAACATTAGCAAGATTATGGCATTTAAAGCTTGGACATCCTTCCAACGCTGCTACAAGTTCCATTTCTTCTAGTTTGAACATGAATGTACCTTATACTAGTACAAATTGCTTTCATTATTCTTTAGCTAAATCACAGCAATTACCTTTTCCTAGTTCCAGTACTTGTACCACTTCTACATTTCAGTTAGTGCACTTGGACATTTAGGGACCATCTCCCGTACCTTCCTGTATGGGATTCAAATACTACATCATATTTCTTGATGACTTTACTAGATATAGCTGGATTTATCCTCTTAAGAATAAATCTGATACTTTTCTTGCTTTCAAGAATTTTAATGCAATGATTACCACACAATTCAATGCCATAATTCAAATATTTAGATCTAATAATGACAAAGAATACTTAAGCTATCAGTTCCTAACTTTGCTTCAATCATAGGGAACAATAGATTATACATCTTGTCCCTCCACACCCCGACAAAATGGAAGAGTAGAAAGAAAGCATCAACATCTAATAGAAACATTACTTTCTTTGGACAATCATAGTTCATTACCTGCTAAATACTAGCTTGAAGCACTTTCCGCTGCAAATTACCTCATCAGTAGATTACCTACACCTACTTCAAACAACTTGTCTCTATATCAATGTTTGTACAACTCCCTTCCTAATTTTTCTTGTCTCAAAGTCTTTGGGTGCTTATGCTTCCCATGGATTAAACCTTATACACAACACAAGCTTTAGAAAGGATTAGCAACATGCGTGTTTCTTGGCTATTATCCTACCACAAAAGGGTATAGGTGCATGGATATACAAACATATAAAGTTTACATATCTAGAAATGTTAAGTTCTTTAAGTCTATATTTCATTTTGCCACTGAGATTTCTAATCCAGTTTCATCTTATACATTTCCTTCTCAATTTCATCTTTCACGACCTGCATCTCCCAGTTTCATCATCATCATATACCACTGAGTTTAAAAGCATCATTAGAGCTCTATAATACCTTAAAATCACCAGACCTGATGTTCAATATGCAGTAAATAGTCTTTGTCAAGCAATGCACCATCCTACTAAGGCTGACTATGTTGCTCTTAAGAGGCTTCACAAATTTATTAAGAGTGCTTGGTCATATGGATTACATTTCCAACCTGGCTCTTTTGAATTGTAGGGCTATAGTGATAATGATTGGGCTAGTGACCCACTCACTAGGAAATCAACAAAAGGGTATTGTATCTATCTTGGTCCCAATTTAATCTCATGGTGTTCAAAGAAACAACCAACAGTTGTAAGATCCTCCACTAAGACAGAGTATAGAGCGTTTGCACAAGCAGCTATAGAGATGAAATGGATAACATACTTACTCTAGGATTTGCACATTGTTTGCTCCACACCACGCCTCACTAGTGACTCCATATTAGCTCTAGCTTTAGCTTCAAACCCAGTCTTTCATGGTCGTATAAAGCACATAGAAATTGATTATCACTTTGTTAAGGAGTAAGTTGTTTCAGGCCAACTTATGGTGTCTTACATTCCTACCGCAGATCAAGTAACTGATCTCTTCACCAAGCTCTTCCCAATAAAAAGTTTACTGATCTAAGGAGCAAGCTTCCCTTAGTTTTCACTAGGCTTCGCTTAGAGAGGAATGTTAAGGGAAAAGCTAAGCTAGTTAAAGCAGTTAGGAGAGAGTTAGTTATAGAGGAGTTAGTTATCAAATGTGTACAGTTGTCATTATGCTGAGCTTATGAGCTAAAAGCAACTATAAATACTAGTCATTCAGTTGTAATCATTAGCTAATAATACAATGCAAGTTCTAGAACTCTCTCAAAATATCTTCTCTCTTCCTATTTCAACAGAACTACATAATAAACTATTTTATTGACTCGCTAGACATTTGACACATCTTTGCCAAGTTAGCAATTGTGATGTCGAGCTTTGTTCTATAAATTTGCTCTCGGATCATCCTCTCCATGTCAGCCCATAACTGTGGAAAGCTTGGTCGAAGATTTGCATACCAAAGAAAAGTTGGCCTCGTTAATGAACTATCAATGAGCTATAACTTCAAATAATCATTGTCTGCCACCTCTCCACATTGAGCCGTAAATCTCGCAAAGTGCTCCATGGTAGATATGCAATATTTGCCAAAAAATGTAAACTATAAAGCTTTATACCCTCGTGGAAAATCCATTAGTTGATCAACCTACTCGTTGAGCCTAACTGTTCTTGCAGCATTTTACGATTCAACTATGTAAATCTCATATGGTCATTACGATTTACGTCACCTGATCTGACCTTTTCTTTTCTAATATTTTGTGGCTATTAGATGCTATTTCTTGCATTATTTATTGGTTCTAAATTATAGATAAAGAAGCAAAAGAGTCGAAAAAGCAAATAAAGATCATCTGTTGCCTTTGGCAAGAGTCACAAGATATTAAATAGTCTTACATTCAAGCAAGAAAAGAATTAGCTAGGTGTAAACCTTTATGGTTAATGCCATTATCTTGCTAATGTTTGAATATCAGATGGAGTGGGTTCATGAAGCGCTCATATGATGGTGGTATGACTTGGACAGAAAGAGAGCAGCTTCCTCCTGGTATATTAGGACCAATTAAGAATAAGGTATTGTCATATCCATTATACTTGTAATGAATTCATCTATATTTTGAGGTTGAGACTTGTGCTAATAATTATTAGATGCAGCAGTACTAATTTAGTTTCTTTAGCCTATCCTCCTGGAAAATGGGAACTTGCTATGTGGATCTTCCGTAGAGAGTTGGAACTCAAGGGGTGCGTGGATGGAGGTTGTATCATGTAGATTGGACCAGGCTTCTGAAGCATTTTATTTTATCCGCAAAAGTTAATTGTAAAACTTTCCAACTGATTGAAGTTTCTACATCTTGAAACAGATGACTACAGATTCAGGTAAGACCTGGAAAAAGTACGGACCAATATACATTAAGAATGAGCCTCTCAGTGTGATCCAACCAGTGCCATATCAGACTGCAGAGGGGAACTTACGGATTCTACTTAGATCTACGTCTAGCATTGGCAGAATTTGTGTGTCCGAGTCACGTGATGGTGGCTTTAACTGGGATTATGCAAAGCCTACTCAATTGCCTAACCCGAATTCAGGTTGTGGACCGAATTAGGATGCCTTCTGGTTTAGTTATTATAAGGGCATGTTGGATAGTTTTGCATGATTTCAAGAACTATATAACATTTGGTTTGTCCCTGGAAAAAATATATCCTTTTCAGATGTTTGCATTTTTGTTAACTATCTCCTACTAGCCGATGTTGCGCGTTTGGTAAACAGGGATCGATGGGGTTAAGCTGAGGGACGGAAGCCTTGTGCTAGCTTATAACACAGTCTCCAGAGGTGTGCTTAAAGTTGCTCTCTCCATGGATGATGGAGACTCATGGCTTGAAGTCCTGACGCTGGAACATAACATGTTGATGGAATTCTCTTATCCAGCAGTTATTCAATCAAGTGATGGACTAATCCACATCACTTACACCTATAATAGGAAAGAAATTAAGGTATACATGATTGTCAAGATAGATAACACATTGTGGTTGGCTTTACCCTCTTCACATATACTATTCCAAATTTTTTCCTCTTTCTGCTTCACTTAATTGAGAAACCTCATATTTTGCATTACTTTTTTGTTTTTTGTTTTTTTTATTTTTTTATTTTTTTATTTTTCAGCATGTTGTTCTTCGGCCGAACTAATGGACTACAGAATTGATGACGCAAACTTTGGATGACAAAAAAATTGTTGGTTAAAGTGTGGTACTAAATTCGCTTGCTGAACATCTAGTAATGGATGTGTTCAGATTGTTGAATAAGGTTTTGCAGCTGAGGTTTGAAATTGATATGCGAAAACATTCTTCCAGATTGCTAATAGGACCTTGAGTGATTGGTTGATGATATCCTTGAATTAAGGTTGTGCAGATGATGTAATATATTACAAAAGGAGTGCTGAAGTATTACATGACTCCTTCCAATTTGTTTTTTAATGAAAATGTTTTTTTTTTTTTTTTGAAAAAACTTTCATGAAAATATAAATTTTGCAATAAATATTTGGATTGGTCATTATGATTGAGCTTAGGAGCACATCTATAGAGAATCTAAGAGGTACTAGAATGTTATTAAATCCAGTGTAGCAACACTTGCTATTGGATTGACACTCACTGATACGAAAAAACAAAAATAGAGAAACTAGTGCTAAAAGATTTGCAAGCAAAGAATTGCTTGTTCCAAGCCCTTGATCGGTCTATCCTAGAAACAATTCTTAGCAAACAAACTTCAAGAATATTTGGGATTCAGTAAAGGAAAAGTTTCAAGGTTATTCTAAAGTGAAGTGTGCACAACTTCAAACTTTGAGAAAGGATTTTGAGACTCTACAAATGAAAGATGCTAAAGCTGCGACCAGATATACGCAAGGACTATGGAGATAGCCAACAAAATGGCTATCTTGTAAATACCCAATTAGCACGATGGGCACGATGGGAGTGCTTTGCATGACTACATTGCCAAGTATTATTGTAATACAAAATTTAAATTAAATAATGAATAGTTATTAAGAAAATTTAGTAATCTTGCAAGCAGTCAAATAAGTTATACTTATATTTACACATCTCTTTGTAAAATTGAAAGAGAGAAAGGAGTTAATTTTAAGCTTTTGCTATTTTGACAAATTTGAAATAAGATTGATTGCAAAGTGGAAAAAAAAATGTAGAATATAATTAAAGGGAATTGTGTGAATATGAGGGTGGGCATATAAGCTTTTCTGTTTTCGGATTTTATTTGATCAAATCGTTTTATATGTAAAATTTATATAGAAATGAAATTGAAAAGTTCATTTTTTAATTTTTTATTCTCATAAGTAATTTAATATAATTTGAGATGATTTTACAATTATTTAAACTCAGATATTGTAATTTAAATGAACTTAAACATTTTATATTTAATTTTCTTCAATTTTTCATATCTTTTTATATTTAATCCCAATTAGCACAATGGGATTTAACAAAAGGCAAAAACGCATAAGAAAAAAGACATGAGAAACTCGAAGACCAAAAACCCGGGTTTAAATTATGATTGAGTTTCATAATTTTTATTACCTAATTGGATAATTTAATTTTGTTCTTGAAGTTCAAAATTCTAAACCAGAAAATTCAAAAACATGGATCAATTTCCATTCTCATGTGAAAGCCAAAATCTATTTTTAATTTTAGTTTAAATTAGAATAATACGAGTAACAAATCTATGTATTTTTTTTAATCTAGTCTAAATTAGTAAACCTGAAACCCAAATGACCAAAAAAAATCAAGTTTTATGATTTTAAATGTTTAACTTAATAGTTTTTTAGTTCTAAAAATCAAATATTTGAACTTAAAAATTTGACCAAATTCTGATGTCTAACCCCCATTGAGTGGTTTTTTATAATTTTTCGACTTGGACTGGAAAAAAATAAAAAATCTAAAAGCGAAAAGGTGTTATTAATAGCAATGAAAAAGAGAGTGCACATCAATTTAATTGAGAAAGAAAGGGAAAAAAAAGATAAAATAGATATAAGATTATCTAATCGAAAAGTTTCTTTGATTTTAATAATAAAAATTTAAAAATTTGAACTCGAAAACTCAAAATAATTCTCTTAACCCGGTTTAAGTTTTATAACTTTTAATACCCAATCATTTTTTTATCACTAAACTCAAAATATTTAAAATTTAAACCAATATTTGCCCTAGATAAAAGTTGAAATACATGATTAAGAAAAAAAAAGTAAGAAAAAAAAAGAAGAAATCATTTTGCTGGGGAAGGAAAAAGAAGAAAAGAGTAAATATAAAATTATAATTGTGTCATGATAGATATAAAAATTACAAACTTGCCATTGGAAATATTATACAAATTTTCATTGATATCATGCATTTTTTTTAAAATTTATTGCAACATTGCCACTTTTTTGCTACTTCATTCATGGGGAAGATCTATGAATGAATAGTGCTAAAAAAAGTGAATCTTTTTATATGTATTTAAATGAAGACTTGTGTTCTACAACAAGTTTTGGGGATTGTTCTACTGTAATTTAACAGGAATTGTGATATTAATGTAAGAACCAAGAATGGTTCTATAGAAACAATTTTCAATATTTTTGTATTCTTGTTTTGGAAAATAATTTATTAAGGGATGACCAACTTTTATAAAAGGGTTACATGATAACTGTGAAGTTTGACCTGTATTCTAATTTGTACCTAAAGAATATGAGAAGACCTGCCTTATTTGTTGTCTTACCTTTTTTCTAGTTCTGTCTTTTCTATGTTCTACCATAATTGTGTGTTGTCTATTTTTGTATTCTCTGTATCCTATAAAGAAGCGCTTAGATTATTATAATAGGTGTCAAAAAAAGAGAGATGTGAGATAGTTAGCAGAGAGCGATTAGAGCTAGAGTGAGAGTCCATCTTGTATTCATCATTGACGTTGTCTTAATAAAATTCTCTTTTTTGCCCATAGAGTAGGCATAGGTTGAACCATGTAAATTGTATCTTGAATTTTTTGTTAATTTTATCCCATTTACACCACGATTTTTCTCCGACAAACTAGAATCAGAGCTAAGTTGTGGTTTAGGCATCATTATAAGTGTAAAAAAAACACACTAAACTTTGTTAAATTTGGTGCGTAGAGTTGTCACAAAATTTTTGGACCCATGAGAGCATGAAAATTGTGAACAAACAAGGAAAATTTGGTGTAATGCGACGTGGAAGTTGTTATAATTAGTTTAACCACTTTTGACAGATTTGACCATGTTTGACTTTTTTATCGTTGACTGTTGGCCAGTGTTGACTAGAGTTGAACGGGGTGCTCCCAAATATTTTTTGATGTGTTGAGTCTATTTTTGCACTCCTTTTTGCAAAATTCTACTCTAAAGTATGTGTTTTGAGATATCACCAACTTTGATCGCGAATTTGACGTTTAACTAGGTTGACCAAATTTGACCAAAGGGGTATCTAAGGGTTTTCGGCGTGCAAAGTTCTATTTTTTACAGTTGATTTCACCAAATTTTGTTTTAAAGTGTGTGTTTTGGAAAAGACGAAGAGTTCGACTTCGACTAAGTTCAAGATTGAGAAATTCGACGGGAAGGGCAATTTCAGTGTGTAGAGGTTCAAGTTCAAGGCTTTCATACTTTGGAAACTGCTTGAAGGGAAGATCAAGGAAGAATTGAAACCTGAGATGGAAAAGGATTTATAGGGGAAGGTTATTAGTACAATACACATGTGCATCTCTAATAATGTAATGGATTTATAGAGAAAGGTTATTAGTACAATACACATGTGTGTCTCTAATAATGTATTGTTAGAGAGAGTCGATAAAGAGACAATTATCAAGGCCTAGAAGGCTTTGATAGATTTCTATGGGTCTAAGTTGTTGACGGATCGTCTTTATCTGAAGAAGAGATTGTATATTCTTAAGATGAATGAGAGTATGCCCACGAAAAAACATATTGACGAGTTTAATTATATTGTGATAAAGTTGAATAACATAGGAGTCGCGATTGATTTAGAAGGCTTGCTCTTGTTTTGGTGTTTTCTCTACTACCCTTATATCAGAACTTTGTAGACACTTTATTGTATAGACGTGACAAGATCAGCTTGGATGATGTTTATTCAACATTGAAGTCCAAGGACTTGTAAAGACACTTCCTGAAAAATAGAGTGAAGGTTCATAGGAAGGGATTAGTGAGTAAAATAGTGAAACACAAGAAAAAGAGATCTTGGAAGAAGTAAAATTGAGAGCAAATGATGTGGCGTGCTGTGAATATAGGGAATGAGGTCACTTTAAAAACCTTTGCCAAAAAAAAGATAAGAAAGAATTAGGGAACATGGTGGACAATGCAAAGGATGAGAGTTCTGATAGTACTGGAGGTGTCTTGTCCATCATAGTGGGACAATAACAAGACTAATGGATTCTTGATTCTGGTGCTACGTTTTACATGTGTTCTAGAAGAGACTGATTTTCTACTTATTCCAGAAAGAATAAGAAAGTTTATCTTGGGAATGATCTTACATTGGAGATGACTAGAATTGACATCGTGAAGGTCAAGATGTTTGATAGTGCTATCAGACCTTTCGATGTCGGCATGTCCTTAAGCTGAAGAAGAACTTGATTTCTTTTGGGCGATTAGATTCTCGTATATACAAGTTTCATTACAAGATTGGAGTCCTTAAAGTGCAAAGAGGTCCCCAATTACTTTTGAGAGGGTTTTTGACAGATAGTTTATATGTTCTTTATGGTTATATGATCAAGGATGTCGAGGCAAAAGGTAGACAGAATGATGCCATTAGGCAGGTAGAGTAGCTTGGTGATGCTTTTAGGGCTCTAAAGAATGGAAATAAAGGTTCAGTCCAATTGACTCAATAGAAAGAGATACGAGGTGAATGTGTAACCCGAAGTGTGTAATACAATGTTATTACTTTGCAGTGTAGACATAATGAAAAATCTTTTGGAGATAGAATAGATTAGGTGGTTTATGCTTTGAATGCTACGGTGATAAATGCGCATGAGCAAGGGTTCCATCTTGAGATTGATGGTCGCTCAATTGAGAACCACTTTGAGTGAAGAGATGGAGTCTCTTTGTCATTCTGAGGAAAGGTGGAGCACATGAAGCGATGTTCTTGAGTCGAGTGGTATTAGTATCGAGGCTAAAGATACTTTCGTAGACACTCGAGATGTTCCGCTTATTAGCAACCTCGGTGGCAGGGATGCAGTGCTAAAAGGACATTAAAAGATAGTGAAGAGGTTGCTCAGATGGCTACGAGGCATTACATGTGTAGGCAATGTGAAGTGATAAGCCTAGGTGGCCTAGTTAGCAAAGAAGAAGAGAATTGTGGTTGGTCAATAGGGAGTGGATACGGTCAAAGTTGGAGGTTTGTGAGGTTTGGCCTAAATTCTAATTGGTATCTAAGGAATGTGGGAAGACCTGCCTTATATGTTGTCTTGCCTTTTTTCTAGTTATGCCTTCTTTTTTGTGTTTTGCCATAATTGTGTGCTATCATATTTTGTATTCTATATGTCCTACAAATAGGTGCTTAGCTAAGAGCGATTAGAGTTAGAGCGAGAGTCCATCTTGTATTTATTATTGACATTTTTTTAATAAAATTTTCCTTTTTGTCCATGGAGTAGGTGAAGATGGAACCACGTAAATTGCGTCTTGAATTTCTAATTTATTTCATCTCATTTACACCTTGATTTTTTCCAATAATGACCTTTAAGAAGGATTCTTGTAAGATATGTAATCCTTCTAAAGGAACTATTATTATTATTCAAAAGAGTTCAAACGGGTTGTTCTCACTTGAACTTGGAAATGCTCAAAATTGCTCACTTGTTGAAATGAAAGACCTTCATGGCTTTGGCATTCTTGTTGTTGTCACTTGAACTTTGGGGGATTGAAGACTCCAATAGAATAATATGTTGATTGGTCTTTAACAAATTAAAACTTCTCAACTTTGTGAAAAATGTACTGTTGACAAGCAACATCATTCTCAATTCAATGAAAGAAAGTCATGCAGAGAAAGAAATGTCTCAGAGCTTGTTCACTCTGAGATTTGTGACCCAATAAATCGATCTTGTAATAGGAGATACATCATTGCCTTCATCGATGAAAAACCTAGGTTCATTTTTTGCAAGAGTAATCAAAAGCTTTGAATGCATTCAAAAGTTACAAGGCTTGTGTTAAAAATGTAGAGGGTCAATGGAGAGGGCGAAAGGAAGATCAATGGGGAAGAACGAAAGAGGAAGGAAATATTAGTGTAACATAATGTAATAACTTATACTCTTATGCTCTAATACCATGAAGAATAATATGCAGTGCCTCACCCAAACTAGGGTGGAGTTTGTATATTTATAGATATTTAACAATGTTCAATTTACATATGTGCCCTCAAGATATACAAAGCATAAGAGTATAAGTTATTACATTATGTTGACTCGCCCTGATTTGGCTTTACGATTAACCTTGTTAGTCAGTTTATGCATGCTCCTCGCACTACTCATTTACAGCTTGTCAAAAGGATCTTGAGATATTTAAAAGGTACCATTGATCATGGCCTGGCACTTAAGGCCATGACTGCTCCCTCTCTTGTTGCATATGCTGATGTTGATTGGACTGGTTTCCCAGATAGTTGTCGATCTACGATAGGCTTTGCTTTGTTTCTTGGCAGCACCTTAATCTCATGGCAATCTAAAAAGCAACCCACTGTATCACGATCTAGCATTGAAGCTGAATACAGATCTCTTGCATATGCTTTAGCTGACACTTATTGGGTGCAATAGCTTCTTTGTGATTTGAGTGTCTATCTTGCATTCCCGGTGACACTGTATTGTGATAATATATTTGCCACTTATATGTCTGCAAATCCAGTTATGCATGCCCGAACTAAACATGTGGAGATTGATTTTCACTTTATTCGGGAAAAAGTTGCTCAAGGTGATGTGGTTGTTAAATATGTTCCCACTAGTTTTCAGCTCGCTAATATTTTCACCAAGGCCTTGCCTTCACTACAGTTTCATGAGCTTAAAGGCAATCTGACTGTGGGTTCCCTAGCTCAGATTGAGGGGGCATATTAGTGTAACATAATGTAATAACTTATACTCTTATGCTTTGTATACCTTGAGGGCACATATGTAAATTGAACATTGTTGAATATCTATAAATATACAAACTCCACCCTAGTTTGGGTGAGGCACTGCATATTAATCTTCAAGAAAGAGGCGGGGTAAAGGTTGAAAGGAGAGAATTTGGATAAGAGGAAGAAAGGTTCTTGGGCGAGTAACTTGTTAATTGAAAATTATTTTATAGTTCTCAAGTTCAAATTGAAAATTGTATTATAGTTCTCAAGTTCAAGCTATTATTAGATTAAATGAAAATTCATTATTAATTCCTTTCACAAAAAAGAGGAAAATATATCGTTCTAGGACTCATTTCGATTTCTCTTAATTTGATTTATAATGCAAATGGTATTTTGATTTTTCTTTTTTTTAATGATTAAAAATAACGATCTTTTCACGTTGAAACTTATACTCTTTCATATATCTATTTATGTGGTTTTGAAACTTTGAAGTTTTAACTTTATTTGTATGGGTCAAATTTTTTAATAGGCAATTATTTTAATCATAATTCTAAATACGAAAGAAAAGTCAAATTCTAATTATGGAAATTTTAAATTCTATATTATATTTTTTCTCTCTCATTTAAATATTAAATTCAAATCTAAAAAATTATTTATATTCTAAAATCAAATTAGATTATGATTGTAAAATTCTAAATTAAATTTTAATTCTAAATTCAAAAATCTTTTTCTTTATAATTGTAATTGGAAAAATTCTTGAAATTTCATCCATGGATTTCAAGTGCGAGATATCATTTTAGTAAATGGAAAATTATTATTAACTCTTTAGAAAAAAAATTTAGAAAAAGTTACGTTTTATCTTTTTATATGTTATATAGATAGATATAGTTATAGGTATAGGATTTTTTTCCCTTTCTCTTAATTTGATTTGTAACTCAATTAATATTTTGATTTTTCTTTGTTTATAATGTTTAAAGATTAATCACTTTTTCTACTTTGAACATCAGCATTTGCAAAAGTATACAATTAATTGAATTGTACCATCTCTCATAGTTGTTTAATTCATGTGGTGTCTTTTGAGTTTTGAGTTTTAACTTTGTGTGTGTGTGTGTGTGTCAAACCTTATAATATAATCATTAGAATGTTAACAAATAATTTTAAAATTCCAACTAAAAAATAAAAAGTAGTAGTGACATTCGTCGGGGACTTGAAATACAATGTTAGGTTTCGACCAAAAAAGAAAAGAAATACGATATTACGTTTGATCCTTTTTTTGGGGCAGGAAAGGGTTTATCCACCTTGCTCCATCCTACTTCGCTATATAGGAATATTTGTTATTTTTAATTTATTCTTATATGTTTTTAATATGAACATTATATCGTTTTGTATATATTTTTAATATATTTTTATGTACTTTAATATAAACTCTATATGATTAAAGATTTCTTTGATTTAATGGCAAAAGTTATTTTATTTTGAATATGTTCTTATGTATTAGTATTTATTTTTAAAAAAATTAATGACATTAACTTTATTGGCCAATATGGCACAAAAGTAGGGCTAGGTTTTTTCAGACAACACGGGCAGAAATAGTAGTAATAAGAATTTATCTCAATACCATACATATGGTAGTAGTAAAGACAAGAGTTTTATTAACAAGTGTAGAGTAGGCGTACGCACCTTCGATCACGACTGTGCTTCATCGCTGTTATTGGTATAATACTATTAGATCACGAGTCACGTGATCGTTTGATCTTTATTTTTGGGCCTAAAGGATTGGGCTGGCCTCGATCACCCAGAAAGCTCAACGATATAAAAGCTTATCCATTCAACCATATTTTAGTTTGCCAACAGAGGACACACGCTGTCTCGACACTTCATTGATCGAGAAGAAATGGATAACATAAAGGGAGGGACGGGGAACGAGTCAGGACTCAGCCACGACTGGGCCGAGTTAACTCACGAGTGTCTTATCAACATCCTCTTACGCCTCTCTCTCGAGGACCGATGGCGGGGAGCTATGCTGGTGTGCAAGCCGTGGCTCCAGGCCTGCAAGGACCCCTGTCTCAACTCAGTCTTCGACCTCGAAACTCGCTTCTTCAACTCGGTCACTGAGTCGCCTCGCCACTGGTCCCGAAATTTCGAGCGCAGGATCGATTCCATGCTCCGATCCGTCGTCGTTTGGAGCGATGGCTGTCTCACTGAGATCCGCGTCAGACACTGCTCTGATCTCTCTCTCTCTTTGGTCGCCGAAAGGTAATACATATTCATTCATCATTACGTATATATAAATGTTGTATTTGTCTTAATTTATGGTGAAGTGTTGAGTTTTATGGAAAATTAGCGTAATTTATCTAATTTTAGTCCATTTTATTCAATTATTTATTTCGGTAAAATGCAAAATTGCTACTTGTTTTTGTCCAAAATTCACGTTACATTATACAGTACAGTATTATACATAATGAAGACCTGAAATAATAATCCAATTTACAAGAATGTGGTTCGCTAATTCCTGCTTTCTGTAACTGCTGGAGGTATTTTTTGCCATATTTGTATGCTTAAATTGCTTTGTATGATTTACTATTTGGTGAAGTTTGATATATGGAAAGTTATCTCAAATTATCTAAGTTTGTTGGTTTTTTTCCTTATTATATAAATTTGTATTTGTTCTCTTAGTTGGTGAAGTTTGATTTATGGAAAATTATACCAATTTATCTAAGGTTGATGATTTTTTCCCTTGTATAGATGTTGTATTTGTTTCGTTATTTAATGAAGTTTGATTTTTGGAAATATACTAAGTTATCTGAGTTTGATTAGATAAATTAGGATAAGTCTTTTACTCAATTGCTTATTTTGGGTAAAGTCCAATAGAACCCTTTCTATTTTTTGGACGCCATAGTTGCATTGGACTTTATTCTTCGAAATAATTTAATAAAATGTGATAATTGATATAAACAAAAATTTATAAGTGGATGAGTTAGTAGCTGGGGATAACTGTGACAATTTAATTGTAACGTCCAATGACTGAGTTAGACATGTGTGGTATCATAGGCTGACATGTATTTAAGTGTGATGCTTATAGGAATAATTGGGTGAATTTTAAAAAGAATTTATATTAGATTTTCCTCTGATCTGTATCCGTAATATTGATTCTGTCACTTAAAACAGTGGGCTTCAGTGCTCATATAGATTGGCTTTTCTTTAAAAGTGCTTTTTTTCTGGAAAAAAAGTGGTTTTTTTTTTTTTAATCTAACCCAAATACTTGTTACAAAACATGTGTACTTTTTGAAGGAAAAAAGTGTTTTTTCTATTAAAAAAAGTCAATCCAAACAGGCCCTAACCCAAAAACTTATTGCAAAAGAGATGTGCTTAATGTACTTTTTCATGAGCAAACCCAAATGAGCCCTTAGCTTATGTTCCAGTGATTGCATTTTGATTTTGCATCATTTAATCATCAATTAATCTCATTGTGGTATTTTGTTTTTTCTTACTATTTGAAAATCAATGACCGAACAAAGTAAAACTATTCGAAAATCATTTTTGTCCTGCATGAGAGAGGTTTAAGATGAATGAGAAATGACTTGTTAAATTTTATCCACCTCAATGTAAAATATTTTAGTTAAGACTTAAATTTCATAATTATTGCAGATTGCAAGTCTAAGTGTTATGATTTGTTGCTGAATACAAGGAATATGGTCTTATACTGGTTTTCTTTTGTCTAAGTTTGATGATTAGAATTAGTTTTTTTCCTGGCTAGAGTTAGGATATTAATTAACACATTTTTCGTAGGTAAAATGCCTTCAAAGCCTGGGTTTTGGGGATATGATATACTATATGTTACTTGAGTTTGAGTTGTGAACTGGTTTATTCCATTTTGTAGTATCTGTTCTAATTGTATTTTTGATATGGAATTCTTTTCTCTTTCTTCTCGCTTTTGTGGATTCTCCACCTGGTTGGAGTAAAGAAATTAGTGATTTTGTTAGGGATGCAAAATGGGAACTGTAAGAATTTCTAGTTTAGGGCATGATCTGATGCTTGACAAGTAATGGTTTGCTCGTCTGATTTCGGTGTTTCATCATGTTGGTTTGGACTTCATTTTGATTGATACAAGTCTCAATGTGGACTGCGATGGATGCTACTTTTTCAGTCCTCTTCTCGGAAGAGAAACCTCCTACCTCTCGTTTGTGAATATGATTTCTGATTTATGATGTGAATTTTTCCAATTGCATTTACAGGTGCCCGAATCTTGAAATTCTCTCTATTAAGAGCTCTCCTCATGTTAATGATGGCATCATGAAAAAGATAGCTTCTAATTGCCCCAAGCTTATGGAGCTTGATGTCAGCTACTGCTATGAAATATCTCATGAATCTCTGGCTTTCATCGGAAAACACTGTTCTAATCTTCAAATCCTGAGGCGAAACCTTATGAATTGGTTGGATCCTTCCCAGCATTTGGGGATTGTTCCCAGTGACTATCTAAATGCATGCCCTCAAGATGGGGATTCAGAAGCTGCTGCTATTGGGAAATGCATGCCCAATCTTGTGGAACTCGAAATCCGGTTCTCTAAATTGACGGCCAAAGCCCTCACTTTAATATCTGAAGGTTGTCAGAACCTTGAGCTCCTGGATCTATCTGGATGTGCAAATGTGACAAGCCGGGATATTGCAAATGCATTATTGAATCTAAAGAAGTTGAAGGTTGTCAGGAAACCGAACTTTTATATACCAAGGTCCGTTTTTCACGCTGAGCGATATGGACATTGGAGGCTGTATGATGAGCGATTCCAAACGGATGTTTTCCGAATTTGATCTGGCCAACGGAAAGAGAAATCCATGTCGCAGAGTAGCTCACGTTTGTTCACAGCTGCAGGGTTGCAAATCATGTTCAATGCTGCTCATATCGGTCGCATCGAAGATCGAATACATTAAAGAACAAGAAAATAGAAAAAAGAAAAAAATGACAACAATAACTCGTGTGCTTTCCTTTTATTCTCAGTTTTAACTTCTGTCTGATGGTAATAATCTTCTGGCTTCTTCACATGGTATACTCGGTTGTATATTTAACTTTTTGTATAAAAGTTCGTCTAGTGCTTGCTTATTCTCATTGTTGAGTCCTTTCCTTCACTCTCCTTTGCTGTCTCTTGCTTTCTCCATACTTTCTTTCTCCATACTCTCAAGATGGAGATTTCTACAAAATGTATTTCTTGATGTTCATCACTCGTTAGACCATTTTGTAGGATCATTAAGATATTTACATCGCTACAAATTGTATTCCTTTTTTTTTTCTCTCTTGTTTTTCTAATCGGCAAGTAAACTTAATAGGTACAAGTATAGCCAGTGGAGGACTAAGGGGTAGCTCAAGTAATTAGGATTATAGCTCAAGTAATTAGGATTATCTCTTCTTTGAGCGAGGTCCTGAATTCAAATTTTATGGGGATCGCGGGCTGGGTTGGGGTTGAGGGATTTGTTAAAAGAAAATGTATAGCTAGTGAGATATTTAGATCAAATTCCGAATCTATCCATAATACTATTTTGAAAACTATCTCTATACTTCAATATTGTGATTGCATTTGTGAAATGTATTTTAAACATACCAATCTTTCTACCTAGCCACCTCGGTTTATTTTGGAAGTCGTTGACTATTTGGCTTTACATCTTGTCTCATCTTTCGGACCTAGCCACCAAGGGTCATTGTGCTTCAAATAGTGCCTCAATATTGAGGTATAAAAATTTAGCCACCTAGGGTCATTGTGCTTCAAATAGTGCCTCAATATTGAGGTATAAAAATTTAGTTAAAAATGTTATTAAATAAAAATCATTAATGATCTAGCTTTTCTTTTTTCCCTGTAATAATGTTAAGTTTTAAATAATATGGAGAGGCAGTTTTGAGAAAGAAAAGCAAAATTAGTTTCTAGCATGTCCTGAAAATGACTTCAGGTAAGCTTTTCTGGATAGTTCTGATTTGAGCTTTTTATTTTTATTTTTTACTTTTTGTAACTTTTACTTTTATCCGAATTTTTTTCATTAAAAGTTTTCAAGTGTCTAAAATTGGGGGCTTGAGGCAAAGTAAACCCCTATTAACTAAGAGGGAAAATTTTTAGCCTTCATTATTTCTTTATTTTCTCAAATTAGTCTATATTGTTTAAAGATATTCAATTTAGTCCTTAATGTTTCACAAAAATATTTATATTAGTACTCAATATTTCGTAAATATAATCAAATTAGTTCATATTATGTAAGGACATTCATATTAGTACCTAATGTTTTAAAAAGATAGTCAAATTAGTCTCTATTATTTGAAAGAAAGTTTATATTAGTCCTTAATGTTTTACAAACTTACTCAAATTAGTCTCAATATATATATATATTTTTTTCATTTTTCTCAAAGTAGGGACTAATTTGAGTAAATTTGTAGAACATTGAGGATTAATATGATTTTTTTTTCAAATAATGGGGACTAGTTTAACTGTTTTTGTAAAACATTAAGAACTAATATGAATGCTCCTACACACTAGGGACTAATTAACTATATTTGTAAAATATTGAGGATTAACTTAAAATTTTTAAAATAATGAGGAGTAATTTGTAAAAATAAAGAAACAATGGGTTCCATTGTGAAATTAACACTTAACTAAGACGCCAAATTATAAAGTGCACATTCAATAAGTTGCACCCTCATCTATGTGGTCCTTCATACATTAAAAAAAAAAAAAGAATACAAAGAGTCATGTGCACAGATCATTTTCTATCTTTGTTTTCTTTCTCTCTTTACATCTTTGTTCTTGTTCTCTTCGTCTCTTCTTTCTCTATGATCTCTTTCTTTATATCTGTTTTCTCTCTTTCTCTACGTCTCTGTTCTTTTTCTCTTTGTTTATATTCTCTCTCTACGATCTCTTTCTTTGTCTCTGTTTTTTCTTCTACATCTCTGTTTAGTCATATTTGTGACAATTGGTTCTGATGTATGTGTTTGTGTGTGTGTGTATATTTGAAGGATTGGTATATATTCAGTAGTTTATTATTGTTAGCCCATTATTGCTTGTTCAGTATTCTCTAACTATTTGTTCAGTAGGCTATTATTGTTTGTTTAGTATTTCATAACTGTTTTTTTTAGTAGACAATTATTATTTGTTTAGTATTTTATAGCTGTTTATTCAGTGCTCTATAATTGTTTATTCAATGCTCTATAACTATTTGTTCAGTAGCCTTTTTATTTTTTAGTAGACTATTATTATTTGTTCAGTAGTCTATTATTTTTTATTCAGTATTCTATAACTGTTTGTTCAATATTCTATAACTATTTGTTCTGTAGCCTATTATTGTTTGTTTAGTATTTTATAACTGTTTGTTCAATAGCAATTATTGTTTGTTCAGTAGCAATAGCATAGTATGGTTTATTCAATGTTTTATGAGTATTTGTTCTGCAGGCTATTATTGTTTATTCAGTAACATATTATTCATCAAAATATATGTTTGTAATTGAAATTGGTTGAAACTACCAGAATTGTTTATTCATTATTTAGTCTCCGTTTGTTCATTGAAACTTCATCAAATTTATATATTTTTGTTCATACCTCACAATTCAAAATTACAGATATTTTCTATTTTTTGGATGTTATTCCTTTAGATTTGATGTTTTCTATTTATTTGGACGTTGTTGCTTCAGTCATTTTGATTAAATTGATGTGTGATTTTGATTTGATATCTTTGTTGAGTTGTTGAATAAATTGAATTGAAGAATTGTATTTTGGAATTTGTGAGATTTAATTTTTGTCATGAAACAGAGAAGAGAAGAGAAAAATTGTAGCAGGAAAAAAAAAGAAAAAAAGGTGCATTATTTAGTGTATAATTTCATAGCACCCGCAGGTGTACCTTGCAACATGCGCCTGCGAGTGCATAATATAAGATTCCAACTAAGACTTGTTGTGAGAGATTGATAATGGAGCGTTGAATCAGCCCAGGCCTTGAGACCGAGCCCATTCAATTAGGGGAATTGGGTCAAGCTGGTTATACAAAGTAAGAAATAAAATGTGAAAAAGAAAATACTTCAATTTTATTAAATTTAATTTTGAGTACCAAAAACACTTCAAAGTAATTAAAGTAATCACGTTAACGTAAAACGGATCATATCTTCACCCAAAATCAGCAGCAAACAAACTTGGATAATCTCCTGCAAGAAACTATTTTGTCTAACTTCGTTATTTGGCAAATTATTAGCACATCCAAGAAAGCATTTCAGCTTACGTGATATAAATTCAACCTAAAAGGTAAATCTTAACGTACTCCAAACAAGACTTTTATATTAGGATTTTTTTTAACTTGTAGACTTCTTGTGTTTAGGTCTAATTATACTGCTAGTCTTTAAATTCACAAAATTATAATTGAGACCCTTCGTGTTTTTTCAAAAGTTGCACACTTGCTCCTCCGTCAATTTTTCTGTTAATTCATTAATAGATTTTATGAAATGTCCATTTTGTCTTTATCTTATTGAATAAAATGTCTATTTGGCCCTTGTTTTATTTAAAAATAAAAAATAAAAAATTAATTTAAAAGGAAAAAAAAAAGAAAAAGGCAAATACCCACCCCCCCTTCCCCACACCAGGCCCGCCACCCCCACCACGCCCAACCCCCCAGTCCTGCCAACCCTACCACTCTCAAAGGAGAAGAAGAAGAATGCTTATTATTATAACAAATAAATGAAAACTAATTTTTACACACCTGTGTTAAATTCTATAAAATTTCACAATCTTTTTGATCATTTTTTTAATTTTCAAGACCCCTATACTCCATCAAAATATGTTACATTTTGAGTCTTCATGACCATAAATGCTTGAGCTTTTGTGCATTTCGTGGTCAACGCGAGGGTTGACTTTTGCGAATTATGAAAATTTGGCATTATATTGCATATCACTTGCAAAAGTTCAGGTCCTTATTGTTTCGGAAAGCTAAATACATGATTTTGAAATTTGGGTAAGAATGGTTTTGTTGAATTTGCATGAAAGTTTTTCAACATTTTGGTTATGATTTGGTTCTGATTTTATCACTAAGAGGATTCATGGATGGAAGTCTACGCCAAGGGATTAGTGGGTATTTTCCAAAGGATTGATTCCATGTTAGGGTGCTCAGTCCTTGCCCACTTTAAAGACGAGGTACTCGTAGACTAATGTAGTCTACTCATTGTCAGAGCAAGCCTTCTCTATGCAATGGTGCTTTCTAGACAACGAGCTCTTTATGTATAGATCACTTAGTCTTATTGATTCATCCTTTGAAGATTAGTTTGGCATGATCCTCAGGGGGCATTAAGTGGTAAATAATAACGTTATAATCGGATAACTCTGTTGAAGAAGAAGAAGATGATGATGATGATGAAAGGGGGTGGTTCGCCGTGGGTGGGTTGCGGCGGGGAGGGGGGAAGGGGGTGTGCAAGGTGGTGATTTTAGTTTCAAACTTTTTGAAATATAATGAAAAAAAAGGAAAAGAAAAGAAAAGAGAACACAGGAGATGTATGTGCAATTAAGACAAAAAATGAAAGCTAGTCACATTACGCGTGTTGGATACTTGTAGTCAAAATGGACGAAAATCATGACCGAGAGAGAAAACATGCAATTATTGAAAAAACATAATGGATTTCAATTGTAGTTTCGTGAATTTAGGAACTAGCAATGTAATTAAACCTAAACACAAAAGGGTCTATAACCAAAAAACCCTTTATATTACATACTTTAATGCTCGTAGTAAGACAAAACCCTCCTAAGTTTCATTGCATGTAATAAACACTTGATGAGAAGGTGCAACTTAGTGACAATACCCTTCATTTGAGATTTTTTAAGTGTGTGCTTAATTATGTATATTGAACAAATTGTGAGTGTTAAAAAGAATAAAATAATAAAAAATTATTTTTTTATTCTTGGTAACATGAGCGCTTTTTTTGTTATTTTTGGGTGTCTATAACACATTATCACAACTCGAGAATGCAAGATTCCTGCTCCTCACATGAGAATGAAATTGAGGGAATTCATGCGGAGCATGAATTTCTGGAGCTATTTCCAGAAATGTTATTCTATCATGTTAAACAAACATAAAGATCCAACATTTTTCTACGTTACATTCTTCAAGATTCTGTAAGATTCCATCACCTGAACACGTATCTTGGCTTTGAATAATCAGTAAGGATGAGCGAGAAACCATTTAGCCAAATAAAAAAGTTTAATTCAATGCATTAAACTTAATTGATTAGGCTGTAAGCTTATACTAATAAAAGATGCAATATTACCAATACAAGCTCAAGGTAATCCATGCACGAGGCAAAAGTGCAGAAGAAATGCTATAAATATTTGGCCAATTATTGTGGCAGAGAAGATGTTGGAGGGTGTCCTTAGCAAGGAAGAAGATGCACCATTACGAGAGTTTGGAGAGCGCCGAACCACATCTCCCCCACCATAGACTCCTTTTTTATTATGAATAACCTTCTGCAATTTGTTGTGCACATGCTGTTTACTTGTTGAGTGATTGATTGTATCATTTGCAGCAGCTGCAAGCAATTTATTAAAAAAAGAGATAAAAAGAGTAAGAAAATCCAATCAATATAGATTCTTAGTGACTGAGAATAAAAAAGAAAATAGAACATAATGTAAAAGGAAAAGAAAACTAATCCGAACTTCTTTATATATATATATATATATATATATATATGTATGTATGCGTGTGTATGTAAAGAATCACTGAGGTTCTATAATAGAAACTAATTATTTGATATGATGAATGATGTACGTAGGACCCAACTTATAAGGTAGTCCTAGATTTTATAATTTTTTTTATGTGGGAGGAATATATATTCCAATACCGCTCATATGTGACTCGGAATGAGAACCAAGAAATGTTAAAAACACAAAACAATCACTTAAATAAGCCAAAGAGCCAAGAACTAATAACAGGTATTCAAACGGGCTAAAGCGCAAATACGGGTCACACATGCAGATGTAAGAGATTGGGTCAAGATTGGAATCTGATACCATGTCCAAATAAAGCCAAGAACCATAAAAACCAAGGCAAGAAAATTATTTACAAATATTCTATATTTCTTTTTCTGTATTTACAAAATGTACAAAAGGTGCCTTACATAGGCAATGCTAACTTGCTGTCCAAGACTATTGCCCTAAATAAAGGAAGCGTATAATCAGTCAATTTACGTGAACATACAGGATATGAAAGATACATAAAAATATTCTGAAAAAATATATATACGTATGTATATATGTATGTATGTATTAGAATAGTTTAAGTAGTTGATTATTTTTCCTAGCCGTGATAACTTACATTTAGATCCCACAAGGGATGGACTTAGATCTAGGGTGGGGCTAAAGAAAAAGAAAAAGAACAAGAAAAAAAATATAGATGAGACGATGCTACTCATGTTAAGAACCATCTCTTTTCTTTTTATTTCTTGATGTTTCTCAAATCATCTTGATGATTTGAGATGCCAAGAAAAATAATTCGCGACAGTTGAAAATTAATAAGGCATGGTTTAGACTTTCAGGGAGTAAAGGAAAGATAAATGAAACAAACTTAGAAATCATACATGTACCAGGTTCCATGTCAGGCTGCAACATCGGCTCACAAGCTTTAGCTTCTGGAGTTGAAGTGCTTTCAGCTGCGGTGTATGTCAAAGCTTTTATGCAAATGATGAAGCAAATCAACCAAAGAAAATGTGCCTTCATGGTTTTCTAGCTTGGATCGGTCAGTTCGGGAGAATAGTTAATTAAGTTTTTTTGCTGGGCGAATAGTTAATTAAGTTGGTATTTATAAGAGTGACTTTTGGCTAGTGCTGAAAATTATACCAATCCTGGAATAATTAAATAAATCAAAAGCGTAACAGAAATATGCTTCACAGGCTTCGAGATAAAATGATTCTGGACGTGAAGTGAAAGGTAACAAAAGTATCTGTGTAGATTGCTAACACTAATAGATTCCAAAAAACGTCAAAGATTAGGGGTTATTTTTATTTTTAACCTTATTTTTTAATTTATTTCCAAAAATAACCCAGTTTTGAGGGGAGTAGCAAAAGTAGAATTTTCGAACTTATGAAGCTCGATCACGAATGTTGAAAACTCGATATCGGACTTCGAAAGTTCGAAAATATATTCGAATTATGAAGCTTCGATATCGAACTTTATATTTTCTTGCTCGAACTTCAAAAGTTCGAAAGCATAAGTTCGAACTTTTGAAGTTCGAAAATAGGGTACTAGGGTTTGCAGGATTTTCTTACTCAAACTACAAAAGGTCGAAAGCATAACTTCGAACTTATGAAGTTCGAAAATAGGGTGCTAGGGTTTGCAGGATTCCTTCTGTGACGATGTTGCGACGATGTGACGGAGGGCAGAGAATAATATCAGGAGGCAGATAATAATATCGTGTTTCGAACTTTAGAAGTTCGAGTTTACAAGATTCCGACGTAATCAAAGCGAAGAGCAGAGAACAAAATTTTTGTCAGAGATGTGCATTTTCGAACTTGTGAAGTTCGAAGTTTGAAAAATTCAAACTTTTGAAGTTCGAAATTTTCAAACTTTCGAACTTCTAACTTGCGATTTTGTTGTTTCGAGTTTTTAAAATTCGAGTTAGGTTATAAGTCCAAACTCAGAATTTTAAAATCCGAATTTCTAAGTTCGAATTTGTTACTATATAATGCACACCCTACTTCTTCCTTCATCATCTCGTTCCAAAATCACTAACCCTACAAACGTTCACACGATAAGTCACATTACGTAGCATTTTCAAAATTTGGATTTGCTGCTATACCACTAACCACTCCATTTCCCTCTCTTCTGCAACTCATTCACATCTAAGTCACGTTATATATTTTTTCACCCAAAAAGATGAATGCAAATGTTGATGCAGTTAACGTATATTTATATTACGGTGGCAACAAAATTGAAACAGATCATGGGCTCGACTATGTAGGTCCAAACTTACCACGTAAAATAAAAATTCTTCCCGAAACCACATACAATCAGTTTGTATCTCGTATATTCACGAAGCTCCAATTGCGGCCTACTATCGATAGAGTTGAGTTGTGTTATCGTGATCCCAAATGGGACACAAACCTACAACAAATATATTATTACCCCAGTGGCATTAAGGATGACGAAGATGTACAGGACATGTACGAAACAGCTTGCATGGATATGAATAGGAGATATGCGCACGTTGTCGTAGACGTGCAAAGTGATGTCGTGTACAATCCATAGCCTTCAAATGAAGAAGCAACACTACAAGAAGTTGTTGGTGATTTGCCAGACTTGAATGTGGAACCACCTTATTATGTCAATACAGAAATCAACATTCCAACCACAACGGCAGGGTTTGCCATATTTTCCCTTTCTCCACCGCTACGCCCCACATTTGAAGTTGGAGGACCCTCTCAAGCTAGTGACATTCGAGAGATGTTCGAGGTGGGATTAGATTCTGTTTTATCTGAACCGGAAGAAGTAGATGAGGACGTCCACTTCAACGAGGAGGAAGATGTTGTGTCAGTAGAAAGTTTAATCTACGAAAACGAAGAGGTTGATGTGGGGCCAGGCAATGGCGAAGAGCTGGAGCCGGATCTAGAGGAGGAAGAACCAGTAGCTTTCCACACAGCTAGGACAGAGTATTACATCACTTCAAATGAGCCTCCAATGGAGAGACCAATGTGGGACGAGAGACGGATGGAGTTGGCCAAACGCATGGTGTTCCTGAAAAGGGTTGATCTTATACGGGCTGTCCAACAAAACGTGATCAAACATAAACGAGAATACAGGGTGGTGAAGTCGAATAAGTCTTTGTGGGACATACGTTGCTACGAATCAAGCAATCCTAGGACACCATGCAAATGGAAGGTTCGTGCAGTAAAAAAATGCACACACAAGATGTTCGAGATTACGAGGTACCAAAGCATGCATATTTGCATGGGAGATAAATGCGGGCCAAACCATAGAAATCTAACATCTGGTCTGGTCAGCTACATGGTTAGGCATTTTGTTGCAGAGAAGCCTGATTTCGAGGTACGTCTTGTCCAAGCCCACGTAAAGAAGACTTTAAATGTTGATATAACGTACGGGAAAGCGTGGCGTGGTAGGAATAAGGCAATCCAACTAGTTTTTGGAGACTGGGACATGTCATACAAGATGCTGCCGCACTTTTTTGCCGCCGTAATTGCAAAGAATTTGGGAACCGTTGTCTACTACAAGTTCGCCCAGGGTTCAACTGAAACAAAAAAAATTTTCCACTATGTTTTTTGGGCTTTTGGTCCGTGCATCATGGCATGGAGGCACTGTCGACCTGTACTCTCGTTGGACGGAACACATCTGCATGGGAAGTACAAGGGCCACCTGCTTGTCGCCTTAGCGACAGATGCCAACGACTATATATTACCGTTGGCATTTGCCGTTGTCGATGGCGAGAGTACAAATAGTTGGAGGTGGTTCCTGGAGAAGGTAAGTCAGTGTTTTTGAAACGACATGTCAACAGTTTGTATTCTGTCTGATCGACACGTAGGAATCGCTACAGCCATCAATACAATAACATCCGACGGCCGACTTCAAGTGAAGCATCGCATTTGCTTAAGACACCTAAAAAGCAATGTGATGAAAAGATGGCACAACCAATTCGCAAAAGACATGTGTTGGATAGCTGGAAAAGAAAGCCAGAAACGGAAGCACATCGCTGCCATGGACAGTATTCGTAATATCGACCCACGACCCACTGGCGTTGGTACATGGGTGCACCAGATGTTAGCCGACCTCGGTCCAGAGTCATGGACATTGAGCCACGATGGGGGTTATAGATGGGGAGTGCTGACAACAAATAATGTTGAATGCTTCAATGGTGTGATTGTCGGAGCCAGGGGATTGCCCATTACAGCACTAGTAAATAACACTTTTCTAAAGCTAAAGGGATATTTCCACGATAGGTTGGCAAACGCGATGCACATGCGTAGAGATGGTCGTATTCTGACAAATCGAGCGAGAGAAAAATATGAAAAGTGGGAAACGTCTGCACACCGGATGCGATTGCATGTATTCAGACTAGATGAGTGGTACGAGGTCGGTGGAATGCCAGAACGATGTTCCCAACGAACAAGAGGTAGATTGGGTGGGACAAACATGTACATGTGGCAAGTGGACAGCCTATCATATGCCATGCTCTCATGCCCAATATGTTGCCCGTTATAGGGGTGGAAACCCTTCAACCATGGTTGATCTTCATTATACGGTAGAGTCATTCGAGGCAACATATAATATGACATTTCAACCCCTTGGACATGAATTTTACTGGCCTCCAGGACCCAGTTGGACGTTACTCCCGAATGCTTTACGAGTGCGCGACAAAAGACGTGAGCGGGAAAGAACTCGGTGTATACCAAACGAGACGGACAATTCCGACATAGTAGGCAGAAGAAAGTGTGGTTATTGCCGTAACCCTGGGCATATTGCACCAAATTGCCCCCTAAGAATAGATACGTAGCTTCGAATGGTTATCATGAAGTTGTAGCATGTGATGCTAATTAGTCTTTTCCACTATGGTGTGTAATGTTTTCAATAAAAGATATTGTCAAATCTTTCCATCTCAAAATATTGTCAACATCAACACAATTTATATCGAGACATGATAATAAGTACGAAAAAACAATGAAAAATGAAAGTTCAATTACATAGAATTACTAAAATAAGTTTGAAATGTAAAATGTCTATTCAATTACATCAATACTGAGAAGGCGTGTAATAATCGGGCCTCCGACCCCTGTTGGTCCGGTTGGGTAAAACGCGTGGCGGTAGATGCGGTGACTGTGTGCGTCTACCAGTACGACGCAGTCGATGGTCCTCTTCGAACACTAGCTCAGCAGTCTGATCATCTATTAGATAATCACTGGTAGATAACGGCCCCTGCGGTGGCGTGTTCGAGGTGCTGGGCTCCTATTGTGACGAACCGCCATACTCAAACCTACCATGGTTTGACGGCATGTATGAAGTGCTGGGATCGACCCACGGACCACCGTACTCGAACTGGTTAGACCTACCAGGCTGCGGCGGCGTGTATGAAGTGCTGGGCTCCTGAGTGGTATAATGATGATGGCTCCGCTGTCCCGACCGATGTAAAGTTTTTGGAGGCGGTTGCGGACGTTGGACGTCATACATGGCTGTCGTGTCGTCCAACAGGTGCTCATGCTGGGTCTGCTGAAGTACGGCCTGGCCTCTGATGTGCAGGACCTGCAGATGACTCACCATATAATCAAGAGCAGCCGCATCTACTCGTAATTCTCCCGCCTCGTACTGCCGTATAATACTCCCACTGTGGTTAACCACATGCTGAGCGTATACCGCCTAAAGAAAAATTTCAGAAATTTTAATAGGTATTGCATCAATTCGTACTAAATTCGAATTTATGGGAAAACATTCATATTGCACTAGCCAGACTGTTCTCATCGTGGGCCGACGCAACGTAGCCGTCGTTTGTATGACTAGTCCGAGGGTGTCCAGCATGTAGTATGGTTATCCCTTGGTACCGTCTCATATACGCCCTCAAAGCCCCAGGATCGGGAAAGTCCTCTAACTCCGTCGCCACAACGGTGTTTTCCCAATTGACCCACATGTCGACTGCCGAATTATATTGTTCGGCTGTAATCTTCTCTTTCCCGTCCCGGTGCTTCTGCCACGCTGGTGGATTAACGGGGATCGTCTGCCGCATGCCGAACTGCCGAAGTACCCGATCAGGACGGTGCCACTCAACCCGCATACCAACGATGAGGGGTGCACATGCTCGCCACGCTTCCGCATTTTCCAAACAGTACTGTGGCAAACCACCTATTGCATGCTCGAATGGCTGCCAAATAAACTGGGAACACAATAATAACGGCAGATTAGTTTATAAAACATACAACGTATATTAACAAGGGAGAGTAATAAATGTGAGATGTAAATTTTTTCAAACCTCGCCAGGCTGCAAGCGGTCAATCATGTCCCGCGCCTAGTTCAAACCAGCCCGGCCAGCAACCCACTTCAGATCCTTTCTCGCAAAGAACATGTAGCCGCGTGGTGGGCCTGGCAACGGGAAATCAGGGTGAACAGCTTGCCCATCCCTCTGATGGTGCCTATCCGTCTGCTCACACAGTGTTGGTCTAAAAGTCGTGAGTCTGTCCCAAGCAAAAAACTGCATTGTACAAGATAATTATATTATAAGCAATAATACGTCTTCAAATATCATTAACAATAATGAGATGAGTAAGTGTGTTACCTGAATGAGCATGACGGCCCCGCACATGCCTCTACAATCACGGCAACAAGCCTTACAAAGCCATCTATACAGATGCGCTAGGCATGCTGCCCCCTAATTATATTCAATGATATGATCAAAGTCAATCAAAAAGTCTAACCAATGTAACGATAATTTATTTCCTGTCGTATCAGTGAACATATGGGTGCTGAATAACAAAAAAATCCACAAACGGGCCCGCCGTTCTGCTTCCCTCACATCAGGATTCCCCGGAGTGCCTTGGGCTACATACAATTCCCTCAGATGGGGTATGTTAATCGAACTTCCACTAATTTTGTCCAAAGATACATATACCCCCATATACTGATGAATACGTGTCCGCCACTCTTCCGGAGTTCGACTAGTATCGTCGAGCACCGGGACAACCTAATCAACAATCGGTAATCCCCAATATACAGCGACATCCTGGAGTGTGATTGTGGCCTCGCCTACAGGCAAATGAAATGTATGCGTCTCTGGTCGCCACCTCTCAATCAAGGCAGTAATAAGAGAATTGTCAACCTGATGGAAGTGCGCCGCATAACATCCAAAAAATCCGGCTCTCAATAAAGCCATCGCATGAGATGCTCCGTCCATAGGAATAACTCTCTATCACTCCTATAAATCTTGTGTTCCTCTAACTGATGGGGTGACGACAAATAATTCACCCGGTGGTCATAGTAATAGAATAATACTGAACTATCGCTAGGAGCTGGTCTATGAGCCATAGATCCTACGAGCATTAAGTAAATTAAAAAAAATATAAAAGTACTAATTATTACTAATTAGTTTAAAACTGCAACCTTAATATTTAACCAATTTTGCTAACTTTGTAAAATTCATAATATTTTAATTTTTCTACATTCATACTATTTAAAATTACATCGATTAATACATCCCATCATCATAAAAATATTAATATTCCAAATAATAAATCAACATATAATTAACATATAAAATAAACCAACATGATTAATATTCCACTAAAATAAAAAATAGTCTAATTTTGAAATTTAATGTATTAAGCAACATATAATAAACATATAAAATAAACCAACACGATTAATATTCCACTAAAATAAAAAATAATATAATTTTCCAATTAAAGTTGCACAACAAATAAAATTATTACTGCTTAACATTATATAAATGTCAAAAAATTTATTACTAATTACTTTAGAACTACAACTTTAATATTGAACAAATATATCACTTCATCTTAAAATTACTAATAATGAACATAATTAATCCTAAAACTCCACTAAAACCCTAATTTCAGTTACTTACTATATGCCCTATAACTCTAATTTTCTCATTTCTTAAATTTTATATTATTTAAAATTTATAAAAATTCATGTTAAATACTTTAGAACTACACCGTATAATACTTAATTATAACATAACGTCATCTTAAATTGACTAATAATTAACATAATTAATCCTAAAATTACACTAAAACCCTTAAACGCCACTAAAACCCTAAAACTCCATATGATTAATTGAATAATTATAAATTCACACTAATTATATGCATACTGATTATATGCACACAAATTATATACACAATGATTAATACATCCTATCATCATAAAATGATTAATATTCCAGAAATAAATCAACATATAATTAACATATAAATTAAACCAACAAAATTAATATTCCACTAAACTAAGCAATTGTCTAATTTTAAAATTTAACGTATTAAGCAACATATAATTAACATATAAAAGAAACCAATATGATTAATATTCCACTAAACTAAACAATAATATAATTTTCAAATTAGACGTAGGCAACATGTAATTAACATATAATTTCAAAATTTAACATCATATAAATTAAACAAACAAACACATTAAAACATATAAATTCGGTACCAAAAAAAAAGAGAAAACTTACAAGATTTAGGCAAAATCCTAGGATGTGGAAAATTTGTAGTAAATTTTCGAATTGGATGGGAGAAAAATGGGAGAGGGAGAGAGCAAAAGAGGAGAAGAGAGGTGAGATTTCGGATGGAAGAGGAGGGTTCGTGGGGGGTTTAAATAGTAGACGAGTCGAACTTCAGAAGTTCGACATCGAGGAACAAAAACTCGATTTCGAACTTCTGAAGTTCGAGTGAAACATAATTGAACTTCTGAAGTTCGATTTTATATGTATTTCGAATTTCTGAAGTTCGACATCGAGTTTCGAGATTCTGCTTTAATGCCCTGTTTGTTACGTGCAGCGATCCACGCGCGTTATCGACCTTTCAAATTTCGATAACGGCCAGCTGTGCAGCAGTCGAACTTCAGAAGTTTGAATCAAGGAACAAAAGCTAGATATCGAACTTCGGAAGTTCGAGTATACTGACATCCACTCAGTCGAACTTCAGAAGTTCGTGTCCGAGCTTCTGAAGTTCGAATTCTTAGTTGGACTTCAGAAGTTCGATATCTCATATTATAATATCTTTTTTTTTACCCTTCACATAGTCGAACTTTGTAAATTCGTTTTCGAACTTCGTAAGTTCGAAAAGTCTACTTTTGCTACTTCCCTCAAAACTGGGTTATTTTTGGAAGCAAATTAAAAAATAAGGTTAAAAATAAAAATAACCCCAAAGATTAGCCATCCATGTGATCGTAATAAATATAACTGATCCCTCTTTATAAATTTTTATTATTAGATTTGATATAGAATTAGAGTTAGGTCATGGATTTGAAGTTCTTCGAATACGGTTATTCATTTAAAAATATTAAATTTGTCAATGTACAAATTTCAAAATAAAATTTACCGTTACACGTGACGGGACATATTAAATATAACAATAAATAAATAAATATCATAAAATATTAAATTATTTACGAAAAAATCTCAAAATAAATCACCCTTTACAAGATGACACATGTTGAACAGAACAAATAATTGAATAAATAAATATAATAAAAAAATTAAAGACCAAGCAAAGGCTAATCTAATTCTCGCCGACGCGCACTTTTGAATAAGTAAATAATATCAGAGTTTGACGTAAGGAAAGAGGAAAGAGGCGGAGGAGCGATTTTCTTCCCATACACGCATAGAGATTGCAATTTTAGTAAAAGTGGAAAATTTTTTCCCGACCTTTCAAGAGAAAAAGGCAAGTTAAAAAAAAAGGGAGAATTGTTTTAAGGACAACACGAATTCTCTGTTGACGTACAAATATTAAAAAGAATGAAATTTTATTAAGACCACAACACCAATTAATTACAACAAAATTGTTAGGAAATTAGGGTGCATAACACATACTTATGCAGTGGAATTAAAGCACGAGTAACGAGAAAAGAATTGCACAATTAAACGTGATTCGGCGCTCTGCCTACGTCCACGAAAAACTCCACTAAAAAGAAAAGAGTACAAACTCAGTAGGAATTTTTACACGGAGAAAAGTCTAAACCCCCCTCACTGTATTCTTACAATGGTTCTCTCTCTTTCAACACAGACCTATTGCAAGACACACTTATCTTTCAACTAATACAAGAGTCCTATTTATAAAGGAGATTTCTTTATCTTCCAAGATAAAGGATTTCCTAATCTAGCAATCCTACCATAACTAAGACTCTTACCATAACTAAAATTTTGACTTTCATTAAGACTCTTTTCTAATTTCAATATGGACTTAGGCTTAGCACTTGAGCTATAACCCAACAAAAACTCTTGAAATATAATATAAGACCCTATTTGAACACTATGGCACATGCACAACATAAATACTTCATGCAAAACTTGGCCTTTTTCTTTCAATGACACCTCACGACCCAAGAGCACTCAAGACTAAGACTATTTTTGTACTTGGTGACTTAAGCTCTCAATATTCACTCTTTGACTGCACGTCTTTTGCTCTTCACCTTTTTGGACTCAACACAACTCACATACTTTTCTCCACACATTTCGCAACTACATATTAGTCCTATTTATAGATAGAACATGGCGGTGAAAATCTTGTGGTTAAAATTTTCCCTCTAGAACAATTTACCTAACTAGCCAAGGCAGCCATTATTTTACAAGAAAAATCTCTGTAGCTTTTGAATTTGGAGCATGCTATCTCGACCATAAGGATGCAAGCAATAGTCCAGAAAATTCTGCCCAATACTTGCTGTCTTATTTTATTTTGGGTCTAGAAACTATCTTAATTTTTTATATCAATTTGTCTGCAAATATCTTGATATTTCTCTTCCATGTTGGATCCTTCTAGGAGCTTTATTTTGATTGTAAAAAGTTGGTGTTAATTTTAACAATCTCCCTTAACACCAACTTACTCATAATTCCTTCTTGTAGTCATCCCGAGCTTTTTCTTGAACTCCTCGAACTTAGTTGGTGTGAGCCCTTTAGTAAATATATTTGCTGCTTGATCATCTGTTGTGATGTACACCAGTTCAATATCTCCTTGTAATACTTTCTCTCTAAGATAATGATAATGTACCTCCACATGTTTGGTCCTTGCATGAAATACTGGGTTTTCTGCCAAACATATTGCTGAACGATTGCAATAGTGTAACTGCACTACAGACTTAGTTTCTTGATGCAAATCTTTCATAAGCTGCACCAACCACGTGCTTTCTTGACTTGCCATAGACGTAGCTCTATATTCGGCTTTAGTCGTTGATAGCGAAACTGTAGGCTGCCTTTTATTGCACCAAGAGACTGATGTACTTCCAAGACTGAATACATAACCAGTGGTTGATCAACGTCTGTCATGATCTCAAACATAGTCAGCATCTGAGAATTCAACAAGCTTGCACGGTCTTTTTCTTTTATATAAAAGACCGTGATCAGCTATGCCTTTAACATAACTTAGAATCCGCCGAACTACATCTAGATGGGGTTTCTTTGGGTACTGCATGTATCGACTAACAACTCCAACTGCAAACAAAATATCTGACCTCATAAGTGTTAAGTAGATGAGACTACCAACCATTTACCTATACATTATTGGATCCTTCAAGTCCTCGTCTTCGTGAGCACATAGCTTGGATTGAACTTCAATAAGTGTGGAGATGGGTTTGTAGTCAACCATACCAAACTTCTCCAACAGCTCTTTAGCATATTTGCATCGACACAAAAAGATACCTTGTTTGGTGTGTTCAACCTCAAGTCCAAGAAAGTGCTTCAGCTCCCCGAGTTCTTTCATTTGAAAGCGAATTGACAAGTTTTCCTTCGTTCGATAGATCTCATCATTGTCATCTCCAGTGATGATTAAATCATCCACATATACGAGTACGATCACTAGCTTACCTCTTTGAGCTTTCACAAAGAGGCTTGAATCTGAAGGAGCAACTGAATAACCGCAGTTGACCAGAAACTCAGCTATCTTTCCATGGAGCAACTGAATAACCGCAGTTGACCAGAAACTTAGCTATCTTTCCATACTAAACTCTTGGTGTTTGCTTTAATCCATAGAGCGCTTTCTTCAGCTAGCACACATAATCTGAATGGTTTTTCTTCCCGAAACCTCTTGGCTGCTCCATATAAATTTCTCGATCAAGCTCTCCGTAAGGCATTCTTCACATCCATTTGCCATAATTTCCAAGACTTGCTTGTAGCAAGTACCAGTAGCACACGAACAGTTGTAATCTTCGCCACTAGGCTGAATGTCTCGTTATAGTCTATCCCGTACTGTTGAGAGAATCCCCGAGCAACCAAACGAGCCTTGTATCTTTCTATCGAGCCGTCTGGTCGGGTCTTTATTTTATAAACCCATTTACAGGATATGGGTTTTACATCCTTAGGTTTTGGAACCAAGTCTCAAGCTTGATTCTCCTTTAACGCTGATATTTCTTCTTCCATCGCCTTCTGCCATTCAGGCTTCTTGCTTGCTTCTTCATATGTCGTTGGCTCTTCCAAACTATCAATCTCTGCCAACGATGTATTAGCATATCTCAGATTTGGTTTTCTTTGCCTTGTAGATCTCCTTAGTTGTCGAGCCACTTCCACTAATGCCTCTGCATGATCTGTTGATTGACCTTCATCTGCAATCCTTGGATGTGCAGCAGTTTGTTGTGTACCTTCTAGATCTCCTTCTTCACTTGAATTTGATTGTCTGTCACACGTCTTGGTTGATGGTTCCCCTTTGTCTTGTAGTTTATCATTAATCTCCTTTGTGTTTGGCAGCGTTACATGTTCTGGTGACCACTATACAGATGCTTCATCGAACACAACATTCCTTGAAACATAGCAACGGCCTGTTGTGGGATCACAACACTTCCATTCCTTTCTTTGGAAGTCGTAACCAACGAAGATGCATTGTATTGCCTTCTTATCAAACTTGTTACATAGATGATCTGGTACAAATACATCTACGTAGCATACACAACCGAATACTCGAAAGTGACTCACTGTTGGCATTAGGTTCCACAGCTTCTCGAATGGGGACACCAACCCAAACTTTTACAGTGAAAGCCTATTGATGATGTGAGCCACCGTATTCATGTACTCTGCCAAAGCCTATTGATGATGTGAGCCACCGTATTCATGCACTCTGCCAAAAACCTTCCAGGTACATTTTTGGCATGTAACATACTTCCGCAAACTTTAACAAGGTGCCTATTTTTCTTTCTGCCACTTCATTTTATTGAGAAGTATTTGGGCAGGTGAATTGGTGACGTATTCGAGAAGCTCGCAGGTACTCACTAAATTCACGTGAAGTATATTCTCCTCCATTGTCAGTGCGTAGGCACTGAACTTTCTTGTCGACTTCACTTTTAGCCTTTTCTTTAAACTCTTTGAACTTTTCAAAGGCTTCTACTTTTTCTTTCATAAAGAAAACCCACACGTACCTTGAAAAGTCGTCGATGAAAGTCACCATGTAGTACTTCCTGGAGAGAGAAGGTTGCTTCACTGGTCTGAACACATCTGAGTGAACCAATTATAAAGGCTCTATGGCTTGGAACATAGACTCCTCGTAAGGCAATTGATATGCCTTACCATATTGACACCCGTCACACACGATGTCATCTCTGACCTCAAGTTAGGGAAGACCTTGCGGCATTTCTTTCTTTATCATTGTCTTCAACTTTATATAGCTTACATGGCCTAGGTGTGCATGCCATAGGTCGGTTGTCTCGTTCTTTCGTGTTTTGTTGACGTACGCAGACTCTGCAATCATAACGCACATGGACTCTATTCTTGGTCCTTCTATAATTGGTGTGCCGATTATCTTAATGTCCTGGTATACCTTCACATTACCAAGACCAATGAGTACCCAGTTTCTTGCATCAGTTAGCTGTGATACTAATAGTAGGTTCTTCCTTATACCTGGCACGTGGTACACATGATTAAGTTGTACCTGGCCTTCATTTAGGTGTGGAGTAATTATGGCACTCTCTAAGTGTGCAATGGGTAATATGGTGTTATTGGCAGTTACCACAACACGTTTCCCTTTGTACTTCACTTTATCCTGTAGCTTATTAGCCTTTTCAGTCATGTGATTGGCACATCCAGAGTCAACGATCCAGTCTTTGTTGTAATCGATTGTTTTTGAGTTGTTTGTTAAATCTGCAACAACCTCTTCTACGTTTGAGATAGACACATCATCCAAATTAATGTCTTCAGTCTCCACAAGATGGATCTCTACATCCCAATCTTCTTCGTCATCTTGCTTTAAATGACTAAAGAATGCGACGACATTGCCTTGAGTCTCCTTCTTTGGGTATCGACAATCACGAGCATAGTGGCCTTTTTTCCCACAGTTGAAGTATTCGCCATTGTGCTTCCTGCTAGTTGTGGTTTGTTTTTTGTTGTCTTGACTTCTTTTGTTAGCTCCCTTTACTTGCGAGCCTCCTTCATTTCTCTTATTTGAGTTTTTCTCAAATCTCTTCTTAGATCCTGAGTTAGACCACCTATTAGGTCTGTTCTTTCCTTCACCGCTAAAGAGTGCTTCCTCATCACTATTTTGTGAGACCCTTGACATTTGTTTTTCTAATGCTTCTTGGTTGGCCAATAAATTTTCTAATTCTACAAGTGATGGTTGTACTGACCAACCTTGAATTGCTATAATAAAACTTCTAAATTAGGGTATTAGTCCATGGATAATTATTCTTCTCATTCTAGAGTTTGAGATTTTAGAATCAGCATCTAATTTAGAGATTCCATGGCATAGATATTTTATCTTGTGAAAGTATTGATTGACTGTCATGTCTTTCTACGGAATGGTTATTAACTTGCTCTCAAGCAATTAGAGTTGTGCCATGTTTTTCTTTGAGAATAGTGCTGCGAGAGTGTCCGAAGCTTCTTTTGATGTGTCCATCTTCTTGATGTGTTGTAGGTACTCACCTTCCACTATAACTTGAATTGCATAGATCACCTTTCCTACCTTAATCTTCCATTTGCAGAGCACCTCGACATCCTTGGGAGGTGTTGTTTCATCACCACCAACAACCTTCCATAGGTCTTGGCCTTGAAGATAAGCTTTAAGACAGCTGGACCACAAGCCATAATTTGCACTGTTAAGTCTCCTGTATCCAATAGCCTAGAGATCTACCATGGTGACTTGGTAATTTTTCTTGTACCAAGTAAGCCTAGTCCTTGACCACGAACTTCACAAATCCTGATTGAGCACGAGCAGAATCTCCCCAAAGCAACTGGAACTTGACCACGTCCCTAACTGAGCACGAACAGAGTTTTTTTCTTAAAGTCTCAAGTCCTTGACCATATGGCTCTGATGCCACTTGTTGATATACAAATATTAAACATAATGAAATTTTATTAAGACCACAACATTAATTAATTACAACAAAATTCTTGAAATATAATATAAGGCCCTATTCGAACACTATAACACATGTACAACATAAATACTTTTTGCGAAACTTGGCCTTTTTCTTTCAATGACACCACACGACCCAAAAGCACTCAAGACTAAGACTATTTTTGTACTTTGCGACTTAAGCTCTCAACATTCACTCTCTGACTCCACACCTTTTGCTCATCACCTTTCTGGACTCAACACAACTCACACACTTGACAACTACATATCAGTCCTATTTATAAATGGAACATGGCGGTGAAGAGCTTATGGCAGTGAAAATTTTGTGGTTAAAATTTTCCCTCTAGAACAATTTCCCTAACCATTCAAGGCAGCCATTATTTTACAAGAAAAATCTCTGCAACTTTTGACTTTGGAGCATGGTATCTCAGCCATGAGGATGCAAGCAATAGTCCAAAAAATTCTGCCCAATACCTGGTGCCTTATTTTATTTTGGGTCTAGAAACTATCTTAATTTTTTATATCAACTTGTCTGAAAATATCTTGATATTTCTCTTCCATGTTGGATCCTTCTAGGATCTTCATTTTAATTGTAGAAAGTTGATGTTAATTTTAACATTTTCTAGTTTCATGGCGAGAATTGATCAAGGGCAACACAATGTTTCTAGTTTTAGGGGCTTAAGCACCAATGTAATATTTTTCTTGTTTTGAGAAAGTGTTGAATTAACATTGTTTTCAAGTAGACCTTTTCATGTGTCATTTTTAGGTACTTAAGGGTGGCAAAGTTTTGGCTGTCCGGTCGAGGAACGAATTTCAAACTCAATACCAAATTCTCGTTTTGATCTTAAAATTTGTTCCTAATCGGGGATGTTTGGATCTAGCCTGAGACACAACTAGAGAGCTTCAAAATGCATGGAATGCAGAACATTTAAGAAAGTATTAAGTATGACTATATTTCATTTTGAATAAAATAAAGCAATTAAAATTTGTTTTCTCCTACAATGCAAGTTGAATTTATAAAGTTGCAAGACTGAAAGCCCCATAAGCAAGGTCAGGCTCAAGAAGTCTTAGCCAAAAACAAATAAGGTCAGGCTCAAGAAGCCTTAGACCACAAACAAACAAGATCCGGCTAAAAATGATCAAGACCACATTGCTTCTTACCATTTAGGCTAGAAACAAATAAGATCAAACCTGGGAAGCCCTAGGTCACTTTAGATTGAGCATTGCCACACGAGCAAATTATAATGTGCACCTTCATTTATGTGGTCTTTTATATATATATATATATATAAACAAAGAGCATGCGCACAATTTCTTTCTTTGTCTCTATTTTCTCTTTTTCTATGTCTCTGTTCTCTCTCTCTATGATCCCTTTCTTTGTCTCTGTTTTCTCTCTCTCTCTCTCTCTCTTTCTCTCTCTCTTTACGTCTTTGTTTAGTCATATTTGTAACAATTGGTTCTGATGGTTGTATATTTGAAAGATTGGTATATGTTTAGTAATTTATTATTGTTTGTTTAGTTTTCTATAATTGTTTGTTCTGTAGCCTATTATTGCTTGTTCAATATTCTATAACTGTTTGTTCAGTATTCCACAATTATTTTTGTTCAATAGACAATTATTATTTGTTCAGTATTTTATATCTATTTGTTCAATGCTCTATAATTGTTTGTTCAGTAGCCTTTTTATTATTTTTTAGTAGACTGTTATTGTTTGTTCATTACTCTATAACTGTTTGTTCTTTAGCTTATTATTGTTCATTCAGTATTCTATAACTATTTGTTCTGTAGCCTATTATTGTTTGTTCAGTAGTAGTAACATATTATTGTTTGTTTAGTGTTTTATAAGTATTTATTCTATAGGCTACTATTGTTTATTCAGTAGCACATTATTTATCAAAATATCTATTTATAATTGAAATTAGTTGAAACTACCAGAATTGTTTATTCATTATTCAATCTCTATTTGTTCATGGAAAGTTTCATTACATTTATATATTTTTGTTCATATCTCACGATTCAAAGTTACAGATGTTTTTTTATTTTTTTTGGACGTTGTTGCTTTGGATTCGATGTTTTCTATTTCTTTAGACGTTGTTGCTTCGGTCATTTTGATTAACTTGAGCTGCAATTTTGATTTGATATCTTTGTTGAGTTGTTGAGCAAATTGAATTGAAGAATTGTATTTAGGGTTTTGTGAGATTTAGTTTTTATTGTAAAATAGAGGAGAGAGGAGAAGAATTGTAGCAAAAAAAAAAAAAAAGAAGAAAAAGCGCATTATGTAGCACGTGATTTCATAACACCCGCAGGCGCACGTTGCAACATGCATCTACGGGTGCACAGTATAGGGTCTCTACCACATGAGGCCTTGTACAAATTCAGCGAACCATTCTTGATCAACGGCTCAAAATAATCGAGCAAAATATGTTTGAATAAAAAAACAAAAAAGAGAAGAACTCAAGCATAGAAACAAAGTTGCAAGCATTTATGTCCAGTCATACGGTGGGAATGGCAATGATTTCATAGTGTTCCATCCCCTCTCCCCTCGACTTTTTAGATACTTTTGAGGGATTTGACAATATTCCCCTTTTTTCAAACCCTTCAACTCTTACTCAAGAAGAGGACCTTTTGGATGATCTTGGTAGGGTTTCTGGTGAGGGTGTTGATGAGAGTGAGGGAGTTGAACATCATTCTATTGACTTTAATCCTATCACTTGAGGTCCAGTCAAACACCTTGCTTAAAAGGCCCTGGTCACTGATAATCTCCATTTATGCACTTCTCGACTTGAGTTGTTCGAGCGTATTGCGCATTGTGAAATTTACCCTAAGGGATATACTATTAGCATCCCTGGTGCTAATGAGCAGGCTTGCTCACCCAGGAATGGGGAGCTCATGTTGTACAAAGGCGCCTTTGCCTTTAGGCTTCACCTTTCCTTTGTTTTGTTCTTTTAGGCTATTTTCTCTTTCTTTAATATTAGTCCCTCACAATTTTCCTAGCTGGGCCCAACTTGTTAGATTTTTTGTGTATCTATTTAAGCTCGAGATTAACCCACCAATGAATTTGTTTCACTCTACCTACTTGATTATCAATGAAGAAACCACCTGTTTACCCTTAATATTGTTAACGAACTCGTCCTGAGGGATTATTCGGCCTCACAATGGCCAAAGTATGATGGAATCTGATTCAGAGGACCATCTTTTATCATAAACCAGGCCATGCTTTCACAATGGAATAGATGAATTTAGGTGCAAGACTTTCTTGATGAACTTGGTCTGAATTGCAAGAGAATGGTACAATGACTTACCACCCCAAATTCAATATCATTATTTGAACAATTGGCTGCATAATTTGTGGAGCAATTTGCCAATAGCAAGCTAGTCCTAAAATTGAGCTCATTCTTGATGACAATCAGGCAGGAGAAGAATGAGACATTGCTAGAGTATGCCTAGAGGTTCAATGATGCAACTTTAACGATTCCTAGATTGAATGATGTGGTAGCTCATGAAGCCGTCATAAAAGAGATTGGCAAATGATGACTTGGCAGTTTCCCTGGCTAAAAAAAGAACCTTGAACCTTATAGGAGATGTTGGCTCAAGTTTAGAAGTATATTCCAGTAGAAAAGATGAAATTCTCGTGATAATGTTAAGAGACAAATGCAAGTAGTACAAAGGTCTACGTCAGTGAAGATGCTTGACCTCGCCTTAAAGGCCAGGCAGACAAGGTGAAAAGAGTAAAATATACACCCCTATCTCGACCATTAGCAGAGATTTTGGCGGTTATCCAAGATAGTAAAGATTTGAAATGCCTACCAAAGATGAGAGGAGACTTGGACAAGAGAGATCACGCTTATTAGTACCAATTCCACAAAGACCATAGGCATGACACGGAGGAGTGCGAAAATTTGAAAGAAGCTTTGGAGAACTTGGTGAGGAAAGGAAACTTGAATTTGTATGTCATAACAGCAAGGGTGGAGCTATCGTGGTGGCATGCGGTGGGAGCTGCCACCCATTAGTTTTTAATTTTTTATTATATTTTTGCATTTGTAGGTGAAAAGTTTACCGTATAGATATTTTGCCACCCCTTACATGTTGGCAACTTATAAGATAGCTTGGTGATTCAGCGTGTAACACATTAGCGTTTTGTTGTGATTGGTTGGAAGTTCGAGTCTTGCTATTAGTTTTTGGTTCTTATTTTGTTGGATTTATTACACATTAAAATGAAAACAATCGCCTTGAAACTCATACACAATTAATGGAAACTCTTTAATACACAATTAACAAAAACTCTAATAAGCATTAATAATCAAACAACTGTTTACATATTACTTGTTTTTTTAATATAATCACAATTGTCTTTCAATTTTTAAATTCAGTAACTATCTATTAAATATTTATTATTATAAGAATTATTAAAGTTAGTTTTCATCTCTTTTTAAATAAAATAAGCTCTCTTTTTTCTCTACAAATATCTATTTCTCACAAATTACAACTTTGTTCACCAATTACTATTAACAAAGTAATAAAGCGATTAAGCCTTTATTTGACCCAAAAAAAAAAAGAAAAAAAAATAAAGCCTCTCATCTCTTGAATCAGGTTAGTATTCTTCAATTTGATTTTAGTTTTTTATTATTGTTGTAGAGATGGCTTGCAACTATATGCACATTATTAATATTTTATTTTAGTGAATTAATTAATTTGATGTTTTATTTTTATCATTTGTATAAAAAAAAAGGTGTTTGTTGTAGGTTATTTTCTATATATGATGTTTCATTAAAATTTTATCTTAATTTTTTTGACTAAAAAAATTGAGCATTTCGCCCTCTTAGACAAAAATCTTGGCTCTGCCACTATATAAGACAAGGAGACAGAAGAGGGAAAGATCCTTGAGAAGCATGTGATAGGGCTCCTAAGCGCCAGAGAAGCAGAAGTCTAGAAAGAAGGAGAGTTCCAACTTTGAGAGTAATAAACACTATACCTGGAGGAGGGGCTGTAGGAGGTAAATGTGCGTTTGCTCAGAAAGAATATGTACGAGTGTTTTGGAAATAATCGGCCGCAAAGAAGGCACGAAGGGATGACAGCCAGACCAAGAATATGCTCACTTTCTTGGATAAGAATTTGACAAGGTTGATAGTTGCCCATGACGATGGGCTGGTTGTTAGCATAGTAATAGCCAATTACAAAATGAGATGCATTTTGGTAGACACAAGAAGCTCAGTAGATAAACTATACCTCAATGTGTACAACAAAATGAAACAGGATTCCTCTTGGCTTGTACCATTGCCAAATGGATTAATAGGGCTCTTGGGTGTGGAAGTCCATCCTGAAAGAGTTATCCCAAGAATCAAGGTAGGAGACCAAGTGGTAGACTTGACCATTGATCTTGTGATTGTGGATGCTAAATCAACATGGAATGGAATCTTGAGCCGGGTGAACTTGAACCACTTCATGGCAGTACTGTTGACTTTCCACCAAGTGATGAAGTTCCCCACTAGTCGAGGAACGTGCACATTGCATGGAGATCAAAAGACATCAGGGGAGTGTTATGATGCGTCATTGAAGACCCAAGTATAAAGAGACACTGTAGATTGGGGCCCAGATCGAGATGGCTGAAGAGAAGGTAATAGGAGTCAAAACCACCAAAAATAAATTCTTATATTTTACCTCGCAAATTTAATTTGAGTGCGTGGGGAGAAACGGTCGAGTTCATAGGGATTGAGGGATTTAGAATATGCCAATTGTGCTAAGTAGATTAATCAAATAAGTTGTAATAAAAAAAGGGATTTTTATGCGAAAAATCAAATTAAATAAAATTGTCCAGCACATTGGACCACTAAGAATGGGCACACAGCTGAGCAGAAAATAGAAAAACATAAATTGCAATAAAATTAAAGTTGCGAATGCAATCAAGACTTAAATAAATGTTGGAAAATTAATATTAAACGAGAATTCAATGGAAATTAAGTCTAGCCTCAAGTTTAATCTCGGTTTTGGTCTACAAATCTGATCTTAGACGTAAAGATAACTTCCACCTATTTTGATAAATCTGTTATGGTCATTGGCACGGCCTAACAATCTCATCTTTCCTTACAATGTTGATAACGGTTTAAGACCCCTATGATTTTTTCCCGCTGTGGTCTTACCTGTTACACAGTCCAATCCCCGAAGATGCCCGTAGGGTCTATTGAGTGGCAGCACTAGGTTCTAAAAAGACCTAGTTATAAAAGTCAATCTTTTTGTGGCAATCGCTCAGTTAGATCATGTGTTTACACAGAAGACCTGGTTACCATTATTCTTCGACTAATTAAATTAATCTATTGGCTATCTATCATCAAGCAATTGGATAATCGCGAGCAAATTAAACAACCACAAGACAATATTAATTCTTAAAACAGTAAATACACAAATACCAAAATAAGAGTGAAAGGATAGAATGAGTTAGATCTCACGAAATTTTGTAGATCCAAAATCTGGATTAACTCTTGGTTAGAAAGAAGTTTAGAACTCCATGAACATGCAGAAGATGCCTACAGAGAAAACCCTACTACAAAATATTTTCTGAATAAAGTTTGGATATTCTATGAAACATGCATAGAAAAATATAAAGGAGAAATTCCTAACTAAAGCTCTTATCAGATAAGGAAACTCTTTAAAAGCTAAGAAAAAATAATAAGGTAAAAATCCTTAACTACAATTCTTAATGAAATAAAATTGCTCTAGAATTAATCTCCTTCCTTTTCAAAATATGGCAAGTCTTCAATGCAATTTCTTTTCCAAAAGTGCTACAAAAATATCTCTAGGCTTCGATCAAAGCTTGGCCAATCTTATATAGACTTCACATGGTATTTTCTAAGATGGCAGAATCAATTTTATTCACTACAAACAAGTCCAAAAGTCCTTTGAATCCATATATAATGCTTCTAGCTCTTTTTTCCCAGCATAAACAAGCAAAAACACATGAAAAGTACCAATTAAGAAGCATCCAATTCCAAAATTAAGCGCAAATAACTATGAATTAAAGGCTTAGTTCGGACTTATCAAATTCCGCCACACTCAGACTATACTTGTCCTTAAGCATGAACTCAATTAAAAACATAGAATCCACATGCAAGATGACTACAAGTATTGTTTTGTAAAATCATATGCTAGCTTTTCAAAACCTAGGAATAAGCCTATTCATGAAACAATGCAAAATTTTCAAGCATAAAACATATGTTTCTGCACTTCCTTCTCAAAACCAAATCTCTAGTAGCTTGTTCCGTAAAACATCAATTTCCAAACACATTCAAAACATACAATATCAAGACTTCACTTCATAATTCAACTTAACAAACTAGAGAGTTCAACAATCAACCAACCTTTACTAAACTCATCCTTCAACACAAGAATATATTCATTCTAAACTCAATTCTCAAGTATGCTGCATTAAATAGAGAATCCAAAATACTTCCCAAACACATAAACCAAGCTACTTTTCCATTGGCATAACTTCAAACTTTTCAACACGAAACCTTTTAACTTTAAAAACTTTTACAACACTTCAAACAATAAGACTTGACTCAATAAAAAATTTCCAAAACCGAACCTTTTAGCAAAAGAATTGCTAAAAAACAAACAGTTTCTAGCAAGAAAACATAGCCACAGTTAGGATTTACCAAAAAGAATTCCACCAGAAATTTCCACCAAGGTTTAAAACAACTAACCTCCTTACAGAGCATACATAGGCACACAGACCTTGAAAAGCCTTTCTACCACAACTCACAGAAACTGAAGAAGGAAAACAAAGGTAAGCAAGTGTCCAGCAAGACAAAACAAGTACCACTACACATATAAGTTACCCAGATAGCACCCAAACACTAAGTAAATGAACCTCAGACTAGTTAAAGCACATATAAAAGATCATAGCCAAGTATGATTATGCCAATGCAAAGAAGAGAAATCAAAAGCACTTGCCTCGATGTGCAATTTTCCTCAAGAAAAACAAGTTTGTGCCTAGGCCCAGCTACCAGAAGGCCGAATCACTTTAACTGATATCATTCACTTTATATACACAACTTTCATAACATGCAAAGAATGTCACTCAACCTTTTTATGCAATGACAAACATTTGTGATGAATGCTCTCGATTACTCAATTGGTCACGATTCTAGGTGGCTTGTAGCTCTACTTATGGTCCCGTCTTTCTTTTTTGTTGACCAGCGGAGTAAGAAGGCACTTATTTAATTTAATTTCATTTATGCACATTTTCACAATTTGGACAACAATTTTAACACATTTTTGTAGGAGTGACCTCAACCCCGACATAACTTTCTTAGGCACGCACTTTGTCACAATTTTACCACAAAAAAAAGTCAAGGCAAGTACCCATCAAACTCAAACTAAGTATTGGTCTCTAATTTAAGTGCATGCACACTTTTAAGCCCAAGTTAAGATTAAGCAAGGTTCAAGCACGGTGTGTTCAAAGTAATTATCAACGAACTAAATACAATGAGAATGGACTCACCACATGTATAAACTTACTGTTGCAACCAAATCAGGTTCCCGAGCATGGAGACTAGACTTTTTTCAAGATAGGTGCCAAATTCACAAAGAGGAAAGCTGAGTAAAAAGAAAAATGGTTTGACAAAAGTGCTTTTCAAGACTTATTAGTTTGACTTTAAAAAAAAAGCTCAAAGAAAAAAATAAACATGGAACCTAAGACACTAAAGGACTCTAAAAGAAACAATTTTACAAAACACTTAACGAAAATTTTTTTGTCATTTTTCTGGATTTTCTCTTTTTTTTCATCCATGAATATTTAAAAAGACTTGAGAAATACTAATATATATATATATATATAGATATATAGATATATATTCACAAGACTCAAATCACCACATTAAAAACACATCCAAAAAACAAAAAGAAAAAAAAAACATAAAACACTAAAATGAAGCATTCTTCCCCCACACTTATCACACACATTGTCCTCAATATGCAAAGAAAAGAAAACAAGAAAATAAAAGAAAGATAAAAAAATTAAGAAGAAAAAACAAGAGGACTTCCCTTAAGAGAGGTAAAGGAGATGATGAAGCCGGCTATCATTCATCGGAATCAAGGTCATGGAATTCAACGAGATTCATCAATTTTTTTAGCGTTGATCTACATAAACAAAGAAACACACCTCTCTCTCCTTTTGGATTAAATCCAATCATGCAATCAAATCAATTCGCATATCAAAAGTTGTTCGGAAGCTATGCAAGTATTCATCAAAGACTTTTTTCATCTAGCCCTAGTGATTTATAGGCCAAAGTAACACCTAAATCTTTGAAAACAAATCTACCCGCAGTTGTTAAAAATATATTTTTCATGATAAACATGCATAATTCTTGCATAAAAGTTCCAACAAAATTCATAGTAATCATAATATACAATCCCAAGTAAGAAACCCAACCAAAATTGCCCCCAAAATTCATCAAGCACATTCTTGAAAGACAAAATTTTCAAAATCTCAACATGTAGAAAACTTTCAAGAAATTAAAAAAAATGAAAAGATTTTGAAATACCTTGTTTGTTGCACTAAATCTGAAAAAACAAAGGGAAGTACTTCGCGAAAAATTAGATTTCAGAGCATTCAAGTTTGGGCGCTTTGAATTCGGGATTTACAGCACAAGGGAGCAAGTTGGCGAGCAACAGGGGCTGGGGGTGGTGGTGCCACACATTGTCGGTTGCTAGTTGGCAGTTAGTTACTGTCTTTTTGCCATGGGGGGTCACGGGTGGTGTGGGGTTTGGAATAGAGGGTTAGGTATTGAGTTTTTGAGAGGTGAAGGGCTATTTCATGTTGTTTGGGAGGAGTTTAGGGCCACAAAAAAAAAAAATTCTTACCCGGTGTGCTTGGGGTGGCAGCAGTGCTGGTGATGGTGGTGGTGATGGTGGGTTTGGTTTTGGGTTGCTTGAAGATGATTTTTATGCTCTTTTATTCTTCCCCATGGTTGTTTATGAGGTAGGTTTAAAAGATTTGTGGTGGGTTTGATGTTTATCATGGTAGTTATGGTGGTTATGGAGATGGGATTGGTAGCGCTTGAGAGGAAGAAGAAGATGGTTCCGTTTTGAAAATAAAGAAAGGTTAGAGTTTATTTCATAAAAGCTTTATTTCAAAACAGTCCCAATGCAAGTGTGTGCCCATGCTTAAGCCTTCAGTGACCAAAAAATTCAGAAAACACCATTAAAATCGTCTATTTTTCCAAAACATCTCACACTTGTCTATTAGAATATATATATGGTATTACATATATTTATTGTATTGCCTAATTTATTTTTTCGTTTGCTAGGGTTTGTCTTGGTGGTTGAGACAAGTTTTGTCTATATAAATAAATCATATGTACAGCTTGTAATATGACACACATGAATAATATATATACTTGTAAATATTTCTCGTCTCTATTTCGATTTCATGACTTCTCGTTTCTATTCCGACATGGTATTAGAGCTACCATCTAGGTAGCCTGCGCCACTGTCATTACCTGTTGAAATCACATAATCAAGCTGCAGAAATCAAGAATTTTTCACAACTATTATTATTTTTTCGTAACAGCATTGTTCTGTTTTTTGCTGTTTTGAGAATTTTCTGACTATCAAAAGGCCACACACATCTTACCATCAAATAGTACTCGTTGAGATGATTCTGATGATATAAAATTCGTCAAAATCGGAGTTACGACAAGCCCGTACGCGTTGGTCAAAGTTGCATTTTTTCCGTTGACTTTTCCTATTTTTCTCAGCCAAACAAGGCCTTGTCCAATCACCAGCCAGTGCCACATCATTGCCACGCAGTGCCACAGCATCGCCACATCATCATTTTGTGCCTTAGTGCCACGTCATATTGCCACGTCATCAAACACGTTGCCACAACACTTCCATGTGTCGCCACGTCATCCTATTCTACCCAGTCATCATTGATTTGTATTTCTTGATTTCTATCCTTTTTCCAAAAATAAAAAAATAAAAAATAAATAAAAATTCAAAAAAATTCCAAGCATACCCTTCTTAGGTTTGTTCAACATTTTAAGTTCGTTTTCGCAGTCTATTTTTTGGAATTTTAACTCTACATAGCTATTTTCCTCTTTTCTTTGCATTTTTCAAGGTTCCTATGGAGATTTCACAACCAATATCTATTATTTTGGATGGTACGAACTATGTACCATGGGCTCGAGCAATGACAAGCTTTCTTAAAGAACCTAAGCAGAAAGAAGGTGAAATTGATGACAAGTATGCTGAGCGACTTGAAGATTGGGATACTAAGAATCATCAGATCTTTACCTGGTTCAGAAATACTTATGTTTCCTCTATTAGTCTATAATTTAGGCATTTTGACAGTGCTAAATCAGTTTGGGATTTTCTCAAAAACAGACATATTGCAGCAGATGGAGCTTATTATTATCAACTTGCTACAACGTTGCACTTAATACGTCAAGAATCTAGGACATCAATTAATCAGTTCTTATCACAAATGCACTTTGTTTGGGATTAACTCGTAGCATCTGAACCTGCTTGGAAATGTGATGAAGATGCAAAAATATTTGCTACTTGGCGAGATCGTGAGCGGCTTGTTCAATTTCTTATGGCACTTCATGATGATTTTGAGCCCGTTCGTGCATCATTAATTCATTGCAATCCTTTTCCCATACTTGAATAAGTAGTTCGAGAGCTTATCTTAGAAGAAACCCACTTCCAGTCCAGAAAGAATCTATCGCTAGAAATAGTGCGTGCCACTTCTAATTCTGCTCCAAAGTAGTATACAAATTCTCAAGTTCAGTGCTAATACTGTCATATTTCTCAACATACTCTTCTAAAACGTCCCACAAAAAGATGTCATATCTACAAAAAGATTGGTCTTGGTCATTATGATTTGGATTGCCCCCGCAATCTATACAAAAAATCTTAGAACAATCAATCCAAGTGTTGATCCTCCAAAGCCTCACATTTTGCTATTGCCACAATTGAAAAATACATTGCCACCACCTCTGAGACTTCCTCTACACCTATTGCTGTCTTTGATCTTCAGGATATTTTTTGACAGGTTCTCCAATTTAATCCTTCCTCTTTTACTGCTCTTTTGACTACTTTTGGTAAGTCCACTTGTTTTCTTTTTAATTTTGTATGTTCAAATCATATGACTTCTGATGGTCGTAGTTTGACTAAACTAGTTCCTACGTCTCATACCCCTTCCATCTATACTGCTGATGGTATATCCATGCCTGTTAGTCACGTTGGCACTGTTGCTACTTCCCATGCTTTCTTTTCCCATACATACTACGTTCTAAATCTTACCTTAAGGCTTATTTCTATGGGTCAACTATGTGATCTTGGATTGATAGTTGTCTTCACAAATTTGGTTGTCGTGTACAAAATCTACAGTCAGGACAGACCCTTGGGATTGGCCATAAAATGTGACGTCTGTTCGAGCTTGTTAGTCTTCACCTTCCACCTTATCTCCATACTACTGCCTTTGCTACTTTCACCTCTTCCTCCTGTCTTACATCCCAATTATGACATTCTTGATTGGGTCATACCTCTATTGGGAAACTTCGCATTTTAGACTCTAAAGGGTTGCTAAGAAACATATCTGTTGAGCATTTTGACTGTATGTCTTATCAACTTAGAAAATAGTCTTTTTTACCATTCAATAAAAGTGACAGTTAAGCTTCTATTTGTTTTGACTTAGTCCATACTGACATTTGGGGACCAGCACCTACCTCTACTATTGGGGGGTTACGATATTATTTTATTTTTCTTACGACTTATCTCAGTTACTTGGATATATCTCATGCATAAACATTCTGATCTACCTCGCATTTACTCAAAATTCACAAATATGATCTTCACTTAATTTTCCAAAAGGATTAAAACCCTTCGCATTAACAATGCCACTGAGTATAAAGAGTCTAGTTTTCTTGCTCTCTTACACCGACATGGCACCATTACCCATTGATCGTGTCCTTACACCTCTCAACAAAACGGGCGAGCTGAATGAAAACATAGACATATTGTAGATGTCATTCACACCTTTCTCATCTCTGCCTCCTATCTCGAGTGCTTCTGGGAAGAAGCTGCTCTAACAGCTATCTACATCATAAATGGGTTACTCTCTACCACTATAGACAATCTTACTCCTTATGAACGTTTATATGGTCATCCACCTATATATGATCATCTTTGGGTTTTTGGTTGTGCTTGTTTTGTTCTACTTCCTCCTCATGAACGCAGCAAACTCGAGCCTGGAGCCCGATTATGCTGTTCCTTAGGGTATGGCATAGAATATAAAGGGTATCGCTGTTGGGATCCTCTTTTTGATCGTCTCCGAGTTTCATGCAAGGTGATATTTTGGGAAAATAAGATGTTTGCGTCTGTGTCTCCCTTCACCTCTACTCATACTACCTCATTTTTGTTAGTCACTAATCCTTCTATTCCCTTACTCTCTACTAATAATAATAACACAGACAGTCCTACTTATTCTCTAGCTACTCCTCCTACGACCATTCTTGATGTGTCTACACTTGTTAAGAAGTCCACATATGATGCCGATTCTCCATCATATTTTGCCATACTTGAGTCATCTGAATAGGTTGCTCCGCTTGAGTCATTTGAATAGGTTGTTTGTCACTCTACACGAGTAAGGTTAGCACCCCATCATCTCCTTGATTATCACTGCTTTTCCACTGTTCTCACCTTACATGAACCTCAGACTTATAAGGAAGCAAATTCTAACCCTCGTTGGCAGTAAGCTATGAATGATGAATTGCAGGCTTTGGAAGACATGCACACCTGGGACTTGGTTGATCTTTTTCCTAGGAAAAATGCTATGGGTTACAAGTGGGTGTACAAAATTAAAACTCGTGCTAATGGTTCTGTGGATAGGTATAAAGCTCGATTGGTCGCCAAGGGGTTTACTCAAGAATATGGAATTGATTATGCAGAGACATTTGCTCCTGTTGCTCGTCCTACTTCAGTTCATAGCCGTATTGCCGCTATTTGTCAGTGGTCCTTATTTCAAATAGATGTCAAAAATGCCTTCCTTAATGGTGATCTTGCTGAAGAGGTATTCATGAAACCTCCTCTTGGTTATCCACATCCTTCACATAAGGTATGCAAACTTCGCCATGCTCTTTATGGTCTCAAGCAGGCTTCTCGTGCTTGTTCTCTAAATTCAGTTATGTTATTTTTGGTTTTGGGTTTGTGGCTAGCAACCATGACTTGCACTTTTTATTTGGCACTATTCTTCTGGAATCATTCTTTTGTTGTTATATGTGGATGATATGATCATTACCAAGAATGATATGAATGGTATTTTGGAGCTGAAGCAGTTTCTTTGTCAGCATTTTGAGATGAGAGACCTTGGCCCTCTCAACTATTTTCTTGGTCTCAAAGTCTCTTCTGATAGCACAGGGTACTATCTTACACAAGTCAAGTATTCATCTGACCTTATTTCTCGTGCTAATCTCACTGACAGCAAGATTACATCTACCTCACTAGACACCTCCATGTGCCTAACTCACATGAATGGCACTTCACTCTCAGATGCTACTCTATATCGTCAGTTGGTGGGCAGCCTCATATATCTTACTATTACTCAGCCTGGTATTACTTATGCTATTCATTTGGTCAGTCAATTTATGTTTGCCCCTCGTTCCACATACTATGATGTTGTTCTTCGTATTCTTTGGTATATTAAGGGTACTTTATTCCAAGGCTTGCAATTTTTTGCCCATTCTTTCCCAGTTCTTCGGGGTTATTCTGACGTCGATTGCGATGGTGATCCTACTGATCAACATTCGACCACTGATTATTACTTCCTATAAGGTGACTCCCTTATCTCGTGGCGTAGCTAAAAGCAGACTATTGTAGCCCGTTCGAGTACTGAAGCTGAGTATCGGGCTCTTACTAATGCCACTCAGGAAGTTGTTTGGCTTCGATGGCTTCTTGCTGACATGGGTGCCCCTCAGCCATATGCTACTGTTCTTCACTATGATAATCAGAGTGCTATCCAAATAGCAAACAATAATGTCTTTCATGAACGTACTCGACATATTGAATGTGATTGTCACTTCATTCGACAACATGTGCTCCAGAGTACTGCCTAGCTCCGTTTTACACCGTCTACTAACCAGCTGGCCAACCCGTTCACTAAAGCTCATCCACTTGGGCGGCTGGTTTACCTCGTGTCCAAACTCAAGTTGGTGTCCTCTACGCCACCTTGAGTTTGGGGGGTTTTAAAATATATATGGTATCACATATATTTATTGTATATCCTAATTTATATTTTCCATTGCTAGGGTTTGTCTTGGCGGCCAAGACAAGTTTTGTCTATATAAATAAATCATATGTATAGCTTGTAATATAATACACATGAATAATACATATACTTGTAAATATTTCTCGTCTCTATTTCGATTTCATGGCTTCTCGTTTCTATTCTAACATTGTCAACATTCAAACTCTAGGATAATAATTTCAAACCAAAGTTAGGGTTCTCAAGAAAGAAGAAGACCAAAAATAATTTAAAAATATCAAAGAAAATTGGAAAAATTTGCAAAAATCGAAAATCAACTAAAGCACACTAGAAAACTCAAGATTAAAATTTCTAACTCTGTGGGTGGCCTCCCATTAGTGCCTTTGATTAATTTCGTTGGCTCGACGTAGCCAATTCATCTAAACTTTATCCGAAGGCTTCTTTGGCTCAATTCGCTCACGGACAGGTTTCCAATGATGTCCATTAACTTTGATGACTTTATCATTGCCCAAGCTCTTGACTTCAACTGCACCACAAGAAAAAAATTTAGTAATAATAAAAGAACCTACCCATTTAGTTCATGGATCACTGGAAAATAATTTAAAACTAGAGTGATGATATAAATCTTTTTGTCTAACTAAAAATTGTTTTCTGTCAATAACTTTTTCTTACAAGCTCTTTTTCTTTTCATTGCGGATTTTTGCCTTCTCATAAGCTTGGGCCTACAACTTCCTATGTGCACTCCTCTTGTCCATAGGTGGCTTTGATCGGCTTTGAATTTCTCTCATTGGCTTTCCTTGATTCTCTCACATGGCAATTGGTTCTTGTAAGTTACTGCTACCTGCAAAAGTCTTCTTAAATTCTTTCGGCTTTTCAAGAGAGGGACTTTCACAAGAGGTAGTACTTAGCTTATTATCATTAATTGTTTCTAAAGCAAAAACACAGGACATCTCACTAGGATTTTTCATGTCATTATAAATATCAAATTTAACAATATCTCCATCGAACTCCATGGTAAGGATACTTTCGTGCATATCAATTTTAGTTGTAGCTATACTAAGGAAAGGCCTTCCTAGCAAGATTTCACAAGACTTAGAAGATGAATCTTCCTCCATATAAAGCATACAAAAGTTAGAAAGAAACACCAGATCATCTACTCACACTAAAACATCTTCTAGGACACCTTCAAGATAAACCAAAGACCTATCAGCTAATTGAATAACGACTCCTATTTCTTTCAAAGGTCCTACTTTCTAGGGTCCCACATTCAAAGTAGAAGAAATGGACTTAAGCATGACATTAATAAATGCTCCTAGATCTCACATAGCTTTCCTAATAATTAAAGAGCCTACTTGACAAGAAATAGCAAACATAACTTGGTCCTTGTACTTTGGTGGAATTCTCTTTTTAAGCACGGCAGGGACATTCTCCCCACACTTATCTTTTCATTTCCATCAAGCCTTTTCTTGTTAGTACGCAATTCTTTTAGAAATTTTGCAATTCGAGGTACTTGCCTAATTGCATCAAATAACAAAATATTTATCTCTACCTTGCAAAAAGATAAAAAATCTCCTTCTCTTGATTCTCTTTTTTGGACTTTGCAAATCTTTCGGGGAATGGAGTCTTAACCACTAGCTTCATACCATTTTTAAGCTGTTTCCTTGTTGTATACTATCGTTTCATCATGTTTCACGTCTTTTTTTTTCGTTTTCTTTCTCTGTTTCAGGTGCTGTCAACTTTGCATGCTTACACCTAGTCTGGCAATGGCTATCTAGCAGCTCTTTTTCACTTTGTAAAGTGATTACGCATGCATTCTCCTTTGGATTAACAATCATTTGAGAAGGTAATTTACCATAGGACTCCAACCTGCCCACGAACGTTGCTAATTGGTTCATTTGGTTCTTCAAATTCTTTATGCTTGTCGTCATTTTCTGTTGAAATTGTTGCACATTAGTTGCGAGGTATTTAACAATTTCTTCCAGAGGTATACCTAAATTTGAGGATATGGGCTACAGTGGTGGGGCTGCTCGTGGTTAGAAGTATTGTGAATTTCACGAATTAGAATTTTGTGGCCTTTCTCCATAGCTCGAGTTTGGGTGATCTCTTCAACCTAAGTTGCAAGTATATGAATATGGATATTACCTCCCTTATGGTGTATCGACAAATCGTCCAATGGCATTAACATGTTGTGGCTCGTTTTCTTGGAGCGTAGGGCATATACCGGTTGAGTGTCCCGCCATAGTACAAATTCCACAAACTTTAAGTGTAGGAAAGTCATCGCTTGCCACCAAACTTTACACAAGAGAAGCCAGTTAAGTTAACTTTGAATCAAGAGAAGAAACACTTACCTCATTAATTCTTCTCGAAGACTCATATCTATTCCCAAATTGTTGAGAGTTCGCCGCCACGATGGAAATTACGTCTCTAGCTTCTTGAGGTATTTTAGTAACAATGCCAATTCTACTTACGACATCCATCATCCTTCTCTCAATAGGATGCAATCCTTCATACAAGTATTAGATAAAAGATAGTTCAAAAATCCCATGTTGGGGGGCAACTCGTGCAAAATCTCTTAAATCTCTCTCAATATTCATAAAGTAACTCCGAATCCCTTTGCTTGATGGAACATATTTTTATCCTAATTATTGTGGCTCTAGAGGCTGGAAAGAATTTGTCAAAGAATGCTCTAGCCATCTCTCTCCACGTGGTGATAGAATTGGATGGAAGGTAAAATAACCATTCCTTCACCGCATCCACCAAGGAAAACGGGAACATCCTCAATTTGATTTGATCTTCGATCATTCCTTGAGACTTCGTACTGGAAGAACAACTTCAAATTCTTTCAAATGGTTATATAGGTCCTCATTCTCCAATTCGCAAAAAGTGGGTAAACGATGTATTAGACCTGATTTCAACTCGAAATTCGCATCCAGGGCTGGGTATAAAGCAGCTGCTAATTCAAGAGGGCAACAACTAATTCACACAATGTTTGGTTATTTCCAACCATATCCTCACTTTCAGACTCACTCAATGTTTCAGATAAAGCTTGTGATGTTCCGGCTTTTGGTTGTTATTTTCACAACTTTGCTTCTTTCTTCAAGCTCTCAATTTCGAGATCAAAATGCAACTCACTTGTATGATTTGACCTAGTCATAATGAAAAGCAAAAATTTTAGCACCAATCTCCAGCGACGGCACTAAAATTTGATAGGAGCCGAAACCACCAAATATAAATTCCTATCTCTTATCTTACAAATTTAATTTGAGTATGTGGTAAGAAGGGGTCGAGTCCATAGGGATTGAGGGATTTAGAATATGCTAATTATGCCAAGTAGATTAATCAAATAAGCTGCAATCAAAAAGGGGGATTTTTAATGAGAAAAATCAAATTAAATGAAATTGTCTAGCACACTAGACTACTAAGCATGTGTACACAGGTGGGCAAAAAATAGAAAAACGTAAATTGCAATAAAACTAAAGCTGCGAATGCAATCTAGACTTAAATAAATGCTGAAAAATTAATGTTAAACGAGAATTCAATGGCAATCAAGCCTAGCTTTAGGTTTAATCTCAGTTTTGGTCTACAAATCCGATCCTAGATGTAAAGATGACTTCTACCTATTTTGATAAATCAGTTATTGTCTTTGGCACGGCATAACAACCTCATCCTTCCTTACAGTGTTGATAACAGTTTAAGCTTCCTATGATGTTTCTCTGCTATCGTCTTCTCTATTAACAAGTCTAACCCATGGAAATGCTCGTAAGGTCTATCTAATGGAAGCCCTAGGTTCTAGAAAGACCTGATTTTAAAAGTCGATCCTCTCACAGCAATCACTCAGTTAGATTATGTGTTTACACAGGAGACTTTGTTACCACTATTCTTAGATTAATTAAATTAATCTATTTGGCTACCTATCATCAAGCAATCAAATAATCACCAACAAATTAAACAACCATAAAACAATATTAATTCTTAAAACAATAAACAACTCTGCACTTACCGGTCAACCAGTGCCTCAACCGATAAAAACAAAAAAGCTTACTGACCAGACCGATCGACCAGTGCTTTAATAGGTAAAGAGTATGAAACTCTCTGACATACCAGTGAAGCTTATTAGTTGAGCACCCCTTAGCCAGTAGCTGCCGGTTAACCTACATGATCAGTGGGTGCACATAAAGTCTACGGAAAGCACAGATGCAATAAATTCAAACGACTCTTTTACAACTAATGCATAGTAAAAAAGCTACTTTTTGCCAAAAAATGAGTTAATGGCAACTATGACCCTTGAACATCAACTATCATAAATGCAAAGTTTCTAAGACACTTAAACATTAAATGCAATGCACAACAACCACTTGAGACATGAAATGCAAATCCATTTTAGATTTTGGCATTGAGAAACATCACATTCATATACATATACATACATACATACATACATACATACATACATATACATACACTTACTTGCAAGAAAGTAAAAATGAGTTGTATACTTAAGGCATTTAATGCAAGGCTATATATATACTTTAATTTAACTTTTACTGCAAAAACCATATACATACTACATGTATCTATCGATCTATATATATATATATATATATATATATATATATATATAAACTTACATTCCTATATTTAGTTAAAAAGATGGGACTAAACCAACGGAACTAATACAAAATCAACTAAGTCAAGTCAAAAACCCCTTTTAGTTAGAAAATAGTACAAAGAAAATTATTTTTGAAAGCCTATCCAAAGTTACTTATGCACTATAAGGATTTGTGAAGGATTTTGAAATATATACATATTAATGCTATGCATAAAGAACAAGTGTAATAAACTAACACATGCAGTCATGCAAAGCATGCCCATGCAAAGGAGATTGAACTCATGCTAAAGATTATCCACTAAAATCAACTCAAAAAAGCTAAAACAAAGAATAATACTAAATTCTACAATATCTTCAATATACTTCGTGCACCGAGACTTTAAGCATATTCCTTGCTCCAATGGATCTTCACCCTATCTCCATGACTCCAAAATAATCACCCATAAAATATATATGCAATACATGCTTCAAGGCAATTATTAGTGGTAGATAAATCATAATATCAATTATTATATCATCAAAATAAATAAAAATAGCAATAATTCCAACATAATACTCATTCAATATTTTTTTTGGAATTTTAGAAAGATTGTTTGCATATTAACAAAATTTCTCACTATAAAACAAATGAAAATTGAAAAAAAAAATGAAACTTAAAATTTTAATTAACACAAAATGTCAAAAATAAGATAATCAGTTATTGCATTAGTAGAGTTAACTCTTACACCAACAACCAAGAAAAGTTACACTAATGTTATGTCATAATATGTAAAATATATACAAATTTATAAATAATAATATAATTTAATCAAATCATATGATTAGACTAATTATATAAAAAAATTTAGTTTGTCATATAACTAAAAGAGTAAATACTCTAAGTAATCCCCTATGTTTGCCTTGTTTGACACTTTGGTCCCTTAAGTTTTACCCGATATGATGCTGTTAGTCCAATTCAAAATTTTCATCGAAATGGTAATGATTTTTGCATGTGCCACTCACGTGTTTCAATTTTCAGCTGAAGCTCAAGGGTAGATTTGGCATTGCATCCTTATTCCCAATTTAAGGCTCATTATTTGGAGTGTATATATCGATTAAGGCTCATTATTTTCCTTTCTCCTCTCTTATGGACTTTACCCACATCACCCATTACTTTTCCTCCCATCTTCTCTTTTAATAGCAATAAAAGCTTCCTCTATCCTTCACGCCAAAGCTTGAATCTTGATAAATGGGTCTTAAATCTTGGAGCTTAATGAAATTGGAACACATTTGAGCTTCACGACAATACAGCACGTTCAAGCTTGGTCACAATGGATCATGATGCCATTTACAGTAAATGAATTTCAAAACCTAACTCTATTTCTGATTTTCTATTGATTTGCTCCATTGTTTATAATTTTGTGAAAATTCAAGCTTTGCAACTAGTTCCATTAGTTAACTAAGGCTATATTTCTTTGCAACACTTCTTTCATTCTTGATAATTTTCTATTAATTTGCTTCTTTGTTGGCTTTCTGTTAATTTGCTTCATTGTTAATTTTGAACTGTGTTAAATCGAGCTTCGTGACTAGTTCCAACAATTAACCAAGGCTATATTTCTTCATGACACTTTCTTAATTCTTGATAAATTTCTATTAATATGCTAAATTTTCAATTAAATGAGCTTTTCTTTCTACCAATATGCTAAAATTTATTCCATCAATTCCATCAAGTAAGCTTGAATGTTCATTCTTGCATACTTTTATTTTCTAGAACCATTTGATGTAAAGTTTTATTATGGTAGTCAATTTAAAGATTTGCTTCAAGAGATCTATGTTGGTGGAAATATTTATGGATTGGAGTATTTGCATTATCATACCATAGCATTAGTGTTGTTTGACAATGATGCTCTTAAATTGGGTTATAAGGATATTCAGGTTTCTATTATAGAAAATCAAGGTATGCCTTGGAAAATGGTTTAGTGTTTTGAAAGAATGATGATGATGTGTTAGAATTGTCTAAAGTTTACACTGATAATGTAGTGATTGATGTTTATATGTGGGGGGAATATGATGTCTTTTCGTTGGGTTTTGAGAGTCAAGTAGATTCATGGATATATATGGCCATGCCTTCAACAACTGGGGAACTAGCATTAAATGAAGTAGAAATAGGAATTGAAAATGAGTTATTTGAGATTGAGGAAGAGGTTGAAGAGAAGAGATCAAAAAGAAGGAAAAGAAATGTGATAGAGCATAGTAGTGAAAAAGAAGATAATAGTAAGCACTCAAGATGAAGAAGAAGAAGAAGGTATTAATGTTGTTGATGATGACAAGATCTCTAAAGAGAACATTGATGTAGATGTGGATGAAGATCAAAGGATGAATGAATCAAGTAATAGTACTGATTCTTACCTTTGTTCTAATGAAGAACTTGATAGTGAATATAACATGAGTGGAGCAGAAGAAGAAAAAAGGTATTAATTTTGTCGATGATGACAAGATCTCTGAAGAGAAAATTGATATAGATGTGGATGAAGATCAAAGGCTGAATGAATCAAGCAATGGTAGTGATTCTTACCTTTGTTCTAATGAAGAACTTGATAGTGGTAGTGATTCTGATGATGAAAATATTGGTAAAAGAGAAAAATTTAGGAGGTTTAAGGCTGCTATTGATATGGAGAATCCTAAATTTGAGGTTAGGATGTTGTTTGCTAGTGTAGATGAGTTGAGAATAACTAATAGGGCATATAAAGTAAAAGAATACAGGGACATTAACTTCAAAGAAAATGACAAAGAAAGATTTAGAGTAAAATGCTAGAGTCTAACATGTAGTTGGTTTTTAAATGTAGCTTGGATAGATATGAATGATGCATTTTAAATCAAAAGCTTGCATAGCAAACATCACTATGGAAATGCCTTAAACTACAAAAATCTGACATGCAAGAAATTGTGTATGATGTACATTCATGTCTTGAGCTTGAATATGTATTATAAGGTTCTTGATTTTAAGGCTAAGGTTCACAAAGACTTGTTTGTAAACATTACAACCAAACAAGTCTACAGAACTTTCAATCTAGCCAGGAAGTACATTAAAAGGGAGTACAAAAACCAATACAAGAAGCTATGGGATTACTGTGAGGAGTTAATGAGAACTATTCCAAGTTCTATAGTTGTTTTAGAGACTGACAAAGATGAAGAAATAGAAAAACAAAGGTCTTTAAGATTGTATGTCTATCTTGAAGCACTTAGAAAAAGGTCTTTAGAAAGATTGCAAACATGTATTGGGCTTATATGGTTGCCATTTGAAAAGGTCTCACCCTAGTGCCATTCTTACTATAGTTGGAATTGACGCAAATAATTGCATTTACCCAATGGATTATTGTACGGCAGAGAAAGAAAATAAAAGAACATGGAGTTGGTTCTTGAATTTACTTGTGCAAGACCTTCAAATTTGGGATCAAGAAAGATCGATTATAATCACAGACAAGCAAAAGGTAAATGAATTACAATCTTACTTGTAACATTACATTTTACTAACATATATTACAATCTTACCTGTACCTTTATTTTCTATTGTTCCTAGGGTCTTATGCCTACCATTTTTGTGATTATGCCAAATGTTAAGCACAAACATCGTATGTGGCACTTGTATGACAATTTTAAGAAGTTGCATGGTGGAATGACCTTAAAGGACATTATGGATGGTGGCGGCAAAGGCACCTTATGTTGAGAAGTTCATCCAAGTAATGAATGAAATAAAAGAGACAGATAAAGGTTCTTATGAGTGGTTGGTTAACCAAGATGCTAAGTTTTGGAGTAGATCTCACTTTAACAATTTACTAAATGTGATAAGTTGTTAAATAATCTTTGTGAGAGTTGTAATGCAGCTATTCTTTATGCTAAAGATAAATCCATTTTAATGATGTTGTATAAAGCTTATGAGTGGGCTACAAAGTAAAAAGGAATGGATGAGAAGTTATGAAGGGAATGTTTGCCCAAAGATTAGATGAATCAAAAAAGAACTAATAGTTCAACTTGGAATGCAACTTTTAGTTGTGGAAACAAATTCCAAGTAGGGTGTCTTGGTATAGATCAAAATGTTGTTAATTTGAATGAGATGACTTGTTTTTGCAGGAGATGAGACCTTTTAGTATTCCATGTGGACAAGCCATTATAGCATTGAATTATTTAGGTATTGAGCCAGAGGATTATGCTCATGAGTACTGCACAAAAAGTGCATACATTAGAGCTTGTGAGCCTATAGTTCACCCAATCAATGGGCCAAACAGTTGGCCAGTGATAGGAAAAGATGAACTTGAGCCACCAAAAATATTCAAGCTTCCAGTAAGACCTAAGAAAGGTAGGAGAAAGGAGACCGATGAAGAAAAAGAGAAAAAAAAGAAAGAGAGCAAAGGAAACAGATGCCAGTTCAAAAACTTGGTAAGAAAGGCTTAAAACAAAAGTGTACCAAGGGTAAGCAATATGGACATAATAAGAGGAGCTACAAGAACCAATCATTGAGTCTAAATCATGATGAAGCTAATGGAAGTAATGAGGTGAATACAGGCAACCAAAATGTCAATGTCAATGTCAAAACTAAAAGTCAGCAATTTCAAAATGAAAATTATGTTATGATTGATGCTTACGCGAGTGATGTTAATTTAGATAAGAATTTGAGTGAGGTTGATATGAAGGCAAACCAAAGTGACATTAATGTTCATGCAAGTGGTGTGCAGGTTGACACAATTATGAGCAATGTCAATGTAGGAGTTGTTTTTAAAAATGTGCACATGTGTGGGGCTGTAAATCAATTTGATTTAGGACAACGAAAGTGTATCAAGTGTAAGCAATAAATCAATTTGATATGGGACAACGAAAGTGTATCAAGTGTAAGCAATATGGACATAATAAGATGAGCTACAAGAACCAATCATTAAGTCTAAATCAAGATGAAGCTTATGGAAGCAATGAGGTGAATATAGGCAATCAAAATATCAATGTCGAATCTGAAATTCATCAATTTCAAAATGAAAATTCTATTATGGTTGATGCTTACATGAGTGATGTTAATGTAGATGAGAATTTGAGTGAGGTTGATATGAAGGCAAACCAAAGTGAGATTAATGTTCATGCAAATTCAAATTCAAGTGGCATGCAGGTTGACACGATTATGAGCAATGTCAATGTAGAAGTTGCTTTTAAAAATATGCAGGTATATGGGACTATAAATCAATTTGATGTGGGACAACGAAAGTGTAAACAATATGGACATAATAAGAGAAGCTACAAGAACCAATCATTGAGTATAAATCAAGATAAAGCTAATTGAAGCAATGAGGTGAATACAGGCAATCAAAATGTCAATGTCAAAGTTGAAAGTCAGCAATTTCAAAATGAAAATTCTATTATGGTTGATGCTTACATGAGTAATGTTAATGTAGATGAGAATTTGAGTGAGGTTGATGTGAAGGCAAACCAAAGTAACATTAATGTTCATGCAAATTCAAGTGGTATGCAGGTTGATAAAATTATGAGTAATGTCAATGTAGGAGTTGCTTTTAAAAATGTGCAGGTATGTAGGACTATAAATCAATTTGATGTGGGACAGTGAAATGCTCTTCTAATGCAACAAGAAGATACTGGACAATCCTCAAGGCCAAAAATCCTTGCGAGGAAGGCCAAGTGTAAGATTTGCATGAAATCTGGGGATATCACAAGAGAATGCTAAACTGACCAAGCCAAATGGATAAGAGAAAGAAGGGCTTGTGATTACATGATCCCACCTTACTGCGCCACTCTTCATTTTTTTTCCTTGTTATTGTCATGTTAATCTAATTCAATAAAGCCACAAAATAATATATGCAATGAAACTAATGTATTCTTTTCACTAATGGTATTAGCAGGACATCCTTGAACAACCACAAAGACCACCTTTTTTTCCACCTGGAAAAGGCATGTACATGAAAGGAGCTACATCATCTACTAGCTCAAGATCCTTCAACATGGGCTCAAGGACATTGCGAAGTGCACCATACACTTGAAACAATTGAAATTGTGTAACACTTGGCAATTTACAAACATCAACCTCATCTTCCAATTCCAGGCAAAAGACTCCATAATCAGGACTTTTAAATGAAAATTGATGTATTTATGGAGACAAATATTTGGTGTTATGGATGCGTTAATTGGTGTGTGTTGCTAATTTACAGATGTATTGGTACTTGTTAGGTGTTGAACTTAGTCTACTACTTTAAGTTTGGAGTTTATCTATTGTTGAAGAACAATATTTGTGTTTTCATTATGGTTCATGGATGTATTAAAAGTATATGATGAATGTATTAAAAATAATGTTGTATTAAACATTTCCTAGTTTGTGGAATCAAGTTGTGGACTTGAGTTTGTGTTTATTAAGATGTGTTTGGATTTGATATTGGCAGCAATATGCATAGGTCTTCATTTACAATTCCATAATGAAAGGCTAACAAGTAAAATTGCAATTTGGTATGAACATTTGGTGCATTAACTACCAGTTTCATTAAACTAACATCCATTATACTTCGCTTAATACTATAACAAGAGTTTTAAACACTATATACTAGCAAATGCATAAAGCAAATGCTTTGGAATTTACTAACAAAACCACAAAAATACCAAAAAAAATTGATGGGATAATTACAATAACCAAACTAAGCCAACTCCACGCCACAACCACAACCACATGCACTGAATTAAAGCCACCACCATTGCACTGCCAGCAAAATGAAAAAAACCACGAAAACACTAACCATTGTAAGAAGCCCTAAAATTAGACGTAGCATTTTCTTATTCTCTATACGCAATTTTAGTATTTTCAGCATCTTTCTCCATACAATTTTAATGTTTCAGCATCTTTCTTGTTCAACTTCTTCAACAGTCCAGGGATTATTCGCCTAGTACGATCACATATTGGAGGATCAATCCAAATGAAAATTTTACATAATGCCTTGGTTCTATGCTTTTCACAACCAACAAACCTTCTATCGAGGTTATCATCAGTCCATGAGGTATTCACCATAGCCATTATGCCACAATGACAATTTGGAATGCTAGCGTCAGTTGACATTTGAGAAGTTTAAGAAGTTTGAAAATTTTAAGACATTTGAGACATTGGTGTAACAGCTTGATGCTATATGGTGGAGAAGAAAACAAGAACAATGCTATTCGATGATGAAGAATGTGATTTGGTCTAGCAATGGCACAAAGAAGAGAGGAAGAAGCTGAAGAAAATGTTGCCCAAAAGTGTTCAGTGAAGAAAAAGAAGAAGAAAAATGAAGAGATTTGCCGCAAATTGCATAAATAATAAGCCTTAAACTAGGAATAGGGACAAAATGCCAAATCTGCCCTCAAGCTTCAGCTGAAAATTGTATCAAGTGAGTGGCACGTGCAAAAAAGTTACCATATGGATAAAAACATTCGAATTGGACTAATGGCATCAGATTGGGTAAAAGTTGAGGGACCAAAGAGTCCAAATTGAAACTTGGGGGACCAAGTGTCGAAGAAGGCAAACATAGGGGATACTTAGGGTATTTACTTTAACTAAAATCAATTAAACCTGATTAGGTTATAAAGTACATTATTAAGTTAATAATTAAATAATATGATTAAACCAATTAAGCTTATTGTTGTTAGCCAGTAAGACTAAAGATTAGCAAGTTATATTAAGTTAGATAAATGGAGTTAGTAGTACAATTAGAATGAAAAAAGTATGTAATATAATTAAAAAATTGCTATTAGCTTAAATTAGTAAGAAATTAAACTAATAGGGAATAAAGTTAGAAATATAATTAAAATGGACAATGGCAAATATTATTATCTTAAGAAAGAGCTAATATTGAATTTTAGGAATACGGTTGTTATGTTTAAAAATTAACTTTGTATTTGGCTCTAACCTTATTACACCTTAGTCAATTTTTTTTCTTTAATGATTTGATCATAAATTGTAATTAGTATGCATATATAAGTTAATATGATTAAGATAATTGTTACAAAATTAATTTGTGATTAGATTAAATATTGAAAACATAAGATTCATAAATAATGTTAATAATATAATTAGAATTAATCAAGTGTATAGTGTAACTAGAATCAAGTGTGATTATATTCTAAATATAAAGTACCTTTTTTCTTAATTTTTTCTTTTTCAAGTAAGAATTTAAAAAATTATGACCTTAAAATAAAAATAGTCGCATTAAAATATTATGTAACACCTTTAAAATTTGTAATATTAAAAGTCATATGTAACTATTAATATTAAAATTTGATTCTTTCAATCTAGGATTGTACCATAAAAAAAATTATTGGTTCAAATCAATTTGGTTCTTGAAGAAAAGTCAACAAAACTTTTGATTCGAATACAATTTAATGCGGTTTTACGATTTGATTTGGATCTCCAAGATCCATGTACAGACCTACCATAACTTTTGCTGTTATAACATTTTAAATCTTCTTGTCTATCTTAACGTAAGATTGTTATCGAAATTTTCTAAAACCGTAATATTTTCTGAGTATTTATTTATTGAATCCTTTTCTAATTGACACTGCCATAACTTTTTCATTAATTCATTGATTTCGTTGCCTTAACAATATCTAATATAAATCAAATCATAAAATCACCCGACGCTACGAGCAGATATTTTTAATCTGAATCAAGTACTCCTACAGGAAACAATTCATTCTTATTGAGTTATTTGGTAAACTGTCCCTTGTGGTGTTTAAAATACATCGACACCCCCCATATTTTTTAATAGTTAAAAATTCTTTGTGTTTTTTTTTTTTAATATTGTATCAGATATAGTTCAACCCTTATTTTTTGTTAGTGATGTTAAAGGAAAATATTAAATTCGGGAGGTTTATAAGTTATTTTTTGAATAACAGAGGGCACTTGTGTATTTTTTTTAATAGAACATGGGCTATGGTACATTTTTTGCTCAAATAATTTATGATAAAAATAAAAAATAATCGTATAAGAATTAGATGATGTACAATTGCTGTCGCATTTGATTGTTTTACTACGGCAGTGGTTTGACAATATGATACATTATAAAAATACAATAATTTTTAACTATTTTAAAAACACTGAGGACACCTGTGTATTTTAGCAAACCCTAAAGGGTATATAGGTGCATTTAACTTTTTGAAAAGGATCCTTTCCTTTCCTCACCCCCCCAACCCCCCAGGTGAAGGCAAAAGCCGAAATAAGAAATAACAACTCTAAGAGAAGCAACTCCCCTCAAACCCCCCCCCCCCCCCAAGTACATTCCTAAGCATATCGAGCTTGTTCAAGCAATTCTTTAAAAAGGATCTCAACTTGCATTATATTCATCAAAACACGAAAAGTTTCAACATATCTCAAAACAAAAACTAATTTAATTAATAGAAGTATATAATACAGATATAAAATTTCTTTCTATAAATAGGTAATATATAATTGCTTAAATTGATGATGCCAAATTGACATTAAAATTCGTACAACGCATCAGACAAAAGCTAGTTATATTCATCAAAACACGAAAATTTTCAACATATTTCAAACCAAAAACTAATTTAGATAATAGAAGTAGAGCATTCCCTTCGAAGTTTCCTTACATGCATGCGTTATGAATCTCAAGTTGGTTTAAGTACCACATCGTCAAATGTCAAGACGCACTCTCAAGTTAACCTAAAGAGGCACACGAAAACAAGAAATTCAACGATGATATGCCCAGTTGTGGAGGAGAAGATGCTGAAGGGTCTCCCTGCTTGCAGCAGGGAACATCCACCATTACGAGACTTGCTGGGAACTGAGTGCGCAGCCCCAGATCCAGCAACGGCGCCGGCTTTATTATGAATCACTTTCTTCAAACTCTGGTACCTGTGTTGCTCACTTGTTGGCTGATTCATCGTATCATTTGCAGCTGTAAGAAATTAAATTTTGACAAGAAAATGAAATCCAATCATATATGGGCTTTCAGTTCATGTAAAGAGAAAGCAACGGAACCTTGAGAGGGGAAGTTACTTGTTGATAAAACACGACATATCGGTCTTTTATCTTTGTAATTAGTTACGCTGGCAGTTCTTATATTAAAATCATAGAAGAATTAAGGATTTGGACACAACCACATGGATTAATGATTTTCGAGTATATGGTTGGGCCAGGTAGGTTTAAAATCAAAAAATTTGTATGTGTTACCTTTTTACATTTACAAATTGTTAAATTTTGATAGTTTTTACGTGATAATTAATGATGACGTTCCAAATTGCAAAAATAAAAGATTGATTTATCATGTTTAATTTATAAATAAAAGAATTAATTATCAAAAATATAAAAAATGGGGGACTAAATGGGACATTAACTGAAAAGGAAATAATCGTGAAAATGTTCAAAAAGAAGTAAGCTATCTTAATTGGTAGAGTGTTGAATCATGAGTCTAAGAACCTGTTCAGCCCTACTTATTTGGTGTTTATAAACATTCAAAACAAAAAATAATCCTAACTTTATCAAAAGTACTTCTAAACACTCAAAATAAACAGCGCAAAAAGACACTAACACTTGCTTAAATTTTGGATTTGAATAAGTGAGTATGCAAGTTTCTTTGAGACTAAGGGTGACGTTTGGCTAAGCTTATTTTTAAGTGTTTATAAATAGCTTATACTTATGAGCAAAAAGCTGCTTATAAACAAGTATAATAAATAAGTAGAGATGTATTTAGATAATATGTACTTACAAACTATTAACATGTTTGGTAAATAAGCGCTTATAAGTAGCAGTAGTAGTTATAACGACTAAAGGACATGTCATTAATTATAAATTGTCAAAAAGTGAACTTTTTAAGGGTAATGTTGTTTTTTTATTATTTTGACTAAAGTGTAAAAATGCTTAAAAGTTAATTATTTAAACATGTCTTTTATTCTGTTTGGCTTATAAGCTAGTTTGACTAGCTTATAACCTTAGCCAAACACCCTCTCAAATGGGGGGTTTTGGGGGGGGCCGCGGAAAAGGAATTTTTTATTGTTAGCTAGTAAGTTATTAATTCAATTTTTAATTAGGGAAAAGCAGGGGAAAAAAAACTACATATATTAAAGGATGGTGCATTTACTGGGATGTGTTGTGGCCTGCAACATGTGCTCGAAAACTTCAGCTTTTGGAGTTGAAATGCTGTCAGCTGCTGTGTACGTCAAAGCTTTTACGCAAATGATGAAGCAAACCAACGGAAAAATGAAATTCATCCTCATGTTCTTTTCTTTCTTTTTTTAGATGAAGACAACTTTCTGGTTGTGATCAAATATATATATTACTTGGGGTTGTATACAACTTACAGAAATGATCAAAAAGGCAAAAGTAGAATTAATTTAGTAATGAGAGGCTTGGAGAAGTTGATCTTGAAGATGGAATTAGAGTCTCCAATAGGATTTATAGAAGTGCTAACATGAATACGTTCCAAACACATCAACTAATCAACCACTAATATGCACCCAAAAAAAAAAAGTCAATAGGACAAGATAAAGAAAGAAGAATCTAATGCTTACTCGTTGCGGAGATTAGAAGATTTAAGAGGTAATTAACTATTACATGTCCACTGATTAAAGTTATACAGTTGATTCTATTTAAGAATTAGATTGTACACTAATGTCTTCTGCTGGTATCTAAACCCTCTTATGTAATGATGATATCTCTGCTGCGTACTGGGGTTGGATAATTTTTTCCTCTAGCATCAAAGAGAAAAATAATTTAACTCCTCATCTTTTGTTAAAGCTGAATAAAATTTTTGTATTATATTTAAAATTCATTAATACCACCCTATGATGTAAATAACGTTGCAAAAGACCTCTCAACTTTTAGAGTGATTGTAGAACATTCTTTATAATATCAGTAATATTCTTTATCATATAGGAGGAATTAGTAAAGAGTTGCTGCCCCCAGTAGAAGAAAGCAAAAGGCATTTGGCTATTAACGGAGGTTTCACTCTGACTCAAATGTATTGAGAAATCAACAAATATGTCAATTGGATGGCGAACTCCCGATTGCAGTTTCCTCTTGGCACACATAGAATTACTACCCCGCCAAACCAACTGAAATCCATCCCTGAGGATAACGTGATAGGAGCTACCTTCTAGAGATTAGTTACTATCTAGTTAAGCTTTGCCTCTCTTTATTAAATAAAAATAAAAATAAATAAAAAATTTTAAATAATTATGAAAAAATGTAGAGAATAAAATATACTTCACTCGAAAAAAATAAAAAATCATAAAGGAAGATTAGTAAAATTCTTCCGTACTAGGATAGAGATTGCACACAAAGTATACTTTGGAATTTGTTCTTCAACTTCCTATGTGACGGAAAAGAAAAGTTATTTGTGCAAAATTACAATTACTAGCTTTAATATATGGAACTTTTCTTCAAAATAGGTATCCTTTTGAAACAAGTATTATTGTGATACCTTTTGTGTATATCATTGTAACCATCTCTAGAAACTAATTAATTTCCTCTAAATTATAGGCATGTTTATTTCTCTTTCTTAGGAATCAATTTTTTCTTAACTCTCCATCCTCAAATCTTATAGGGGGCGTTTGATTTACGGAATTTTATAATATTCCTGGGAATGTAAAGTCAGAAATATGGGATTCCCATATTTGGTTCACTGAATGGAAAGATATTCCTTGGAATGTGATATTCCCAATAGTCCAAAATTCCCACGAATTAGCCAAATTTCATTCCCATGTTGGATGGGGAAATTTCATTTCCATGTCAGGAGATGGAAATCTTACATTCTCGAGTTGTGGGAATGTGTAGAGTAAAATTAAAAGACCAAAAGGCCTTATTTAAGATGCTCTCATGTACAATAAAAAAAAATTGACAATAATAAAAAAAAATAAACTAAAAAATTAATTATGTAAGAATAATATAGATAATAAAAATAAAAATAATTATAAATTAATTAATGATAAAATAAATCAAAGAAAATAATTAATTATGATAAATAAATAAATAAAAATAAAAAATTGATTAAAATAAAAATTAAAAATAGAAATTATATAATTTAAAAATTAGAAAAACAATGAAAATTAATAATAAAACAATAAATCTAAAAAATTAAATTAAAATTAGTAACTGAAAATAAAATTAATTAAAATTTAATTAAACATAAAAATTAGAAATGATGATTAAATGAATTAATTTAATTAATCAATTGAAAAATTAATTAATTAATTAAAATATTATAATAATTTAAGAGAAAAATAAGTGTGGAGGAGAAGCAGTTGAGCTCATTCCCTTCACTTCCTAGGCCCAAAGCAATGCAGTCTTTCTTGGCTAAATTAAGGATTTGGGGCTTCTTGAATTAATTAGTTAGTTAATTAATTAATTTAAAAGTTAATAAAATTAACAATTAAATGATTTAAACATAAAATAAAAATGATGAATGAATGAATATATTAAAAATAATAAATTAAAAACTATGAATGTATTAAAAATAATGAATTAAAAACTAATAACAACAAAATTAGTCAATTAATAATTAATTAAAAATAAAAATTTAAAATAATGAAATTAAAAATAATGAAATAAATTAATTTTATATTTTTCTTATAATATCTTTTTGAATTAGGGACATTTTTTAAAATAGCCCAAGATTTCTAAGAATGCTAGATTTAAGCCAAATATAACATGTCACCATTCCTGAAAATACTTTAAAATATTCCCAAGAATACTTTTGACACACCAAATAGTTTTCAAATCATTTGCAAGAATCACATTCCCAAGAAATGATTTTTCATTCCTTGAATCAAATGTCCCTATAAATTTTGAGCTGGAGTATTAGTTCTAACCATTTAAACTGCTCTATAAACCCCTTCCTAGGAATAAATTGAATATGGCAATTAGCTTGAGAACATACATTCCAACAAAAACTAGTAAAATTTTTAAATCTTTATTCTAGGAGGTACTCTAAACTTCTAACTCGTCTGCAAATATTTTCACAAATACATCTGTATTTCTGGTTAAAAGTTGGTTAATGAATCAATTTTTCTAATTAAGTTTTATTTTTATTTTCTTAGCTAAGGATTTTGTTTTGCTAAATCAATTTGTGGCATGAGATAACCGAAAAGTTGGAAAGACTTGGAGCTTTTTCTAAAATTAAGATAGCAAGCAGTAGAAGTTTTGCAATTTATTAAATGGATGGAGACAAAGCAAAGGTTCCATTGGCTTTCTAAGATGAATGGAAGCAACATCTATGATAGTGAAAAGGAATATTGAATAAATAAAAGTTACTTTTTCGTAATGCACTTCTCCCCAAAAAAAAAAAAAGAAGGGGTTTCTGCCCTGAATATTGAGCAAATTTACTCTTCATCAATTTTAGGGAATCAATGCCTGATTTTCATTCAACCTATCTTGCCGAAAGCTCACAGTTGATCTTGTCTATGTGCTTCGCATCTTTGCTTTAGCATAAAGCAAACAGAGAACTTTCGCTTTGTCCGTGAATCTATTTTTCACCTTTGACAATCATAAAATTAAATCGAAATCTCGAATCAAATTATTCTGCACTGAAAATTCCGATTATGTCATTAATATTTCACTCGAATTTGTCCCGAATCTCGAACCTTGTGACATAAAAAAGACTAACAATGTTTATATGTTTCGACTCGCATGTCTTTCAACTTGTGCAAGAAGCTCATTAGGAATCGCCTCCTGGCCTCTTTATGTCCATATAAAATGACATTACAAATTAAATATATATAAAATAACCTCTTTTACTTTTATTCTGATAGTAATATTTTATTTTAAAAAAAAATCAAAGAAACAAAGTACTTGCCAGCTCTCTTATATGGCAGTCCTATACAAAATGGAAGGATGTGCCGGTTTAATCTGCGAGGTAAACGATTATTTTTCTCATTTAGCTAAAACGTGAGAACTTTTTAGCTTTTGCTGCTCAACTCAATTGGCCTGTGTACCAATTTGAAATTATATCTACTTTTCTAAATGGTTAAATAGAAGAAAAAGTAAATTTATATTTCATAATCTGAAGATTTTAGGTACAGAAAAAGAAAATAAAGTGTGCAAATAAAAAGAGAAAAATTCATTAGACCATCTTATAATTTGTTATAAGTATACAACACTCCTTTATGATACCAAAAGTCTCACGACAAGCCTTTATAGTGACTAAAAGTACCACGGACACCCTTACCGTCTATATTCCCCTAACGGTATTAAAATTTTATAAAAAAAAGACATTAATAACCTTACTTGTTCAATTTTCTCTCCCTTTTTTTTTGTCAAAATGTGCATAATAATTAACAAAAACAAAAATTCTCAAGCATCCAACGTGCATAACAAGTCCTCTCTCAAACATGAAGACCTAAAAAAATAAAAATCCCCAATCAATTTTAGCCCTAATTTAGCGAAAGAATCTGGAGAATCCCAATTTGGGGGGGTGGGGGTGGGGGTGGGGGGGGGTGTTTAGAAAAGAAAAAGAAATTGCAAGATAATTGAGCAAGAAGGTTATCTTTCGGGTGATTAGAAAACTCGAAAACTGAAGGTCCAACACCCACATGGACGAGTGATGACCCTCTAAAGTTCCATCTTTTCATTGAATCTAAGAAGACAGAACAATAAATATCATGTTCCTTCCAACACCTAAATTTTTCATTAGCAGATTAAAACTTTTGTAGATTATATAATAAAGAAAGAATTTTAAATGGTGTCTTCAGAAGCATCACCCACACGTGTTGCATTAAACAATCAAATATGAAATATGCAAGCAGTTGTTTATGTATTCAGACAATTTTACAAAAGGTAATGTTATTTTTTTCTTCCTATTTTTACTTTTAATATTGCTTCAAGCATTAATCTTTTCTTCCCAACATTATTACTGTGCAAAATTATTTAATCAAATTAAAATTTTAATTCACGAGTGAATCAGCTTATTATTATTTTACAACTTTATAACTTCTTTAAAAATTTACATTGGTTATGTACTATTGGATTTTTTGTTCGAATGAAACATACAATAGAGTCAGAGTTGTGTAGATTATTTTTTATTAAAAATTTTCATTTGATAAGCATACATCTTTTCAAAAGCTTTTTGGTAATACTTTGGTGCATAATGTGGCTGCCATGACTGTTGGTATAATTAGAATATGCACTAGAAGACAGAGACTAACACAGACAAATACTTAACACAAAAAAAGAAGAAAAGAGAAACAGGAAAATTGAATAAGGTGATGATTGGTATACCGGAATAAGTTGGGAATGAAATGGCATTCTTGGCTCTTTTTTAAATCTGATAATTGGTATGATGTAATGATTCAAGAAATGTCATTCCCGAGGAAATCCCATTCCCATGAACATGGGAATAGTTATTTCTAACAAACCCCATGGGAATGACTCGTTTATATGTTCGTGAGAATGAGATCTTTCATTAAAGGACTAGAATAATCTTTCACAAATTAACATTTAGCATTTTATATCAAGAACAAAAAATAAAGAATAAAATTTTAAAAATAAAAAAGTAAAAATAGAAAATTAAAATTAACAATAACAATAAAAATAAAATAGAAATATACATTTGAAAATAAAAATAAAAATGAAATTGAAAAATGAAAATGAAAAATTGAAGATAAAATAAATTTTAAATTCAAAATAAAAATAAGAAAAAAATATTATTAAGTTAAAAATAAAAACAAAAATGAAAATTAAAAAGTTTACTAGATTATATATTCATATATAAAGATATATATTATCATCATTATTATCTTTATTTTAGGTTATTAATCTAATTATACTTTATATTAGTATTGGTAGAACTTTAGTAATATTTTTAATAATTAATTTTATTACTATAATTTATATAATATAATAGTACAACTAGGGGTATACACGGGCGGTTTGGGTGGTTTTATTAGTAACTTTTTAACCAAACTGATTTTGGCGGTTTATTAGTTCATAAAACCGAAACCAACCAAACTAATAGAAAAGTTGACGGTTTCGGTCAAAGCAGTTTTTGAGCAATTTTGGACAGTTTGGGCAGTTTTAAAATTTAGTTATTGCATACTTAAATATGTAACATAATCATATTAATCAAGCAATTAATTTCTAAATCCCAACAGCATTACAAATCCAATAATTCAATCCTCCAATATTTTTTAACTATCAAGAGCTCTTTCTTTTCTTTTTATTTATTATTTTGCTTGCTGCACAAACATAATGATCAACTCAAGTATGAAAAGAAAACCAAAAAAGTGACGAGTGGAAACTAAAAATTAACTACGCAAATGTGTGTTAGTTTAGAATACTTTAACATGAGGTCAAAGCAATATTGACTCAATTTTGAGTTAGGTCCCGCACGTCAAAAGGGTCGGTAGTTGATATCGTTACGATCCTTGTTTCGAGTGAATTAAAATGATATATTTACATGTTAGAAACGGATTAAAGGTGAATGAGAAATTAGCAACCAAAGTTGAATGTGTTACTAGTTTGGTTGTTAGATTTGGTTGTCTGTGGGTTTGTATCCCACATAGGAAAACCATTAAACTTTTCTCACTTTATATATAGATTCCTTTATGAGGTGTGCCAGCGAGGCATATGGAGGGAAGACTATACATGGTGGGCATGGTACTAAACCCACCACACGCGCGCTCGCCCGCTCGCACTGCACGGCACGGCACGGCCCGGCTGGGCCGGGTCTAGGGACGCGGCGCGGGTGTGGGTGTGGCACGGATTTTCACTCCGGTTTGTATTTTTTGGTAAAAAAAAATACTCAAACACCTAAAGATTTTGAAAAGGACGTAACTGATACATTAAAGCTCAGGATTTACTCTTTAGCACGTTTTGCTTATTGGCATCGGGTGAGATTATTTCTTGGACGTTTTTGACTGTTGGAGGGACAGGTTTACGGCTCCCTTAATTGCTTGTTTGCTAGCTGCTCCTCTTTGCTCCACTATATATAGCCATGTCCAGAAGGAGCTATATACTAAGCATTCCTGTATTAGCACATAGCGTACTTTTATATGCATTCTGCTAGTCTTATTTCCTTCATACAGAGAGAGTCCTACGCTTCTTGTTCGCCGGCTCTTGCTTCGGTGTGCTACCATAGTCAAGAGGTATAGTCGTTGTATCCTGGGAAGGATATGCCATAACCTTTAGCACCGTGTGAAGGGGCGTAAATCCTTTAAGGAAATCGTGAACCTCGAGCCTCGACTAATTTCGTTTATTCTTGTTTATTCATTATTTCTAGTTCAGTTTCTATATGCCTTGTTATTATTTCTGCTTTATTTTATTACTAGTTTCTAACAGTCTTAAAGGATTTACTTTTATATTATTCTAAACTTTTACGGGTTTGATAAACTGTAGTATCTATTGCTTACAGTTTTCAAATCTGTATCAAACAGAAACTAGTTTTTGTTCACTACTGCTTTAAATTATTTATTATACATGTTAACTAATTTCGGTCGGTTGAGTGCAGGAAATCTTATAACCTTTACTTTCAATCATGTCTAGGAATAACGAAACTCAAATTGGAAATAATGATGAAGTCCAATTTGTGGATAACACCCAAACTTGGACTGCTGGAACGAGTGTGACTAGGGTTTCCATTGCTACCCCGAATGTTTCTGTGACTGCTGGGAACACCCCAACAGGAGTTACCATGACTGGGAATGTTGGAATTACTCCAACAACTAATATGACTGTGCAGGTTCCTGGGACTGTGCAGGGATTCAACGAATTTGGAGCCGCGACTGGATCAGTTTTCAGTTCATTTGGACAAGCCAACAATGTTGCTGGTTCAAGCAGTGGCTTTGGGGGAGGTGCAAATATAGCTGGTTCAAGCAATGTTTTTTGAGGCAGGCCTATATTTGGGACAACCAATTATGCACCTCCACCTCCACATGCTGAGAAGCCAGAAAAGTTTTCTGGCAAAGACTTCAAGACATGGCAGCTTCAAATGGAATTTTATCTCACAACTTTAGGGCTGTTCATGTATATGCAGCAAGATTCTCCATCCTTGGGGGATAACCCGGATGTGCAGACGGTGGCGGCTATAGATGCTTGGAAGCACAGCGATTTCCTTTGCCGGAATTATATTTTGAATTGTTTAGAAACTTCCTTGTATAAAGTACATGCTAAATGTAAAACAGCTAAGGAAGTATGGATGTCTTTAGAGGATAAGTATGAGCTAGAAAGTGCTAGCACGAAGAAATTCGTAGTGACTAGATTTTTAGAATTCTCTATGACAGATTCTAAACCAGTGATGTCACAGGTATAAGAATACCAGCTGATCATCCAAGAACTCCATGCTGAAGGGATGCCACAGGTTGAACAATTCCAAGTGGCTGCCTTAATAGATAAATTGCCCCCTGGTTGGAGTCAGTTCAAAAATCACCTCAAACACAAGCAACAGGAGATGACAATGAAAAACTTAATCCTACGGCTTAGAATTGAGGAAGAAAATCGTTCAACTAGCAAATGGGGCATGCATGGTGGAATGAAATCCAAGGCCCACATGGTGGAACATGGTTCAAATCCCAACAAAAAGAGAAAGTTCACCAGTTAAGCTAATCGTGGGTAAAAAGGGAAGACAGTTGCTGGGAAACCCAAAGCTGACAAGAAGCAGTTCAATGGGACGTGTTATATTTGTGACAAAACTGGTCACAAGGCAAAGGATTGTAGGTTGCGCAAAAGAAAAGCCTTAGCAAATGTCATGGAAGACCTAGAAGGCAACGTGTCTGATCTAAATATCTCAGCAGTGATGTCAGAAGTGAACATGGTGGGTAATCCTAAACAATGGTTCATTGACACAGGGGCAACTAGACACGTTTGTTCTGAGAAAAGGCTATTCTCTTCATACACAGCTAACATCGGGGAAGAAGTCTTGTACATGGGAAATTCTACAACTTCCCAAGTGGTAGGTACAGGAAATGTGGTTCTAGAGATGACCTCTAGCATTAAGCTGACACTTAAGAATGTTCTGCATGTTCCTGAGATTAGGAAAAATCTAGTGTCCAGTTCTTTGTTAGGTAAAGCCGGACTCTCTATGCTGTTTAGTGCTGATAAAGTTGTAATCAAGAAGGGATATGATTTTGTGGGTAAGGGTTATCTCCATGAGGGGACGTATAAGCTAAGTGTTAGAGCCCAGATCCTAAAAGGAAATGTAACTGTTGGGCCTTCTGGCTAAAATGAGATTAATAAAATTGTTCCTTCTGCTTACTTCTTTGAATCTCCTACTTTATGGCATGAGAGGTTGGGACATGTAAACTTTGATTCTCTAAACAAACTTGTAAAAATAGGACTAATCCATGGAGTGGATTTTTCTAATCATCAAAAATGTGAAGTTTGTGTAGAATCAAAATTAATTAGAACTTCTTTCAAATCTATAGAAAGAACCACAGAACCTCTTGGATTGATTCATAGTGATATTTGTGATCTAAAATTTGTGCAAACAAGAGGTGGTGAAAAATATTTTATAACTTTTATCGATGATAGCACAAGGTATTGTTATGTATATTTACTAAGATCCAAAGATGAGGCTTGGGAGGCTTTTAAACAATACCAAGTTGAGGTGGAAAATCAACTAGATAAGAAGATCAAAACTTTGAGAAGTGATAGGGGTGGAGAGTACGTATATCCTTTTGAAGCTTATTGTGCTAAACAAGGAATAATACACCAAACAACAGCTCCTTATTCTCCACAACAAAATGGGGTTGCTGAACGCAAAAATAGAACTCTCAAAGAAATGATGAACGCCTTGTTGATAAATTCTGGTCTACCTCAGAACTTGTGGGGGGAAGCAGTCTTGACTGCAAATCATGTTTTGAATAAAATACCCCACAAGAAAGATTTCTTGTACATAAATCAGAAATTTCTGACATTCATGAGAATACAGTGATTGAATCTCGAAATGCTGAGTTTTTCGAGACGACATTTCCATATAAAGGGTCAAAAGAATCAAATTCTTCTGAACCCGGTTCGTCTAAAAGGGGTCTTGACCATTCAGATGTAGATAAAGAGGCTACAGCTCATGAACCTAGACGTAGTAAAAAGGTAAGAACCTCTACGTCTTTTGGGCCTGACTTTATAACATTTATGTTAGAAAGTGAGCCTAGAACTTTCAAGGAAGCTATGTCTACTCCTGAGGCACCTCTTTGGCAAGAGGCGTTGAATAGTGAAATTGAGTCTATCATGCACAACCATACTTGGGAATTAGTGGATCTACCTCTTGGAAATAAGCCTTTAGGGCGTAAATGGATTTTCAAAAGGAAGATGAAGGCGAATGGATCAATAGACAAATATAAGGCCCAATTGGTTATAAAAGGCTATAATCAAAAAGAGGGTCTAGATTATTTTGACTCATATTCACCGGTAACTAGAATTACATCTATTCGAATGTTGATAGCTATTGCAACTATATATAGTTTGGAGATACATCAAATGGATGTAAAAACGGCTTTCTTGAATGGAGATCTATATGGAACAACCTGAAGGGTTTGTAGTTCCAGGTCAAGAGAAAAAAGTGTGTAAGCTTGTGAAATCTCTTTACAGTTTAAAATAAGCACCTAAGCAATGGCATGAGAAATTTGATCATGTCATGCTTGTAAATGGGTTCAAAATCAATGAGTGTGACAAGTGTGTTTATTGGAAAGGAACAGATTAGAATTTTGTCATTGTTTGCCTTTATGTAGACGACATGCTTATTATGGGAAAGAATAATGAAGCGAGTGTGTCTACAAAGAAGATACTCTCCCGAAATTTTGAAATGAAAGACATGGGTGTTGCCGATGTAATCCTGGGCATAAAAATCATTAAAACACCTGAAGGTCTAGCCTTATCTCAATCTCATTACATCGAGAAAATACTGAACAACCATAATAACGGTGACATCGGGATTGCAAAGACTCCTTTAGATGTAAGTGTACATCTAAGGAAAATACAATTGAAGGGGTATCTCAATTGGAGTATTCCCAGATCATTGGGAGTCTAATGTACATTATGAACTGTACAAGACCCGACATAGCCTGCGCTGTGAATAGGCTAAGTAGATACACTAGTAATCCAAGTCAAGAACATTGGGTTGTATTAATCAGGGTCTTAAGATACTTGAGATACACCATGAAATACGCGTTGCACTATACTACTTTTCCAGCTGTGTTAAAAAGATATAGTGACGCGAATTGGATATCAGACACAAAAGACTCAAAATTCACAAGTGGATACGTCTTTACCTTAGCTGGAGCAGCTATGTCATGGAAATCCTCTAAGCAGACATGTATAGCCAGATCCACTATGGAGTTTGAATTTATTGCTTTAGACAAAGCTAGAGAAGAAGCAGAATGGTTTCGGCAATTCTTAGAGGACGTTCCATGTTGGTCAAAACCTGTAGCTGCTGTTAGTATTCACTGTGATAGTCAATCAGCGATTGGCAGGGCACAAAGTGTTATGTATAATGGTAAGTCTAGGCATATACACCGTAGACATCACACTGTTAAGCAGTTGCTCTCAAATGGGATTATCACTTTAGATTATGTAAAGTCTAAGGATAATATTGCAGACCCACTCACCAAAGGTGTAAATAGAAAGCAAGTTCTTAAGTTGTCGAGTGGAATGGGTCTTAAGCCTATAGAGTAACTAAAAGGTCATTATAATTGTCAACCCTACCTCGCTGACAAGAGATCCCTGAATCTTGGTTCAAAGGGGAAACTGGATTATGTATGACTTTATTCAAGCACTGTGGGGGCATAAGCCTCCTTTACCCATTCCTATGACAAGCAGATAGTGCAGCCTGTGGGGTATAGGATAAGCTTAGCTTTTAATGATCTTTGTAGCTTGGGAAAACCAAGTGGAGTATAGTAGGATACTCTTCACGAAGAATCACCTATATGAGTAAGGAGGGGCCGCTCCTAAGAGAATTGTAGGCTGAATTCTCTGAGTACTCATGAATACCGAGAGTTGTTCAGGGCCAAAATGAACACAACCGTGAGAACTAAAAGTGTATTAAGAGATCTTTGTGTGTATCTTTGTTGTCTTGATTTACACTAAAACTGAACAGTTCAAAACATCCAGTCTACTGGTCAGCGAGTAAATTCGATGGTATACACTAAGGAAGGTTCAAAGCCAAAACTTACCTATCCTGAGGCAGTATTTCTTTCTGGACTCTCTCTTGCATTTACATTTGCATATTTGCATAGTAGTCAACTAATTTTCATTCATGTGGGGAATGTTAGTTTAGAATGCTTTAACATGAGGTCAAAGCAATATTGACTCAATTTTGAGTTAGGTCCCGCACGTCAAAAGGGTCGGTAGTTGATATCGTTACGTTCCTTGTTTCGAGTGGATTAACATGATATATTTACATGTTAGAAACGGATTAAAGGTGAATGAGAAATTAGCAACCAAAGTTGAGTGTGGTACTAATTTGGTTGTTAGATTTGGTTGTCTGTGGGTTTGTATCCCACATAGGAAAACCATTAAACTTTTCTCACTTTATATATAGATTCCTTTATGAAGTGTGCCAGTGAGGCATATGGAGGGAAGACTATACATGGTGGGCATGGTACTAAACCCACCACACGCGCGCTCGCCGCATTCGCACGGCATGCAGGGGCCTTGGCGCGGGTGTGGGTGTGGCACGGATTTTCACTCCGGTTTGTATTTTTTGGTAAAAAAAAAATACTCAAACACCTAAAGATTTTGAAGAGGACGTAACTGATACATTAAAGCTCGGGATTTACTCTTTAGCACGTTTTGCTTATTGGCATCAGGTGAGCTTATTTCTTGGACGTTTTTTACTGTCGGAGGGACAAATTTATGGCTCACTTAATTGCTTTTTTGCTGGCTACTCCTCTTTGCTCCACTATATACAGCCATGTCTAGAAGGAGCTATATATCGAGCATTCCTGTATTAGCACATAGCGTACTTTTAGAAGCATTCTGCTAGTCTTATTTCCTTCATACAAAGAGAGTCCTACGCTTCTTGTTCGCCGGCTCTTGCTTCGACGTGCTACCATAGTCAAGAGGTATAGTCGTTGTATCTTGGGAAGGATACGCCATAACCTTTAGCACCGTGTGAAGGGGCGTAAATCCTTTAAGGAAATCGTGAATCTCGAGCCTAGACTAATTTCGTTTATTCTTGTTTATTCATTATTTCTAGTTCAGTTTCTATATGCCTTGTTATTATTTCTGCTTTATTTTATTACTACTTTCTAACAATATGTGTTAAAAGTAAGAAACTCTAAGTTTATGTCATTAATTATATATATTCTTTAAATTATTAAAAATTAAAATAGTATGTATGCATTTATGTGTGTGTGTAATATACGAGTGATTCAGTTCAGTTACGATTTTTTATTCCTAAAACTAAAAAGCAAATCGTTTGTTTCAGTTTTTCAAAATTAGGACAATGAATGATCAAACCACTCTAAGAACCACTAGTTTACAATCGATTTGGTTCTACCTAAATGGATTTTTCGGTTTTAGCAGTTTTATGTTCACCCCTAAGTACAGTGATAATTTTGGCTTTTTATATAAATCATTTTAAATACTATGCTAATATACTAATTACCAAACATAAATTTAGAATCACTAAACCCGTTCCTACCATCATTCCTAGACTATGCCAAGCATGGTATATGGATTACCAAGTCCATTTCATTCCCAAGGTCATTCCATTCCTTAGTTCATTCTATTTATATCAAATTCATTCCATCATACCAATCGCCACCATTCAAGTGAGTAAGGTTATTCCTATCTTCTTGTTGTAAAATTCTAACAACATTGGAAGAATGTAGGCGGTAGGGCATATGCATAGAACTTTTGACACCATAGGAGGGTGTTATGCACCTATGGTAGACCATAGGGGAGTTTGGTGCATTTTATCCAATAAAAAAGGTAGTTTATGGATTGAACATTATAATTGGAGGAAAGAATGTGCCTCTAATTGGTTTGTTTAACGTACTAAAATGTGTATTGATTGGACAAGAAGTGGTTACTTGTGTGCTATTATAACTTTTTTTAATAACATATTACTATATTCATATAGTCCAAAAGAAAGAAAGAAAAACTCCATGAGCTTGGTATGGTAAAATTGAGTCCTTATTCTGTGGTAATGGATTTGAAATGAGTGATAATAAACCAACTCTCTATTTAAAAAGTTATAAGCAAAATTGTAAGTAGATTGCATTTCCATTTTTGATTAAGACTGATTCCCAAAGATGTAATAGAAGGGCAGTTTAGTCTTTTGGCAGGAGTTAATAAGGGCTAAGACGACAATTGTAAAGTATGCTAGGAATTCATATAGTAACTACCTAACTGACTGAATGACGAATAGCTCAACTAACTCAGCTGTTATAAAAGCTAAGAAAGAATAATGAAAAACTATCTTACCCGTCGTTAATCTTCTTCTCTCTCTGCTCTCTATCTGTGTGTATGTAATCTCCATAGCTGGGGCATAAGAACTAAAGGTCACTCTCCCTCTCTCTCTATACTTTAGTTCTTAACAAGGTATCAGGTTTGGAACTGATCCTTCACTTCCATGGTAGAAGGCACAAGGTACAATGAGCTAAGGCGTGATGTCAAGACATTGAAGAAGCAAGTTCGTGTGATGGTAGAGAAGCACAATCAGGGCCTCGAGGAGATTTGCCAAGCGTGAGCCACAATAGCTGCTGTGGCCAGACCTTAAGACATTACTAGCCAGCAAACTACTATTGCAGAAGACCAAGAACATCAAGGAGGACAAAATTATCGATTGCCTACTAGATGTTAAGGATTGAATTCCCAAGGTTTTATGGAGAAGACTTGTGAGGGTGGCTCTACCAGTGTGAGTAGTTCTTTGACACCAATCAAACACCAGTAGAAGCAAAAGTCAAGCTAGCAGCTATTCACATAGAAGGTAAGGCTCTTCAATGGCATCAAATATACATGAAATCTAGAATGACAAGGGATTGTCCTAGATGGGAAGACTGTGTGAGCCCTTAATCAAAGATTTGGCAATCGATTGTTTGAGTAATGGGCGTCGAAACCACCAAAAATAAAATATCAATTCTTACGTCGCGAACTTAAATAAAGTACTTGGTGAGAAAAGGGTCGAATCTATGGGGATTGGGAGATTATGTATGCTAATTACGCCAAGTAGATTAATCAAATAAGTTACAATCAAAAAAGGGGGATTTTAATGCAAAAAAATAAAATAAACAAAACGGTCTAGCACACCAGTCTGCTGAGCATGGGCACGCAGCTGGACGGAAATTGGAAAAAAACGTAAATAAAAATAAAAATGACAAAAACATGCAATCCTAAGTTCATGCAAAACTGAAAAGACAGGAAATCAATGAGAATTAAATCTAGCTTAAGGTATAATCACAATTTCAGTCAACAAATTCGATCCTAGATGCAAGGATACTTCCAACTATTTTGATAAATTAGTTATGGTTATTGGCTTGGTCTAACAATCTCATCTTTCCTTACAATGTTGATAACGGTTTAAATCCCCTACGATTTCTCCCCGTTATCGCCTTACCTATTAGACGTTCTAACCTCTAGAGATGCCCGCATAGTTTATCTAACGACAACAATAAAATCTAGAAAGACCTGATTCTAAAAGTCGACACTCTCACGGTAATCACTTATTTAGATTGCGTAATTACACCAGAAGCCTGGCTACCACTATTCTTAGATTAATTAAATTAATCTAATTGGCTACCTATTGTCATGCAATTGAATAACTGCACACAAAATTAAACAATCATAGAACAGCGTTAATTTTTAAAATAATAAATACACAAATATCAAATAGCATAAAAAGAATAAACAATTAGATCTTATGGAATTGAAGAACCAAAATCTTAATTAACCCTTGGCTAGAAAACCAAACTAGGACTCTATTTTCATGAAAGTGGCCCCTAAAAAGATGAAAATATACTACTAGGAAATTATGAATAAAGTCTAGATCTCCCTGAGAATTGTACGCAAGACAATATATAAGAGAAATTTCTAACTGGAGTTCTTCTCAAATAAGGAAACTCTTTAAAGCTAAGGAAAATAAAAAGGTAAAAATCCTTAATAAAATTCTTCTAGAATTAATTTCCTTCTTTTTCCAAAATATGGCAAGTCTTCAATACAATTCCTTTCCATAAGTACTGTAAAAATATCTCTAGCTTGGCCAAAGCTTAGTTAAACCCATGTAGAAATTGTATGGTATTTCCAAGGTGACAGAATCAATTTTATCCACTACAAACACATCCAAAAAACCTTTGAATCTATATATAATGCATCCAACTCCTTTTTTCAAGCATAAACATGCAACAACACTAGTTAAGGAGCATCCAATTTGAGAATTAAGCACAATTAACTATAAATTAAAGGCTTATTTAAGACTTATCATTGAGACCCCTTGGGGAACTAATGAACTTAAGGCAAATTGGTTATTTTCAAGAATACTTAGATCAATTTGATGAACTTTTGAATTCTGTTGATCTATTTGAGTACTTTATAAGTTGTTTTTTGCTGGATTGAAACTAGAAATTGGAGTCCAAATGCAGTTACTTTCCCCTAGAACTTTATCTAAGGCATGCAATATTGTCAAATTAGTTGAACAATCACTAGCATTGCAAAGATCAAGTCTCATGGCACCCAATAGAGGCCAACGGAATCTACCTACTCCCAAAGACAATCCCTCCAATCATTAGAAACTTGGATTTTCATGCAAATCCAATCCTTCCACCTTTTTCCCATCAAACAATATTTTTACAAGTAATTCCCAACCAACTAGCAAAAACACCAAAATTCTAACAAGTGTTGAAATGGATGAAAAAAGAGCTAAGGGGCTCTACTATTGGTGTGAAGAGAGATACACCCCTGTTTACCAATGCAGGAGGAAGAAATAGTTGTTTCTCTTGGAATTAGAGAAAGGAGAAGAGGATGAAGGAGGACGAGAGAAGATTCATATGGATACTCAATCAGAGGAAACACCTTTTGAGAATTTCTTGCTTCAACCAAAACTTTCACTGCATAATACGATTGGAGTTCAAGATTACACAATGACCACGTCATTGTATGGCCAAATAAAATCAATTGAAATAGCCAACGACAAAATATAAAAATTTTCCTCTTTACCACGCTAACACGACTAGAGGGTCAAGCCACGGGGAATCGAGATTGCTGTCAGGAATTAAAAAGAGGAAAAAAATAACTAAAAAAACCTAAAACTAAAAACAAAGAATTTAAAATAACTAAACTAAGCACTACGAGAGAGACAGTTTTTAAATTAAACTAAATCAAAGAGAAAACTAATAAAATAAAATAATTAAAAGAAAATAACGGAGCTCAATCACAAAAACTGCAAGAATTAGATTTATGGAACTTGCGATTTAGGGTGATAGCCAGAAAATTGTTCTATTCATGTTCGTCAACTTCAGGATTTCCAATTAAGCACAAGGGATCAGGCTACAAGCTCTAATTCACCTAGATTAATTAACTAAAGCTATTGAGGCATAATCTATCTCAATGCCATAAATTATCTCTCACTTTTCTTTAATTAATTAATCTCACAAATCCTAGGAAATTAATTGAGACTACAAAGGCATAGGTTATCTCAGTGGCATAACCTATCTCAATCTTGAAACAAGTAATTAAATCTAGTCCTGATTATTGATCTATATTCGTACCCGCAAGAACCTACAAGATTCCTACATGACAAAAGGTATAAATTCTTGACTAACGAAAATTAGCTACAAGCATAATAATGATTAACCAAGAATTTAATACGCAATAAGCACAAATACGAATAATCAAATAAATCCCAAAGAATCCGAACATGAATAAAAATAATCATTAACTATCACCCCAAATGGGGGTTTAGTTCATAATTAAGTTCAAAGCAAAAATTGAAAAGAAATTGAGAACGGAAAAACTTATCGTATTATTCCTAGACAAATAAATTGATAAAGTTCTTTGTCTCTAATTCTCTTCAAGAGCTGCTCCCAAAATTTTTTCTTCAATTTAATCTTCTGCAAATTCTAAGGTTGGAGTCTTCTTTTTTCTGTTGTGTATTGTGGGTATTTATAACGATATCAAATTCCCCACTTGGATTAAGACACTAGTTTTTATGCTCTCCTTTGACCAACGTTTTTTACCATCTTAAAGATAGATCTAGACTGAGATCAAAATAGGAAAGTTGTAGCTTTATGAATTATCTTTCCATAACCATAAGAATCACCTTATTTGGACCTCTGTAGCCGGAGTTATAATCAAAATATCAAAATGTGTCCAGCAGGTGACGGGAATTTTCTAAACATGTTGTGACTGATTTTTCACCTTGATCCCCCTTGAATTTGGAAAGATGGCCTTCATAAGAATTGTATCCCTACCTCGTAGGAGTCCAATGGCCCAAGAATCATGATTTTGACCTCTGGAGTTGGATTTATGAGCAAATACCAAACCTGGTCTAACAGGAAAAACTTTCCAAAAATTAACACGAAGGTCACTTGTCATATTCATTCACCAACGACTTTATTTGCAAGAAAGGCCAAAGTTCCTTGTTTTCTATGAGAAATTGATCCTTGATCCATATATTTGAGCCCATTACTTCTCTATTAAATTAGCCCAACTCAAATTATGACCCATCTTCAACTTCAATTACTTAGAATCTTCTGTAAATTGCTCTTATAGGTATCCAAAAAATCTTTTCTTCTCTTGAACGAGACCGGATCAAATAATTTACAAAATGAATCACTTAATCACTTTGGTCTATGTAATCACATGCAAAATAGTGGAATTTATTACAAAATGTGACGATACATCACACAACAATAAAGGTCCTAGGCAATATTGGGGATAGGACAATTCATATTTTGGTGGATACAGGAAACACACATAATTTCCTAGATCTGGAGACCACAAGGAGGGTCAGATGTTACCTTCAAATCATTTCACCTGTCTTTGTGTATGTGGTAGATGGAAATAAGATCAATAGAACTTACGTGTGCAAAAACTTCACCTAGCAGATATAGGGAGTGAAATTCACTGTAGATGTGTTTGTTTGGCTTTAGGAGAATGTAACATGGCACTTGGGGTGCAACGGCTAACTACATTGTGGGATATCAAATGGATCTTTTGCCAATTGCAAATGGAATTCCATGTACATGGCAAGCAGGTGTTACTAGAAGCAAACCAGTCTACTGAGCCAATGCTTATTTCCAATCAGAAACTTTTCAAGAAGACACCTCAATTGGCTATGATGACATTAACTACACTTCAACCTAGGCCAATTGTTTCTATGCCAGAATCTACCTTGTGTGCTGTAGAGCCAATTCTTCCTGATGATTTACAAGCATTATTGTCTAAATATGCCTACCTATTTGAAGTACCTAAGGGTCTCCCACCCCGTAGAATACAAGATCATAAGATTATCTTGTAGAGAGGGTGTGGCCCTGTGAATTTCAGGCCATATAAGGATTTTACAGCACAGAAAAATGAGATTAAGAACATGATTAATGAAATGTTGGAGGTTAGGGTCATTAGGTCTAGTAATAGTCCTTATTCTTTTCCAATTGTGATGGTTAAGAAGAAGGATGGCTCTTGAAGGCTCTGTGTAGACTATGGGGAATTAAACAATTGCACAATCAAAGACAAATTCCCTATCCAACTGATTAAAGAACTTTTGGATGAGTTAAGTAGTGCTCAGTACTTCTTAAAGCTTGATTTAAAGTCAGGATATCGTCAAATTAGGATAATGGATAGGGATATTGAAAAAACAGCTTTCAGATCACGTTATGGCCTTTATGAATATCTTTTCATGCCCTTTGGTTTGACTAATGCTCCATCCACTTTTCAAAGCCTGATGAATCACATTTTTCAACCATACCTTAGAAAGTTCATTCTAGTCTTCTTTTATGATATATTGATCTATAGTGCAGATTGGAATAGTCATCTATTTCATTTAGAGAAGGCATTCAAGTTTTAAAAGGCAATAACCTATATGTTAAATTCAATAAATGTACCTTTGGACAAACCAAAGTGGAATACTTAGGTCACATCATTTCAATGCAAGGAACTTCAGCTGATCCTGCAAAAGTTCAAGCTATTTTACAATGGCCTACACCTACAACAATGAAAGAATTAAGGGGGTTCTTGGGATTAACAGGCTATTACAAGAGATTTGTCAAGCATTATGGCTTGATTACCAAGCCATTAATATATCTTTTGAAAAAGGATGCCTTTAAGTGAACTTCTGCAATAGATCAAGCATTTAAGTAGCTCAAACAAGGCATGAGCATTCCACCTGTCTTGAAATTACCTAACTTTAACAAGGAGTTTGTGGTGGAAACTAACGCTAGTGGCCAAGGTGTAAGGGCTGTTCTAATGCAAGATGGACATTCTCTAGCTTTTCTTAGTAAAGCCCTTAGTCCATGACATCAAACACTTTTAGTTTACGAAAGAGAACTTTTAGCGGTAGTTATGGCAATTCAAAAGTAGAGGCCTTACGTCATAGCACTTTGTCATCTAAACTGATCATCAAAGTCTTAAGTATTTACTTAAGCAAAGGATTTCTACTCCTAGTTAGCAAAGGTGGTTGGCCAAGCTTTTGGGTTATGATTATTCAATTATCCATAAAAAAGGGAAAAGGAATGTTACAGCTGATGCATTATGTAGAAGACCTGACTTCTCAAATTGATGGCCAATTACAGACCCTTACTCAGGTGGATAGAAATTTCCTAGTTAAGTTGCAAGCTTCTTATGTAGGAGATTCCTCAATTCAACAGCTAGTGCATTCACTACAACACACTCCTCCAGGCATAGTTACAAACTGCAGAATAAGGTCATTTATAGGAAAGAGGGAACTATTGATTAGAAGGCAAAGTGGTCTAAGAACTAAGCTCTTGGACATTTACCATGCTAGTGCTATAGGAGGTCATTCAAGAATCACTGCTACATTGCACAAGCCACAACAAATCTGTTTGGAAAAAAAAAATGAAATTTGACACTTACCATTTTGTCAAGGTTTGTGAAGTTTACCAAAAGAATAAAGGAGAAACACTAGCTTCACTTGGCTTATTGCAACAGTTGCCTATACTTGATAGAGTATGGCAAGATATTAGCATAGATTTTGTGGAAAAATTGCCTAAATCCAATGGAAAATCAGTAATTGTGGTAGTAGTGGATAGTTTGATAAATATGCTCACTTTATAGCCCCATCACACCCTTATGCAGCTTTAAGGGTAGCCAACGCTTTCCTAGACTGTATTTAAAAGCTCTCTGGTTTGCCTCAAACCATAGTTAGTGACAAAGATCCAGTGTTTATCAACAAATTTTGGCCGAAGTTGTTTTCTACATAAGGAGTTACACTGCACCATTCTACTGCTGGCGAAACTGAGGATTGATGGCAAAACTGAGGTGTTAAACAGGTGTTTGCAGAGCTATTTGAGGTGTATGGCTAAGGATACTCCAAGGAAATAAGGTCACATCATTACCTCTAGTTGAATGGTGGTACAATACTACCTATCATTCAACTATTAAGATGACCCCTTATGAGGTTTTATATGGTCAAAAGCCTCCTTACACATTTCATACATCCCTTAAACTTCTATGGTAGAGGAGGCAGATAGAGACCCACTTAAAACAAAATGCAACAATAGGCAAATAGAAGGAGGTCAAAAAGGATTTTTGGGGTAAGAGATGTGGTTTATGTTATGCTGGAGCCTTATAGGCAAACTTCAATTAAGGGTCACTCTTACCAGAAGCTTTTTCCTAAATAGTTTAGGCCATTTCCAGTGATTAAAAGAGTAAGACAGGTGGCTTATCAATTGCAGCTGCCAGCCAACACCAAGATCCACCACACATTCCATGTTTCTCAGCTCAAGAAGAAGGTAGGCTCTAGTACAACTATACCCATCTTACTACTCTCTATTTCATCTCATGTTTACTTGCTATTGAAGCCAAAAGCTACACTTGATACTGGGACAATTAGGAGGGGAAATTGCAACATCACTCAACTCTTAATCAAGTGGTCACACTCTTCTCCTGAGGACAGTACATGGGTTGACCAACATACTCTCCAACAACAGTTTCCTAATTTCTATCCTAGAGAGCAAGGATGCTTTTAAAAGAGGTTGTTGTTATAAGCAAAATTGTAAATAGATTCAATTTCCATTTATAAATAAGACTGATTGCCAAAGATGTAATAGAAGGGCAATTTAGTCTTTTGGTAGGCATTAATTAGGGCTAAGAAGACAATTTGTAGAGTCAGTCAAGAATTCAGTTAGCAACTACCTAACTAACTGAATGACTAATAGCTCAACTAACTCAACTATTATAAAAGCTAAGAGAAAGCAATGAAAAACTATTTTAGCCACCATTAATCTTCTTCTTCTCCTCCTCCTCCTCCTCCTCCTCCTCCTCCTTCTTCTTCTTCTTCTTCTTCTTCTCCTCTCTCTCTCTCTCTCTCTCTCTCTCTCTCTCTCTCTCTCTCTCTCTCTCTCTCTCTCTCTCTCTCTCTCTCCTCTAGTTCTTTATAACAGAAGAAAAGTTAAAAATAAGTTTTTGATGATCAATATTTATGTTGATGATTATACATATACACATATACATAAGAGGTCATGTGAGTTTGAATTTAAATCTAGACAGAATTGAGAGAGGTACATGAAGTAGATAGACGCTCCCTCTTTGCTATAAAGCTACTAGAATTTTGTTTCCCCAAATGCCCTATCTAATGTAAAACTACAATTACATACTTGTTGCAAAAAGAATATACTTTGTTTGTTAATTATATATATATATATTTATATAACCTTTTCTATTTAAAAAAATGCAAAAGACCTTATATAGGAAATTGTGTAAGTTAACGTGGAGCTTTTCACTTCATAAAGTTAGAATAGAGCTAAGATTACAACATGGTGAGGAAATACCACTCATAACACTTGGAAGTTCAAATATGTGAAATCTCAAGAACTCCATAAACAACTTCATGTAAATATATGTTCTAAAAGCATGAAAATGACAATAAAAAAGAGCAAAAGAAAGATAGTAACATAAATGGCAAGAACAAAATACATAATACCATATTACCTTCTAAATGCATCAATAGGGCTGAGTATGGGATGTGAGATTTTTGTACCGAATCAAAACCTTGTACCGAACTATCCTGTATCAAAAAATTCCAATTATCTTTTTAGTATCCGTCCTATACTATCCCGAATTTCAAATTTTGAGACGGGATAGGGATATACTCTTTATCGCATCCCATCTCATCCCAAACCCCAAACCGTCCTGCCCTGTCTCGTATATCCCGTCCCACACCGAAATGATATATTATTTAGGAGTTTGGATCAGTTTAAGAGTTTTGTTGACTCTTACCACAAAAGAGGTGTTAATCTATTGCCAATATTTGTTGAGACAATCAAGCAATCCTATTAAGATTTGATAAAACTCTTGAAGAACTCGAAACCATTGAATCAGGTACTTTGTTCTTTATTTTTAATTTGAATATTAGAAATTGTATTTAAGTCTAAGTTTTTTATGCATATTTTGCTCTTTTTACTTGCAAGAATCATACAAGATCCTTACATCTAAGCAAATGTATTCCCAAGAGTAGAAATTAATGTCTGGGGAAGTTGTTTTTATTAAAATCTAGGTTATTAAGTTGTTGATCTTTAATTTCCACCTCTCGATTAATACTTGTAACTGTTATTCACTATCTTCTAATTGTTGCAATGAGAAATGGAAATTTTTTAATTTGCATAGATGATGATTTTGAAAACTGAATTTGCTATTCTATTGTTGTTTATTTTGGAAATAAAATTTCATCCCGAAACTCGAACCACCCCATTGTAAAATATCCGAAACATTTGGGACAGAGTTGAATGGGATGCAAATGTTTTGGAGCAAAAAATGGATAATAAAAATGCATATTCTGAAACTTTGAGATGAGACAGGGATTGACTAAAATCCCAAATCATCTTGTCCTATGATCAGCCCTATGTATCGTAACTCTTAGTTGAGGAAGCTAAAGAATGAAATTTAATAAACCCAAGTAATGTGTTATGAGCATTAGTTGTTTGCGATAGACAAACCACCAATAACCAATATCGTAACAACAAAGCGATTTGCGTCCCTCACCACCTGCTAACACAAAACTTCCACCATTTGAATACCAAGCTCACATTGGTTTGTCATGGTTTTTGCATCAATTCCACTTGTCTTTTGTTACATGGGCTGTGAAATAAGAGAACATCGATTCTCTGAGTGTAACTTAAAAAGAAAATTTTGGAGGCAACTTACCAAAGTTTCGGAAATATGACTTGGGATGATATTGTTGCTTCATACCATTTGCACTTGAGAAGCATCTTAAGCTACTTTTTTGAAGCATCTCTTGGGTACATCCGTCTACCACATATGGCTTGCGAAAAATCGACAAATCTTCAACCAGGAAATCAAACCCAAGGAGTTCATTTTCAGTGCCATCTATAATGATATTAGAGCTAGATTTTCTTTTGGTAGAAAATTCACTTCCTCTTACTTGGACAAAGTTGCATAAGAGTTTCCACTTTTTGTTCTTTTTACACAATGTACTTTTACATTTTTTACATCAAATCGAAAAGCTCACTTACTCCACAAAAAGATGAAAAAAAAAAAAGAAAGAAATAAAAGTAGACAAAACTACCACTATACCACAGTTCTTAAGAGGATCAAGGCCAAATATTGCATGCAATATTACCTTGTACCTTCGTAAACAACTATTCCAATGACTAAAACACAATCTCCAATAGTGGTAAACCAGAACCATGACAGCATATTTCATTGTTAAAAGATGTCTAAGCTATAAGCCTAAATTCCAGTTAGACACAATCACCCATTAGAACAGAGAAAATGACAAAGAATAATAGATATATAACCACTAACCAAGCGAGTAATCAACAGGTGCCCCTATGGCAAGAATCAAAAACTTAATGTACTTACATAAGAATTCTGGACGTACATGTTATGATAGAAAGCAACAGATCTCACAAATTCACCTAAAAATTTTGTGAAAAAGGCTGCAGCAGTACCCCTGTAGACGCACAAGTTTGAGAAAACTTAAATTAACTAGTCAAGAAATTTTTTTAAAAAAAATTATTTAGACGCACTAATGAAATGCAAAACAACAGCCTCCTTTAGAGGGCCCCCAATCTCGAGCCCCCAGGCATACCATTAGCCCCACCCGAGACCAAAACATACCTCACAAAAAATATACAGCTTACAGCCCACCTCAAATCGCCAGCTTTGCAGCCTGACCTTCCCGCAGGCTCTAATATACTTTGCTTGGTGCCAGTTGAGACGCATTAGATGGGAAAAATTAAGCAGCACAAACTGTCTTCAGAAGTAGCAAAATTTACGGAGGCAGTAAGCTCTTGCAGGCTGCAATATCGGATACTTGTGAATCCAAAACTCCTTCGCCAGATGGAATAGATGTAATGATCAAAATTGCAGCAGTGAATATGGCTTTCTGGTAAAAGTCATCACCAACCTTTGTCAGGATTTCCCTTACCACCTTGAAGTTCAACCCTCCGGCTAATATTAGATTCCCAACAAGCTCACCAAAATAGGTAGGTGCTCTTGGAGAGTCGATGGCAAGATCATCCAATAAAGAAGCATACAGCAGGCATCCAGTAGCTACGTCTCCAGTTGTGAGAACATTCTTGGCAAACAAGTACTCTAGCAGTTTCCCAACTTGGGCAACGGTCCGAGGCGGGCTTTTTTCCAGACCAAGAGAAATTGCTTCCTTGACAAACTCAGAATGGTACGCAGGAGACTTCAAATCCTCCAGACACCGTAGTGCTTCATCTAAAAGCAAAACATCAAAATATTCCTCCAGAAGTGCAATTGTTTTTCTCCTAAGTTCATCAATATTCAACCTTGCAACAGGAGCTATCGGTTTATCAACAGATTGAGGAATAGTTGCAATTGGAGGTGGTCTAACTGAGGGAGGAACTTGTGAGCCATAGTTCAGCTGATGAACAGGGCCACCACTAACTTGTAAGAGAGCACTAGTTCTACCACTCACAAGACCACAACTGCCTTGAGGCAAAACCCTAGGGTTCAGTGATGGTGACTTGCCCATCAATGGCGACTGAAAACGGCCAGCTGGCTGAGAGGCTGACCCATCACCCCTTGGCATGGACCGGGACCTGGGAACCTCCCAATTATCATTATCAAGCCCAGGCATCCCAGGCATCCCAGGCATCCCAGGCATCCCAGGCATCCCAGGCATCTTTCTCACTCCAGGCATCCCAGGCATCATACCACCAGAACCAGGCCGATTGAGAGGGAAACCACCAGGGCTCATGCTCCCTTGAGCAGCAGAAGCATTAACACGTGCACTTCTTATACTTGCAGTTGCACCAGGACGCAACCCTAAATTTTTCTCTGCTTCTGAGTGAATCTCTGTAATGGTTTTGGCTTTTACCTGCAAATTTAATGGTAGGAAAGATCATTATCGGAATTAATCAACTTTACGATTAACAAAAGCTAGAGAGAGAATGAGAATCACCTCTTCTCGCCTAGGAATCCAATTATTTGCTCGGAGATCAAGAACATCACGGACCATAAACTTCAATCGTGGGGCAAGCTGAGGATTTGTTGAGAGTTCTTTTAATCTGCTGAAGTATATGTCATTTATACGTTTTGACCTTTGGTTCTCATCAAGCTGCTTACCAATGGTGTTAAAGAACTGACATATAGCCTCAACATTTTCCTCTGCTGGACAAATATTGGTATCTTGACCTAAGAGTTCCTATTTCCAAAAAATGTATCCTCTATGATCATGAATTAAGAAAATATAGACATCTCATGCAATTTGTGTTTCTTTAATTTGTTTTTCAGTTGGGCTTTGTGCGTGTTTTTTTAATTTTTAGTTTATTTTCTTTTACCAATTTGTTTTTCTTTTCTTTGTTTCCTTAGATGGTCTTTGTGTGTTTTTTCAATTTTTATTTTATTTTACTTTCTTTTTTTTTTTCAATTGTGATATATGTGTCTCAAGAGGAGGGTGGAGAGCAATACCAGAACAATGTGATGGACAATCTTCTCTGGAATCATTTTCTGCTTCAAAAGCTCTCCAATTAGACGGATATTTCCCAGAGTGCGAAGTTTGACCAATCTTTCCTTATCTCTGCGGTCTGCCTCCTGCTCAGAATCAGTCATTTGCCTGACCTCTTCCCTCAATTTGTCAGCACCTTCAAATGCCTCCTGGCAATTATTCAAAAGAACACGCTTAAATGTGATTTCTTTACCACCAGCTTCATCCGATGGGAATGGAGGCAGCTTCTCGTTCAGATCAGAACACAGTTGGGCATACATGGGGCAAAAGGTTGGCTCCAATACAGCTTTGTCAAAAATCAAGGAGATAACTCCCTGCAATGGAAATAGAACCAACATAAGGTATTTCTTCCCAAGTTTAATATGCAGAGTCAAAATTATATCTTAAAGTCCCTACAAGTATTATAGGATCAGGAACCGTGAGAAAAATTAAGTAAAAGAAACGTGAGGAAAAAGAAACCTTCAATATATCAGCTGTCGTGATGCCAGCATCAATTAATTGTCCTTTGAGAAGATCAAACTTCTCTGGAGTCAGTTTGTTCAGTATGCTGCACCATAAAAAGATTAGTCAGCAACAATTAAGTGAAGCCACATAAATGCTATATCTGAACCCACAGACCCCTATCAAATGCATCTCATAGAGGAATCCTGAAGCAATAAATTAATCTGTTGTTGTACTTGCACAGGGTAAAGACCAATTATTGTACATTGCACAGAGATAAATGCTCACTGAACTCCAGAAAACAAAACCAGCGAACGAGGAGGTAGGCAAAGGAAGCTATAGCATATTGTTAACATGGGCTACAGAAAGAGATTAGACAAATGACCAAGCACACTAAAAACGTAGTTTAAAAGGAACAACAGTACATTAGCTGGATAAAGCAAGTGCAAGAAAGCAGACATGAAAATGCTTGGGGAGAGAGAGAGAGGGGGAGATAGAGAGAGAGAGTGGGGGGTAAGGGATTTTAGGGAAGCCATCCAGAGAGAGGGATTTGGAATAGGAAGAAAACACAGGAAGGAGGGGGAAAAATCACAGGAAAAAATTAGTAACTGAGAAATAACTTTTACAAGCTTTCGTTTCTCTATCAAAGCAGAGGCTCAGAAACTACAGATTATGCAGTGAACCATGTAAAGGACAAAATGGTTTCTTACTCTCTAGACTTCATCAAAATACCAAAGTGCCCCTGATGTTCTAGGTTTTAAGTGATGAGGATAAAGACCAGGTTCAGGAAAGGAAATATCTAGTAGTACTTGATAACAGATGATGCAGATGAAAACCAAAACTTCTTACCCTTTAACTGTTTTCAAGACACGATCCTTTTCAGTGAGATTACCCCTTCTAACCGTCCATGGCACGTCAGCCTTGATTAAAGCAGGACTAGCTCCTCCCTGCATTTGGGAACAAAAGAAAGAACTAGTAAAGAAAAAATTGAGAAAGAGAATAACTGGATGAATGAGATACCGGATCAGATCAAGCTAAAGTCCTCATGTCAACAAAAGGACAACCCAAAGATCTTTTGAGTTTTTCCTTGCCCTAGAGTAATTCTTTTCTCAAATTCCAGAGAAGCGTACATGCCAGGAGTAAGACCACATTTTACTAGAAGAGGAATAAGGTGACACACTTAACATATTTGAAGGCAAGATTATGGCCACTTGCTTCAATCCATTCAAATGAGTCAAGCCAATATCAAAGAAGCAATTAAATCTAGAAGAACTATCATCTTCAACAAAAGCTTACCCCTTGGTTTGAAGAGATATGAAGCCTTGAGAATTCTTGTTGATTAAATTGGTTCACATCCTGCTGTCTAGAATCAAAGCGGCCAAAGTCTCTAGTCGCATGTATGGTTTCCCAGGATCTCTCCTCTGCAGTAGCAGGAAACTGTGCAGACCGATTACGCCAATCGCGATGGTCCTGCTCAGAGTATCGACTCAGAGGCTGATTTTGCTGCTGCAGAGAGAAATCTTGTCAGGTAGCTTAACGACAAATAAATACCATAGAAGTATATAAATGGTTTGAGTAAAACGTGACCTTTAAAGCACTGATTAACAAATATCAGCAACTCAAACAACATTAACATGTAGAGTACTTTATAGAACAAAGTTGAAAGAATAGTCCCTGCACAAATCTGCATGATATTGATTGGGAAAAAGAGCTCAGCAATATTTAGATAGTAGAACTCACATGGCTTTCTCCACGATTACGGACTGGGTCTTCACCAAATTCAGCTTCAACTTCTTGTTTAATTTTCAGTATCTCCTCTGTAATGATAACCACCTATCAAAAATTTGCCAAATCAAACACCAAGCAAGTAACTAAAAGCGTCTAATAAATTGCGACATAAATCCTAAGGACCATAGCAATACAAGTATGGCCTTCACTTTCCCAGCAAAGGAACGTCAATTGCTCTAGCCTAGAACAAGAGCTCCAAGTTAAAGCACTGCTCCGTGCTCAATCATCCAACAACAAGATGCCTCAATTACGACTGTTTAAACCTTGAAAAAGAATTAAGCAGCCTGACGGGGGAACTAGTATTTGAGGTCATAAAATATAAATTGAATGATGAAATTGATGGGTAAACAGTGGGAAAAGGAGATCCGCAAAGGGCATAACAAAAAAATTGCATTAAGAGGGGGAGACAGTTTTCCTTTTACGTCACAATTGCCTATCAGTCAACAAGATGGCAAATAAACATAAGCAGTATAAAATTTGATGGAATATTATACGTACTGCAGGACCACTATTATGATATGAAAATATCAACTGCGCATCATACCAGCATTACCTCTCTCAGCTGCAACAGCTGGTCCCTGGTATACCTGACTCGCTCACGGACCTCAAAACAGGAATCTCCAGTCTATGACAAACAAGTTCAAGAAGACTCAGAAAATGCTTTCATTTGATTAAAGATATGGAAAACATAGATTTACTTTTACCAAGGTGACATTGGGGTGGTGGTTTGGATTAGGGTGGGGGAACACAGAGAGGGAGAGAGAGAAATAAGTTCTTCAACCAAATAGCACCACCAAGGACAAAAAACTCCATAGAATTAAGGAGCAAGGCAAGATAAATTCAAGAAAATCATGGAGGAAATCAATCTGGATAGGACATGATTTTCTTCAACCAGGTGGATATATGCTAGGAAAAGGTGGCTGCCAAAAAGCAAAGGATAAAAAGGAATCAACCATGACCTCAAATACTAAGGCAAGATAGCGAAAGTGACTCATGAAAACTAGTCGTGTGCATCTAAAAGAAACATTAGTGCAGCATAGTCAAATAACCCAAAAGGAAACTTCAGTACATATACACAAGATTCATTTCGAGCAGTTAAAGCATTGACAGATAATAGATCAACATGGACGCAAATATACCTATGTATCAGAAACATTGCCGCCCAGAACAATTAAGGAGTTAGCATCATGTACTTTATCACAAACCATAGAGACAGACATAAATATTTTCAACAATAAAATTGTAGAAAGTTTTTGTGTACATAGGATTCTTTATGGGCTACTGGATTCTCCTTCGTGCGCCCACCTAAAGCCTACATATTATTATCCGTCCATATTTACAGCAGAAATGCAACTCAAGCATGCTGCCAAGAATTAGGACGTCAGCATCCCAACCAAAGAGACAGACTAATATCAGCAAGCCCTATAAGTTCATCTACAAGCCAAATTGGTGAGGATTTACAAAATCACTCATACAATTTTGTCATGGTAGTAACATGCCCTTGGATTTTAAAATGCCCTTGGATTTTCTTCTATTCACACAATATATTGCCACTTTCTTTCCAGGGCCTGTATTTCTACAATTATACTTGAGCAACATGCTACATGCAACATGCCTTGTTAATGCCATCCTAACCAAAAAAGTCGATATCTTTTATTGTATTTTTAAATTGAAACTCCTACGTTGTGCTTACTGAATCAATCATTGCAAAACAATGAGGCCATATATCTGTTTTCTCCTTAAAATAAAATCAGCAATGATTCCATTAGTACAAACAACCTTATCCAAAAGAAGACATGCATACCTTCACGGAGGCATAACTAAAAGATATCTAAAAGCAAACACATTTTACACCACAGCACATTCAAACATCATAAAGTTAGAACACCAATCAATCAAGCTAAGATTTTTACACAACAACATATCAGGTGTAACAGACAAAACCAAAAACAAAAAGACTCCATATAAATCATAAATTTTACTAAATTTAACTTTTTTAGCCCAAAAAAGATTAAAAACAACAGATATGCACAGACATGCATAAATATATAAAAATCGTAACTTTTACTAAATTTAACCTTTTTCCCCAATAAAGACTGGAACCCATAGCTATATACAGAGAGATAAATACATATAATAACTCTTTTAAAAAAAAAAAGTATAGCTTTTCTCCTCCAACAACGATTAACGAGAACACACACATTCAAGTAGCAAGACAAAGTACTTATTAAACACGCACGTAACGTATCATTACCAAAAAATTGCCAAACAGAAGATAAATATCTGGTGCGATAGACTTCAAAAGCAACGGGCTAAAGAAATCAATGTTAAACAAGATTTTATATGTAAACGGAGCTCAAAATCAATAAAAGTATTATAAAAGGTTAAAAACCCTAGATCTAAAAGAAAAAATCGACCTTGAATGTAGGAAGAGAAGAGCCGCCATGAGGACGTAGAACAGGGAGATCGGAATTGGCCGGCGCCGCCGCTGAGGTGTCAAAGCGAGGAGCGAACAGTCTGCTTCCACCGCCGCGGTTACCGCCTCCTCCTGGTCTCAAGCTTAAAACCGTCTGATCAGCCTGCATCACTCGAAATCCTCCACAACAAGCAACTTTAAATCAAAAAATTAATCTCAAATATTATAATCTATCTATCAACGTATAGTGTATAGATATTCCAATAGATAAATTTGTATTATTTTTTTCTTTTCTCAGTAGAGAGAGATATATTATATATTATATATTATCTATATATATATAGAGAGAGAGAGGAGAGAGGAGAGAGGAGAGATGAGTTTCCTCTCTCTACTAGGGAAAAGGATTGAAAGGGGGAGAAGAAAAGAGAGTTTATATGTGAGGCGGGGAGAGGAGAGTGTGTGAAACCCTCTCACAGTTGGGTGTCTGCGCAACTGTTATTAAAATTTTTCAAAAATATATGCTCTAAAGAAATTTTAACACCGCTACAGTCTAATAGTGGTTCGTAAAAACTACTGAACTAGTTTAGCTTTCAATTTAAAAATATTATTTTTTATTAAAGTTTTTTAGAAATAAATTTTTAATTAAAAGGATATCGGGTGAAAAAAAGGAAATATTTTTTATTATTTTTATAGAAAACATAATACAATAGTATTTGGTTTTATATTTGAAAATAGCAATTAATTATCTATATTATTAAAAAGGTACTTTGAAATTTATAACATTAAACTATTATTTGTTGTACATGATTTAGATGAAAATTTTATTAAATTGCATTAAAATTAATAAATTATTAGGGATCAAAAGATAGTTTAAGTGGTTAAGACATCTCTCGAATGAGGTCCTAGATTCGAATCTTCTAGGATGGGGTTTCAAGAAAAAAAAAGCTAAAGGAAAAAGATTTTAAAAATAATAAAATATTATTAAAATAACAAATAAAAATTATTATTAAACTATTAAACATTTAAATTTTATTTTTAATTGAGTGATTATTCTTTTACATTATTTTCTATTTAGTCATTTTTAATCAATTGAATTAATTTACTTATTTATCACTATATTTTATAAATTTTTTATCACCATATTTTATAAATTTTTTACTTTATTTTTATTAAATTTAAATTTTTAAGTCTATTTTTTATTTTTAACTATTGTATTTATTATTTTATTTATTTTTTTATTATAATTGTAATTCAAAAAATATTAATAAAAAAATAATGAGGATATTTTTGTTAAAAAAAACTTTTAAGACTCTTTATTGCAAACAGCAAAGGAGATGCTTCTCTGTTTAAGTCTAAAATCCCATTGATATTTAACTGCAAACAAATAATATACGAGTTTCCAAGTGCCAATGCCCTTGCCTTCAACTTTTGCATTGTTCCCCACGTATATCCACCTCGTGTTAATTGGAACTTGTCAGTACTCTACATATGCTTACCTATCCTTAGCTATATAGTCGATTGCTACTGAGTCAAGGGTCCACATGAGATAAGATTTAGTCAGTAACACAACTAAAAACGTAAGCATTACTCGAAGGGGTAGAAAAGGATATTACATCGGTCTTTGGCTTGGGACAATCCCAAGCATAATGACTTTTCTTGTGGCAATTGTGACACTTAATCTTTGCAATGTTCTTCTTACCATTGCACTTGCCGCCTTTTCCTTTTCCTTTGTTACTTATGGCCTTCTTCCCCAACTTGCCCTTCCCTTTGTCATTGAAGTTTTTGCCTTTCTTACGTCTAGATTCAAATGCTCCTTGCTGATTGGATTCAACCATATAAGCTTGTTATGTAGTCTTAATGGCTAAAAGGCATTACTTCTCGAACTCGAGATGACGCTCAATGTCCTTAAATGTTTTGACATACTCATTGTGCATCATTTTGATGATCATATGCACCCAAATTGACATATTGCACCTACTGCTCATCAATGAGAGCGTGGCCAACTGCATTCAGCTCTCGTATCATGTTTGACATTTCCTTGAGATGTTGCCTCATTGTGACACTATGTTGCTTCTTATAAATGTCAAGCCTAATGGTAGGCCAACAAAGTTTTGAAATAGAAGTGCCACTGAACTTATCTTTCAAAGCGTTCCACATGCTCTAAGAAGTAAGGTGAACTTAAAAGTCAACAATGAGGTCATTATGCATGGTGTTCAGTAATATAATGTTGGCTAAATACTCATTATTTTATTGATTTTGATGATGAAAATTATGATTTATTTATTAAAAAGCATCTTGTGAGTTTCAAAGTGAATATCATAATATAGGTGCTTGAAAGATAAGAGAATATGCTTAGCTTTGAGCATTATCTACGTGAAAGATTCATCTATCAAAGATTAGAGCTCAAGCATGAAGAAGAAGAAGATGAGAAGTTATAAAGCAGAAGCAAGGTGTCATAAGGGGTACCGAATGTCTTGCTCTCTTGTGAATTGCCTTAAATTCATGTTTAATAGCTCAAGCATCTCATTTTCATTTTTAAAATCTTATGAACATTGATTTACAAATGCAAAACTTGATTTGATTACATGAAATGTATAAAAATTCTTCAAAACATGTCTTGGAATAATTTTAAGCTTAAATTGATCTTTTAAAACTTGTTTGGAGTTGATTTGGTGTTGTGAAACTAAGTTAAAAAATGACTCAAAATGTATTTAAGCTTATTTGGCTTTGCTTCCAAGCCTCTGGTCCAGCCAAACCCCCTTAGCCGGTCGACTAGCTGAGTGTGGGGGGTCGCCCAGCCAAACCAGGGACTTTGGGACTTATCCGGATTCCCTAGCCAAACGTTTTGCTGTAATAAATGTACTAGTCGTTTATTATCGTTCAACACCATTTTTCTCTTCTATCTTCACCTACCAAAGCCCTAACTCTCAAATCTCTTTAAGACACCTTCTAAACAATTCAAAAGCACAAAAACCAAGCTTGCAAAATCCTTCTTCATCGTTCATTGCTGAGAATTATTGAGCTATTATAGTGATATCTTTGAGCATTCAATAGCTTTAAATTTTCTATCTACTTGTGAGAAGTTATATCATCTTTATCACCTATTCCTTCAAATTCTTGATACATACAGACTCTTTGAGCTAGAAAATCTTATGAGATATACATATTGAGCTTGAGAAGAGTGTAGGGAAATCCTATAGAGAGTGTCCTGTGGGTTCTTTGAAATTTGGGTTCAAAGAGATGCAATACTTGGTTTGTGCTTCACAAAGTTTTGAAGAAGCACTATAGTAGAGTTGATTGAAGTCCTAAAGGGAGCTACCTTGGGCAGTGGGCATAGACAAGGCCAAATCACCTAAAAATCATTTGTCATTCTCTTTCTTATCTCTACTTTACTTTACTTGTTATTGATTGAGTAGTGTTTGATATATTGCTTAAGTGAAAGTGTGTGATTTTTTTGATACATTTTTAATTGTAAAAATTGTCCAATATCTTAATTCACCCCCTCCCCAAAGATATTTGCCCTTACACATAATACGATTAGTTGCATTATTCTTTTTTCCAGACCTCGAATGCTTTCTAGTCCCATCAATGCTAAGTGGTATTACCAGGTACAAGCTTTCCCATAACCTAGACAGTGTTTCTAGAACCTTTTATTCTTTGAGAATGTACTAAACTTTACGATGCCACATATCATAATTATCTCTGTTCAGTTTGTCTCATTTGTTCAAATCAACAATGGTGGTTTTGGTTGCTATGATGAACTATGTAAGGCATTTGTGAGAGTTGACATTAGCACGCATATTTTAAGTAAGTTCTACGAGAAACAACATTATATTGTAATAGGATGACATTAGTTATAGAATCAACATATTGTTAAACAATTTGTCATCTCTTATAGGTCAAATGTCAAAACAATACAATGCTATCCATGTCAAGCATAGACATAAGTTTCATAAATTTGAATTACTTAAGTTCATTTATTAAAGAACACATAAGCTCTAGATGAGAATCACATTCTTACAAAGGTCCCACTCAAATAAATAAATAAAATATATGTAATATTAGTAAAACACAAAAGTTAACATTAAAAGGAACAACTAATGTCAATACAAATAAAATCATGGGTTCTTACAAAAATAGTAAATGTTGGGATGTCGTTCGAGTATGGAGCCCAAGCCTATATTAAAATTAGGAAAAAGTCTTAAACATAGTCAAAACTAGTTATGGTAAGAGTCATAGTCATGGTAGGATTGATAGATTAGGAAACCTTTGTCTTAAAAGATAAGAAAGTCTCCTTTACAAACAGGACTCTTGCATTAGTTGTTTGGTGGTGTGTGTCATGCAATAGGTCTAGATTGATAGACAGAGCCATTGTATGAACATTATGAGGGAGGGTTTAGACTTTTCGGATTGTGCAAAAATGGGTTGTAACATTTTTTTCTGTCTAGTAGAGGTTTTCGTGGACATAAGTAGAGGACCAAACCATGTTTTATTTGTGTGTGTTCTTTTCTCGTTATTCGTACTTTAATTCTACTACGTGAGTATGTGTTACATGTCCTAATTTCCTAACAAATGGTATCGAGAGTTAGGTTGAAGGGAGGACGCAGGTTTGCACAAAAAAAAAGAGATGCCGAAGAGTTCAAGAATTTACAGATCTGCTATCACATTTGGAGGCCTTTCCAAAGTCCGATTGATGATCCGCTTATTGCTGTGTGTTCATCGCGGTGAAGAGAGTAAGCTACTAAAATTTTGGGACGATCTAACAGTCAGATTGTGAGATACAAGTAGATTAAGTTTTGTGAGCTTGAAGTCAAAAAGTCAAAAGAGGGTTTGACCAGCATTTTGACCGAAGGGTTGTAGGGGTTTGACTGCGTTGACCAAGGGTTTCCCCATTGTTTTTTGATGTCTTGAATCCCTTTTTAGGTTAGTTTTGCCAAATTCTTACTGGATTGCTGAGTTTTAGTGAATTTATGCAAAGCAGCCATGTCGACGACTAGTACGAAGTTTGAAATTCCAAATGTTCGATAGGAACATGAACTTCAACTTGTGGAGGAATACTATCAAGGACCTTTTGGTGCAATAAGGCCTTTATGAAGTCTTTGAAGAGGTGAAACCAAATGAAGTCAATGATAAGAAGTGGAATTCTTTACAGAGAAGAGCCATAAATACAATTCGATTGGCTTTAGCACCGCAAATTAAATGTCATGTGATTGATGAGATGATGGTGAGCAGTGTGTTCAACAAGTTGGAGAACATTTATGAGTTGAAGTCAAGCACCAATCGTTTATGTTTGAGGACAGAGCTCTACTCGTTCAAGATGGAAGAAGGAATCGCCATCCAGAATCACATCAACAAATTCAACGAGCTAGTGGTCAAGCTCATAAGTGTTGAGGAGCTTGACAAGAGAATCATGGATGAAGAACAAGCACTCGTACTGCTATCTTCCTTGCTGAAGTCGTACAAGCCATTCGTGCAATCAATCCTCGTTGGGAAAAAGTCTCTCGAGCTAAATGAAGTGACTGTGTTCTTGAGAAAGAACACGAAGATGTTGGGAAGAAGCAGTGCGCCTAGTGGAGATCAAGCACTAATAATTGAAGGTTCAAATCAAGGGAGGAGTTTTGGAAGAGGGAACTCTCGCAGAGATAGATCGAGATAAAAAAGTCAAGCTCGGGATAAAGGAAACAATTGAGAGTGCTACTACTACAGAGAAAAGGCCCATATCCAAGCAAGATGTCCTAGATTGAGTGAGGACATAAAAAGCCTTAGAGAGTGGAGGTCTAAGGGCAAAGAGAAGGTTTATGGCGCAAACTTCGCAAACCAAATTGAGAGTGTTAATGGTAATGATGGTAAATGCTATTTAATAACGGTAAACGGGGATGTTAATAGAGGCTCGAAGAAAAGAACTGACTGAGTAGGATTCAACAGTTATGTTTCATGTTTGCAATGATAGAGCTAGCTCTGCACTTTGCTTTGGGGTAAGAGGCTTGGATACATCATTGTTGGGAACAACCAAAAGATGAGGGTTGTAGGCATTAGAAGAGTTCGCCTGAGGATCAACGATGGTAGTATCAAGATCATCTCCTATGTGAGGTATGTGCCATCTTGTATGTCTAAAATGATTTCGTTGGGTGAGTTGGTGTCAAAAGGGTACAAGTACATTGGTGAAGGAAACTATTGCAAAGTATATCGTGGTGAGTGGCTAGTTCTTAAAGGGAGAAAGAATGAGAAGATCGTGTGCTACTTGGAGGGATGCGTTGCGCTAAGAGATGAACGCGACAAGTGTAAAGAAGCTCAAGTGAAGGCTGAGAAGAAAAGAAGAGTGATGTTCTCACGTATTGTGGAGATTCTTGGCACTTTTTGCCAAGGAAGGAATTTGTTGGGTTATGGTACAAGTGCAGAGCCCTAGCCCATATTAGAATTAGGAAAGAGTCTTAAAGAGAGTCAAAACCAGTTATGGTAAGAGTTTTAGTTATGGTAGGATTGAAAAATTAGAAAACCCTTGTCTTGGAAGATGAGGAAGACTCCTCTATAAATAGGACTCTTGCATTAGTTGTTTGATAATGTATGTCTTGCAATAGGTCTAGATTGAGAGAAAGAGCCATTGTAAAAACACCGTGAGGGAAGGTTTAGACTTTTCGGGCTGTGTAAAAAGTCACTTGGGTTGTAATACTCTTTATATTGGATCTTCCTCGTAATAGCCTTCTTGTGGTTTTCTTTATTATATCCCTTTCTCTACAACTAGGATATACTCAGCAATGTAGTAAGCAAGAAAAATATTACACTAAAATAAGGAAAATAGATCTAGTGTGTGTTATTGGTGTTAGTGTGTGAAAAATCCTACACATACCAAGAAAGAAAATTATTAAATAGGCTCAAATTATTTCTTGCTCATCTAGTACTATATAGAGTACTAAGCTTGCTCTAAAAGGATAAGATCTAGGGAATATTATAATTCCCTAAATACCCTTCCTTAAACTTTCTAAATAAGGAATATTCCCTTGGATAAAAAGGCGCCCAAATATTCCAAATCATGCACACGCACTAAATATCTTTCACATGGTCCTGGCTTATCTAATTAAGATATCTATGAATTGTATTAAAAAGACCCGGATAATCAAATTCCTTTGTAATTTCTAAACTCAAATCTTAATTAAGCAAACCATATATTAATTTCCTCAATTATGTATCTAATAGAGTAATAGCTAATAGAGGAACCAAAAGACATAATTATCCTTGACTCCTAAAATGACCAAAATGCCCTTGCCACCACTTTGACGACTTTGTGGCTACTTTGGCTCTGTTTTGCTTCACCAAAAGACCATAACTGCACTTCAAGAATAATTACTAGCTAGACAGAAGATTGCTACACGAAGTAACATCTGTCTTTGACCAATCGAGCGAAATGACCAAAATGCCCCTTTATGTATACCTATAGAAAGATGGTCTAAAAGGCACTATTACCCCGAGACTACATTTGGGACCTTGGAGTCTCTAGTCCAAGTGATCACCACCTAGTCATGGATCTCTTAATCTAAGGAACGACTTACAAGCCAAATGAGCAATATACCCCTCAAGGGTGATATCACTAGATTTAGATTTATGATGAACAATAGGACAAATCTAACGGGGCACATAGACTTTGTTATTGCACATACATGTCCTGATTGATTAGACCACAACACCCAATGTATGAGGCAGATAATCTTATCACTTAATACCTCTCCTCATGGTACATAAAAGCACTGCACTTTAATTTCATCAGTTCATCCACACATGCTCAAGATTAAAAGCATTGGTCACTCAGGAGTCTCGTCTTTTATAATGGATGACACGATTCTAGAAGACATACTCACGGTGGTTTTGTCCAATGCGTGACATATACACTAGAAGCGAAGTGTGGAAAACCCTCCAATGACCTTGGTAGATCAGCCTTATCAAGAGACTCGCCCACTATAGCATTATCTCAATAGAGCACCGAATTCTACCATCCGGCTATGGACACTTTTTATGATAAATCCAAAACTAAACTTAGATCTATTGTGTGTCCAACCTCACTGCATACCGAAATCTTTAGATTATATCATTGGACCTTTACACAATGTACCACACATATATACTAGAGATGATATATGTAAGAAATGCTTATAAGCATATATAATGATCAAATATCTAGTCCCATATCTATGTACAAGTGGCATTTACGGCATACAATCCCAACAATCTTCTACTTGCACTAAAGATCACTTACTATAAACCTAACACCCATAGACTCTACATGTGTAAAAAACACTCTCTCTAAAAGAGTCTTTGTGAATGGGTCTGCTAGATTTTCATTTGAAGCAATCTTCTCTACCACTATGTCATCTCTCTAGATGAACTCTCGAATCAAGTGGTACTTCCTCTTAATATGCTTCCCTTTGTTGTGATTCCTAGGCTCTTTACACTATGCAATAGCAATGGTATTGTCATAATACAAGACAATAGGCTTTTGTACAACTGGGACAACCTCTCGGTCAGTGAAGAACGTTTTCAACCATACGGCCTCTAATGTGTTAGTTTTGTGTGTGTTTATGTATTGCATTCTTATTCTTGTTTTGAGGTGTTTTGTGCTTCATTAGGCGTATTAGTATAGCATTTAGATCATACTTATGCATATCAGGGTTTAAATGTTCATAGTTGAGCCTCGGACATAAATGCTACACTAATTCATGCTTATTGCTTGATTTAGGTGAGATTTGGAGCAATGCACGGAGCTCAAAAGCACTATTATTTGATGGTCAAGCAAAGCTAGGGTTGATTGGGATGAAAAGATGTAGAAAAATGGCCTTAGAGATGCCCAGAAGTGATACGAGGCCATAGAAAAAAATCACACGCGAATTGGAACCAAAATGTGCGAGTTATGGGCAAAACACTGTTTTTGCCGATTACCCCCTGGGCTTTGCCGGTTGACTAGAAAGGGGCGACTGGCAGAACTAGAAAGCCCCATTTTGTGCTGGTCACTTAAGCTCTAGTGTCGGTCGACTGGTGAGGTCGACCGACGGTGCGCTGCAACTATTCAAAGGCCCGATTTTTTTGCACTTTTAGAATCTTACACCTATTATTTTACACACCCATTTCCCTAAACCCTAAATTCACGTAAAGCCACCTCATACACACACTTCTTAGCACATTTAGCATTAGAAATCAAAGATTTAAGAGGATCAAACACAAGATTTGGAGCTTATGCTCATGGATTGTAAAGGATTAACTTTGGATAAAAAGGTATATTCCTTATCTCCCTTTTATCTCAAGTTAATATATGTATAATTAGAGCTATGTAGGGTGATTATATATTATATTTATAGATTGATTACTACTTTTTATTAATAGGAACTTGATGGATTTATATATATATGCTTTATGCTTAGGGTTTCAGAGGCTATTTTACATACTTACCTATTACTATGTTTGTTTGGGTCTTATTTTAAGATATTTATCTTATTTGACAACTTATATGAAAAAGCTTATTTATTATTAACTTATTATAAGACACTTATAAGATACTTTTCATAAGATGTCTTATTTGTAGTTATAAAAAATAAGTCAGGTTTAGGGTACTCATATCTTATCTTATATGTTATTAGTTAGAAAATAATTAAAAATAAAAATTTAAAAATATAAAAAATTAAAATTAAAATTAAAATTAAAAATTTTAAAATAAAATATTAAAAATAAAAAATTTTAAATTTTAAATTTAAAAACTAAAAAAATTAAAAAATGTTAAAAATTAAAATTTCAAAAATTTAAAAATTTAAAAATAAAAATAAAATTTAATTAATATTTATATTTTATAATTTATCATTCAATTATAAATTAAAATACCATGACTCAAAATTGATAACTTATAACAGTATTTCATCTTACAAACCAAACAGTCTCATTATATCAGACACTTATTTCTTATAAGACATTTATTAGATAAGATACTTATCAAATTTCAGATTTAAGATAAGACTATTCCAAACATGCTATATGTGTTTGTTGAAATGCCTCAATGAAGTTACGTATGTATATTGAAGTCTATTATGCTATTAATCATCTCTAAGTCATTATGCTAGCATGTCTATGTGTTTGTGTGGTGATTACATGAAGTGGGTATGCTTATATACATGTCTATGTGTGTGTTTGCATACTTAATAGTATAAATAGCTTCTATTGCATACATGTCGGGTGCTATTGCTTAAATTGGTGTAAGCATATTTATGTGTTTAGTAGTAGAATATACTGGAGTATTCTCAAATGCCATGCCCTAGATGTGTTTGCTTTGCGCTTTAATGTCAATTTCCGCTATTGTGATGAGATCGATGGTGCACAACTAGTAACTAGCCTAGATTAAGTCCCCTTTGGCTTTAAATCCAGCTAATAGGAGTCCGGATAGATTTAGTTGACCTTAGTTCACTTAGAAAGACTAATTAGTCAAACCTAAAGCCCTAGGGTCATAAGAACCACGCCGCGAAGCTTAGGGACAGACTCGCACCGAGTCCTAGAGTTAGATTGGGGAACTAATTAGAGGACTAAGTGATAGGGTTGGATCAATCTAAACTCACATAGAACCTTATTGGCTAGCCCTAAATCCCAAGTCATAAAGACCACACCATACTGCTAGGCATTACCACCAAGGGATAGACTCACATTGAGGCTTAGGGTACAAATTAAGAGGCTAATTAGAGGTCTATATTAAAGCACTTAGTATAATCCATCAAGCACCCTTAGAAAGTAGTAGTAATTACTCATTTGTAAGACGTAATAACCCTAGCCCCCATTTCCACGTGTTTGATTCCCTTAGATTGCTTGATTCCCTTGTCACACATACTGCCTTTTATTTTCTTATTTTAGTTTAAATTTATCTTTCCCAAGCGCCCCTTAATTCAAAAACCCAAAAATATTGTAGTTAGGACCTCAACATGTAGCGTTTAGGATGCACTTAGCTTAGGACTCCTTACACATTAGGCCTTCCCATGAAATCGACCCCGCACTCGCACACACCATACTACACACAACCCATGCGTTTGCGGGCTATTTAGGCTTGTGCTACGAGATAGCATATTAGCCTCCTTCGCAGCTTCAGACACTGCTATATACTCTGCTTCCATGGTCGAGTCTATGATGTATTTCTTTTTCACACTCTTCTATGAAAGTACACCTCTGGAGAAAGTGAAAAAAAGCCAGAAGTAGATCTCTTGAAATCTCTGTTTGACTAGAAGTCTGAGTTCGTATAGGTCAATGGTACTAGATCATCTGCGTGGTACTCTAACACATATTCCTTAGTTTTCTAATGAAACTTAAATATTTGCTTGACCACAGTCTAGTAGTTTGGTCTAAGGTTTGACTAATATCTGCTAATAGATATCTGGCCTAGTATATATCATGGCGTATATAAGGCTTTCCACTGCCGAAGCATAAAGGGCCTTCTTTATCTTCTCTCTATCTCAGGTGTATAAGGACATTAGTCCCGAGATAGAGTAACTCCATGCCTAGAAGGCAAGAAACCTTTCTTGGAGTTTGCCATATTGTACCTGACTAATATCTTCTCTATGTAGGAAGCTTGGGATAATGCAAGCCTTCTGTTTTTCCGGTCTCATGTAATCTTGATCCCAAGAACATAGCTTGCTTCTCCCATATCCTTCATATGAAACTGAGAAGATAACTAAACCTTTATGAATGATAACATACCCATATCATTCCTAATCAACAAGATGTCATCCATATACAGAATTAGGAAAGCTATAGCATTTTCATTGCACTTTTTGTACATACATGGTTCATTAATGTTTCGGTCAAAGCCAATGGACTTGACTGCATGATCAAATTTGATGTTCCATATCCTAGATACTTGCTTAAGTAAACAGATATACTTCTTAAGTTTACAAACCATGTGATCCTAGCTTGCTGCAATGTATCCATTTAGCTAGGTCATGTAAATGGTCTCGTCAAGCTCTCCATTAAGAAAAGCTATCATGACATCTATTTGCCATATCTCATAGTCATAATGACAAGCAATGGAAAGGAGTATCCTAATAGACTTAAGCATGGCTACTGGTGAGAAGGTTTCATCGTAATTGATGCCTTCTTTTTGGGTATAACCCTTGGCCACCAATCTAGCTTCAAAGGTTCTAACCTTTCCATCAGCTTTTCTCTTCCTCTTCTAGAACCACTTGCACCCTATGGGTTTTACCCCTTCAGGTGCTTTTACAAGTTCCCAAATACCATTAAAGTACATTGACTCTAACTCATAATCCATTGCCTTACGCCATTGGTTAACATCTATATCGGAAATTGCTTTATCATAACTAGTGGGATCCTCAACCTGATTCTCATTTGAACTTTCAAAGAACTCTCAATAGTATCTACTAGGTTGCCTAAAAATCCTCCCACTACGACGAGGCTCCAGTGTACTAGTAACAATTGGCTGCCTTTTGTTTTCCATATTAGTAGGTGTTTCTGGAGACTTATCAAAAATTTCCTCAATAGTAACTCCAGATTCTGGTGCTTTCTAGATCATCAACATCCTCCAAGTATCTAGCATGCGTGTTAATAAGCACATTTTGCTTCTTGGGATTATAGAAGATCCCATCTCTAGTTTCTCTAAGATACCCAATGAAATACTGCCGTTTCGACCTAAGTTTCAACTTTGTAACAGAGTTACTCAACATATAAGCCGGACAACCCCAAATGTTTAAATGACCTAAGCTGGGCTTATGCCCTATCCATATTTCTTGAGGCGTCTTAGGTATTAATTTTGATGATACCAAATTTAGAATAAATGTTGTCATCTCTAGGGCATACCCCCAAAAAGATACAAGTGATGATGCATGAGACATCATTGACCTCACCATTTCTAAGAGGGTACTATTCTCCTCTCTACTACACCAATTTGCTAGGAAGTGTTTGGTACAGTCAACTGCGCTACAATCCCTTACTGTGTGAGATAATTCCTGAACTTACCCAAGAGGTATTCACCACTACAATCAGACCGAATGGCTTTGATCTGTTTATCCAATCTCCGCTCCGCCTCAACCTTAAATTCCTTGAATTTCTTAAAGGATTTAGACTTGCATCGCATCAGATAAAAATAACCATATCTGGAGTAATCATCTGTAAACGTAATAAAATACTCATAACCTCTACAAGCTAGTGTGTTCATAAGACCGTATACATCAGTATGCACCAATTCTAAAACCTTTTTAGCCCTTTGTCAACTAAAAGAGAATGACCTTTCGGTCATCTTCCCCTTAAGAGAGGAAATACACTGAGACAGATCTTCAAGATCTAATGCTAAGGGGCACATCTTTAACTTAGCTCTGAATGCGTTTTTTACTGATATGTCCCAAACACAAATGCCAAAGATAAGTATCATTGGTCTGAGAAACCTTCCTTTTAAGGGACTCTATTACAAACCATTATGTAATCTCCTAGAACATATAAAATTTCCATTTCTACTGATATCAACATTAGTATGGGACACATACTGAAAAACCATCCATCAACAAATGAGAAATGGAAACTAGGGTTTTTCCAATGTCTAGAACATAATAAACGTTGTTCAAAACTAAAACCCTATTACAAGAGAAGGATAAATGAACTTGACCAACTGCAACAGCCCAAACTCTTGTTCCTGTGTTGACTTTAAGAGCGAACTCGTCTCTACTCAGCTCCCACATGACTTGAAACCCATACAAAGAATTACAAATATGATCAATGGCTCCTGGATCTACAATTCCAGAATCAGTAGAATTTACCACTAGAATGGTTTCAACATAAAGCATGAGGAATGTACCTTCCTACCTAGTGCCTAGGTATTTGGGACAGTTTTTATTTCAATGGCCCTTCTCGCCACACTTGAAGCACTTCCCTTTGGGCTTACCAGCACTTTTGCTCCTTACTTTGGCCCAAGGGCCCTCCTCTTCTTCTTCTTTTGGCCATGTTGCTGCTTGCCCTTTGTCTTTGGCTTCTTCTTCCCTTTCGAGTGTTGCCCAAAAGTGGAAGCTTAAGAGAGATTTACATGACCTGAAGGCTTCATGATAGCCTCTGCTAACTGGAGCTCCTTCATCAACTCCATCAGGTTCATGTTCAACTTGACCATGTTATAGTTGAGCTTGGACTATTTAAACGACGGTAGAAGAGTCTCCAAGATCATGTCTACTTGCAACTGCTCATCAATGTTTACCTCCAGGATCTTGGCAGTACAAAGACACTCATGCTTTTTGATAGGTGCTCCTTCTGCCATTCTGGCAGTCGTAAGCTTTCTCAAAGTAGCTTGCCTAGCAGGCTTGCTCTAGTCAACAAACATAAGAGATAATGAAGTCATGATCTTTTTAGCAATTACCATGTTCTGATGCTTGTTCTGCAGAACATCCGACATAAAGGCCAACATATAGCACTTGGCCATACAATTAACCTTTTGCCATTTCTACTCAGCATCACACACGACGTTAGAAGAATTTGCCCTTACAATAGGACAAGAAGTAGTCAGGACATACTTGTACTTCTCGACGGTCAGTACTATGTCTAAATTCCTTTTCCAATTCACAAAATTCAGACCGGTGAGCTTATGCTCTCTCAGAATTGTTGCTAGTGGACTGAAAGAAGTCATACTAGATGTTGAACAATAGATCATAATTAATATTGAGCAATATAAACAGGATATATGTGTAATAGCAAAAAGAACAACATACATCACTCTTTTTTACGTCATTTGCCATTTTATAATTTAACCCTCAAACTACAGTGATGTAATAATGTCGCAACCCTATCATATGAACTCTATCGATGGGATGGCCAAACTATGAATAGTTGAGTTAGGCGTGGCTTATTTGGATAGCATTTATCTAGATAGACACTATCTAACAGAATCCAATCATTGCTTGTTTAACCTTTCACATCTCTAAAGGCCTCAATCGATGGGGTAACCGAACCCATGATTCAAGTTTAGTGTAATTAACCACTCCTTAGTGTCTCATTCCCCATTATGTATCTAGACTTGAGCCTTCTGATACGGTAGTGACTCTCATCCGTATGCCGTGAGATAATCTATAATGATGAACTCTATCGATAGGATGGCCACATGTCATCAACGCTCTTATGAAAGTACACATTAAGTCTACCTTGTCAAATCTACGTACTTGTGACACGCTCCGATGGGGAGGTCAATGCCACGTACCCTTGACGTAAATCGGATGTGGAAGGTTGTGGGGTTTTCGATTCCCCTCTCCCTCTTAATATTTTAATCTTAAGAGTTTTCTTTATCCTTCATTTACTTCGGTATTTTGCTTTAGATCTTAACACCCTTAGGAATCACTATATTCCACCTTGTGTTACTAAAACATATTTGATACTATAAATGGATTAGACGTATATCCAAGTTAAAATTCATAGATCGGCATGCATTGAGTTATTTTGATAAGTCCCTTGATTAATTAGCACAAAAAGGCGGGTAAATTGCCAATTACATGCATTTGCTTCTTTAGGATCTCTAATTACCAAATAATTAGCCTCAGCAATCTCGAAGGACTTACCGAACTCAAGCCAAAACAAGATCCAAGGGCTAGCCAATTTTAAACTCTACTTGGGTAGACATATTGCTAAATGATAGATTGCAATAACCATGCATATAATTGAACATGCATATAAATATTACAAAATAAACATCCATAATAAAATTAAATGGTCCCCAATCGATGGCTCCCTATAAATAAGCTCTAGGCTCAAAGCCCAAAGCAATTGAAATGCCAAAATCATCATAAAGCTACAAAACTGCCTCTGTCGGTCACCTTGACGATTACTGTAGATCGACCGGCACTTCCAGAAAACTCTATTTTTTGTTGGTACGCCTAGGCTCTTGTCTGTCAACCAAAAGCTTTAGAATCATCTCGAACAACATGCACAACAATTTTTTCGATTCCGAATCGATTTATTACAAGGAATTACATAGAAAGTCAACCTATATAAGCTTTAACTATGACAAGAAACATAAATGTGGCCACAAAATACAAGCCATTTCTTATTCCTATGCTTCTATCAATTTGAAGCTATAATAGCTTTCTATGCAAGAAAATAAAACCATACATTTGAACCATCAATTAGGACAAAAAATCACACACAAGCTGTAATCACAAAGATTAGCTCATATCACATTCACTATAGAAACACACAAATCTTGCCACCTACAAGATTATTACACGTTCTATTGATTTATTATGCAATCTAAGGCCATAACTATGTATATAATGATACCTAAGCTCTGATACCACATGTTAGAACTAATGACTATTACCACATGCAAGATTAAGTTCTGGATTTTTATTTTAAACACATAATCAAGATATGGTAGCGGAATATAGCACGAAAACATGTTATACACATAGGAATCAATGCAACCACATAAAGATAAATCAGTATAGATGAAGATATCATTACCCTTTATGTGTGATTCAAAAGCTAGTGGCCTCTTTGCATTGGATCTTTCTTGTAATAGCCTTCTTATGGTTTTCTTCATTATATCCCTTTCTCTACAAGTATGATACACTTAGCTATGTAGGGGGCAAGCTAAATATTAGGCTAAAATGAGGAAAATAGATCTAGTGTATGTTCTTGGTGTTAGTGTGTGAAAAATCCTACACATATACCAAGAGGAAAAACTATCAAAGAGCCTCAAAATGGGTCTTACTTATCTAGCACTATATATAGTACTAAGCTTACCCTAAAAGAATAAGATCTACGGAATATTGTAATTCCCTCAATACCCTTCCTTAAACTTTCTAGATAAGGAATATTCCCTTAGGATAAAAGGACACCCAACTATTCTTTATCATGCATACGTACTAAATATGTTCCATGTGGTTCCTACTTATCTAATTAAGATATTATGAGTTGTATTAAAAAGACCTGAATAATTTAATCCCTTCTTAATTTCTAAACTCAAATCTTAATTAAGCAACCCACATATTAATTTACTCAATTATGTATCCAACAGAGTAATGGATAGTAGAGGAACCAAAAGACATAATTATCCTTGGCTCTCAAAGTGAACAAAATGCCATTGCCACTACTTTGTCAACATTGTGGCCACTTTGACTTCGGTCTACTCTATCAAAAGACAAAAGCTGCACTCCAAGAATAATTACTGGCTAGGCAAGTGCTTGCTACACGAAATAAACTCTATCTTTGACCAACCGAGCAAAATGACCAAAATGTCTCTCTATATATACCCGTAGTCAAGGGCAATCTAAAAGGCACCATCACCTCCAAGATTACATCTGGAACCTTGGAATTTCTAATCCAAGAAGTGATCACCACCTAGTCATGGATTTCTTGATCTAGGAAGTGACCTACAAGCCAAATGACTGATATGAATCTGAAGGGTGATATCACTAAATCTAGATTTATGATAACCAATAGGACAAATCCAAGAGGACACATAGACTCTACTATTGCATAAGCCTGTCCTAATTGATCATAACACAACACCTAACACATAAGGTAGACAGTCTTATCACTCAAGATCTTTTCTCATGGTAAGTGTTGCACTCTAACTTCATTAGTTCATTGACATATGCTTAAGATTAAGAGCATTAGTCACTCAGTATCTCGTCTTGTATAACAGATGGCACTGTTCCAGAAGACATACTCACGATGGTTCTGTCTAATACATGACACATGTACTAGAAGCAAAGTTTGGAAAGACCATCTAATAACCTAGGTAGATTACCTCAATCGGGACACTCACCCACTATACCCTTATCCAGGTAAAGCACCCAACACTACTATCCGGCTATAAACACCTTTTATGATATATCCAAAACTAGACTTGGACCTATTATGTGTTCAGCCTTACTGGCACTCAAGTCATTTGATTATATTTTTAGACCTTTACACAATATCATACACACACACATACACATATATATACCAGAGATAATATATGTAAGAAATGCTCATAAATATATATAATGATCAAATATCTAGTCCAATATCCATGTACAAGTAGTCTTTAGGACATAGAAGCCCAAAATCCAGTAAGTATCTAACTAATCCTAAAACCTCATCATTATCAGTGGGATACACATATGTATTAGATATATTTTTAACACTAAATAGCATGAAACATATATATCTAATATGTGCGTTTAGAGATATTATCACACATCTGATATCTCTGATAATAGGAAAGAGTGGGCCTTAGATGTTGAACCTCAGGTACATACCATATAGTATTTTAAAAGAGCTAATTAAGGATTTCTAACAACTTTTAATATCTTCTCCAATTCTGATCACAAAGACCTAGAATGGATTAACAAAAAATTAGTCCCCAATTAACTTATATATTAAATTCGAACAATATCACTTATCGCACAAAGCAATAAACACATGTTGCGCATAGTAATTCATAGCAATTCAATGTGGAATTACAAAAGTTTCATAAGAAAAAACTATCCATTGCACAAAGCAATGTATAATTACACAAATTTAGGTTTCATTTGAATTTAATCTATGTCATGCACTAATTTATAAAAATAGAGGCCCAAAAAAAATTTCTAGAGTCATTATATGCCACAATAACATTTTCCAAAAACTTGAAGGGTTAAATCATGATTTTTGGAAACTTTGAGGCTATAATGTAATTTCATAAAATTATGAGGTCAAAATCCAATTTTTAGAAAATATAAGGGATAAAATGTAATTTCTAGAAAAAATAAAGGTTGAAATGTAATCTCATAAAATTTTTAGGGGTCAAATTATAATTTTTGAAAAATGAAAAGGTCAAAAATGTCATTTTTTGGAAAACATGACGACCATATTATAATATGAAAAGTATAGGGGCTAAATTGTAAATACTAAAAAATTTTCTCAAAGAACTGCATGATGCATCATTCGTGACAGAGCACAAATATAGTTTTTCTTACTAACTTTGAGTCGCTATAACTTTCTATAGGATTATTCAAATTACGAATACAATATTTTTTTAGAAAGCTTGAAATACGAAGTTTCTGTTAGTATTAAAGATCATTTTCAGTTATGCACTATGGTAAAAGAAATTTAGCCCCAAACATAGATAAAAACTTGCAACTCAAAGATTTTTAAAAAATCGATTTTGACATGAATAATTCAATGAAGTAGATCTGTCTTGATTTAAGGCCAAAAAAAAACATATAATATATCAATGTAAAGTCAATAACACATAGTTTCTATTGATGCACGACTTGCACGCAAAGACATAACGAATAATAGGAAGCATTATTCCAAAATTGGCATTATAGTTTCAGTTTTTTATTTTCAGGAAAAACTGTTTCAAAGCATAAACTTCAAAAATCATCTCGCTCTTAATTCTAAGCCAAATTGCACATATAATATAACGATTGAAAGCTCTAAGTGTCTATTTTCAAATGATATATGTATCATATATAGTAGAGCAATATACAGGAGGGAAAACACAAGCAAAGGAGCACAAAATTGAAATTATATAATTTCTATAACTTCAAATACAAAAGTCAAAGTTAATAATCATAGTCAAATAAAGAACAAACACAATCCAGCTCTAATACCAAAGAAATAAATTTGTATTCATAACTTGAAAATGAATACTTACTTGAATTACCCAAATCTTGTGATGTTCTTCTCAGCATTTTTCTTGCAAATTGTAGTCTTGAAGACAAATGATCGAAGACTAAATCTCACAAGTTAAATGCCTTTTTAGTTTGTTCTTTACGGAGAAAATAATTCAGTAGGAAGAAGTTTGAGAGAGTCAAAAGAAAAGAACGTCACATACAATATATCTATATTATACATATATATAGATCTATATATACATAGGATAATGAGAAATTATGTAACTCCCCACTCTTGGGAAGTTTTTTAACTTCCCATTACTTCTCTTTCACCCATTAATTAATGGGTCGAGTCAGGTATGTCCATATTAGGCAACCCAACCGAAATCTCTAACAAGAAGATTTAAGTAACTTTATTGAAAAGCTTTTTTTAAAAGAAAAAAAGAAAAAAGACTTGACCACATTGGACTCAAACAGAGATTAAAATCTCATTATACCCATCAATAGACATTCAAGCCTGATTACATGGAATTTACCAAGTCAAATGTTCACGATTATATAAAAGCCAAAAAGATTTCCAGAGGAATAATTCAATAATTTGTAATGGAAAGAGATTTCTTTCTCTTTGGGCTTTTTGCTTTTGGTGCAAGGCTTTTCAATTTCATATTACAATGAACATATATACCATTATTCTAATAGATAAACCCTTGTATAATAGCCTTTACGTAAATAATTAAAAAACTAAAATATTAAAAAAAATCAACAAGTAACAAACTAAATAAAAATTAAAAATTAAAAGTTAAAAAATAAAAATAAAAGCTATCAAATTAAAATTTAAAAGTTGAAATTTTAAAAATTTTGAAAATTAAAAATTAAAAAATTAAAATAAAAGATTAAAGTTCAAAACATTAAAAGATTTAAAACATAACTTTTTTACATTGTAATTTTGAGTTTAGCACTTCTTCAAAAAACAACGGCAAACTGCAATAACAATGCCAAACTAATTATTGATTGACATTGTCAATTTGTTATACTTAAAGCAAGATCTATTTGTGAATTTTAAAAATATCTATTTGCTAAAAATAAATAAAAGCCATATAATGCATAGAATACAAAAGTGTTAGTTTAATAATTAAAATTGAATAGATAATAGATTACAAAATAATGTATAATTTATCAATAAAGTAAGGATTGCCATGTAACCATTGATAGGATTTCACAATTAAACTCAATCTATATCTATACTAATATATAAAGCACCAATCATGGAGATTTTAATTTTGATTTCCAAATTCTTGTATTTTATTGTTTGTCACATGTCATTTATACTTTGTTATTTGGTTGCCATGTGTAATTTGAGACTATACCTAGAATCTTGCCATGTGTTTTTGTCTGCTATTGCTTATTATACATTACACGATTAAAAAGGAAAATATTAATATATAATATTAAAAAGATGCTCAATGAAATCTATCAATCTATGTCATTCATGATTTTTTTCTAAAAATTGTTAGATTTATAAAAATATAAAAGTTGTAATTAATGTTAAAAATTAATATGACAAAATATATTTTTGTTTTATCTTTTACATTAATTATCAAATTTGACCATTAACAATAATAAAACCATGAAGTACTCATTTCTCCTGTGTATAACACGGTACTACTATATTATATAAACTAGCATAGCACTCGTGCGATGCACGGGGTTCTCTACAAAGTTTAAGTTACAAAGTTTTATAGCTAAGAAAGTGATATTTCAAATTGTAATTTGGAATTGAATTTACAAACCTTATATCCTGAATATTATATCTTGTGGTGTTTAAATAATAATTGTACATATATGATAGAGTGACAAATTCATCCACGTGTAAACTATTGACATTTACTTTAGACGAACAAATATGTTTATATCTCTCAAAATCTATTTTCTAAATTATATAACGAAAAGAATTTATTTTAAAAAATATTTTTCACCTCATTCACAATGATCTTCTTCATTTATGGTAAGAGTGTAATATTATTAAAGTTTGTTATTGAGTTCATAATAACAAATTTGAAACCAAATAAGTATATGAGTACAAATATTTTAAAATTTTTAGGCAAGCCCATCCTCGAATGCTTTTTGGTATTAATTAGGTTTGAAAGAGCAAATCTGAAACCAAATAAGTAAATGAGTAAAATTATTTTAAAAATTTTAAATTTTGTTGGTAAAAGAATGACTAAAAAAAATTATCCTTGAATACCTTTTATAGCAGAATCTGCTTTCTTCGAAATCTTGCGTCTTTAGTGCGAGCAAATTTTGTATATAAAATATGTTGCAATGGTGTAGATAAAGTATTAGCAATAGCACTCCTTTGGGTGAGTGAAGAATTTGAATAATTTCTAAAATCAGACATTGATGAACCATTAAGTGTGAAACTCAAATAGAAATTATTATATAAATAAAGCCCATATTATTCAACATGTGAATTATATACTAAAGAGAATCTAATGACTTTAACATTCTGTGAACTTTGGACATTTGACCAACATGAATATTATAATGTTAGTGAGATGGGGTGATAATTTAGGAAGTTCCATTGTTATAAAAAAAAATTAGGAGATGATTAATACCTTTTTGTTTTGGAGGTTGACAAAAAATTTTGTCATTGAAATTACTACTTGATGAAGATTTTCTTTCAATTGTCCAAATTTTGAAAAAAAAATAGATATAAAATTAATTTACAAAGGTATTAAAATTTCATTTCATTGATACTACTAGATTGTCAATGCATAACAAAGTAAAAATATAAGATAATACATACCAAAATATGTTACTGTAATTACACGTGTAAGTAAAACAAAAGGTAATTATCATTAAAAAATTGAATAATTTCATTTTATATCATTGAAAGCATACCTATGTATTAAAAGTTAATCACTATTTTTTTATAAAATAAATATTAATAATCTTGCTTCTCTTGTTCATCTAAAATGCATGTGTTGTCAATTAAATCAAATCTATGCATCTTGCTTCTCCTATTCAAGGAAGGATTTTTTTCTTTTTTTTGGTAGACAATGAAATTCAATGCAAAAATCTTGCTTATCCTCTTTATGGCGACGAATTCAAATCATCTTCTATCTTATAACATATTCTTTGTGCCATATAAAGATTATATAAATCAATTCGAAGAAGAAATTGCAAATGTATACAGTTTCCATTTCAGAATTTGAACATGATATAGTTTTATCAATTGGATTGAGTCTCTAATAGGATGCGATTGTATAATTTCAGTTGTTGTCATAATTAAGATTGCATAAGATGGTTGAGTATGGGAGGCAAGATGGGAGAATTTGGAATTATTGATATAAGATGATTGGGTAAAGCACAAAATGAAATAAGGGGCAAAAATGGTGAATGTAATAAGATATCTATCACAACATGAAATCAGCAGTTTTTTATCCTTGCTTTTCTAATTTACTTCTCATAATTAAACATACACATGGATTCAATTAGGCTATGTCCCATATCCAAATGGCATGTAGTGAACTTGTACGCGTCGGCTTGCCAAAAAAAAGCAGTAATCGTTGCTTTATATATAGTATAGATATAGATAGATAGATATCCAAAAAATTGACAAAATCCTTTTTAATTTAGAAATCAATATATTATTTTTAGAGTTTGTTTGGCCCAACTTTTAGACATTTAAAAGTGCTTTCAATGAGTTTAAAATTTGAAATTAACATGTTTAGCAAATTTTTAAAAGTGCTTTTACATAAAACCAAAGCTAAAAAACCAGCAACTCCAAATTGGAGCTTTTTGAGAAAGACTTTTGAAAAGCTGTTTTTACAACATGTCAGAAATTATTTTCTTTCTTCTTTCCTCAAAAATACTACTTCTTAATTTTGAAATTCCATTATTGCCCTCAAACCAGCTAAAAGTCAACTTTTACAGTATCAGGCCAAACATCAATGACTTTTATTCAATAGTACTTTTAATTAAAGTTCTACTGTTAAAAGCTTAACAACTCAACAGCTGAATCTTGGTATTAAAAAAAACCATTAATTATAAAATAAAAAGAAATTGTTGGTAACTTCTATGATTGGGTAACTTCCCATAACTGCTAGTTAGTTTTTCTTTGATGGGGAGAAAAACTATGAAATAAATGGGATGGTTTTGGGCCCCCAAGCCTAACACTTCTATTAGAAAATATACACCATTATTTTGGGATTTGTCCAAAGTTTAGAAGAATCCAAAAGATTTTATTTTGCAGTGTTCACATCAATGACTGGAGGTATGCAATCTTTTAAAATTTTTCGCATTATGATCTTATGTATATATAACTGTTACATAGAGATCATGCTTTAGGAGTTTATCGAAAACTTACAGTTGGTATCAGAGCATTCTTACCTCTGCCTTGATATCTCAAATGATTTTTTGTTTCATAATTCTAAGAATATGTCACTACCTTCCTTGTTGATCTTGTTGGTATTAAAAAAAAGAAAAAAAAAAAGAAAATTGATCAACTTTACCATCCATAAAGCACTTAGATCAACTTGTTTCATGTTGGTCATGTTGGAATTTATAAGTCAAACTTGTATTCACGAATGCAAAGATCAACTGGTTTTCATGCTGCTCCGTTGGTTTAAAAAAGAAAAATTCTAGATGGCTATTAGATATATCAATGCTTGTTGTTATCATCTTCATGCCATATATATAGTAATTTGATATGTATTACCTCTCACTTTGGTTGGCATAATGATATTATCAGAGAGTTTTGTCTTCATGTGACTAAGATCAGATTGTCTTTTGAGGCCATCGATCAGCTTCATAATGTTTAAGATATATAAATTGAAACCAACTATACCACCTTAGGTGGCATAAGTAGATAAAGAGTAAGACTTAACATGGTGCCGTACAATATTTCCATGTTTATCTTAACCACATCGACTGGGATTACAGTGAGGCACTGTTCTTTTTTACTTATTAAGTCTGCGACCGTAGTGTTAATATTGATGTGATCTCAATTATTGATGACTCATAATTTTGGGATTCTTTGGATTAGGCATTATTATTAAATTATTTTAAACATCTATTATGATTATGATTTCTTGAGAATTATAATTCTTTAAATCGTGACTTTGGTGTTTTATATGAATTTATTAATTCATATAATTAAGAAAGTTATTTTAATGTCTTGTGATCCGTATAATTTTTACTAATTAGAGAGTAGCCATTGCATCTTTAATTATGAAAAATTATACATTAGTTAATTGTGTTGGATACTTTTAGTTAAAGAAATTAATTGTAATTATGTCATAATTTCGTATAGTAAATTTTATCCCACAGGAATTTTTATTATACTATGACATGTGATTAATTAGGATGAAATATGAAATTATATTCTTTAATTTACCCACAAGAATTAACGAAACATAATTTGATAGTTTTATCATTTGAGTATATATGAATCTATTTGAATTAGTAACTTAGCCCACAAGTAGATTCTATGCCATGTGATTCATATTTCTTTATGTTATGCATTAGGAGAACATAATATATAGATATTTGTCTCAATTTTTGACATAAGCATAGCTATTATTTTATTTTATGTAGTTTTCAACCTGTGAATGTATCTCATATGAAATGTGAAATACCTAAGCTCAAAGGTGATAACTATAAGGCGTGGAAGGAAGAATTCTCCTTCATTTGGGGTGGGTGGACATTGATTATGTTATACGGAAAGACGAACCACCTCTAATTACGAAGAACAACAAACCTAATGAGGTTGATTTGTATGAAAAATGGGAGCGATTTAATCACCTCTGCATGATGTTCATAAAGACTAACATCTCATTTAACATTCGAGGTTTTGTCGATTAGTATGACAATATGTGTAAGTTACTAAAGGCTATTGATGAATAGTTTGAGTCTCCAAATAAGGCATTGGCTAGCACCTTAATTATGAAATTTTCCACCATGAAGCTCACCGATATCAAAGGAGTAAGTGAACATATCATGCGTATGAGAGATTTAGCGGCTTAGCTTAACAGTCTTAAGGCTGCTATGTCAGAGTCTTTCCATGTGCACTACATTCTGAACTCTATGGATCCTTCAAGATCTTGCAACACACATAAGAATAAGTAGTCCATCAATGAGCTAATGACCATATGTGTTCAAGAGAAAGAGAGGTTTCTGGCAAAAGCTCGAGAGAGTGTCCATTTGGCAACTAAAGGAAAGAGCAAATACCAAGTCAAAAAGAAAGGAAAGGAAAAGATATCTCCCCAAAGAGGTATCAAGAAGGAATCCAAGTACTACTTCTGTAAGAAGAAGGGGCACATAAAGATGGATTGTCCCAAATTTAAGACTTGGCTTGAGAAGAAAGGTAACCTACTTTTACTTGTTTGTTATGAATCTAATATGGTTGATGTTGGTCATAACATATGGTGGATTGATTTTGGTTCTACAATCCATGTTACAAATTCCTTATAGGGTTTGCAAAATCCGAGGAAGCCAATGGGCAGTGAAAAATGCATCTATTTAGGAAACAAGTTGCATTCTCACGTAATGGTAGCATGAATTTGTAATTTAGTACTTAGTAGTGGCTATGTTTTAAATTTGGAAAAGACATTTTATATTCCAAATTCTCTAGAAATTTAATTTTAGTTTCAAGACTTGTACCTTAGGATATTCCTTTAACTTCTTAAATGTTGGATTTGGTTTGTTTTCTAAATCTGACATGGTTGGGAATGGTATTTTGTTTGATAGTCTTTTTTGAATTAATTTACAAAATGACGCCACATATACTACCTTGTATGTTCAAAATAACATTGATGTTAAAAGATGTGTTGTGAATGAAAAATCCTCTATGTTGTGGCATCGAAGATTAGGACACACCTCCATAATGATGAAATACTTAGTGCTCTAGATTTTATTGATTTTGAGACTTGTGTAGACTGCATAAAGGGCAAACAAACCAACATGTCAAAGAAAGGTTCCAAGAGGATTTCAGACCTATCAGAGATCATACATATAAACATATGTTGCCCAAACATGGATGCACATTGCCAAAAGTACTTCATCTTCTTTATAGATGATTACTTATGTTGCATGTAACTCTACTTGCTTAATGATAAGAATGAAGCATTAGATGCTTTTAAGATCTTTAAGGCAAAAGTAGAGAAACAATGTGATAAGCAAATAAATATGATAGAAATGGTGAATACTACGGCAGATACATTGAGAATGGATAAGCTCCTTGTCCTTTTGCAAAGTTTCTTACCGAAGATGGGATTGTTGCCTAACATACCACACCTGGTTCTTCAAGCCAAAATGGTATAGCAGAAAGAAGAAAACGAACATTATTGGACATGGTGTGAAGTATGTTAGCATGCTTAAATCTTCCTAATTCCTTGTGGAGTGAAGCTCTTAAAACAACAGTGCACATATTAAACCAAGTTCCAACCAAGGCTATCTCAAAGATGCCATTGAGCTATTTAAAGGTTGGAAACTGAGTTTGCGATATGTATACATTTGGGGACGTCCGTCCGAACATGGATGCACATTGCCAAAAGTACTTCATCTTCTTTATAGATGATTACTCATGTTGCATGTTACTCTACTTGCTTAATGATAAGAATGAAGCATTAGATGCTTTTAAGGTCTTTAAGGCAGAAGTAGAGAAACAATGTGATAAGCAAATAAATATGATAGAAATGGTGAATACTACGGCAGATACATTGAGAAGGATAAGCTCCTTGTCCTTTTGCAAAGTTTCTTACTGAAGATGGGATTGTTGCCTAACATACCACACTTGGTTCTTCAAGCCAAAATGGTATAGCAGAAAGAAGAAACCGAACATTATTGGACATGGTGTGAAGTATGTTAGCATGCTTAAATCTTTCTAATTCCTTGTGGAGTGAAGCTCTTAAAACAACAGTGTACATATTAAACCAAGTTCCAACCAAGGCTGTCTCAAAGATGCCATTGAGCTATTGAAAGGTTGGAAACTGAGTTTGCGATATGTATACATTTGGGGACGTCCGTCTGAAGTTAGAGTTTATAACCCACAAGAGAAGAAGCTGGACTGAAGAACTATTAGTGGGTATTTCATTGGTATGCTAAGAAGTCTAAGGATACAAATTTGTTGCTATCTTATAGCACCAGGATTGTGAAGTCGGGAAGAGAATGACTTGATTAGTGGGAGTGACAAATCATTGGGTGTTAGATATGAGGGAGATTATTTCACAACTTTCCACTTTGAGCCATGGATGAACTATTGTCATTTACCACGCATCTCTAATTCAAATGCATGTTGAACAACCAGTTCCTAAACCTCCACAAGTTACTAATAATGATCTAGTAGATCTTGTAAAGTTGTTGAAGAAATAGTTGAACAACATGCTCCACAGGAGGATATTGGTACAACATTGAGAAGATCCACTAAGGTGAGGAAGCCAACAATTCCTAATGACTATGTGGTGTATTTATAAGAGTGTGAGTATAATGTTGGAGCCAAAGATGATCTTAAAATGTTCTCACAAGCCATGAGTTGCAACACATCTAATTTATGGCGCAATGCCATGAAAGATGAGATGGATTCAATGGCATCAAATAGAGTCTGAGATCTTGTTGAGTTACCTGATGGTGCAAAAGCCATTAGATGTAAATGGGTCTTTAAAACCAAGAAAGACTCATTAGGCAACATCGAGAGATATAAAGCAAGACTTGTCGCCAAAGGATTCACTCAGATAAAGGGAATCAATTACAGAGAGACCTTTTCTCCCATGTCTAAGAAAGATTCTTTCTATGTGATTATGCATTGGTTGCTCATTTTGATATAGAGTTGGATCAGATGAATGTGAAAATGACATTCTTAAATAGGGATCTAAAGGAAAAGGTTTATATGAAACAACATGAAGGATTCTCCTTTAGTGATGGCGAGCATTTGGTCTGTGAGCTTAAGAAATCCATATATAGGTTGAAACAAGCTTCCCGTCAGTGGTATTTAAAGTTTGATAGTGTGACCTCTTTGTTTAGTTTTAAAGAGAATGTCATGGATCAATGTATATATTACAAGGTCAGCGGGAGCAAGATTTGTTTCCTTATTTTGTATGTGGATGACATCTTACTTGCAAGCAATGATAAAGAGTTGCTTTATGAGGTGAAATAATTTCTCTCTAAGAACTTTGATATGAAAGATATGGGTGAGGTATCTTATATCATTGGCATAAAGATCCATAGAGATGGAACTCGGTGTATTCTCAATTTGTCTCAAGAGACCTATATCAATAAAGTGTTAGAGAGATTTTGGATGAAGGATTGTTCACCAAGTGTGGCACCAATGTTAAGGGTGACAAGTTTATTTTGGACCAGTGCCCAAAAAATGACTTTGAGCAAGAACAATGAAAAACATTGCATATGCTTCAGTTGTTGAAAGCCTTATGTATGCATAAGTCTACACAAGACTTGACATTGCATTTGTTGTTGACGTATTGGGAAGATATTAAAGTAACCAAGATTTGGACCACTGGTAAGCTAAGAAGGTCATGAGGTATCTTCAAAGAACTAAGGATTATATGCTTATGTATAGATGAATTGATAAGCTAGAGGTTATTAGTTACTCAGATTCAGACTATGCTGGTTGCATGGATTCACGAAATTTCACTTCATGTCATATTTTTATGCTAGCCGGTGGAGTTGTATCTTGGGGAAGTGTGAAACAAACCTTGAGCCCAACCTCTAACATGGAAGCTGAGTTTGTTTCTTGTTTTGAGGTAACGTTGCATGGTGTATGGTTGAAGAGTTTCATATATAGGCTAGAATTGTTGATTCTGTTACTAGGTTATTGAGGTTATATTATGATAATTCAGCTGCTATTTTCATGGCTAAGAATAATAAAAGTGGTAGTTGAAGTAAACATATCGACATTAAGTACTTAGCCATTTAGGAATGTGTTAAAGATAAGAAAGTGGTAATTGAATGCATTAGCATTGAATTGATGATTGCTGATCCTTTAGCTAAAGGCATGTCGCCAAAGACTTTCAAGGATCATCTAGTTAATATAGGACGTGGTTCCATGATGTGACTTTATTTCTCATGTACATGTATTTGGTATTTTCTGTGAAACTCTTGTTTGGTTTTGATAACTTTTCAAAATTCAGTTGCACAAATTTATTTGGTTATTTGAAAAGGCTGACTTGTTTGCCTCTAGAATGAACATAAGGCTTATTCGTTAAGTTGTATTACCACCTAAAGTTTGGTATAAAAGGGGCATAATGCATTGTAATAAATGGAAGGTAATACTCACCTACTCGAGGATTTATTGCCATGATTCATGCGTTGGGTTTTTATATGTGAAAAATTGGTGGTTTGTATATTAGGTGAAATATGTGGACCAAGTGGGAGAATGTTGGAATTTAAATGAAACCCTAATTTATATTGAGGTCTAATATTTCTATAATGAAAAGAAAAATCATTAATTATAAAATAAAAAGAAAATGTTGGTAACTTTCATGATTAGGTAACTTCCCATAACTGCTAGTTTGTTTTTCTCTAATGGGAAAAAATTATAAAATAAATGGGTCGGTTTTGGGTTCCTAAGCTTAACACATCTATTATAAAATATACATCATCATTTTGGGATTTGTTCTAGGCTTAGAAAAATCCAAAAGATTTTATTTTGCAGTGCTCACATCAATAACTAGAGGTAAGCAATCCTTTGAAATTATCTACATTATGATCTTTTGTACATATTACTTTTCTATAGAGATCATACTTTAGGAGTTTATAAAAAACTCACATTGAAATCTCACAGTTAGGGCAAACAAAGTCTTGATATTATAAAATAATATAAATATCAATACTTGTACATTGCACGAAAAGGCACTCTAGTTCTTTTCTAATCAAGTAATCTATTGCTTAAGGGATCAAGGGATAGTTCAAGTGGTTAAGACTATCACCCTCAGGCATAAGGTCCTGGGTTCGATCTCATAGGGGTGAGGGGTTTAGGGAAAAAAAAAGTAATCTATTGCTTAAGATAAAAAAAAAAGTAATTATTATTTGGTCACATAAACATGTCATTTTTCCTCGTAAACTTGGGAGGAAGGCTGGCAACCCGATTTTTTTTAAAAAAAATTTTTGACCCATTTTTTTGACATTCTATGCAAAAATAACCCATTTTGAGATGGATTTTCAAAATTAATCCACGCTCCCAAAGTGCGGATCTCACTCGCAGAGTGCGGATCAATCCCAAAGTGAGGTCTCACTCCCAAAGTGAGGGTTTCAACTATATATGGTTTTTCAAAAAGAAATAATAATTATAGCAAGCTAAAAGAAAAAATTTGTGACATTCACGAGAAACATAAGAATAACTTATTTATTTGTACCCTTTCTTATTTTCTTCATTTTATTGTTTTTAGGTTTAGCTAGCTCATTGCATAAGATTAACCCATCAACACCCCATTTAGTGTTGTTCTCATAATATTCTCTCTCTCTCTTCTTTTTTTTTTTTTTGAAAAAAAAAACTATGATACTCTACAAGAAATCACCATAAAATCCATATCTTCTTTCCAATATATATATATATATATATATATATATTATAATTACATGACAATTAGGTGATAACATGTTGCATTGATGAATCGAAAAGACAGTATTTTCAAAAGGGACGATTAAAGATTCCTTCATAACAAAAATCTAAATAGCACTAAGAATAATTTTGTATATAATTTGGGATATATTTTTACAGAAATGACTTGAGATTACTTTGGGAGTGAGACCCTCGCTCTGGGAGTGAGATTTGCACTTTGGGAGTGAGATCCAGGCTCTAGAAGTGCGTCGGGGGCGTTTTAGGCGTTAGATTGGATTAATTTTAAAAATGCATTTCAAAATGGGTTATTCTTGCATAGAAAGTTAAAAGATGGGTGAAAAAAAAAAAAAAAATCCGCTGGGAAGCTTGTAGCGGTAGACGTGAAAGTTTAAATTAAACTTAGACAAAAACAAAGCAATCACATTGCTTGACTTTCTTCAATCAGCCTCCAACAAGTATCTGAGCAAGATAGCTTCGTTAGATGAAAAACACATTTAAGTGAGGGGAAAAAAAAATTACTAGACGGCCAAATTTTACAATTAGTTCTTATTATTTACAAAAGATGTTATATATATATATATATATATATATATATATTGGTCTTTATTATTTTAAAAATAATTTATTTAGTTCTCATTGTTCATAAAAGCCCAATTTAATTTTTATCATTTCAAAAATGGCACATTTCATCCCTAATGTTTAAAACAACGTGTCAAATTGATTCATATTTTGGCCTTCAAAAGCGATGATATGACCGATACATGATGAATTAATGGGGATGGAATTAACAACTTCTACAAATGTTGAGGATCAAACATGCCATTTTTAAAATAATAGAGATTAAAATGAAATTTTTCACAAATATTAAATACTAATAAATCACATTTAAAATAAAATTAAAATGACACCTTTTATAAATAATAGAAGTTATTTGTGAAATTTCCTCTGACTAGGAGGGTGTTTGGTTTGGGTTTTTTTTCTGATCAAACCTACTTAAAACCTAATTTAAACTAATAGAAGTGTTTGTTTTAATTAAAAATATACTTTTTTTAAGTGGCTTTAAGTAGAAAATAAAAAGCTCTCCAACTCCAGCTTTTGCTTTTTATAGCTTTAAGCATGTTAAAAAAAGCAAGTTTGACCAAATTATTTACTATCTTATCCTTACCTTTTTATTTTTATTACTAGAATATCTTTACTCTTTTATCTTATACTTATCTTTTTAAATTCTATTTTAATGTGCTTAATAGTTATTTTAACTATGTAACTTACTTTCAACCCACTTTAATCAAACATGTAAATACTTATTTTTATAACTATAATTTTTATTTAAACACGTAACTACTTAAAGTTGATAACAAAAAAAAATCACTTAAAACCATAAGTGCTTTAAATAACTTTTTTATAAGTCAATCCAAACACCCTCTAGGCAAATATGAAACACACGATATGCTTTCATTGTTTTCTGGCTCATATGCTTCTGTTTGTCAGTAGCTATTTATGGTAACAAGGAAACGTAAATTTCAAGGATATATAATATTTGTAACCCATCGAAAACCTTAGTAGAATATATTTTGTAATATGAGTTCGAGAATTTTGTTGCTTCTGAGCATTCATTCTATAAATACGCACATTAGCTTCATCAATCATCATCAGTTCATTTGATACTGTTGATATATACAAAAAATCGACAAACATGAAACAGTTTATATACAGCAGCTTGATTGCCCTCTTGATCATCCTTACCATAACCGTTGCTTTTGATACAGTTGAACGTCAAAGTGGAAAAATCAAACAAATGGAACTATTTGGGCGCGATCATACCAGCACTGACGTACCGAAACTATCTACAGATGTTTTTGGACACACGAAAGCTATTATGACCATAAACAGCTTTGAGAAGGGGGGATCAGGTGGTGGACCTTCTGAATGTGATGGTAAGTATCACTCCGATAAAACACTAATAGTTGCTTTGTCAACTAGATGGTTCAATAACATGAAGAGGTGCTTTAAGTACATCACTATCTATGCTAACGGGAGGAGTGTTAACGCCATGGTGGTTGACGAGTGTGACTCAACAAGGGGATGTGCACATAATATTGTTGATGCCTCTGAAGCAGTCTGGAAAGCTTTAGGCATTCCTAAGAAGGACTGGGGTTGGCTGGAAGTCTTTTGGGCTGATGCATAACTCCGTGTCTATTCGCGTTGTTAATAAAGTATAGTTCGGTGCATAGAAACTCCCCCTATACTTATACTCCGAAAATGATTGGATTCACTCTAGAATCAATTGTACCACTCCAGCAATTAACCTTATTGCAGGAATAATGGTAAAATGTCTGAATAATTACAACAATTTCCAGTAGAGAAGTTGGTATTACAAAGGCAATTCTTGGTCTTAAGCTAGTAGTTATGGCAAGAATGTTGAGCTATCCCAATGGCCAAATGGAGTTGAATGTTTTTTGGCACAATAAATAAATCTTTCCTTGCAAGCTTAACTTTTAACGTGAGGTAGTAACCCTATCATGGTATAGAGTCCAGGTTCGGTCTCTATTAAAAAATATAAAATTGTCATGTGCAAGGTTTCGAAACGATCACCCATACACGCGAGCAAATAGCCACCCATTTAAAAATATTAAAAATGTCACATATGAAGCTCTCAAAAAATTATGTATACAAGTGAACATACATATCAAATACAATAAACAAATATACCACATCCTTCTCTATAAAGTTAAATTTTAAGATAAAGTATTAACTCTTTCAGATGCTCTTAATCATTTGTTCTCTTAATTACCAACGAGAAATAATTCTGAAAATAAGATGTTTTGAATGTAAAAGTTCAGAAGGAACATTTAACTCTAATCTTTGTGGTCTAATTTTGCACGACTGGTACGACGCAAGATCCTTGCACTGCATTCTACGTTTACTCGATTGACGTACATTTTACGTCTATTTATTTTATGCTCAAATTCTTTTTCTCTCTAGTGTACAAATTCACCAAACCAAAACAAGAGGCCAATATATATTGAAAAGAAAGTTTGTAAGTCTCTTTCCACTGGAAAACATACTTTTCATTATGTTAGGACAAACCTGGTGAAGCGATGAAACTCTTTTAATCTTTTCCATATGCATTCAAGAATTACGAGCTTTAAAAGATTAACAGCTTGTTTGGCTGTGCTTATTTGAGTGTTTTGAATACTCAAAACAAAAAATAAATCCACCAACTCTTTACAAAAATAATTTTAAGCAGCCAAAATAAGCACTGCAAACACCCGCTGAATAGTTCATAGATATATTATAAAGTAGTTTTTATACCTTTTTCATCAATCACATGTATCGTCATGTCATGAATTTTTTTCTTGAAAATGACTAAGAGTTAATTATTTCCAACAATGTAAAATTATTTTCTAATATGCTCATCTAAAGATGCCCACTAGATGATAAAAATGTACTCGTATGCTTCATTCATGATTTTTCTTTCTAAAAGTATTTGGTTTTAATTTAAAAAAATAAAAAAATTATAAATAGTGTTGAAAACTTGTTAAAAACTAAATTTTCAAAATATATTTATATTTTACTTCTTATTAATCATAAAAATTGACCATTAACAGTAAATAAAGATATAAAAAAATTATTTCTTCTACAAGTATATAGTTATTAAAATTTCCTTTTTTCCTGCATAGAAAAATAAAAAAACCAAGACCACTTTATAAGATCTTGCTTTCCTCCACATACACGCTACAACCAATTGTTTTTAAGATGGTATCCCAATATTTTTAACATGGTATTGAAGTTGGGCCCTTGATTTAGTTATATTTAATCACTTGTGAGTGTGTTAGTCATACTCATCCACACGGGACTATCTACTCTACCTACCACCATTTGCACCTAAAACCTCACACCTCTTAACAATACTAGCTATTTAAACTACAAACGCGCTTAACTTTAAAGATCGACCCCCTCATCTATTTACGCAACTGAAAAGGTTTTTCAAATGGAACTTTGAGGAATGAAGAGTAAAATGAGATTTTTCCCCCCTCTAAAACAACAACTTAGGATAGAAGGTGTGATTAATATCTAATTTATTCGTGTTTGACAATATCTACTTCTTGGTATATTTCAGCTACGCAGTCATGGGTCGAAAAGGACTAGGATTGGTAAGTTTGATATCTACGTGCTATCTTATTTCCTTGTTAATTAAAGTTGCCAGACCTATATCACCCCTTGTAAAGCTTTGTAGAAATCATGTGTAATTAACCCACGGGGAAAATGATCTAAAAGATATAAGGTACTAAAACTAATAAATATCTGATTTGGTTAAGTTGTTAATGTTGGAAGAAAGATAAATCAATAATTGGTCCAATCTTTTCTAGTACTCCTTAAATAGTGATAATTTCGTATATGGAACTATTTTTTTTATTTACTCTTTATAAGTGTAATGTTTTAAATTAGTGGGAGATATAGAATTAGAGAATAGTTCAAGTGGTTGAAATTATTTCCTCTAAGATTAGAGTGAGATTTTGAGTTCAAATTCCAACAAGAGGTTGGGTTGGGTATGGGGAGTTTTAAAAAAAAAAATTAGTTGGAGATGTGAGATGTGAGTGAGTCATATCCGAATATTGAGAGTTAAAGTATTAATCCAATTCGCTATTTTGCATTAGTTGATTTGAGCTTTAAGATAAATATTCTTAAGCCTATGATGTTGTCTTACAATTGTGAAATCTACAAGTTCATTCGAAACTTATAGATTTAGTGCGTGATAAGTATTTAAGACCACTATTTATAATGTAAAGGGTAATTAGAGAGTACTAAAATACAAGGAGATACATGCAAATTTGACAAAAGAACAAGACATGAAATACAATTCGCTCGATCTAAATTTTTTACACTAGTTCGTGAACAGTTATGATGAACAAAATGAGAACATTACATACTTAAGAATAAATAGGAGGCCTTGACTTAACATGCCCTTTTACTTGTATATTTTACTTTGGGGTAAAAGTCATTTTCCCCTATGAGTTTTACACTAAAACCCAAACTTTCTCATGAGCTTTTAGTTTTACCCATTTTCTCATATGACATAGGTTTTGTCAAGTTTTACCAAACAATACCTTATGTTGAAAGGCAATTTCATTGTTTTTATCTTTTGAGCTATTATTGAGCTAGTTAATTTTCATTTATTATCTTTTATTTTTTATTTTACATTTGAAAATATTCACTCATTGCAAAAAGGTTATATATTGTACTACAAAAAAAGATTAAATTCAATTTGATATGCATACATATATACATATATATATATATACGTATATAAAAAGATAAAATTTAAATTATCTCTATCATTTTCTGCATAACATTAATTTTATACAATTATTATTGTTGTTGTTGTATTATTATTATTATTACTATTATTTATTTATTTATCGTATGTTTGGAAAGTTAACTCATTGTAAAAGAAATTATGTACTGAGTTACAAATAAATTTGATTCAATTTGAATATATATTAGGTTAAAGATATTCTAACATGAATTTAATTTTTTTCTAATATTTTATGTAATACGAAAGTTGTTTAATAAGCTATTTTTTCAATCTTTTTCTATATTATGAAATCAATTAATTTTTTTTTTGTGATTTTCTATTTTGATAGTGAATTCATTTATTGAATAATTTTAATAAATTTTTTTGACTATTATTATCTTTTTATCTTAAAAGAAAAATAAAAATGCTTTTAAACTTTTGTTTGGTAAAATTTGAACCTGTGCTAGAGTTTGGGATTCAGAATAGAAGTCATGGAAAAATATGAATAAAATTAAAAGGTTATAGAGAAGTTTGGAATTTAGGATAAAATTTATTGGAAAAAATGACATTTCTCCTTTTGCTTTCGCTAATAAAATTTTAGGGAGTGTTGCGTCCTTTTTTACCAAAGAAGAAAAATGTGAGAATACAACTATGAATTATTTTTAAGCAATGACTTGGACAAATGACCAGCAAAATAAGAGGGTGGTCGTTGGAGAGAAAAAGAAAAGGAAAAAAAAAATGACAGGATTTGTGAATGCAGAAGTTGGTTGATACTGATACATATGGAAAAGCTTTAACTTCAAGGCAATGGAGACTTTACAACTAACAAGACCCATGCATTAGGTGTAACCGAGATATAGTTGATGATGAGAGCCCTGTCTCTACCCATCTTCATTCATTCCTTTAAAATAACCCCTTACCACACTCCCCCCCCCCCACCTTCACCCCTCATTTTTCACACACCACCGCCACCACCATCACCACCACCATTACCAGCACCACCACTCTCTTCTCTGTTGTCCACCATGGAAGCCAGCGCCGGCTTAGTCGCCGGTTCTCATAACCGCAACGAGCTCGTCGTCATTCATGGCCATGAAGAGGTAACTGCATGCATGCATGCAAATGAGATTAGTCTTTGTTAGATATGCTAATTATGTATGCATTGTTTACTTTTGTTGTGAATATGAATAATCTTCTTTTTTTTTTTTTTTTGGGTACTTTAATTTGGATTTTGCAGCCAAAGCCTTTGAAAGATTTGAACGGGCAAGTGTGTGAGATATGTGGGGATGAGGTTGGTTTGACAGTGGACGGAGATCTGTTTGTGGCATGCAATGAGTGTGGTTTCCCTGTGTGCCGCCCTTGCTATGAGTATGAGAGGAGAGAAGGCAGCCAACAGTGCCCCCAGTGCAAGACCAGATACAAGCGTCTCAAAGGTAACTCTTCTCGCCACAAAATAGTCTAAATGATCTTGTTATATGATCGGGAGTTATAATTAGGGTTAGGATAAAAAACCAGGTTGTTCTTCTTACCATACAAATGATAGTATACAGGTGTTTAACATCATATAGTATACATTAGTATGAACACCCGTGTGATATGTGGGACATTTTTATTTTATCTTTTATGTAGACAAGTCAAATAATTATATTTTAAAAAAATTATCTATTTATTGTAGAAGTTCAATCTAAAGCATTTCTAGACTATCAGTACTCAATCTCACACTTTCATTTAATTATAGCAACTCGCTCACCCATTAAAAGTAAAATACCCGTTAAAAATATAGAATATAAAAATGAAAAAGAAAAACAACTAACGGGGTGCCACATTACGAGGAACATATAATATAGGTAGCTGGTATTAATTTTTATATTTTGTATCGTGTATTTTTACTCTGTTATATATAAATAATAAAAAAAAATCAAGAAATAGAATGATGTTAATTTTATTATATTGACTTGAAGGGAGTCCAAGGGTGGAGGGAGATGATGATGAGGAAGACATCGATGATATTGAGCATGAATTTAACATCGACAATGAGAAAAACAAAAACAGAGACATTGTTGAGGCTGTACTCCACGGCAAGATGAGCTATGGTAGAGGCCAAGATGATGAGGAATCTGCCCAATACCCGCCTGTCATTGCCGGCGGTCGTTCCCGTCCGGTAAGAATTTATCCATTTTTTATATTACTGTTGCTTGGTCCGGATTCAGAGCTCGTTTATATTGACTTTTAAAAAAGATAATTTTTTAAATTTGTGAAAAAATTTTAACTCAAAGTTTTAATTTTTTTTTTTGAAATTAAACCAAATATAGTTCTTAGCCGGAGGGGTTTATTACAATAAAATCTTGGGGCGCAGGCTCCCGAAGAGGAAAGCACAACTAACGTGAGATGCAAAACCCCTGCACCTCTATTGCAAAAATAATAAGTGCTTTGTAGAGAGAAAAAAGCACCTTTCCACCAAAAAAAAAATCAATCTAAATAGACTCATACTAACAGATCTAAAATAATATACTATTATTTCACTCCTCCATACTTATCAATAACATTCTTATAGTGTGCCCTCTACGTTACGTTGGTAGTGTAACTTCATGCAAATATGAATTATTTGTGGATGCAGGTGAGTGGGGAGCTTCCAATGTCAACCTATGCTTATGGAGACCAGACGTTAGGCCTCCATAAACGGGTGCATCCATATCCAGTTTCCGAGCCCGGTATGTTCTTGCAACCTCGAGTATATATAAAGGATAGTTCGGTACACGAAGTTATCACTATTCATGGAGTCACGTCAAATCTTAAAAAACGTTACGTTATTGATGAGCATGTTTAGCTTATATTGAAATATTATGCAGGGAGTGCAAAATGGGATGACAGGAAAGAGTTAGGCTGGAAGGAAAGGATGGATGATTGGAAAATGCAGCAGGGTAACTTAGGGCCCGAACCTGATGACTATGCTGACCCTGACATGGCCATGTATGTATTTGGACTTAATCTCAAACATTATTATTTCATCCCTGGAGTGTGAGACTCAAGGGAAAATTTAAAATATTTTACTTGTGAGGATTAATTTGGAGTAAATATGATTTTTATAACCAAAAAGGTTTATTATCTTTGTTGTTTTTAATTTTCAATTTTTACTTTTAATTTATAAATGACACTTTTTAGGTTTTTATATTTTTATTGTCTCATCGTTGGTCCTCCGATGAATATCCATTAAAAGTTGGAAAGAAATAATACAAGGCGAGACGTGACTTTGGCAAAAAACCTTAGGCCAAGGTTAAACTCATATATCAGCCACGTAATCATAATATTTTCGTCAAATTTTTATTAGATGTTAAGGATGACTAACGGTTATAGGAAATTGATGTCTAAAGACTAAAATGTGTCACTTATAAAAAATAAGTTACTAGGTTATTAAAAGAGGGAAAAAAAAATAGAGGAGTGTTGGGTATTATACCCTAACCACAATTAGTAAAATCATGAAAATTATGTGATTTTAACTTTCGTTCCTTCTTTTTGGGACCAAGAATGAGCAATCACAATCAGTAGTTAAACAAGCAAAATTTTTCCAAGCAGTTGGCATCATGGACTTATCCAAATAAAATCCCAAAATGAGAAAAATTGCAACTAACTTATAAGTGGTCTAATTATCTCATCTCTGCAACACGTTCATAATAATGAACCTTGACTTATAAGCATGATTGTCAACTTCTATACATTGATGTCTGGACAAACTTTGCTGCAGTGTGGATGAAGCAAGACAGCCATTGTCAAGGAAGGTCCCGATCGCGTCCAGCAAGATCAATCCGTATCGGATGGTGATCGTGCTGAGGCTTTTCGTACTAGCCGTGTTCCTGCGGTACCGAATCCTGAACCCGGTGCATGACGCAATCGGTCTGTGGCTCACCTCTATCGTCTGTGAGATTTGGTTTGCCATCTCATGGATTCTTGATCAGTTCCCCAAATGGTTCCCCATTGATCGCGAGACTTATCTTGATCGTCTGTCTTTCAGGTGATTATCTTTACAATTTTTCACGTGAGGACTAATAATGTAATAAATCGTAAAGATAAGGGATGGTGGTGTCGTAAATTACAAAAATAAAATGTTTTGTAATTTTCAATTTTTTTTCTAAAATTTTTTAATTATTTTTGTTTTTATTTTTATCTTTGTATTTTTCTAAATTCTTGTTTTTTACATAAATAATATATTTATAATAGTAAAAAGTATTTTCCTATAAAAATTTCTTATTCTAGTGTGGCAATGAAATATCATGAAATATTTTTCATTATATGACATCTAAGTACCACAAAATATTTCATTTTTTAAAAAGAGTTTCTTCGGACAAATTATTTATAGCAATAAAATTGGAGCCTAAACAACTTAATTTCTATCTCGACTATTCAAAACTGTCCGTATGGACCTCATCCTACTGAGTTGTTACACATGCACGATTTTGTTAATTACGAGGGATATCAAGCAAATATTCAGGATTTCACATTTGCATCAACACATTTCCAAGCACGTTACTCAAAATACTGAAACACATACGCAGAGAAAATGTCAAACGATTGCTCTACTCTCGGGTGAGGATAAAAGTAACAGGCGTAGCATAGTTCTTGAACGGTTAGTTACTCTCGAGTGAGGGTAACTAAGTGAATAGGACACTATCAAGTGCCTTGGGTTAAGCATATTGGTTAAGATTATTTGATTTGAACAATATTTTTGATGTAGGTACGAGAAAGAAGGCGAACCAGACATGCTTGCTCCAATAGACGTATTTGTGAGTACAGTGGATCCCTTAAAGGAGCCCCCTCTGGTTACTGCAAATACAGTTCTGTCAATATTGGCAATGGACTACCCTGTTGACAAAATCTCATGCTACATCTCTGATGATGGAGCTTCAATGTGCACCTTCGAGGCACTATCTGAGACTGCAGAATTCGCCCGAAAATGGGTGCCTTTCTGTAAGAAATTTGCTATAGAGCCTCGAGCACCAGAGTTTTACTTCTCTCTGAAGATTGATTATCTCAAGGACAAAGTGCAGCCTACTTTTGTAAAGGAGAGGAGAGCTATGAAGGTAAACTCAGAGCTTTTGGGCTGGTTTGGATTGGCTTTTTTTTTTTTTTAAAGGCGTTCTTTTTGTACCAAAGTATGAACTTACAAATAAGTTTTGGTTTTCTTTACAGAGAGAGTATGAAGAGTTCAAGGTTAGGATTAATGCTCTAGTTGCTAAGGCCGTGAAAGTTCCTCCAGAAGGGTGGATCATGCAAGATGGGACACCCTGGCCTGGAAACAATACAAGGGATCATCCTGGAATGATTCAGGTGTTTCTGGGCCAGAGCGGAGGCACGGATGTGGAAGGAAATGAACTCCCTCGCCTCGTTTATGTCTCCCGTGAGAAGAGGCCTGGTTTCCAGCATCACAAAAAAGCTGGTGCCATGAATGCCCTGGTAATGATGCACAAAACTTTTCAGTTCTCGTATCAAGTACAATTTGACATCTTGAGTAAAGGAAAGAAGAATCCAGGCACTTCATTCAATAGTTATGTAAGATATACTGACACCAGCGAAAATTTTCCAGGTTCGTGTTTCTGGAGTTCTTACCAATGCTCCATTCATGCTGAACTTGGATTGTGATCACTATATAAACAATAGCAAGGCTGTCAGGGAAGCAATGTGTTTCTTGATGGACCCACAAGTTGGAAGAAAAGTTTGCTATGTTCAGTTCCCCCAAAGATTTGATGGGATAGACAGGCATGATAGATATGCTAACAGAAACACGGTCTTCTTTGATGTAAGTTATTGAAAAAAAATTGCTCCTACCAAAAGCTCATTTCATTGTTTGTTAATGAGTTCCATATTGAAATCCCAAAATAAACAAGTGATTGTTTACTTGCTTACTCATGTACTGATCTTCCTTCCTCGGCAGATTAACATGAAAGGTCTGGACGGAATCCAAGGGCCGGTCTATGTCGGCACAGGATGTGTCTTCAGGAGACAAGCCTTATATGGCTACGAGCCTCCAAAGGGTCCGAAGCGTCCAAAAATGGTGAGCTGCGACTGTTGCCCATGTTTTGGACGCCGCAAGAAGCTTCAGGATTATTCTAAGCATGGAGGCAATGGAGAGGCAGCAAATGTTCAAGGTTCTGTATATTATTTTTCTTCCAAGCACTCTTCTATCCTCATACCCCTCTAAAAAGGAAAAAAATTTAAAGCTAAAGTAGCATGTTCAAATTAGCTTACCATGTAGAATGCATAATTTGTTGCTTGTTCAGGATTTGATGATGACAAGGAGCTACTCATGTCTGAGATGAACTTTGAAAAGAAGTTTGGTCAATCAGCAATTTTCGTAACTTCAACTTTAATGGTTGAAGGCGGTGTTCCTCCTTCCTCTAGCCCAGCAGCCCTGCTGAAAGAAGCCATCCATGTGATCAGCTGTGGCTATGAGGATAAAACAGAGTGGGGTCTTGAGGTAAGTATTGCCCAATCAAAATGATTTATCACAGAAGCGATGCTGTATTTAAACACTGAATTTTATGACTCGTGCATTAAAGCTAATGTATCTTTACATATGCAGCTTGGTTGGATTTATGGCTCTATCACAGAAGATATCTTAACAGGTTTCAAGATGCATTGCCGCGGTTGGAGATCCGTTTACTGTATGCCAAAATTGGCAGCATTTAAGGGTTCTGCTCCTATCAATCTATCAGATCGTCTTAACCAGGTGCTTCGATGGGCTCTTGGTTCTGTTGAGATTTTCTTTAGTCGACACAGCCCTGTATGGTATGGCTACAAGGGAGGAAAACTGAAGTGGCTCGAGCGATTTGCATATGTTAACACAACTGTCTACCCCTTCACCTCCCTCCCTCTTCTAGCATATTGTACCCTTCCTGCCATTTGCCTCCTCACAGACAATTTCATAATGCCAGAGGTAAGAGAATCTATCTATTCTATACATTTGCAATATTTTCTTATCATTGTGAACTAAATATGTGAATTAATGCTTGATCCAGATAAGCACTTTTGCGAGTCTATTTTTCATTGCTCTCTTCCTTTCAATCTTCGCAACTGGCATTCTTGAGCTAAGGTGGAGTGGAGTCAGCATTGAAGAATGGTGGAGAAACGAGCAGTTTTGGGTGATTGGTGGCATATCTGCTCACCTCTTTGCAGTGGTACAAGGTCTTCTGAAGATCTTGGCCGGAATAGACACCAAATTTAGTGTAACATCCAAAGCAGTAGACGACGAAGACGAGTTCGGAGAGCTATACGCCTTCAAATGGACTACACTTTTGATCCCTCCAACTACAGTCCTGATAATCAACCTGGTTGGTGTTGTTGCTGGAATCTCCGATGCCATTAACAACGGATACCAATCGTGGGGTCCTTTATTCGGAAAGCTATTCTTTGCCTTCTGGGTTATTGTTCATCTCTACCCATTCCTGAAAGGTCTTATGGGAAGGCAAAACAGGACTCCCACCATTGTCATCATCTGGTCTGTGCTTTTGGCTTCTATCTTCTCCTTGCTGTGGGTTCGGATCGATCCTTTCGTGCTTAAAACCAGGGGACCTGATACCAAGCAATGTGGAATCAATTGCTAGAAGACTTGCTCCAAGATTGCCTCCTGAAAGCAATGATCCCTCAGCACATTTTTGTGTTTTAATTGTGGTTAAAGTTATATACAGAAAATGTGGACTTGGAGAAATAGGAATAATTTTGATATAGAAAATTTCGTCCAGTGTATGAACTTTCACTCAATTTTGTGTGCAGAAGTTTGCAGCTTGAACATCAGTGTAAAGGCCTTGGATTTGCCAGTTCAAAGTCATTGTTAATCATGTGTATCTTAAAGCAGCTCAGAGAGCAAAAAATGAAAATGTAATTTCTGGAAATGCAGTTAACAAAGAGTTTTATGCAAAATTCAGGGGACATTATTTGTACCTGAAGTGCTTGAAATCTCAAATAGCTATTACTCCTGTGCTATTGGGTAGCAAACTATATCTTATTTTAATGGGTAGCGTCGGTTATATAGAAGTACTATTGGATATCAATCTAACATAAATATATACACATAACTGAATATATAGCATAAATCCAGGAAAAACCGTACCTGATATTGTATAAAAACAACCCCATCCTATTGACCAAATGGGCAAAGACACTAAGCAAACCAACAATTTTACATTGTATACACTTTTTTGTTTTGTTAGAAAAGCAAAAGTGTTTTCATTAAACTCAACGAAATCTTTACAAATATAACTAAGAAGACGATTTATACAAGAATATCTCCAAACTCCCAAGTGTCTCTCATAACAGTATTGAGTGGGCTACTTGGAAACTTCCCTCCAAAATTCATCTTAATTCTACTACTCCTAACAATATTCTTTATAAGGTTTGTGTTGAATATGTTTAAAACAGTGTTTTCAAGTACAATTTACAGCAGATTACAACAATGAATGAAAGGATAAAGATAACAAGAATATAGAGGTAAGAATTAGCTAAGCTAAAATCCTTAGCAAGACGTCCAGCTGGTGTAGTAGTTGAAGTGGTTAAGATGAGGTCGTCTAGACGACAGCCATTTTGGATCCGAGAGAGAGATGCTGCTCTTTTGCTAGCGGTTTGGTGAAAATATCAGCAAGTTGCTGCAGTGATAAGATAGCTACTCAAAAACGTAAAGCTCGCCCTTTCGGAACAAGGTCAGCCAATCGAACATTGTCACCTTGGTTATTACTAGTATTTTCCATTTCTTATAGTACAAAACACAGCTATTAGTATAACAAAGCATGAGAGGAACAGCTTGTTTGGCTAAGCTTATTTGGGGTTTATAAGTTTCATAGTAAGAAGTATGTAAGGGGTGCTTTTTTCTTAAAGCTTATAAGCTGCAAAATAAGTAGAGCCAAATAGACTCGAAACCTTACACGTAATTGAGCAATAATGATACTAACATATTCCTGTCTACATGAATCCTAATTCCTACCTAAGCCAACAAGTCAAAACCTGACTCTAACACCAACTCAGTCATGCTCTAATTTCCTGACATGACGTGCCACGGGCTTAAGGGGACAATCCCTTTGCAAGGCGCACTATCAACATTTATATTAATCAGATCTACTACAAATCATTGTTCAAATGAAAATCTCCAAATGTCATACACTCCACCCACAAAAATATACTTTAAGAGCAATAATCAAAACATGAGGTCAAGCTCCTCGAAATTATTACAATTGATCTGGATCCAAATTAAGGTCTTTTAAATCAACTAGAATATGAAAATAAAAGAAAAACCACAAGCTTAATGTCATAGATACTTTATATAGCCCCAAAGTAACATTTCATTCCTTCTTAACTAAAGAAAACAGGTGGAGACAGCTTAATAAGGAAACTTAACCCATAACAAACATCGAAAGATGTGTACAATAAAAGGGAAACTCCAAATGAGACCAACAATCGAATGACTCAACTACCAAAACATGCTCAAGATAAGGTTACTATTAACATAGCAGAAAAGATCTAACAAAGGAATTGTTATGGACAAAATCTATAGTTAAAACTGACGTAATATGCATCGTAAGATGGAAAGCTATGACCGCATTTAACTTGTAGAGCTACATTCAAAAATAAATATGGGACCCACAAACACATAATAGTGGAGGCAGGATTCGCAAGTACGATACAGTGATAGAATATGTGATGTGGTACCATATTAATATTAATATCTCTAGAAGTTCAATGCTAAAAGTCATATCACGAGTTATACCACATGAGTTTAAATAATATATAGAGAGCGATTAAAAAGAAACTCACCTGTGAAAATGGGTAATTTCACACTTTATGAATGGCATGACCATTAGTTAAATAATAGTAGTAAATAAATAACAGGAACTAAAGTTTAAAGGCCGAAAGGACATCAGAAGAAGACTAGAAAAGAAGAAAATTTGATAGTAATATATTCGTTTATTTAGAATACACATGCGCATGCACACACACATTTACAGTTAACTTAAAAATTAGCGATTAGCAAGATGGATGACTAAACATATTCTAGAATAGATCAACAGGTTTTTTTTTTCTTTTTAACCCAAAACTTACAAGAAAACGAAATAAATAAATGTATATGAATATACTAAAATAATTAACAAATAAATAAATACAATATTATAGTAATACCCTTTTTTTTGGTTACATATCAGCAAACTTGTACCACAGATACACACTCTAAGGAAAAGTTTATTTGCACCCAAAACGAAAAAACTTGTAACTTGTCACATTCCCAAACCTAGATTCCCAAGCTTGTGAGTAAGGTTGGTGTTGTAAGCATAATTGATAACTACTTAAGTTATCAAACTAATTGGCTTAAGATAGTCAACCCAAATGATTAGCTCTGCCAACACCATTAACTTATAAACCACTCACAAATTATCCAACAAACTACAAGGGATAATTTGTTAGTGGTTTATAAGTAGATGGTATGGATATAACTAATAACTTGGGTGAACTAATTTGGACTAGTTAGTTTGTGGATTCAAATAGTTATTTGTTATGACTACAACACCAATCTCATGTGCAAACTCAAAAGTTTGGGCTTGGGGGTGTAACAAAAGTATCCAGAGCCAATCAACAGCCGAATGTAGGAGCTAAGTGTTACGCGGGACAAAGTACTACAACAAGTATACAGTGGTGCTTTATAAGTCGGTGGCATAGGTATAATTAATAACTTTAGTTGACCATTTTGAATTAGTTATTTGAAGGTCTAAGAAATTACTTGTTATGTCTACAAACACTAGTGTCACTTGCGGGCTTAGAAATTTGGACTCAGAGGTGTGGCAAAAAGATAATCAATGCCCGTCATTAGTTGGATGCGGAAGCTGAGTGCTACTCCAAGTGTGCAGTAGGAGCCACCTCTAAAATTGTGTCTGGTCTTGTGATCGTGTGTCTCTAACGAGGACGTCAAATTCTCAACAGGAATTAAAGATCTAAGTAGTTATGTATTATGCTTATAACATCAGTCTCGTTCATGAACCAAGGAGTCTAAGCTCGAGGGTGAGACATAACATTTAAAAAGAATAAAGTTGTTGATTAATTTATTCATAGGTTTAAATAATTTTGTGTTTAGAAAAGTAACATTTGTCAACAAACTATTTCTCCACTAAAATATTTAGATGTCCAGTCATGATTCAAATCGACCACTCCTTTCTTTTTCATTTTCTTTTGACTGTTGATATAAACAAATTTACATATACAAAGCATAGAGTAATTGCTCTCTGCCCAATACAAGATCTGGAACTTAAACCAGTTATAGATTTCACCCACAATTCTAAGGGACTTGGAAACAAAAGAAGAGTAAAAGAAGTATTAATATATACACTTAGTGATGCTGTTCTGCGTCCAACTGGGAAGAGACATAGCCTGAAACTTTGATACGTTGGCTATAGACCACTTCTGCAAGCTTTCTCTCAACTGCATAAGATGGGTCCTAAGGCTGTACTCTTTCACCTGGATTAAGTCAAATCAACCTAGTGTTCATATATTAGCGTTAAAAAAAATAAATAAATAAATAAATAAAACCCCTTCTAATAGTTAAAAGTTTAGACAAGATGATAATTTCAGGTAGCATTAGAGTCACGTTAACAAAAAGTCCTAAATTCGAGTTTCAGTACCACTTCTATAACAAGATAGAGTCTTGCTCACAGGTCATGAGACCTAGACTTAGGGTGTGACAGAAAGCCAATCACACACCAAAAGTACCATCTGGTTATTGTTTCTTAGTGCTGTTAATTCTGATCCCATATATTTCAGGGACACAGGTTGCAGTAGGTGCACGAGAAGTAGAAAAATATCCTTAAATGCATGTTGCTAGTTTTTCTCAACAGAATTCTGACTTCTCTAACCTGTGTAATTGCTGTAGATGCCAATAGAGCTTCACATTCATCAAGCATGGCTCTCTGTTGAGCTCCTATATCAGCAAGTTCTGAAACCAGGCAGTTCATCCCCTCCGCCTGCATAGACCGAGAGAAAAAAAGAGAAAAGAAAACGCCGGGTTAAGCTAACAATGAATTGATTCTAAAAAAGGTCTTAAGCAGTTGCATCTCAAGGAAAACAATTGCACAGCAGGCATGCTAAAGTTTAAAACTAACAGCACTAAATAGCGAACCAAACATATGTCAATATAATTTGCAATGTACAAGCTTCAGAAGCCCTGCCTGCCCGAAACCTTGATCTGTTTGGAGCTCATAAAGAGAATTCGTAAAGGTCTAACATTTCCCTGCAAACTGTCAAGCTTAATCTAGATAGCAAGTGCACTATCCGGCTCTGGCTATAATTAGCGTACGAAACTCTTGTTATCCTATGGGTCTGGGAATAAAGCTGAAGCAATTCTCTAGTAAGAATGATACCATTACAAGTTTTCAGAATCTTGGAATTAACCATGTAGAGGAACCACTTGATCATACTATAATTATTTATTCCTTTTCCCATATTTGACATGTGTAGCTATTGCCCCATGATGTCAAGGCAACTCTAGTATCAATTCAACATACTCGCACAAACTCAAAACTTCCAAAAGATTTCCTTTATTGTATTTCTTTTCCATTTTTTGTGGAACAAAATCAAAGATTACCTTCTGCTTTGTTATTCTCGCGGAATTGCATAATGTAATATCTTAAATTTTGGGATGGCGTTTTGCAACTGTGCATTGGCTGAGAACCCTACAATACGGCTGGAATTCAATTGCTCAATTATGCAAGTTGATGACACTATGCAAGACTCAGTCTCCCATATTATGTTGTTGCTGTAATTTTGCCCCTACCGGAGCAGTTTCTGCAAGACTATTACTTATAGAGCACGGAAAGGATCTTACCCTGGAAAGTAGTGAACATACTGAGGATGTCATTGCCTCAAGGACATAAGCTGCTGAGCGAACAGCAGACTTGACACTTTGAATGTTCCCCTGAAGATTTGCAGATGAAAGAAATTGATGAGTTCTCTTTCCAAATATCTGCATGGTTGGTGCTTTTTGAATTGACATACCCTTGATCCTTCAGTGATGGGAAGACGAAGAGTGCACGCTTCCAGATCTTGACTCAATTGGGACAATGAGCTTGTGTGGTCCCTTTCGATCAAAGCCCAATCATTCAGGTAGGCCATCTGAAACAAACTCATTTGCATGAAAATGTGAAGAAATGAGATGAGTTGTGCAATGATATGAGCTATCAGGGATGATTGGATTCAGCAAATTAATGCAATGGAGAAATTTTGAAAGGAGCAGGAACTGTGAAAATTTCATAGACTTGTATACAAATTTTGGGAAAATTAGAATCGTGGATCAGTAAAAATATTCAATGAAAACTGCAAGAAAGATGCGTACCTGTTCGTTCAAAACCAAGTGCAGCTTCAGCTTTAGTCTCAGCTGCTGTAGCTCACTCCGTTTTTGCATCACTGAATCCAACATACCTGAGCAAGTTCTCCATATATTATGCAATGTTTTCTGCATCATTAAACAGATACCTCATGAATAATAAACTTTAGGCAGGCAAATTTAGCATCATAAACATCATATTAGCAACATAAGAGAGCAATAAGAACTGTATATATCAAAATTTAGCTCCATTCTCCATTTTGGATGATTTATCTCCTCTAATCAGCTCTTCAATCAGTTTTCCGAAACCAATATTAAGAGCCTTTACCAATTAAATCACCAAGGAAAAATCTCTAAACAGCTTGAACTATGTAAAAGTAAAGAAATGCAGGTCTGGAATTTGAGCTGAATAAACTGGCAGGTGACAAAAGTCTAAAATAGGGAAAGAGAAAGATAAGGTTATCAATTAATATGGAAGAATAAAATCAAACACTAAAGCCTGGAAAGAGATTGATTAACAAACCTCTGCTTCTACTTTCTGCGAATGCATTACAGTTTTGGCTTGAGCATTAGTGAATCGCCATTGCAAATGTCTGTTATGTAATAGCCTTAGTTGATGAGCATCTTCTATGTGATTTGCAGCCTTCTTCCCTTTCTTAACATCCACAATAAAACTGAGGACAGAAGTTTTACCATTGGATTGTCTAGATGGAGTGCACGGTCTTACCCAAGGACTAGGACTTCTTGATGGAAAGGTACCAGTGGTCTTTGTTTGTGATGGGCTGACTCCTCTAGACAAGGGAGATGACAAGGATGCTTTACTCGGTGATGGAGCACGAGATCCTGAAACAGAAAAGTACTGAGATCTAACGGCTGACGCTTTCTCAACTGCATTATCATCACAAGAATGAGCCTCAGACCCTTCACGCACAATTCCCTTGGATGATGTTAGCATTGATAAGCCACCGACTGATTTTTGTAAAGGCTTGCTGGCACCATCCAAAGACAACCTTCTGATGGATGCCATCCCTGTCCCTGAATGCATAGTCGATAATGAAGTCCTACTGGTCTTACCACTGGGATCAATACTTTTTGGTAAAACAGTGGAAGCTAATTTTCCACCCGCTCTGCTCGGCCATCTATGCTGATCCACTAACGGAGCCTTTGAACCAATAACTGGTCTGGAATTCTCCGTCTGGTCAATAGAATTTTTCCCTTTAAGTGGACTCCTATTTCTCTCTGGTGTAGGCTTCCTGGAAGCAGGTGGCGTATCACCCTGTTTACGTGCTATATTTGAAGACGGCCTCAATGTTCGATCAGAGAGAGCATTTGTAACTGGCTTTTCTCTCTTACCAATAGGAAGAGAAAAACTATCAGACTGGAAAGCAACACTGAGGCTACGCATTGTGGATGGCCATAAACCCTCTGCCAACCGATTGCCTATCATCTTTCTTGATGCCAATACCATTTTTGCAGATGCATCCTGAACTGGTGTTGACGGAGATGGACTAGATGGTGATGATGGCCTACAAGACTGCAATGTTGGTACAGAGGGCCGCTTCCCCTCAGCCGATATAGCTCTCTTTGGCACCGAATCATCGGATGTCATCCCTGTTCTAGCAGCAACCGGAGAAGTGCAGCGCCTAAGACCAGATGATACAGATGGACTAGGTGATCTGTACCTAGAACTAACTTCTCTGGTCCGGGACCAGCGAGTGTTCCCATTGTTCTTCTCAATCGGAAGCCGTGATGGTCTTGGAGTCTCCACTAGTGAATAATTGTGTAATGCTGGCGGCTCTGATTCACGGACATCAATCCACATTGCACCAGATTAGACTACATTGACAACCCCATTGAGATACTAATCAAGAAAACATATTTTTTAGAGCCTTTCATCAAACCCACCCACATTTAAACTAATAAACTACACCAACTGCTCCGGAAAAGACCCTTCTTTTCTCTGTTATGAATCTGCCAAGAGGATTCACATCTTAAAGTAAGATACTAAAGATAAAGAAATTGAAGAAAAGAATTAAAAGACACGGCAAGAAAAAGCAAAAGATTATCAAAAGAATACATCTTTACAGACACCCCAGATCTCAAGAATATGCCAATTTGATCAAATCCAAAAAATTCTGGATTTTGGATGTGTTGAATCACAGAAATTGACACAAAATTTTCAGGCAGATTTAGGCTCAAATAAAGGAACAAATAGAACAGTCAAATAGCATGACATATAAAGCTCTTATTTTACAAGAAAAATAGATGCAGTACAATTGACAAACGACAATATAACTACAATTCAAAGGTGCAGTTGGTGAGAAATGAACAACCCCAAAAAAAACAGAAAAGAAAAAAAGAAAAAAAAAAGTTGTTCTAAATTCCTTTTGTTGTTTTCTCTCACCCTTTTTGGCCACCATTCTCTTGTCCCTCTCATGGGGAATTACATTGCTGGCAGGGCAACAAATGCAACCAAACACACACACACACACACAGAGACTAATAAAAACACACACAAAACACACATTCACTCACACAAACTAATAGCACACACAGAAAAAACATATTTGTTCACCCTCTCCCTCTCTCTCACATGCACACACACACACACACACTAATAAACACACTTCACTCACTTTCAGTGGCACAATGTCTCTCTGGCCTGTTCCTTCCTCTCTCTACCCAACTCATTTCTCATGAAAGGGTATTAAATGAGAAAATGAAGCCCAAAAAAAATCCCAACTTCTCTCTCTCTACTGTTACACATTAAAGAAAGAGAAGTTACAGCAAGCTTTTGACTTAAGATCAACAGAGCTTCTTGAAAAACCAATCAAACAGTTAATGTTTTTCCTCTAGTTGCTTAATGAAATAGCAAAAGTAATTAGAAATGATTATGGCTTTAGCTTTTTAGCATGAAAAGGAAACCACAACAGATTAAGCATCAAATGATGCATAATTATAGGGGTTATGGCAACAAATATGGAGGACCACGTGCAAGTGTACATCATTAAACTGACACTACCATAAGTATATACATCAAATTTATCGAATTATAAATACCATAAGTATATACATCAAATTTATTGAATTATAAATATCACACACATACACATCATATGCATGCATTTACCTGTTCATTTTCATGTACTAGAATATTAATTTTTGGCTTGACTCTTCAGATTGCTTTCTTTTCATGAAAAAGTTAATTATTACCGAGACCAAATACGTTAAACCTTAAGAAACAAAATATTTATCCAACTATATATAGCTGGCTAATTATTGTTATAAGTCCGATGATAACAAGTATTAGATTCAGCATTTAACCTGTCAAATTATATACCACTATATTAAGTAATGTTGTTGCAAATATTAGGGACCATGTAAGTTATTTTTGTAATATTGGGATCAATCTAGGAAAATGGTGAATATTGGGATTATTTGTGCTACTTCTGTAACAACGGGGATTAATTTGGAAAATTAGTAAATGTCTATTTCTATATATATATATACTAATTTTGTTTTCCATTGTGTCGGAAATATTGCCTTTTATATTTTTTATGATAACAAACAAATTAATTTTATGGATTACATAGCAATGAAATTGATGCAATACATGAAAATGATAGAGTAAGACAAATCCAGCTTGAGATGAAGATCAATAATGAAGACCTTTCGTAGAATTATTATATGTAAATTGCTCTTAGAAGATAACCCTTCAAAGCTTACTAGCTCTTGCATGTGCTTGCACGTTGCACGGAATCCTTTAAAATTGCATGTCTTTTGAAAAAGAGAACTAAGTGCGTGTTTGGCAACAGTTTTTTAAGTAATATTTAGCATTTTGATTGGTCAAAACACTATTTTGTTAAATTATTGTTGTTTAGTAAACTAACGTTTTAAGTAACTTTTTAAATAGTTTCAAAAGCTAAAATTTTAGCGTTTCTCAAAAGCTAAAAATTTTTGCGTTTTAGGTAGTTTTTAGCTTTTTATGTTTCTTTTTTGGCAATTCTACCCTTTTTTGCATTTTTTTTATTTTTCTATTCTTTTTCCAATCTCTCTCTATATTTTTATCTTTTCTTTCACAAATATAAATAAGAAATAATATAAAAATAAATTTTAATTTCTATATAATTAACATTACTAAAAACATAAATTTTATTAGTACATTTTTTTACCAAAATAATTTTGAATCTATTAAAATTAATTTTTGTAATATTGATATAAATGTTTTATCAAAAAATTATTTATACTTTAATATTAAAATATGATTATGAAAATAAATATCTAATTGTCAAATATATTATCTTATTCTTATAAGAGCAATAGTAATTACAATTATCATAATAACAACAATAATAATAACATGATATCAATGTCCTTTTATGTTATTTAACATTTATCAGCTAATCTAACAGCTAATTTTACCGAACACATTTTGTTCAATCAGGTAGTTAAACAGTCATCCGCTAATAGCTAAAATACAACAACTATCAACTACCCAAACAGCTATCAGCTACTCTAACAGCTAAATTTACCGAACAGGCCCTAAGTGTTTTGGGTGTATTTGAAAGAGTTTTTAGCGTTTTCAGTCACGCTTGAAACAAAACATAAATAAATATAGAGCATATACCCTAAAAACTCCCTTACGTTTGCTCTATTTGACATTTTGGTTCCTAACGTTTTAATTTGAACATTTTAGTCCTTTAAGTTTGTCCTGGTTCATACCGTTACACCATTTTTCAAATTCTACTCAATTTTCAACGTTTTCTGCACGTGATCAACATGTGCCTCGTATTTTGGCTGAAGACCGAGGGCAAAAATGGTAAATCGCCTTACATCCCAAATTAATGCTCGTTATACGACCAATTAGGGGAAAATTTAAACTAAAGACTTTATCTTTTTCTTTGTTAAGCTCATGTTGTGTGAAAATAATTAATTTAGCTCGAGACGTGTTAAGGACATTATTCTTAAGTATATTTCACTCAACCAGTAAATGTATTTCACAAAATTTAACGAGCTCTTCTAGTTTTGTACTAAGAACAGGAACTGCAAAATATATGTAATAGTATTTATTTGTTAAACCCATCAAAGAAATGATAAGCAAAGTGAGAAGAAGAGTATCTGACAAGTTGAGAAGAAGATAAGACAAGAAAGTTTTTTTTCTTGTGTGTACTACATTCAAAGCCTCGAGCTCTATTTACAGCCAAAATGCTCAACTATTTGAGAGAAATAAGTGGAGAATTGGTGCAAAATATACGAGGGCTGGGTGTAATTTACTCTTACTTTATTAATGGAAGTTTCCAAATGACCAAGGGAAAAGTAAAGTTCTCGTATAAGATCTTCACTAAGAAAAATCATTGATCATTCATGATCGTACATGTGAGTAGAAACTGTATTTTAAATACATTCAAAGGCCACTAATCACTAAATTCGATGACCGTGCATGTAAATAATAGCATGTTTTCTTACATGTAAAGTTCACTTATTATTAAATTTGACGTTCCGGTCAATATCCCAGAACGAAATACTAAAATTGTCTTTTATCGTGTCTGGAGACAAGTCACGACTCATACAGATCCTTGTGTTGTGTAACCTCCAGTTGGGGGTTGTGGACCTCTGTCCCTTAGATCGTGTCAGGCCTTCCATGGACTAAAGCTTCAGCTGTGTCATCCATATTTGCGTATTTTATTTAATTTCAATAAATGTGTGCACATGTTTTCTGCTTGTGGAGTTTTTCGGATAAAGCTAGTTCCCTAAAATTTTGGAATAAACTTACCTAAGTTCGTAGTATCCACTTACACATGCCTGCATATCAAACAATTATTAACCTCTCTCTTAATGAAGCAGCCTTCTCAGAAATTCACATGTAATGTGTAAATTAGGGAGAATATTGTATACTATCTTTCTAACTAATACAACATTTTAGATACATGTTAATATTAAATTAATATTTTCATTAATAAAAATTTTTTGTCATTTATAATTTTTTACGTTAAATTTATTATTTTTAATAATTCTTTTTGAGAGTTGAATTATATTTAGTATGGGAATGATTAAGAATGATATATATTCATATACATCAATTATTTAATTAACATCAATGGATGTAACATTCTTAATTATGTCATTTCTTTTGCTCAGTTTTTACCAGTAATCAATCCCTGGGTTGTCTTAAGAATGTATTTATTCACTTATATCTTACAATGACATTCTTAATTTTTTTTTATGTGATACTTCGGATTGGTAATTTGGTATGATGAGACATAATCATATGAGAGTGATGTATAAATTACTAATTGTAAATTCAGATTTCCGGGAAGAGCAGATGTAGAATATTTTGCCACTGAAGACTGAAGGGGAATATAATCAAGTAAATTTGCTGACAAGATTAGTAAGTGCTAATGATTTCGTGGATTAAAAATATCTGAATTGTCAAGAATTGCTCTCAATGATTTTTTTAATAGTTGATTACTGTTTTGTGTTTAAAACTTACCACAAACATTTACGTGTACTTCTCAAAAAATAGCATGTTAGTCCCCTGTGGCTTGTCAGATTAATTAATTACTCCTCGTAATTTGTCTAATTAGTTGATTACCGCTTAAAGTTTTAACATATCTCTCCTTATATTTCTTGGAGGTCGTACAATCTTTTTTTTTTCATTATTATTTTAACGTTGTTAGTTGAAAATAAAGGTACTTTATTAAAAGGTATAGGCGATTGCAAATTTAATATCCATAGTTGGCAAGAAAAAAAAATGAATATAATAAATTAATTTGAATAGAAAACGTTAAGATAAGACATTATACGCCACCTTTAAAAATACAAAAAATAATAAAATAAATATTAAAACACAAAAAAATAATTAACTAATTAAATAAATTACGAAAAATAACGTACATCTTACCCCTAATAATTTTATATGATCAGTGAGCAGCAACCGCCACAATTGTGTATTTAATTCATCCCCAAACTCTAGTCCCAAACTCTAGTTAATTATTCTAAGTCAACAAAGGGTAAACGATGGTCGAAAGATTCTAATATTTTACTCGTGTATGAGTTGTGACAATGATTTGCTTGCAAATATGATAATCAACTAAAAGGACATGCCGTTGTTCTGGCAGGCATTGCAAGCATAAAGCGGATACTAGTCACAGAACTATAATATTGTTTATAGGTCCAGTGATTTAAAGTCTATTTGGTTCAAGCACTCAAAAATATTTTTTATGACATCAAAAGTTAAAATTAATTTATTTGATTATTTTTAAAAAAAAATTATATAAAAATCGAAATTAAGAAAAGTTAAAAATCCAAAAGCTCCAAATTGGATCTTTTGAATAAAGCTTTTGAGAAATTAGTTTTACATTATCTTAGAAATTGATTATTTCACTTTTTTTCAAAAATATTACTCCATATTTTTAAAAGTTCATATTGCTTTCAAAATAACTGAAAGCTACACTACTAAAATATAAGGTAAAATAATCAACAACTTTTATTCAACCTTACTTTCACCAAAACTTTATTGTTAAAAACTCTATAACTCAATAGTTAAAATATCACAGTTAATCTTAGTGGTCATCTTGTATGCAAGAAATTTTAAAATTTAATCTGTTCTTGATTATAAAAAAAAAAAAGGGAAAAAAGTACATGCTTTTCTTTTTCTTTTTTTTGATACTGCGGCGCAGACATGTTACGGCGGGTTAATAAATTAAGCACCAAAAGCAAACGATGATGAAAGTCATGTGCTCTTGAGCATCATTGCCCACGAAGGTCCGTTTAAATTAATTTTTTTTTAAAGTATTTTTTGTTAACAACTTTTAAAAAAATGATTTTTTTGATAAGTTAAAAATTTTGATTTTTAAAAAAAAAATTATTTGAACTTTTTCTAGAGTTTTAATTTTTTTAAAAGTCAAATTAAATAGTTATTATAAATTTAATATAATTTTTTTTAAAAAAAAATATTTTTTTAAAAAAACACCAATTCAAATAGGCCCAAATTATACAAGATGATTCACCAAACTTATTTACTTTAAAATATTGTCTTGCGCGGCTTTATGGCTTCGCATGTCGTCTTGTTGCTTCGACATGTTCTCAGCTTCCATGGTCCTGGTTTTTCAAAAAAGATCATGGGCCATTTTATAGTGTATACCCTACTTGCCACCTTTCATAGCTTTCATGCATTCATTACATTCCACACATCAAATTGACATGTCGGTTGGACATCAGAGGATATTTGCAAGGAATACCCAGGGGCGGAATCAAGAATTAATTATTTGAGGGTCGGATTTATTTATGCATTTAAATAAAAATTAGGGTCAAGATAGTATTAAATAGTATTAAATTCTTCTCTCGTATATGAAATTATCTAATTAAAGAAATAATATATTACATATAAAAGGCTCTATAAATAAATAAAAAGTAGCTTAAGATTTATGAACTTTTTAAAATTTATATTGCACAAAAAAACTCTTAAGTATCTGACTAACAGAAAACATAACTTAAATATTATTGAAATTTATTTGCTAAAATTACTTCTTATTACAAAAACTTGGTCACTCAAAATATAATTTAAATAGAAAAAATGTACGCTAAAACATCATTATGAGAAAAGCTTCAAAAAAAAATCAATAAAAGAAGAGAAAAAAATTAAGGAAACCATGAAAAATAATCAAAAAGAAAATTATATAGACTACTATATATAATTTTGAAGATTGGGGGGCCGAGCCCCCACCAGCCCCCTAGCTCCCGCCCTGATCCTGCCTTCTCTATTTGTTTGATCAATCGCAAGGCTAATATGCCCTTTGACGTAATAGTCTTGTAATCTTTACCCTACCCTTATGCACAGGGACGGCTCCACACTGTATACTCTGGTGTCATTTGACACCATTCAAATTTTTTTAAAAACATTTATGTGCATATTACAATTTCTTTTTGAAAAATTATACACATATTATGTTAAAAAAAAGTTTATACTAGTGTCATTGAAAAGTGATGTATTTGAAAAGTGATGTATTTGACAGGACTCTTGTCCAAGTCAATTATAACATTTATATTTTAAAAAACTATTCAAGTTTCTTTTTGTGTATGAATTATTTTTATATTGACACCACAAAAAAAAAATTCTGACTACATTTTTTTTTTTTTGCGACTCCATCATTGCTTAGGCAAATTGTATCCTAAGACCTCTTTCGGGTGGGAGTTGGTTAATTGTTTCAGTTCAATGTATTCCTTTTTCGGAGACCAAAAGAGGGAAAATAATTACATGTGGGGTTTGATTCTTAGTAGGAAATAAGTATCGTTTTGTTTATCTTAAAGAATCCTAGCGTATTGCGCGGTCCTGCACTCCTGCCCTTGCCCCTACGTGGTGTTCGACTTGTGCCCATGAGTCATTTTAGACCTGATAAAATCTATATTCTTTAGATAAAAAGGGCCATGATTATTTGACTTGATGGAAAGACAATTGTACAATTTTATGGGTGCACTATGAATAGCTTTAATTAATAACCTTATAAAATCATCATATAACAAAGCTGTATTGATACATATATGACGCTCCTCTAGTATTGCAAGCAAAGCAAATCCAAGTCACACTACTAGTATGTTTGACATGATCTTATTTTAAGATACTTATCCTATTGAAATTTAGATATATCTTATAAGATTTAAAATATCTTATCATATGCACAATGTATTTTATAATTGTAAAAAATAAGATAGGATAGATTGTTTATTTCTTATAAGATAAAAAATATAATTTATTTTGAGTTTTTTAAAGGATGCATAATAAGATGTCTTAAATCTTATAAGATTTTCCCCTATTTCAATAGGATAAGTATTTTAAGGAGCAAATGGCATATTACCCCCATGTAGTCTGGCATAAATGTTCAATATCCCCTGAAGTCTCAAAATTATCTGATTACCCCCTCAAACTTTTTAAACGTGTACAAATTATCCCCCGCCGTCTGTTTTTGCTTAGTTTTGACTGAAGTTGGTGTCTACGCGCGTGTGTTGTGCATGTGTTTGTGTTTTTCATTGCATAATATATATAGTAAATGGCATATTAGCCCCCTGTAGTCTGGCATAAGTGCGCTATACTCCCCTGAAGTCTCAAAATTACCCCCTTGAGTTTTCAGGAAGTGAATGAGTTAAGTGTTTTTATAAAAAGTGTAAGGGTCTAAATGGTCCAAAATATTTAGTTTTTATATATATTATGCAATGAAAAACGCTACATATGTGCGTAGAATTCAATTTCCGTCAAAACTAACCGAAAACAGACGGCGAGGAGGTAGTGAGTACACGTTTAAAAAGTTCAAGGGGGTAATCAGATAGTTTTGAGACTTCAAGGGGTATTGTGCATTTATGCCAGACTACAGGAGGGTAATATGCCATTTACTCTATTTTAAGACTATAACAAACCGTGTACGTGCACATTTACTGATTATACAAGATATGCAACTATGAATGCCCTCGACTTGAAATAGAAATGAACAAATTGGAGTTGAATGTGAGATAGTTGCTTAAGTCCGACAATGAGATGGTGAAAATGGAAATAGCAATCTTGGTAACCAATTAACTATTACGTCAATATAAAAGACATTCCCATCAGAGGTTGGATAAAATGATATGTACATTGAAGCAATCAAATCAAGTGATTGCCATCCCAAATTATCCTTGTAGCAAAAAGAAAACTGAGAACAAATTCAAATATTCAAATGCTTCATTTCAAGGTCATCTAATTGTAGAAAAGTTCTCAGCTTGAAGAATAGTAGGAGTTATACATACACGTAGTGTGAATGCCTGTATATTCATGTAGTAGCATTATAGAAAAGCCAAAATGAATTCTATACATTGTAGTAGCATTACATGTATACAAAAACCAAATGCCACAATTGATATTTCTACATAAAAAAGATGCATCATCACTCACCTACAGCATCGGTGCTGCAGGTATTTGAAGCTCCTCTAAGGATCACTTATCGAGAATAACTATTTATGATTAAAGGTCAGTTAGCTAACTGATACTAAACTGTGCAGGTTTCTATTTTGCATCTTGTGTAAATCTATCATAATAATCAATAATAATTAAAAGCAATTATGTTCTTTACTCTCTTCTTCAATTTTCCTCTATTTTTCTCTTTTCCTACTAAAGGGTCGGAGGATAAAAGTGAAGAAAGTGTAAAATGGTCTGCCATTTTTATTGAGTCTAAGAAGGATAATTCATTTATACATAAGAAGTTCAAACTCCAATAATGTCCAAATTTGAGATGGATGGAGTAGTTGTTTCAAGCAAAGCAAGATTTCTTTTCTATAATCATAGTGGTCATTGTGAGAACTATTGTTAGCAAGTATTTCTTCATGGTAATCTGGCATAATTGTTTCCACCAGCTGCCTAATTTTGCACCTTGTTTGATGCTCTGAGGACAGATGTATCTAGGAAGAAGTTTCTTCTAATGTTAATTCCTTGTCAATTCAATCACTACGTTACTTTATTCTACTTATTACATCTTATGCTATCTTTCTATGTTATTTGGGTCATAAAATTGTTTTCCTATGTTTGATAGGTAAAAGGAGTTTCTTTTTAGTTGCTTATATGATTAATCTAGTTCGCTGTGACTACCCTTACTTCCTTACAACTTGACTTCTTCTAAGACTATCTAAAGAACCTAATGCTCTTCCAGTCTGCTATACAAAAGTATACTATATTTTAGCATCTAATGTTTATCAGGACTTATTTGAAATCATCAATTATATCACTCTTCCTTGAAAAAATGTTCACATTTCCAAAGTTTCTGTAAAATTGTAAGAATCTTATATATGGAAACTGTTAATTGGACTTCACTTATGATTTTTGACTGCTTACTCAAAGACAAACATCAAAACCCACCAGCACGTTGATTCTAACAACAAAAATTTGTAATTTAAAAAAAATGGATTTATGAACATCAAGATATCATATGCTATCTTGAAAGCCAAACTGGAAAAAGGAAATCTTATTACAAAATTATAAATAGAAAAAGGGCTGAAGAAACCAATCCACGACCTGACATCGGTAGAATGCTACCTCCAATTCCCTATATTCCCCCATCCCCACCGCTGATCTAAGTACACCGATTACCCCTGAACCAAAGCAATTGAACTCTTATTACGAACATGGAATTGAAATATCATTAGGAAAGCTTTTTGATCAAATTGTAGAAATAAAGAACCAAAATCAACAAAAAAAAATTAGAGAGCAAACAACAATTAACTTAGCACTCGTTTGGTATCGTTGCTATTTCTGGTTTTTTGTTTTTGTTGATTAAAATTTGAAAACTAGTTCGTTTGTTTTTGTTTTCGTTAACAAAAACCAACAACTTGTTTTTGCAACTTCGGTAAATAAGAAAAAGTGGTTTCTTATGTTGTGGCAACCAATTTTCCAAACTTTTATTTACTTTGTGGTGAATACCTTGTAGAATTATCTTTCCAAAATTAATATTACCTCATTAATTTCTTGAAAAATAATTATTAAAATTAAAATTTTAAAATATATATATTTCAAATAATATATATGAAAAATACTTTTTCAAAAATAATTAAAAATATACCAAAGAATAAATTAATAAATTAAAACTATTTTGAAAAATAACTTTAATAAATTAAAATATTCTCAAAATAATTTTAAATTTAAAATATTTTTTTAAAAATAATTTTATAAATTAAAAAAGATTTTAATAAATAAAAAATTATTTTCAAAAATTAAAATAATTTTAATAAATTAAAAACACTTTTATAATTATTTGAAGAAATTAAAAATATTTTTAAAAATAATTATTAAAAATTATTTTTAAAAACATTTCAAAAATAAATTAATAAAGTAAATTTATTTTTAAAAAATTTTAAAAATGAAATAAAAATATATTTTCAAAATAATTGAACTTTTATTTTGAAATTATAATCATAAACAAAACAAATTATCTTTAAAATATTTTCATTATTTTTTTACAAAAATATTTTATAATCATAAACAAAATAATTAGCTTTAAAATATTTTCATTATTCTTTTACAAAATATTCTTAAATATTTTCATGTGTTCTATTTAACATAAAATACTAAAATAAAAAATAAGAGACAAAAATAGTTTGTAAACTACAAACAACCAGACATTTTTTTTGTTTTTATTTATAGATTCTATAATTTAACCAAACGAGTTTCAGTTTTTGTTTTTAGTTGTTGTTAGCAATTTTTTGTTTATGATTCTGGTTTTTGTTTCTAAAATTTTTTCCAACATTATCAAACGAGCATTGAATAAGTACACTAAACGTTAATTAAAGCCCAAAACACAAAAAGCCCTCATCTTTTCTTGTTACCCTATCGGTTCTCAACAGATTGTCAAATAAGCATTGTGCAAAACTATGAAGCAAACATCATTATCCCCAACCCAAAATTCAAGGACATTTGTATAAATATATACATATACATCTACATACACGTGTAGATAGCAACTTATGTATTTGAAGGTGCTTCCAAATTCAATGGTTCTTCGAAACTTTTTTTTTGTGCCTGCTTGTTGTCTAAGCCAGCCTTTTCTTCAATCATCACTTCCCCCATCATCAGACACAACGTGGCAAAAAATTGCATGGAATTGGACAGGTGTCGACAAAGCTATTCTTGTCTTCTCGTGGCAACAAAGCGACGTCGTTTTGCAACCCTCTTGTAGAAAGTAGAAAAAAGTAAGGATTGCTTCTTATTTGGGTCAAGGTCATTGTTGCGGTTGATTTTGACCTACGTTGGACATGCCTCAATCAAGTGGGTCCCATCCCCTATGTTTTACCCAATACATTAAACTGCAACCTAAACAGTACCTTGTGCAAAACGGCACCATTTGCTCCAAGGGAAAAAAAAAGGGTGATCTTTTCTTTTATATATAAGTAATAATATTGATCATCATTCTCAACACTACCTATAATAAGACATCTACTAGTTAAGTCACTTATAAGCAAAAGAACAACTGAAATATGATTAATGTGTGATTTATATATATTGTAGCTACACTCTGGTATTGATTCATTCCAGTCATATGCAGGGGCAACTTAATGAATTTGGAGGTCTAAAGTGAAAATTTTAGACGAGGCCTTTTATATATTTTATTTAAAATTTATTTTTCTAACTTTTTGGGAGGCAGAGTTACTTTTTTTTTTATAATCAAGTTCTTCTAACATTTCTTTCTCAATTGACATTATAGCTAACCCATTTAGTCTTTCTTTAGACATTGTTGATCTTAGGTATGCTTTTATCAAGTTTAAATTAGAAAAACTTCTTTCTACTAACGCAATAGTTACTGAAATTGTTAATATTATTCTATAGGTAATATATGTATTGGAAAAGAATCAAGTTTTTTTATACGAACATTATCCTATAGACAATATATGCATTTGGAAAAGAATCAAGTCTTTTTATGCGATTGAGCGTATCAAGTTGAGTATTATCTTCTATTTGTACAATTTCTCTTCGAACTTTTAATTCTAAAAATAAATCTAGACTCTCTATGTCTGAATAAATATTATGTTTTAGAAAACATTCAATATTAAGGTATTGTAATTTCAAATTTTCATTATTTAGAGATTTTAGTTTTTTACCACTAAATAGCACTTGGTAGTGAAAGTTTGGTTGTGAAAAATTACTTCCTATAAATCCTTCAACAAACATTGTACTCGTGCTCAACAAGAAAAAGAAAATTGATTAAGATAAATGATAAAACAAAATAGATATGATAGAAAATAATGAATTTAAAAAAAAAAACTCAATGCAATTATTTAATAATGAACTAACGGTTGATGATAGACTCATAATTAGAGAAAAAGTGGGGATTTAATAAGGAACTAACCGTTATGGTAGCGGCATAATTAGAGTAAAAGGAGGGATATGGAGTATTAGTAGTGACAGATTTTTATTTGACCAATTATCAAGAGATGAAATAATTACAACTAGTCATAAATGAGGCCTTTTATTGTTATTTATTTTTGTTAAAAAAAAAGTAAATTTGATATTCTTTGTAATTAAAATAAAATAATTTTATTTTTTTATATAAATTATAAATATAATTTTTAAAATTGGAGGCCCAGTATTTTTGGGGGACCTAAAGCCCTTGTTTTACTTGCTTTACCCTTGAGCAACCCCCGGTTATACGAGGAAAGGAGTTATATTTCATATAATGGGGTCATGTAAGTGAGTTTAACCATCCGTACATTTGACAAACCCATATTGTTAATTAGTTGTCTCTTATTAAAACTAATTTATGTATTTGAATGTAAGACTTATATTAAATTTTTTAACATGAGTATATATAAATTATTACGTTCTAAGCAAAATGATTGATCAATATAAATTCCCTAGTGACCACCAATAATTCGGATGTGGTTATTTGCCAATGGAAAAACAAAATAAGGTAAAATCATTATCAGAACATCAGACACCATCGTGTGGAAGTACTCATTCACAATCGATTTACCAACAATAAAGAGAGAGAGAGAGAGCGAAAAACTCGATCATAATTGGATTTGCGTAATAGTGATGATGTTATATTAGTGTAGTCACAAAAGGTATTTTTTGGGGGATCATGCATTACATTCATCATGCGAATGCTTTTAGTAATAATATATACGACTCACACACACTTGTTATATTTCAAATAACTGTGCTCATAATGTATTTTTCCAAAGAATTTTTATACTTAGTTACCAAAAAAAAGATATTTTTTTGTGTATTTTGACCACCAGCTTAAAAGAAAATTAATAAATAATAAGTTTATATCTATGTTATATATCTCTTTTACTTAAAAATTTGTTTAATATTGATTAACAATTTAAAAAGTTTAAATATTGTCACTTACTTAGGTCTTTTTTAATGATTCTCAATAATAATATCATTTCACTTTACTTGTAATTTTTTGTATATGATATTTATTACAAAATTTTTCATTGACTTTTTATGAATACAAAATGTGTTTGAAATACATATAAAATCGAAATTAATATTATATAGTTTGAGAAAAAAAATCAAAATTCTTGGATAGCACTATTAGCACATCCCCTACGTCATAGTTAACAACTTTATTGAATTTGCTTCAATAATTATATATGGCTATCTATGTAAAATAGTATGATTATACCTCAACGAAAACTTTAGAGCACTTAGGAGAGGTTATGGGAAAATTGTATGCTAATATGAGAGTGTAGAATTTAAATTTTTTTCTCCAAAGTGGTGATAAAGTAAGAAGGTTAATTATGGTGCTTAATGCAGGGTTTATTTCACCATATAATTGGTCTCCATTGTTGTCACTGAGTTTCAACTATTCCTGATTGTAAAACATTCATGTAAGTTTTCGTTGCTGAACAAATATCAAATTATTTAATGCTATAGAAATTAACATTCATTTATAAACCCTCATTTTTTATAAATAAATCCTCAATGTTTTATAAAATTACTCAGATTAGTTCACATCTTAAGGAAAAATGAACAGAAAAATATAGATATATATGGACTAATTTGAATCAATTTGAAAATATTAAAGACTAATATGAATGTTTTTTAAATAAGAGAGATTAATTTGACTATCTTTATAAATGTTGATAATTAATTTGAAAAACTTAAAATAATGGAGACTAGTTTAGAAAAGCCTAACGACCTTGTTAATTAATCCTTCACTAATACTTTCTCCAACTCAATTTTCATTCTCTCCTCTCTTTTCCTGAAAAAAAGAAAACACAGATACATCAACTTTCTAATTCTTTAATTTTTGACAAAATCACATTCTCAATAAAAGAAATTAATAAATAATTATTAATTCGTAGCTCTACTGAGCTCTAGAGCCCTTTGGAGATCCAAAGATTTTTTTTTGAAAAGCATAAAAAGTAACCTTATTCTAGATATCTCTTGAACTACCTATTACTATAAAAGTTCACATTTATAAAATGATACCAAAATATATAATATTATATTTTAACTCTAATGTAGAATTTAGAAATATTACAAATTTTCGATTTAATACATAAAGAACCTAACCCATGTAAAGCACAAAATCGACTTTCAGTGTATATATAAATGTATGTGTGCATACGTAGTTTTATAAAATTCATTTGTTTTAAACAATAATTGTAAAACACTAACTGTAACTCAATTTTTGAAACTATATATGGCTTCTTTCTATTAATTTAGACCCCAACACATTATGCCCCAAGTTGAACAACCTCCACAACCCCCCCCCCCCACACAAAAAAAAAAAGTTAAGAAAAAAAAATCATAGTAATAAAGGAAAGATGTACGTTTCCAAGTGGATTAATGAAAATTCTAGTTACTCATTCCTATATATTTTATCAATTTTCTTTTCCCATAAAGTTGTTATTCTATATTTTTGGCCCCTTAGGAGTTAGATCCAAAAAGTACCTTCATCTTTCTTCTTTATTTTCTATTTTTGGTCGAAATACCTTAAGTACCAAATCCTTGGGGATACGTTTTGATGTGTCAACTAGTGGGAATCTCTTTGATCTTTGTGACCTGCTATTTAATTTTCTAACAACAATCATATCTCAATAGAATGTACTGCCTTAAGGTGTAAATGTAGCTTTTGTTTACTAAGAGGGTGTTTGAACTAGCGTATAAAAAAGTTACTTAAAGTACTTATGGCTTTAAGTAGTTTTTTTTTAATTATTAACTTTAAGTAATTACATGTTTAAATAAAAGTTGTAGTTATAAAAATAAGTATTTATATGTTTCATTAAAGTGGGTTGAAAAGTAAGTTACATAGTTAAAATAACTATTAAGAACATTAAAATAGAATTTGAAAAGATAGGTATAAGATAAAAGAGTAAAGATATTTTAGTAATAATAATAAAAAGGTAAGGATAAGATTGTAAATGATTTGGCCAAACTTGCTTTTTTTCAAAATGCGTAAAGCCATAAAAAGTAAAAGTTGGGGTTGGGAAGCTTTTTATTTTCTACTTAAAGTCACTTAAAAAAGCACATTTTTAATTAAAACAAACACTTTCATTAGCTTAAATTAAGCTTTAAGTAGATTTGACCATAAAAAAAAAAGCCAAACCAAACACCCTCTAAGAGTAAGAGGGTGTTGGACTTTGCTTATTTTAGGTGCTTATAAATACTTTTTAAAAAAATCCCTTCACATACTTTTTACTATTGACTACTTATAAGCACTAAATAAGCAAAGCCATAACCCTCCAAATAAGAAGGAGAAATATTACTGATGTTTGAAATTTGACACATCATCAGGTAAGAGGCAATAGCATAAGATCGGGTCCCTGATAAGAGCTGAAAACAACCATGGCTCATGACCCGGGTTCAAACCTAGTCCACTACACTGAGTTGTGTGCCCCCGTTTTTATCTTGTGCACAGTATAGGGGACGTATTGTACGCCTGAGGTTTGTCAGTTGGTGGTCGAGCTCTGTCAAATGTTCCAGTGATCGAGTTCCACTAGCTAAAAAAAAAAATAGCGCAGGAGTAGTCTACCTAGGATACACTTTGTAGAAGTTGATTATTAAATTTTAGGGTACAGAAGATATTCAAAGGTTTGTGGCTGACATCTATGGTTGCTCGAAAGGTAATTCTGGCTAGCTACTTCGGGTGGAGTTTTTTGAGATGCTTCTGGGAGATGGTTAGGTGGTTTTACTCTTAATCAGGGGATTTCGACTAATAAACTGGCTGAATTAATGACATTATATGAGGGTTTAAAGGGTGCGGTTGCTCGAGACCATCAGCGGCTGGCTATTGAAGAATGCAAGTCTATATTGGCAAATCATCCAGGATTTTCAATAGCCCATGTGTATCGGGAGGCAAATCGATTAGCAAGTCATCCAGGATTTTCGTTGGTTTTCAGCTAATCCTAAATGGATGGTTTGCTTGCTGATTGTCTCTGGTACCCAAGTCAAGCAAACAAGTATTTGTTATTTGAATGTGATGTTGCTTGTGTTGATGATCTTGTTCAAATTGATATTAATTTAGATTTGTTAATGACTCTGTTTAAGTTTATATTGATTTAGATTTGTGGATATTTTTTTTTAATGCAAGTGGCTTTGTTATGTGGATAGTTTTGTTGCTTAGTTACATGGATGATTTAGGGTTGAATTTATGTCAATTTTGATTTGTGTAATTGTCTTGAGTTATAGTTTTAAGTATTATTTGTATTATATGTAGTCAACTATGTTATTTTGTTATTTGAAGATTGAATTTATCAATTTAATGCATTTTAGGAGCGTTATTTAACTTTTTTTGGGGCTAAATTAGACAATTCATTTAGCTTGTTTAGTTGTTTTCTATGTGATTTAATTCGGTTTTTGGGCTCTGCGGGTTTTGAGGATGACTTTTGAGTTGGGGTTCAGGACATTCTAGGTTTCGCGGGTTCAGGATATTCCGGGATTGCAATTTTTCATTTAAATTCTAACTGAGATTTTGGATTCCTTTTGTTGGCAGGTACCACAGTGTTCTGTTGCCACTCCTAAGTTTGAGGGCAATAAATGCCATGTGAATTACTTGTGCTTTCTCCTCGATAACATTTGTTTTGAAAATTCTTCATGATCGATATTTTTTATGAAAGAAAGAATGCTAAATTCTGCAACCTTTTCTTGTTTGACTGGGTCTGTATTACGTTCATCTTGTGAAAAATAAGTGCTTTTGATGATACTTTGCACGCATTACTGAGCAAAGGTTGCATCTTTTGAGTCTGCATTAACTACTGGATTTCTCACCTTATTGGATGTAAAGTTACCCAAACTGCTCAACCATAGAGGCACACAAACTATAGTACTATACAAAACGATGAGATAAAAGTTTATACTATATAGTTGTTTTTAAGAGTTTGGTACTGAACTAATCTTGAATATTCAAGGCTCTGTTCGTTTCAGTTATTTATTTATCGGAGACCGCGTTTCCGATGAATGCTTGAAGCTACTACCAGCAGATGAATGATTGCAGGATTATGAATTTGTGCTGTTTACACGGAAGAAAGATTCTTGTACATCAGTTAGTTATAAAGCTTTGTATATATACTTCTTTACTCTTTAAAATTCTACTTTGGTCTGTCTATGTTTCATTTGAGAAAATGTAGTAAGGCTGTCTCCAACAGTTTTTTATTTTTTCTCTTTAAATTTAAGTGATTTGAGTCTTTCTTATAAATTGGGATCCCTATTTTTAGTTCTATTCTAATAGCTCTCCTATTTTTTATCAAACTCTCAGTTTATGAAATTTTTATTTTAATTTTACTCTAACAGCTTTCCTATTTTAAAAAATTACAATCTTAAAGCTACAGAGAATGAGAGATAGAATTTGAATGTTGGCTTTGAGGATGAAAAAAACCCTTATATACAAGTGTTTTGTTTTGAGATTAGGAAAAAAAAAACTTAAAATTTTGGAGATGGATAGTGGAACTGTTAGAGCACTTTACTACTAACAACTCGGCTAAATATGGGGGGTTTTGTGTTTTAAGGAATCTATTGGAGTCAGCCTAACCTTGTTAGGTGTATAGGCTTGCCATCAATTGAGTAATTTCTCTTAGGTAAAGGCAGAAAACCAATTTGTGCAATAATTAATCAAGTAAATGATAGGTTGTCAATTTATGGATAACTGATCATTAGGCGGAAGAAAAGATTTCGACGATTGAATGCATGAGTTGATACTGCTGCAGTAAGATTATTACTCAACGGGTGCGGTTGGCCTGATTATGCAGGATGTCAAGAGAGAGAAACACCCTTCAGACCAAGAGAAAAGCTTATTGAGAAGCAAAAGGTTTTTTCAGAGCTTCCATAAATAAACACACATATCTGAGTGGGGAGTTCCTTGTATCTCATTGTCAGTTTTCTCTTTTCACTTAGTTCATTGTCTTTGTCTAGGTTTTACTCTACTGCATCAGATTCTGATGCCCTTAATCAACGTCTGTTTCAGGGAAGAGGGATCTGTAACTTGTCTCACGGGATCGGGGAGAAGGAATAACCAGCTGTCTCATGCGGCGATGAGAGTGAAATTTTCAAGAAAAAATACTTTTTTGATAAGCTAAAAATTTTAGCTACTGAAAAAAGTTACAAATGAGCTTTTTCAGAGTTTTAACTTTTTTTTAAATCTAATTCAAATACTTATTGTTAAAAAAAATATTTTAATCAAGAAAAAAGTACTTTTTTTAAAAAAAAAAAAAGCTAATCAAAACAGGCCATTATTTTCTTTTTTCATCTTATGAGATATAAAACATCTTATTGCATGCATCTAATAAAAACTTAAAAGAAATAATATTTTTTTATCTTATATTAACCCTGTAGTATACTTTCTCCAATTCAATTTTCATTCTCTCCTCTCTTTTCACAAATAAAAGAAAACATGATATATCAACTTTCTAACTCTTTGATTTTGACAAAATTGCATTCTTCAATAAAAAAAAATTAATAAATAATTATTAATTCGTAACTCAACTAAGCTTTAGAGCCCTTTGGAGATGCTAAGAAATTTTTTGAGAAGTATAAAAAAAAATCTCATTTTAGATATCTCTTGAACTACTTATTTACTATAAAAGTTCATATTTAATATTCTAATATTAAATATTAGAATATTTAATATTATATTTTTAAGCCTAAAGAAGAATTTAGAAATATTACACTTTTTTATTTAATACAAAAAGAAAACCCGTGTGAAGCACGAATTCCACTATTAGTGTATATATATAAATTTATGTGTGAATGTAGCTTTATAGAATTCATTTATTTCAAACAATATATAAAGCACTCACTGTAACTCCAAATTTCAAACTAAATATGGCTTCTTCTTCTTCTTCTTTTATATTATACAAATTTAGACGTGATTAAGAGACAGTACAAGTGGTTGAGACTATCTCTCTCAGACGTAATATTCTGAGTTCAATTCCACGGGGCAAAAATTTTAACAAAAAAATTTATATAAATTTAGACCCTAACACATTATGCCCCACCTTTAAACCCCCACTCAAAAAAAAAAAAAAAGGTGATTGGATTAGTGAGAAATCTAGTTATTCATTCTTTTATATTTTATCAATTATCTATTCCCATAAAGTTATCATTCTATACTTTTGCCCCCTTAGAAGTTAGATCCATAAAAATTCCTTTATCTTTCTTCTTCTTTTTTTTTTTCCCTCTTTTTTTTTCTTGTCGAAATACCTTAAGTACCAAAGACTTTAAATACATGTTGATGTATCAACTAGTGGGAATATTTTTTTGATGTGCTGTTTTCTAACAACAATTATATCTCTATCAGAATGTACAGACCTTTGGTGTAAATGTAGCTTTTGTTAGCTAAATAAGAAAGATAATTGTTAATGATGTTTGAAATTTGGAGACATCATCAAATAAGAGGCAATAGCATAGAACTAGCCTACGTAGGATGCACTTTTATAGAAGTTGATTATTAGTAAGGTTTAGGGTAAATAAGATTCAAAGGTTTGTGGCTATGTACTTCGGGTTGGATTGGGGATAAAGTGGAAAATTTTATGTATTGGGCATCCATTTCTCTGTATCTCTTCATAGCTTCCGACCATTACGAAAAGAAAGAATTAAAGGATATGTGGGTAAGCGTAAATTGACAATTGAAGACTCGGCAAAATAATTCCAAAACTTCAAAGAGAACGCAAATTTTACTGTACACCACATTCATTGTACTCCAATTCGATATCGTCCACCTACTATCTTCACTTCTTGCTATTTTTTGTCATTACTATTACCTCTCCCTTCTTTTTCTTTTTTTTTAAACCCCTACCCCATAGGATCGAACCAAAGACCTTATGTCTAAGGAGAAAAAGTCTCAACCACTTGAGTTATCTCTTAATCTCACTATTACCTTTTCCTAATTGTAGTAGATCTATGTATTTTCATATGTCTATATATATATGTGTGTAGGTGTAGGTATATACGGGTGATGTTAGATATATATGTGGGGGGCGGGAGAGATTCAAAGAAAAATTTGATAAAAATGAAAGAAGAAGAGGACAGCAACCAAAAAAAAAAAATTGATTGATTCTTAAATGATGCTTGTTAGGTTAGATTTGTCAACATACCATTTACAAGTTTGAATATACTATTCATGAGTGTTGAGCATAACATAAAAAGATTGTTAATATACCCTTCATAATTTGTGAGCATATTTTGAAGGAAAAATAGTTTACAAATTGCAAATAAACACTAAAAGTATATGTGAATATTTTGTGAGAAAATATTATAACTATTAACGTACATATGATAAAAGTTGTAAGCAAATTTTAAAAAGAATTGTGGACAGACAGCTTATAAATTGCAAATAGACCATAAAAGTACTTGAAATATTTTCTTAATAAATATTATATGAATTGTGAACGTACAATATATGGCCAATGAACACATGATATACTAATTGTAAACATAAAATATAATTTTGAACATACAATACAAAGTTTAAGGCTCTGTTTGGCCTAACTGCGTGATTTCAGCTGTTGAGTTGTAGAGCTTTTAATAGTAGAGTTTTGAGTAAAAGTGCTATTGAATAAAAAAAGTTGATTGTTTGACCTTGTATTTTAGAAGTTGAACTTTTAATTGTTTTGAGGTTAATATTAGACTTTAAAAAATATAGAATAGTATTTTTAAGAAAAAACGAAGAAAAACAATTTTTGACATAACATAAAATTAGTTTTTTAAAAGTTTTTTTCGAAAAGCTCCGATTTAAAGCTTCTGGTTTTTCAGTTTTTTTCATCTTTAACTTTTATGTAAAAGCTCTTTTAAAAATGAACCAAACAGATCAATTTTATCTTTTAGACTCACAAAAATTACTTTTGAATCTTCAAAAATTAGGCCAAACAAACTCTAACACTAATAAACATATAGCATAAAACATGTATCTAATTATGAATATTCTTCATGAACACATAATGTAAAACTTTTAAATATATAATATAAGAGTTTTGAATAATTCAACCTTATAAATATCATATAAAATTGAGAATAATTAAATAAAATATAAAAATTACGAATATATAATATAATAGTTGTAAACGATTAATACTTTTGAAAATAACGTATGAGAAAAGTAAACTAAAAAATATTTCTTATTTTTGGGATAACGTGGTAAACACACGCTCGAGAGATGCAATTTGCTCAAGGTGAACGGTATAAGCACCCCCGATAGGAGGGGTATCTCAAATTTCATTTTGAATGCAGAATTTCTTGCTTTTCGTGAAAGATTAAATCTAGTTACTAGAGACCTATAACTAAACTGATATTATTCATCATCATGTTGCTAGTCCGGTTCTTCGCCGGCAAAAATTGTTACATTTCTATAGGAAACGGAAAGTTCCTATGCTGTGTTTGTTACATGCTTATTTGGAATCTTAAATTTAAAATACGTATAAAATTATAGACATTTCAAATTCAAGGCTTCAGATAATTGTAAGACAAACAGAGCATTTATTTGTGTGTTGAACAAGAGTTGAGGTTATCTCTAGCAATAGTGAATACTGATGCATACATATCTCTCCAAAAGCTTCAAAATTTACAAAGAAAGAAAAGATGGGAAAGAAACACTGATCTAAGCCAACATTCGAAATTCACTAGCATCATTTGTTATGACTACGTAATATCTGCTCAGGAAGTATGTTACCATATTGTTTGGTAAAACGATCATGGCTTTGTTGGCTCCCATCTTCCACCCTTAACCATACCCCTGGTTCAAAGTAGCAAAGTTATGCTGTTCTGACTGCTTTACAAGTAGGGTTATTTCTTGATAGGTCCCTGAACTATAGCATACGGAGCATTTTGATTCTTAAACAATCAAAATGAGTCTTTTGATCTCTAAACTATTGTCAACTTTAAGCCATTTTGTCCAAAGACTAACTTTACTTGCACAATCATGACAGATAATTAGTTACAAGGATTAAATGTTAATCTTTGGACTAAAACAGCTAACTGAACAAAAAATGTCAAACAATTAATTGTCCTGGGAACGAAAAGGCTAACTTTGATAATTCAAGGACCAAAATATCTCATGTGCCATACTTAGGGACTTGTAGAGGTATTAACCCTTAAAAATAAGATACAAAAACTAACATATAGAGAAATTAAGACAATTTCTACAATAACAAAAGACTATTTCTCACAAGTCTGGCAGAGGAGAAAGAATCATGCAAGACCATGAACTGCAGCAAATTATCAAGGAAGAACAATTTCATAATCAAATATGGTTTTTTATTGCTCGTCACAAGGATTACACCTCACGTGTTCATGTACTCCCCTCCCCCTCCTCCTTTTTCTTTCTTTTCCTCCTCTCTCTCTCTCTCTCTCTCTCACACACACACACACACGCACACACTCATGTATGTTACTACCAAACTACTGATTCAGGTTAACGAGTTGCATCCAAATATTGGATGTGACAAAATTTCATGTTCAGATGGTGTAATGTATAGCATCAGTTCAGATGAAAGCTGCTTGTATTTTATTCCAGAGCCATACCATATAGAACTTGAAAGAAGGATCACTTCAGTACCTTACAAAACCAGCATTCTGAGCCTTTCCAAAAACCAACTCCATGCTTCCTTGGTAAAGACCAAGACTTTTCGCCAAGGCAAAACCAGAATACATCCCATCAACAGCTGCGCTCACAATTCCACCAGCATAGCCTGCTCCTTCTCCAACGGGGTAAAGTCCTTGTAGAGATGTGCACTCATAAGTTTCACTGCTTCGACAAATCTGGACCGGAGAACTTGTTCTTGTCTGAGCAGTGGAAGATAACAAAAAAGATTAATATGATGGTAATAATTTACTCAAGCAAAATTAAATCACACAAAGGACCATCCTCTATTTGCACGAAATTCCTCCAAACAAGTAAGGTAGCAGTTTCAAGCTTAACAATTTTGTTATCTCACTCTGCAATGAACAAGAAAAAGATGATCATGAAATTAAATGGAATGCAATCAGATGACAGCTTACCTCTACTCCATGAAGAAGGGCATCTTTGGAGATAAATCCTGGCAACTAGATATTGAATCCAATTCAGAAAATGATAAAACATTGTTAGTCCATTCAAATGAAACTATTGCTCTTTGATTAATTATGGGGAGGGGAGAAGGGACAGGAGATTTGGGAGAAGCATAGTAAACTGTTAGGTATAGTTACCTCTTTGTCAAACAAGAAGATTGAATGTTGTAAAGCTTGTGTAACATAACTAGGAAATAATTCATGGAGGTTTGCCTCCTTCACTCCTAAGCGATAACTGGATGCTGGTAATGATGCGCCTGTGAACGAACATCAATCAAAATTTGTACTATGCAGAATACTCTCCCAAAATGAAGATATATAAGCCTAAAATAATATTCCACCTGACATCTTCTTTTCCAGAAAATCAGGTACTCTTTGTACAGGAACCACAAAATTTCCACCACCCATCTCAGCCGCTCGTCTTTCAAATATTCTCTGAACAAGTTGACAAGATATTAGAAACTAAACATTAGTAGCAACAAATTGGGCAGTTCTGAATGTGCAGCAGTAAAAAAATGTTCGACCTTGACAAGTGGCTGATATTTTTTGAAAGATCAATCTTATATCTGCCTTGACGTTTAAACTAATGAAGAGAAATAAATTCTTTTGTAATCAAAAGCATAATGGATACATGTCACGTCTGCAACAACAATACAACCTGAAATTCAATTCCGGCAAGAGGCCCATGGAAATTCAGAGCATCAAAATCCTTTGCTGAGACAGTAACCACGAGTGCAGCATTTGCCCACCTAGAAGAACGTTGTGAAAACGACATTCCATTGATACAGACTTCTAAAGGATTTGTACTGGTGAGAACAACCTGCCAAGGCTTTTTCAAGTGAGTCCACAGTAGAAATTTAGTGATATAGCCTGACGCCTCCTAAACAACTTATAGCAAAATATCTAGTAATCCCATCCATGAAAGGTGCTCCATTAGGTATAGGGCACCAAATCCTGAGTATGTAACCTGCAAATGCATGGCTTTTTGAAACATCAACCTTGTTTTGACCTTAAACCATTTTACAGGCACTTCTATCAGAAGTTACCACTAAAGCTGTGGTGTATCCAAATTTTTCAAACATATTGATTTGGTTCTACTGATTGAAAATACCAACTTGAGGAAGCCGCATGACGACCCAACTAGAGAGAATTTCACAATCACTTCTATGCTTTAAGAGCTTATTTATTCGAAACAAATATGCTAGATTGTTTACCTGCCCACCAGGACACATGCAAAAAGAGTAACAACTACGGCTAACTGGCACTGCATTTGAGGGTGCATATACATCTTCTGAATTGACATACTCAGCAACCTTGTAATCAGCAACCGGCAATTTTCCTCGTCCACGCTTCACTTCATTGGCCAACGTAGAATACTGCACATTCATAATCGTGGGGAAATAAATTGGATCAGGAGAAGTGGAGAACCATTATGGAGCTGGATATCATGATATGGAGAATGTGAACCTACAGACTTGATGAACCTTGCAGAAAGAACAAAAAGCACATTGACTCAGTGTCCTGTTGGAATTTAAACACACACAGTAAGAATGAAATTTATGGTGCTATAGCTGCTATGGAATTACTGTTAATAAGGAAAGAGACATAAAGATAAAAGAATGGTTTAAAGGTTTCATACCTTTTAGAGTACTAGCCTACTCTATTTATAATATTATAAAAAACAACAAATATGGTCTCTCTTCCGACGTGGGAGAGAGACTTATTATAACAATATACTACCTAACTCATACTTAACACTCCCCCTCAAGTTGGAGCATATATATCATAAGTGCCCAACTTGTTACAAATTTATTGAACCCGAGAACCACCAAGAGACTTTGTAAATAGATCAGCTAACTGATCACTAGAGCTAACGAAAGAAGTAATAATTTCCTTGGATAATAGCTTCTGCCTAACAAAATGACAATCTATCTCAATGTGTTTAGTCTTTTCATGAAACACTGGGTTTGTGGCAATGTGTGTCACAGCCTGATTATCGCAAACAAGTTTCATAGGACTTGAACAGGTGACTTGAAGCTCTTTCAGAAGATTTTTTACCCATATCAACTCACAAGTAGCTACTGCCATAGCCCGATATTCTGATTCAACACTCAAATGGGCCACTACATCTTGTTTCTTACTCTTCCAGGAAACAAGATTTCCTCCGACAAACACATAGAAACCAGAGGTGGACCTCCTATCAGTAGGACTCCCTGCCCAATCAGCGTCTGAGTACCCAACAACCTCCATGTGCCCATGGTCACTATACAGCAAGCCTTTCCCAGGTGAGCCTTTAATATACCGTAAGACTCGAATAACCGCTTCCCAATGTCTTTCTCGTGGAGAGTTCAGAAACTGACTGACAACCAACAGAGGACTTACCGGTGGCAAGTCAACTAACTCCCAAGTTCCATTATGATGTAACGCAGACATTTCTTCAAGCATAGCAGCTCGCCAACCAAGATGAGCACACGCCTCTGCCACAGACTTAGGAATGGAAACAGAAGAAAGCGAGGCAACAAAGGAAGCATATGAAGGAGACAAAGAAGAGTAAGACACAAAGTTAGATATAGGATGCTTAGTGGTGCAGGAACGAGTACCTTTACGAAGAGCAATGGGCATGTCAAGATCAGACGGTTGATCAGAAACTAGATCTGAAGGTGGCGAATCAGAGGATACCGGGGCAAGTAGCAATAGACGCGGTCGGCGTGAATAAACCCGTAGGTCCGGTCTATCTAGACGTACAGTGGAAGGCAATGGTGAAGCAGCATCGGGAGTGGAAGTAGGAGAAGGAGCCAAAGGTGCATCGAAGGTGGGTACTGGAAGTGGCAAAGACTCAACCACGGTATCAGAAGTGGTGGTAGAAGGGAAAAAGGAAGCATGTTCAAAGAAGGTAACATCAGCCGACACAAACCATCGCTGTAACTCAGGAGAGTAATAATGGTAACCCTTTTGATACCGAGAGTACTCAAGAAACACACACTTGATAAATCAAAGGCCTAACTTGTCTACCCCAGGGGAAAGATTATGGACAAAGCAGACACATCCAAAAACCCGAGGAGGAAGCATGTAAATAGCATCTCAAGGGAACAAAATAGAGAACGGTATTTGATCATGTAACACAGAGGATGGCATACGGTTGATAAGATAGCATGATGTTAGGACCGCATCATCCCAAAAACGAAGAGGCACATGTCTATGGAGAAGAAGAGTACGAGCCGTCTCAATGAGATGACGATTCTTTCTTTCAGCCACCCCATTTTGTTGTGGAGTATGCGAACAAGACGACTGGTGAAGAATGCCATGAGAAGATAGAAATGAAGAAAAAGAAGAAGAAAAGTATTCCTTCGCATTGTCACTGCGAAGAACCTGAATAGAAACCCCAAATTCCGTGTGAATTTCAGCATAACACTTGGTAAAAATAGAAAACACCTCAGAACGTTCTTTCATTAAAAACAACCACGTCATACGGGAATAATCATCAATAAATGTAACAAAATTACGGAATCCAGATTTGGAAGTAGTTCAACATGGACCCCAAATATCAGAATGAACAAGAGCAAAGGGGGCAGTAGCCCGTTTATTGACTCGATTAATGAAAGAACTACGACTATGCTTGCCTAACTGACAGGACTCACAAGACAATTTTTTGACTGATCCTAAACAAGGAACCATTTTTTTTAGGTAAGGCAGGGAAGGATGACCAAGACGAGAGTGGACTTGTTCTGGTGAGGGGGTAATAACACGTGGTAGATTGAGGAACATCAAAATGGTAGAGTCCTTGCTCCTCACGCTCGGTACCAATCTTCGCTCCAGTCTTCAGATCCTGGATGGACACAGAGTCAGCAGTAAATGTCACAGAACAGTTAAGTAGTTTGGTAAGCTGACTAATAGATAAAAGGTTAAAATGGAATTTCGGAAGATATAAAGCAGATGAGATGGGAAGATTAGACGTAGGATGGGCAATACCAATTCCACGAGCAGAGGTAGACGACCCATCTGCAAGTGTGACATGTGAAAACATGCCAGGTCTAAAATCAGAGAGTAAACGAACATTACCACAAATATGATTAGATGCACCGGAATCAAGAATCCAAGGACCAAGATTAGGTACAGTACGAGCCATAAGAGCTGTGGATAGGCTAGCCTGGGCAAAAGAGGCTGTTGAAGCGGGATACATAGCTTGTTTAGATGTCTTATATTGTAGGAACTCGGAATATTCATCCTCGTAATACCACCGAAATAGGAACCGCAGAAGTAGAAGACTCAACAGAATTTGTTTGGACTATGTTGGCAACCTGAGAAGGACGACCATGAAGAGTCCAACAATTCTCTCGAACATGACCAAGTTTATTACAATAACTACAACGAGGACGCTGGCCATTTAAGCGACCTCTCCCGCGTCCAGAAGTACCACGACCTCTACCGCGACCCCCACGATCAAAGTTATCATCACGGATCGATGTAAGAGCAACCAAGGCAGATTGATCATCTTGCAAACCAGAAATCAAGGAGTGAGAATGAGCACGCTGTACTCGAGCATAAGCATCATCTAGAGTTGGCAAAGTAGAGCTAGATAGCAATTGAGAACGTACAGCATCATATCGAGGATGAAGTCCGTGTAACCAGAAGATCAAGCACAAATTATCCCATTGTTGTGCTATCTCTGTAGGATCAGTACTGAGCGGAAAAAGGTCACGGAATTCAATCATGGAATTGTAAAAACGGCTGTAATAATCTGTCAATTCCATATCTGCCTGGGCCCGCAACATATCAGACACAACATCGAATGCTCGAGTAACTTGATGAGAATATCGTACTTTAGCAGAATTCCAGATAGATTCTGAGTTTGGCAATTCCGAAAGCATGTTTGAATGGAATCTTCCATGGATTGCCAGAGCAAACTTACCAACTGGGCATCGACACGACGCCAGGTACGAGAGATAAACCAGACGGGCAATCAGAAGATAGATGGTCTTCTAATCCTTGCCCAAGAAACCAAATGTTGACAGCCACAGACCATGACAAGTAATTTTTGCCATTCAATTTGATTGTAGTGACAGTAGGAGTACCAGAAAAGGAGGGGACAACAACTGATGAAGCAGCAGTAACTTGAGTTCTTGAAGACTCGGCATGAGTCTCTGTTTTCTCAGTAGAAACAGATTCCATAATAACTAAGAAAAGAGATAAATGTGCAGCAACCTACACTATAACAATGGTATTCCCACAGGCTAAGCTAATAACGAAGAGACCAAAAGAAAATTAATTTTGCATTTTTTTTTTGTCCCTGTTTTTTTTTTTTTTTTAGAACTTAACAGATCTGTTGATCATAAATAAGCATGATCAAGCAAAAAACTTGCGAAACCAACCAGACAGCGGAGATGGGCAGACCAACACGAGCATTCTGGTCTGAGATGGTGGCCGGCCGGAGCTCCGGTGATGGCGCGTGGCAGTGCGTGGCGGCGGCGTAGCGGCGTATGGCGGGTCTTCCGGCAACGGAAAAGTGATGTCCAAGGTCGCCTGAGTACAATAAAGCTCCTGGTGGGTTCAGATTTGAGAAAGAAAGGCTGGATGATAGCTAATCGGAGATGACATCTAGGGTTAGGGTTTTGATATAATTTTTCTGGCGGAATTAAGACAGAGCAGCGGCTGGTGGTGGTGTTTTGTGATGGGTTCTATTATTTTAGGGTTAGGGTTGGCTCTAGATACCATGTTAATAAGGAAAGAGACATAAAGATAAAAGAATGGTTTAAAGGCTTCGTACCTTTTAGAGTACTAGCCTACTCTATTTATAATATTATGAAAAACAACAAATATGGTCTCTCTTCCGATGTGGGAGAGAGACTTATTATAACAATATACTACCTAACTCATACTTAACAATTACCCAATGGATGGATGGATGAGAAATCTAGAACCAGTCAGGGACCAACTTCTGAAAGTTTTCCTTCCCCCTAATGCTCAAGCAATATAAGGGATTATGATTGTTTAAGTAATGGGCAAACCACTATGTGGCCTGGTATTGATTCAGCATGGTAACTTAAGAAAGCCAGAACTATGTACCACTTCTCGGCGTTTTGGCACTAACAAAAGCAAGTTCTTTTACATACTGCCAACAGAATATTCCTAGGGGTGGGCAGAAAGAATGAAAATAAGACTTCCTCACAAGACTTCATCACATCCCAGACTTATAAGACTGAGATGTGAGAGAAACATATCATATCATTTACAGACTTTAAGAAAGAAAATCAAATTCAATCTAAACAACCAATTCCCACACCACTTTTTCCCAACTCTCCATTCCCTGAGGAAAAGGAAGACTGAGGTCACCTAAGAAAGGCTTTTGCTCTTGCAACCAACCTCCAACTGGGTATGAAACTCCTTCAGTTTGTGTATAGTAGATTCCACTTCTATTATAGGCATTACTTAATTATCCTTCAAGGACAATTGCTATTACAGTGAAGTATCCACTTTTCCATCCAATCTTAAAAAAATTAGGCCACATAACCAACTGAGACAACTTTAACCACTGAAAACTTACAGTTTAAAGTAAAATAAATAAATAAATAAATAAAATAGACTTTGGTCGCTGGAACAGTTTCTCATACATGGATCAAATTCATCACCAATTGAGAATCAAAAAATGACAGAACAAAGGATTACATGCTGATATCAACTGATAAATCCATAAAAAATATACAAACCTGTATGCTGTTTATCAATTCTTGGGGATGCTCAATACGCAAACCGACCTGTGATCCAAACGTGTTAACAGATGTTAACTATGTAGTTGTGGATGTACATGTAAGCATCTATTTAAGTATGTGTATATCCATGAAAATATCTATGCATATATTTATGTAGAGACAGGTTGTGAATGAGTCACTGACCAGAATAAATGCCAGTAATTTATGGTGAGTTGGTGACATACATACAAGAATGATGAAGGATGTTGATAGCACAATGCACCACATCAAGGATCAATCCTCCTAATTTAGCAGTTCCATTTGGGACATAAATCACAAAATATCTATTACGACAAGGCAGTCTGTCTCATTTCTTTTCCCAACGTAACAATTCTGCAGTATCTGATGCCAACAAGGATATTATCAATTCTTTTGAAAGCTTGTTAACAATTATGGTGCTATTTTCCTTTGGATTGGCCATATTGGCTTTTCCAAGTTCAATGAACCAGTAATTTAATAAAAACTCTGACCAAAATTTCTTTTAATTCTTGCATAAGCAAAAGACAAAAGTTTAAAGAAGACTCTCTTGCCAAATAACAGGAAACAACTTGACTCAAACCAGTTGTCATTTTGGTCACTTAAGAATGGTTAGAGTATCACTTCACAAAAATTAAGAACAAACGATCAATAAAAACAAAAGTAGAAAACTTGCAAGCGCAGATCTAATTTCAATGTTTGACTAATTTCAAAATGAAACTGCAATTTGTATACTATGCCATGCAAGCTTGACAGGCACATTCTTGCATTGCATTTCAGTAAATTTGAAAGAACCGGAAAGTTCCAAAAATCAGGACCCATCTAATGTGGGCAAATGGTGAACTCAACCAACGTCACTGACCACCTTCTCCTTTTCCTGCTTGTTTGATTTTTCATTGCTTGCAAAGGAAGTCTTACATTAAGAAGCTAAAAAGTAGCATACAAGAACAGAAAAGTATACCTCTATACATGAGAATGGCTGCAGAACAGAAAATTGTATTATAAGTAATATAGGAACTCACTGCAAAATCTTTCTGAACAAGGGCCACATTATGAGAAAGAAGCATATCATAGGTATCACGTGCAGAGTGCCCAATAGCTAGAACTACTGCATCATATTCCAACTCCTGGCTAGTAGACTGTAAGCTGCCTGCTGAATCAGAAACTTTGACGCCCACAATAGTTGCATTCTGTACAAGCAGATCATCCACTCTTGTACCAAACTTGATATTAACCTAGCATAATTGATGCATGAAAGTGCAATTATAGAACTGAAAAACATCACTAAGGATCCTCAAGTACAACAGCCTTTTAATGACAAGAAGAGGCTTAAACGTCACTCACTCCCAATTCGACTAAATATTGTCGAAAGTTGCGTAGTAACGGAACCAATTTGTCAGTTCCTAGATGAGGTTTTCCAGCAATCAATATATTCTTTGGGGCTCCAAAGCGAACCAATGTTTTCAAAACCTGGAGTTCAAGTAAGAGAGTCAAAATAAACTGAGGCAGCAAAAGAGACAGTATATGACAAATACACAGTGAAGTAGGAGAAGTCAAGAAACACTTAATTCATGTGGCAAAGCTATGATCTCACCGCTACAACACTATCACTATTTCGTCCAATTCTAGTAACTAGCTTTCCATCACTCCAAGTACCTGCACCACCCTGTGAGGCATAAGTCCTTAATAAATGAACAATTATCAGGAATCAATACACTTATAAAACCATTGCATCAAAAGAGAACCACAAAAAGAAAAGAACAACCATACAATAATTGAAGAATAAACTATAGTTGGAAAGGGAATGAAACATTTGATGAGTTAATGAACACATTTGAAGTTGAACAGGAAAGAACAACCATATAATGATAGAAGAGTAAAACTATAGCCATGAAAAGGAATGAAAGATTTGATGAGTTAAACTATTCATCTGAACACATTTGAAGTTGTGGAGGAACTTATAGGAGCACCGCAATCACGAAGAAATCAGTTAGCCACTTGTCATAAATCTCTTGAATTTTTGGGTTGAGTCCAGTTGATCTTTTTGATGAGATGTATGCATTTCATTTGACATGAGAATGTATCACATGCAAACAGCCAGGATATACAAAAAATTTACAACTTCAGGCTGTCCCTTGCCTTGGAACCTGACATTGAAAAATTTACATTTTCATGCTGCCCTGTGAAGTTCTTACAAATACAGGGTCAGGAGTTCAAGGCTGAAGCTTCTTCTTTCATTTTGAGTGAAAATATATCATACTCTCAATAAATTTTCAGTAAATTTTGGAATCTCAAGTCGTTTTGATTCTAAACCAAATATCAGTTATGTAACTATTAATAATATCAATTTCAGCGTCTTGAATCATGTATGGTTGCTTAATACAAAATTACAGGTACTACAAGCAAATATAGATTCACAAAGGCAGTTTTGCAGAAACTAAAACTAAAGAAACTGGAAAAACCTTGACTCTACAAAGTGAATCAAGATATAACCTCCCCAAAGCAAAAGTTGCTTTCCATTTGTAACAACCTCCGAACAACCAATGCACCAATGTCACGACCCCTCTGTTCAACTGCTTGCCCTCTTTCTATTAATGTAACATCTGCACCAAATTCAGCAAGCACAAGAGAAGCAAACAAGCCTGAGGGTCCACTGCCAACAACCACAACCTTTGGCTTTCTAGTAGTTCGAAGTTTGCCTGATGAACCAGAGAGATTGCTATGGCTATGTTCCCCAGAAGCAATAGCCTCACTGATCTTCTTGTAATTATTTACAACATCAATTATATCGCCAGAATTTCTTTCATGAGATATATGCTCAACAAGCCCTACTTGGGGTTCCAATTCCGAGATGAATTCCCAAGTACGAGGCTCTAAATTTAGGAGTGTCTCAACATCCATATCCACTGTATAGACAAACTTCGGTTCCTTCTGCAGCTGAGTATATACAGGAAAATTAGTTCGTTTCCTAGTGTCACTAAAATGCTTCAAAGCACAGCTCTGAGACAAAATGATACATAAGATAACTACACATGATAAGTTCCAATAATCTCTGCTTGCCAACGGAACGTGCATTTGCATTCATGAGACCTTTGGAACTTATCATCACATTTTTCATTTATGCTTTTTGGTTGCTAGACAAGCCATGACATGCACAAGAAGGAAAATGGATTTCCAGTGACAAAGCATGATAGTTTTCCATTTCTTCTTTTTATTTTGACTTTTTATTTCTCAGAAGGTTACATGTTTCAGGCAACTTTACTACGAGATTCGGCCAATTAAAACAATAATCATATAATGTCATTCACTAGCTTCAAGAGCTGAAAACATGTGAAACAGAATACATAACCGCCTTGACAATTCTCCTCTTGATTCTGTAAGTATCCTGGAATTGGTGATCCAACTAAAAGATAAAAAGGAACAAACTTACCTGTTAAAATTACAAGGAAAAACTACAAATCCAGAAAATCTCAACCTTGGATCCAACTATGCCTTTCAACGTAGGAAATGCTTAAGAAATCTATAAAAGGACTCAGAAAAGTAACTGCTTTACTTATTCCCCCGTACATGATTTCAAACTTTCCTCTTTTGAATAACCAAGATATATGGTTTAGAGTAGACCATGTGGATAATAGACGATCCACAGAGCAAATTAAATAATACAGAACTCTGAAACTTCAATACAAATTCATATGTGGCCAGGATATTCTCTATGTAGGGGCCTACGAAATTAATCGCCTGTTAACCATTTCAAGATTAAGAAAAAGTGCAAATACTTACCCTACAAAGTTATGCAGAAGCACAAAACTTTCTTACATTAGCTACATTATGTTACATACATGAAAAGTTATTTAAGCAGCTTCACATGATACCAGTACTACAATACACTTATCTAAGCAATAACACACAAGAAATTGCCTCACTCGATTTAAGTTCAATACTCATGGAAAAGGTGCGCCGCACCAACCTTGCGTGCATCAAAAGATTTCCTAACCACTGTAAATGCCTCTGCTGGCAACATGGAAGCAACCTGCCAACAGAATAGAAATAAATAAATTCAAACAACTTGTACTTAAACAGAATTAAATAAATAAAAAATCCTGCCATCACAAGACGAGAATAACTCTAATAATCTATTAAACTCATTGTTCTATAAATTGTGCCCAATCTCCAGTCTTAACAAATTATTAAATTACTAAGGGTTCACAAGGTCTAAAATCATAAAAATTTATTAGATTACTGCAATACCACTTCATTAGAGCAAAAATTACCCGAAATTCAAGGACTTGGGCAATTTCATGCACAAAATCCATTTCCAATTATGACAAAAACACGGGTTTTCTATAGTTCACGCAGCTATGATTCAAATGCGGGTTTCATGCAGTTTACCTATAAGGGTATTTAGGGACTGTTCTGGATTGGGTTTTTTTTAAAGAAAAAGTAAAAGAAAGAACTTCATTTTTGCAATATTTGGCTTGGCTCCCGAACAAAATGAAACTCTACAAAAAAAAACTCAAATACGAACTTTGTTTAGCATCAGCCCGTTTGAATTAACTTTTTTAAAAGCGCTTTTTAACTCTTTCGAAAAAACAATTTTTTTTTAAAGCTAAAAATTTTAGCTTTTGAAAAAAATTGTATGTGAGCTTTTTTTCAAAATTTCAGAGCCAAATCAAATAATTATTACAAAAATAATATAATTTTTTTAGAAAAATATTTTTTTTGGAAAAAAAAAAAAAACCAACCCAAACAGGCCCTATGTCCAATTTCACGTGAAAACAACTCTGATAAAAACACAAGAATGAATGGAGGAAAAAATTCACCGGAAATTCAAGGACTTTGGCAATTTCATGTAGCAAAGGCTCAGAAACATGAAGAAAATCCTTGCCAGGGTCTTTGTCAACTGAAACTGCAAGCTTAGACAGCCTCCAAACCCCTTCAAATTTGTTATTCACATCACCAATCAGAGATTGTTGCTGTTGTCTGAGCTTCTTTTTCTCAGATGGGTATCTTAGTTTGCCTGTCCTTCTGGTCCTCTTGCCACATTGGATAGTCAAAGTGAGAGGCCATAAAGGAGAAGAGTGTGTGTGTAGATGAGTCTGAAATGAACAGAAAAGTTTGGGGTTGGAGATGGAGAATGAGAGTTGGTGGAGAGGTGAAGCTATGGACATGGTGATAATGGTGAGAGGTTCTGTCCAGCATTTGGGTGTTGCCATTTTGGGGAGGGTACTGGTTTTTTATGATGATAAGGCTTGGGTTTTACATGGGGTTTTAGATTTTGCAATTTTTGCCTCTTTTTCTCTTTTTTTTTTAATTTTATTTTTTCTATTTTATTAATTTTGACCTTGTTTTTTAGGAGAAAAAGTATGGCAAAAAGATACAATTATAAGAAATAGAGATTAGATCTTGTTTAGTATGAAAATATTATTGAAAAAAAAGCATATACTATAATTATCCTTTCTTTTGGTTAAAGAGGAAATAGGAAGAAAAAAGAAATTTTTTGTTTAAGTTTTTATAGTTTCTAATTTATTTTATTTGGTAACTAAATAGTTGGTATACTTTTAATTCATATAAAGAGGATAATGTAATAATTTTATAAATTTTTTGCTGCATTTTATCCTTGTATTTTGTCAAAGTTTTATAAGTTCTCTATATTTAAAAATCACTGATATCCCCATATTATAAAGAATGTATAAAATTACTATAGAAATGCTATAATATAATGCCACTAATTATGTAAATATAATAAATAACTTCATAAGTTTCTTTTTTGGTAAGATGCATTTTACCCACTATGTTTTGCTAAAGTCGTATAAACTTTTTATGTTTTAAAACTTACTAATACCCCAATGCTATAAATTGAAGTGATTTTACAATATCATTTATAGCATAGGGAACAATAGTAATATTTCTTAGAGTTTAAGGGATTAATAATGAGTTTTGAAACTACATGTATTATATAACTTGAGCAAAACACAAACTGTATTTTGTTTTTATTTATTTATTCATTTATTTATTTTGTTAGCCAAGCAAAATATTGTATTAAATATCAAATGATGCGTTATAGCCAACACTAGTAAGTGCATTAGTAATATTAGTAATATAGGATCAAAAGAGTCCACATATCTTCGTATGAGGACCAAAGTTTATTTCAATAGTATATATGTTATTTAAGCAATTGGATAAATTTGACCAAGAAAATAAAATTTAAACAAATACATTAAAATTGAATGGAAATAAGACAAGAAATGTATAACTTAGTGGAAGCACCCATCACTTGAGACATGGAGGTCTCGAGTTCAGGTTTATTGTTAAGGTGTTAATGTACATAATCCTCTAATTAACTTGGGTGTTGATTTTTAATTCAGAATTTCATATTCAAAGTTGGCGAGTTCCTACTAAAACCTCCCTAATCATCTTTCAGCAGATAGTTTCTTAACTCAATCTAGACACCTTCTCGGAACATTTTGAAATTGAACAACTAATACAAAATCCGCTCTAGTTAACCTTTTTTTTTTTTGTGAACCGTTCTCATTAATCTGGATGCTAATTTTTAATTCAAAATTTCAAATTCAGAGTTAGCAAGTTCCTATTAAAGCCTACCTAATCATCTTTCAGGAACTAGTTTCTCAACACAATCTAGACACCTTCTTAGAACAGTCCAAAATTATAAGAACTATAACTCAAGTTATTCAATCTAAAGGCACCACCTTGGAACATCCTCTAAATTGAAAATTTTTGCTACAAATTAATCTAGTGGCACCTTTTCAAAACATCCACTAGATTAATAGGTTATGTAAAAACGCATAGAATCAATGAAACAAAACAAGTATTAAGAACAAGAATTCACGCATAAAAACAAAATATGAAACTCATAAATTGAAATCAAACATCCATTATCAGCTAGAGTTTCATGTTTCCTTAACAAAATAAACTACTCCATACTTAAAAAATAAATAAAACAAAAACAACAATAAAAGTGCATCTCAACATACAATATAGTCAAATTAAAAGAAAGAAAGAAAAAAGATAAGTCTAAGGTGTTGAAAGGAGCTTTTTCCCAAGTAACTTCTTTGAGTAATCCTATTCTCTTCTTTTTTTTCTTAACTAGAGGTCTCATTCCCCCCCCCCCCTTTTAATGATGAGGGAAGGGGTCTAAATTAAAGGGTTTCTTAAGTTAACAAATCTTCCTTCTCAAAAATTCTCTCATTAATTTTGTTGCCTAATTTAACAAGGCAAGACATGACTTCTTGCTTCTCAAGGCAAATAACTACTTTCCTCGTTTCAGAGTCTTCAAAACCAATTAGGAGACAAATTTAAGGCTTCCCATAGAGTTTCACAAGTTTCCATAAATTTTTCCCTTATATTCAACTTCGTGGCCTAGCCATAGAAATTTTTTGCTTTTATGAGCTAGCCATGAAACACCATGTGCATACTTAATGAGCTAGCCATGAAAAGGTTCTATGCTCATGTGTTGGCCACGGAATTCGTTACTAGTACAAATTTTCTAGGCACCTCAGATTGTACCTAAAACACATGGAAATCGTCCAACTGAATAGCAAATCATATTAAATCAATAATCATGCAAAATTAAGCAAAATAACAAAGAAAACAATAAACTTTTAACCAACATGACCAATTAAAACACCAAATTTAGCACTAAAATCACTATAAAAGCGATTCATATCAACTACCCCAAACTTTAAACTTCACTTGTCTTCGAGTAAAGTAAGATAAGACCAAAAGAAATAAACAACTTAACCAAATTAATTGATTTCGTCTTGCAAAGCCTATCTCAATCACCTCATCCAACAAAGCCCAAGCTTCACTTTACCCATCAAACATTCATACATAAAATATATAGTGAAATTTAAAGAAGCAAGAATGATATACTAGATCAAACACATTCATCTACAGTGGCATCATTCCATGCATTAGGGGTGTACACGGGCGGTTTGACGCAGTTTTTGCACAAAATTTCTAATCGAACCGGTATATGAGGTTTATCATTTTATAAAACCAAAGCTACCCAAATTAATTGAAAAACCAGTGGCTTCAATTAATACTGTTTGCGATTTTTTGGCCAATTTTAAAATGGAAAACAATATTTAGCAAATTGTTAAACAAAAGAAAGTCAATAAGCCAAAAAATGAAAATACAAAAGCAACAATGAAGCAAAAGCATACTTTTCTAATCGATCTTGAAAACGAGATCAACAAGAGCTGCTAACTATGCATATTGGAGAAACTTACACCACTAAACACCTAATGCCCTTATATATATTTTCTAAATATATATTGTTTAGTAATATATAATACATATATATAGTAAATATATAATAGTAATATATTTGGGCGGTTTGGTTTGACCGTGGTTTTGACTTCTTAAATCGTAAAGTAAACTGCCAGCATCAGTTTTTCAAAATTAAAGCCGCAACCGATCGAATTACTGTAGAAAACAATGGTTCACGGTCGATTCAATTTGGCCTAATCAGTTTTTGCAGTTTTTCCGACTTCTTGTACACCCTTACCATGCATATGATATAGATATTAACTTAAAGTTGCAGCTAGACCTTACAAGTCACCCACAAGAGACTTTTACAAAAAAGGCTAGTAATAGAGACTTTGCTATTCCTCTTTCCAATCAAGCACGTATATTTACGATTAGAGTTGATCACTCTCGTCATAGTTCTTTTTAATTTGACCATTACATTTGGAGATTGCCATACTCGTGCCCAAAATATAATCAAATAAAAGTGTATCTCAAAATAGTCAAATTCAAAGAAGGGAAGAGAAAAGCTTAATCTAAGGTATTGAGAGGAGTCCTTTCTTGAGCAACTTATCAGAATAATCTTGTTCTCCTCTTTTTTCTCAAGTAGACGTCCTTTCCTCTCTCCCTTCCCCCCTTTAATGAGAAGGAAAGGGTCTAAACCAAAAAGTTTCCTAAGACTGGCTGTAACAGCCTCACTAAACACTACTCCCTTGCCAACTTTGTGGAACAACCAACCCCAAACAACTCCAACAAACTCCTCAGCTTGATAACAAATATCTATTTGTTATTTTTAAAACTTTGAAATTCTTGTTGTACCAGAATATCTGATTAGCTTCATTTATCTCTTAACCTTATCTTCCAATTAGTTAGGGAACCTTATCACTTGTATATGCTTGTATAAGTGTAGATTGATCATAGAAGATAATAAAACAACAATTTCCTTCTTTCATGATAACAGATATCTATTTCTTATTTTTAAAACTTTGAAATTCTTCTTGTACCAGAATATCTGATTAGCTTCATTTATCTTTTAACCTTATCTTCCTATTAGTTAGGGAAACTTATCACTTGTGTATGCCTATATAAGTGTACAATTGATCATAGAAGATGATACAACAAAATTTTCCTTCTTTCATGGTATCAGATTTTTATGACTAACGTTAAATTTACACCCCACCTTACTTCTCATACGGAGCATGGCTACACCAACAACGCATGAAGCATCATCTTCTGCTACTCAAGATACATCTCTCAACACCACTGATGCCTTATCGATTCGTACCTCTTTACCCTCTTCGTTACCTTCATATAATGTTAAGGTGTTTGTTACTGTCAATCTAGATTACACCAATTATTTGACATGGAAAAATCAGATATTCTGGTACAACAAGAATTTCAAAGTTTTAAAAATAACATTGGAGTGCAGTGAAATGAATATTGAAATATTTAAAGGGAACTGCAACTCTTGGTCTCTTTTTTCGTAAATCAGATGATTTTACACTTAATGCTTATTTGGATTTCGATTGGGTCGGTTGCCCGGACGATTTCCGTAGTACGCATGGTTATTGCATTTTCTTGGGTCCAAATTTGATATCTTGGTTGGCAAAGAAACAAACCACAGTATCACATTCGAGCACTAAAGCAGAGTACAGGGCTATTACATTTGCTACGTCAGAGATCTGTTGGCTACAATCTATACTTGGTGAAATTCATTTGTTGTTTTCTATCAAGCCAATTTTATGGTGCGACAATACAGGAGCAACCTATCTCGCAGCAAATCCAGTTTTTCATGCGTGAACAAAACATATTGAATTAAATGTTCATTTTGTTCGTGAAAAGGTGGCAGCTGGTGATATACAAATTTGGTTCATCTCCACATTGGATCAATTAGTTGACATAATGACCAAGGGTCTTTTACACACTCGGGTTTCATTGTTACGATCCAAGTTTGCCATACAGAGTCCGGCTACGCTTAAGGGGGTGTGATAACAGATATCTATTTGTTATTTTTAAAAGTTTGAAATTCTTGTTGTGCTAGAATATCTTATTAGCTTCATTTATCTCTTAACCTTATCTTCCTATTAGTTAGGGAACCTTATCACTTGTATATGCCTGTATAAGTGCACGATTGATCATAGAAGATAATATAACAAAATTTTCCTTCTTTCATAGCATTCTTGCTATTATCTGGAGCCTCTTTAATCACTTTCTAGCTTGTCAAATTTGTTGAGCCAAAATTACTCCCCATGTAACTGAAGAATAATATGCAGTGCCTCACCCAAACTAGGGTGGAGTTTGTATATTTATAGATATCAACAATGTTCAATTTACATATGTGCCCTCAAGGTATACAAAACATAAGAGTGTAAGTTATTACATTATGTTACACTAATATGCCCCTTCAATCTGAGCTGGGGAACCTACAGTCAGATTACCTTTAAGCTCATGAAACTGTAGTGAAGGCAAGGCCTTGGTTAAAATATCAACGAGCTGAAAAGTAGTGGAAACATATTTAACAACCATATCACCTTGAGCAACTTTTTCCTGAATGAAGTGAAAATCAATCTCCACGTGTTTAGTTCGGGCATGCATAACTGGATTTGCAGACATATAATTGGCAGAAACATTATCACAATACAGTGTCATCAGGAATGCAAGATAGACACCCAAATCACAAAGAAGCTGTCGCACCTAATAAGTGTCAGCTAGAGCATATGCAAGAGATCTGTTTTCAGCTTCAGTGCTAGACCGTTATACAGTGGGTTGCTTTTTAGATTGCCATGAGATTAAGGTGCTGCCAAGAAACAAGGCAAAGCCTGTTGTAGATCGACGACTATCTGGGCAACCAGCCCAATCAGCATCAGCATATGCAACAAGAGAGAGAGCGGTCATGGCCTTAAGTGTCAGGCCGTGATCAATGGTACCTTTTAAATATCTCAAGATCCTTTTAACAAGCTGTAAATGAGTAGTACGAGGAGCATGCATAAACTGACTAACAAGGTTACCCGTAAAAGCCAAATTAGGGCGAGTCAACGTCAAATATTGTAGCCCTCCAACGAAACTACGATATTCTGTCGGATTCATCAACAGGTCTCCATCATGAAGAGAAGGAGATGATTTGGATGGTAAAGGAGTTTTGACAGGTTTTGCATCAGACATAGAAGATTTATGAAGGAGATCAGCATATTTGGATTAGGTCAAGACAAGAGAATCAGAGAGATGTTTTACCTGGATGCCCAAGAAGTTGTGAAGATCACCTAGGTCTTTCATGGCAAACACTGAATTTAATTTGTGGATGAAGTCAAAGATAAGAGTTAGAGAACTACCAGTAAGAACAATATCATCCACATATAGAAGTAACACAAGCATGTCATGAGCATTACAATAGACAAACATAGAGGGGTCAGCAGCACTACAAAAAAAACCTTGAGAGAGAAGGAAAGAGCTAAACCTTTGAAACCATGCCTGTGGAGCTTGTTTGAGACCATAGATAGCTTTTCTTAACTTGCAAACATAATCTGGGTGCTGAGGATCTACAAAACCTTGAGGTTGTTTCATATAAACCTCTTTAAAGAGAATCCCATAGAGAAAAGCATTTTTAACATCAAGATGACGAATGGTCCATTTTCTAGACAAAGCAACTGTTAAAACAATACGAATGGTAGTAGGATTAACAACAGGGCTAAAGGTTTCAGTGTAATCAATGCTGGCTGCTGATGAAATCCTTGAGCCACAAGTCTGGCTTTGTACCGCTCAATGCTGCCATTCGAGTTATACTTAATCCTGTAAATCCATTTACAGCCAACTAAGTTTTTGGTTGGTTGAGGAGGCACAAGTTCCCATGGGTTCTGTAAGTGCATTTACTGAAACCAAAGACAACGGATGTTTCGTCTTTTGAATACCAGACTTGGCTCGTGTTTGCATGGAATGCTTATTGGTAGACACGGGAACATCTGAGGAATGAAAAGAAGAGATGCCTAAGGGGACCATGGTGGACTCATCAAGAGATAAGGAAGTGGGAACATCTACAGAAGAGGCAACAACAGGTGACAAACTAACCATAGATGAGCGTGACGCAACAGGGGAACTAGATTCCACTAAAGGAGGGTCCAACACAGTACAGGGTTAGGTGGAGACTATTGGCTGAGGGACTACCTGAAACAGAACCATGGAAGGGACAGTGGAGGAGCCCGTGGGTTGGCTTTGTAACGCATTATAGGGGAAGCACGATTCATCAAAATGAACATGATGACTAATGTAGACCCGACCAGTCTGAGAGTCTAAACAACAATAACCTTTGTAACCCTGTGCATAGCCAAGGAAAACACAGGAGACAGAACGCGATGCCAACTTATGAGGGACTTTGGCTGAAAGGTTTGAGAAACAGGTACAACCAAAGGTCCGAAGCATAGCATAATCAGGCACACTATGATATAATAACTCAAAAGGTGATTTGTACGCAAGAGACACGGAAGGAAGTCTATTTATTACATAGACAGCAGTGTAAGCAGCATCTAACCAATAATGCAAGGGCATGGATGCCTGAATAAGAAATGTACGGATTACATTCGCAATATGCCATTGTTTTTGTTCAGACACACCATTTTGTTGAGACGTGTTTGGACAAGATTTTCAGAAAACAATGCCATGCAAGCGGAAAAAATCATGAAACATGTGATTATCAAATTCACCACCTCCATCACTCTGAAATTGTTGGATTTTGGCATTAAACAAGGTTTCAACCTGAGTTTTAAAAATTTTAAAATGAGTGAGCACCTTAGATATGTTATGCATAGGAAAAATCCATGTATAGCGCGTGCAATCATTAACAAACAATACAAAATACTTGTAACCCAAATTTGACACCACCGGAGAAGTCCATACATCGGAATGAATTAATTGAAAAGGTTTTGAAGCATGTTGTTCCACCAAAGTAAAAGGTAAACGAACATTTTTGCCCAATTGGCACTCAACACAAGTTTGTGGTGCTGTGTTTGAACAAGAAATTAAATTATTTGATTTCAAAAATGTAAAAAGCCTAGAGTTTAAATGGAATAATCGACGGTGCCATGTAGCACCACTTATTTACCACACAACCAAGGCATGCAATGCAGGAGTGACACTTCCTTCAGGCAGGGCGTATAGGTCACTGGTGCTGGTGGAATCAATGAGAGGTTGCCCCGAAATCTTGTCCTTGAGAGAAAAGGAACGAGAGTCAAAAATAGCAATACAATTATTATCGACAAAAAGTTTGCGAATAGAAAGCAAATTGTGCGACAAGGCGGGAACATGCAACACATTATTGAGAATGAGAGTCTTATGTGATATGTGCAAGTAAGATATTCCAACATGATGAATGGGTAAGTGTTCCCCATTTCCGACCAATATTTTAGATGGACCAGTATATGGAGTTAAGAATGTGAGCATACCTGCGTCAGGAGTCATATGAGCAGAAACAGCCGTATCGGGGTATCATGTAGCCTCGTTAGTTTCACCAACAGTCAAAGTAGCGAAGGATTTTACAAGATCAGAAGCAACCACAGCATGATTAAAGCGTTAAGAACAGTCAACAGCAATATGACCAATACCATTACAAATTTGACATTGTGAGATAGGACCAAGCGGTATCGAGCCAAGGAGACCATCATATGGAGAGAAAGGAAAAGAGGATGGAAAGCCATGCGACGGTCAGACAGAGGACATAGATGCAGGAGTAGTAACAAAATTTGAGTTTACCTGACCCTTTGAAGCCATGTGTTGAATAACCGAGCCAGCCGAGGAAGGAGAAGGAACATGAACATTATTCCCGCGACCCGCTGGAGCCGAGCTACCATGACTGTGACCTCTGCCACGCCCATTTTTTTTATTTTGAGCACCTCTGCCATGGCCTTGATTCTGACCAGATTGTTGTGACGCAGCGTTACTGACTGCAGTTGCAGCATATGCCGAGAAGGAAGACGACATCACTGGCTGAGCTGTAAAGTTAAGATGAACCTCTTGAGCTATCAATTTTCGATAAACGCTGTTCCAGGTTAGAACTTCTCCGAAATTAATCAGCGTCGTCATAAAGGCATTATACTCCGGAGGCAAGCCATGAAGAGCAATCATAATCAAATCATCTTCCATCACAGGTTTGTGAACATCAAACAAGGCGTCGGCTATGGCTTTTAATTCTCTAAGATAACTTTCCATGCTACGATTATTTTTACAAATGGCATGAAGTTGAAGTCGAAAGGCATGAGAATTTGCCTTAGAGTTGTCAAGGTACCATTCTTCCAAGGCAATCCAAATGGCACGGCTGGAAGTGAGATGATATATGTCTTGTATGATTTCACTGGTAAAAGTTGCATTCAACCATGTTCCCACAAGGCTGTCAAGACGTCTCCATGGAACATATTGAGCAGAACCAGAGGGCGAACATACGGCTGTTCCATCAACGATGCCATTAACCCCATCCGTAAACAACACCGGTTCAATCTGCGATCTCCATAAACGATAATTGGAACCATCGAAACGAATAGTAACCAAGGTGGTTATATTCAAGCTACTGAGATTAGGTAACTAAAGCAAAGGAATTGGTTCATCCATTTGTGTAAAGACAATCATGGAATCAACAGACTGTGTAGGAGAAAATGTGGTGAGCAGCGAAGTTGTGACAGAGGAGAAAGCAGCAGCAGTAGAGGGGTCAAGAAACGGTACAGCAGATGACGCGAGAGAGTGTGTCGTTAACAAGTGTTCTGTGAAAGTAGTATTTGCAGAAGCAGTAGTAGTTGAGAGAGCAACTTCTGATGAGGCCATGGGTTGTAGTGTCATTTTTTTTTGTCTTGATGAAAGAGGGTCGAAGGGAAAAAAAAAATTATAGACACAGCGCTATATGAGTATTGCAACTTGAGGACGACAGGAAACAAAGGGTGGAATTAAAATAATGATGATTTTGGTGGCTTTTTTTTTCGTTTTGGTTTTGTAGTTATGTGGTGGTCTTGGTGGTTGATGACGAGCAGAGAAGGTAAAAAAAAAACAGATAGTGGTGGTGGTAAAGACGACAAAAGAGAAGCAGAACGAAAAACTCAAGAATGTCATGAAGAAGACTGGCGGCGCTGCTGGTGCAAGTTCAAACATTTTATTTTTGGTAATTCAGGGTGAGAAGAAAAGAATTTAGAGAAAAAAGGATCAGTTGGTCTCGTGACACCACGAAGAATAATATGCAGTGCCTCACCCAAACTAGGATGGAGTTTGTATATTTATAGATATTCAACAATGTTCAATTTACATATGTGACCTCAAGGTATACAAAACATAAGATTATAAGTTATTACATTATGTTACACTAATAGTAACGACACAGACCTAACTACTAACCTGTCATCAAACTTGAGCCTAACTAACTGATCCAAAATATTTAAGTCGATAATAACAGTAGTAGTGAATCTAAACTATTATAAAGTGCACACAAATCTCACAAAGATCAGATTTGGGATGGGGCATTACAAACTCCTCCTCTTAAAGAGGCCACATCCTCGTTGCAGCCCAAAGACAAACAGAACAGAACTACAGTCCAAGACCCCAGGCAACGTAGAACCTACGCAGAGCACGCTGCGATCACTTATAACGGCGGCGAACTGCGAGCTTGCCACACTAAGCTAATCAGTAGCAAAATCTTAACACAATAATGTGATAGTAGTGAGCAGAGCGGGTTATAAAGTGCGCAATCTGACGTGAGATGGGGCATTACACCCCAAAACTTCAAATCTATACAAGCAACTGTAATATTAACATTGAGATTAAAAAAAATAAAAGTAAAACTAAATAGCAGCCAAAAAAGCTAACAGTAAAAAAATTCCTTATATATGCGTGTGTTATGTGTCTGTGTGTTAATTTGAACAAATTTTTTCTTCACACCCAACCAAGAAAATCTATACCAAAAAAGAAACTCAAGAAGAAAATTTGAAAGTTATCGTTTTCGATCCCAAAAAATTTTTAAATCAAGGAGAAAAATTGAAAGTTGCCATTTCTATCCAGAAAATCACTCCTAGTTGGTGGCCGCTTGCTGAAAATCCAAAAAACAAGTGAGTTTAATTTTTTTTTTTGCTTCTTTATTTTCTTACAAAGATTTGTTTGGCTTTGCTTTTCCTAAAACAGTGGTGTTCATAGGGTAGTAAGATTCTATTTTTTTATGGTGGTGGAATGGAAGGGGAGAAGGGAAGTTTTTTGTTGGGTACTGGGGAAGGAAGGGAAAGATGATAAAGAGAGCGAGAGGAAGAAGGGTGGAGCGGAGAAGATGATGCTGAGAGAGAGTTTATGATTTTAGCTCTCTTTTTGTTTTTTTATGTGAGTTCACTGACTCTAGTGTATTTTTTATTTTATTAATTTGTAGTTATTAATTATATTTTAATATTTTAGTAATTATTTGATAGAAAACTCCTTAAGTTTTATTATCTGTCATTTAAGTCATATCTTAATTTTATTGTAAAATAATTAAGTGTAGTTAATTATGTTTTAATATTATATTAATTATTTAGTCATATTTTAATAATTTATTTAATTTTGTTTATATATTTTATTAATTTAAAATTTAATAATTATACGTGATACCTTGCACATAATATCTTTTGAAACTAAATTATTATAGGTGATACCTTGTATGTGATTATTAATTTAAACTTAATAATTATATAACTTCCCATCAATATTAATTTAAACTTAATAATAAAATTATCATATAAATTTTAATTAAATAACGAATATGTGTTAACTTATTCATTTTGTTTATAGATGGATAGAGTCACTGCATATTTTACAAATTTGCTTCACAAGACCCGAATTTTGATGACGAGTTTCAAATGGACTCGTGGTGCAAATAATGGGACCTCTTGTCATAGCAAATTAGGGGTGTACATGGGCGGTTTGGGCGGTTTTACAACTATTTTTTGGCCGGACCAAATTTGGCGGTTTATAATTTTATAAAACCGAAACTGCCCAAAATAATAGAGAAATCGACGGTTTCAGGTAGAACAATTTTTGAACAGTTTTGGGCGGTTTTAAATTTGTTTACGCATACTTAGTTATGTAATATGATCATACTAATTTAGCACTAATTTCCTAAATCCCAACAACAGTTACAAACCTAATAGCTTAATCCTCTAATATCTTTCTAACTATCAAGATCTTTTTTTATTTTGTTTATTTATTATTTGTTTGATGCACAAATCTAAAGACTAAGTCTTAAAAAAAGACCATAAGAGAAAAAAAGTAGAGACTAAAAAAGTACCGGTATGTGAGTATGCGTAAACATTAATAAACTATAATTCATTAACTATATATGTTCAATTATGTGTGTGTGTGGTTCGGTTTGGTCATAGTTTTTTACTCCAAAAACTGAAGACCAAACCGTTCGTTTCGGTTTTTAAAAATTGAAACCATGACTGATCGAACCACTCTAAAAATCACTAATTTATGATCGACTTGATTCGGCCTAAACAGTTTTTTGGTTTCTACGGTTTTATGTTCACCCCTACTGCAAGCCCATCTTCTCCAATTCTGACACAAATTGATGACTCTTAGCATGCCTATGCCTGTTAACCAACAAATTAATTATTGCCAATTCTTCATCTGAGTTAGAATCATCAAGACTTTGCATGCATTGATAGTTTGACGACATATCTAAAGAATAGACTGATGATGGAAAGAGTTTCAATGGTTTTATGTGTTTGCAAGAGTTGTGTTTGCTTCTGAACTTAGAGTTTGATTATTTATAAGCTTCAAATCTTATTAACCATGACTATTGATGAACATAAAGTGAATGGCTAATTGATGGATATAATATTAATTTTTAAATATTATTGTAATTGATTTATAATTATTAAATATTATCGTAACTAATTGGACCAAAAAGATTGAAGAAATGAATAAATTAGAAATTATTTTGGAAATTAAATATAAGTAACTAATTTTTTAATATTATTGTATTATTTTTTAAATATTATCGTCAATTTTGATAAAAGGTTTTAATAGGATAATATTTATTAAAGATGAATTAGGAAATGTTAAAAGTGAAATTAGATAGGGAGTGAAAAAATAGCGAGATTGTTGAAATAAACTGATAAGGAGTCACTGAAAAAAAAAAGTGGGAAAGCTGTTGGAGTAAAACTGATATAAGAAGCCTCTAAACACAAGGAAGATTAGCTCAACTTAATATACGTAGAGAAAAATTAAAGCGACTGTTTGAGTTAGCCTAAGTTAACAAGTCTTCCTTCTAAATAATTCTCTTGTTGATTGTCTTGCCTAATTTAAAAAGGCAAGACACTTCTTGCTCCTCAAACCAAATATTTACTCAAACCAAATATTTACTTTCCTACTTTTAGAAGTCTTTAAAACCAATTACGAGACAAATTTGAGGCTCCTCGTAGAGTTTTCTTGAGTTTCCATAAATTTTTCCCGCAACTGCAACTTCATGGCCTGGCCATGAAATTTTTTTGCTTTCATGGGCTAGCCATGAAACACTCTATCCACATTTCATGGGCTAGCCATGAATAGTTTTTGTACCTATGGGTTGGTTATAGAATTCTTTGTTGCTCCAAATCTTCCAAGAACCTCAAATTGTATCTAAAACACATGAAAATCGTTCAATTGAGTAGAAAATCATGTTAAATCACTAATCATGCAAGATTAAGCAAAATAACAAAGAAATCACTAAACTTTTAATGAATAAGACCAATTAAAATATCAAATGTGCCCCTAAAATCACTATTAAAGTGACATATATTAACAGAATACATAAGAAGGGTCCCTAACTGGAATCTCTACAACCTATTTATATAAGAATAGTATCATCAAAGTTCTGTGCTCCATAAGGCTTTATCTTGTACATTGTTCCTATAGTTCCTTACAATTTAAATCATTGCTTGACATCAAACTAATATTTTTTAAGATGGCTTCTGTATTGTGCACACCATAATGATGAGTACATGAATTATTTTCCTTCTGACAAAAGATCAACTCGACCCCGATGTCCTATACTTGACCCCCTAACCATTTGTATACATAATACGTGACACCATAAAGAATCTATACATGCCGGGAAATTTTTTTTTACTCTCATTTTAAATTTTTATGGAAAAAATATCTTACTTTTTAAATTCTTTTCAAAAATACCATTTTCGGTAAGTCACCTACTAACAATAGGTGACTTACCGTTCGCGGATCTCGAAATTTAAAAAAAAAATTAAAAAAAGTTAATTTAAAAAAAATTAAATGAAAAACAAGTGTATTTTTAACAAAAACGGTAGTGACCTACTGAAAATGGCTTAATTTGCATGAATGATTGAGGTTTGAGGCAGATTCTAATTTGCCTCAAGCCAACGAGCCGAGGTTAAGGGTGGGGGGTGGGGGCATGGGGGCCTGAAATGCATTAAATTAGTTTGCAGAATTTGTTGGCTGAAAGGCTTGTCTGCATTTAATGCATGTGCCTTTGTTTTTGTTGGCTTCAATGCAGAATCGTTGGGTGAATGCGGACAAATTTGCCTTACCCCATTTTCGGTAAGTCACCTACCGAATGGTAGCTGACTTACCGTTTTCATTAAAAATGCAATCGTTCATTTTTTTAAATTTTTTCAAATTTTGAGATTCGTGAACGGTTTCGGTAAGTGACTTAAGGGTATTTTTTTAAATAATTTAAAAAGTAAGGTATTTTTGTCATTAAAATTTAAAATGAGGGTTAAAAATTTTTTTTCCATACACGCCCCTTTGCACGAGAATTCGGTTAAGCCTTTCCATTTTCAAAAATACTTCCAAACAAAAAACCTTCCTCTCTTCTCTCTCTCTTACACAAATAAACTCTTATAAACACTTTTTGACTTTGATCATTAGAGAACTTTTGGACTGCACCATAGTAGTGTCAAACTTTCATTATTTTGCACAGGATACATCAACAAGAGACCTACGCTATCTAGGTCTTGTACTTTTAACTGGTTCTTTGTCGAATCAATTTGACATCGTTTGTGTCAACTGAAGTATCAAACCAAAACCCCTTATACACTGTAACACTCGGTCCCAAACTAGTAGCCCTGACGAACATGTTCATGAGTATACAAACATTTGTGAACCAAAATTTTCAAACCAGAGGACAATGAACCCCCAACCATACCCCAACCCAAATGAGAGGCATGTCCAGCTGGGGTTGAGTTGTCCATTGCCTTTCTGCTATGTCTACTATTGCTTTTTTCAATTTTGTATTACCTTGACATTGCAAGTTCAATAGCTCAACCCCCAACCTTACAGCTTATACACATCTTAGCCAACTTTCGTGCTACATTCAACACCGCGGACAAAATTCAACCACTTTGCCAACTCATGCTACCCGAACCCCTACGCAGGCAGAGATAGGTCATAATGAAAATGAAGAGCCATTAAGCTTTCAGTGTCAAGGTAATACAAAAGTCCAAAAGAGCAATAGGTAGCCATAACACAAAGGCAATTGACAACTTGACCCCAGCTGGACATGCCTCTCATTTAGGTTGAGGAGTTTGAGAACACGCCTATCCCAGGGGACTTTATATCCCAAAATTGCCTTACTATGACTTGAGATGGTTTGGTAAGGTTTAGTTAAGGTAAGAGTGGAGGGAATGGTTGCATCATATGTAGTACCCGTGTAGAAGGGAAAAGGGATGGATTGACATAATAGAAGATGGAAAAGGGGTGGACGGCACCGAGAGTAGAAGTGGCAAACGGGTACCTGCAGGTCAACCGACCCGTTTACGGCTGGTTCAGCGGATTGGCGGGTCGAGGTCGGGTTCACCCGTTTAATAAACGGGTCAGTGGTATTAAACCCTAAACCGACATTAATGGGTTAGGTGGTTTAGGTAGGTTATTATAGCGGGTTAGACGGGTAGCTTTGACGGGTTCGCGGGTCGCTTTAGCGGGTTATGTGGGTTAGCCAGGTTCATGGGTCGTTTTTGCACATTTGGCAGGTTGGCAGGTTAAGCGGGTCATTTTGACGGGTTCGCGGGTCACCCGCGGGTTGACCCAACCCGACTCGCCAAATTGTCAGGTTGGGTCAGGTTGACCCGTTTGTCTAGCGGGTAACTAAATCATCAACCCTAACCCTATTTTTTGACACGTTAGACGGGTCGACCCACAGGTCTCAACCCGTTTTGCCACCTTTAACCAAGAGATAGGGGTAAAATTGGGTACCAGATAGGGGTTGGGGGAGGGTCATCGCTCATCACTCACACACAAGTTGTATTGTAAAAAAGAAAAAGGAAAAAAAAAGGTTCATAGTTGTTGCATGCATTCGCTTCAAGCACTATTTCACTGTCTTAGTTGGCCTGTGATGGTCAACCAAATTGGGTTTGTGTGATGGACATTCAAAACTAGATATGATGGGATAGGAAAAAGATATTATACTGCAAGTATATTGATAAAATCATATCAAGTGGAGAGAATATGGAATTTTGAGGGTGTTTGGCTTTGCTTATTTAGTGTTTATAAATATTTAAATAGTAAAAAATATGTTATATGATATTTTTTTAAAGTGTTTATACGCACCCAAAATAAACAAAGCCAAACACCCTCTTAAACAAGTTAACAAAGAGGGCTTTTGGTACAAATAAAAAAGTGGCAGGGACTGGTACAAAAAATAGGACAATTTTTTTTGAAGATTGACCCAAAGTTGAAATGTGTGATGTGGCATGTTAGTAGAGATTTACAAAGTTGATGTGTCAGTTTCTAGAGCATACATATAACTTTTCGTAATAATTATCTACATATATGTGTGTGTGTATGTGTGTATATATATAGATATAGATATAGATATAGATATAAATGTCTCTTTGCATTTTTTTGGTTATGTTTTTCTCCTTTGTTGTTTGGACCATATTATAGATGAGTATCTTTTTCTTTCAGTTTAAATTTAGAAAGGATCGAGCTCGATTTGATGATCACTGTCTTGAATGAACAATGGTACCCCCATCGTATGCATGCAGCTTGAATGAACTTGTGACACCTCACTAATTTCGTTTACTTAAACTTTGGGATTTTGTTTCCCACTTAAGTTGGTTTTATCCCTATGAAAATTTAAAACGAGTTAAACTTTGTGTTTTATTCAAAAGAAAAAGGTATAGTCAAGGGGAGAGAAGTTATATGAGAATAGGATTCTTTTTTTTTTTGAAAAAAAAAAATAGAACGTATAAGTTGGACTCTGAAAAAGAAATTAAAAAAAGACGTGCATGTTCGTTCTTGTAGTACTACCAAAGCATAAAGGAGCAAATACAGAATATACGAGTTTTACACAGGAAGGTGGTGTTCGTATTTAGGATTGCAATTCTTGGAGTTTTGTCTGCATCATTGAACATTACCTTTTGCTTTGCTTGTGAGAAAGGTAAGTACGAAAACCTTATTTCGCTGTGTTTATTCGATATCTTTATTGGCTTACGTATTAAGGGAAATTCTTTTAAAAATATTCTTTGAGGAAAAAAAAATCTAATTTTCGTTTTTGATTAAATCTTATATTTGTTTCTTGAAGTTGATGTGTAAACCTATGTGCATCTATAGTAGAGTAGTAATTAATCCTTAAAAAAATATTGGACTTTTTAAAAAAAAAAATATTCAGCCTCTGCCGCTCGACGTTCACTGAACGTCTGATTTCAAGAAAAAAAAATTTTGCAGCTGATTAAAGAAGGGAAAAAAAAAAAGAAAACGTCACATGCAGTGACTTAGCCCAAGTTTGCATCTGATTGAATGGTCAAAGTTTATGACCTACATTGATTTTTGTTTTTTTTAAATTAAATAAAATATTTTTTTTATTTATTTTGGTTCTTTTTTTTTATATTCATATTGTTTATTATTTAACTTATTATTTTCTCTTTAATGCTTATGGTGGACAATCAATAACTATATATATATTCTTTTCCTTTTACGTTATATCAATAAATTGTTCATATGTCATTTGTTTATAGAAGCTGATGGTTATGGTATAAAAGAAAAAGACTAATTATTTATTCCAAGTTATAATGGTTCTTTAAGAGAAAAATAATATCTACTAATATAATTGTTTGATTGATGGCACTTAAGTGATAAATGTGTTTTCTGATAAACCTTTGCACTTTATGAGTAGCTCTTTTATGCCATCACTATTCAGGCCGTGTCTTCGTTAACCCTCGATAGTGGGGCTCATACACCACTCTTTGTGTAATGCACTACGTCTTCGTTGGGACTCCCACTTGCTTTTGGTGGTATGTGCGACAACGAACCACTCTTTGATTTGTGCTACCAGGACTGTAGCCTCGGCCCTAACATGATAAGAATCTTATCTATCTTTGATTTTGTTGGCATAATTGAGAGATAAAATTCAAAGGAATTAGTTCTTAATAAGTTTATTTTCTTGTAATGAATGAGTATGTGTAAATTTATGAAGTTGCGTTTGTGGTTCTTCTTACTCTTGCGAGGTTGAGTACTTACTGAGATTCCTTATCTCACTATGATATTTTCCTTTGTGTCTTGAAACTATGTGGTTGCAGATGTAGAGTAGTAGTTTACCTTGCCGGGGCTGGAAGACCACCTCATTCATAAAGTTCTTAGGATTCTGGAATAAGAAGACAATTGCATCATCTAGGTCTATATGTTTTATTTCGTGTTTGGAACACTTTCTCCCTTTGATTTTGCTACTACTTGATGGTGAACTTTGGAGATTTCCTTATTTTGCAACATTTCAGAGATTTGAACTGTGGAGTTATTTTTGAGATTATAGATGCTCTGAATTTGTTAACTTAATAGGGTGGGTTTGGTTATTGTGCTTAGTGCCTTGCGGACTTGAAAAGGGTATTCCTTTTTAGGTGCGCGGCAGTCGCGGCAGTCACGGCTGTCACGGCTCTAGAGACTTATTTATTTATTTATTTATTTATTTGGGGTCGTGACAGAACTATGGTAATAGGAACGGAAAAAAAAAGGAAATTGCTTGTTAAGTAAGGTTTTAAAACATTATGATTACAAGAGAATAAATGAAGAGGTTTCAAAATCCAATTAAGGGGATATAGATGATTAGAGATTATGTTGAGAAACAGAATAATTCTGTATAACTCTTATTTGAATGAAAAAAGAAAACAAAGAATTGGATAAATGAAGAAGTTTTGGAATAAAAAGGTGGCTTAAAGTAAATGATTATCATGACTATGTCACTTTAATTTATATAGTGAAGTCCCACCCCAGCTTGTCATATGGACCAAGTCATTGGTGAAACCATTGGGCTTCGCCTACGAATCCATTTGATATTACTTATTAAGGACATACTCACAATTGAGACTAGTGAATATCAGGATACTAATTTTAAAAATTTTTAATACACGATAAATGCTGAAATTTATAATTCTTGTCATATATAAAAAATGATAAAAAATAAAATAAAATTCATAAATATTTCCTTGTTATATTTCCTGCTTCGGGGCTGAATAATTTTGTTTCAGCCGAAAGGATCATAAATCTTCCTACAATGTTTATGAAGAGGTTGAAGAACTACTCTAAAATTTAATAGATGGAGCATCTCATTAGTCTAGAGTGGGACAAATTCAGAGTTCTAGTGTACTGAGATAAAATAATAATAATAATTCTTTTTAATAAGGACTAAGTCTATTTTTCAGTTAAATAAATATATTTTTCTTAAAAAAATACAGTCCAATCTTAGTCATTAATTGATTCCATCCTCAAAATTAGAAAGATATAAAGGGCACCGAATCATTGTTGACGCTATTCTCCTACCTTCATAGCATAGGAAAGATCTTCCAGTCCGGATCTAATCTCGCTAACAGTAACACACAAATAGATCTGTCCATACTTTTGAGGAGTGACTTCATTGTTGAAATACCAACGGCTGAAATGGCTCTTGGAAGGAGTTGGCCTTTCCGTGGGCATTTGGACAAACAAGAAGGTTTAATGTTAGAAGGTCTAAGGTTGTTAAGCCCATTAACACAAAAAAAGAGGACAAAAAAACAAAAAAGAAACCCCACATTCTGACTTTTATCATGTTAGTCCCAATCTATCATGTAAATTTGTTTTTGGTCGAAAAGATACAGAATAAAATAAATGTACAAGATAAGGACGGATTTCCAATTTTTTTTTAGCCCACTTTTTTGAAATCAACTCCCAAAGTAACCTGATTTGCAATATAATTTCAAAATAAGCCTTTTCGAAATCTCAAAATTCAAAGTCGAATCCCTAGAATTCGAAAGTAACCGTCTGTCCAACTTTTGTTAGAAACTAAAATGTGGGTCAGAGGATAATTACGAAAGTAATGCATTTGAATTCTGGGAATTCGATTTCGAATTTTGGAAATGTGAATCAAATTTTTGAAATTCAAATTTGAAATTGAAAATTCGAGTGGGAAGCGATCGAACTCCAGGAGTTCAAATAGGCCTATTTATTTGCCCCCCCCCCCAACACCCCAGATTCTTCTTCTTCTTTTCCTCTCATCCTCTCTTAATCTCTTCCAAGACCCTCCCACCCAAACTGAAAATCTCTAAAAAAAAATGGCTCTACATCCCAGGATTTGCCTCTATCTTGTAAGTTTTTTAGTTTTTTGTTATGTGTTGTTGTTTATATGCTATATTTTATAAGTTACATATGTTGTTTATAATTTTATGTTATATTGTAGTTAAATTTATAAGTTGTTTTGTTAGTTAAATTTACTTATTTAGATTGTTGTTGTGTTATGTTTTAATTGATTACATTTAGTTGATTTAGTAATGTAAATTTATGAATATTAGGAATTCGTGCTTGAATTCTGAGATATCGAAAAGGCTAGTTTTGAAATTGCATTGCAAATCAAGTTATTTTTGGAGTTGATTCCAAAAAGTGGGCTAAAAAAAATCTGGTAAGGACCAAATAGCCAATATGAATGACTTCAAACGATTAGTGTAAGAGTTTGTTTGAGTCACCTTTTAAATACTCAAAAGTGCTTTTGTGAGTTTAAAAGTTGAAACTATCAATGTTTGGTAAATTTTTAGAAGTGTTTTTATATAAAAGCTAATGTTGAAAAAAGTTGAAAAACTAGAAGTTACAGATTAGAGTTTTAAGAAAGGCTTTTGAAAAACTGCTTTTGTATCATGTTTATTCTTTTTTCTTCTTTTCTCAAAATACTACTACATAATTTTAAGATTAGAACATTACCTTAAAACATCTAAAAGTTCAACTCTCAAAATATTAAACTAAATAATCAACAACTTTTATTTGACAACACGTTTAACCAAAACTCAATTACTAAAAACTTTACAACTCAACAATTAAAATCAGGTAAGTGACAAAGTCTAAAACTTTAAATAAAAACTTTCGCACGGTTGAGATTTCTGTGGACCCCTAAGTCTCACAACAATGGTACATGTCACTCTTTATGTGATGTTATTTACTGTTTACCTCTCATGTGAAAAATATCATATTATTTATTTTTTCGAATAATTGGCCCCATGATGTTGACTTTGTCTTGTAAGATCCCATGAGATGTCAATTAAAAGGTTATATAATATATATAAAAAATCACATAACCATTTATTGCTAATTGATCAATTTTTCTGTAGTTTTAGCAACCTCTTCTGCTGAATTCTCTAGTATCAACTGGCTACCGGGTAATGGATGATATATTCTCGAAACAAAAATCTTCTGTTTATGCAACAGATTTAAAATTGAGAAACTAGAAAAAAAAGGTTTTTTATTTTTATTATTGTCAATTTCATATTGAAGTCTTAAGGTTTCCTATACATAGATTAGAATGCATAATGAAAATTAAGTGTCTTGTAATAAAGTCCCTTGTTAGCACAACGAGAATTGCAGAGAAGTATCACTTATATTCCCACAAATGTACATTTACAAAACTTTCCATATTTCTTCTCCAGATATCCTTAGAAAATTATGTGCATATATGAGGATTAACTTATGCATCACAACCAAGCTTTTTTCTTTGTGTTCCTTTTTTTTCTTTTTTTTTTTTCCGTCAAGAAATATTTTGAGTCATCATATGTGAGAGAATTACCTAGCATATTACCTTGAAAATTAGGGGTAGAAGAAAGTTTAGAAGCAGTAGTATTATAATTTACGTCGAGGTTTGTAATAGATGGAGGTTTTCAATAACTACTAGATGATTGGCCTGTATAATGGTAAGTGTTAAAGACCAGTTGATGTGTTACTTGCAAGCTTCAGTTGTTGTAAATATCTTTTGGAAAATAATATAAGGATTACCGAGATAGCCAAAAAAAAAAAAAGTGCTTAAGTAAAAAAAATCTCATAACTTCTTAAAACAATAGTTAGAATTTTCTTTTACATAAAAAAAAAATCTCTCAAAATTCAGTCAACATGTTAAAAGAGTTTTCTCCTATATAGAAAAATCAATAAAACAAACATACATCTTAGGCCACTCCTCCTAGGGCTAGCACCAATTAATTTTAGGATAAAATTTAAGAATTCTTAACATGGTATTATAGTTGGACCCTTAGTCCAGTTATATTTAACCACATATAAATATCCATCCACATGTGAGTTATATTTATATTTATCCATGTGTAACCCACTCAATTGTGTGCACAGGAGAGTTATTTTCATAGTCATCCACATGTGATCCATATTCCTTAAAAATTTTGTAAAGTGTGAGAGCACTGTTAGAATTTTCTCCTACATTAAAAAAACTTAAAATCCAATCATACATGAAGGGGAATGTTGAAATTCCTCCCACACTAAAAGATCAATAATCCAATAATTGGTCCAGGAAAGATCAATAATTGCTCCAAAATTATTTTATAACATCTTAAATTACTCCTCTTAATATCACTTGATTTTAGGTTAGAACTCAAAATTCTTTAACAATAGTAACATACCAATCCGAGGTTATCTATGGTGATAGATGTCATAATCCAATAATTGCTCTAAGACATGATTTAACCATGGGATTTCATTTGACCAACCAAAAGACAGGCCATGTTATCACTTGTTCGGCAATAGTTGAAATGAGAGAGGCAAATGATTGAAAAGATAGCAAGAAAAAACAAAAAACTTTGTAAACAAGTGGAGCGGGTAATGAGGGCCCACATTTCTACATATTGATTACACTTCTCTTGGGTCAAATTGCGTAATAACTCAACCTGCAAATATCAAGACGATTCGTTGTGTGGATAAGACTGGCCAGTTCCTTTCACTTTATTTTGCCGTGTCTCATCAAAAGCTATTCATTTGGGAAAGTCGCGTATGTGTTCACAATTAGTGGCGGAGTCACGCAAATGTAAAGGGTGCTGGATTTTTTGACAAAAGTAAATATTACTATTTTATTCATTTTTTTATTTTATAATAAAAGACGAAATTGTATGACGTGTATCCTTAGATTTTTTTGACAAAAACAAAATTAATAAATAATTACTTATATAAAGAAAAATATTTTTTTTTGATTTTGGTAGTAAATTAAATGGGCAATAATTTCAAAATATGAAATTATGTCGAAAGACTTTTTATAAATTATAGTTCTATTTATTGTGATTATATTTACTTATTTATATTTTTTGTGAATTAAAATATTATCACTATTATATTAATTATTGCATATTTTATTGACTAATTTTCAAATTTTCATTAAAAAAAAATTATGTATGAATGTGCACCACCTATCTACGGGTCTTGGCTCTATGACTATTCACAATCTATACTTTAGCATTATCTCTTTAGGCTGCCAATGTGGGATTTTTTTTTATTTCTACCCTCCTTTTCTAAATTCCTGTAAAAAATACCCTAATTTCAAAAGTGATTTCAAAACTACCATTTTAGCTTTTGAAATATCAAAAATGGTATTTCAAATACCGAAACTTAGTTTTGTTACGAATTTTAAATTTACTACAACAAAAAATGCATCGAAAGTTGTATTTGGTATTTGAAATACCGAAAATTGTATTTCAAACAACGATCGGTATTTCAAATGCTGATTTTTGGAGAAGACCAAAAATCGGTATTTGGTCAACGCACTCCTCCCCCAACAATTCATCTAGCTTTTACTGCAATTGGACACGTTTGGTATTTCAAATACCGAACATGGGTTCCGAAGCATTTTTATTGTAGTAAATTTAAAATTTAAAACAAAACTTAAATTTCAGTATTTGAAATACCGAAAGTTATTTCAATCACTGAATTTGTTTTTTCAAAAATCGAAAAAGGTAGATTTGAAAACGCGTTTGAAACTAGGATATTTTTTATAAAAATTAAAAAAAGTAGAATATTTATTTGAAAAAAAAATCCGCCAATATACTAGATTCTTTTTCCCGCATAAAGTAGCTTTTCCATGCTTCGACCTCTCATTCTTTTTTTTTATTTTTTATTATAGTTAGTTTTTTTAATACGTCATTTTTTTATTTTTCATGTATAGATAATTAGAGATTAAAAATATTTAATATATTATAGCAATAATATTTATGCAAAAAAACCAAAGAGAAACCAAACCCGTCTCAGGTATCAACTTATGATAATTCCAAAAGAAAATCCAAAATAAAAAAAGAAGAAATTCAAACTAAAAAATTCTAACTAGAAAAATCTATTGACAAATTATTTCCTTCAATAAAAGTGATTGACATTATCCGTTAATCTTTATGTTAGAAGAAATATATCTTCAATAAATTGATAGATGATTCTTTTTAATAGAACTATTAACATTATCTAAAATTGTAAAATACGTAAATTTATACAAGTTAAAATAATTGAGCTTAGGTGTTATGTTGCACCTCTCAAACCATTCAATTTTTAGTTTTTATTATATTTATTATAATGAATTAAAGATAAGTGATGCAAATATAAGAATTAATATTCATTACATCAATTATAGATTTTGAGATGTAGCACGCATTTAATTGCTTCTTTGATTTTTAAATCACTCCTAACTTCCCTTGAGCCTGGTGTTGAAGGGTCCAATCCCACCTTCTAAAAAAAAAAAAAGTGCATTGACTAAGCTAACCCTGAGTTTGCAGTCGATTCGACAATAGGAAAAACAAAGACTACCGCGAGTGACCCATAACTAATCTACAATTTACTAAAGGCTCCATTCTAGTAATAAAATCGAATTCTGTAAAGATAAGATCTTCTTATTAAAAAGAACTGAGATTTATTACGCTATTTCCCTGCCCCCTAATCAACCCCGCTGCAACCCTAACAACTCTATATCATTCATTATTAAAACGAAGGTGAAATTTGATTTTTTTAATTACTAGAATAAATTTATTTTATTCTTTTATAGGTGAGCATACTATTAAGATTGGGACTAAATGTTAATGATACATGAATGTTTAAATTTTTAAAAAAATAATTTTAATTGATAAGTTATCTTTTAATAATTTGAAATAATCAAAAAGGAAATACGAGTTAATATATACTCTAGGTGAAAATATCATAAAAACTTTTTAAAAGAAGAAGATCATCCCCGGCCATCGTGCAGGATATGGACTAGTATTATCTAGATGGGTGACACGCACACATATATATATTTATATGTATACTAGCATTCTATCCATGAGATACGCGGGTTTCATTATTTATGTAATGTAATGTAAAATTAAAATTATACAATGAGTTTAAAATTCAAAAGTATTTTTGACAATTATTTCGATATTTATATAATGTGATAGTACTCGTATGATAAATTGGAGAAATGAGGATTTTATATTTTTACAATTGTTATTGGTGAAATTTGGCAATTAATGAAAGAGATAAAACATAAATATTTTCTGTCATATTAAATTTCTGACATTAAATACAACATTTTATATTTTTGTAAAAACTAATAATTTTAGGAAAAAATCATAAATGATATAAATCGATACGTTTTCATCATTTATTTGTATCTTTTGAAGATAATAGACTTGTTTGTTGTTTTTTAAAATAATATTTAGTCGTTTTCTTTTGAACAAAATGTAGAAAAAATGACACGTAACAAAATAATAGTAAAGTCAATATTAACGCAACACTTGGCAGTCATATAGTGTGGTGGACTCTTTGTTAATATATAGTATATTTATAGAACTTCACTAAGATATCTATATACCCATTAGGTAAAAATTTAATATAGGAAATAAGATTTTTTGATAAAAAATAATAGATGATGTATTTTAAAAAATAAATTTATTAGTTTAAAAGTGTATTTTGAAAAATAAATTTATTAGTTTAAAAAATTATTTTAATATAGGTAACTTTTTTTACGTATAGTTTAACTTGTATCACAAAAGTAAACAAAAATAAAGATGCTGAATTAGGAAAAAATTAGTTTAGGAATAAACTTTTTGCTTTCATAAAATAATACTCAAATTGATTTGGAAATCATTCTTTGATGGATATGATTTAATGTTTGGATTACTTATGAATTGTAAAATGCTGAATTTTCTTGCATTTTAGAGTGCCACATGGCACTATAAGAGATTGACAGTTGTTGTGCAAAGAATGATTTGGAATATAAGGGTTTCCTTTAGTGTGCATGTAAATATATGTACTCGTGTGACACCCATACAATGCACATGGAGCGACATATGTGATTGGATATATTAAAACTATAGAGTTTTTGCATCTTACTAAATAGTTATTGAAACAATTATATACTATGAAATTAATAAAACAATGATTGATATATATAGAGAAATGGCATAATATTAATTAAATTAAAATGTTTAATACAGGATTGGAACTGAATAAAAGATGAAAAACAAAAAATGACCTAAAATGGGCATATTTAATTGATAAGTAATTATGGAAAGCTTATCATATAGAGCGCTACTTGGCAGCGCGAAATTACAGCTTATTTTGCTTTATTATATAGTATAGATATATATACCAATATGTCACCCATGCGATTGCGCGGGATGTGTTATATGTAAGTTGATATATTAGAAAGATTTCGCTTTTTATCATTTAATGTTTCAAACAAATTATATGAACTAATTTTAACAGATTAAACAATAATAATACATATATGTTTAATAATGTAACATTGTATTAAAAAAATTAGATTTACCTAATAAAGAGATATGCAACTATATGGTGGAAAAATCCCATTGCTACATATAGCTGCGCAGTATTAAAACCACCTTTTCTGTATGGTTTAGATTCATCAAAAGTAAGAATATAATAGTCAAAGCAACATCAAACATGCCCTTAACAATTTCTTTTCTTTTTCTTTTGTTCATGGCCTTTGAGAAATTAAAAGAAAAGTAATAAATTATTTAGACTTTGATATTTGGTCTTTATATAATACAGTCCCCCCTCCCCTCCCCTCCCCCACGCTCCCTCCACCATCTGCTCTCACTGTTGCTTATCAATCACTAAAATAGCTTCTTTAAATACAATTAATTCTTGGTGTTTGTATTTGATTAAATTGATAACAATGACAGTACACTTAGGCCATTCAACCAGAAAGAGAGAAAAAGTAACAAACAGATCCTGAAGAAGTTTAAAATTAAAAACATGCAACCTAAAGAGCAAAAACATACAACCAAAAAGAAAGCAAAAGACAAAATCCAGAAGAAGCTTAAATTGAAACAAACTTTTGCTTAAAAAAAAAGGCCAAACTCAAGTATATGGCAAAATGAGCAGAGAGAAGCACATTGACAAAAAATCATTCCAGTTAAAAAGTATGCGGTTGAATGTATATATATATAAAAAAAATCTACACGTATAGGTTATGAACCAAAAAAAAAAAACATACTGAAAAATAAGGCTAATAAAAGTAACAAGGCATCATATTAATCAAATGAAAACCTACTAATAATAAAATTGGAAAAAATTCATTGTACCTTTTTACAAATGAAAGGAAGAGCGATATCAAGCCAATGGCAAAAATCAGTAGACGCATTAACGCATAAATAGAACATGGCAAGTAAGAGGAAGGAAACAAACTGGAATCATAGATCACGGTGTAAGATCGTCATTGACAATTTAGAAATGGCAAAAATCGAGTGACCCATAAATGCATAATGGCATCACAAATGAAGGAAACAACATGGGACATGTTATTATGGTGAGATCTCCATATTTCCAATGTATAGAAACCGAATCGCTACTTAAAAGATGGTCTTAATTTGGAAGTAAATCAAAGATGTCTTCCATTAGTATTGAAAACATAATGATTTTTAGAATATTACAATCAACAATGATAATTTTGCCAAATAATAGAAGGAGTAGATTGGTTGTAAAAGGAAAGAGAGACATCTAGGTGGTGGAAACAAACGTTTGGATTGATTTGGGGTTTTAAAATGCAGAAACTTATAAAAGGGTTGAGGGGCATAAATTGAAAAATCAAATATAATGAAATCCGCGCTTGTTTTTAGAAAAGGTTTAACATATGAAATGGAAAATTAAAAAAAAAAAAGAAAGAAAAAAGATAGTTACGCATTTTATTGAGGGGCATTATTGGAATAATGAAACAAAATTTCTACAATGAGACACGTGGCAGCATATCTGTGTAACAAATTTTGCTTTATTATATAGTATATGTGTGTGTGTATGTTCCTATTTAAACATCTTCTAACTAGAAGAATTGCAAGTTCCCAATTATCACTAGTGAGAAGAATAATTTAAGACCCATTTGACTTTATTTATGGTTGGCAAGGCGAGTTGAAAGAAATATTGTCAATTTTATTTTTTGGATAAGTATGCAAGTGATTCTAATTAAACTAAAATCAAATATTTCAATATTCATCAATTGTAATTGATTGATTGAAACAATAGCAAAAAGTTCTTCTATTTTGAATATTCCATAGTTATCTATATATTTTTTGCCATGAACTTTTTTGGAGAAAAATATTTTTATATGGTGTTAAAAGTAAATCAATTGAAATTATATTTAGTTAGTGAAAAAATATGAGAAAAATAAAATATTTTCATGTGCTATAGCTAATGAGAACATTTTATCAATACATTATATGTCAATAACTCACATTTGCTTTAACTAATAACTCACATTTGCACACAAAGTCACCATCTCTCTTCTAATATGAAAATCAAAGCAAACACTATAAAATATTTTAAGAATAAATTAATAAATTATTTTTAATAAAATTAATTGACATTTAATTATATGATATTTAGAATCATATAAAACATATACTATAAAAGCCATATCACATCCATGCAATGTGCAGGAATTAGACATAAATATATTTATGTGAAAAAGATTTGTTACAGTTAGCATTCTAGATTTATTTTGGAGTATGGAAGAATTCATTTGACGGATTTGATCAATGAAAAATAAACAAAGCTGGATTACTAATCGATAAATTAAGGGGTGTCGCTATATATCCCAATACTAGAGCGTTTTCTCGTGTGATGTGCAGGTTTCAATATTTATATAACATGATGTAATATTGAAAATTATATAATGATTTCAAAATTAAAAACTATCTTAACAATTATTTTGATATTTATATAATATGATAGTAATCATGTGATACACAAGAGAAATGAGTAAAATTATGTTATTATTATTGGTCAAATTTTGACAATTAATGTCAAAGATAAAACATAAATATATTTCCAACATTGGTTACAACTTTTATATTTTTTTTGTAAAATCTAATAATTAAAAAAATCATGATTGATTAAGATTGATAAATTTCCATTATTTATTGAATATTTTTTAATGTAACAAATTAGTTTTTTTTTAATTTACAAATTATTTTTTTCTTTTTTGAAGTAGAACAAATTAATCATGTAATGTATAATAAGCAATGATAGACAAAAAACACATGGTAAGATTATAGCCATGGTCCCTAGCACACATGGTAATCAAATAATAGACTATTAATGATACGTGACAGGCAATGAAAGGCAAGAAACTAAAATCAAAATTAAAATTAGTCTATTTGTTGCTATATATATTAGTATAGATATAGATCATGATATGAATTGGTTCAATTAGAAAGGAAACCTCAGCAATAAGCGAGGTGACCTAAACCCAGAGGTTACCCTGAAGATCTCTCCATCTTAATTATTTGAGTCATATCTTAGGGAATAATTAGTATTATATGTTAGACTATAAATTAAATTCTTATTTATGTGGTCCAATATTTCCATAACAAAGAAAAACAAATCATTAATTATAAAATAAAAAAATACTGGTAACTACCCCACTACTGACAGTTTTTCTAATGGGAAAAACTGATAAAGATAAAAGGGGTTTTCTTTTGGGGTCCCTAAGCCTGACATATCAAAAGAGAGAAAATACGCCATCATTGAGATTTGTTCAAGGCTTAGAAGAATCCCAAACTTTATTTCACAGTACTCACATCAATGGCTGGAGGTATGCAATTCTTCGATATTAATTCCGCTTAATGATCTTATGTGTTTAACTTTCACATAGTAGATCATGCTATAGAAGTTTTATGAAAAATAACTTACAGTCGGTATCAGAGCAAATTTACCTCTGCCTTGATGTCTTGAATAGATTCTTATTTGAATCATTTTAAGAAAATTCAATTCTACCTTGTTAGTGTTAAGGCTATCGATCAGCATTTTCTTTATGACACTATGAGTATATATACATATTAGGCATGCTGATGGTTTCGTTGGATAAACTTATAATGAAAAAGGTTAAAAAGGAACCTGTTGACAATGCTTGTTTATAAGTCATGCTTGTCTTTATCAATTTACTAGTCATGCTTGTCTTGAAGCATAGTAAAGGCTAGGTACAGTGCTTCTTAGATGATGAAACGTGATAATGCTTATCAGGTTGGCAAAAGTAGACAACTATTCAGACATGTCATTATACTGTGATATTGTTTATCATGTTTATGTATTTATTACAAGTTGCTTGGATGCCATAATTAGATTACTAGTATGACTTATTATCAAGATGGAACAATATATATGTGTATATAATGCTTAGATATATATCAACAATGTGGTGAGCTTAGCGCAAGGCAATAATTATCATATTAATACTGATATGATGTTTTTGGATGCTGATAACTCGAATTTCAGCATATCTACTTTAAAGTAATTATGTTGAATTTGTTTTCTTAAGAAATCATTATGGTTGGATTTCCTATGAATTCTATTTATTTAAGGATTGTGACTTTGGTGCTTTATATGAATTTATTAATTCATATAACTAAGAAAGTTATGTTAATGTCTTGTGATCCGTATATTTTTTACTAATTAGAGAGTAGCCATAGCATCTTCAGTTAGGAGAAATTATACATTAAACTATTGTGTTAGATCACTTTTAGTTAAAGACATTAATTGTAATTATATCACAATTTCGTATAATAAATTTTATCCCACAAGAATTTTTATTATACTATGACATGGGATTAATTAGGATGAAATATCAAATTATATTTTTTAATTTACCCATAGGGATTAAAGAAAGGAACATAATTTAATAGCTTCATCATTTGAGTACATATGAATCTATTTGAATTAGTAAATTAGCCCATAGGCAGTTTTTATGTCATGTGATTCATATTTCATTATGTTCTGCATTGGTAGAGCATAATATATAGTTTTTTGTCTCAATTTTTGACATAAGCATGAATATTATTTTATTTTATGCAACTTTTCAACCTGTGAATATATCTAATATGAAATGTGAAATTCCTGAGCTCAAATGTGATAATTATAAGTTATGGAAGGAGAAAATCCTCCTTCATTTGGGGTGGATGGACATTGATTATGCTATATAGAAAGACGAACCACCTCTGATTACAGGGAATAGTGAGCCTGATGAGGTTGATCTTTATGAAAAGTGGGAGCGATCTAATTGCCTTTACGTGATGCTCATAAAGACTAACATCTCATCTGGCATTCAGGGTTCTGTCGAGCAGTGTGACAAAGGCCATAAGTTACTGAAGGTTATTGATGAGCAATTTGAGTCTTAAGATAAGGCATTGGCTAGCACCCTGATTATGAAGTTTTCCACCATGAGGCTTATTGGTATCAAAGGAGTGCGTGAACATATCATGCGTATGAGGGATTTAGTGGCTCAGCTTAATAATCTTGGGATTACTATGTCAGAATCTTTCCTTGTGCATTACATTTTGAACTCTCTGCCACAGCAATATGGACCCTCCAAAATCTCTTACAACACACATTAAGAAAAATGGTCCATCAATGAGCTGATGACCATGTGTGTTCAAGAGGAAGAGAGACTGCTTATGGAAGCTGAAGAAAGTATGCATCTGGCAACTCAAGGAAAGAGCAAATACCAAGCCAAAAATAAGGGAAAGGATAAGATATCTCCTCAAGGAGGTATCAAGAAAGAATCCAAGTGCTATTTCTGTAAGAAGAAGGGACACAAGAAGAAGGATTGTCCTAAATTTAAGACCTGGCTTAAGAAGAAAGGTAACCTACTCTCACTTGTTTGTTATGAATCTAATATGGTTGATGTTGATCATAACACATGGTGGATTGATTCTAGTTCTACAATCCATGTTACAAATTCCTTGCAGGGTTTGCAAAACCCAAGGAAGCCAGTGGGTAGTGAGGAATGCATCTATTCAGGAAACAAGTTGCGTTCTCACGTGAAGGCTGTAGGAACTTGCATTTTAGTACTTAGTAGTGGCTATGTTTTAAATTTGGAAAAGACATTTTATATTCCAAATTTTCTAGAAATTTGATTTTTGGTTCAAGACTTGTACCTTTAGGATATTCCTTTACCTTTTCAGATGTTGGATTTAGTTTGTTTTATAAATCTGACATGGTTGGGAATGTTATTTTGTCTGATGGTCTTTTTCAAATTAATTTACAAAGCCACACATACTACCTTGCATGTTCAAAATAATGTTGGTGTTAAAAGATGTGTTGTGATTGAAAAATCCTCTATGTTGTGGCATCGGAGATTAGGACATATCTCCATGCAGAGGATTAAGAGATTAGTAAACGATGGAGTACTTAGTACTCTAGATTTTACTGATTTCGAGATTTATGTGTACTGCATAAAGGGCAAGCAAACCAACATGTCAAAGAAAGGTGCCAAGAGGAGTTTAGACCTATTAAAGATCATACATACAAACATATGTTGTCCGGACATGGATGTACGTTGTCAAAAGTACTTCATATCTTTCATAGATGATCATTAGCATTACATGTATCTTTACTTCCTTAATAACAAGTATGAAGCACTAGATGCTTTTAAGGGGTTTAAGACAGAAGTAGAGAAACAATGCGATAAGCAAATTAAGATTGTGAGATCAGATAAAGTTGGTGAGTACTACGGTAGATACACTGAGGATGGACAAGCACCTGGTCTTTTTGCAAAGTTTCTTGTTGAACATGGGATTGTTGCCCAATACACTACACCAGGTTCGCTAAGGCAAAATGGTGTAGTAGCAAGAAGAAACCAAACATTATTAAACATGGTGCAGAGTACGTTAGCATGCCCAAAGCTTCCTAATTCCTTGCGGAATGAAGCTCTTAAGACGGCAGTGTACATATTAGACCGAATTCCAACTAAGGTTATCCAAAAGACTCCATTTCAGTTATTTAAAGGTTGGAAACCAAGTTTGCAACATGTACACATTTGGGGATGCCAGTTTGAAGTTAGAGTTTATAACCCACAAGAGAAGAAGTTAGACTCAAGGACTACTAGTGGTATTTCATTAGATATGCTGAGAAGTCTAAGGGATATAGATTTTATTATCCATCTTATAGCACTAGGATTGTGGAGTCAAGAAATGAAAAGTTTCATGAGAATGACTTGATTAGTGAGAGTGACAGATCATTTGGTGTTAGATATGAGAGAGATTATCCTGTTACACAACCTTCCAGTTTGAGTCATGGAAGAACTATTGTTATTCACCACGCTCCTCCAATTCAAGTATGTGTTGAACAACCAGTTACTGAACCTCCACAAGTTGTTGATAATGATCCAATAGATCTTTTTCAACAAATACCTAAAATTGTTGAAGATCCAGTTGAACAACATGCTCTTTGAGAGGATGTTGGTACAACATTAAGAAGATCTACTAGAGTAAGAAAACCAGCAATTCCTGATGACTATATGGTGTATCTACAAGAGTGTGAATATAATGTTGGAGTCGAAGATGATCCTGAAACGTTCTCACAAGCCATGAGTTGCAATAAATCTAAATTGTGGTATAAAGCCATGAAAGATGAGATGGATTCAATGGCATTAAATGGAGTCTGGGATCTTGTCGAGTTGCCTGATGGTGCAAAGGCCATTGGATGTAAATGGGTCTTTAAAAGCAAGAAAGACTCATTAGGCAACATTGAAAGATATAAAGCAAGACTTGTTGCTAAAGGATTCATTCAATAGGAAGCAGGCGATTACACGAAAACCTTTTCTCCCGTGTCAAAGAAAGATTCTTTTCATGTAATTATGGCATTAGTTGCCCATTTTGATATGGAGTTGCATTACATGGATGTGAAAATAGCATTCCTGAATGGTGATATAGAGGAATAGGTTTATATGAAACAACCTGAAGAATTCTCCTCTAGTCATGTTGAGCATTTAGTATGCAAGCTTAAGAAATCCATATATGGATTGAAACAAGCTTCCCGTCAGTGGTATTTAAAGTTTCATAGCGTGATCTCTTCGTTCAGTTTTGAAGAGAATGTCATGGATCAATGTATATACCACAAGGTCAGTAGGAGCAAGATTTGTTTCCTTATTCTGTATGTGGATGACATCTTACTTGCAAGCAATGATAAGGGGTTTCTTCATGAGGTGAAACAATTTCTCTCTAAAAATTTCGATATGAAGGATATGGTTGAGGCATCTTATGTCACTGGCATAAAGATCCATAGAGATAGGACTCGGTGTATTATGCGTTTATCTCAAAAGACCTATCTTAGTAAAGTGTTAGAGAGATTTCGGATGAAGGATTGTTCACCAAGCGTGGGACCTATTGTCAAGGGTGATAAGCTTAGCTTGGACCAGTGCCTTAAAAATGACTTTAAGTTGGAACAGATGAAAAACATTCCATATGCTTCAGCTGTTGGAAGCCTTATATATGCACAAGGCCTGACATTACATTTGTTATGAAAATGTTGGGAAGGTATCAGAGTACCCCAGGTTTGGTCCATTGGAAACCTGCAAAGAAGGTCATGAGGTATCTTCAAGGAACTAAAGATTATATGCTTATGTACAGACGAATCGATGAGCTAGAGATTGTTGGTTACTCATATTCAGACTATGCTGGCTGCATGGATTCACGAAAATCCACTTCAAGTCATATTTTTATGCTAGCCAGTGGAGCTGTATCTTGGAGAAGTGTGAAACAAACCTTGACCGCAACCTCTACTATGGAAGCTAAGTTCGTTTCTTGTTTTAAGGCAACCTTACATGGTGTATGGTTAAAAAGTTTCATGTCTGGGCTTATAATTGTTGATTTTATTTCTAGGCCATTGAGGTCATACTGTGACAAATCAGCTGCTGTTTTCATGGCTAAGAACAATAAAATTGGTGGTCAAAGTAAACATATTGACATTAAGTACTTAGCCATTCGGGAACGTGTTAAAGAAAAGAAAGTGGTCATTGAACATATTAGCATTGAATTGATGATTGTTGATCCTTTGACTGAAGGCATGCCACCAAAGATTTTCAAGGATCATGTAGTTAAGATAGGACTTGGTTCCATGATGTGACTTCTTTTCTCATATACGTACATTTGGTATTTTCAGTGAAACTCTTGTTTAGTTTCAATGCCTTTTCAAAATTTAGTTGCGCAAATTTGTTTGGTCATTTGAAAAGGTTTACTTGTTTGGACCTAGAATAAACATAAGGCTTATTCATTAAGTTATGTTATCACATAAAGTTTGGTATAGAAGGGACATAATGTATTTTAATACATGGCAGATAACACTTGCTGTTTAGAGGACTGATCACTATGATTCATGTGTTATGTTTCTTATATAGAGAATTAATGGTTTGCATATTTGGTGAAATATGTGGACCAAGTAGGAGAATGTTAGACTATAAATTAAATTCTTATTTATGTGGTCCAATATTTCCATAACAAAGAAAAACAAACCATTAATTATAAAATCAAAAAAAAAATATTGATAACTACCCCACTACTAACAGTTTTTCTGATAAGGAAAACTGATAAAGATAAAAGGGGTTTTCTTTTGAGGTCCCTAAGCCTGACATATCAAAAGAGAGAAAATACACCATCACTGAGATTTGTTCAAGGCTTAGAAGAATCCAAAACTTTATTTTGCAGTACTCACATCAATGGCTAGAGGTATGCAATCCTTTAATATTAATTCCACTTAATGATCTTTTGTGTTTAATTTTCACATAGTAGATCATGTTATAGAAGTTTTATGAAAAATAACTTACATTATAGACAACTAATAATTTTTATTGGATATGTTAGAATCAATATTAATAAATCTTAAGTCTATTAAAATGTCTCACTTGCATAGTTGGGGATTTATTATACCTAGAGTGTAAGGAAAAAGAAAAGGAAAAAGAAAAAGAAAAAGAAAAAAGAAATCAAATGGGGGTCCTATCTAAGCATAGCTAGGAACTAAGTACTAATTATCTCCAACATTTTAAACTGTCTAATTAATTCGTGCATGGGGATTAGTTCTCAAATGAGGAGTGATGCAAATAGTGTGTTTGGAATGATCTTATTTTAATATTTTTATCTTATTAAAATTTGAAGATATCTTATAAGATTTAAAATATCTTATTACATGCATCATGCATTTTATAGTTATAAAAATAAGATAGGATGAATTATTTATTTTTTATAAGATAAAAAGCATGGTTTGTTTTAAATTTTTTGAAGGATGCATTATAAGATGTTTTAAATCTTATAAAATTAAAATAAAATTATAACAAATAGAGCAAAAGTCCCATATTAATATAGTACAAGTACAAGAGTGGTTTGTAAGTCACTCTCGTTTAATTTATCTAATAAATTTAAATTAAATATTTTAATTAAACAGTCAAATTTTAGAAACATTATAATTTTAATTTTTGGATTTTATAATGCTAGTTTCTATCAAAGTCATACTATGTGAGGAAGACTTAAATTGTCCGTGATCAAGATTCTGAATTTCACAAAAAAAACGTGGCTAGCATTTATTAGATTGAATATTATATTACGGGCGCTGCCCGCTGGGTTACAGGAGTATCCTGCAATTGACTCTTCTGTATTTTAAAACGTCATAATTTTTTTCTTTTTTTTGTTTGTAATTTTGAAATTCGTTAATATTCGTATATAACTTTAGAAATGTTATATATTGAACCTTGTGATTTTAAAATTAATGCATATTCTTCCTTTTTATTTCAAAATGGATACGCCCTTTTTACACTTGCGAAGGTTAACATGCAATGCTTTTAAACTATAAGAGGTATTGAAGAATTTTGAAACCATAAAGGGTTTCGTATAACTTTTACAAAATATAGAGAGGTAAAATGTATTTTGCTTTACAAAAGAGGCACTCAATATTATCACCTTTATACCCTTAAAACTAAAACTAAATCTAGTTTATATATTTTAAAATAATAGCAACTAATTCTATAAAAAGAGGTGACATATTGGAGCCTAACATAATTTTTCCTTTTTACCGCACCAAATAGTTACATTAATCTTCAATATTTTAAATATTCAAACTAATCTTCGATGCCCCAGAACTATAGTCAAAATAATCTCCAACATTTTAAAAGTACTCATAATAATTTTTAATATTTTACAAACTTATTAAAATTATTACTTTTTTTACTCATTTTAAGAATTAATTTGAATCGTACATTATTAAAGCCTAATTCGAATATTTTGAAATAATAGGACTTGACTGCATAGATAAAATATCGAAAATTAATTTAATATTTTATAACAATAATAACTCATTTTTTTTCAAAAAAAATTACGTATTGGGGTTTAAAATATAACATATAATTTTCTCGTTCAGATGCATGGAAAAGTTACAGTCATACACGCTTTTCCCTATATAATTTGCTTGGGAGACAAAAATGCCCAATCCATTTCGTCTACCCCCTTTTTCCACCAACCCCTCCATCTCTCTCTCTCTCTCTCTGCTCTGCTCTGCTCTGCTCTGCTCTGCCTTTAACTCATCATCCAAAAATGGTGGTAGAAAACACTTCTCAGATTCCACCACCAGTGGAGAAGGCTCGGCACATAGTAAAACCAGCAGAGCCAACCCCAAACCACCCCATGTACTTATCAGGGTGCGACCAAATAGCAGCAGTCACACACACACCTACTGTCTACTTCTATCGTCCCACAGCCACTTCATTGTCCGAAGCAGCCCAAATCCTCAAAGATTCATTGGCCAAAGCCCTGGTGTTGTTCTACCCTATCGCCGGACGGGTGAGGTGGGCCGAGAAAGGCCGTGTCGAGCTGCACTGCAATGGCGAAGGCGTTCTGCTTGTTGAAGCCGAGTCTGAAGCTACTGTTGAAGACTATGGGGATTTTATTCCGACCCCGGAGATACGTGCCCTCATACCAACGATCGATTTAAACATTACTCCCATAAATGAACTGCCTTTGTGTATGTTTCAGGTCACCAAGTTCCGTTGTGGTGGGATTTGTATTGGCACGGGGATTTCACACAGTGTTGGGGATGGACAGAGTTGCCTCCACTTCATCGGCGAGTGGACTAAGATTGCTCGCGGCGAGACTGATAAGATCAACAAGCCGTACGTCGATCGGAGCATTCTGCAGAGGATTGAAACCATGGCGAGGCCCATTTTTGAGCACCCGGAGTTTGAGCAGCCGCCATTGTTGGTTGGCAAGACTGACAACTTAGAAGAGCGTAAAAAGCCAACCACCGTAACCATGCTGAAGATCACCAAAGACCAGATCGAGAAGCTCAAGAACAGAGCAAACGAAAACAAAGCGCCCGACGATGCTCGTGGCTACAGCAGGTTATTGAGTTCCCGTCTCATCTAAAAGTTAAAGATTTTATGCAGGATTTGATTATATTTATTTATTTATTTATTTTGCTTAACACAGGTTCGAGGGCTTGGGCGGCCACATATGGAGATGTGCATGCAAGGCGAGAGGTCTACTCCCCGAGCAGCCAACGAGGCTCGACGTTCCGGCCGACATCCGTTACCGGATGCAGCCGCCGTTGCCGGAAAAGTACTTCGGAAACACCATCGTCCGGGCAGCAGCTTTCGCGAACGTGGGAGATTTGCTTTCCAAGCCATTGAGCTACGCTGCAAGTAGGCTAAGAGAAACGTCAGAAAATCTAACTGACGAGTACATCAGATCTTATCTTGCTTTCATCAGGAACGTCCCAGACGTGTCCCGGTACGGATAGAGTTTAGATTCCCACTTGTCCTGTTAACGATTCGAACTCAATACTTGTGAGTTTTAAGTGAGGGGCTGTCATTATGCTAATCCCTTTCAAAACTTAAAAGCTTACTGCTTTAAGTTTATAAAAATGTTATTAATGTATTTATTTATTATATTAATAGGTACCGGAACTTCCATACTGTTGGATGCGCTCTCGGAGGATTTTACGGGAACCCGAACATGGAGAGCACGAGCTGGATGGGTCTGCCAATGTACGGTGCTGATTTTGGGTGGGGGAAAGAAATCCACATGGGGCCTGGAGCAGTGGGTTTCGATGGCAAGTTCTTCATCCTCCCTACAAGATATGGTGATGGATCATTCAATGTGTTGATTCGTTTGCAGGTGGAGCATATTGATGCATTCAAGAAGTTTCTCTATGAAGATATGTAATTTTGTGATCATCACAAGGCATCATGGTCTTTTTTTATTTTATTTTTTGTTCTTTCTTTTTTAATCTTCCATTTTCCGTGACTGGTTTGTATTTCAATAATTTTGATTTGTTCTGTTTGCAAGTCTGTGGCACTAGTTGCCACTATTGACCGATGAAGTGAAATCTTAGCCCTTCTCTGAGCAGAAGGATTGGAGATATGATTTTTTTTCTTTTTTTTTTTGTGGTGGTTTTTAATTGTTTTTTTTTCTTTGTTCTTCCTCTTTTTTTCTTTCTTTTTTTTTTCCTGGTTTTGTTGTTTTTGATTGGCGTGGGTAATGGATTAAGAGGTGTAAAGTAATTGACCGCTTGTGTTTTTGTTAATAACTAGAAGGTAAAACACACTATAGGTCTTGTAGTTTGGTGATAGCAGAGTAAAACTCCTTATAATTTGAAATTAAGCTTAAGGTTTAATTTAAGATATGATTCTTCTTCTTTGTTTTTTTTTTTTTTCTTCAATTTTTTGGCGTAAAGTTGGCTTCCAATGGCTTTATTAATAACTTCGAGAGTAAAATGTTACCGTTCTATATTTTTTCAAAAGTTGAATAAAATTTTGTAATTTTGAAATTCAATAAAACTTCTATTTTATGAATAATTTTCTTAAAACTTAATGAGTTTTGAATTGCAAGAAATTCTGCTATTTTATAAAAAATGTTAATAATACTTAATTATTTTTAAATTGCAAGAAACTTTATGTCATTTTTCACAAAACATAGACACATAAAATATGTTTTACCTATAATTAGAATCCCCAATTGGTCCAAGTTAATCAATTTTGGCTTGACTTCTCGTGTTGGCCAATAATTTTTGGATGAGGCACCTTAGTCTGTGGAATCTCAATTAGAGAAAAGACAAAAAAAAAAAAAGAAGAAAATTCTACGAAATTATTAGAAGATAATTTCGAGATTCGACCTGGCTTCCATTTTGGAAAAAGAAAAAGAAAAAGAAAAAGAAAAAAAGAAAAGGAAATGCCTTGTCCACGCCGTGGTGTGAGCACAAGTGGCAACTGGGTTAATATAGAGTTTCATCCTTCATTTCTATGGAAGAATGTGGAAGGAAAAAATGAGTCGTCTCATTATTCAGTGTCGTTATCATACTTCGCTGTCTCACAAGCTTCCTGGTTCGCCTATTTTTGGGACGTGTGTCCAAGCTCGATGGCCAACCACGGGTGGGTCTTGTTTACGGGTGGGACTATACGTTCTGTATCTGAATCTATATTCGCATTCGCATTTGAATGGATAGGTAAAAAAAGTTTTTTTTTTCCCGGATTTCGGATATATCTGGTACAATACCCAAAATTTTTTCGGATATTCGGATAAGATATCGGGTAACAATTTTGCTACTTATTCAGATATCGGATTACTCGAACTTTTCTTTTTAAATTAAATAATATAATACTATACTAGTAAAAAAAAGTCAAGATTCAAGACTTGAAAGTGCACTTCATTGGAAATTATATTGTCAATGTTTCTTATGTTAAAAACTTTAAACTTTATTTAATGTATGTAGACTATGGATTGTAAACATATAGATTTTGTATTTGGTGTATGTGGAATATGGATTGTGGATTGTGTAGACTTCTTATTTAATGTGTAGTATAGAGCGCATCCAAACTTCTTGTGTGTGTTTTTAAGTAGAGGCGAGGACTATATTTTTTATTTAACTTTTATATATAAATATTGGTGTGTTTTCTACGTGACTTCTGTTGTATAATTTTGTAAAAGATTATGTTTTCATTTTATGTTTATATCTCGTTTTTTCATTTTAAAAAGCGAGTTACTTGTCTAAGAATCAATAATTTCAAAAAGATATTTAAAATAATAGCTATGATTTGAATTTTTTTAGTTTATCAAAAAATATCCGAAAATTTGTATCCGAACTATCCGTTATTCAAAAATCCGGTAAACGGCCGGACAGGTAGTTTTTAGCTATCCGATTAGATACTTAGTTTTTTTAATCCGATATCTGAATATCCAGTATCTAAATATCTGAATATCCAAATATCCAATTTGATTCCCACCCCTAGTCTTGTTCTTAGAGATACCTCAGCAATAGAAATTTCTAATAATAGAAGTTGCGAACAAATACAGTTCATGACTTGTATTTGATTTAGTTCCTTACTTTGGATCGAATATCCTTGATTTCACCGATACACAATTTAAGAGGCGCATTGTGCAAAAAAATTTATCAATTAGTAGTCGGGCTTGGGGTACTAGTAATCGGACTTTGCCAGTTGGATTTCTCTTAACGCGAAAAAAAAAATTGTGCTGGTTTCAATCTTTTTTTATTTTTTTTTGGTTCAATATTTCGTTTCAAATATTTAATTTTTGCAGTATATTATATTATGAGAAAATTTTGATATATATAGATTAATTAAATATATTAATTAAATTACATCGTTATTATAAAATCTAGATTCTCCCAAATAAAATCTTCATGAAACTGTATGACAAAGTCTGAAATTTACCCAACTAAAATTTGAAATCTAAATCTTGATATAATTGACAACTTCATGTTCAATTTGAGAAAGATAAAAGAGAGTCCACTCTAATTTAAACTACCCAATATTTTCTCTATAAATTTAAATGTTTACGTAAGACAGTAAATCTAACATTTGACTTGCTCTTGATGGTTATCGGCCCCGCAACAACTACTGTTGTTATTACACTGGATGTAAATTGAAATAATTTTAATAATTAATATTTGCTGTAATTGAGAGGTTGGTCGTTGGAGTACATACAGTGAGTAATTGAGGAATAACAAGTTTCACGGAAGCTGCTATATGATTTTCAGAATCATTATTTCTTTTAATAAAACTCTGGTTCTTATAGGATTAGATTCTGAACTTTAGGTCTCAGACAAATTATTTCAATCTTTTAAATTATTCTTTAATTCATTCAGGATCATTAATTTCAAACCTAACTATTTGTCTTTTTCTGGAATTATTTAGGAACACTTTGGCCTCTATTGCGGATCTTGATTTTGTGGCATTGACTGTACATATGTAGCACTGGATCTAGATTCTAGACACCGTTGGCTGCCGCCGGAACTAGGGAATTTCTTTTGAATTTTTTATTTAGGAGTGGGTGTATACATTACGTCGTATGGTGCATCTGACTTGGACCACGGGTGATTGTCATCTTTGGCATAAGATTATAATGTTATAAGCGGAATTTTATCACTATGTGCTTCTTTCCCTCTAACCACTACTTTGGCTTTTTTCGGTCTGGTTGACCAGCCGCCATGAAATGCCCCATTGGTCGAAGCTCTAGCATATAATTAGTCTAAGAGTTCGTTTAAATTAATTTTTTTTTAAAAAATATTTTTTAATAATTTTTAAAAAATAGCATTTTTTGAAAAATTAAAAATTCTCGCTTATAAAAAAATTATATTTGAGTTTTTTTTAGAATTTTAATTTTTTTTAAAACCAAATTAAATAGTTATTACAAATTTAATGTAATTTTTTAGAAAAAAAAAGGTGTTTTTTTTTTAAAAAAACCAATCTAAACAGGCCCTAAGCTTGAAAAGATGCACTGGTGTTGTGCAGGTTTGATATATTTTTTATTTTATATTTTGTATAAATTAAAGGCCAATCAATTATTAATTATGAGTATATTTTTTTTGACCTAAACATTAATATGTCATTACTATTTAGTTCCAATCTTCTATTTAGTCATAATAATATGTTTACCATCAAATAAAAAGTTGGTTGTGACAATTAAAAGATCAAATTTTAAAAGAAATAAAAAAGCAATGGACTGTGAGCTACATCTCAAGAATTATAATTTATAAAATTAATATTAATGTTGTTATTTGCATAATAAATATAATAAAGTTTAAAAACTAAATGAGTTGAAGGGTGCCACATGACACTGAAGCTCAATCATTTTAATGCTTGTCTAGATTTATATATTGTATGATTTAGATAATGGTAATAGTTTTATTGAAAAAGAATATTATGTCCATTCATTGAAGTTATATATTTCTTTCAATCTAAATATTATTGGATTATTACTTGGTCAGACTTTTCGTTCTAGTTGTAGCACTATCTATTAAAAATAAAAATATTGATTGAAGCTCTTATATATACTTGTCGTAATATACTCGGCCGATGAGGAGGGTCTTGCATTTTTTATTTTATACGAATAATAATTATATGGTTAAAGGTTAATAAATATTAGTTTATTGAAAATACATTTATTTTAACTAAAACATTCATAAAATTTAGATTTTTACTCTTTATTGTCAGTTTTTTTTTCTATAATTTACAAAAGAATATAAGAAATTTAAATAGACAACTAATAGGATATCACGTTCAATAAATATAATATATAGGAAGTTAAAGAAACCATTGATATTAATATAAAATAAAAAATTTACATTGTTAAAAGGGTGCCACATGATACCCCACTAAAACAGTATATCATTATATATATGTATATATATGTGTGTGTGTGTGTTTGTATATGTGTACGACGAAGCAATTTGCTATTGTATTTACCGTAAAAAAAATATTATGATATCTGAAAGGTGTTGTTCAGCAATTTTTAGTATGCAAACGATGAGCAGTCACGTCTAAAAAATTCAGATGCGTTGTTAGAAAAATAAATAAATATGAAACAAATAAAAAATTGAAGGACATATAATAATTCTCAAGAATTATAATATACGGTAAAAAAACAAAATAAAAAAATTGAAGGTTATTGAAAGATTATATATAATGTAAGATAAAAAAATGCATAAGAATGATATATATCTTATATCATATATGTAACTTGTCTTTATCGTCCTCATAGCAGGACGAAGAAGAGATCCAACATCGAATTTCATTTCGATCAAGAAATTCGGAGGCACGTGTTATCCGATGCGATGTTTACATTAGGGCTTCACCCATGTAAAAAAAGGTTTCATTATTCATAATATTTTTAATGTATTAACAAACATTCAACTTTCTAATAACCACTATATTAAAAAAAATGAAAAGTAACTTGTGGGCCACAAGTTAAAATTATTTACTGGCCTCGGGATGAGGAATTTAAATACTTTACGTCTCGCGTTCTATGATTTCTTAAGAAATGACCTGAGACCTATTAATTAGGACCTCCTTTCGATATATATATATATATATATATATATTGCAGATAAAGATATGTGAATAATTTTTCTTAAAAATAAATACTTAATAAAAGAATTAATAAGATTACTGGGAATTACCATGTTCACTTGAAGAAATCAAACTAGTAGCTATATAGACATTATGTCTCTTAGTTACACAAAAAAGAATAACAAAATTAACTAACTAATTTAGTCCAAAGGTAAGGGTTTTAAATGTAACTAATAATTTTGTATCCTTGCATTACGAACATTTGTTATGCTTGCACCACATCAAATTCAAATTTTGTTTTACTTTGAGGTGTACCAGACACAATTTCAAAATTTATATTAATTTGACTTTTTACCGTAATAAATTTTTTCTATGTAAAAGAATTAGATATAAACATTATAATATATATCATTGTTATGGTTAAATTAAAATAAATATTTTGTTATGCTTAAAATTATAATTAGAATAAAAATTATCTTTTTACATTCTTACATTTATTTCAAGGGTAAAAAATATATATATAATTTATTAGGAATGATAATGTCATTATAAGACTTTAGGCTAGTTGTTAAATATATATATATATATATATATATAATCTTATTATGACATTATCAAGTTCCTAATAATTTTTACTCTTAACTTATAGATTTTTTCCATATTTATTTTTGAAGCTTTGACCAAGAAAATGTTGAAGTTACCGAATTGAGATATTCTCTGATAAGAAATGAATAATGCCATTAGATTTGTACAACTGGTCCAGTTCTAGAGATTCTTCATAATCTATGCAATTTGTCCTTTTCACTTTATCTATGCAATTTGTCCTTTTTTTTTTCTTTTGTTTTGTATTTTCTGTTTTGTCTTTTTCCTTTACATATGATATGTATTAAATATATAGAATATAAAATATATATCACTTTCATTGCATTTTAATTGTGACCATATTTTATTTGACTTGTCTGCTTACTGCATGTTGTGATCATAAGCAAGAATGTTAATCTGACCAAAAAAATTAGCTAAAGTCCAGGAAACAAAAAAAAACCTCCTTTGTCAATGAATCTTAAAAATCGCGTTCGAGTTTTGACTTGTCTCTTTTGTTGCAAACATCAACCCGAGAAATAAAACGTGAAAGATTCATAGGCTCAGCGGAGAGACGATGGATCTGAATTTTCTTGTATTATTAGTAATTTATTATGTGAGGTAATGTAATATAATAATTACTAGTGTGACACTCGTATGGTATACAGAAGTAATATATGTGATTGGATATATTAAAATTATAAAGTTTTTGTATCTTACTAAATAGTTATTGAAATAATTATATGCCGTAGAATTAATAAAACAATGATGATATATATAAAAAAAGGACATAACATTAATTAAATTAAAACATTTAATATAGGAATGAAACTGAAAAAATGATAAAAAACAAAAATGACCTAAGAATAGACATATTTAATTGATAAATAATTATAAAAAGCATGTCATATAGAGCGTCATTTGGTAGTATGAAAATACAGCTTATTTTGATTTATTATATAATATAGATAAATTTGAGTAATTATTAAAGATGAAACTTTAGCATTTATAATGTTACAAGTAATATGAACTGATAATATTTAGCAATAAAATTCTAATGGAAGCTTGGTTTTGACTCGTCTCTTGTTGAAAAATCATGTGACAATATCAAGTGAAAGAAAACAAGATAAATCACGCTTAGGCTGCAAGAAAAGAGGAAAATCATATAATTTGGATTTTCTCATATCATTAATGAAGTTACAAAGGTATCAATAGTAGTTTGAATTAAAAAAATCTATTTAAAAAGAAAATCTTAATTTAAGCTATGAAACTGATCTTTGAATTTTGACCTATCTTCTGCGTTGTGAACCTAATGATTCTGCCCTATCTAGGGATGTCAATGAGACGGGATAGGAGCGGGATTTACAAACTCCTACTCCACACCTGGTATTTTTTCACTTGCCCCTACCTTCCTATACCTGTACCGGGGTTTTTTCCCGACTACCATTCCCACCCCTACCAGTGTTTTTTACACTATGCCCCTACCTACGGGGCACCTGTCAACAAAAGTCAAAGGGGTCGTAATATCGGGACAAAACATCTACTTGTTAAACCCCTATCTGTCAAATGAAATCTCTACTTTTTAATTAGATAAAAATAAATAAAAAATAGCATAAATCATGCACCAAATCTTAACACATCAAATTCAAATCTAATACTTAAAATTCAACATAATTTTACAACAATAATACATTAAATCTAAGCTTACTTCCAATCATAATTATTAAACATAACATATAATATACATATATATATGTATATACATACATACATATATATATATCGGAGTGGACCGGGGGGTCACCCGACCCCGCCCCGCCCCAAGTGTTTTTTTTGTAAAAACCTGGTCCCTACCCTGTCGGTACCCCTACGGGGCGGGGTGGGACGAGTTATCTTGGCATCCCTAGCCCTATCTGCACAAAAAAAATAATAAAAATAAAATAATAATTCTGCCCAATGGCCAAAAAGTAAAAAAGTATTCTGCCTAAGTTATTCAAATATCGGATAGACAACGTCTCGTGAAACATCAGGTGACTGAAAAGGTGAATGAAAAACAAAGAAAAAAAGCCACAGGCTGCATGGGGAGAGGGAGAAGGTAGGGTTTTATAACCTATCAGTTCGACCAAGTGATAAGACGTAGGCGTGTGGAACTCTATTTGAGACAGAGTCAATACTAATTCTGTCGATATATTTTAAATTGAGCGGATTGAAATGCTTTCCAAGTTATAAACAAAAAGAGGTGTTCTATAATCTCGTCTATTTTTTAGTTGAAAACATATGTGGGCATGAAAAATTAATTTTCATCACAAAATTATAAAAAGGAAAAAAATTGGGAGAAAATTAAGAAAATGTCGACCAACTTGGACAATAAAAAGATTAATAACAACTTTAATTACGGTAAAAATTATCTAAAATATTAAATTTAGAGTTTATATAATTATATGATCTTACTTCACTAAATTTTCTCAAAATATTTATATTATGATGAAGAGATTGAAAATCCCAAAATAATTAATATATTAATAAGAAGGAGGAAGTATAATTAATAATTAATATTATAATCTATATATTCTTATATTAATAAGAAATGGCTGCTAATGAGGAAATAATTATATAATTGGAGGACCACGTGAGGCCACCGTCAAGTACGTGACTCTGAAATTAATTAATACACATACTGCACACACAGTACGCAACCCGGCGCACCTACCCCTTTTTTGTTTTAATTTTAATTTTCGTCCACTTACCACCTCGTCTGGGATGCATTTTGGGTCCTGTACATGTTTTTTTTTTTTATTACATTTATTTACAATAGTACTTGGTTTTCTTGATAAGATACAATTATACTAAAAAAATTTTGTCGCTATTTAGGCTGTCCTTATCAAAATGTCGAGTTCAATAATTTCCACTAGGCAAAATGCTGCCTACGATCTTCCCCTTGGTATAACAGAGTGTAACTATATGACAATACAATACTTTTTAAGAAACCATGTCTATATATATCTATATGGCATATAAAAAGCTAAAATGTTTTTTCCCCTCTCTTTTTTCCTTAAAGGGAATGAAAAATTATTTTTTGTTTACCCAACAATAACTCGAACTTGATACTCATAGGAGAATTTTTAATTTAACTTTATTCCAATTAGAATTATATAAAAAAAAAAGATTCTCAAATTTGGAACTAAAATAAAAATTTTGAAAGAAAATTTAATTGTAGAATTCTCAAATTATTAGTTACTTTGATTCTTGGAATGTAATTCTTTTTAGGATTAGAAACTAAAATTTTAGTAAGTGAAATATACAGTATAATAGAATTTGAAATTTAGAATTAATTAGATTTTTAATTTAAAATTGAAATTAAAAAATTATCCATTAAAATAAGTTACGTCTTCGTTGAGATTACTAAGTACTAAAGATAAGCTCCAACCTCAAAAGTAGCATCTTCAAGAATGCCATTATTACCATTAAAAAGGGCACCAAGTAAAATGTGAGAACGACAAGTTAATCAAAGCCAAGTATGGCCATTGTTCCACATTTATTGCTCTCAACTTGCCCACGCTTACAACCAAACAAAGGCATGTTTAAATTGGCCCCTTTTATGGAAACGTATTTGTTTTTGGAAAAATATATATTTTTACAATAAGTATTTACATTAAATTTCAAAAAAGAAGTAGAGATTCGAGAAAAAAATTCAACTTTAATTTTTTTTTAAAAGTAAAAATTTTAGCTTCTTAAAAGATATTTATTTTCGAAGAAGATTAACAAACTTTAGGCCTATTTGGATTAACTTTTTTCATTAAAAAAATTACTTTTTTTTTAAATACATCTTTTTTGCAATAAGTATTTAGGTCAAAATTTTAAAAATTTTGAAATTAAAAACAAAAGAGTTTAATTTCATGTACTTTTTCCAAAAATTTTAAAAAAATGTACTTTTAGAAAAAGTAAAATCCAAAGGAGCCCTTGTTGGGGGAAACTCCGTTGTGGTAATCTGCATCTTGAATGGGAAGAACAATCTTGTGCAGATAGGCAGTGGCAAAAGCTTGACGAATGACCTGGTCAAGGTTATTTTTAACCGTTGGATTCATAACTTATGGATGAAAAGAAACCGCACAATGCATGAAGGTCAACCTTCCACGGAAGAGTAAATTTTTGGGAAAATTATGGAGGACATCAAATTATTTTTTGCAACTATTATTATTATTATTATTATTTTGGTTTTAAAAAAGAATCAATAGTGATTTTTCACTTATATTCATTTATGACTTAAAAACTCAAGACTTATAGGTAGGAACAGTTCAATGAATTTGGGGACCTAAAGTGAAAATTTTAGATGAGGCATTCTATATATTTTATTTAAATTATATTTTTCTGGGATGTAAAGTTACTAATCTAATTTTTATAATCAAGTTCTTTTAATATTTCTTTCTTAATTGACATTATAGCTATACTTATTTAGTCTTTCTTGAGACATTGTTGATCTTAGGTATGTTTTTATCAATTTTAACGTAGAAAAACTTTTTTCTGCTGATAGAACAGTTACTGAAATCATTAGCATTATATTATAGGTAATATATGCATTTGGAAAAGAATCAAGTCTTTTTATACAATTGAGTACATCAAGTGGAGTATTATCTTCTACTTGTATAATTTCTCTTAGAATTTTTAATTCTTAAAATAAATCTAAACCATCAAATCTTTAAGTAACTATTGTGTTTTAGAGAACATTCAAGATTAAGGTATTCTAATTTCAAATTTTCATTATCTTGAGATTTCAATTTTTCTCCACTAAATGGCACTTGGCAATGAAAGTTTGGTTGTAAAAGAATTACTTTCGGTAAATCCTCTAACAAATATCATGTTCGTGTTCAACCAAAAAAAAATTGAATGAGAAAAATGATAAAGAAAAAATAAATATGATAGAAAATAATGAATTAAAAAAAACTTTATGCAATTATTTAATAATGAACTAACTGTTGATGATAGATTCATAATTAGAGGAAAAAAGTAAGAATTTAATAAGCCATTATGATAATTGGAGAAAAAGAAGGGTTACGGAGAATTGGTAGTTATAGATTTTGTTAGCTAAATATTCATTATTGATTTTGATGATGAAAACATATATATATATATATATATATATACATTATTTGACTAAATAACTTCTTGTGAAAATGAGATGATATCAATATGAAGCTTTGAAATATATGAATATGTACAAAAAGTCTTATTTGAAGGAAGAAAAGATGAGAAGGCATAAGAAGGAGAAGAGAAGCCATAAGGGGTACCGGATTTATTTTTCTTCTTGCTCTTTTTGTGAAATGCCTATATATTGTGTGGACTTGGCTCAAAATCTTTTTCTTATTCATTGCAAAAATTTTCAAGTCTTGCACATTTGAAATAACGTATGCACAAATGTATTTGAATGCACACATAGAGTTAAAATGAGTTTTTGGGGCGTTTCAATTCACAACATGTGTTTACAAAATTATTCAAAATGATTTAGAGTTGTGGAATTTGCTCTTTAAATGGACTTTGCAAAAGTTTGGCTTTACTTCACATTCTGGAGTGGCCGGACCCCCCAGCCGGTCAACCAGCTAACCTGGGTGGGTCGCCCGGCCAAAACAGAGAGGTGAAGGGAAAAGCCGGACCCCCTAGCCGGTCAACCGGCTAAGGCGCCCGGCCTAGTCAGAGAAGGAGAAGGGTAAGTCGGACGACTCAGCCGGTCGACCGGCTGAACGGGAGCTGTAATAAATGCACTAGCCGTTTATTACCGTTCTGGCCGAAAATCCCAAATCTTCTTCACCTACCAAATCCCTAACCCTAAACCTCTTTAAATACTCATTCAATACACTTTCTAATCATCAATTGAAGTGTGCTAAAGTGTTTATCATCATTCAATCATTCTTTGAGCCATTCTTGCAATATATTTGAGCTTTCAAGAGCTTATTCATCTTCTTCTTGAAGAAAATCTCAGATTCAATCTTTTCTTATTTTTGAGTACATACACACTTTGAAAGCAATAATCTTTGTAAGATTTATTCATTAAAGCTTGTAAAGTGTGGGGAAATCCTATAGAGTACATCTCTTGGGTTCTTTGAAGTTAGACTTCAAAGAGGTTGTAAGAACTTGGTTTGTGCTTCACCAAGTTTTGAAGAAGCATCTTAGTGGAGATCTTTGAAGTCCTAAGGGGAGCTTCCTTGGGCGGTGGACGTAGGCTTGGTCAAACCACCTTAAAATCGTTTGTTTCTCTTCTCCTTACACTTCTATTTTATTCCTACTTACCTTGCTTATTTTGTGTTTAATATATTGATTATTAGAAGTTGTAAATTTTCTGTAAATTTTAAAAAATAAAAATTAGTATTAATATCTTAATTCACCCCTCCTCTTAAGATATTTGCACCCACAGATTTTTATTTGACCAATAATTGAGGGATGAGATTATGAGTAATCACTAGTGGGGCCATTTTTATTGTTACTTTTTGTAAAAAAAGTAATTTGATGTACTTTGCAATTAAAATAACATAACTTTATATTTTAATATTTTTTGGATCCTAAAGCCCTTGCTCTACTTGCTTACTCTTGAGCCACCCTTGCTTATAGATCTTAAGTGCCAGTGTTACTACTAAACTATACTCTCTTATCTTTTTGCAACTAAATATAGTAGTCTTGAAAATGAGTTTTTCTTTTTTCTTCTTCTTCTTCTTCTTTTTTATTTTATATAGATTGGGGCTTTTAATGTAAGGGTATTATATTACACCTATAATTATACTGTTGGAAGTGGAATAATAATCCAAAAATTGAAATAAAAAAGAAATAAGGGAGGTTTGTGATGATTTTTCAATCTTTTTGATAAGTCCTATATAAGCCTTTAATGCATAGTTAATTGTACTTAATTCTGGAATTGGATACTCTTTAATTGGTGTTTTTGATGCATTTTTGCATGTTTATGCTTGAGAAAAGGAGATGGATGCATTGTACATAGATATGGAAGCTTTTTGGACGTGTTTGTAGCAGCCAAAGTTGACTCGCCATTTGAAAAAATGCCATGAACTTGCTATGCGGGATTGACCGAGTTTGACCAAGAATGAAGATATTTTTGGCTGCACTTTTGGAAGGAAATTGCATTAAAGACTTTTCTTGCCCAACAAAGGAAATAGATTAAATTTGGAAGACTTTTTATTTTGTTAAAAATTGTATTTAAGTTTTTACCTTTTTATTCTTCTTTAGTTTTTAAGAACTTCCTTCTCCGAAAAAGGAAAGAAGTGAGGGTTTTTCTTATATATATACTTCTTGCGTGCATTTCATAGGGGGACAGATAATAACTTTCAAACAATTCAACAGATCATTGTTCATCATTTAGGTGCCATCTTGTGGACATGGAGTTCTAATTTTCTTTTCTAGCCAAGGGCTAATCTAGATTTTGGTTCTTCAATTCTGTAAGATCTAATAATTTTTCTCCTTTCACTATTACTTTGGTATTTATGTGTTTACTGTTTTAAGAATTAATATTATCTTGTGATTGTTTAATTTGCCGACGATTATTCAATTGCATGGTGATAAATAGCCAGATAGATTAATTTAATTAATCTAAGAATAGTGATAACCAAGTCTTCTGTGTAAACACATAATCTAACTGAGCAATTGACGTGAGAGAATTGACTTTTAGAATTACGTCTTTCTAGAACTTAGTGCTACCATTAGATAGACCTTGCAGGTATTTCCAAGGGTTAGACCGTCTAATAGGTAAGGCAATAGCGGAGAAAAATTGTATAGGATTTAAACCATTATTAACATTGTAAGGAAAGATGAGGTTGTTAGGCCAAGCCAATAACCATAACTGATTTATCAAAATATGTAGAGGTTATCTTAGCATCTAGGATCGAATTTGTTGACCAAAACTGAGATTAAACCCGAAGTTAAGCTTAGTTTCCATTATTTTTTTCATTTCATATTCTAGATTGCATCTTTCGCTTTAATTTTATTTTTATTTACGTGGATTCAACCTTTTTCTTGCTATGTATTCAATTTAAATTTGTGAGGTAAGAGTTAGAATTTTATTTTTGGTGGTTTTGACGCCTATCACTTTTCTACTATGTAATCTAGTATTTGGTGTTTCCAATAGCTGACGGGTGAGTAATGCGTAAGAACCTGCCATTGGGAAGGGAACAACAGCTAAAAACAGCCGCTAATACCCCGTAAGTTGAGGAGCAAAAGGAGGGATCCACTCGAGGAGGGGCTTGCGTCTAATTAGCTAGTTGGTGAGGCAATAGCTTACCAAGACGATGATTAGTAGCTGGTCCTCTTGGTGCAACAGCAAACACCAGTTTAACTTCGGAGGGTAAGATTTAGTAGAAGTGGGTGGCAAAGTGGCTTTGTTACCTATTCCATTAGGAACTATAGTTTTTTGGTACATCACATTCATGCATTTATGATTCATATGATGGTATTGATACTCCTGAAATGTATTCTATTTGCTCGTAGCTCCTGTTTGATATCGGATAAAGCAAATCTTGGATTTTGTTTTCCTTATGATAGACTTGGATTGGCTGTAGGGCTTGCTTTTATTGGACGTGGAGTTGGTCTAGGGACTATTGCAAGTGAAGCTGTAGAGGGTATCGCGAGACAGCCCGAGGCTAAGGGAAAAATACGAGGTACCCTATTACTTAGTCTAACTTTTATGGAAGCTATAACAATTTATGGACCTCTTATTTATTTATTTATTTTCTCGTTCAAAAAAAGGAATGTTAATACTTTATACATATTTGAAAGGTTGTTAACTTGGTTGAAAACCTCAAAATTCGAATCTAGAGTAGTTGAAATAGACAAGATTCAATTAAGATAGAATATAAATAAATAGAATCCATTACCCTTTTATTTGTTTGTATTCTCTTTCATATTCCATTTCTTCATTTCTTCCTTCATGACTTGTTATTTCTATAACCCATCTAAGTAATGTGCACAGTACAAAGTTCATGATGCAAAACTCATTTGGTTCATCCTATTGGTTTGACTCGTCTGAAATAAGTATCTTCACAATAAATATGAGTCCCTAATTGTCTTTTTTTTAGCCCATCCAAAATTCCTTAATGCAAATGAGACTTCCATTATTCTGTTTAATCTAGAACATAACGTATAATCAAGCCATCAACGGAAATGGAAAAGACAATACAAGCCTATTGCATGAAATGCACCAAAACCAAAGCAAGCCACCCTTGAAAGAAATAACTGGATTCCAAAGATCTTGGGCAAATCAAAAGAAGGTTTTCCTGTATGTCCATTGCGAAATATTTGTAGATCCTAATACACCCAATGTCAGATAGCTTCCAAAGAGCATAAACTGGAAAACACAATATGTGCCCTAGCTACACCTTTGTAACTCCAAATACTCGGATTCGTTACAGTTCTGCCTGTGATACTCCAATCGCCCCATAAATTTGTTATTCCTAAACGAGTCTTGAAGGGCATAATGAACATGTCTTGTCTCCACATTGGATCAAGAACAAGGTTAAAAGGATAAAAAACTGCTAATTTATATAGAGCCATTGAACCGGCCCAACCAGCAACCAGAGCTGTATGCATTATATGAACAGAAAGCAAACGACCGAGATCATCAGCACAACGGTATGAACACAATACCAAGGCAAACCCATGGAAAATACCCATTTCTCAAAAATAAATAGACACTATGTAACTCTACTGCATCAGAATATACTATGATTATTCTATGAACCTCCCCTATTCTGTGGATGTAGTAGTATTTTACTTACATGGACTTTTATTCCTTACATTAGAGAAAAAGAAAGAAAAAGGATTCTGCTCATGATTAAGGATTCTACTTTTGTTCTTGGTCTGTATTAATTTGTTTGTAATTTCTAGAACTTTTTCACAATTTTTTGTTGTAAAGTCTTTTTTTTGTATATTTATAAAAGGGCGGATGTAGCCAAGTGGATCAAGGCAATGGATTGTGAATTCAATTCTCGTTGTTCGCCCATAATATCCATAACAAAAAAATGGCTACAAAAGTATTTTTTTTAGTGAACGTGTCACATCTTACTCCTATTTTGTTTTTTTTTTGTAAATAAAGATGAAGAAATAAATTTGAATTTCTCTCCTATTTACTACGACGACGAAGAATCAAATTATCACTATATTTCTTCCTTTTTCTACTTCTTAGGATTTTATCTATTCCACACGTTTTAGTAAAAACAAAAAATTTGCGAATTTGAAAAAAAAATCAAGCCATCAACGGAAATGGAAAGAGAGGGATTTGAACCCTCGGTGTGAATAACTCATACAATAGATTAGCAATCCACCGCTTTAGTCCACTCAGCCATCTTTCCCAATTGAAAAAGATAATTACTATGTTATTTCGTTCTTCCACAGAGAAATTTTTCTTACAAGTCGAAACAAAAAAGTCATTTCCACTTGAAATTCCTGGGGAGTTATATATTTGTGTATTGAGAAGACCTTTCACTATTTCTTGAAGCTTGATCCTTCCCCCGGATTAATCATATAGCCAAGAGAAACCATGAACCAGAATAGAAGAGCTTGCCCCACCCATGAGTAAATATTTCATAGTAGTCTCGGTAGACTGTACATCTTTCTTGGTATATCCAAATAATAGGTAGGAGCATAAACTGAAACAGTCGGAGCTACAAAAAAGACAGTTACTAAATCATTAGCACCGCCCATCACACTATAGAAACTGGCCATGTTCAAAGTCGTTACCTTAATTGCAAGGAGGGGGATGCCGAAGGCAGGGCTAGTGAATGGAGTGAAGTCGTAACAAGGTAGCCATACTGGAAGGTGCAGCTGGATCACCTCCTTTTTGGGGAAAGCTAATGCTTTCTAATTGAACACTTTCCATTTCTTTTTTACATAAGCCAGATGATGGAACGGGAAGACCTAGGATGTAGAAGATCATAACATGAGTGAATCGGCATATTTGGATTCATATATATATATATCCACCTATGTGGTACTTCATTATACGATAAGATCTATTTGTATAGATATCATCATCTAAATCTAGAAAGTTGTATGCTTTGGAAGAAGCTGGTACAATTTGGGAAGGGGTTTTGATTGATCAAAAAGAAGAATCTACTTCAATCGATATACCCTTAGGCATGGCCATACATAACACAGAAATCACGTTTGGAAAGGGTGGACGATTAGCTAAAGTAGTGGGTGCCGTAGCGAAACTGATTACAAATGAGGGGAAATTGGCCACATTAAAATTACCTTCGGCATTTACCTATTACAGAGAGGGGTACCTTCTAGAACGCGGATACAGGTGGTATATGGCTATCGTCAGCTCGTGCGATATTGAAGGTAGGGCTAGTGATTGGAGAACAAAGAAGACTCAAAATTGTCCTTTATTCTAAAGCATAACTTGTATCCATGCACTTTATATTTGCCTGGAGTTCACTCCCAGAAATATAGCCATCTATGCCCCCTCAAGTCAATCCCACGAGCCTCTTATCCATTCTCGTTAAATCACGGTAGGGGAGCAAATCCAAGTGGAAAAACTCACATTGGGTTTAGAGATAATCAAGCTTGAACTGATGACTTCCATCACATCAAGGTGACACTCTACTACTAAGTTATATCCCTTAATTCACTATTATCCCAAATGCTCGCCAAATCTAAAAAAAAAAAAAAACAAAGGTTATTTGTATTCCTCGGAATTCCCCTCCTACATCACCATTCAATATTTCTTGGTCCACTATTGGCTAATCTGCCCAAGAAAATTAAAGTAATTTATTTACTAGGATCAAGGGTTTGGTATAGTTGCCCGTGATACTATAATGATTCTATCCCTCCTTTTTTCTTCCCCTCCCAAAAAAAGTGGTAATTAATTAAAATCTAGTTAACAGAGTCAAACCTAAAACTTTTAAGCAAAACACGATACATTTGGGCTAGAAAAACCCGTGCTCAAAATTGTTTGATTTTTGAGCACCGGTTTTGTCAGTAACTAGCCCTTTTATTATGTATACGATTCAACACGCCAACTATTAAACAACTTATTAAAACGGATCAAATCTCCCAAAGTAGAATTCGAACCTATGACCAATCGGTTAACAGCCGACCTTTATACCACTGAGCTACTGAGGAATAATGGGAGATTTGATCTCATAGAGTTCAATTCTCATTCTCAACCTATGACCAAAATGAGTTCAAAGCAAGGCTTTGATCCTTTTGTTTCAGGAGGAATAACCTCTCATCATATTGTAGTAGGGACATTGGGCATATTAGTAGGTCTATTCCATCTCAGCATCTGCTTGCCACAATGTCTATACAAAGAATTGTGTATGGAAATATTAAAACTGTCTTTTCCAACAGTATCATTGCTATCTTTTTTGCAGCTTTTGTTGTTGCCAGTACTATGTGGTATGGATCAACAATTACCCTTATCGAGTTATTTAGGCCCACTCGTTATCAATTCGATTAGGGGTACTTCCAACAAGAGATATATCGAAGAGTGAGTGCTTGGCTAGTGGAAAATCGAAGTTTATCAGAAGCCTGGTCTAAATTCCTGAAAAATTAGCTTTTTATGATTACATTGGTAATAATCCGAAAAAAGAAGGATTTTTTAGGGCCGGCTCAACGAATAATGGATATGGAATAGTAGTTGGTTGGTTAGGACACCCTATCTTTAGAGATAAAGAAGGGCGTAAACTTTTTGTACATCGTATGCCAAATTTGTTTGAGACATTCCCAATCGTTTTGGTAGACGGTGACGGAATTATTAGAGCCGATGTTCCTTTTAGAAAGGCAGAATCAAAGTATAGTGTTGAATAAGTAGGTATAACTGTTGAATTCCATGGCGGTGAACTCAATGGAGTCAATTATAATGATCTTGCAACTACGAAAAAATATGCTAGACGTGCTCAATTGGGTAAAATTTTTGAATTAGATTGTGCTACTTTGAAATCCCATAGTGTTTTTCGTAGCAATCCAAAGGGTTGGTTTACTTTTGGACATATTTCATTTGCTTTGCTCTTTTTCTTTAGACACATTTGGCATGGTGCCAGAGCCCTGTTCAGAGATGTTTTTGCTAGTATTGACCTAGATTTGGATGCTCAAGTAGAATTTGGAGCATTCCAAAAACTTGGAGATCCAACTACAAGAAGACAGGTAGTCTGATACAATATTATTTTTGTATCTTTCACCTCTATTTTCTTTTTTGGATTCGACATAAGGTTAGGGCACCATCTAGGACTGAGCATTAGACACTAACCGAACCAAATTAACCGATAACCGAAAACCGATTTTTACAATTTTTGAGAATTGAAACCAAACCGATTACCTAAAAAACCGAAACATTGGAACCTATTTTTTTTGGTTCCGTTTTGGTTAATTAACCAAATTAACCGAATCGCCTATCTAAATTTTTCAGCATGGTGACAAATAAAAAATTAGGAAAATCTTGTCCTGTTTGGCATATTTTCAATTTTTCATATTTAGTAGCAAGCCATAACCTGTTAATTCTCCAGTAACCTGTGGAGCGTGGAGATAACATAAACAATATATATCAGATGCTTTTTCATCATCCATTTAGGTGCCAAAAAATAATAACTTGGCATAAAAGGTGCACAACTTCCGGGATGAAACATATATATATATATATATATATATATGTATGTATGTATGTATGCATGTATATTGTATATATCATGTATGAAGCACTTTGTTTATAATCATCAATTGAATGAAAACCCAAATCAGTTGGGTTGCGTTATAGCATCAGTTTGCAAGATGACACACCATAACTTAATAAAAAGCTAAAATTAAGAAATGTAAATGCAATATTAGGACGAAGCTGAGTAGAAGGGAGCAACGAGAGGCGAGGCAAGGCGATGAGGGTTTCAGATGGGGGCTTAGGGTTCGAGAGACATTGAGCTATTCTGTCTAAAGAATTAGAGAAATCAGAAAAAGTAATAAATAAAATTTGCTCTATATATATATATATAAAATGACGTCTCTTTATGTATTTCGATTATTAACCAAAATTTTAAAAATACTAACCAGAACCGAATCGAAATGCTAAATAACCAAACCGATTTGTTATTTCGGTTCGGTTTCATTTCAGTTTTCAGTTAATAACTGAATTATGCTCACCCCTAGTATTATAAAAAATCTTGACAAGACTAGATGTTGAAAACTGTTTGACGGTTCCCTTCTCCTCACCCTGATGTCCCCTAATTTGCCTCCACCCAATATGGTCAATTTGTACCACAAGGGAAAAAAAAATCAATCAATTTGGGAATTAGGTTTCCAATACAATGAGAAATTTGCAACACATACCCTTCCATGCCTTCTATGCACAACACTCATTTTCTTGTTATGGACAAGTAAAGCAATGAATAGGTGATAGTGCGGATAGCTTACATGCTTCATTTTCAGTTTTTGTATTTCTTGGAGCAAAATGGTGGCTTTTGAGAGAGAAGTAGCACAACCTTTGCATTTGCCTAGAAAGTTGGAAGTTTTTTGAACTTTATCTTGAACTCAATTAGAGCAAAATTTTAATTTTGCTGAAAGTTGAAGTTTGCTTTTACTACTGTTTGTTTTTGAAAGGTGAGAAGCGTGGTTTAATTAAGAACACGATGGGTCTATACTGGATGAGTTTTAGCTTGAAGTCTGAATTTTTGTTAAAATGTGGAGGTGGGTGTTTGTTATTGTGTGTGTGTGTGTGTGGTATTTTTGTTTTGGCTATAGGTTCAAATGACACTTTCTTTATTATCATAGTTATTTCTAGGTTATTTTTTTGAGGGGCTATGTGAAGTGCCCCCTGATCATCGATACATAGCCTACACGGTGTATGATAAGGAAAAGGATTTGTTCAGATTATTTGTGAGGGAATTCAATTTTGGTTCACTATGTAGTAGGCACTCAAGCAGATCATGTCTCGAATATTGCTTGGGATGTAGATGGAAAAAGCATTGCTTTATATCATCACTAATCACAACAGGAGGCCTCATAGGTTGGTAAAATTTTTCACTTTATTCAAGAACTGCCTTTGGTTGTGTTGTGGGCGAAGTTAATGAAACTAATCATTTTGTGATTCATGTTAGTATTCGTTGTATCATGATTGGATCAAACAAGGAAGACATAGTGCTGTATGAAGAACCTCGATCTATCGTCCACATAAACATAAAAACATACCAAGGATTTCCAGTTTGTGATAGTAAATACATTCTCAAACTGCGGCTTCCTAACCGTTTGAATTTGTTTTTTTTTAAAAAAAGTTTTTACTAACTGTTTTTTAAAAAAGTATTTTTTTGATAAGTTAAAAAATTTAATTTTTGGAAAAAAATTGTAAATGAGCTTTTTTCAGAGTCTAAGCTTTTTTGTAGCTAAGCCAAATAGTTATTACAAAACAATACACTTTTTTAAGGAAAAAGTGTGCTTTTTATTTTTCGAAAAAAAGTCTTGATGCCATGTTATTGCTTCCTAGCAGATGAACGATCAACTTTGTGACATTGCTATCAATTGGGCCGGTGGGTTGCACCACGCCAAGAAGTGTGAGGCATCTCAATGATTTAGTTATTGGAATTTTGGAGCTTCTATAGAAGAAGCCTTTTATTTCACTGATTGGTAAAACAGACCTTTTTTTTTAACTTGCTGACATTTGCACAACAAAAATTAGTAATAATAATTAGTGATATTTGGCAAAGATTGAGTTGCGATATAAATATACAAATTAAGATATATTATTTTTTAATTTATTTTAATCGTGTCAAAATTCTACTTACACAATTATACTTATATATAAATATTTTATGTTAATTGCATTAGACAATAGCGCATGGCCATTACGGCTAGCGAAAACTAAATAAATTCGCTATCTGTGTGCCCTGCAAGAATTATCCTTTTCGCCGAAGCAAGGCTTGACTCGGTTGATTTATTAAAATAATATTAAAAAAATAAATGTTTGCAAAAATATTATTTTTTACTAATTTCTAAAATATAATTTACGCATTTGAGGATAATAGAAAAAAAAATTCGCTTTTCGAGAAAGTAGAAATTTTGTGGAAGCCGAGGATGTCAGGTGAAACGGCAAACTAAATCAGTAGAAATTTTGATAAATTTAGTTTGTCATTTCACTTGATATTCTCGGCTGCCGTGTTCATTTGAAATAGTAAATTTTTGCAAAAAAATGAGTTACATGCCCATTTAAGAAAAAAAAAAATCAAAATACTATATCTTTTAAATTAACAAATAAAATGTCACAAAATACAATTTCGAATTTTTAAAACTCGAAAATCTCCTTTAATCTTTTGCATCTTCAAGACCTGCTTTCCAAAAGAAAAAAAATTTCAATCTTCAAATTTTAAAAACTCAAAGATATATTTTGTTATATTTTACTCATTAATTTAAAAAACATGACATTTTGATTATTTTTTTTTAAATGAGACATTTAACTCATTTTCTCAATTTCTGCTTTATCAAAAGACAGAATTCATTTTTTGTTATCCTCAAATGCAGAAATAACATTTCGGGAACTGAGGAAAAAAATAAAAACATTTTAGAAATATTTTATTTTTTAAAAATATTTTAGTAAATTAGCCAGCCGGTCTCACATTAAGGGCGGGCAGTACTCCAACCTCAACGACCTCGCAAAATACTTCAAAATATTTTCGTATTTTTCAATCTAAAGAACAACTTAACCCATTCAACTGTATCAACAAAACATTTTAAAACCGGCCTCGAAACATGCTAAGCCATGAAATTACAAGTTGTGAACAAGACAGAAAAGCTGTTCTATGAGAAGTGGTCATACATGGGATAAGCCCGCAGAGATCAAGGGAGATGAGAAATTAGCGAAATTAAGCGTCATCATCTAACAGGACGAAGGAAAGATAACCATCGAAAGAAGAGAACATATAACACCACCCTTAAGCTGCTTAATCTGATGTTCCAGCACAAAGTGATTCTTGCTAATCCATTCATCAGATAACATATTTATATCTAATAACAAAAAAGATGAATGTAATTCAGTAAGGCTAAGGAAATGCCAGTTGAGACAACAGATGTGCATGGAGAGCAATTAAATTCCGTACGTAAAACAGTCTCTGTGAAAGGTAATACACCAAAATCTTTCAACGATCTGAAGCCGGTTCAAGCAGCAGCAACAAACTCAACAAGACGTGATGAATAGAAGTATGATATACGGGTTTGCCGGTAATGTATTTCCAACGTGGTTCGGCCTTACCAATTTGAACCACCATCAGCATCCCGTGATTGGTAAAAATCATTTGGCCTTGCAATATTTACATCCTCAAATTCCTTATCATCTGAAATCACAGGTACATTTGAAGAAACAGGTCACTAGACATAGCTTAGATCACGCACAAGAACAAGAATAATGTTCAGAAATATGTTCATGCTTATAAAACCAAAGCGGTGCAGATGAACAGTAGAACTAACAAGAAGTTTGTGAGATGAATCCATAACCATTCATCTGGAGAAAAGAACTAAAACTCATTCTCGGTTTATCACTCCTTTCATAAATCTCTCAGTTTCTTTCTTCTTATTGTCAACCATAAGGGGAAGCAAAAGGTAGGATCATCACAAGTACTGCAAGACGTATTCTCTAATTGGATAAATTAACCACAGCAATGCATTGCATGCATGATGGAATACTATACAAACATGAACCCACTTAAGTTGCAGAATCTAAGAAACACATCGTGAACCTGGAAAAAGGTGCTATGTCAAAATGAATCTTAAAAATCAGTAGTCGCTCAATTCAATATGAGGTTTCCAAGTCCAAAAGGAGTTTTGACAAACTCCACACAATTTGGGAGCTACTAGTTCTAAATAGTCTATGAAGCTGGTTCCTGTGTCCTCATTCTCCAGTTTCTTAGTTTTCTCCAAATCCAGTTGATAATTTATTTGATAATTTTAGTTGTCACATTGAAGTTTGTGCCAATTTGACATTACTGATGTCTTATAGATATATTTCAACAAAGAAGAGATTATGAATCATAAGAAATTTATCATATAAAATAGTGGAGGTAATGACCGTAACAATGGCAGCATGAGTTGTGGGCAACTATCAAGCAGCAACGAGTAACAAATAGTCAAAGGCAAAAAGCAAGGAGGAGTTAATGGCAAAGGCAAGGAGAGCATTGAGACTGCGAATTTGAGGATTGATTGAGGTTATGTAATTGTGTAATTTCCTTGTAGGTTAGTCAAATATAAGATAAGGGCTACAATCCCCAGGCATCTACATGCTGTTTGTCTATTGACTCCATTGATAAAGAACAAGATATTATTTATTGCAAATTAGGTAACACAGTTCAATGCAAAGTAAGGATGAAACAAGTTGTAACTCTAACCTTCCTAGAAACAAAATAATATGCAGTGAATAATATCTGCTCAATTCTAAAGAACTATTTCTTTTCTTTGCTTGTTTCCCACTTCTCTCTTTCTTTTCTTTATTTAACATGATTGAGAGGCATACTAGGCTCTCGATGCCTTTTCTTTGATCAATCCTGCACCATTTCAGTTTGTTTGTCCTGTCTTCCATCACCTTTGAAAATCCATGGCCTAACCGTTCTTTTCATGTATTGAATTTTCGTCCATTTTCTACACTCCTTTTCCATCACAAGACCCAAATTTCCTTCTTCCTCAAGATCCACTGATACTAGACAAGAATTCAGACAGGAGATGCAGTATGGCTCTACCGTGGTGCAACTACAAACTATTGCTGCATCACCATATCGTTCCAGGCATATTTTAATTCCTCCTGGATCCAATATTTTGTGCAAACACATCAGATAAATCAATAAATTGCAGACAGGCTTCGGCCAGGACTTTAAGCTGGCATAGGGACCAGCTCCGTCTGATAATTTCAAAGCCATCACATTTCAGCATCCACTCTGACCCCATGTGGAACCAATACCACCACCAACATTGCAATATCCCTTCACTTGCTGCACCATACCAACAATTCATACCTGGTCCTTTATAGCAGTCATCCACTCAGAGTCATACAATTTAAAGGAGTATCAGACAATAACCTCCAAAAGCTTCCGGCAACAAAAACCTTAAAACGTTTGAAGTATCGTCTTCAGCCATTAAAAAGATTATTTTACTACTCAAACTCGTCCACTTATATTTTATTACTCATTCTATGTATTCATAATATATCCTGAAAGCAAAAGTGGATAGGATAGACATAAAGGGCATCAAGGGGAATATCAACCAACTTAGCTATCTATTATTGTTGCTGTCACTTCAGAATGACAAAATAGGCAGTAAAGCAGAAGCCAGCTGTCCAGCCAAATAAATGTAAAATTTATGCAGAAAGGGAGGAAAGTATGGGGAAAATAACCTTTTCTCAATGTCAATGCCACAACAGCATCATTTTCAACCTGGAAATATACAACATAAAATCAGCAGGGTGATAACATACAGATAAAGATGTTATTGTATCCACCAAATTTCTACAATATACTTTCCGAAACCTTGTAGCCAAAGAAAATTTTTATGTGGGTACATTACAGTGCCAACTATTGCTGATACAAAGAAACATCAAATGATAATTAGGAAGAAAGATATATAGCATACCTTTTGATCTGCTAATGATTTTGAATCCTCTAAGACTTCACCAGTTGCCATCAGCATCAAACGCTGATCATTAGGTGGTTGATCGATGAGCACCTGCAACTTTTCCTTGATCTGAAGAATCTTCTCAGTTGGCTCACATTGCAAAAAGTATGTACTCTTGTAGCGCTTAACACGAATATACATAGCCTGCAGGAGAATCACAACTTACATCTATCATAAGAACCACAATCAACATGCACAGTGAAAATTACTACTGTAAAGAATATTTGGCAGCAGTAAGACCAGTTCTTTTCATTCATTTAATTCTGAATACAGGAAGAGAGTCATTGAGTGATGGAAATGCTTCTTTTTCCAAGAGCACCGGAGTAGGACAGAGAATTGCACTTGCTTCTAGTACTTACCTTCAAATTTACTCCTAATATTAATAGGTCTCTCACAAGATATATTGCACTTAACATGGAATCATAAAGTTCATCATTTTGAAAATATAGGCATAGTTGATAGAAAGCTTGTTCATGTTATCAACATTTGATGCGTGAAAATAGGGACATTTAATGAAGTCAATGATTGGTATAAGTTAAACGCGAATAAAATATATGAGATCCACATCCAATTGAATTCCTTTACCTATGAATTAATGAGCATAAAGATCCAAATATACTCAAAAGCTATTAAAGAATGAAAGCAAACTGCTAGTAGAAAGTCCTATTTCACCAATAAAACATTGTCACACAAACAAAGATAAGAAAAACAGTTAACTCACCTAGCTTGTCATCTAAACTCATACTTATTTTCATACAAAAATAACAAAGAGAAAAAATGGAAACAAATTCTAGGAACCTCAATGCAAAAACACACATAGAATTGATAAAAATTAGACCAAACCAAACTAAGTTGTATGATATTGGCTAAATGGTTTAACACCATTTGTGTTGAGAGTCGTCTTCATTGCTAATTCTACTAATGACATGTTAAAAAGAAAACAAAGTTAAAGTCCACTAATTTTCACTAATTTATCAGTGCCTTAGTAAAATCAAAGGGCTCCAAGTGGAACCAACACTTTTATGTTTTTGACTTTCATATTCAACCAGAAGGGTCGAAATGCAAAAAGAGTTCGATGAAGACACCAAGATAACATTTTGCCGTGTCTCTCATGTCCATACAACTGGCCCTAAGCAACAACACACAACCAAATCCAATTGCTTGGAGAAGTTATGAAAGAATTTAAATCAAATCCAATGGAGAGAGCCTTTTCATTTCAAGTTTCAAAATGAAGATTAATGTAACAAGGTGCTCGAGCATCTTTAGCATGTCAACCATAGACCTCTCATCCTTTGAAAATGAGAGCCTAACTTGCAATTTGTCAATCTCTCTTGTAGAGTTCTGATTTGGGTGAAATTAAAGAATGTCCCCTTGAGCCTTTGGTCCAACCATAGTCTTAGCTATGTAGCTACACATATTAGGGAACCCTTGCAAATGGATGCTCTAACGGAATCAAGGAACAATCTTGCCTTTGCAAGAGTTTGTGTTGAAGTAAATTTGGAGGAAGAAATGACGAATTACGTGCATGTTAAGCTTAGAGATGGTAGCTTAGCCAAAGTTGTAGTTGAACATCTTGGAGGCCATCTAAATGCTCAAATTACAAGATTGTTAGGCATAATGTTGGTAATTGTCTAAGATTGCAAACTAAGCTTGCACAGAGCCTTTCACTAAGCGAAGTGACACCATCCGGAACCACAATGGGGGAGCCCCCAAACTCAAAATGAATGGACTCAAGTTGGTAGTGCTAAGAATCCTGAAGTTCCATCATAAAAACTAATTGATTAATATGAGGAGTGGCCCAAGACCTTATATGGTGATTCTGAATTTTAAGATTTTAGGAAGTTTATATATGTTGTAACACCCCTCCTCACGTGTGACCCAGAACAGCGATGGGATTTTTGATGACTAGATAATGACTTGACCTGACTTTGTAGGGATGGGCCACCATGTGACTGGATTTTGATGACTAAATGATGACTTGACCTGACTGTGCAGGGATCGGCCACCTCGCAACTAGATTTTGATGACTGGATGATGACTTGACCTGACTATGCAGGGATGGGCTACCATGCGATATTACAAAGTTGATAGGTCACATGTGGATATGAGCGCAGCTCAAGACTAGATCAAAACCCCAGCTCTGATACCATGTTAAGAATACTGAGGTTCCATCATAAAAACCAATTGGTTAATATGAGAAGTGGCTCAGCACCTTAAATGGTGATTCTGAATTTTGAGATTTCCTGATGTGAGAAGTTTTTATATGTTGTAACACGTAGGAAGCCAACTTCTTGCAACCTCAATATGCAAACTATGAAGCACCCCGTGCCCCTCGAGAGAAGAAAAGGATGCAAAATCAAAACCTCCATCCAGGAACAAGTCACTACACCATGGGCTTTTGCTTCTCCAAGGAAGAAGTTTACTCCAAGAGTTAGTTCTCCACCCACTTCAAAGATGATATCAAACCTACTCCAAGCTCTTGATGTATTTGAAGATGATAATTTGCTAGATATTGAGGAAGAAGGGAACATGAGCAAAGTTGGAGATCCAAATTCCCCGGGCTTGCTTGCCTCACCTCCTATCATGCTATGACCAAGTTGATTTGGATTTTGTGTTTCTTTTTAGTTATTTGTATGTCTTTTTGGGGCTTGTCCCGATTTGTTGCACCTTTAGCAATCACTTGCATTATAGCATCATTTGTTAAATGTGATTGAGGGGTTTTGACTAGTTTGTAACCATTTTGTGTTGAATAAACTCTTACTTTCCCCGCAAAAAGAAGGGAAAAAAAAAAAACCAACCCCCTCTCTAATGCCCTGTCTGCTTGTTTAAGGTGGAGTCTGCAACACCTCTCATACATTGTGTTTTTGTAAAATTTGTGTTCAACTCATAATGACATGGGTTCATTATTACTATTATTATAAGGCTTAAATATTTTTTGTCAGTTAATAGACTCACTTGTGATGTCAAGCCAATAAGGCTCACTTGTGATGCCAAGCCAGTAAGGCTCACTTGTGATGCCAAGCCAGTAAGGCTTGACTTGTCACCGGTAGTATCAAAGCAAGCTTTAGGCAGATTTCACGCTGGGTCACAGACTGTGCTCTATACTATTTGGTTTGACTAGAATGTCATATGTTTAATAGGAGTTTGTAACGCCCATCCCATAATGTTTTTTTCCCTTTTAATTTATATTTAACTTATAATAACATGGGTTTACTACAAATGAAGTCATCAAAAGGCTTAAGTATTTAAGTTAATTGATTAGGATCACCTGTGGTGGCAAGCTAAGCTAGTATGGAAAGGACTTAGGTATTTATATGTGGTATTAAAGCAGGCTCTAGGCAGTTCTGTAACGTCCTATCCCAGGTTGGTTCGTCTCATGTCTAAAAAGGTAAAATCTGTAATACCGCCCCCACATCACATCTTTGTGAAATTCGTGTTCAGCTTATAATAACATGGGATCAGTGCTCAACGCTCAACCATTTGGAGCCACTTGATTAGGCTAGGCTGGGTCCGGGTCGTTACACACCTCCCGATAAAAGAGAAAAAGAAAGGAAAAAAAAAAAAACAGAACCTCAATGGAGTAAAGTTCGTTTGGTTTTGGTTTTGCTTGATTCAATTAGAATGGTATCTTTATCTGGTTCCTTAAGTCCATAACACAAACAAATTAACATATTTCACGTTCACATCGTACAAAAAAATGGACTGGTTTCAAGACACGAGCTCTATGCGACTTTAACAAAACACAGCACTAAAATACATTCAAGTTTGAAACCCTCATTTACGAAATTCAGGAAAATTAAAAATTGAAGAAAAAAAAAGAAAACCGATCAGAAAATTAACAAAAACCCACATGCAAATAAACGACATCAGCAATTAGACAAACAGCATATGAAACTGCCCTCAGCTATAATGCTTCGTAAGGATTGGATTTTCAAGCACTTACAGCTGTAAAAAAATATGAAATAAAAGAAGGAAAATAACTTTTTTTTTAAAAAAAAAAAGAAAAGCGTTACATAAGAAATGCAATTAATGGGAAAAGGACACTAACCATTTGATCATCAGAGCTCTTGGTGTTTGAGGTGTGCTGGGACATGATGATGAATGAGTGTCTGCGTGTGTTTGATTTTGTTTCTCATCTTCGGGTCTTTTTTCAAGTAAGCTGTGGACCGGTCTTTTTGCCTTTTTCTTTTTGACCTTTCCCCCTTTTTTACCTTTTTTTTTTTTTTTTTTTTTTACTTTTTCCATTGGCAAAACTTGTGGGTGATTATTAATACAATCCTCTGGTGTGACGCGACGAGGCGCGTGGCGTACGTGGACTCCGATAACCCAAGTGAGATTTGGGAAAACTCTTGAAACGTCCCAAAATCGTTTTGTGTAACTTCGCGCCTGTGCGGCATTGCGATTGCAATTTATTATTATTGCGGTTACGGTTAAAAAAAATTATTTTATTTTTTGATAAATATATTAAATCATTATAGGATAAAAAAAAAGTAATAGGTAAATTATTTGGTTAAAATTACTATTTAAAATTTATTTATTTATTTGATTCAACATTTTAGATTTCTATAGTTCATGAAATTTTTAATTGTTTTGTAATTTTTTATTTTTTAAATTTAAAGTTTATTTTTTAATATTTTAATTTTTTTATTTTAAAATATTTAATATCTAATGTCTAATTTTTAATTTTTTATTTTTTATTTTTATTTTTATTTTTTAAAATTTTAAAGTTTTTAATTTTGTTTAAGTAATATGTGTTATCTTTAATCATAAATGAATATGTTGAATATATTGGTTTAACATATTGATTATTTATGTTAATTATATTTTGATGATACCATAATTATACTTTGTTATCTAATAGCTATTACTTTTGGAGTATATTAAATATCTTGTATAGTAGCATTCTTGAGCAAACAAAGGAAATGGAGCATGGTTATGGAAGATTGGAATACCTTGAAATTTTCTTGTAGTTGTATTTCACTTCTTGTTTTTTAGTCTTTCTTAAGTTGACCTTCATACATAAGCAAATGCTATAAGTTCAATAACTTATTGCATTGCATGCATTTTTATGCATCTTGCTTATAATTGTTGTTTTTCTATACTCATCTTGCCTATAATTCTTGTTTTTCTATACTTAATCATCTTTTCTCCTTAATACATGTATATATATCTTATCTATCATCTTATTCTTATCTTTATAAGAGTGCACATGCTTACACTTGTATAAAATAACTTTTCCTGCAGAAAATCTAGCTTTGAAGTCCATATTTTTGTATGATGAAGTTGTATGCACTATAGTGCTCTCTATTACATTGGTATTTGATACTTTCATGGATATATGTGCTTATTGTATGTCTATATATATATATATATATATATATATATATATATATATATATATATATATATATATATTTGCATAGCTTTGCCGTAAAAGTGCACTATTTTGAGTATAGGGTTTGTATTATAGGTATATAAGTATTTTTATATAAGACTATTACCTATTGGATAAAACTATTACATGCAAAAGCTTTTTCCATACATAAAATTTGAAAAGTTTGTTTTAGGTTAATTTGATCTTGCATTTAATGTATGGAAGATAAGTTGTTATTAGCATTTATTCTTCACTTGATCTTATATGAATAGTGGTTGTTTTGAGCTATAAAATGCTACAGAAAAACGTTGTTTACTGTTGATGGGATGTAAAATTACTTTTTGGTGAAAAATAAAATTGCTTTTCAGTTTTTTTCTGCAGGTACCAGCTAACATAGCCAGTTGATTGGCTCAGTGCTCCGATAGAACTAGTGAGCATTTTTTGCTCTACCGACTAAGCTAAACGGTTGATCAGTAAAGTCGATCGATATGACCAATTAGCTCACTGGAAGTATCGCCTGAGGCTAGGGGGTCGACTGATAGAGTACTTTAGCAGCCCCTTTTGAGTTTTTTAAAATTTGACCACAGGGAGCTTTACTTTTTGGGCTTAAAAATATCTTTTTTACCTCTCAACTCAAACATAACTTGATTAGAACATTTACTCAAGCTCTTAAGTATTCAATGCTCTCTCTTTCTTGTAAACTTGCTCTATTTATTGCTATCTTCATTGATTGCATATCATTTAGCATTCATTGATCAAGTTTGTGAAGTTCATAAATCGCTTATCTACTTAGAGCAATATAAGAATGTTTAAATACCTTTTGTACACTTGCTCACAAAAAATTCTTGTGCATCAAACTCTCTACTATTTTATTGAGTGTGAGTTTTACTCTTAGGTAGCATAGTTTGTGAGGAACTTTCTATCAAGAGTGAAGGTCGAAATCCTCAAGCATTGGGTGAATACTTGTGGTCCTTGTGGTAAGGCAAGGTTTGTGATTATTGTTCTATACTTCTACAACATACTAAGCAAGAAGCTGATTCACTAATGAAGTTTTCTGAAACCCTAAGGGAAGACATTAGGTAGTAGAGCAGGCTCTCGGGAGTTCGAACCACTTTAAATCGCTGCATTTTATTTTCTTAACCCTAACCTCTTTGTATTTCAAGTATTTATTTTATATATTGTATGTGTTATTGCTTGAAATATTTTTTAAGAGTTTTAACTGCTTATTCGTGCCATTAATTCAATTCACCCCCCCTCTTGGATTCATTCTCTGGGCAACAGAATATGTTGTAGTCGTTCTAATTAATAAAGTGAATATACGTAAACTTGCTATTTATAAAATGCAGTTTGAGAAAAGTGGCGTAATTGATGCTTTTCAAAACTCTGTTGTTGATATCTCAAAATTCAGTTTTATCCATAACTGAGCACTCTACGTAATTGCTCTTTTACAAAACCTTTTTTTTTTTTTCCTTATTAAACCTCATTCCTAAATAGGCCTTTAAAATACTAGTGATTTCTCATTTGGCACACAGATTTATGAAAGTTTTGAATTGTATTTTCTATTATAAAATATATGTTGTTTTTAGATTTTTTTTAAATAATATCATATGTGTTTAGTGGACTTTGCATTTTGTCAAATCTCAAAATAATAGTTATTCAATTTTAATATTTATAGTTAATTAGTGATTCAATTTGAATATTTACAGTTAATTAGTTTTAATGTTATTATTAGATCTAGAATAAGGACTCTTGCTTCCAAACTCATAGATTTTCTTTGGAACATTATTACTATTTAACTTTGATTTATTGGCTTGGGACCTCATGATCTCTGTTATAGGCTTGGTTTTTCATCTCCTCTTCTGGTTGTGTTTTCACTATTATTGGTGGTTTTGTTGTTGACAAAACTTTGTGCTAAAAGCTTTGAAAGCTAGGTTGAAGGAATTTTTTTCTAAGCTTTTAGATTTCAGGATAATGAGCCCGTCTTTCACCTTGAAGTTATTTTCACCTTGAAGTTATTTTTCTTTCTTGGTTGCCATTTTTGTGGCTTTCTTGGAGGTTATTTGAGCGTGTGTTGTGTATTGTGATAATGATGTATGGATGTTTAGACCAATATTTGTAAACATAAAATTTTCAAGCACTAAAAATATAGCTTGCAAGTCGTGAACCTACTGTTCACAAGTGGTGAACAGAACATAAAAGTTTTTTTTTTAAACATAATCTCAACAATTTGTGATCAACATATCTTAAAAGTGTTGTGAGTAGACAGTTTATAAGTTGTAAATAAACAATAAAAGTATTTATGAATATTTTTGTGAACATACAATATACAACCTATGACATATAATATAGGAACTATGGACATAGAGTATGTTGAATATATTGGTTTAATATATGTTAATTATATTTTGGTGATGCCATAATTGTGTTTTGTTATCTAATTACTACTATTTGTAGCATGTTGAATATCTTACACACAATAGCATTATTGAAGTAAAGAAAAGAGATAGAGAATGGGTCATGAAACTTAGTTAGCTTGTAGCGACAATTCTTTTCTTCCTTTAGTCTTATGTTAAGTTGATCTTGGTATATAAGCAAATGACTATGAGCTCAAAAACTTAGTACATTTCATGCATTCTTCATGCATTTTGTTCATAAGTCCTGTTCTCTTACACTTGATCATCTTTTCTCATTAATACATATTTATGTATTCTTTCTATTCTCTTATACTTAGCATTATATGTGCACATGTTTTCATTTGCATTCAAAACAACTTTTCCCACAGAAAGTTTAGCTTCGCGAGTCCATATTTTTGCATTATCGAGCTGCATGCACTATAATATTCTCTATTACATTGGTATTTGATACCTTGATAGACATATGTGCTTGTATGTATGTATATATGTATATATTAGCATAGCTTTGTAGTAAAAGTACACTATTTTGAGTATAGAGTTTGTATTATAGGTAAATAAGCATTTTTGTATAAGACTATTACCCATTGGATAAAACTATTATATGTAAAAGCCTTCTTTCATGCATAAAATCTGAAACTCTTGATTTAATCTTGCATTTAATGTTTGGAAGATAAGTTGGTATTATTGTTTATTATTGACTTGATCTTATATGAATAGTGATTGTCTTGAACTTCCAAATTTTGCAGAAAAAGCTTCTACTGTTGATTTTATGTGTAGCAGATTTTTTGTAAAAAGTTAAACAACTTTTTTAGCCTTTTTCTGCAACTACCTGCCTTCACCGGTGGTCGACCAGCTCTGAGCTCCGTAATAACAGAGAGCAATGTTGTTCTACTGAAAGTGCCTAAAGGTTGATCGGTAGAGCGTTTCGGTAAGACTTTTGCCTTCTGGAACTACCAGCACACCCCCGGTAGAGTGTTTCGGTAGCCCCTCTGAGTTGTTTTTAAAATTTGACCGTTGGAAGGCTTACTTTTTGGGCTTATAAATACATCCCTCTCCTCCCAACTCAGATATAACTTGAGCAGAACATTTTTGCAAGCTCTTTAGCATTTAATACATTCTCTTTTCTGCAATCTTGCCTCATTTATTACTATCTTCGTTGATTGCACATTATTAGCATTTATTGATCAAGTTCTTGAGCTCATAAATTGCTTATCTACTTCCAGTAACATAGGAAGGTTTAAATACCTTTGTACACTTGCTTAAAAGAAGTTCTTGTATTCCAAACTTTCTATAACCATATTGGGTGTGGGTTTCTTTACTCTTGGATAGCATAGTTGTGAGGAATATCTCTCAAGAGTGAAGGTTGAAATCCTTAAGTATTAAGGTAATACTTATGGTCCTTGTGGTGAAGCAAGGATTGTGATCGTTGTTCTACGCTTCTACAACGTACTAAGCAAGAAGCCGTTTCACTAGTGAAGTTTCCGAAACCCTAAGGGAAGACCTTAGGTAGCGGACTAGGCTCTCAGGAGTTCGAACCAATCTAAATCGCTGCGTTTGATACTTTTAACCCTATTTTCTTTATATTTTGAGTATTTACCTTGAATTTTGCTTGGGCTTTTGCTTGAAATAATTATTAAGAGTTTTTAGTGCTTAATTGTGCCAATAATCCAATTCACCCCCTCTTGGATTCATTCTCTGGGCAACACAGTATATGTCTTTTATTAGACATATAGAATAAAGTTTAACACTTATAAACATATAGTATAAAATCTTTAAATTATTAACTATGAATATTCTTAGTAAATAAATAGTATAAAACTTTTGAGCATATAATATAAAAGTTGTAAATAATTAAATTTTATAAACATAGTGTATAAAAATTTTGAATAATTAAAATTTATGGATATAAAAGATTAAAATTACAAGCATATTGTATAAAAACGATAAATAACTAAAACTTTTAAACATAATGTAAAAAAATTATGAACATTAAAAGTAATATTTAATAATGCATGAGGTGCACGACTGTTTGGCCAATCTCTTAGAAATTCAAAAATATTTTTTGTGAGTTTAAAAGTTGAAGTAAATTTGTTTGGCAAATTTTTAAAAATATTTTTATATGAAAGTCAAAACTAAAAAAAGTTAAAAACTCAGAGACCCTATATCGGAGCTTTTTGGAAAAAGCTTTTGAAAAATTGTTTCACATCATGTCAAAAATTATTCTTTTTCTTCTTTTCTAAAGAAATACTACGCCATAATTTTGTAATTCTAATATTATGTTCAAAATAACTAAAAGTTCAACTATTAAAATATGAGATCAAATAATCAATGACTTTTATTTAGTGATATTTTTACCTAAAATTTTACTAATAAAAATTTTATAATTTAATAATTAAAATTTCACAATTAGGTCAAACAAAACTTTAATAATATGCTTTCTTCGTCGAAAAGATTAAAACGAGGCCGAGCGTTGCTGTCTTTATTATTTGCAAACGGAGACTTTTCCGCAACGCGGAGCATTTTGATTCGTATTGTCGGCCTGAGGGCGGCCCCCTTATGATGGGGACACATCTTCAAGTAGTAGCCGTTGAAAAAAAAAAAAAAGGTCATAATGCCCTTTTAAAAATCTTAATGAGGCCTTAACTTTTACAAGCTAAAATAAACATTGGGGCCCCAGACGCTCAAATCATATTAATCAAATACATGTGTGCCCCCAGAGCGTGCTGTTGAAAAGAGAGCCATTTTGATGACATGTCTGGTGAAAATTAACAATAGCAAACTCATTAGTAATTTTAATGTACCCACACAAGAAAATCTCTCGTTATATTTTTATAAGTTATTAAAAGTATTAAATAATAATAATAATAATAATAATAATAATAATAATAATAATAATAATAATAATTACATAATTTTTTTTCTTTCAAATGACACAAAAATTGATTATATATTAACTAATTTAAATAAGAAGACTTCTTTAATATTCTCAATCCGAAATAGATATTTTTGTTTTTCACCCTCCAAATGAATTAGAGAGGCCGCATGGGTTTCCTCATTTTTGCTTTAAAATGGGGAAAATGGTAAATAGTCAACAAGGTCTACGAAGTCAAATGTCCTCCCCCATTTAATTATCAATCTTTTAAATGGGTGTAATATTACATCTGTTAAGTTTAAGTAAATAACTATATTTATATGAAAATTATCATTTTAAATTATTCTCACATTAAATATAACCCAACTCTTAAAAAAGGAATGATTAATAAAAATGATAAATTTATTGAGAGACTGATTAAAAATGTTAAATCTTTATATTAATAAAAATATTAATCTAATTTTAATTGTTACAATATTAGAGTTATTAGAAAGGTTGATTAATCATTTTCCATGGAATGTGGATGCGTTTTGATAAAATCAATTCTTTTTATTACAAACGGTTACAAAGTCATGACCTTTCCTTTTTTCCCACCTAATACGAATTAGCCACTGCATAACTTTTCTTTATCCTTTATACTTTATTCTTTATCATTTGGATATGTGTCATATCTGGGGTTAGAATTTAGATTGCTTGTTTGCATCAACTTCGATGCGTGCATAACGGGAGTTTCGTGCCTCGAATTTACTTTTCTGAATCAGGTTCTTGTGCATCTTTTTGTCAAAATATGCAATGGCTGAAAGTGGAAAAGCAGTGTTTTCAAAGCAACAAGTTGAAATTGCTTCCCTGAAAGAAACACTTTGCAGGCAGCAGATGCTTCTGCAGAAGCTCTACAGTGAATTGGAAGAGGAAAGAGAAGCATCAGCAACATCAGCAACTGAAGCTTTGTCCATGATACGGAGGCTGCAAGAAGAAAAGGCCGCGATCAAGATGGAAGCGGAGCAATACAAGAGATTGGCAGAGGGGAAAATTTGTCATGCCGAAGAATCATTATCGGTGTTTGAAGATCTTATCTATCAAAAAGAGATGGAGATAGCAGCTTTACATTATCAAGTCCAGGCTTATAGATATAAGCTATTAAGCATGGGTTGTGTTGATCCAGGGATTGGTGATATGAGATTTCCGGACAATTGGTTGCCGAGGAGAAACTCTGCGCCCCCTTTCCCTCTCAAATACGCGGATGAAACAAAAGGGATCGTTGAAAGAGAGAATTCTAGAGGTTCTGAAAGGCATTTGATTTCGAAGATGTTGGAGGAAACTACTGGAGAAGAAGTAACGGATCATCATCAGGGTTCTGATTCTAATAAAAGGGCTGGTGGCTCTTCTGATGTAGGCATCAGTCCATACTGGGAACAGATTAGGCAATTAGATGAACGAGTTAAAGTGATGGTTGGAGATAACTACGCGAATTCGCAAAGTGAAACTGGCTCTCCTTCATCAGTCTCAGAGTTCAGCATTGGCAATTCATCAGAAGCAATGAGAGTAGCCACTGTGAGTGATGAATTGGAGCAAGTAGAATATCCTGGAGCGCCTAATGAAAATGAGACAGACGCTGCTGATCCAGCCTGCTCCCCTGGTGTTCTTGATGTCTTTGAAGTGCCTCAAGTTAATCAGCAGCATCAAACTAAATCCAGGTTGCAGATTAAAGAAGAGGGAAAAATTTTCCCCCTAGCAGACGACAAGCTCAAAAGATCTCATTCTGTTCCTGAGAAGGGTCCTAAATCTGATCTTGAAGATGAAGCTGACCTGCTAAAGAAACTGCAGAAGTCTTCAAATGAGAGAGGTCTGCATAGACCTAGTGACAATGTTGTTTACGTTGCCTGCTGTTCAGCAACCTTTCGCCCTACAACGAGCGCAGTTGAATCTCAACCAAAGGTTAACCAGCTCAATATAACATCAGAGATAGTTGAGGTTCAGCCACTAGCAGCAAGAGAAGAATCTAGTGACAGAGGAGAAGAGTTGAAGCTGTTGAATGAGATAAAAGCGCAGCTTAATGCCATACAGTCTAAGGTTAGCAGTTTGCAAACTAAGAGATCACCTCCAAGACATAAGCAGGCCTTGGAATCTTTCATGGAGGCATCTCTGAGGGAGGTATTATTCACATCAGCTCTCTCTTTGATGTCACATTGATTTGTGTAGTTCTTTTATTGATCATAGATCAGACATAACATTAGGTAGCTAACAGTTAGCATAAACCTTGAAAATTTTTCAAACCGGACAGCCCAAAAATGGCCAACCAATAGAAAGTGGACTCGCGTGTGTTTTATGGCTCTACGTGTGAGAGGGTGGCAGAGCAATGGGGCAGTTAGAAGAGTTTCCCTCTAAACCTTGAGACATACAGGACAAGAATTAGTTTAGTTGGTTTACGTACAATAGATCGAATGCAGTCAAATATCTCATTTTCAGTTCTGTATATATCTTTCTGTTAGTAGAAATTGCTTTACTTGTCAAAGTTCTTTGGAGCTAATTTTGTGCTCATATTCATGACAGGCGATGCTCCATTTTTGGCTCTAATCAAAGCTATCGGCTCGCAGAGGAACACTGTTCTCTTCGGTAAAGCATTCTAAGAAGTCGAATTTTTTGTAAAGTTACGAAATTGCAAAAGAGTAAATTTTTTTTTTTTGTTATTTTAGAGGAATGCCATTTGTAAGACATGTGAGTTGATTGTAAATGTAGTTTGGTCAGGATAACTTGTACTGCCATGTGTGTTATGTATAATATAATTGATTATCATTTCTTGACAATGCTTTGGAGATGTACGTTTTTCACTTGTATTCTTCCATAATATCTTTAATTTATATACTGTTCATGAAAATCTCATGTGTTTTTATACAATAGAGATTGGTTCACTTTGTTGCATCAAATCATAATTCACACCCTATGAAAGGTAAATTTCTAAAAGGTCCTCAAAGTTATTTTTGAGTTTCAAATTAGTACCCATTGTCTAGAAAAGTTTAAATTGGTCTCTATTATTTTTTTAAAAAAAAGTCATATTAATCCTTAATATTTTACAAACTTCTTCAAATTAGTCTCTGTTATTTTTCTCATTCTTGGGACTAATTTGACTTTGTGAAATATTGAAAACTAATTTGAATCTTTTACAAACAACAACGACTAATTTAACATATTTGTAAAATATTAGGGATTAATTTAAAATATTCAAATAATTAAAACTAATTAAAAAAACCATCAACATCTATCTATATAATTTTTTAAACTTTTTCTTTTTAGAGCTCAAAGAGGCGTGCCATGTTAGCATGCTAAAATTGTGCATCTCTCTCCCCTCATTTACATCTTTTTCCCCCCTTTTAAAACGCATATGTTATCTTTTCCTCTCTTCATTAATTTTGTTTATTCAGTTTTTGGACTTCTCAACTAGAAAAAAGGATCATATTGATTAATGTTAAAAAAACTATTTAGGCCTTCTCAAAAACTTGTAATATAAAATATAAATTTTAAAATACATTGCAAGAACGCCACGTTGGCACTTACATGGCAACTCTTATTTTGGTATTAGTTTATGGATTTAATCTATTATTTATTATCTAATTTATTCCTATTATTGATATACATTATTATTTTTAGTTTGAAATTTTTATTGTCAATTAATAGTAATTAAAATAATTAAATTAATTGTCTCCAATTAAAAATAAATAAACTCAATAAAATTAAACATTTATTACTAAAAATAAACTGACTCGTGTAAAGCATGAGATAGAAGTGCTAATTAAGAGCTATAATTTTCCTATTATTAACTATAACCTTGCTTTGGGTGGCAGACAATCTTATTAGGACATGAGTGCTAAAACTCATTACATTGCATCAAGTCACTTAAGTATTTGAGTTATATCAGTTTCCTTGATATAGAAGAAATTATAATAAAAGTAAATGAAAATTTTTAGTTGAAGGAAAAAAGTTGATGTTGATGGGAGGAACTTGATTTTGTACGCTTAATTGATAAATGCCCAGATGAGTGCTAAATTGCTTTGGGGCAGGCCTAAGATGCAGTAGCCCATCTAACAGACATTCAAAGAAGACACGCTTTGGGAGGATCACGGATCTCTAAGAAGAGTCGTTGACAGCCTATCTCAGGCCTTGCATGCATAAATTGGCGCAAGTTGGCCTATCATCTTGCGAGAGTATGCACCCTATTGCTTTTGGTTAGTGGAGCAGGAACAACTTGGCTGATGGCAAGTCGCCATCATCATTAGCCATGCCACATGTGCTATCTTGTAAATACACCTAAGCACACATTACAAAGTAAGTTGTTAGGAAATTAGGACGTGTAAATGCACACATGCAGCGGAATTAAAATATGAATAACAAGAAAAGAACACACAAATAAACATGGTTTGGCCCTCTCCCTATGTCCATAAAAACTCCATTATATAGAAAAGAGTTATACACTCAATAGGACTTTTTACATGGCCTGAAAAGTCTAAATCCTTCCTCACAGTATTCTTACAATTGCTCTTTCTCTCAATCTAGACCTATTACAAGACACATACCTTACCAAACAACTAATGGTAGAACCCTATTTTATAGAGGAGACGTTTTTGTCCGACAAGACAAGGGTTTCCAATAGGCAAAAAGCTTTACCGAAGCACTCTACAGGTCGATCGGTAGGCTCTTCCGGTAGAGCAACATTGCTATATGTTTTTACTGGCACACAAAGTCGGTCGACCGTTTGTGTAGGCCAGCAGTTGCAGAAAAAGCTGAGAAAATCTGTTTAACTTTTTACCGAAAACCTACTACATATCAAATCAACAGTAAAAGCATTTTTTTTGCAAATTTTGGAAGCTCAAGACAACCACTATTCATATAAGATCAAATCAATAATAAATGCTAACACCAACTTATCTTCTAAACATTAAATGCAAGATTAAATCAAGAGTTTCAGATTTTATGCATGAAAAAAGGCTTTTACATGTAATAGTTTTATCCAGTGGGTAATAGTCTTAAACAAAAATGTTTATTTACCTATAATACAAACTCTATACTTAAAATAGTGCACTTTTATTGCAAAGCTATGCTAATATATACATATATACATACATATAAGCACATATATCTATCAAGGTATCAAATACCAATACAATAGAGAGTACTATAGTGCATGCAACTCTATAATGCAAAAATATGGACTTCAAAGCTAAATTTTCTGCAGGAAATGTTGTTTTGAATGCAAATGAAAACATGTGCATATATAATACTAAGTATAAGAGAATAAAAAGGATATATAAATATGTATTAAGGAGAAAAGATGATCAAGAATAAGAGAACAAGACTTATGAACAAAATGCATGAAGAATGGATGCAATGTACTAAGTTTTTGAGCTCATAGTCATTTGCTTATATACTAAGATTAACTAACGAAAGACTAGAGGAATAAAAGAAATATAGCTACAAGTTATCTAAGCTTCATGACCCATGCTCCATAATCATGCTCTATCTCTTTTCTTTACTCCAATAATGCTACTGTATAAGATATTCAACATACTAGAAGTAGTAGCAATTAGATAACAAAACACAATCATGGAATCATCAAAATATAATTAACATATATTAAACCAATATATTCAACATTCTCCCCCTTTTTGATGATGACAAAATTGACAAAGGTGGGATACTTGGAGGAAGCTCCCTCTAACTTGAAGACTCCTTTTTAATTAAGGCATATCAAAGCATATAGCTAATATGAGCTTATAATAGCAGTGTGATCATCAAAATACAACACTTACCTACAATTCTCTTTCCCTTACAGTATGATCATCAAAATACAACACTTACCTACAATACCCTTTCTCTTACAGTATGATCATTAAAATACAACACTTACCTACAATGCCCTTTCCTTTTCTCCCCTTTTGGTATCATCAAAAGTGATTATAAGAAATCTATGAGCCATATGGAAGAAGTAGAAAAGTAATAAGCCATCAATATTAGGAGGTATTATCACTTGACTTTCACACAAGCATGCAAGCATAGAAGTCCTAAGCAAGTATAGATAATTAGAAGAGCAAAAAGAACAAGTATAAGCAAGTAAAAACTACCATAAACAGTGACTAATAGCATGCAATAAAGAGAAGTTATCCATCAAAAGGAAATAAAAGGAAATGAAATTGTTTGGAAAAACATCCTAGGAAGTGGGATTTTTGGAAAACTAGGAAAGGAAGGAGAGGCTAATGACTTGGGCCGGCTTCATCATCATTGGAAAGTCCCATTTGTTGCTTCATTAATCTTATATCACGAGCTAACCTGGCCATGATTTGGCTTTGATCCCCAATAATGGTAATAAGACTATCAAGAGTACTATGTTAATTTCCCATGGTAGCAACTAATGTATCCACTTTTTCACCTATGGAATCAACTTTGTCAAAGAGCTGTTGCATAAGCCTATCATTCGCATTTTTTGATTGAAGCTAGCGATATTGCCCTGGTTCTTCATTGTACTCTTCCCGAGTTGCCTCTTCTTCTTCAACTTCCTCTTTTTCTCTTACTTCCACCATTTCTTCATCATCATTGTCTCTAAAATTACGTTATTTCCCTTCTTTATCTTCGTGCGGGAAATCGAAGGTAGTCTTGTTAGTAATCTTTTGAAGGATGAGGTTCCTTATATTTTGGGGCAAAGCTCTAAATTCTTCTAAGTGCATCCATCTTCCTCTCCAATAAAACAATTCCATCCTCTTAAGGCATTGTAAATCAAGATTCCACATATGATTGAAAGAGCTTTTCGGAACACCTTCAAGTATAGTGCCTTTAGCTCTAAAAATCCTAGTTAATGCCATACCATATCCAAGCACCATGTTCCTAAGCTCCACATTCTTCATATATACAAGAATAGTTTCAAGGAGATTCACTCTATAGCCATGGTGGAGCAAGTATAGACAGTATGCCTCAATTTTGTAAATTAGCCCATCATGAGTATCCTTAGGGACTACATTATACGTAAACATCTTGATAATGACCTTATGGATAGGGTTCACTTCACTTAATGGAGGAATCTCAAGATATTCGAGCATAAAACCCTAGCAATTCGTATACTTGCCCTTCCATAATACCCTCAGGGAATTGTGGGAAATTCCTAAAAGCAAATATAGGAAATTGTTGTTGATGCAAAGGGATTTCAAAAATATTTCTAATGTCTTCCTCAGTAATCTTAAAAGAAACTCCCCTTATAGTTGAATGAACACTACCATATCCATATTCACGTTTCCAATGCAATCGTTCATAAAATTCTCTAACTAGTTGTTGGTATACTAGCTCTTTCATAGTCATGTACGTCATCCAACCATTATCAACGCAATACTCAAGCATATTAAGATTTTGGAGTTCATTGGGAATGAGACTGCCCAAATCTTTTTCCCGAAATAATCACGAGTTTCAATTGGTGAAGATGGAATTGGCTCGAGTGAAGGTTGTCTTGTTGAACCCCCTGAGCCTCTTGAAGTACTTGCACCTTCCTTTCTCTTAGAGCTGGAAGTTTGACCTTTTCCTTTACTTCTTGTATTAGCCATGAGAAAAAAAATTGAGAGAAAGAGAGAGATAGAGAAGGAGAGAGAAAACTAGGGTATTGATATAAAGATTTGGGAAATGATAGAAGTGGGTAATTTGTTAATGAAGAAATTTGAGAGAAAAAAGTTTTTGAGAATAAGTCTATAGAGAGAAAGAATGAGAGGAGATGAAGAGTTTTGAGAGAATGAGAGTTATAATGTCTCTCAACCAGTCGAGCCCTACTTATAATTTCAAAAAATTGCGACTACCGGTCGACCAGTACCTGGGAGAAGTGTTCCGGTATGGTCATCTAGTAGAACCAAATAAGGCTACCAATCGACACAGCTGGTGCACCAGTACAAATAAGGTGCATTCCAGTATAAGGTTTTTGCAAAAAAAAAGAAGAGTTTTTCACAATTGTAACATTCCCAATTCCCTTCTAACGTTTAAAAATTGGTTTTCATGCAATGGTTTAGTAAAAATATCAGCAAGTTAATGCAAAGAATCAACAAAATTAAGCACAACATCACCTTTTTGCACATGATCACGAATGAAATAATGTCTTATTTCTATGTGCTTGGTCCTAGAGTGTTGAATAGGATTCTTAGTGAGATTGATTGCACTTGTGTTATTACACATAATTGGAACATGCACAAATATAACACCAAAGTCAAGTAAAGTTTGTTTCATCCGAAGAACTTGTGCAACACAATTTCCTATTGTAATATATTTCATTTTGGCTGTTGAAAGTGTTACACTATTTTGCTTTCTACTTGACCATGAAACTAAGCAATTTTCAAGAAAATGACAGGTTCCATTAGTGCTCTTCCTATTAGTTTTACATCCGGCAAAGTCGGCATCGGAATAACGTACTAGTTCAAAATTTGATCCTTTAGGATATCAAAGCCCTAGTTCTTGTGTTCCTTTAATATATCTAAAAATCCTTTTAACAACAAGTAAATAGGACTCTTAAGAACCAGATTGAAAACGAGCACACAAGCACACAAGCACACAGCAAACATAATACCAGATCTAGAGGCAGTTAAGTAAAGTAAACTTCTGATCATACTTCTATTCTCTTTTTGTCCACTGGCGCACCATTTTCATCTTTGTCAACTTGATAGAGGTGCTTAGTGGAGTTTCAATCTTTTTTGCTCTATCAAATCCAAACTTGAGTCGTTCTTTTGTGTATTTGGCTTGGTTGATGAAAATTCCTTCCTTTGTTTATTTGATTTGAAGTCAAAGGAAAAATGTGAACTCTCCCATCATACTCATTTCAAACTTACTGTGCATGCACTTAGAAAAACTCTCATAAAGAGATTCATTAGTGGCACCAAAATAATATCATCAATATATATTTGTACAACAAGTATATCTTTGCCATCATGCTTTACAAATAAAGTTGAGTCAAGTTTATGTTTTACAAATAAAGTTGAGTCAAGTTTACCTCTTGTAAAGCCATTTTCAATCAAGAATCCACTTAGTCTTCATACCATGCCCTAGGTGCTTGTTTTAGTCCGTACAATACTTTTTCAAGCTTAAAAATATGATTGGGATAAATAGGATCCTCAAAGCCCGGAGGTTGAGCCATATACACTTCTTCATTAATATAGCCATTTAAGAAAGCACTTTTCATACCCATGTGATACAATTTGAATTTCATAAAGCATGCAAAGACAAGTAACATTCTAATTGATTCAAGTCTAGCAACGGGAGCAAAGGTTTCATCATAATCAATACCTTCTTCTTGTTTATAAACTTATGCAACTAATCTAGCCTTATTTCTAGTTACAATGCCGGATTCATTTAACTTGTTTTGAAAAACCCATTTAGTTCCAATTATAGATTGATTTCTAGGTTTTTCAACAAGTTTCCACACATTGTTCCTTTCAAATTCATTAAGTTCTTCTTGCATGGCATTTATCCAACTATCATCATGTAAATCATCATGTACTTTTTTGGATTCAATTTGAGATAAGAAAGCAAGATGATATTACATACATTTTTTAAAGAGGATCTAGTTTCAACACCTTTTGAGGGTTTACCAATGATTTGGGAAGAAAGATGATAACCAACAAATTTATAAGTTTTTGGCAAGTTATCATGCTTAGCATGTACCACATTTTGATCATCACATTGCACATCAACATGCTTATCTTGTTTATCCTCATGACATGCATCATTAGATTCATTTCCTTTATCTAGGTCAAGATTACTCATATTTTTTTGAATGGTAATAACATCAACATCATCACATTTAGAATCAAAACATCCTTTATCAAATTTCACATTGATAGTCTCCTCCACAACCATGGTTCTTTTTTTGTAAACCCTATATGCCTTACTAGATGAAGAATAGCCAATAAATATGCCATCATCAGATTTTACATCAAATTTGCCAAGATTGTCTTTTTGATTTAAGATATAGCACGCACAACCAAAAGCTTTGAAATATGAAATATTTGGTTTTCTCCATTTCCAAAGTTTATAAAGGGTTTTGCCAAGATCTTTTTGAATGATGCAACGATTTATCACATAACATGCAGTGTTGACGGCATCGACCCAAAAATAGCTAGGCAAGTTATTTTCACAAAGCATAGTTCTTGCCATTTCTTGTAAAGAGACATTTTTCCTTTCAACAACTCCATTTTGTTGTGGTGTTCTAGGTATTGAAAAATTGTGAGAGATACAATTTTTTACACAAAAAGATTTCATAGTTTGACTTGTAAACTCAATACCAATATCACTTCTTATGATAGAAATCAAATAATTTTTTTCATTTTGAACATGTTTGCAAAACCTTATAAACTCATCTGGCGTGTCATTTTTATGTGCAAGAAAAATTACCCATGTAAATCTAGAGAAATCATCTACAATCACATAAGCATATAACTTATCACCCAAGCTAGCAACCCTATTTGGTCCAAACAAATCTATTTGTAAAAGTTCTAATGGTTTAAAGTAGAAATCACATTTTTTCTTTTGAAAGATTCCCTAGTTTGTTTACCTAGTTTACATGCGTGGCATACATTGTTACCAACATATTTGACTTTGGGCAAACCTTTAACAAGATTAAGACCAAGAAGTTTATTTATGGACTCTACATTAGCATGACCTAGTCTCCTATGCCAAATCCATGTATTCTCATTCATAGCACTTAAGCATTTAACATCTTGATTATGCAAATCATCAAAGTCAAAAGTATACACATTACTATGCCTCAAATCAACAAACATAACATTACCACTTTTGTCAACTATTCCACTTGATGAAGCTTTAAAATTAACAAATAAACCTTTATCACATAGTTGACTAATACTAAGCAAGTTGTGTTTCAAACCATGTGCAAGTAAAATATTCTCAATATACAATTTAGACTTGTTACCAACATCTCCAATGCCGATGATTCTTCATTTGGAGTTATCCCTTAACATAACAAATCCACCATTCTTTTCTTTGAGTGACAAGAACTTTGATTTGTCACCCGTCATGTGCCTTGAACATCCACTATCCAAGAACTATTTTTCACTATCTCCGGACAATGCAAGGCAAACCTACATAATTTAAATCAAGCATAACTTGTTACCCAAGACTTGTAGGGTCCTTGAATATTAGTTCTAGTTCCCTTAGGAACCCACATTAAATTGTACTTTTTCTCACCATATCTTCTTATAAAACATTTATGTGAGGCATGTCCATTTTTACAACAATATTTACATGTAACATTATAAGCATTTGATGAAGATGCTTTTACAAAATACATTTTGTAATAATCATGCCCTTTTTGAAAACCTTTTATATCTTTTGTAGGGTCAGCCTTGGAAGTGCTTGGTTTCTTTTCAAAGAATTTTATGTAAGACTTTTGTTTTGAACATGAATCAAAACCAATCCCGACTTTATCAAAGACACAACATTGTTTTCCAAGCAACATATTTAAATTTTCAGTTTCATTTGTAAATTTTGAAACTACATTTTCTAAATCATTGACTTTTGCTTTTAAATCTTCATTTTCCTTTTGTAAATCAATGTTGGTTTTCTTCTTTTCTAAGTTCTTTTTCAAGTTCTCATTTTCTATGCAAACATCATGCAATTTACTTTTAAGAGACAAATTTTTTCTTAAGCTCTTTGTTTTTGTTACCCACTTTCTTGAATTCTATAAGCATCTCATTATACATTTCTTCTAATTCTTCATAAGAACCAGTTTCATCACAAGAGACATAGTTTGGGCTTGCCTCATCTTCCTTTTTTGCCATGAGACATAGGTTGACAACTTCTTCTTCAATAGAGTCTTCTTTTTCATCATTTGACTTTGAGTCACTCCAAGTGGCCTTCAATGCCTTCTTTTTGAATTTCTTTTCATCTTTCTTTCTAAGTGGACACTTGGCTTTGACATGTCCCAGTTTCTTACATTTAAATCAAATTAATTCTTTACTAGTCTCACCTTGACTTACCTCTCTCCTTTGTCCTCATAAATCTTTTAAATTTGGAGAACATGGTCATTTCATCATTGTCTTCACTTTCACTTGTTGACTCCTCTTGTGGTGTGGCCTTAAGAGCAATGGTTTTGTTGACTTTGGGTTGTTTTTCAAGCTCTTTAAGTTCTAATTCATGAGTCATGAGTGATCTGACAAGTTCCCTCAATTGTAAGGTGTTGAGGTCTTTGGACTCCTTGATGGCCAGGGTCTTTAATAGCCAAGCCATTGGTAGGCTTCTCAAGAGCTTCCTTATGAGTTCAGCATTTTCATAATTCTTGCCAAGAGATTTCAAAGAGTTAACAATTTCAATAAATCTTGAAAACATTTGTTCAATATTTTCATCCGAAAGCATAGAAAACATTTCATATTTATGTACAAGCATGCTAATCCTAGGTTCTTTAACTTGATTTGTGCCTTCACGAGTGACCTCTAATTGATCCCATATTTCCTTAGTTGTGGTGCACCCTATAACTTTGTTGAATTTGGAAGGATCTAATGCAAGGTAAAGATAGTGAATGGCATTAGTATTTGCTTCAACAAGTTTTATATCATTCTTGTCCCATTCTTCTTCTGGTTTGGGGACTTTTACACTATTAACTTCTTTGGAGGGAATACTAGGTTCATTTACTATGGTTTTCCATGCAATATAATCATTGTTTGCAAAAATATTTTCATTCTAACCTTCCAAAATGTATAGTTAGTACCATCAAACTATGGAACTCTAGTGGTGGAGAGACCTTCTTGAACTCTATGTGCTATAATCTTTAGCTCTAGATAGTTAAGTGAAAAATACACAATAATACAAATAACCACACACTTAATGCAATTAATGTATAGAGCACTAGGCTCTGATGCCATGTATTGCCTAGAGAATGAATCCAAGGGGGGGGGGTTGAATTGGATTGCTAACACAATTTAAGGACTAAAAACTCTTAACAATTATTTTAAGCAAAAGCACATGCAAAATTCAAGGTAAATACTTGAAATATAAAGAGAATAGGGTTAAGAGTATCAAACGTTGCAATTTAGAGTGGTTCGAACTCCCCAAGGGCCTAGTCCACTACCTAAGGTCTTCCCTTAGGGTTTCGAAAACTTTACTAGTGACTTCTTACTTAGTACGTTGTAGAAGTGTAGAATAATGATCACAACCTTACTTCACCACAAGGACCGCAAGTATTACTCCAAGTCTTGAGAGATATTTCTCACAACTAAGTTACCCAAGAGCAAAGAACTCATACACCTAATGTGATTGTAGAGAGTTTGGAATACAAGAACTTCTTTTGAGCAATAGTACAAAGGTATTTAAACATTCCTATATTACTCTAAATAGATAAGCAATTTATGAGCTCAAGAACTTGATCAATGAACACCAATAATGTGCAATCAATGGCGATAGTAATAAATGAGGCAAGATTGCAGAAAAGAGAATGTATTGAATGCTAAAGAGCTTGTAAATATGTTTTGATCAACTTATATCTAATATGGGAGGAGAGAGATGTATTTATAAGCCCAAAAAGTAAGTCTCCCGATGGTCAAATTTTACAAACAACTCAAAGGGGCTACTGGAACACTCTACTGGTCGATCCACTGGGTGTGCTGGTAGTTCCAGAAGGCAAAAAGTCTTACCGAAATACTCTACCGGTTGACTAGTAGGCTATTTCGATAGAGCAACATTACTCTCTATTTTTACTAGAGCACAAAGCCAATCGATCATCTGTGTAGACCGGTAGTTGCAGAAAAAGCTGAGAAAAGCTATTTAACATTTTACCGAAAACCTACTACATATCAAATCAACAGTAGAAGCATTTTTTTGAAGATTTTAGAAGCTTAAGACAACCACTATTCGTCTAAGATCAAGTCAATAATAAATGCTAACACCAACTTATCTTCCAAACATTAAATACAAGATTAAATCAAGAGTTTTAGATTTTATGCATGAAAGAAGGCTTTTACATGTAATAGTTTTATCCAGTGGCTTATAGTCTTATACAAAAAAGCTTATTTACCTATAATACAAACTGTACACTCAAAATAGTGCACTTTTACTGCAAAGCTATGCTAATATATATATATATATATATATATATATACAGACATGCACACACACATACATATAAGCACATATATTTATCACGGTATCAAATACCAATGTAATAGAGAGTACTATAGTGCATGTAGCTCCATAGTGCAAAAATATGTACTTCAAAGCTAAATTTTCTGCAGAAAAAGTTGTTTTGAATGCAAATGAAAATATGGGCACATATAATACTAAATAGAAGAGAATAGAAAGGATATATAAATATGTATTAAGGAGAAAAGATGATCAAGTATAAGGGAACAAGACTCATGAACAAAATGCATGAAGAATGCATGCAATGTACTAAGTTTTAGCTCATAGTCATTTGCTTATATACTAAGGTTAACTTAACATAAGACTAAAGGAAGAAAAGAAATATAGCTACAAGTTATAGAAGCTTCATGACCCATGCTCGATAACCATGCTCTATCTCTTTTTTTTTTTTTTGCTCCAATAATGCCAGTGTGTAAGATATTCAACATACTACAAGTAGTAACAATTAGATAACAAAACACAATTATGACATTATCAAAATATAATTAACATATATTAAACCAATATATCCAATAGAACTTATATGATTTTTTTATTAAGAATAAAGTGCATAGTACTCTTGTACTCTGACCTATATGTATCATACTCTATTGTAGTATCAAAACTAGCTAATTACTCCCTTGTAATTTGACCTATTTGCACCATACGTCTTGTAATGTCAAAACTAGCTAATTACCCTTGAAATTTTTAGAAGTGTGCAACATACCGCCTTGTCATCGTATATTTTGGGGGGTGTGATACTTTGCACAATTTTTATAACTTTAGGGGGTAATTAGCTAGTTTTGATACTAAAAGGGGTATGGTGCACATAGGTCAGAATATAGGGCGTAATTAGCTAGTTTTGATACTATAGGGGCATGGTGCACATAGGTCAAAGTGTAGAGGAGTAATATGCAATTTACTTATTGATTAAATTAAAAAAAATAAATTTGTAATTTTTTAAAGAAATAAATTAACAATTATGAAACTAAAATAGTTTTTTTTTAAATCATTTTGTGAGGGACGATTAAGAGAGTAAATTAAAGAGAATGAAATTTATACTACGTATAAAAGAAACAACCACACACCCCTTATTTCTCCTCTCCAAAAATTTGCTTCACCTTTTTGTGCCATGTGGTGATAGCATATTCTTCAATTTCTATCTTTTGAACAGCATTATGCATGCTCAATATCAAATTTGGCCTTACTTCGCAATAGCTTTAATATATATGGTGTGGTACTCCTGTTTTACCGATAAAATCCATTTGCTACACTCCTCTACAATAGTTCACATTTAAATGTTTCTTTAACTTTTAACACGAAAATTAAAAAAACAAATTATTAAAAATATTTAATATTTCTAAAAATTTGTACTCTAAGGTTAATACTAAAACTTGTTCAAATACGACTAGGAGGCTAGTCAAACTTAAAAAGAGCAAGCTAAAAAGTAATTCAAAATATTTAATTTTTCTAAAAATTTGTACTATAAGGTTAATGGTTTTTTTTTTTTTGTTTCCAATAATAACATTGGAGAAATGCTATATTAGGGGTGCATTGTAGGCTTCTACCATAATTATAGAGATCTATGGTTATTTATATTATATTATATAAATATAGCTACAGCCTTTCCAATATACGCTACATGTCATCTTTCGAAGCTTCTCATACATTCAACAAATACTGAGTTTGCCTTCCTATATATAGAATGTTACTTAATTTAAATTTATTTAATCATGAATTAGCAATACTATTTTCTATCTAAAAATTAACATCCAAAAATCTTTTATTGTTTTTAATATCAAATTATTTTCTAATTTTACTTCATCAATTAAATTATTATATTCAATTACTAAAGATCTCTCATATACAATTTAAATATTTTATTCAATTTTTAAAGATTATACAAAACTTACCAAGATTTAAATTTTAAAAAATATATTTATATTTCAACATCACATAAAATATAAAAATTGATCATTAATAATAAATAAAGATATTAAAATCATACATTTATCCCGTGCATGGCATGTGATATATTCTGATTTTTTTTTTTTAAAAGAGAGTAAACAAGTGAAGGTAGAAATTACCACCATCTTCTCATACGAAGATCCATAAAGCAATTAACAACTCACCCACAGATGTACGCCACATGAACGGCTCTCTCATTTCACTCTCTTCCGACTTCGAAAGAACATCTTCGCTCTCTCCACACTCTTAAAAACAAGAGAAAAGAGAAGAAAAATGTGAGAGCTAAGGGCTCTTCAGAAGCCCCCATTTCTCACTCTTCACTCTTTCCTGCAAAAAAAGGAAAAAAGAAAAAAAAACCAAAAAAACAGAAAAAAACAAAAAGGTAAATCTTTGCTCTTATTTGACATTTTTCCCTGATTCCACCCCCATCAAATTCTGAGAAAACGTAAAATCTCTTAGCTATTTCTTAGTTCACTACCCAAATATCGAGGCATTTGAACACCAAAAGCTGATAAACACAAGCTTGAGGTCAAATCTTAATCCTATTATCTTCATTTTCTTATAAATCTTTTAATGTTAATTGTATTTACTGGAATTTTTATTTGGATTACATTAAAATTTGTTTAGGGTTTTGTTTTCTTGTTGTTCTGTGTTTTGTTTGATGTGCAGCATTAGGGTTCTGAATTTATGAAATTGTTCAGGTTTCTTTTTTTTGCTTTCTGGAAGCATTTCTTTAAGGTCATCGGTTTTTTTTTTTTTAATTTTTTTTTAATTTTTTTTGTTTTTTGTTCTCCTCCTTTTTGGGCATATTGTTAACTTGATTAGCTCTTTGTTAATACATGTGTCCTTGTCCTAACGCCACGAGAGCTTCTCTCGAGAAGCCTCTCCTCCCTATAAAACCCTTCTGGGGTTTCTATTTTTTTTTTTAAATTTCTTTTATTTTTCTTCTTTGTGCTATGACTCTTTCTTGCTAAATTCCTCTTCACTCTCTTTTATACCAGATGTGTTTGTTGTTTTTCTTTTGGAATTTTGTTTCCTTGCACTTTGCATTAGTGTTTGTGCATCTGGCCTTCTAGTCAGTTTGTTCTAGGTTCTGATTTGCTATAGCTGCTACTACTTTTTTTCCGCTGTCATTACTTTGTTCTAGGTTCAGATTAGCTATGCTGTCATGAGTTTGTTCTAGGTTCAGATCCGCTATAGTTACTACTAGTTTTCCCATCAGTCATGGTTTAGATTTGCTAGAGTTGCTACTGGTTTTCACTTGGCTGTCATGGTTCATTCGCTATGGCTGCTACTAGTTTTTCGTGGTGGTCGTGGAGGTTTCATTACGGTCTTTTGTTCCTGTCTTTCTTGGTTTCTCTGATTCTGTTGGTTGTCTTGCTGACCGGTTCTTTTGCACAAAAGTTTTAGACCTTTGGTTCTTTTGCTGGGCTTGTGCGTGCTGTTATTTTCTTTTGAGCTCACTCTTGGTGAGTTTTTCACCTAAGGTTGTGGAGTTGCCAGTTTTAAGTGTAGTTTAGCTTGTAGGCTGGGTTTCTATCCTTTGTTGGCTGCAGGTTGAGCTGGTGAGCTCAAATGGCTATTGATATTTGCCTGCAATTGTCCAGTTTGTCTGATGGAAGCTGCTTCTGGTGGTGGCTGCTTTGCTATGGGCCTCTTTTGATTGGCTTTTTCTCATTTAAAAGCATGTTTCTTTCTTTAAAAAAAATGCATTTTTTTAAATTTTCAATAAGAATCTGGATTGGATTTCAAAAAAAGTCGAAACTCTTTAAAAAAGCTCAATTTTAGCTTGTTCCAGAAGGCCATAATTGTTAGCTTCTTGAAGAAGTACTTTTTTCAAAAGTTATAGAAAAAGTGCTTTTGAAAAAGCCAATCCAAACGAGCCCTATGTTTGGATATGACTTACTGTTTTGCTAAGTTTAGGATTTTGTTATGGGCTACATCTAGTATATTGTTTTGGGCTTTCAAGTCTTCTATTACTTCTCAAAGAAAAGTCTTCTATTTTCTTGTGGGTGCGTTTTCTTTGTATGGGCCTGCATACATTGTTTAGACCTTTTTCTTGTATTCTGTGGTGGTCCATTAATGCATATTTTTAGTGGACATTGGAGAAAGATTAGTTCTTTGCTGGAAAATTTTTGTTTTTGGGGAAAATTAGAGTTTTGAATTTGTTAATTGATTAGGATTTTGTTTCTATTTTTGTTGGCAGGATACGGGTTTTGAATTTAATGACTACATAAGCACTTGAGTTTCTTTTTTACTTGGAGGAAACTGGTTCAGAACTTGTTGAATTGATCAGCTTTTTGTTTGACTTCTGTAATTTTCTTTTAAATTGCAGAATTAGGGTTCTGACTTTTGCTGAACTGGGTTTGCTCGATTTTAGCACTTGGTTCAATTTCAATGAGAAAATGACTGTTATGCTGAAGAGTGATTCAATCCAGATAAGGGAAGTTTGGAATGATAATCTTGAAGAAGAATTTGCATTGATCCGTGACGTAGTCGATGAGTATCCTTATATTGCTATGGACACTGAGTTTCCGGGCATTGTTCTTCGACCGATAGGGAATTTCAAGAACTCCACTGAGTACAATTTCTATACCTTGAAGGCCAATGTTGATCTATTGAAGATCATTCAGTTGGGCCTTACACTTGCTGATGAAAAGGGAAACCTCCCAACCTGTGGAACCGATGCATTCTGCGTTTGGCAGTTCAATTTTCGTGAGTTTAACTTAAATGAGGATGTATATGCTCATGACTCAATTGAGCTTTTAAGCCAGAGTGGGATTGATTTCGAGAAGAATAACAAGGAGGGTGTTGATGCTTATAGGTTTTGCGAGCTTCTGATGTCATCTGGGATTGTGTTGAATGATAATGTACACTGGGTTACATTCCACAGTGGGTACGATTTTGGGTATTTGCTGAAGCTGTTGACTTGCCAGAACCTACCCGACACACAGGCAGGGTTTTTCAATCTAATCAAGATATATTTCCCAACTATTTATGATATTAAGCATCTGATGAGGTTCTGCAACAGCCTTCATGGCGGGTTGAACAAGCTTGCGGAGCTCTTGGATGTGGAAAGGATTGGCATCTGTCACCAAGCTGGTTCGGATAGTCTGCTCACTTGTTCTACTTTCATAAAATTGAAAAAGAACTTCTTTAATGGCTCAACTGAGAAATATGCTGGTGTTTTGTATGGCCTTGGTGTTGAAAATGGACTGAATTACTCATTGAAAGAACAACAATGAAGTTATAAAATATAAAATAAGAATATTTTCTATTGAACTGCTTATGTGATCTTATGGCTATGTTATTCTTTTCACCTTACAGTTCATTTTTCCTGCCAGAATGCTGTTTGCCACACAATAAACTAATGCTCCAACAGGTCCTATATGCGATTCTTTTGTTTTGGTCTTTCAGAAGAAAGCATTCCCATCTACTCATGATGTGGCTGGATTAGAAAAGGCATATGAAAAGATAAGAGGTAAAGTTTGTTGGTAATGTAAATGTTGCAGAGTCCATTTTAGACAGTCATGTGAAGTTTGAGTGGCTTATTGCGTAAGTTTTGCTTCGATAAACTTGGGCAATCAGACCATTATTGACATTAACAATGTTGCCTGTCAACTGAATGCCCAATCAGCAACAAAATTTGATCCCTCCTGTTGTCCAAAATTTGGCCTGGAATTGCAATTGTTAGCCCATAAGTATCATTATCACTTTGGAATTTACATAAGGTGCAAATGTTAGGGAAGGGTGGTGGATTTTTCTTCTCATTTGGATTCTTTTCCATTGATCTCACTTCAAAGACTTGCTGAGTAAATACACAGGGGGTTGACTTTCGTGCCCTTTGGGGGTACATTTGAAACAAGTCTTCTTCGGTGGCCATGGATTCCCTTCTGTTATGGCTTATTAATTAATACAAAGTGATAAAACCATTCAAAATGGTTTGTTTCTTGATTCTGCTTCATGTTGGAGAGTAATTGATGCATGAAAACTAACTTCCTTCCGTGGTTTTAGAAGACGCTTGATTATTTCCTTAAAGCTAAGGGGAACCTGACATTTGAGTCTAAATATGCCTACTTATTTTAGAATGCAAAACCTTCTGCTTTTTATATAAGGCTGAGATTTGCCAGCTATGACTGACTTTTGGTGTGTAGAATTTGGTTTTATTTTCAACTTCCCTGATGTCTAGCCTGTTTTCCCTTTAGACCTGCACTTTAAGTCCTAATCTCTTTTATTGTTGCACCTTAACTGTTCTGCAATGTGTTATAGCCCTCTCCTCAATTTTAGTCCTCTTCTATTTAAATCTGTTTTAACAATTAATCTTGTTTCGGGATTATACTTTAAACGGTTCCTCAATGTTTTGCAATATGATACTTTCGGATTCCATTTTCTGATTTTGTGCTTTTTGGTCCTTCATGCTTTGAAGTATGGAATTCTGTTAGTTGAACATTCATTCTCCACTCAAAATATAATGGTAAGACACATGTGACCTGCACGGTAAGATATACTTGTATCTTACCGTTTTCATAGGATGGATATCAATGGTCAAAATAATAGGGACCCTTGTATAAACTGTGGAGGACCGAAAATCACAAAATTGAAACATTGGTGTTCAAAATGTCATCTTATGAATCTGTCTTTGACATCCAATTCATGCTTTACTAAACTGATGCATAAAGTTGCTCGAACTGATTGTCTTTTGATTGTTTATTTAGACATTCTTTTCTCTACAGAAATTGATGGTTAATAATATAACAAGGAAAAACTGGGGGTGCGAAAAAATATAACTTGAAAATGCTTTAGTTGGATGTTATTGTTAAAAGATAAAAAGAGTTTTAGACATGGCACTGGATTGCTGCAACTTTTGATCATTTTTGCCTGTCAGCATACTTTGTACCACTTTCTGAGTTTGGCAGATACATTAATGTAAACAATAACATACATTTCTTCCTTCATGGCATGCATTTTAAATGTAGTCACTGAGGATACGGAGGAGGCTCAGAGTTCATATATGTCTGACATACTGAACACCATGGACAAACTGAGGATTGAGGTTTTGGTACACCGCGGTGTGCATAATTTGGAAAAGAATTTATTTGGGTAGGTTTATGTAGTCCTAGTAGGTTTTTAGTTTACAATTTTGAGCGTATGTTAGACTGTAAATAATGCCGAAGTATCAGAGCTGTTAGAGAAGTTACAATGGATAAGAAACTGCAGTTACTGCAAGAAAGTGTCTGCTGTAGGATGTATTAACCTGTCCTGAGTAGTTTCTATGCATGTGTGCGCCAGCTTTCCTTATTTGGTTTGTCTTTGCTGGAGTAGCTATAGCATTCTCTTCCATAGTGAGCCTGGAAACTAATAGCTTCATTCTCAGATATGCTCCTCTTTTCTTTGTGGACAGCGTGGTGCTTTTAGTAACAAATTCTTCTCCACACTTTAACTTCGTTTGTTGTCTGGGTATCATGAATTGATTGTTAAGGGTGTGAAGGAAAATTAGTCGCCCCTACACGTTGAACGAGGCAATTGGTAATGCAGTGCAAGAATTATATGTTTCTCCCCGGAGGGAGAACAGTAATCTGTCATCATGGCTCTCATGGTTGTTATGGCTTCAGCATTTTTTCTGAATGACACGATATGGAACTGGGATAGGGGGGATTAACTTACCCTCTGCACCAAATTGATAAGGTATGGCTAGATTGTAGCAGTTACAGCATTCCTGCACGCAGGGAAGTAGAAAACAGAGCCTCTTTGGACTGGACTAGGGAGATATGGACCGTATATTGAACGTATTTGTGTACTTTGCATGGATTGTGTCTCTTCGGATACCGTTCTTAACAGGAGGATTTGAATTTAAGTTCAATAGGATTTGAATTTAAGTTCATACTCTTGAAGAGAAAATTTCAACGATTTGAGTTATTTTTAATTTTGTTACCATCACTGCTTTTCTTTTGGTCGCTCAAATTTCAATGCCTTTTTGGTTTTTTGTTTGGTTTTTAATTCCTTATCAAACAAATGACGTCTTCTTTTAGAATTCCTTGCTATTCTTGGAATATGTGACGATGCTAGTGTTATCTCTTCGGTTTCAAAGCTCGCGTCACAGTTCACCATTTCAGTGTCCTGGGTAATGAGCGGCAAGGATTTCATTGAAGTTCAAAAATATATGCATACAAATCATGAAAAATATTTGTCGTTCATTTGAAGCACCGATTGATCTCATAAAACAAACCTTTTAGCGCAGTTAATATTCAATAACAAATTATACTTTTTTCTGCAAGCATACAGGTGTAACCAAGACAACATTGACAAACCTCTGAGAAAATTATCTGTCTTAATTCCCAATTAAAGGAGAGTTTTACTCTTTTACTGTTGCGCCTCAACGCATTTCGAGAAAAACCAACATGCTCTTGGTCCGTGACTCGATGAGACGCTAAACAAATTATTATGTGACAGCGTTGTATTCTTTTTTCGTTTTCTTTTATGGGAAGATCGCTGTTAAAACCGTGATAACCAAGAGACTATGTAATTATGACAACAAAAAATTCGATTAATTGAGTTTTATATTCTTCTATAATGTTATCAGCTGAAAAGTTCAACTTAGTTACGGGATTTTAACACCTAAGAAAGCTACGCACAGAAGTTCCATTAAAAACGTGGCTAACCATTTCTTTTGCCTTTCTCCTGTACTCACCCCATCTCCCGTCCCTCATGCGATTATTATAATATCTTAACGCCTAACAAAGCTACGCAAAAAAGTTCTCTTAAAAAATGTGGCTAACCATTTTTGAACCCTTTCCCTATTCTTATCTCACTTTGTGCTCTCATGGGATTTAAACTGAAGGCGTCACTTCTGGTGAGACAGCGTTATCGCTTGCGCTTTCCCATAAATCCTGAAACGTGGATAACTTACTTTTAATTCCTATAACTGCTCAGGACCATGCAACTGCAGTAGCTTTCAATGTCTAGTGGAAGATGACAAACATTTTTGTCTCAAAATGTTTCAACCTTAAATGTTGTGGCTCAACTTCCTCCTATATTTAGACACAAACCAAATCCATCATAACCAAGAAACAGACAACATTTTGAATTCACAGTCCAAGCGGCCACCATTCTTCACTTACTCTCATTGCTCTCTCTCACTAAAGGCACTCTTGCACAAAGAGTGAGAAGTGAGAGGAGAAGCTTAGTGTCACTATCAATGGCTGGCTCTGGAGTTTTTGCAGATATAATCGATGGAGATGTGTTCAAGTACTATGCTGATGGAGAGTGGAAGAAATCATCCTCTGGGAAGTTTGTTTCCATCATAAATCCAACTTCAAGGAAAACTCAGTACAAGGTTCAAGGTCTGATCGTTTCTGCATGTTGATGATGCTTCTTTTTTTCTTTTTTTCCTTTTTTTCTTTTTCTTTTTGGTTTTTGGGTTTCTTCCTAACATGGTGATGTTATTAAATATTTGTGTTTATAAATCTTGGAGGATCAATGAAGTGGTTTCAAGAATTTTATATATGTTTCTTTAGAGACTGTTCATGTAGTTTCAGAGTTTAGATCAATAGATGCATAGTTAGTTGAAAACACCCAATGCTTCAGATTGATTATGGTTCAAACTTGGACTTTTATATGAACTTAATGTGGATTTCAGCTGCTCCTTGATTGAAAACACCCAATGCTTCAGATTGATTCTGGTTGAAATTTAGACTTCTGTTTGAAGAACTTGATGTGGATTTTAGCTGCTTCTTGATAAGTAATAGAGATTTGAAAGCTATCTTGCAGTGTTAGCTGGCTGAAGTTGACTGCAATAAGAAAGTGTAATTTATGTTTTATAGGGAAAAGAGAAATATTGCAAAAGTGGCACAGTGAAGTTACTAACTTGAAAGTAAGGGAAAGAGTAGCAACATTATTTTCTCTAGGTTAATTTCATGGTTAGTAAATTTAAACAATGCTCTTCTGCCAGATTGTATCCAATTAGGTAAAGGATGACTGGATGAAGACGTGTGGTGAACCTTTTAACCTGCATAGTTCATTTACTTATATCTCTATTTCTTGGATAGGTGAAATGATAAAGTCTGTGTAGATTTGGAAGGATGGCATATTACAATCAATTGGTCCACCTGAGCTTTATGCAATGAGTGGTTTTATCTTCATATAGGTTGGTAATGTAATTCTCTGTTCTTTGAAATTTGTTTTCTGACACTAGTATGGTCTTCATTCAGCTTGTACACAAGAAGAGGGCAACAAGGTAATGGAAATGGCAAAAGCTGCACAAAAATCATGGGCGAGGACTACACTTTGGAGACGTGCAGAGCTCCTTCATAAGGCCGCTGCTTTTCTGAAAGAGCAGAAAGCTCCAATTGCAGAATGTTTAGTGAAGGAAATTGCAAAGCCAGCAAAGGATGCTGTCACTGAGGTAGATAATCGACTTCCTTAACTATCTTTGGTCAAGTTTTTGTATTAATGTTAAGCAAATATATATCAAATGCTGATTTGGAAAATGAAGGTTGTAAGGTCAGGAGATCTGGTTTCTTACTGTGCTGAAGAAGGAGTTAGGATTCTGGGAGAGGGAAAACTCTTGGTGTCTGATAGTTTTCCAGGAAACGAAAGGACCAAATACTGCCTTACTTCTAAGGTATATTTCAACTCAGCTAGCTCACTAAATCAGTAAATTGAATACCATCTCTTCTCTCTAGATATTTCTTGGTTTGATAATTGTATAGATTGATGTTGAATAGATTGATTGTCAAAGGAATAACAATTTGAGAATGACTATGTAAGTTAATATCGTGTTTTATAAGTGGTCGTATTACACATCATTAATATCGTGTTTTATAAGTGGTCGTATTACACATCATGACCATCACAGCTCCATGATGAAAAATGATCAGAAGGTGATGCTAGTCAAGAATTACTTCAGTCAATCAGTAACCAAAAACCCCTGATGTTAGCTCTGAGTATGCTGGCATCGATCATTTCATTACGTAGAATGGAGAAGTCACTCATAACAACTAGACTTAGGAAATATATATAAAGGCCCTGACCGCATTTTCCATTGTGATGCTGTTTTGGAGGAGGAGATCCAGAAATTAGCATACCATGTCAAGGATGTGACTATCACTTGTACTGACTCAGGCTTGAGATCCCACTTTTTCTTGTTGCAGCTATACTTTACTGCTTGAAATTATTTGCAGCAGATATGTGGTAATTAATTTACTATTATTTTCATAATTGAAAATCTGTCAGAACATAGTATTGATAAAAGAATATGTGCTATAGAAAGTAGAAACTAATAAATTTTGATATCCACAGTCTTATTAGGAAAAGAAAATCGTTTCTGTCACTGTCTGTATCAGAATGTTTCCCTTTTCATCATCCTTGTTCATGATTCTGGATTAAACAAGATTCATGATTTTGTGTTCAACATACAATTTATGCATATTGACAATATTTATATCTTCAGATTCCACTTGGTGTGGTTCTAGCCATTCCACCCTTCAACTACCCTGTCAATCTTGCAGTTTCCAAAATTGCACCGGCACTGATTGCTGGAAACTCGCTTGTTCTCAAGCCTCCAACACAGGTAAACATTAAAATATAGTATCTTATATATCACCTACATCATGTGCCTAAACAATAGCAGTAGAAATCTATTCAAGCTTGACATGCTTAAGTAGGAATATGAATCACAAAATATACATAGTTATTCTAGAGGTGATTAACTTGATGATATAGTTCATAATAGTGACCTTATTTCATCATATTTACAACAAATTTGTTGTGGTTTCCGACAGGGTGCAGTAGCTGCTCTTCATATGGTGCATTGTTTCCACTTGGCTGGTTTCCCCAATGGCCTGATCAGCTGCATCACGGGAAAAGGTTCCGAGATTGGTGATTTTCTCACCATGCATCCAGGGGTGGACTGTATAAGGTAACTGCAGTTTAATAACTTATCATTATCTCCTCTTCTCCACAGTGCTTTTATAGTTTTGATTGCAAATCATGCTAGCTTTACTGGTGGTGACACTGGAATTTCCATCTCAAAGAAAGCAGGCATGATACCTTTGCAGATGGAGTTGGGAGGAAAAGATGCCTGTATTGTGCTTGAGGATGCTGATCTAGACTTGGTAGCTGCAAATATTATCAAGGGAGGATTTTCATACAGGTAAATAAGAATTTATAACACCATGACATTCTCTTTGAATAGGGAAACAATTAATGGCGCCTCTTTAATGTTTAAAGTTGGCAGCAGAATAGGTCAGACACCGCCAGTAATTTTGTATATAATATAGTTCTTGGTGTCAGGCCTCTTTTATTCTTCATGCTTTAGTAACAAGACCACATGAAATTTTCGACTGTTGAGTCGTAAGCTCTGCCTTGGCTCCTCCTGCATTATATCCTTTTTTCCTTATTGTTTTTAGAAGAGTCTGCAACTGCAACTTACCATCGACATTTCACTCAATTTACAAATTACTTTCTGGGATACTGAAGCTTACTTTAGAAGTCATACTTCCATAAAGCCACCAAATTTTCTATGTTTCTGCTTTCACAAGTAACGAAATGCGATTTTAAGTTGAAACAGAAGCTTCCATAACTAGATCAATCACCAGCGTTCCCAAAGCTTCTGGTTTTTGTAGCAGTGGTAACTCTCTGGAAATTTACTATAGTATTGTAAGAATGACTTATCTCCCAAGGCTAAATAGTCAGGCACATTTTGCTAATTAACAATGGAACAACATGATAGCCATCTTTAATTGTGTTTAGGTTTGGTTGGGAAAACAGATCATTGGTAGTCTGACTTAAGCCGTTCAATAGTTGCCTTGCATATGCACTTTGCATCTGATTTTGCTTTATGTCCCTATCTGCAATTCATAACACCTGACCCTTTACATTCCGTTTACACTTCTCTCAGCGGCCAAAGGTGCACCGCAATTAAGGTTGTCTTGGTTATGGAATCTGTTGCTGACACTCTTGTTGCAAACGTAAATGCCAAAGTTGCAAAACTGTCAGTTGGACCTCCCGAGGAGAATTGTGATATCACACCAGTTATTTCAGAGTCGTCGGCAAACTTCATTGAGGGTTTGGTTTTGGACGCAAAAGAGAAAGGTGCTACGTTTTGCCAGGTGTACAAAAGGGAAGGGAACCTCATTTGGCCATTATTGTTGGATCATGTTCATGCTGACATGAGGATAGCATGGGAGGAGCCATTTGGGCCAGTTTTGCCAGTTATCAGAATCAGTTCTATTGAAGAAGGAATCCATCATTGCAATGACAGTAACTTTGGCCTCCAGGTACAAAAATCTCTCATTTCATAGGGTCAGAAGCACTAAAATTTGCTCATTTCTGCACTTTTCAACTTTTACATCTAATCAACATTTCCATTCTCTTCTTGTCCTCTCTTGTTTTCCTAAACTATGTTCTTAAAGCACATGATCGACATGAATGCCACGAACTTGAACTTTAAAAGTTCATAATCTCCACATTTGTAAACCATTTTATACAAGTGTCTATCATGTTGAGCCCCAGTTTGTGGCCGGGTTTATCAAGCTCTGGACAAGGCTAGTGACTAGTGAGCCACAACTTATGATCTCTCAGCATTTCTCATATCCATGGTTTAACTTCGTCTCAATCACAGGGATCTGTCTTCACGAAAGACATCAACAAAGCGATTTTGATCAGCGATGCTATGGAAACAGGAACGGTTCAAATCAACTCTGCACCGGCTAGGGGGCCAGATCATTTTCCTTTCCAGGTGAATAATTATGCTTTTGGGAAATTATAATCACAATAGTCAATAATTATGAAACTCCCAGGTCCTTATATTTGTATTATGCCTTGTAATGTAGGGTTTTAAGGATAGTGGAATTGGATCACAAGGTATCACCAACAGCATTAACATGATGACTAAGGTCAAGACCACTGTGATCAATTTGCCAACCCCATCGTACACTATGGGGGGCTCAAGAATGTAGAGGGCAGCCTTGTACATGAAGCTACTTTTCTATATGTGAGGTCCGGTGAATGGTTGGACTCATTTAAGATTTATTGTACGCAATCTTACTCGAGGCTGGTTCCATGATGGGAACTTTTAGTTTTAGTTTTAGTTCAAGTTGAATAACATTTTGCTTTTGCCTGTTGAGTAAATTACCTATTATGGATAGAGACCAAATGAATAATCATAGATAAATTTGCAAATATTTTTGCGTCGTAATATTATCATATTATTGGCTCTTAAACATTATAATGCATCTTTTGGCAATTTAACATTATGAGCATACTTGTATTTTGGGTTCTTCTCAATCTTTTCGGAATATTGAGCGTAGCATGGTTTATAAAGGAGAGTGACACACGAAAATTCAAAAATTTTGCTGCCTTTGAATCTCTGACAATGTTGGACCCAAATAATGTTACAACACTGGGAAAGGGATCAAAGGATAGCTCATAGAAACTATCTCTTTTAGGTGTGAAATCTTAGGTTCGATTCTATGGGTGTGGGGGTTTAAAAACAAAAAGAACTTTTGAGAAATAGTTTTAAGGCGTGTTGTAAATTGTTATTTTCTTTAATTATTTTTCCCCACCAAATAGGCAAGCAGACACCACTAGAACAATTAGCTACTTTTGCGAAATTAGCCATGGGAAATCAAAATTTGTGGCAAAAAGGGAAATTGAGTTTCAAAATTTGCCACAGGTAACATTTCCCGTGGCCACATTGAAACTTAAGTCAAAATTTGCCTCGAGTCAAATCACCATGGCTTGTTTAAAACTTCAAATATTTTAAAACTAATGTCTTACTTAATTACTTTCTAATCATGCAAATAATAGACCCAAATTTGTTTAATTTAAATTAATGCAATAGATAGTTTTTTTTAATAAGGATTAACAATTTTGTTAAAATATACGTATTAAATATACATGTGATCACAATCATTTATTATTATAAATTTATGATCAAAACTTTTAAATCTAAATATATACTTTTATAATAATATTTTGACCAAAGTCTTGTGGTCAAGACCCAAATAAAAAGAAAAATCACATCAAAGCTCTTCATTGTTCCAGAGGCAGCTCACTCAACTCTCTCTCTCTCTCCCTCTCGCCCGCGCGCATGCGAGAGCGTGTGTACTCTTGTGAGTAAACTAGGGCTTTTTTATTAATAAAAAAATTTGTTCTCTACGATTTTACTCCAAATTCATTTTCTAGAAGTAGCTCCCTCGTCACTCCTCTCTCTCGTTCTCTCGTGACGTCTCTTAAGAACAAGGGCTTTTTTTTTAATTAATTTTCATAATAAGATGTTTTGATGAGTTTAGGTTGCTTTGATTTATCTGTAATGTGATTAATTAATTGATTATTTGTTTGTTCCTTGTATTTCTAGGATTTTTAAACAGCTCGTAGCTCACTTGTCACTCCCCTACTCCCCTCTCTCAGTGAGGTCTGTTAAGAACTAGGGCTTTTTCTCTTTTTATTAATTTTCATGAAACTTTTTATGTGAGAAGATGTTCTGATGAGTTTAGGTTGCTTTGATTTATCTGTAATGTGATTAATCAACTTATAATATGTTTGATAATTTTGTTTAGTTGGTAAAATTAAGAAAGATCAAGAAAATTGATATGGTGCTCGTTTTGGTTGGGTTTTTTTTTCTTTCTAAAGGTTCTTTTTCCTATAATTTTTGTAAAAAGTATTTTCTTAATAAGTTGAAATTTCTAGCTGACGAAAAGTTGAGTTTGACAATCTAATTATTTATTTCAAAAATGATGGTCAAGGTACTTTTTCCATGAAAAAGAGCCAATCCAAATTGGCCCATGATGATTACTGTTTGCAGGTTTTGTTTTTGATTTATTTGATTGTATCATAGCCAAAATGAATTTCTTGAATTCTATTTCTTTTTTATCTTCTTTTTACCTGTGAATGAAGCATTTGTTTAAAAATTGATTTGATGTGGGAGAATGGAATTGACTTTAATGTAGTGATGTTGAAAACAGTCTACTGTTAAATTAGATGCTTTTGGATACTGGGCATTGTTCTGCAACAGTCAATTCAAAGATGAATACATTTAGCTGTAAAGCCCTAACCTGTTCTCATCAACGTTTCGACGTCTAACAAATTGCGGTTGTTGGTTTATTTGTGTCTTCTCTCTATTGGAAACTAACCCCTATGGAGTCCCACATTGTGCTATGAGGTTAGAATCTTACAGTAATATCTTTGGTAGATTCTCCTGTAGAAATAGGAGGGAACTCAATTCTTGTTTTGGAAACAATCGATGAAAAAGATTGCTTCTGGAAATAAGAAAATCATATTAGAAATCCAAAATCCTAAATGTTTTCCGAACATTTTGGTATGCTGGTCTATGATGCCTTACTAAGCTCAAGATTAGGTACTGCAAGTCACTCTACAAGCACTAAGTGAATGGGTCTGATTGATTATTAAAATACAGAGAAAATTCCCAAAGTTTTATGTTATATATAACAACTGTTTATTTCTAATTGGTATCTATATAACAGATGACACTTTCATTTATTTTACAAAATTTCTGACCATTTTCTACTATGATCAACATTTTTGCACTGTTTTCATTTAGTTCAAAAGATAAAATTTGAGCTGTTTGTTTTTGTGTGTGTGTGTGTCATTTATCAATATGTTACATGCAGGTGATAGGATGTGTCTCTCAACAACATAGATTCAATCTATCAAGAATTTATGTACAAGGTTATAATGCTACTACTAAAATGCAAGTTGAATCTAATGGTATTAAAAGTTTGATTCTGAAGGAAAATATTTTTTTTTATTTATTATTTCACTCATTAATTGCAACTTATACTTGTTGATGTAGCCAAAAATCATATTCAAGTTGCTGCCTTCAATTTGTTGCTACTGTATTGAATGTTGTTAGAGGCTTATCTAAGCGGCATGATATGATTTGTCAAAAGCAAGTAGAGAAAGAAAAACATTGGGAAAAGAGAAAAATTCTTAGTGGATGGTATGAATCAAGAAATTGATCTTAAACAAAGTGATGTTTGACACTTTAATAAATTTGATTCTGGCAATGATTGATGTGCTTCAAAATATCATGGAAGATGAAATAACTGCAAATCAAACAGTTGAAGCTAATGGGCTATTAGACATTTTACAAAAATTTGAGTTTGCATTTGATACAGAGAGGAAAGATCAAGATATCATTAATGCAATGAAATTAGTTAATATATTGAAACATTGTTTAAAAAGTTTAAGAGAGAGGGGATGAGAATATTTGTTGAAGGAAGTCCTTTTCTTTTGCACAATTCATAACATTGACATTCCAAGTGTGAAAAGATATTTTATCCAAAGAGTGACCACGATATAGAGTTTAAGAGACTATGAATCTACCTCGTTATCGTACATATCTGTTTTATACCATTATGGATATGCAACTTCAAATCTTAATGATTGCTTTACTGAGATAAATATTGATTTGCTCTTTTATTTGACATGTTTGATTCCAGATAACTCGTTTTCTATTTTTCATAAGAAAGAATTGATTCAATTTGTTAAGGTTTAACCAAATGACTCTTCTCTCAGTGATTTGCTGATTATTGATAATTAATAAGAGATATATATTTTTTACATGCAAAGCATTGATGAATTCTCAAATTTAAGAGATTGGTAGCCTTGTAGAAGAGTTAGTTAAGACTAGAAAGTATGTTGTCTATCTATTGGTGTATTTATTTTTGAAGTTATCATTGATTTTTTCTATTGCCACAATTACCATAGAAGTAGCATTTTTTGTAATGAAAATCATGAAAAACCAATCGCGCATGTGCTTGGATGAACAATCGCTGGGTAACTTTTATAGAGAAAGATGTATTTAATAGTATGGATATTGAATTTGCTATTTGACGGTTTCAATGAAGTCATGTCAAGAACAATTGTAATAAGTACTTCTTCTATATTGAATAACTATGTTTGTTTATTTATATGTCTTTTATATGTTAAAAGTCATTATTGTCTTGATATTATATTTTTTTATAGTTTTTTTATTTTTACAAAAATATTATCATAAGTGCCCACCCTTGATCTCTAGATTCTAGCTTTACCACTGGTGGGAACATGTAGTTTATGTCAATCACTTAATCTTTTAATTCAAAGTTTTACATTTGTTCATCAAAGCTGTCGTATCGTTTAACTATATAGGACTAATATTGAATTGAAAGGTTTACACCTTGATTAAGATGGCACCTAACCTTATTTAATTAGACAAGTCAAATTTTAATGTATCAATTTGTGTATTAAACTATGCACTTGATACATTTTATTTGTTTTTCTTTTGAGGAATGTCCAAATTATGTATGATTACCATATGATATTTTCTTTTTTCTTTTTCTATCTGTCTTTCACAGGTTAGTATGTTGTAAATTAACTGGAAACATACAAGGCAATCTTTTCAAACTACCATAACTTTTAGTCTAGCCAAATTCTTCAAATTGATAAATGATTTTTGGTTGTGTTTAAAACTTGAGAAGAGGGAGGGAGAGGGAGTGATTTAAGATAATGTATCAGATAGAGCGTCCCAAAGTCTTCAAGCTATCTCCAAAAGTAGCTCGTGATAATCCTGTTTCATCCTTAGCATTTCATAGTTATAGAAAATTGTTATCTTTATCTTGTAGTGTTATAGCTTTTTATTTATTGTACACTTACTGATTGCTATTTGTGAGCACAAGCCTAAATAACCCATAAGCCCATGGGTCGCGTGTAGCATAGTGTGTACGAGTGGAGGGTCGAATCCATAGGGAGGCTAAATGTGTGTGATATCCTAAGCTAAGCGTGTCCTAAAGAGCTACGTGTTGGGGTCCTAGCTACTATGTTTTTGGGTTTTTAGGATTTAAAAGAGTTCAAAAAAGATAAACCTAAACTAAGGACAAGGAAATAAAATGCAGTGTGTGTGTGTGTGTGAGACAGGGGAATCAAGCAATCTAAAGGAGTCAAAAATGTGAAAATGGGGACTAGGGTGATTACGTCTTGCAAATAGGTGATTACTGCGTCTTTCTAGGGTTGCTTGATGGATTAAACTAAGTGCTCTTGTCTAGACATCTAATTAGCCTCTTAATTGGTACCCTAAGCCTCAGTGCGGGTTCGTCCCTAGGTGGCGATGCCTAAAGCTACGGCGTGATTTTTATGATTTAGTAAATAGGGCTAGCTAATAGGGTTTTAGGTGATTTAGATCGATCTAACCCTAGCACTTAGTCTACTAATTAATTCCCCGATCTAACCTTAGGACTCAGTGCGAGTCCATCCCTAAGGTTTGCCCCACTAAAAGTTACGGCGTGGTCCTTTTAAACCTAGGGCATTATGGTGGACTAACTAGCCTTCCTAAGTGAAATAAGGTCAACTAAACTTATTCCAACTCCTACTGGCTGGATTTAAAGCCAAAAGGGACTTGACCTAGACTAGTACTAGTTGTGCATCATCGATCGCATAACAATAGCGGAAATTAATTATTAAGTACAAAGCATACACATCTAGGGCATGGAATTAGAGAATATTCTAGATTATTCTACTACTAAGCACATGGACATACTTAGATTACACCAATTTAAGCTAAGCACTCAACATGTAAGCAATAAAAGCTATTTATGATATTAAGTATGCTAGCACACACAGAAACATGTATATAGTGATACCAATTTCATGTAATCACCACATAAACACATAGACATGATAGCATAATGATTTAGTGATGGTTAATAGTACAATAGACTTCAATATATATAAGTTATATCATTGAGGCATTTCTACAAATACATAGACATGTATGTAAATTTGCTATAGAAACCCTAAGCATAAGCATATATATACAAATCCATCAAGTTTTCATTAATAAAAAGTAGTAATCAATCCATAATACAAGATATAATCACCTTACGTAGGTTTAATCATACATAGTTAGATTTATGACAAAAGAGAAATACTCTTATATCCAAATCCATGTTTTACAATCTATAAGCTATGCCCAAATCTTGTGTTTGATCCTCTTCGAAGCTTAATTCCAAGGTGTTTTTGTGTTTAGAAGTGAGTGTGTGAGGTGGGTTTAGGGTTTTAGGATGTGGGTGTGTGAATATGGGGTGAAAGATGATGAAATTACAACAAAATCGGGCCTTTAAATAGTTGCAACGCACTGCTGGTTGACTTTGCTAGTTGATCGGCACTAGAGCGTAGGTGACCAGCACAAAATGGAGATTTCTGGTTTTGCTAGTTGCCTTACTCGTCAACCGGCAAAGCCCAGGGGTTGACCGGTAGAAACAGTGTTTTGCCCATAACTCTCTCATTTTGGCTCAAATTCGTGCACTATTTTTTTTCTATGGCTTTGTACTATTTTCGTGGATCTCTTAAGTCATTTTTCCTCATCTTTTACACCTTATAAAGATGTCTAAACTTTTTCCATGTCCTCTTTGGTTGCAAGCTCTGAATTTGGCTCCTGTTGCGCTTAATTTCGCCTGGTTACTCCGTTATTCATCCAGGAGCTTCCAAATGCAATCTTTTTGCTTTCTTGTCACCCAAAACTCCTTTTGCTTGGCTTCATCATCACATCTTCTTCATTTTAAGCTCTAATCATTGTTCCAAATCTCACCTAAAAGCAGGAGAAATAAGCACTTAGTGTAACATTTTTCCTACAAACTCAATTATGTACACTTATGTCCTTGTATGCTCAAATATAGTACAAAAACTATACTAAGGCCTTCTAATAAGCACAAAACACCTCTAAATAGATATAGAAATACAATGCAAAATCACACACGAAACTAACACCTGAACACCATTAAACTTGCTCTTTGCTTGTCCCTAAGCAAGCTCAAACCTAAATTTATCTCAAAGTTGCTAAAAAGGGTTGCCTAAAGGACCAATTTGCTATCATGGTGCATCTAAGGAGCATGAAGGGGTTGTTCTTCTTGAAGAGAGATCTCGAAGCCTCTTTAGATCCTCCCCTTACTCATAAAGGGCCTCTCACCTCGTGGGAAGTTCCCTAATAGCTATACCACCACAAGCCCGAGATTCTAACACAAGCACGTGAGATGTTGATACTTTGTGCCCTTTTTACTGACATGGCCTCCCCAACATGCACAAAGCCTTAAAGATATGGAGAAAGAAGAATATACAAATATAATGGCTTACAAATGACGTAAAGAGTCTTATTCACATAACAACAAAGAACAAAGGAAATAACTTGTGCTAAGTTAACATTGTATATCTTAAACACTTAGTCAGAGAACTTTTTGATGTCTTGGGCTTTTTCCCTTTTTCGTTTTCTTTTTATTTTTCAACATTTTTCTTCTTTTTGCACCTTTTTTCCTTTTTCTATTTTTTGGATTTTTTTTTGTATTTTTGCATTACATAACAAAAAGAAACGAAAAAAGAAAGGCTAAGGCATATAAAAAAGAACCAATCAAGGAAGGGGCACTCATATCAAAACCCGTTTTAAATACTCTTTCCAACCAAGCCATGGGTTAGCTACAAGGTACATTCTTTAAGGCACTCACTTCCCTACAACTTTCAAAGGGCATCTCCTTAAAGTCTCGGGTCTCCTTCCACTCTATTCACTCCCCACAATACCACCTTTTCCCCATCAATCGCTTAAATCAATCAGAAGAGCCAACACTCCAATAAACTAAGAGATAAACAACTCCAAATGCATAAAAATAAAAAAAATTTCATCATTTTAAACACATAATGCAATCTCCCCTAACAAAGCATAAAATAATAGAACCATACTCGCACACTCCCAAACCTAAACTTTGTTTGTCCTTAAGTAAATAGAACAATACTACTTAACAAGCAAAAGGCAATACAAAGCAAGTAAGAGTGGTGGGGATGGGGTAGATAAAAGGGACAAGTAGAGAAAGGATAGATACAGCCTTGTGTTCCTTTGAAGCTTTTCGATGCCAATGGATATTGATTTAACTACTAATCCTTGTTTCTCAACAAATCATGAACACTCAAAGCATACGGTTAGTAGCATTGCGATGTAGCTCGCATTGGCATCATCTAATGATAAAGAATATGTACACAAAGGGGAAATACTAGGATGGAAGATCAACACTTGAGAGGGCAAAAAAGAAAAACAAACAAAAAGCAAATGAAAATCAAAGAACGATAATACTAAAAGCAAATAAAAGAAAATGAAAATAAGGAAAACAAATAGAATATAAACACGTCTAGGGTGTCTTTTAACAGTGCTGGATTTAACATCTCTAGCCTAGCTCTAATGTTAGAGCAAGACATGCTTAAAATTTCGAGACACAAATTGCCAAATATTCAACCAAGCACAGATAATAGAAGGAAAAGGGTCATGCAACATATAATGGGGTGATGAATGCATAATGCATCCCTTTTCTAACTCCCACCCCGAACCATCAAATGTAAACGTGTGCACAAGTGTGGCAAGTGTCATGCATAAGCGTGAAAGATCATGCCCTACTTGCTCTTTAGCTAACTACCCCATGGCCTTTTTTTCATAGTCAAGGGCTAGGAACACACCCTCCCTATGGGTCAAAGATAGGTCAATTGCATGTAACATGGGAGAAGTACTTTCTAACCCTAGATAAAAGTGTTCTAAACTAGAAAGCACAAACATGAGCTCCAAAGATAGAGATTCAATGAAATGGGAAAGGGAAGTAGGAGCGATACTCAGAGAAGAAAGGTCAAAGGGAAAGGACATGGAAGCGCTATACTCTTCCTATCCACAAGATAGATTGTAATCAAGCTTAGGTCGCTCTAACTTCTCACGAGATGGATTCGATCTTAATGGGTTCTATTTCCATCAATGATTCACTAAACATCCAAAAGACCCATAGATTAATCTTCCAAGCACACCAATTTTTTTTCTTAAGTGTTTTCTCAAATTTTCTATTTGCCTTAACACAATAATCCCTAACTCTAAGAGACTTGTCTTCTAAAACTTTCGAAATTGATGACTTGTTCTCACTGATGGATGACTCCAAACCTTCACTAGCTAAACTTTCATCAAATCTTTCCATACATTCATCGCTAGTGGAAGTCATCTCACCATCACGTTTCTCACAAGGGGCAAACACAATGGATGGGATAACAGGGACTCAAAGGATTTCGGGTCATGTCTACATGAATGCTCGAGGAAGGTATGTACCTTAAACTCCCTAAATGAGGCCTCGAAATGTAATTGAGTGCTATAATCATGAAACTTAACCTCTAAGTGAGTAGAATGTGTGGGATGAGAAGAAAAGGAATGCTCATATGACTCAATGGAAGGCATTGATAGCTTATGAGGATAGGGTACTATTTCTTTTAAAATGTATCCATAAGAGTCATCAAGAACCAAATTATCATCAAGCTCATCCTCATCCTCACTACATGATGTGAACTTTCAATCAAACTTTCTTTCTAATTGTCTCTCCAAAACATCATCTTTTTCATCCCTAGTCCGCTTTTCTATAGGTCTCTCCCCTGTCCTTACAATGGTCTAAAGGTATCTCAACACTCTTAACGGGTTGCTCATTCTCAACTCTCCTATTTAAGCACTCGACTAATTGGGATATTCTTTTCAAAATCCTATGTAGCCTCTCATGATCAGAACGCATTTCTTGGGTGAAGAGAAGGGGTTGGGATTAGGTTTGCTTAAGCATTTGGTCTAATTGGTCCCAAGATGTAGGCTTAATGGAATATGGTTCAACCGAGTGAAAAAATGGGAAATATCTTAATTGGGATCACTATAAGCACAACCATTATAGTACTCGAAGAAAGGGTGGGTGAGAAAAGATGGTGTAAAGGATCAACGACCAAATGAAGAGTCATCTTGACCCTAATATGAAAATGCATGATGTTGCTCCCTAAAATCATATTGATAAGACGAGGATGCATGCATGGGTAAATGATTACTAGGGGCATTTGGTGTTACATACAATCAAGAATAAGGGTAGAAAGTGGGGCAAGTATTTGACTCATGAGCATAGCTTCCACATTGATTGCAATAACAAGAATATACATCCCTAAAGTCATGATTTCTAGATAAAGATATATGAGATAATGTATGACTATTGGGGTCATATATAGCATTAGCCCTAGATAGGTAATTTTCATGAGGACAGAAAATAGTTGGATGTATAAAACTTCCCCACAAGCGATATACATAAGGAATATGTTCGGGTGGTAGGGAAGAGGATATCGAGGACTACCAAAAAGTGGGTTACTCATTTTCAATCAAGCACGAGTAGACCTCTTCACAAAGCACAAAAAAAAAATTAGATTTTTTTCTTTTATTATTCAAAATAAAGAAAACATAAAAAGAAAAGATAAAACAACATATAACAAACTAAGATTCACAAAAAAAAAAAGGAAACCAAACAACCATTTGCCTTCCTTAACAACAGCGCCAAGAACTTGATTGCTATTCGTGAGCACAAACCTAAATAGCCCGCAAGTGCATGGGTTGTGTGTAGCATGATGTGGGACAGTGCGGGGTCGAATCCACAGAAAGGCCAAACATGTGTGGTATCCTAGCTAAACGTGCCTTAAAGAGCAATGTGTTGAGGTCTTAACTACTATGTTTGTGGGTTTTTAGGATTGAAGAGAGTTCAAAAAAGATAAACCTAAACTAAGGACAAGGAAATAAAAAGGCAGTGTGTATGTGTGACGGGGGAATTAAATGATCTAAAGAAGTCAAACATGTGAAAATGGCAACTAGGGTGATTATGTCTTGCAAATGGGTGATTACTATGTCTTTCTAAGGTTGCTTGATGGATTAAACTAAGTGCTCTTGTCTAGACCTCTAATTAACCTTTTAATTGGTACCCTAAGCTTCAGTATGGGTCTGTCCCTAAGTAGCGATACCTAGAGCTACGACGTGGTCTTTATGACTTAGGAATTAGGGCTAGCTAATAGGGTTTTCTAGGTGATCTAGATTGATCTGACCCTTACATTAGTCCACTAATTAGTTCTCCAATCTAACCCCAGGACTCGGTATGAGTCTATCCCTAAGCTTCACCCCACTTAGAGCTACGGCGTGGTCTTTATGAACCTAGGGCATTAGGGTAGACTAATTGGTCTTCCTAAGTGATGTAAAGTCAACTAAATCTATCTGAATTCCTATTGGCTAGATTTAAAGCCAAAAGGGACTCAACCTAGGCAAATTACTAGTTGTGCACCATCAATTGCATCACAATAGTAGAAATTAACATTTAAGTGCAAAGCATACACTTCTAGGTCATGGCATTAGAGAATATTTTAGACTATTCTACCACTAAGCACTTGGACACACTTAGATTACAACAATTTAAGCTAAGCACCAGAAATGTAAGCAATAGAAGCTATTTATGCTATTAAATATGCTAACATACACATAGACATGTATATAGTTATACCCATTTCATGTAATCACTATACAAACACATAAACATGCTAGCATAATGATTTAGAGATGGTTAATAGTAAAATAGACTATAATATATATAAGCTACATCATTGAGGTATTTTTACAAACACATAGACATGTATGTAAATTTGCCATATACAAATCCATCAAGTTTCCATTAATAAAAAGTAGTAATCAATCCATAATACAAGATATAATTGCCAAATGATATAACTTAGTATAAACTACTATGCCAATCTAACGTATTGAAATTGGAAACCTAGGGAGGCAACCTCTTCTCGTTTAGCTTTTAAAGGATGTCAGAATGGTGGTTGTCCTCGGGTTAGAGGGTCTTACCAAGGTAGAGAGTAGGTTATCTAAGGAACTTAGTGACAAGACCGCTGTGATTTACGTTCCTCAACTCTAAACCGATAGGTTCCTTCTAATGCCAACCCTATAAGGCTAGCAAAAAGAGCCTAAGTTAAGAATGTAACTTGGGATTTGCCACCGCTCAAGTTCCCCTAGTACCAACCCCATAAGACTAAGAAGTAGGTACACCAAGCAAAAAAGGTAGCTCCACAAGGAACCCCACCTAGCTCTAATCATACATAGTTAGATTTAGGATAAAAGAGAGATACCCTTCTATCCAAATCCATGCTTTGCAATCTATGAGCTATGCCCAAATCTTGCGTTTGATCCTTTTAAAATCTTGATTCCAAGGTGTTTTTGTACTTAGAAGTGAGTGAGTGTGTGTGGTGGGTTTAGGTGGATTTAGTATTTTAGGAAGTGAGTGTTTGAATATAAGGTGAAAGATGATGAAATTGCAGCAAAATCGGGCCTTTAAATAGTTGTAGTGCACTACTGGTTGACCCTGTTGGTCAACCGACAGTAGAGCTTAGATGACCGGTACAAAAGGGAGCTTTCTGGTTTTGCTGGTCGACCGGCAAAGCCTAGGAGGTGACCGGCAGAAACAGTGCGTTGCCAATAACTCTTTCATTTTGGCTCCAATTCGCGCACCATTTTTTTTCTATGGCTTTGTACTGCTTCTGGAGATCTATCAAGCCTCTTTTCCTTATCTTTTACACCCAATAAACATGTCCAAACTTGGTCCATGTCTTCTTTGGTTGCAAGATCCGAATTTGGCTCCTATTGCGCTCAGTTTCATCTGTTTACTCCGTTCTTTGTCTGAGAGCTTCCAAATGCAATCTTCTTGGTTTCTTCTCACCCAAAGCTCCTTTGGATTGGCTTAATCATTTTAAGTTCTAATATTTGTTCCAAATCTCACTTAAAAGCACAAGAAATAAGCACTTAGTGTAGCATTTTTCCTCTAAACTCAACTATGTACACTTATGTCCTTGTATGCTTAAATATAGTATAAATACTAACTATGGATTCTAATAAGCACTAAACAACTCTAAATTGATATAGGAATATAATGCAAAACCACACATAAAACCAACATATCACTTACTACTTATTGTAATTAAATATAATACAAATTCTATATGGTATCATACCCATAACACCCGTACGAGTTTCCAAATCCACTCTACTTTTTTATTCCTTAAACACCTAATGGATTTTGCAGTTTCTTTGCCTTTGACTTCCACAAACATGACTCTGTAGTTGGTGATACTACCAATATAATCTCAGAACTAATCTCTATCAATATAACAAATCAATTGCCATTGCATCTTACCCCCTATGAACTATTATTCGTGGAAATCCCAATTTGCTGCCTTACTGTTTGCCCATGACCTTATTGGTTACATTGAAAATACCTACCCTTGTCTTCCCCTTACTATTAAGCAAAATGGAGTTGACAAACCCAACCCCGAACATCTTTTTTAGGTTAAATAGGACAAACTCATTCTCATTGGGATAATTGGCTCAGTAAATCCTGTTGTGGTGCCAATTGTTTGCTCCTACATAACCTCATCTACTGCTTGGGTGAAGCTTGCGTCCAATTATGCAAATCCCTTGTCCTCAAGAATCATGGGACTTCTTGAGTAGTTAAACCCTTCTCCATTGGGGCAATCTTCCCATTATTGATTACCTTGTATAGGCCAGAGATTTCGTGGATGAATTTGTACTCCTTGGTTTATCTATTCCCTAGTAATATCTCATTACCCTCACCGTAAATGGTTTTGACCTAGCTTTCAAAGTATTAGTTCTAGTCATTTGAGCATGGGATATCATCATTTCTTTTGATAAACTTTAAAACAAATTGGTCAAGTAACACCTTTTTGAAGCATGAAGAGCTTCGTGTTTGACTAGTGGATCTCTATCTTGTCATTGTATAGAGGTGAAACATTTAGGTAGTCCACTATAAGATCAAGTGTCCTCTTCAACTTAAACCACTAGTCAATTTTAGTAGGAAGCAACTGTGATCGAAAAACTGAATTCTCAGAAGCTTAGAAACTAGATTATCTCTTAGGTTAGAGTCAATATGAGGGTAGCCCAGGACCTTATATGGTGGCCTAGATTTTATGACTTTTTATATGTGGGAGATATGTATAGTCCAACACCTTTCCTTACGTTTGACTTGACGTGAACTGGTGAAACAGAACAGAGCTCCATGAACATGATGGTTAGAAAAGGTGTGGCAGTGACAATGGTCACGATTTGAAACGGAAGAGATGTGACAACCATAATAGTCATGGTATGTGAATCATGAGCTCCACGAATAGGGATGGTCAGAGTGTGATAACCACAATGGTCATGGTATAAGAATGATAACAATAAAAAGGTCAAGAAGGGTTATACGTGCATGATGCAAGAAACTAAGCCAAAATCTACCCTACTTTGATACTATGTTAAGAATCGCTAAGGTTCTATCACAGGAACTAATTAGTAAATATGAAGAGCGACTTAGGGCCTTATACAGTGGATAGATTTTATGATTTTTTCCATGTCAGAGATATGCATATTCTAACACCCTTTCACATGTGACACAATAAGAATTGGTAAAACGAAATAGACCTCTATGAACAAGATAGTTAGCAAGGTGAAACAACCACAATGATTAAGGCACGAGACGGGAGAGGTATGACAACCACAATGGTCACGATATGAGAATGATAGCAGCAAGATGGTTAAGAAGGGCTATATTTGCATGATGCAAGAAATTGGGCCAAAATCAACTTAGCTCAATACCATGTTACGAATCACTGAGGTTCCAACATAGAAATCAATTGGTAAATATAAGGAGTGACTCAGGACCTTATGTGGCATACTTGATTCTTGAGACTTTTTCATGTGAGACAAATTTATATTGTAACACCTTCTTACGTGTGACCCAAAATAATGCCAGCATCACTTGACGAATAAGATTGGACTTGGATCAAATGGTTTGGACTTGGATAGTTATATGGCCTAGAACAACATATGAGTCACTATGACCCCTTAGATGAAACTTAGATGGACTTATAACCCAGAACAAGGATGGACTATCACAACCAGAAATAGATACAGCCTGACAGCTTGCAAGGATAGGCCACCATGTGAAAAGATGTGTAAAATGAATGAGCTTAGCAGGTCACACGTAAATAAATATGCGTAGCACGAACACTGGACTAAAAGCCCTACTCTGGGACCATGTTAAGAACATGCAATAGGCCTTAAAACATCTAACATGGTGCAAAGCCATAAGCGAATAGCTGCACTCAAATGAAATAAGACATGGACATTGGTACTACGTGAGGATCATCACAATATAGTGGGTTTTTCATGTAAAATGAAACTAGGGCGAAACCATATTTTGATACAAAGCTTTTCTTATCGCTAAAGGCTTCCTCCAGCTAGAGGGGATTGATTAGAAAGACACCTTTAGCCCTATTGTCAAGATTGCTAAGGTACGAGTTATTATCACAATAGTTGTGTTGCAAAGCTAGAATATTCACCAAATTGATATTAATAGTACATTCCTTAATAGTACTCATGGAAGATGTCTTTATGGTTTAGCCAACCAGGTATATTGATCATCTTAACCCCATAAATGTTTTTATCATTATCAAGGTCTCTTTATGGGTTGAAATAAGCCCCAAGGGTTTGGTTCATTTCCCCAAGAAACTTTCTGTAATGATTGGTTTTCGAGCTATGAAGGCCAATTCTTCTTTGTTTGTTCTTAAGAAAGAGTCTACTATAATTTACTTGGTTCTTTATATGGATGATTTCTTAATCACTGGTGACAACCAAGAGATAGTTCATAAGGTTTTTCATATGCTTGCTAATAAATTTTCACTTAAAGATCTCGGTGCTCTAGATTTCTTTTTGGGCATTGAGGTAATGCATGCTTTGCAAGGTTTGCACTTGACTTAGAGAAAATATATTATTGACTTGCTGAATCAATATGGCATGGATAATGTTAAACCAGTTGCAACTCCTTTTCACTCTTTCTCTCGCCTCACTCGTGCAGATGGTAAAGTGTTTGAAGATAGCAAAAATATTGAAAGTTGACTGGTAGCTTGTAATACCTCTCATCACTGGACCTCATATTTAATTTTGTGTCAATAAACTCACGTAAAATCCATGCATGAATGACGAGTCCCTCACTGGTAGGCTGCAAAAGGTTGTTGAGGTATTTGAAAGCAACTATTGACTATGGAATTTACATTTGAAGATCAAATACTCGCAGCTTGAACGTGCACTCCAACATCAATTGGGGAGGGTGTAATCATGATGACTACACATCTGTGTCATCTTAAGAAATATATTTGGGAGGCTCTATAGTCTCCTAGTGTTCGAGAAGTAACATGTTGTCACTCATTTATCCACCGAAGTAGAGTTTCACTCAATTGCTTTGGCCACTTATGAAATTTGCTAGTTGTGAGATTTATTACAAGAGCTTTATATGCTGTTGTCGTAGACATTGAAGATATTTTGTGACAATATTGGTACAACCTAGAATTGTAAAAATCCTATTTTTTTTCATAATGGTATGAAAGCATTAGTTGGATCTAGATGCTATTCTCATGGTTAGTTGTTATTCCGGATTTTAAAAATCAAACACATATATTAACAGCAATGGGAGCAGAAATATAGCATAAATAAAGCTTTTTATACACATGGACATCACATTCACGCAAAATACAAGAGTAAAGTTAAGACTTGTTACCCTTGTAGCAGGACCCAGATACAAAATTGACTTCTTCGCATAATACTCACCTCGTATTAGCCCCTTAATGATCTTCTCCATTATTTCCAAAGCTCTATTGCTAGGATACAATTTGTTATATTGTTGGCAAGCAATTTTTAAGGCTAAGTTAAGGTTATAGAATCTAGTATGTGTTCTTGGTGCTAGTGTGTGAAAAATCTTGCACAGACCTACCAAGAAAATATCTTACTTTCTCTCTCATTTTTCATGTGGATTATGCTTCTCTTGTAGTATTTATAGTATAAGACAACCTTAAGAAGGATAAGGTTCCTAGAATATTATATTTCGCTATAATACCCCTCCTTAGTCCTTAAATGGAATATTCCCCAGGGATAAGGCTATCCCAGATATTCCACTTTACACACTAGATATCTTCCATGTGAGACCTACTTATCTAATTAAGATAGTCAAGAGTTATATTAAGAAGACCTAAATAATTAAATTCCTTCTTAATTATAAACTCAAATATTAATTAAGCAATTCACATAATTAATTTACCTCAAATAATGTATCCAATAGAGTAATGGCCAGTAAAGGGACCAAAAGACATAATTATCCTTGGCTCTCAAAATGATCAAAATGCCTTCGTCACCAATTTGGTAACATTAAGGCCATTTTGACCTCGGTCTATTTCCATCAGAAGACCAAAGCCATACTCCAAAGATAATTACTGGCTAAGCAGGAGCTTGTAACTCGCTTTGGCAACCTTTGTCTTTGATTAACTGAGTGAAATGAGCAAAACACCCCTTTATGTATACCTGTAGTCAAGGCCTGTTGCAACAAGTACCATCACCTACAAGACTTCATCTAGAACCTCAGAATCTCTGGTTCCATATAATGATCACCCAGTGGTCACGAATGTCTTGATATAGGGAGCGACCTACAAGCCAAATGACCAATATACCTTTAAAGGGCAATATTACCAGTACTAGATTTTGGTGATCAAGTAGATAAATACAACGAGCACATAGACTCTGTTGTTGCATATGCATGTCTCAACTAAATTAAAATACAACACCTAACGTACGAGGCAGACAATCTTATCACACAAGACCTCTTCTTATGGTACATCAAAGTGTTACACCCTAACTTAGTCAGTTCATCCATACATACTCAAGATTAAGAGCATTGGTCACTCGAAAGCTGTGAGTATCTTGTATTCTCTATGTGACGGTTCGATTCCCAAAAGACATACCCACAGTGGCCCTGTCCAATGCATGACACACGCACTAGAAGCGTAATCCGAAAACCATCTAATGACCTAGGTTGATTACCTTTTCAATAAGACTCGCCCACTATAGCCTTATCCGGTAAAATGTCCAACACTATCATCTGACTATAGACCAATTTATGATATCACCAAATCTACACTTGGACCTACTGTACGTTTAGACTCATTACGTACCCAAGTTGTTGGTCTATATTATTGGACCTTCATATTTGCACCAATGCATAAATTGTGAGAATATGTTGTGCAAAACTCAATCATATAAACAATATCATGAGAGAATTGTGTTTAGTATCCAATAATCAACTCGGTGGTCTTTAGGGCATACTATCTCAAAAATCTCCCTTTTGCACTAAAGATCACAACTGCCAAACCGTGTTCCCAACTGACTCGACCAATACGGCAAACCCTTTCTTCAAGAGTCCCGTGTTATGGGTACACATGGTTTTTCACCACGGCTATCCGATCTTCCTTCTAATGTCTTAACACACAATCTTCCATTCTCTAAAAGATACTAAGATATGTACAAATTTACCAATCCAAGGTTATCGATCTAATAATTCAACTGATATCTACTATCCATGCTTACCGTAATAGTAGATATCTTAGTCTAGTATTCATCATGTAGTTTGTAAAGCTCCCATTGTGCTAAAACACCTACTGCTTTAGAACATCTTCTTTATCTTTTTGAGCATTAAACTTTCATCCAATGATAAACCCAATCCGAATTAACCCTAGATAAAGTCATTCTAATAGCTGGGATGTAAAACACTCTTTTGGAATATTACATGCTAATCCACACTAAGACCAATTTCATACAGAAACGTAGGATAGAGTTAACCTTTACTGTATTTATGTTATCTTCCTTGTACGTCTATGGTCCATCAATATCTTCATCAAAATAAAGACTTGTTTTTTTTATCAGATTTGGTACCATTTATTAGATGCTCGCTTAGGCCCTTAAGAGGACTTTTTAAGCAGTACAAGCCATATGATCTCTGCATTTAGAAATACACTTGTCTGGTTATGAATCCAGATGCCCTCATCAAACTTTTCTCTCAAGAAAAGCTATCTTGATAAACATCTATTGTATCTCACTGTCACTAAGACAAGTGATAGCAATAGAGTCACTTAATGGATACTACCATGGCTTTCTAGATAGAAGGCTTCCTCATAGTTGATCCCTTCACTATCCAACCCTGCTATGAAGGCTCTAACCTTCCCATTAGCTCCATTTTTGGTCTTTGTAGACCTAATTGCATCCTACGGGTTTTTCCCTTTCAGATATAATTACAAGAATCCAGACATAATTAGAATAAGAAACTTTAAATCATTTGCTATGTATCAATGGCAAACATCTAAATCATAAACTGCTTCATCATGTTTAGTGAGAGCCACAACCCAAAACTTTGAAAACTTGTCAAAACAACTTTCTGGAGCATCTATTAGGTTACGTGGTAATCCTCCCATTACAATAAAGCTCAGGATGTAACAATGATAACATAGAGTACTCTTCCCTTTTCAAGATGGTGCAGATTTATCTAAAGACCAAAAGATCTCCTATAGAGCAATTGTAGAATTTGGAAAGTACTGAATTATATTATTATTCTCTGAGTATTTAGCATAAACACCAATGAGCAGTTTTGCCCCTCAAATTAATATGTGATTTTGCCTCTGATCCAAAAGGATATATCAAGAAACAACACATCTTTAACCTTTGGTTCCATACATTAAGGACACTGAACACATTAGCCGGAATATTACAAATATAGAACTTAGCTCAAACCAAGTTGTGCCATGGCCATATTTCTTGTAATATCCTATGTGTTGCCTTAAATGATACCAAATAGAAGATGTAAAGCATCATCTCAAGATCACACTCCCATTAAGACATAGGCAATGATATATAAATATCTTGAGCCTTTCCGTGTCTTCGAGTGTTCAATTTCTCTACTCATCCACACCATTTTCCTTGTGAGGAAATATCTTGATATAGATTATTGAGTCACAATCTATAATTTACAAGGTATTCCCTGAGCTCATACGTAAGGCATATTCCATTTTGATTCGAATCAAAGAGGCTATTTTGATTCGGATCAAAGAGGCTTTGATGTATTCATCTAATTTTTGCTCCACATTAGTCTCAAACTACTAGAGACTTGTGTAATATCAGATGATCACATCTGTATTCTTAAGCAATCTCTAGTCAAAACTAGTACTAACAACTTTACGAACTAGTTAGCTTATGGAACCTCATATATTAATGTGAATCAATTTTTAACACCTTCTAAACTCCTTGTCATCTAGAGAAGAAGGGACCTTTGTAAGTCATCTTTCCTTATAGACAAGACCATAAGAAGTTATATCTTCGAGATCTAGTAAGCTACGAAGCCCACACTCGACTAACTTCTTGTCATGCTCTAAGACAAGATGTCTCTTAGACAAAATTAAAAGTCATGACTTCGAGATCTAATGAGCTGCAAAGCTCGAACTTGACTAATTTCTTCTCAAGCTTAATACAAAAAGGTCTTATGCATGAATGTATCCAAAGTGTTATTGGTCAGAGAAATTATCTTTTCATGGATTAAAATTTGCTCGATGTTGTGTAGTTATAGTGCAACAGGATATTGTTAAACTATTATGTATTCTACTGAACGATAAACGTTTCTATATCTCTTGATATTGAAACTAGAATAGAAATATGATGCCCACAAAATCTAGAACAATGTTCTTTCACATGTTGAGAACATAAATATTAACATGAACATCAAAACATTATGTAACTCCAACTACATAAGCCTATACTTTGCTTCACTACACACTCTAAAAGTAAAGCTTCCTCATATCTTATCAACGTTGCTTGAAACGTTTGCCAGAAATAGCAGTTATGGTTACTGGCTGAGGGTCTACTTGGCAGTAGGACCAACCACCATAAGGGTCTTACCATGAGAAAGTGAAGCTCATATCTTTCTAGCACTTGGCTAGGTATGTGAGACAATGCATCCTCCAGTGCTCTTACAAACCACATTAGAAACATTTCCCTCTGGGCTTGTCATCTGCTACCCTCTTTCATTTATTTTAAGGATTGGCACCTTGCTGTTGCTCAACACTATCTAACTGTCTTTTTCCATGTTCCAATTGTTTCCCTTATCACTGTATTGAATAGTACTAGAAGGTTTAACTTTAGGAACGAACTCCCGGGCCTCTTGTTGAATGATGAACTCTAATTCCTGAAGCTCTTCCAATATATCGGAAAGGGTCAAGTTCAACTTGCTTGACTTAATAGTCAGCTTAAACTTCTTGAAGGATTCAGATAGTGCTCCAGTATCATCTCAACATGAGTTGTAGTGTTAGTTTGAGCATCTAAGATCTCTGCAATCCTGAAGTTATCCATCAATCTGAGCATATGCTTTATGATAGATTCCCTTTCTTGCCATCCTAGAATTCATGGTCTCCCTCATAGTAGCTTGCCTAGCCTACTAATGTCTTTGAACATCTCAAATAATGAGGCTATGATTCTACAGTATTCCACATATCCTCGTGTTGTATCAGCAGATTGTCGAATAAAGATACTAATATATAGGACTTGGCCATAATTAGCTCTCATCCAACTCTGCTCAGCATCTTATTGGGTATTAGTAGAACTAATCCCTATCTAGGATAAGATTGGCTAAGGACAAACTTGTACCCATGCTCGCTGAGTACTTTGTCCAAGTTCTTCTTCTAGTCAACCTAGTTTGGGCAAGTTAACTTATTCTCGAAGAGAATACCCGCCAAACCACTGGAGGAATTGCACATATTTTACTTGATACACATATAATGATATCATAAATAAATGAGTAAAATAATATGATGCAAGTATGATATGTATGTAATAGTGGAAAACAACATGCATCAAATCTTTTTACATTGTTTTCCATTTAGGAGATAAACCCTCAAACTACTATTATGTAATAATGTTTCAACCCTATCACTCGAACTCCATGGACGGCGTGGTCGAACTAGTGAATAGTTGAGTTAGGCTTTAGCCTATATAGATAATGCTTATCTAGATAGATGCTTATTTGGATATACGCTATCTAATGACATCTATTCACTGTTTTGTTTGGTCTCTCAAATCGCCTTGAGGCCTCCACCAATAAGGTGGCCAAACCCATGATTCGAGTTGAGTGTTAACAACTATTCCTTAATGTACATTCCCCGTTATGTCTAGATTTAAGCCCTCCAACAGGGTAGTGACCCTCATCCATAATGAAACTTAGTTTCAAATTAATAAATCTAAAAAACAAAAAATTGCTTGGTTTTGGCGTAGGAAATCAAGCACTTGGCTTCATAATGGGGTTAATAATAAAGGAAGAAGCATGGTCTTGAGGCTACAGGACTTGATGTATTGATTGCATCTCATAGAAGGCACAAGAAAACCATCGTCATAGAAGAAACACTTACAATAAAGATGTTGTGGTATGATTTGCTAACTTAGCTTACTAAATATGATTTTGATATAGCAAGGATGAAAAGTTGATCTTTTGACTCTAAAATGTTACTCTATAATGGTTCGAAACATGCTTGTTGAATATTGTTACGTGTGTTCTCTCAGTTAGAATCGATTAGCGGCTGGAGGAAAATAGCTATAAGAATCTTGTGATGGGAAAACTTTGAGAAAATTCTCTTTGCTTTTTTTCCTTATTTCTTTTTCCTTGTTTTGAAGTAACAGAGTTTTATATAGATCGAGAGGACAGAATCTTACAAACTTCCAACTTAAATGCTCACTGCATTAGACAATAAAGATCTGCCATAGTGCAAGAACCAACTTCTTTATGTTGTGATGGTGTGGCAATTTCTAGATTTTTACTGCATACAAGATATGCTCATAATAAGCTTCCCAACTAAGTTGATTATGACATAGATTTAATGTTGATGAATTTTCCTGATAAAATGATTTCACCAAGATTAGAGAAATTAAAAAAGCGATGAGAACATTCAAAGCTTATTTATCTGTGACCAGTGCACTTGTTTTGGAGGCATGAAGAGAAGTTAAACCATTTACGACAGGATCAAACTAATGTTGCGTTTGTTATATGCTTACTAGATTTCATATTTCCGATAAGCATATGACAAACACATCAGAAGATAGTTTTTTGGAATTGACACTCTGAAACAGTTTTAGTATAAATATAAAAAACATGATAGGATAACATAATGAATGTCTCTTAATGTCTGTTAGTATATCCGAAGTTGATCTCTGAAATTTATTGTTAATTTATTTGTTTTTCTTTAATTTATAACCATTATTCTTTGGAATTTATGTAGGAAAAGGTTAAGAGGTTGAGGACAGAAAGGGAAGAAGCTGAAAATCAGTTAAGTGATGATCAAATCTTGGAGAAGGTGATTGGAAAAGAAATGCATGGGTATTTGCGTAGCTTTGGCCCAGGACAGAGCATCACTGAGTATTCCAATGTGATGCCAAACAAGCTAGAACTTGCGAGACAAGTGGAACAACTCGAGAAAAAAGCAATTGATTTGGAGAAAAATGTGAAGAAAGAGATAGAAGGGGCCAAAAAAGAGTTGAATGATCTTTGGGAGGCACAGTTTGTGGAGACCAACAAATCTTGGGAGGAGAAACTTATTCTGCTTAGCGAATAATTGGATTTACCACCTCGGGTCTAGTGCGTTATTTGGAAAGTTATGACACTGTTGAAAACTAGTTCATTTTGTGGATATTTGGGTAATGAGACTATTATGACTATTTTGGATATTGTAGTCATTTCTTTATGCATGTAGTCTTTTAGAGTTTATTGATATTGGATATTGATGAAATAATCAACTATTGCCCTTATTGTCATTTTCATATAAATTTGAATACAAACTATTAGTTTTAAATTTATATTTTTATATTTTTGAATTTTATAATAGATTTTATCCTTAGCCACAGGATATAATATGAAAATTTTAATTATGAATTTTAGCCATGGGATTTAATGTGGCAAAACTTAACTGTGGAATTGGCCACAAGGTATCATCTGGCAAATTTAGTTATGAATTTTAGTCACAGGATTTAATGTGGCAAGCTTTCAACTGAGCAGCAGACCTGACACAATTGATAGATAAGCCGATGTTAATAGTAGGTTTAATTCTACGATGAAAGAGCTTGGTTTTCAAACAAATTTGTCCATTAGTAACAGGAATCACATTGGTGGGTGTTGGGAATTTGGGGTGTTTGCAACACAGATAAACAAGATAGAAAAAGATATAAAACATGATGGGCACAATATTTTTAACATGGTTCGGCCTTCGGCCTACGTCCATAGATAGACAAAAGAATTCCACTATGATAAGAACAAATCAATACACGGAGAGAGAGCTCGGGCATAGGGGACCCTTGCCCCTCACGCTCTCCTCACCCTTAAGGTCACTCGCTCTCTTTTCTCTGTCTCACTCTAATACAATAGGCAAAGCCCCTATTTATAGAACACAAGAAACACCAAATATGGCAGCACTACAAATATGGTAACACTATATATATGGCAAGACTAGAGATATGATAAGAGAACAAATAAAGCAAGACTTCAAATATGACAGGTCTCTTAATTTGGCAAAAACTAGGATCTTTGCTGCTTATTTAGAATACGGGCTATATTCCAATAGATCTCCATCTTGGACCATATTCACTCTTCACTAGCAACCTCGAACACCTCTTACTTAAGCTGCCAAATCTGCTCCAGGAAAGGCCAGCTACCATGTATTGCCATACCTCCCAAGTCCCAAGCCACCTACTAAAACTTGCCCCGACAGTGTCTCCTTGGTCTCTTGCGATCACCTCAAGATCGAATCAACATTTGCAATGCTCCACAGCAATCTAGCAAACTCCTCTAAGTGCTTACAACATCCTCAACAGCTAATGCTTTCATCACTCCAACTCTTCCTCAGGTTCGTGTCTGTAGTACCGACTCACTGAATCTCACTAGGACTAAGACCTTTTCAACCCATCCTCTCATCATTCAGTGTATTGCCACATCCAGAAGGCTCACTCGTCTCAATCTGTTGAGTCAATGTGATTTAACTACCTATAGCCATCTCTCGGAATACTCTCTAAGCTTCTACAGCAAGCTCTACCTACTACATGGCACCGTAGATCAAATCAGTTTCAAGATGCACCTTATTGTGTACCACAAATTGCCGAGTCACACAGACTGCTCTAGTTGCTACTTGATGTAACTTTTGAGCCTACAAGCTTCACCTGTTCCTTTATTTCACGATCCGCTAGCTACTACTTCTCAATCCTTTTTGTGGTCCGACATGTTTCTACTGAAAATCCCGGAGACTCATTCCCTAAACACCATAGCAGAAAACCTTGTCCTCCGCACATTGTTCTTTACCTCAAGCTGCCATCTCTAAGCAAGCAGAGTAACAGATCAGCAAGACAACCATATTGAGAAGTACCTCTAGAAGCTATGGATAAAGATCGTATCACCTAGTAGCATGCCTCAGTCTCAAATCTTTGACTCATGGCAACACTGAGAAAGTTCCAACTTTCTCTAAAAGAGTTCACCTAAATCTTCACAAAAATTTCAATCTATGTCCTCCATGAGACGCATAATGCTCTTAACTTGACATCTTGTTGGAACACTTACCTTCTTCATGAGTACCCACCGATCACCTCGTAAGTTTGCATCCACAAGCGGTCACTACCTCTAAAAAGAACCCACCCAACCACTCAATCGAACTAGGCCTTAATCTGTTGCCCAAGACACATATTACCACACATAAGTCTCATTGTCTTCTTTGCAACACAGCACCTACTAGTTCTTGCAGTTAGTCCTTTTCTCACACGTGGCCGACACTGTCATACGAGTGTAGTGTCTCATCACTTCTCCATGATATTACACACGTGATCGTACTCATCCAAAAGATGAACACAAACGTCCATCTATCAATATCTGGACGTTTGCACCTTCCCAAAGGCCAAAACCATCTTCCTTCACTCCAAAAACACACACAACCACTTGAAATTTGGCCAAACGGACCACAAATTCAGATTCAGCATGTCGAAAAACCTTTAAGGACACCCAGTCAACTCTGCTCAACACCCTTAAACATAAAACCACGGTCAAAGCCAACAATTTCCCCAAAACACGCACTTCCGAGTCGAATTTCGCAAAACGAAGCTCAATATCGGATTTTAGGCATCGAAAAACATTAGGTAGGGTCCCGATCAACTCTGTTTGGGCTTGGTCAAAGCTCAGTCAAGCTGGTCAAAATTTATGGTCAGAAGTCAAAGCTAGGTTCCTAGAATCATGCACACACGCGTCACGTACGATCACACTTCCTTATTAGATCATCAGAACCTTAGGTCGACGGTCCATATCGTGCAAGCTCATGGCTCCAGCTTACACCCAATCTAAACCTATTAGATCCATCAACCAAGATCCAAGGGCTAGGATCCTAAGCACACCACATCAAGCTACAGCGCGACAGATACAATCAGATGCACCCATCTTCTTTTGTTCGAACCAGACCCAGCAAACCACCAAGGACCAAGCACGACTCGGCCTTTCCTGAACATCTAGCCGTTGGATCTCAAATCCAACGGCACCACCACGTTAGCCGTTGGACGACGACCAAAGACACCCTATCGACCCTCCGATCTCTACCGCACACTATCGCCGATCGTCCATCGTCACAGCTGCCACCCGCTGCCTTCATCGCTGTCAACTCCAGCCATCACAGGCCACGACACCACCAGCAAAAGCTTCCTAACGGAGTCGCGATTCTAATAGTGTCATCCACATGCGGTGAAACATCCATGGCACCGATCTGCCATTAAAGCACCTCTCGAGCTCATCGCCGGCGCTTATGTCGGCCTTGATTCTTAACGCTGTGACCACCAACAGTATCCATGTGCCAATGTAAGTTCATTCATAAGCTTCGCGCCTACAGGAACAAGCCCAATGCCGTTCTTCCCTTCGTCGCGATTCTGTTGGTATCTTCCTTCGTTGGTGATACTTTACTGCATTTTTTTATGGCACCGTGTTGACATCACCAACAGTTGCACGCTGACATCAGCTTAACGTAACATGGTAGCACAAACAAGTCCGTCCCGTTTTTGATGCCATATCTTGTCCAAGTCTTAGCCAAATCTTCTTTTTCGTGCAAATTCAGCGAAAACACAAAATCACAAAACAACAAATTTCTCGGGGTGTTTTCACCTACGCGCGCACGCCCAATTCTACAAATTGAGCTCTGATACCAGTTTATTGGAAATTTAGGATATTTGAAACAAAGATAAACAAGATAGAGAAAGATGTAAAACATGAGGGACAATATTTTTAACATAGTTTGGCTTTTGGCCTACGTCTACAGGCAAATAAGAGAATTCCACTATGATAAAAACGAATACAACACACGGAGAGACAGATCAGGCTAGGGGCCCTCGTCCCTCAAGGTCTCCTCACCCTCAAAGTCACTCGTTCTCTATCTCACCTCTCTGTTTTTCTGTTTCACTCTAATTCAATAAGCAAAGCCCTTATGTATAGAGTACAAGAATCACCAAATATAATAGCACTACTAATATTGTAACATTACACATATGGTAAAACTAGAGATATAGAAAGAGAATAAATAAGACAAGACTCCAAATATGACAGGTCTCCTAATTTAGCCAGAACTAGAATCTTTGCTGCCTATTTAGAATAAGAGCCATATTCCAACAGTGGGAATATAGGCTGATACGACTCCAGCTTATGTTTTAATGACAGAAAAGGCAGTCAAGCTACTTGCGCCTATCTGGTTTGATCGTTTAGTTGCTCTTTCCAAGAGACAGGAATGTAAATAGAAAACATCCCATAGGAAAGCCTCACAACTTGGTGGTTGGCATAATAATAATGACATTTGTCGATATGCCACCGAATTGGCCACGGGATATCATGTGGCAAATTTTAGTTATGAATTTTAGCAAGTTTTTCAACAAGCCTCGCAAAAAGTTCTAGGAACTTTGAATAGCTGTTTGAACGAGTGACATTTACGTACCATTATTTATGTGGCAAAACTTAACTACGGAATTGCCTACAAGATATAATGTGGCATATTTAAGGAAGAATTGTAGCCATGGGATGTCTTATGGCGAAGGTTAGAGTGTAGCCACGGGACAACTTTTCTAATGGCGTATGTCTTTAGCCACGGGCCTTCGCACCCCAACCAATGACAACCAAAAGTCCTGTGGTCAAGTGTTTTGGCCATGAGAATTATAGTGATTCGCCATGGGATCGTCCATGGCCAAAGTGATTAATTGTTGTAGTACGGGTTTTGGTAAATATCTTTTGAGGTATAATGAAGTCAATTGATTGTCTCAAACTTGGTCGATAGAAATTATGCTCAAAAAACACCAAGTTTAAACCCGCAAGTGCATAGATCGTGTGTAATGTAGTAAGTGCTTGAGTATAGGATTGTCTTCATATGAAGGCTCCCAAGGTAATCTAATCATGTTGGACACAGGTAATGTGTTTATATGAGTGGTTTGACTTGACCAAGAAGGAAATCGGGAAATATAAAGCTAAACTAACCCTAAATCTAATGGAAACCTAATTCGAAGGCATGCAAATAGAGGTTCTACATCGGGGAATGACCTAGGATTAGACTAAGTTCTAGAATCAGAGCGTGATCGTGGCACCTATTCAGGAATTCGGTATGCGTGCATGTGCTCTTTTGCATTGACCTCATGCCTAGTCGTATTTTCCTAGTCGATGATGTACCTTTATCCCTAATCTTCGCCTAATTAAGGTGTGGTTTTGTTTGGTCAACTTAGGGTTCAAACTAATACACTTGGTCTTCGATCAAGATTAATTAATTACCATTCTAAACGTTAGTTTTGCTTCAGATTCAAGTTGTAATTAATAATTCTAAGTCTAATTATGTGTAGCTTGGTTTGTTTTAAGGCTAGTATTTGACTAAGGCTTAAGTATTAACGGCATTTCACGCTAAACTAAAGACCGATTAGTCTTAATTGTGATAAAACGAGCTAACATGATGTAATTAAACACTTAAATCATACATATAAACATGTATAATAAAAGTTTTAACCAATTAATGAGTATAGCATGTATTTACACACCAAAATCCACAAAAAAAATGCACAAAACACAATATCTAATTTATAAAAATCAAATCCAAACCCTGGGTTTAATCCTCTAACTCAACATGTCAAAATACGTGAATTAAATATGAAATTAAAGCTCAAAACCAACTAAAATATTTCTTTAAAGCTCAAAAACTAAGTTATATACCTCCCTTTTGATTTGTACCTCAAAACACCCTTTTTCTCAAGTTTTTCTCCAAAATTTTTCTCCAATTTGCTCCAAATTTTGTACAAAAGATAATACCAAAATTAACTAAAAAATAGTTAAAAGAAAATATTAAGGTTTTTCTTTTCAAATCAGAGTGTATCTCATGCAATGCACGGAAGAAATGAATTATTTTATATAGAGTTTTATTCCATGTATATGTTCTAAAGTTTTATTATTGATAAGTTTTTAACAATCTTTTTTATGATAGATATAAAATAATTAAATAAGATACTTAAAATTAGAAAGTAAAATTTGAAAAAAAGATCAGAGAACTAAAAAGCATAGAAGATGAATAATATATTTATTGTAATTAATAATAATAATAATAATAATAATTTATTTATTTATTTGAGTTGAACTTATTTTAGAACATGTGACATTAAAAGATAATTATGGACCTTGATTTATATAATATATCGAGTAAGATATTGTTAAACTACACATTGTAAGTTCTGCTGATACTAAAATATTTTATTAAAGTGCATAAAATAAATATTTTATAATAAAAATTAAAATAATTCAGTTGAAGAGTATGATGTTAAATTCAATTGAAAAGTGTGATGTTAAAGAAAAATATAATTGACTACTTAATTGAATACAAAAATTAGGAGACCTACGTATTTCTCCCTCAACACGGAAACAATATCTAATTTTGAACGAACCGCGGCTGGAATTACTGATTGGTGGGATCCTCACGATATATTAAATGAATCTCCATGTCTCCACAGTCTAAATCCCATCTTTGCTATTGCGAAATTCTTGCAGGCTTTTTTTTAAGAATTCTCGTATATGATATATGGGGAATATGATAGAACCCAACTATCGTATTGTTAATAAGACATTATATATACATAGTAGTTACCAAAGTACACTAAAATACCTTTTAGATAAGTGAGCACCCCTTATGGGTAGACCCTTCTAAATCTAACATATTCCATTCACACATAATGGGAGTTCTCATATATTTTAAGCCAAGAAACAAATTCTCTTTAAAATTCGCAATCATTCATACAGGGAAAATAGACTATACGGCCATGATACTATAAAAGCCTCAATGCTATACATTTGTTAGGAATATATAGCCTCTCATCGAACATAAATCTGCAAATAGATCAAACAGTATAGAAGTACCCAAGATCATTTGAGCATTAAGATATCTTTCAAGATCCCACTTATCATATCTTGTGTCTATAATTATATCTTGTAACTTATAACAAGCTATAATTCGTTGACCAATGAATACAAACTAATGAGATTCCGTCAATGATCTTCCTCTTCTCCCAATCCTCTTGACATTAATTCAACTCGCTTTTCTAGACATATCTTGCCAAACCAAATCTATGTACATGGTCCTTTGGCAACACACTAAGTTAGTGAACATCAAACTAAGTCTTAAATACCTGATCAAAGTCTAAAGGTATATGTATAAAGTTACCACAAAGGCTCCGGGTCTCACACGACATAAATTGAGATCATACTTATGTTAACCTGTTTGGTCAAAAATAGCCCGCATGGCATGAAACATGTGCTACAGCATTTTCTCCTTTTCCTATGAAACATATGTCTTTATCTCATAAAGAATGCTGGACAAATGATATTTAGACACCACAAATGTCCAATTTTGAATTCCCTGAACTAGTCATTAACTTGAACTCAAATCTGGCGAACAAGGTAGACTTGGTGAACGTTTTCACCAAAATGACCACAATGACCTTCTGTCACTATTTAGGTGACATTTGTAATTTTAAGTATATAGCTCTCTAAATTATCCCTCTGATATTTCCTTAAAATCTTGTCTCATCTCCACTTATCACAAAGATAATGGAAACGGGTACCTGTTTCACATAATATATGTATGTATATAAATCAATAATTAAACAATCATCTTGTGAACATTGGAAAAAATAATAGAAAAAGTATATTAACATCACTATGATCCTTTATATCAAGTGTGTACACCGAACACATGTATGAGAATACACTTAGTCACCATACTTGTGACCATATTCCATGTTCAAATATACTTCATGTTCATATCCTTGCGTAATCATGTCTTTTACACAATTACATTTGCTGTCAATATGTTTCATAAAAAACTTATAGTTCTAGGTATATGGAATCGCAATTTCATTATCACAATAGACTGACATTGGATTAATATTATTGCATTGCTAATCATAAAAAGCTAAGAACTTCTGCAACCAAACAACCTTTTTTCCTCTATTGAAACAAGTAACACAAACTCAATTTCAGTTTCATGATCCTCTGAACTATTTTTCGAAATGCTAGACTTGCATTGGGTTAATATCTATTTACCAAGCCATCTATGAAATAGATATCTAGTCTAGTACATATCATATAGTACAAGACTTCGAAATATGCTCGTTGGGAACCGACACATCTATTCTTTCACTTGAAAAGTCTTAGAACACATTTTGTCACTCAATTATTCACTTATAATTGATAGGAATTTCTATGGGTTGTGGTTCTATATATTAACTCATTCAAGTACTTTATCAAATATTGTGCTGTAAAAAATAGAGGCAAAATTTTTCTTGCTCGATCTCTTGAGATCTCTACCTCAAGATTATACAACGTTTTACCCATATCATCTAACTCAAAGTGAGAATATCAACTAGGTCTTTTACCTTTCTTATAAAACTCCATATCATATATATCTAGCTATCATTATGTCATCAACACATGATGTTATGACTACTTAATTGCTCTTAGATCTATTGGTATAATATAAAAAGATTATTTAAGACCATAAATGGACTTCAAAAGTATACAAACCTTATGTTTGTGGTCTACCTTTAATGAAACACCAAATTGTTTTATGTAAATATCTTCATTCAATTCTCCGTTGAGAAAAAAAAAACTGTTTTTACATCCATCAGATACAATTAAAGATCTAAACATGCAATCATATCTAGAATTAAGTGAATTCAGTAAGCTATTCAACAAATACTTTATGTTGTTTGTAACTTTTGAGATAAGTCAGGACTTAATTTTTGATACAATTGTCTTTGAACTTTGTGTCCCCTTGGAAGATCAATTAGTTCCTTCACTTAATTGAATCTCGTGAACTCTATGTTTTCTTCCATTGTTATAACTCATATACCCTTAGAAGGATTTGAGATAGGAAAAAATGCTCATACAAATCTTGCTTCATTTTCTTGTTGTAGGAGTATTGTTAAAAAAGTCCAAAGCCTTCAATCTTAAATCATTGGCAATGGATCTTTTAATGACTACTATTTCTTAATTGAGATTCATTAAATCTCCTGTTGTTGTTCACATTTCGATCAACGTAACTCCCATTTGGATAAGAAATATTTAACTTGCTCCTGCTTGGAACAAGATTTATGTTATCACTCGCACTTGGAATAATCCTGCTCCCATGTGAAACAAGATTTGTGCTGTTGTTCCCACTTGAGGCAACACACTTCCACTTAAAGTGATACATTCCCACACAGACTAATAGGATTACTTTCGTTCGTATCTGATGATGGAGTTGCAGATGAGAAACTAATTCATCATCTGCTAAAATCCTCCCACTTGAAAGAAGTGATCCTAGTATGTTTCTATCCTCTTTCTTAGATGAAGACAGGTCTTGTCCTATCTAATCCGTCATAAGAAATTTATCCTCTAAGATTATGAACTACTCTTGAAAGCGGTTCCCTTTCTCTACTAAAAAATCTTATTGTTGTGGATCTCTTAATCTACAAGCAAGGTATGATGTTCAACATACAAATAGTTTAAACAGTCAGCAACGATTGACGAGGTTAATAAACACTTGCATAACCCAGAGTCAAAAGTTTACTAAGTTCCCAATCATCGTTCTAAAGTTGAATGCATAGTGAGAATTAACCCAATAAAAAACACAACTAAGAGTTTCTAATCGTGCCCCAAATAACTTATTCGTCAAATAAGAATTTTATAATCTCATATGGATAATAATGTTAAACAAATTAACATTTAAATAAATATATAATATATTAAACAAATCAATATGGATTCTAGATGATGTTAAACTAATTAAAATTAATATGTTAAACAAATTAACACATAACAAAATATCCCAATTTTTTAATCACTTTAGGAGAGTGACATTAACCCACATCTTTCTCATGCATGAAAATGATTTTCCTATTTTTTAAAGAATTTATTACAGATAAAAACTAATTCTTTCCATAATTTTTTAAAAAAACTTCAAAAATTAGGAATAATTAATAATTAAAATTTTCATGCTAACAATTGGGATAATTAAAATTTCTCATGCCACTTTGTAAAGAAAGACATAAATTTCTTTAGAAAGAAATTGACAACCAATATTAATTGTATTTGGTTGGGGAAATAACATAAATACTAAATTTATGCGGGAACAACTGACTCATAAGTCATTTTTTTTATTAATTAGGGTCTTGAAAATAAAAATAAAAATAAAAATAGGTTTGAATTTATTTATTTTCTTTTTTAATTATTAGTTGAAAACAAATTTCAATTCATTTATTTTAATTAGGCCATAAGCCTTTAAAGTAAATTATCAAGCTCTGTTAACTTGAAATATAGGCCTTAACCCATTTATAAGAACCCAGAAATTGAGAAACAGGTCGTGAGCCCACTTTTCTAAGCCGTAAGCCTAATTTTCTACGGCTCACGACTTAATCAAACAACTTAGTTGACCACAGTCAGTAGCTCAGCTCAAAAAGCTCAGCATTTGCTCATGGCCACCGCTAGGAAATCCTTTCTTTTTCGGAAGAATTCCAAAATAACTTTTAGAAAGTTTTCAAAACTATTTTCAAAAAAAATTCCAAAACGATTTTAAAAAAATTTCCAAAATTTTTTGCAGAAAAATTTCGAAACAATTTTCAGAAAATTTCCAAAATGTTTTTTAGAAAAATTCCAAAACCCGAATTTTAGCCTCAATTGAAATACATAATTTTCAATTAAATACAATCATGAAAACAATAAAGTAATACAGACTAATTAATTACACAAACTAATTACTGTATATAATTCACATATGATTAATCCATAATTGATATTAGAATCATGATAGATTTCATGGAAAAGATATACTCAATAATCATGTTAAAAAAAAAATAAAAGAAATTACAAACCAGATTCAGATCTAATTCTAGAGTCACACAAAATTAATAGAATCATTCAATAGATTTGACGATCAGAAAACCAGCCTATGGCTTTGATACCAATGAAGCAAAATATAATTCAATACTTAATTGAATACAAAAGTTAGGAGACCTACGTGTTTTTCCTTGAATACGAAAGCAAGATCTAATTCTAAATGAATAGCGATTGGAATTATTGATCGGTAGAGATTTTCACAATATATTAGATGAATCTCCTTGTCTCCAAAGTCTAAATCCCTTCTTTGCCATTGCAAAATTTTTGCAAGCTTTTTTTTAGAGTTCTCGTATATGATATACATGTATGGGGAATACGACAAAAGAACTTAGCTATCATATTATTAATAAGACACTATATATACTTATCATTGCAATTTTAACAGTGCTCCGTAGGGATGGTGCTCCTATGGAGTACTGTACACCATACTGTGTGAATAGTATGCGCGCACAGTACGTAACCTGTATATGTGTTCAAAATTTTTATATTATATGTTCAAAATTCTTACATTTTATGTTCAAAACTTTAATTTCAAAATTATGAACATATTTGCATCTTAATATAAGAATTTTGAACATATAATATAAAAGTTTTAAATACAGAGTGTAATCTATGAGCATGCAATATAAGAGTTTTGAACATAGAGTATAAAATTTATGAGATTATAATTTTTATTTTGTGAATTTATTTTTAAACTTTTGAACATATAATATAAGAATTTTGAACATATAACATAAGAAATTTGAACATATAATATAAGAATTTTAAACATGTAATATAAGAGTTTTAAACATAGAGTATAATCTATGAGCGTGTAATATAAGAGTTTTTCAACATAGAGTATAAAATTTATGAGATTATAATTTTTATTTTGTAAACTTACTTTTAAACTTTTGAACTTGTAATATAAAAGTTTTGAACATACAATGTAAGAATTTTGAACATGTAATATAAGAGTTTTGAACATAGAGTATAAAATTTAAGAGATTATAATTTTTATTTTGTGAACTTGTTTTTAAACTTTTGAACATGTAATATAAGAGTTTTGAACATGTTTACAACTTAATATAAAAGTTTTAAACATATAATATAAAATTTTGAACTTATAATATAAAAATTTTCAACATATATATTGTTATATAGTGTGCGTGCATATTTTCCACACACAGTATGTTGTACAGTACTCATGTAGAGCACTATGCATATGGTGCATAATGTAGATACTATACTTATCAGCGTCTCCTCAATGTGCCTTAATCCTAATAAGTAGAATTACATAGTAATTATCAAAGTAAACTAAAATACCCTTTAGATAAGTGAGCACTCTTTATGGGTGGACCCACTAAATCCAATAGATGTCATGAAGACATTATATCTTCACATTTGAAAACTTGATCGTAATTAATTATGTTGTTGTATTACTAAGATATATAACTTTTTGATAGTTTCTCAGGCATCCAATTGAACTTTTTGATTTTAAAATATCAAATATTCTTGGAAAAAAATCATGACTGAAGATTAAGAAATAATTTTGCATTATAGAAGGAAATGACTCACCATTTTTTGTAGTTCAAAAAAAAAAAATTCAAGAACTAAGGACAAGTAATATTGATTGAAAATGCATGCATTTTATTTTATAATATATAGATAATAACAAAAAAAAATTAGATTATGAAATAATTTTACTTGACCAAACTAACATTTAATTTATTTTGATAACTTGACCAGAATAACCGTATGCCCTATTAACTAAAAAAGTTGGTTTAGAAAATAATTTTTTAGTCTTGGAAATAAAGTTTTGTATGTTAAATTGTTTCCTATTGAAAAGGAAAATAAGAATTGTTTCGCGAGATGCAACCTAAAAATTGACAAAAATAGCTATATGGGGCCATTAAATGAAAAAAATTTACTTTTGGAATTTTTATTTTTTATCAAAATAATAATCAATTTATTTTAGAAATTAGATTTATTAGTTGAGGAAATATTTGTTATTGGAGGAAAATTTATTTGGCTGGAAAAATAAAATGTCATGATGGCCTGTAATAGAGCTAAAATAGGCCTGAACTCTATTTTATAATGTATATAGATATAGATTAGTTCCAAATCTATGCTAAAATTATTGTTGGGCTAAGCATTATTTTGATGACACATGGAATTAAATTCAAATTCGCAGATTTTACTGTGCACCTACACCACTGTGTACCAAAGGAGCATTGTGCTCCTGTACACGTGTATAACACACGTTTTTGGTACCTAAAAAAACGAAAAACCAATTTTCAAGGTCATGAGCGACACTGCTGGGATATTATTGAAGAGCGTATGCTGCCACCTTCCTCATGGAGAAACCACCACTTTAATCAACGCCTCTGTCTCTGCCTCCGTCGCCGTTAATAACCATTTGTTCTGTTCGACAGCAACTCGTACTAGATGATAGTGTTGATAGCCATTGAATGACCAAATCTCTAGTGATGAGTTTGATGGAGTATTCTTTAACGATCAGATTCCCAATTTTTGGGGAAATTTATTTTCTTAATTCGAATCAGTATTTTGGGATACATTGGAGATAGGATATTCAAAAGAAATTTTTGAGAAGTTGAAATAAGGATAAATTTGGATGTTTAACAAATGACTTAAAATAATGCAAATTAAGTGTTTGATATTTTGGTAAAATCAAATTCTTTTATTCCCTCTATTAAAGTTTTGTAAACATACTTTTAAATTTATGAACATATAATATAAGAGTTTTAAACTTGTTTAGATTAAGAGTTTTAAACATATAATATAATAATTTTGAGCATGCAATATAAGAGTTTTGAACATAGTGTATAAAATTTATGAGATTGTAATTTTTATTTTGTGAACTTGCTTTTAAATTTTTGAACATGTAATATAAGAGTTTTCGGCATATTTGCAATTTCATATAGAAGTTTTGAACATATAATATAAGAATTTTGAACACATGTACTATTACGTACTGTGTACATAGTATTTACGCACAGTATGGTATACAGTGTTCATGTGGAGCACTGTGTATATGGTGCATGGTGTATGGACTGAATTAAATTAGACAAAGCAAAGAAACAAATGAAATTCTTAATTTTGATCCCAGAACAAATAAATGGAACTTTGCTAGAGTTGCAGTTCTAATGCAATTTTAATGAATTCTTCTTTAACAAATCTTACTAGAATTTCTATCTTATTCTTGTCTTTTAAGATTTATTTAGCTACCTATTTTTACCATTCAAATCTCATTCTCAGTTAGACAACAGATATTTTATTCAAAGAAAGAAATGGAATAATGTTATTATGTTGTAAGAAATAAAAACCAACTCGTTTATATTCTCAAATTATGTCAAGATGGGTAGGAATTTGAAATTTGTTTTTAACCCAAAAACTTTATAGATTTAATTTTCTTGCCCATCATCAATTTTTTTTGGCGTCATTTTTTCTGTCTTTCTTTCTTTCTTTCTTTTTTTTTTTAATCTTCTTGATTAGGAGTGTTATATACTGATTAAAGATTTTATTTATATTTTTCTAGAGTTAGAAATCCTATCCGAGAGTAACAAAAATGATTTGCTAAATAAAGTAGATCATCGAAGAGGTGTAATTTAAGGTTGTGAACGTTTCATTCAAGGAACTTCATTATGAGCTATTTGAAGAGTGTTCTATACCTATTAAGGATTATAATGAATTACCCTTGAGTACTTCATCTAATCAAACGCATGTGGGCAGTCATAGGCAATGTAAGAAACATAATATTTAATTTGTTATGGGTAAACATGTTCCAAATTAATGGCACTATAGTGGCGTTATGTGAAGAATCTTTCTCCATAGTTTATGAACTGTAATGCAGCTTAATATCTCAAAGAAAATTCATAAACATATGTAAGAAATATATTTACTCGAAAGATGATCACATTTTGAATTCTCAAAATGCCAAGGCACTCATACTTTGAAGATCCTGATCTCCATAATATAATCTCCAAGATCTCTTTTTGTTGCTATTTTCAATTGCCAAAAAGAATAATTATGTGATGACTTAAATTAAGGGTACATTACTTCCACATGCATTATTTTGGTACTTATATTATCTTCTTTCAATAATACATTTCCATACGGAAATTAATAATAAAAAAAAAAGGCACACAAGAGATCCATCATAGTAGGCATGTATGTATGTATCTCCGTACTCTTTTGCATTCTTTATAATCCAATATAATATTGTCTAGTAACTTCTGGGGTAGATAGGCTAAAAACTGACAAGATTCACGTATGTAAATGGCTCAATAACCAGCTGCTTAAGATTAATACCCATTTGCTTAGCCAAGCAAATACATGTTATGAAGGAGAATATGGGATTAGGATATAGTTCAAGTGATTGAAATTATTTTCTCTAAGAGTGAAGTCTTGAATTCGCATCCCATAAAAGTGGTGGTTAAAAAAAACAAAAAGAAAAAAGGGTTATAGAAGGCTTGTTTAGTGGGGCTACAACACTATGATTTTCTTAATGGGGATATTTACTTTTCATTAGAAAAAATATATAATTTTAAATATTATGAGACAAATGCACATGTTATTTCTTTTTGTTTATTTTTTTTTTAAAAGAAGAAATTGGAGTACGTAGTAAGGACTTTAACCTCTATCTTCTCTTGTATAATCCACCTTTTCAAGTAATACAAAGTAACAGCCGGCCATAGTCCACTTAAGTTTACTAATTATTTTCACTAATCAACACGGTTTGAGATTAGCATCTCATTAAGCGTGTTACCTACCTAGTTTACCACAGTATTTTTTTCAGAAGTCAACATTATATATAGTATGAAACCCGAGAAATATATCATATCATTCCAGCTTGCTATCTGATTGGATCAACTCTGAAGGATTTTGTTTTTCCTACTACGCTTTGATATGGTCTATTGATCTTGAAGATCTCATTTGATACAATGAATCTGGTCATAAATTGCAATCAAGATGAAGCCTATGAACTAATTTTATGAGGAAAATTAAGTTCTTAAAACTGCAGTTAGCTAGAGACAATATATTTATAAAATAAATTCCTATTTAAAAAATTTGGAGCCCGACAATCAGAAGGCCATGACTGTGAATCTTACGACTACACAATTAAAATAATAATAATATTTTCATGTGTAAAAATTAATTAAAAACTTTCTTTATTTCTTACTTTATGTAAGATGTGACCCGTATTTTGATTGGTACCTCAAGAATATAGGATTTAGGAATTATTAGTTCTGGCCAGATTAAGAATTATATTCCAACAGGGATTTGTCTCTCTTTGTAATCTATAAATATAGCTTACTTTTATTGGGCTTATTGAAAGAGAGAGAGAGAGTGTGTGTGTGTGTGTGTGAGACCTTGAAAGAGGAGAGCTTGAGAGGGGAGAGCTCTTAAGCCTGAACTTTTTCTCCGTGATGTATTTGTTAATTTCATAGTGGAATTCTTTTATCTATGTAACGACCCAGGCCCAACTACTGGCTTGCCACCACACTTGAGCCTAACCAATTGGCCCAAAATGTTTAAGCTGGTGATGACAGTAGTAGTGAACCCAAGCCGTTATAAAGTGCATACAAATCTCATAAAGAACCGATGTGGGATGAGGCGTTACAATCTATCCATGGATAAAAGTATAAGGTCAAACCATATTAAATATTGTATGTCCATCATTGTAGTTTTCTCTATTTTATCTTTTTTCATATGCCCTAATTCCCAACAAATTGGTATCAAAGGCCGGTTTGGATGACTAGGCACGACACGGGTATGCGTGAAGACACATGGAGCTTCTTGTTTCGTGATGATTGGTTCCTTCTGGAGGTGATCATTGGATGCAAACTTGCGAGTAATCAGTGAAGATGGTGAGTTTTCTAACAGTTGTTGAGAGGAGAGGGGTGATTGAAATATACTGATAGGCATCTCGAGGAGGACATAGGTTAGAAGATTTCATACAAGAGTTAGGATGGAACATTTTGGGAGAAAGATGGTGAGTGCTTTCTTGGTGTTTCCTTGAGTTAGAGGGTTATAGATTGAGCTATACTACTAGGTGGATCGATTTTCCTAGCTATTGGAAATACTTCTTAGTATGACATACTTGTCTCATTGATTTGGTTGTTCTATTGGTTTGCTTAGAGGATAACAAGTTGGAGGCTGAGAGCATTATATGTGGAGGATGATTTTTTTTTTTTTTAATTTTGGTGTTTCGAGAACGAGTTTCTAGGGTTTTGAATAGTGATATGGGACCACAAAGGGACTAAGAGGTAGCTAGTAGCTAGTATTGATCATGAAATAGGGGAACAGGTAAAGCGCGTGGCGACGCTTAATAGTTCCATACACTAGTAATAAGTCAACTGGGGTGACTCGGCAGGTGGAAGTACATTGTGACTTGTATCTTAGAGCTGGTTTGAACTATGGTGTCATGGAACAAGTGGAGTTGTAGCAGAAGCTTAGGTAAAGTTCTGGCTGAGGAGGTAATTTAAATCGAGCTGACTCAATAGTGAAAGGATGAGCCAGATGATCTCTGGGATTTCGTTGAAGGCTAATGCAGTATCTTGCAGGGATGGATGTACATAGTCGATGCTCCCATGGTAGGTCAATGGTCTTAGTCCTAGTGAGATCCAATTGGATGGTGTTGTAGAGGTGAAAAGAGTAGTCTCATGTTCACGGATCTGAGAAAGAGGTAAAGCAATGGGTAGCATTGGATGATGAGGAAGCTATGGGCATACTTAGAGAAGTTCCTTAAATCACTGCAAGGATTATTGATCTTGCTCCAATCTTTGGTGATCGTGGTGAGACCAAAGAGATATTGTCGAGACAAGTTGTGTTAGGTTGGAGTGCTTTACATAAGTCAAAGCAATATTGACTCAAATTTTGAGTTGGGTCCCGCATGTCAAAAGGGTCGGTAGTTGGTACCATTACGTTTCCTATTTCGAGTGGGTTAACATGATATATTTACATATCAGAAACGGATTGCAGGTGACTGAGAAATTAGCAACCAAAGTTGAGTGCGTTATTAGTTTAGTTGTTTGATTTGGTTGTGTGTAGGTTTATATCTCACATAGGAAAACCAATAAACTTTTGCTCACTTTATATATAGATTCCTTTATGAGGTGTGCCAACAAGACATATGGAGGGAAGATTATACATGGTGGGTATGGTGCTAAACCCACCACACATGTGTGTACCCACGCCTTCCCGCACGGTTGGGCTGGGTCCGAGGACGCGGCGCGGGTGGGGGTGTGATGCAAATTTTCACTCTGGATTGTTCTTTTTTGGGAAAATTCTCAAACACCTGAAGATATTTGAAGAGAACGTAATGTAACTGATATATTAAGCACAGGATTTAAACTTATACACGTTTATCTTATTATCTGTCAGGTGAGTTTATATTTTGGCCATTTTTGACTATTAGAGGGGCAGGTTTATTACCCCTGTTAAGTGCATTTTATTTGGTTGTTCTTCTTTGTTCTCTTAGAAATAGCCGAGTCCAGAAGATGCGGCATACAAACAATACTCGTATTAGTATACTAAGCATTTCTCTATAGCATTCTGTCAGTCCTATTCCTTCCTATAGAAAGAGTCCTACACTTCCTGTTCACTGGCTCTTGCTTTGGTGTGCTACCACATTCAAGAGGTATAGTCGTTGTATCCTAGGAATGACACGCCATAACCTTTATCACTGTGTGGATAGGCGTAAATTCTTTAAGGAGATCGAGTTTCTCGAGCCTCAACTAATTTTGTTTATTTCTATTTTCCAATCTCTAAATATTTTGCAGTTTAATTTATGTTCTATTTTATTTACATATTTACTAACAGTCTTAAAGGATTTAGATTTATTATTCTAAACTTCTACGGGTTTGAGAAACTATGGTATCTATTGCTTACAGTTTTCAAATCTGTTTTGAACAAAAATTAGAATTTCGTATTCTGCTGTCTACTCGGTTATATTATTTGTTATACTGGTCTACTAACTTTTGATTGGTTGAGTGCAGAAAACCATTATAATCTAAACTTTCAATCATGTCTACAAATAACGAAAATCAAACTCAAATTGGGAATAACGATGAAGTCCAATTTGTAGACAACACCCAAACTTGGACTACTCCAATGTGACCGGGGTCTCCATTGCTACCCTGAATGTTACTGTGACTGTTGGGAACACCCCAACTGGAGTTACCATGACTGGGAATGTTGGAATTACTCCAACAACTAATATAACTATGCAGGTTCCTGGGACTGTGTAAGGATTCAGCGAATTTAGAGCCGTGATTGGATCAGCTTTCAGTTCGTTTAGTCAAGCCAACAATGTTGTTGGTTCAAGTAGTGGCTCTGAGGAAGCTACAAATATTGATGGTTCGAGCAATGCTTTTGGAGACAGGCCTGTATTTGGGACAACCAACTATGCATCTCCACCTCCACATGTTGAGAAGCCAGAAAAGTTTTCTGAAAAAGACTTCAAAACGTGGCAGCTCCAAATGGAGTTTTATCTCACGACTTTGTGGCTGTTCATGTATGTGCAGCAAAATCCTCTATCCTTAGGGGACAACCTAAGGATAAATGTAAACATAGCGATTTTCACATTTTGAATTGTTAGAAACTTCCTTGTATAAAGTACATGCTAAATGTAAAATGGCTAAGGAAGTGTGGACGTCATAAAGGATAAGTATGAGCTAAAAAGTGCAAGCACGGAGAAATTCGTAGTGACTAGATTTCTAGAATTCTCTATGACAGATTCTAAACCATTGATGTCACAGGTGCAAGAATACTAGCTGATTATCCAAGAGCTCTATGCTGAAGAGATGCCACAGGTTGAACAATTCCAGGTGGCTGCCTTAATAGATAAATTGCCCCCTGTTTGGAGTGAGTTCAAAAATCACCTCAAACACAAGCAATAGGAGATGACAATGAAAAACTTAATCCTGTGGCTTAGAATTAAGGACGAAAATCGTTCAACTAGCAAATGGGGCATGCATGGCTGAATGAACTCCAAGGCCCACATGGTGGAACATGGTCCAAATCCCAACAAAGAGAGAAAGTTCACCAGTCAAGCTAATCGTGGGCAAAAGGGGAAGACAGTTGATAGGAAACCCAAGGCTGACAAGAAGCAGTTCAATGGGACACATTATATCTTTAACAAAACTGGTCACAAGGCGAAGAACTGCAGGTTGCGCAAGAGAAAAACTTTAGAAAATGTTGTGGAAGACCTAGAGGGCGATGTGTCTAATATAAATATTTCAACGGTGGTGTCAGAAGTGAACATGGTGGGTAATCCTAAACAATGGTTTATTGACATAGGAGCAACTAGACACGTTTGTTCTGAGAAAAGGCTATTCTCTTCCTACATAGCCAACTCCGGGGAAGAAGCCTTGTACATGGGAAATTCTGCAACTTCTCATGTGGTAGGTACAGGATATGTGGTTCTAGAGATGACCTCTGGTGTTAAGATGACGCTTAAGAATGTTTTGCATGTTCCTAAGATTAGGAAAAATCTAGTGTTCGGTTCGTCGTTAGGTAAAGCCGAACTCTCTATGCTGTTTAATACTAATAAAGTTGCAATCAAGAAGGGATATGATTTTGTGGATAAGGTTTATCTCCATAAGGGGATGTATAAGCTAAGTGTTAGAGCCCAGATCCCAAAAGAAAAATGTAACTGTTGGGCCTTCTGGCTAGAATGAGATAAATAAAATTGTTCCTTCTGCTTACTTCTTTGAATCTCCTACTTTATGGCATGAAAGGTTAGGACATCTAAATTTTGATTCTCTAAACAAACTTATAAAAAAGGGACTAATCCATGGAGTGGATTTTTCTAATAATAAAAAATGTGAAGTTTGTGTAGAATCAAAATTAACTAGAACTTCTTTCAAATCTGTCGAAAGAGCCATAGAACCTCTTAGGTTGATTCATAGTGATATTTGTTATCTAAAATTTGTGCAAACAAGAGGCTATAAAAAATATTTTATAACTTTTATCGATGATTGCACAAGGTATTGTTATGTATATTTACTAAGATCCAAAGATGAGGCTTTGGAGGCTTTTAACCAGTACCAAGCTGAGGTAGAAAATCAACTACGTAAGAAGTTCAAAACTTTGAGAAATGATAGAGGTGGAGAGTATGTATATCCTTTTGAAGCTTATTGTGTTGAACAAGGAATAATACACCAAACAACAGCTCCTTATTCTCCACAACAAAATGGGGTTGCTAAATGCAAATATAGAACTCTCAAAGAAATGATAAACGCCTTGTTGATAAATTCTGGTCTACCTCAGAACTTGTGGGGGGAAGCGGTTTTGACTATAAATCATGTTTTGAACAAAATACCCCACAAGAAATTGGAGAAGACACCATATGAATTATGGAAAGGCAGACTGCCTTCATAAATATATTAGAGATTACGGGAATCTCTAGCTAAGGTAGGAGTTCCTACTCCTAAAATGGTCAAAATAGGACAAAAAATGATTGACTGTATTTTCATTGGATATGTATAGAGCAGTGCTGCGTACAGATTTCTTGTACATAAATCAGAAATTTCTGACATTCATGAGAATACAACGATGGAATCTCGGAATGCTAAGTTTTTCGAGGCAACATTTCCATACAAAGGGTCAAAAGAATCGAATCCTTCTGAACCCCGTTCATCTAAGAGGGCTCTTGACCATTCAGATGTAGATAAAGAGGCTACAACTGATGAACCTAGGTGTAGTAAAAGGGCGAGGATGTCCACATCTTTCGGGCCTGACTTTATAATGTTTATGTTAAAAAGTGTGCCTAGAACTTTCGAGGAAGCTATATCTACTCCTGAGGCACCTCTTTGGCAGGAAGCGGTGAATAGTGAGATTCAGTCCTCATGCACAATCATACATGGGAATTGGTGGATCTACCTCTTGAAAATAAACCTTTAGGGTGTAAATGGATTTTCAGAAGGAAGATGAAGGCGGATGGATCAATAGACAAATATAAGGCCCAGTTGGTTATAAAAGGCTATAGTCAAAAGGAGGATCTAGATTATTTTGACACATATTCACCAGTAACTAGAATTACATCTATTCGAATGTTGATAGCTATTGCAGCTATATATAGTTTGGAGATACATCAAATGGATGTAAAAATGGCTTTCTTGAATGGAGATCTAAAATAGGAGATCTATATAGAACAACTTGAAAGGTTTGTAATTCCAGGTCAAGAGAAAAAAATGTGTAAGCTTGTGAAATCTCTTTACGGATTAAAACAAGCACCTAAGCAATGGCATGAGACATTTGATCAAGTCATGCTTGTAAATGGATTCAAAATCAACGAGTGTGACAAGTGTGTTTATTGGAAAGGAACAGATCAGAATTTTGTTATTGTTTGCCTTTATGTAGACGACATGCTTATTATGGGAAAGAATAATGAAGCGATTGTGTCTACAAAGAAGATGCTCTCCCAAAATTTTGAAATGAAAGACATTGGTGTTGTAGATGACATCCTAGGCATAAAAATCATTAAGACACCTGAAGGTTTAGCCTTGTCTCAGTCTCATTACATTGAGAAAATTCTGAACAAGCATAACAGCAGTGACACCGAGATTGCAAAGATTCCTTTAGATGTAAGTGTATATATAAAGAAAAATACAGGTGAAGGGGTATCTCAATTGGAGTATTCCCAGATCATAAGGAGTCTAATGTACATTGTGAACTGTACAAGACCCGACATAGCCTGTGCTGTGAATAGGATAAGTAGATACACTAGTAATCCAAGTCAAGAACATTGGGTTACACTAGTCAGGGTCTTAAGATACTTGAGATACACCATGAAATACGTGTTACACTATACTACGTTTCCAGCTGTGTTAGAAGGATATAGTGACGCAAATTGGATATCTGACACGAAAGACTCAAGATCCACAGGTGAATACGTTTTTACCTTAGCAGGAGCAGCTGTGTCACAAAAATCCTCCAGGTAGACATGTATAGCCAGATCCATTATGGAGTCTGAATTTATAGCGTTGGACAAAGCTGGAGAACAAGCAGAATGGCTTTGATAATTCTTAGAAGATGTTCCATGTTGGCCAAAGCCTGTAGCTGCTGTCAGCATTCACTTTGATAGTCAATCAGCGATTGGCATGGCATAAAGTGTCATGTATAACCATAAGTCTAGGCATATATGTCATAGACATCACATTGTTAAGCAGTTGCTTTCTAATAGGGTTATCACTTTAGACTATGTAAAATCTAAGGATAACATTGCAGATCCGCTCACCAAATGTGTAAATAGAGAACAAGTTCTTAAGTTGTTGAGTGGGATGGGTCTTAAGCCTATAAAGTAACTAAAGGGTCATCATAATTGTTAGCCCTACCTTGCTGACAAGAGATCCCTGAGCCTTGGTTTAAAGGGGAAACTGGATTATGTATGACTCTATTCAAGCACTGTGGGGGCATAAGCCTCCTTTACCCATTCCTATGGCAAGCAGACAGTACAGCCTGTGCAGTATAGGATAAGCTTAACTTTTAATGATCTTCGTAGCTTGGGAAGACTAAGTAGGGTATAGCAGGATACTCTTCATGAAGAATCACCTATATGAGTAAGGAGGGGCCGTTCCTAAGAGAATTGTAGGCTGAATTCTCTGAGTACTCATGAATATCGGAAGTTGTTTAAGGCTGAAATGAACACAACCGTGAGAACTAAAAGTGTATTAAGAGACACTGTGTGTATGTTGTTGTTTTGGTTTACACTAAAACTGAACAGTTCACTAAGAAAGGTTCAAAGCCAAAAGCTACCTATCCTGAGGCAGTATCTCTTTTTGAACTCTCTCTTGCATTTGCATTTGCATATTTGTACAATGGTCAACTAATTTTCATTGATGTGGGAGAATGTTAGTTTGGAGTGCTTTAACATAAGTCAAAGCAATATTGACTCAATTTTTGAGTTGGGTCCTGGTCGACAGTTGGTATCGTTACATTCCTTGTTTCGAGTACGTTAACATGATATTTTTACATATCAGAAATGGATTAAAGGTGAATAAGAAATTAGCAACTAAAATTGAGTGTGTTACTAATTTGGTTGTTTGATTTGGTTGTATATGGGTTTGTATCCCATATAGGAAAACCAATAAACTTTTACTCACTTTATATATAGATTCCTTTATGAGGTGTGCCAACAAGGCATATGGAGGGAAGACTATACATGGTGGGCATGGTTCTAAACCTACCACACACGCGCACGGGCACGTCCGCCTGCACGGCACGGCCTGGCCGGGTCCCAGTCCGGGGACGCAACATGGCACGATGCAGGTGTGGCGCGGATTTTCACTCTGAATTGTTCTTTTTTAGGAAAACTCTCAAACACCTGAAGATATTTGAAGAGAACGTAATATAACTGATACATTAAGCGCGGGATTTAAACTTATACACAATTAAATCACGTTTAGCTTATTATCTGGTCAGGTGAGCTTATTTTTTGGCTGTTTTTTATTGTTGGAGGGACAGATTTATTACCCCTCTTAAGTGCATTTTATTTGGTTGTTCTTCTTTGTTCTCCTATAAATAGCTGAGTCCAGAAGATGCTGCATACAAACAATACTCGTATTAGTATACTGCGCATCTCTATATAGCATTCTGTCAGTCCTATTCCTTTCTACAGAGAGAGTCTTATACTTCCTGTTCGCTGGCTCTTGCTTTGGTGTGTTGCCACATTCAAGAGGCATAGTCGTTGTATCCTGGGAAGGATATGCCATAACCTTTAGCACTGTGTGGAAGCACGTAAATCCCTTAAGGAAATCGAGCTTCTTGAGTCTAGACTAATTTTGTTTACTTTCGTTTTCCAGTCTCTAAATATTTTGCAGTTTAATTTCCATTCTGTTTTATTTACATATTTACTAACAAGTTGTACTTTGTGGCTAAAGGACTTGGGAGATATAGGAAATGCATGGTAATGGGCCTTTCATGAGGCGGAAGTCAACTATGGCAAGGTGAGTTTAAAGTTGTTGATGTGGAGCGAATATGGTCTAAGATGGAGATTCATATGGTATAGCCCATATTCTGACAGGTACCTCAAGAATATGAACTTTAAAAATTATTAGTTTTAACCAAATTAGGAATCATATTCCTACAGGGATTTGTCTCTTTTTTGTATAAATATAGCTCAAATGTATTAGTCATATTGTGACAAACAAAGAGTGAGATAGAGCGAGATCTTGAGAGAGAAGAGCTCGAAAGGCAAGGGCTCTCAAGCCATTCATTTTATAGTGGAATTCTCTTATCTACCCATGAATGTAGATATAAGACGAACCACGTTAAATATTGTGTGTCCATGTTCATGTTTTTGTGTTTTATCTTAACTCCTATACCCTAATTCCCAACACTTCATAATGATCCAAACCTAATTACTGGTCTGACAAAATGCTAAATCTGATCATTTGGTCTATAATACTTGAATTCATACGATGGCAATAATGAATCTAAATCATTTACAAATTGAAAATTAAATGTCACTAAAATTAATATGAGACAGGAGTCACACGCCTGTACGTGGAGAAACAAGTTAAAGATAATAAACTATTAAAATAATAAAAATAATAAACTATTAAAATAAATTAATTTCAAAAAAATTGAACGTCGAGAAGAGTAATCAACCATTACGAGCATTAGATCAAGCTTTGAAGTTGTGGTCGGGGTTTCTACAAACAGATTTTGATCCCAAGATGTTGATATTGGGAGACAATAGAATATTTTGATCCACGATCAAAGTAGAATATGGGTTTTTGGTTGGAGTACATCATTATTGGTATAGTAGTTGTCGTGTTGAACAACTAACAGAATGACGTCTCACCTTTCTATTTTATGATTTGGTTCATTCTATCTTAGTGTTAGGGTAGGAAAGAGTGGATCCAAACCCTAACTTTTCCTTCTTTTTTTGCGATATTTGTCTCAAAAAAATTATATCAGATTAACAAGAGTTTTCGTTACCCGTATTTAATTTTTCATTATATTTATTTATTTTTTAGGATAAATTATATGAATGGTCTTTATTCTTTGTCATTTTAACAATCTTATCACTTATATTTTGTTTGCAACAAATCAATCCTGTATCTAAAATATTTAAGTCACATTAGTGCCAACTCGAACTTTAATTAAAAAAATTTCCGTTAAATCTCATGGGCACCTCACATGAATCGCAGTTTTGATAATATTAGCCTTGACAAAAGAACAAAATTTTGTAATTCACATGAGGTGAACATGACAGTTAATTGGATTTTTTAACATAAATTGAACTAGGACTAGCGGCGATACAAATATGCTAGATAAAAGATTGATTTGTTACAAACGAAAAAAAGAGATAAGATTTTTACTGATGGTAAAAATATAGGACAATTAATGTGATTTACCTATTTTTTAATAGTAGACAATTTATTTAACATATTAATTGATTGATAATCATAGATTATGCAAATCTTGTGATATCTAAGATTGAAATCTTATGGTATAGCAAAAACTCTGAATGCATATTTTAAGTCCGTTATAGACCAATAATATCTTTAATGAAAGAATTAGGATTTAAATTATATATATATATATATATATATATATATAATTATATCAAGTTTTGTGAATCAAGTTATGCTGCATGGTACGACTACAAATAACAAAAGCTCATAATGATGCCAATTCAGCACATCCGGAACACAATTGTTTTCTTTCTTTTTTTTTTTTGGGGTTTTTTTTCAGTGGCAACTACAATGTTGAGGAAATATATAAGAATGGTGGTGATTCCAAGACAATAAATGTGTTGGAAATTTAGAATTAAATTAGCAAAGCTTTTATTATTTACAGAGATGATTGAGATGACAAAGAAGGCGCCATATGCTGAGAAGAATCAAAAAGGACCACGAGATCACCAATCAAAGGAAACGAGAGATCCATATGTTGTGCTGATCCTATGAATTCCTTAGGCTTTCTTAAACTAAGAAACTTTGATGATCTAAAGAATATAATTTTTGATTTTTTGTTCATTTAGATGTCTATTTGCACTTTATTATAAATTAGACGGAGAAGTTTATACCATTTTTAGAATCAAGAGAAGTTGCACTGATTTACTTGAGATTTTTTTTTATTAGTAAACTAGTCAAAAAGAGCATGGTAAATTCTAGGCACATTTTTTTCACTCTTTATTTAACTCTAATGAAAAAACTAACGGTGAAATTGGTATGCAATATTTCTAAATCAAAAAGGTATCGACAAATTTTCAAACCATAAAGAGTATTATGGGGTAAAATACATTTTACTCTTGCAAAATCATACTAAATAGTTATGGTGATAAAATATAGGCAAATGTCACAAACAATATTTCTTTTTTCTTTTTCCCTCTCCTTCTCTATTTACATCAGATTGTATAGAACTTGCAATCTATTAAACTACAATAGGCAGTAAGAGTACAATAAATCGGAAGCTAAAACACCACAGGATGAAAGATTACAATTATAGCACTATCTATTTCGTGCTTCTCACGAGCTAATTTATTTTTAACAGTAAACATTAAATTTTTATTGAGTTTATTTATTTTCAATTAAAGACAACAAATTGTTATATACATAAATTACGTGTAAATAACATGATAATTATGAACAAACTAAAATTAAAAAATAATCCAAAAAATTTTATATGTGTAGGCTTTTATGCAAAATAGAACATGCAGTAATGTTAAAGAATTAAACTAAAATTAAAATAACCAATTGAATATGTGAGTAATATAGATTACTCAAACAAAATAAAATGAATTACAAGAAATTAAAAGACAATATTTATAAGAAAGAAAGTGAGAAAATAAATGTAAATTAGGATTGACGTTTGAGTTAGACTCAATCTCCTTAAGACTTTAACGCGCTTCTACAGTGCTAACAATTTTTCTCGCAAACATCTCAAAATACATAATCACCTTATATCATAATAGAAGCACACCAAATTACGAAATCACTTGAATCTAAAAATTTAGAACTCTCTCTATGATGAAAAGATAAGAATCAAAAATGATATTGAAAACTACCTTATGCAATGCAAGGTGAAAAGTAAATCTAAATGCTGATAAAACCTCAATAAAAATGCAAACTATATATAGAAGAAAATCTGCCCAAACTAATTGACACTTATTGAAAATGAAAGCAAATGTATATAACAACATAACATTCTCATGTAAATGCATAACGGTCTCAATGTTTAATAATATTGGTATTTCATTTTCAATATAATCATCAAGTCACCAAACACTAACAAGTCATTATGACTCAATCATAAGGCGACCATGATCGCAACGATTTGTAAATGTAGGCCTTTTACACCAAAACATTTTCAAAGCCAACCATTTGGTTGAACATTTCTAAGCAACAACTATGATGATAAAGATACCATCAATTAAATCAAATGATACAGTTAGACTAAATTATATCGAATGATATAATTTTTTTTATTATGCTCATGCCTTTTTGACTTGAAAATGAAACAAAGCATAATTTAACATTGCATAATTTAAATTTTTTTTTAATTGAGTTGCCAATTTAATAAGAATTGATGTGGTGTGTCTTTGACCGGATTTATTTCATTTTTAATGTGGTTATTTAGTTATCAGTAACTCACAAACATAATCATAAGGTTGTCATGATTACAAAGCTTTTTAACTACAGGCTTTTTATACCAAAATGTTTTCAAAGCTAAGCAGTTGGTTGAACGTTTCTAAGAATTAACTATGATAATAAGATATCACTAATTAAATCAAATGATGTAATTAGACTAAATTATATCAAATGATATAATTATTTTATTATGCTCGTGCCTTTTTTTTTTAATTGAAAATGAAACAAAGCACAATTTAACATTGCACAATTTTACATTTTTTTAGCTGAGTTGGTAACTTAATGAGAGTTGATGTGGCATGTGTCTTTGGGTTCCGAAGAATTTTAAACTATATATAGATGAAAGGCTAAGGATGAAACATGATTATCATGATCACGAGCTAATCTTGGAGGTAGCTTGAAGACTTTGGGACTTTTTATTTGATACGCCCCTATAAGATGATGTCGTCTTGACGACATCTATCTTGGTTTGCAACTGAACATAGCTTTGTTTTGATAAAGGTTTAGTGCGGAGATCAATGACCTAGTGCAATGAATAAACATGGCCAACCTGGAGCTGTTTTACTTGTATTTTTTCTTGAACAAAATGATAAACTAGCAAGATGCTGTTGGGATTGTATGCCCTAAAGACCACAAGCACAAGGTGATTACTGAATACTAGACATAATTCGCTCATGATATTATTCATATGATTGAGTTTTGCACGACATATTCTCTCCATTTTTGCATTAGTGCAAAGCATGAAGGTCTAATGATATAGACCAATGACTGGGTGCATAGTAAGTCTGGACGCACAGTAGGTCTAAGTTTAGGTTTGGTAATATCATAAATTGGTCCATAGCCAAATGGTAGTGTTGGGTACTCTACCGGGACAAGGCTATAGTAAGCGAGTTTTCTTGAAAAGGTGATCTACCTAGATCATTAGATGGTTTTCTGGACTACGCTCCTAGTGTGAGTGTCACGCATTGGACAGGGCCACCGTGAGTATATCTTCTAGGAACTGTACTGTCACATATAGAAGACGAGATACTCACAACTTTTGAGTGACCAATACTCTTAATATTGAGCATATGGGGATTAACTGACTAAGTTAAGGTACAACACTTGATGTGCATAAGGAGAGGTCTTGTGTGATAAGATTGTCTACCTCGTACGTTGGGTGTTGTATTCTAATTTAGTTGGGACATGCATATGCAACAGCAAATTCTATGTGCCCTCTTAGATTTCTCCACTTGATCACCAAAAATCAAAAATCTAGTACTAGTAATATTGCCCTTCATGGGTATATCAATCATTTGGCTTGTTAGTCGCTCTCTAGATCAAGACATCTATGACCACTGGATGATCATTATATGGGACTAGAGATTCTGAGGTTCCAAATGAAGTCTTGGAGGTGATGGTACATGTTGCAACCGGCCTTGACTACGGGTATACATAGAGGAGTGTTTTGCTAATTTCACTCGGTTGGTCAAAGACAGAAGTTACCAGAACGGGTGACAAACTCCTACTTAACCAATGAGTGCTGCTTTGGTCTTTTGGTGGAAATGGACTGAGGTCAAAATGGCCTTAGTGTAGCCAAAGTGGTGGGAAGGCATTTAGGTCATTTTGAGAACCAAGGGTAACTATGTCTTTTGATCCCTCCATTAGCCATTACTCTATTGGATACGTTAATTGAGGTAAATTAATTATGTGAATTGCTTAATTAAGATTTGAGTTTAGAATTAAGAAGTGATATAATTATCTGAGTCTTCTTAATATAATTCATAAATATCTTAACTATATAATAGGTCTCACATGGAAGATATTTAGTGTTTGAGAAGGAATATTTGGGATAGCCTTATCCCTAGGAAATATTCCATTTCTAGAAGGACTAAGGAGGGGCATTATGGCCTTATCCTTAGGAAATATTCTATTTCTAGAAGGACTAAGGAGGGTCATTATGGTGAAATATAATATTCTAGAAATCTTATCCTTATTTGGGTTAACTTGTACTATAAATAGTACAAGATAGGCATAACCACATGAAAAATGAGAGAAAGAGTAAGATATTTTCTCGGTAGGTGTGTGTAGGATTTTTCACACACTAGATTCCATAATCTCAATTTAGCCTTAAAAATTGCTTGCCCATTATATAGTAAATTGTGTCCTAGAAATAGAGCTTTGGAAATAATGGAGAAGATCATTAGGGGGCTAATATGAGGCGGGTATTATGTGAAGAAGTCAATTTCGCATCCAGGTCATACTACAAGGGTAACGGATCTTAACTTTACTCTTGTATTTTGCTTGAATGTGATGCCTATGCATATAACAAGCTTTATTTATGCTATATTTCCACTCTCATTGTTGTTAATATGTCTTTGACTTTTAAAATCTGGAGTACCAACTAGCCATGGGAATAGCATCTAAATCTAAAAAGTGGTATCAGAGCCAGGTTCTATTATGTACATCGTTATGGCTTAAAATTGCATAATAGAACAATAGAATGAGTAATAATCTTGTGGGTGGCAAGATTTATATGTTTCTATGGTGTAAGTGCTATGGACTAACCTTTTTGGTTGCAGCTTATGTGCGATTTTGGTCTTAATCAATGGTTCGAATGAATGGATTTAATTTCTTGCATAGAAAGTTAATGTAGCTTCAATTTGAGAGAAGCATAGGAATGGGAATTGGCTTGTATTTTGTGGCCAAATTTATGTTTCTTTTCTTAGATGAAGTTTGTATATGTTGATCTTTTATGTAATTCCTTGTAATGTATCGATTCGGAGATGAAATAGTTGATGTGCATGGAAATCAAGGCATTTTGGAGGAATTGGTCTACCGGTAGAAGCCCTGGGTCAGCCAGTAGTGGCTGGGAGCTTTCTGGAAGAATCAATTTACCTTACCAGTCAGTCGGTAGGATGTGTTATCTTATCCAGTAGAAGTAGTTTGCAGCAGAAGCTTAGTTTTGGCATTCCAATTGCTTTGGGCTTTAAGCCTAGAGCGGTAATACGGGGAGCCATCAATTAGGAACCATTATTTATGCGATGGATGTTCATTTTGCAATATTTATATACATGTTTGATTGTATGTGATGTGTTGTGTTTTTTTTGTGTGCTTGCATTGTAATTTGTCTATGTTTAAGAGCTGTTTTGAGCTTTAAGAGATGCATTAGTATAGTACATATACTAGAGATAGGCTTAAGTGCATACAATTGTACATAGTTGAGTTTAAAGATAAACGCCACACTAATGCTTATTTCTCGTGTATGGTGAAGTTACGTCAAAGCTCAGGACTTGAATCAATGGTGATTTGATGTTGGAGTCAAGCTCAAGGTGTTTCAGGACGTGGAAGAAGCATAAAAGAATCTTATGGAGGCAACCGAGCAAAGAAAAGTGCAACTAGAGTGAAACGAAAGTAACATGAGAAAATTGGCTGGTCGACCAGCCTGGTTGTCCAGCCAAAATAAAATGTAAGGCCCTTAGGCCGGTTGACCTAGGTGCTAGGCCGGTCGACCGGCCAAGGCTTTCGGTTGGTCGCGAATACTGCACTATTTAAACATTTTCCAGCCTATTTTGAGTAGATTTTGAACCCCTTTTGACCTCCCATTCACACACCCACTCCTCACACATTAAACCCTACCTTCACCCACCTCTAATACACATATTAGCCCATACAGCCACCTAGATCTACGCTGATTTTGGAGGATTACAACATCATTTGATGAGGATTTACTCAAGATTGTAGAGAAACAAGCAAGGATGGAAGGGAAGCTTTCTCGACCCTCTTTCATTCTCTTTTATTTTATGCTTGAGTAGATAGATTAGGGTAACTAAACTTGTGTAATGGGTTGATTTTTATACTCTTTGTTATGGGATTATACATACTTTGATTTAATATGAATGGCTTTATTTTAATTCATGTCCATGTGTTTGATTTAATGCCTATATAAGTGTTATGTGTATAATTTGGATTGTATTTACTATAGAACACTTATAATCCTTTGAATATGCACGTCTATGTGTGTGTTTATGGATAATATGAAGTGGGTTTGTTGGATTCATGTCTATGTAAGTGTTAACATGCCTTAAAATGAATATATGCTCAAATCTTGTTACATGTTGAGTCCCAATTGTTTCCAAGGGCATAAATCAAACTTGTTTGTGTTTGAATAGTAGATAGGTCAACATGTTTAGAACACCTTACCTTAGAACATGTAGATTGCACTATCAAAGTCCCAATCTGCTTTTATGTCCCTAGATCGACAGACCCCAAATCTGGACTAGCCTAATTGAGACCCTTTAGCTTTAAATCCAGCTAATAGGAGTCTTGGTGGGGTTTGGTTAACCTTAGTGACCCTTGACTTTGGTTTTAAATCCAACCAATAGTTTAGGAGCTAAGATAGGATCGATTTAGGACACCTAAGTGGCCTCCTAGTCCCTTCTATGACTTTAGGTACATAAGGACCGCGCTGTACCGCTAAGTGTGCACACTTAGGGACAAACTCGCACTGAGTCCTAATTAGGATACTAGCTAGTTGCTTAGTATTACGAGCCTTATTTAGTAAGCCAATACCCTAAATTCCATAGCAAAAGGTAGAAAGTCACCCGTTCACAAGTGCAGGTCACCTTATCACCTTCCCATTGTTTTAATCCCCTAGGTTAGCTTGGTTCTCACTTTTCATTTCTTTTACTCATACTGTAGTCCTTTTATTTTCCTCTTTAGCTCCCAAAAATCCAAAAGTACAAAAAGACGACTAGTTTAGGTTTCTTTTTAGGCTTCTTCTAGAACACACTAGTGTAGGATTTTTCCACACATTGAGTCTTCCTGTAGTGTGACACCCACATTAGCACCCCCTATATTGCACGATCCATACACTTGTGGGACCTTTTAAGGCTTGCACCAAAAAGGCACACCAGTATGTATGGATTATTGCAATGTGATCACATAGCAACATGTCCATCCAAGTAGGGTTTAAAATTGGCTAACCCTTGGATCTTGTTTGGCTTAAGTTTGATAAGTACCTCGAGATTGCTTAGGCTAATTATTTCGTAATTAGAGATCCTAAAGATCAACGCATGAAATTGGTTAGGGATATTTGTTGTTTGTAATACTAATTAACCAACAGACTTATCTAGACAACTCAAAAGTGCCAACCTAAGGATTTTCATTATTTGAATTTAGGGTTGATTCTCTATTTTGGTACGGATATGACTTAATAACACAAAGTGAATTTTTAATTCAAAAGGGTGTTTAGAGCTAAAGTCAAAGTACCATAGCTAATACAAGAAGTCAAGTTGTCAAACTATGGGTTCATTAAAAACCCAAGACTAGGTCAAATCTATTTGAGCAACATGCAATGCTTTAAAAAAACAAATTCAATTCCCCCTTTTTAAGACAATGCCATAGCATCACCTACATGCATGATATTAAAAACAACATTCAACAACACTTCCTGCTTGTCCACATAACATAAAGGCAACAATAATTTCTTCTTTGCTTGATATATTTTATGACCTATTAATAGTAATGGCATAATGCTCATCCCTATAATGATTTATCATAGTGTTTGTAGTGTCAAGTGCAACAGCATTAATAATATCTATTTGAATGTTAGAGGTAGTTTACCATGTTCACAGGAGCATTTTGTAAAACAACATTATTTTTGGCTTCATTATAATCAACAAAAAAGTTGAAAAGTTCAAGAAAGTTACCTTGATTGTGCAAAATTGTCTGTTTATCATGAACTCAAAAGGTCAACCCTTGCTTCAAAAATAAATTGAGTGCATCCAATTGATGTACTTATTCAGCTCCAATATGTGTCATGAATTTGATTCAATTACTTAGATTTAGTAGTTTCATTATAATAGCTTTGTTTTATCAAATCTTGACACATCTTATAAGCATTATTATAGCACTATTTGGACCTTCAATATGACCAATAAATCTATTTTTTGTTTGAATTGGCATATTAGTTGTAACAAATATGTCTTAACCTAGTTACTTCCCAAAATCAAGCTTAAAAAGAGAGCAGTATACACAATGTTCAACATCTTATGTTATGTTGTACTCTGACCAACTGCTAAATTCATGCAACCAAGATAATTTTTTTTTACTTATTTTCAGATTTTCTCTTGAAACTTTTATGATGATGAGTTTGAGTATGTCCTTTTTATGAACAAACCAGGATTTGCCAGTAAATCTTAGACGTTGATCTCAATTCAAAGTTGCTTTGAACAATTTTGAACTTTATCTTGAATATTTGTTTCATTAGATATAGAATAAGATTCTTACCAAAATTGAAATTCTTTTCATAAATTTATCCATCATTCAAGCCATATTTAACATACAAAAAGATAGAATAACTAGGATATAAGTATCAACTAAGTAATCCAAAATTTAGTTATCATGATAAAATAAATATAAATAGATCACATAAAATCTAATCTATAGAATCTATAAATTCTAATTAACTTGGAAAATATCACTTATAAAATACAATTTACTTCTGTGTGATTAACTTTTTAACCACTATCTATGAACTACAAATAATCACATAAAAATTAATTTATAGAAAGTATAACCTTTAATTAACCTTAGTAAATATCATTCATAAAATAAAATTATAGTATCATATAATCAATTTTAATCATTATCTAAGATCCACAAATAATTCACATAAAAATTGATCTATACAATTTATAACTTGTAATTTAAAATCAATTTAGTTTCATATAATTAACTTTGATCATTGTCCCCACAAACAAACCAAGTAAATTGATTTTCTACAAATCACTTAACAAAATAAATACAAATAATAGGAAAAACATTTACTTGGAAAGTGGAACTTTAACCTTGTTCATGTATGTGTAAGTTTATAACTCAGCAGTAAAGATGAAAAATGAACAAGTTTCAGATTATTGAGTGCTTTAGTTGATGAAGTAAAAATGTTAAGTTGAAATGAACAAAGAACACAGTTGATATGTATGTGAAATGACATATTGAACAAAAAGGTGAGTTGTGGATAACAACTTCCATTAATTTTTTATTCTTAAAGGGTTATTACATGTTATAAAGGGAGGATTATTATAATTTAAGGGGGGCAGGGGGTCCATGGTGCATAAAAAGTAACATAGGATTTTTCTTCCTTAAAAAGTCAAGGATTACATGGGTGCACCCTAAGCACACCATCCCTCAACCAATAAAGATATTAATAATTATTCAAACATCTTGCGAGCTTTATAAAGATGATTCTCTGTACTTTTAAGAGTACAAAAAAATCAAATGTTTCTATACATTTAATCAATTACTTTCCAATACATTATAAATAGACTCTAAGCAACTATTGTCCTTGCTATCGAGCTAAATTCAATCAAGTGATGAAATGGAAACATAAACTAATAATCTTGTGACACATGGTCAATGTTTCACATTTAGAGGTTACTTCCAAGTAGAGTTAGACCTCAACGTGAAAGATTAGCATTAACCTTGAGCCTTAAGTCTTCTCAAGACATTCCATTTGACAATCTACTATATGACATCAATCATTCTATAAATAGTAAGTTGTACCTCGAACAGTAACAAGATTGTTTATAAAAACTCCTCTTCATTTTCAATAAGGAGTACTAGTATCTCTCACTTTTCTCCTTCCCTATTATCTCTCTCAATGATCAAGATTATAACTTAAGCTTCGAACCTTATCCCATGGGATTTAGCTTGTCATGTTTTATTTTGCGAGTATAAAGTGGAAACACCCTGAAATAATACTTGGAGCAGGAGATTCAATTAATCAAGATTCAGAAGCTGAAATTTCACCTTTACCAGCAATTGAACCATCTTGAATCTTTTCTTTGATAAAATGGCAATCCATCTCTGAAGGTCTTGCTCTTCCGTGAAATACTAGATCGCCTGCTATGTAAAGAGCAGTTTGATCATTAAAATTTCCAATATCCACTTAAAGGTGGTCCAACTAAGGATTTTCAAATAAAACTCATAACTAGGTATACTTGTAACAAGCACTTATTGTAGCTCCATAAATATCTTATGCAGGAGATAGTGAAACCATGTTTTTGTCTTTTTGTTCCAAAGAAATAAAAGAGTTTCTAAGACACACATGATCCTACGGTTGAATTCTCGTGGACAAAAAACTGACAAGTCAAAATCACAATAGCCTTTTAATTGAAATAAGTTCTATGTTGAAAAGAAAATGCCCAATACCCATAGTATTTTTAAGGTACTTTAAAACTTACAATGCAGTATCAAATATGGCTTTTATGGCTTTTGTGTGATCTCATCTTGCTCAGTCTAAACTCTTCCAGAAAAGCATTTTTTTCCTTATTTTTTTGGCCTTTGAGCTTTCACATCCTTCTTTTTGAAAGAAGACATTGTACTTTTTAATGTTTCTTCTTTAGAATCTAAAGAGTAATCCAATAAGTTTTTCTCAACTTGGTTAATGCTAATGCTATTATTAGATAGAAGATTGTACAATACACAATACAATAGATAATATATAGTATTTATATTACAATAAAGGGTCATTTCCTTCTATGGTCCCAAAACTATGACTCTTGGAACAATTTCGTCCTTGTACTATTAAAGTGTGACCTTTAGTCTCTAAACTATTGATAATTGGATGACATTGGTCTAGGACATCTTTCATCTAAAAACTAACGGTACAAAAAAAAACCCTTATGTTTTTCATTATCACGTGTCTTTCTCGTGCAATTTTTGTTAGTTTTTTGACGAAAAAACATTAATTGGACCAACGTTGTCCAATGGTCAATAGTTCTAGGACTAAAAGGTGTAGTTTGATAGTTTAGCGATCAAATTATCCCAAAGGTCACAATTTAGAGAATATATAAGAAATTAACCCTACAATAAATAAAAGGGTTGAGTATTTAATAATGGCATTGAAGGGTTAATTCTTCTTATAGCCCTTGAACTATAACATTTTGAACAATTTGGTCCTTGAACTCCCTTTAAGTCCCTGGACTATTAATAATTGGATATTAGTCCATTTAACGAATTTTGTCCAAAAATAAATGAAAATTGCACGAGAAAGATACGTGATGATGAAAAACATGAGGAAAGGTTTTCTTGCACTGTTAGTTTTTAGACAAAAAGAATGTTAATTAGACCAATTTTTTTCCGTTGTCAGTAGTTCAGAGACTAGAAGACATAGTTTCATACTTCAGGGACCAAATTATCCTAAGAGTCATAGTTTAGGGACAGTAAGAAGAATTAATCCCATCAATTTATTTAAGGTTGAAACAACATCATTTAACTATGAAGGAGCTACAACTAAGCTATGATTAAACAATGATTAAGCTGCTTTAATCTATGACTAAGTTAAGTTTAGAGCTAAGCTAAGAAAAACTAGATAAAATAGGATAAAGGTTTGGTGGTTTTAGGACCCCTTCCTTCTAAGCTTCAACTTGCTTTTCTTCTTTATGGTCACTAAAATCTCTCAACAAATCAACTTCACTTCAGAACCACCGAGGTCGTAGGGTTTCAATTTAATTCTCCACAGATTTTCCTCCCCTAATTTCACTCAGCAGTTGACATTGCATGTGTTTACCTTGGCTTAGTCCTTTCTTTCAAAGCCACGCGTGTGGCATGCCTTATTTTACCTTTCAGGCCATGTGTTGGCCACTTTAGCTCCCTCGGGCCACATCTTCAACTTCTTTTTATCTCAACTTCTTGGCTGTATTAGCCTCTGATCCCGTCCTCAACCTACATGCCATTGGATTGCAACTTTTAGGTGTAAACACATGGAAAGCGACTTGAGGCTTTAATTTATGCGTTGTCCAGGGTAGAACTAAGAATTTACCATTGGTAGGCCTAGATTTATTTATGTATTTGAATGAAAACTGTAATCAATATAATTTTAAGTAACTTAGCAAGTCTTCCTCTCTTCTAATGTGAGATAGGATAAATAAATATAACAATAATCATAATAATAAAGGTTAGTGATATTAGATCTTTTTGAACAAAAACAAGTGTAAAAAGCTACTGACCAAAATAATATAAGATTATATAAAGGAAAGTCTACTGATTAAGTTGATGAAATTAAGCTCTTCTCTCCTTTAAGAAATTATCTAGCGAAAAATAAAGAAATTATATATGAGGCATAGGTACCCAAATAAACAAATCTCTATGAAAAAACTCCCTAGAACTTATAAACTTTCTTAAATTTATCTTGGAAAAATAAAAAAGAAACTTAAGTACCTAATCAACAAAATAAATAAATTAATGATATCTATCTAGTGTGATGTATGGAATATATGACAAAGGTGGAGTATTTCTATTGATCAATCATGTCATATAGGCTCAAGTTGGACATCCAATTGCTTCGATTTGAATTATCCGAAGAATGCTTTATATATCAAAAAGATAGACAACCAAACCTAGAATTATGAAAATTTATCCACTAAAACTTTTATTTACGAAAATTTTATCACTAAAATATCACATACATAGAAAAAATGTATATTAAGAATCACTCTGAGAAGAACTTTAGACAAAAGAAAGGAATGAAAAAAAATTAAGAAAAGGCCATGAAATAACTTTAAATAGTTTTATATAGACGAATATATACTATTTTGAAGCTTGGGGGCCCTCGGCCCCCTCGGCCCTAGCATTGAGGTCATGAGAAAGCAAAAGGGAAAGGATAAGGAAAAGAAAAAGAGATGAGAAAAGGTATAACAAGAGAAAGAAAAATCAAATTACAAAAGAAAAGTGACACTGTAATCTCAATACAACAAAAATTAATAAAATTTATGTGTGTGGATAAAAATGCATAAATTTTTAATCACACTATCACAATGTTAAAGATTTTAAATATTGTTTAACTTTTAATTTAAATCTTGCATTAAAACAAACTCGAATACTTCTAAATAACCCTGACATGAAGTTTCTTTAAACCAGTGAACTAATAAACACTTGTGATAAATCATACCGAGTTGTAGTGCCATTTAGAGTGGGAGAAATGCTTAGCACGACTTTAGGCACTGTACATTAAAAAGCATAATGCTTTTGAAATTTCTTTAATCCTCGAGACAACAACTTTAGACAACAAATAGGAAACCTTATAAACATCCACATTCTCAAACCCCAATCATGTCCCCACCAACCACCCCCGCCCCCCGCCCGGGAAACCCCACCACGCCTCCCCACCCCACCTCATCCACTATAATTGAACACCTTTTACACAAATAGCGCAGTTCATAGTTTCGAAAGTCTTTGTTAAGGTTTAGTGTTTAATAGAAATGCAACCCTGTAGTAGAGAATTGCAAGCAATCAAATCACTCCTTAACCAACAACAATCTCAAATGATGCCATTCGATACGACGTCGTTGTCGTCCCGAGATGATTTCTTCGAACAAATCATCTCTTCTTTAAACAACCCTTGTTCTTCTTCTTCATGTTCCTCTTGGCCTGGCCTCTCTAACCCTAACCCTAACCCTAACCTTAACCTTGACACCGCTCTCAAAACGGCCCTCGTGGGCGGCGGCGGAGACGATGAAGCCGCGGAGAATGGTGTTGTTCGGCAGTATCGTTTTAATGAGGAGGAGAATCAGTCGTCGGAGTTTTTGTCTTCCAAGCTCCGCCACCAGCAGATCAATTCCGGCGAATCCTCTGTCTCTCCTTCTGCCGCCACCAGGGCCTTGATGCTCTATCAACATCTGATGCTTTCCGGAGGTCTTGCCGGAAACGGCCTCAGCTCGCCGACCGGGACAGTCGCTGCTGATGGGCATAGTCTTCTTCCGATGCCGTTGGGTCTCGGGGACGATGATCCAAACGACGTAGCTGACGACTCCTCGTTCAAATCTGCAAATCCCGTAAGTTTTTTCTGCGTGTATAATTATTAAAGATTTTTTATTTTGTGGAATAAATATTTTATTATAAAATTATTAATCGCAGGCAAATGATGGTGCGGTTCAAGCTCTGTTCAGTGGATTCTCTGCACCTCTTGGTCAAACCGCTAATCCACCTCAGCAATTTCATCATCTCCAGGTAGACTAAAACAATATATTTACGAGTAATGTTTTACCTTATGCTTTATTGAGTAATGTTTTACCTTAGACTTTATTCCTTGAAGTTTTAAATGTGTGCAAAATACTTCTTTACTATTATATATTTCAGGGTATTTTACACTTTTTTTAGAAACTTCAAGGAGAGTATTTAGCACACTTTTTGAGTAATTAGTTAGTTTTGATACTATACAAACTATGGCACATATAGGTTAGAATACAGGGGTAATATGCAATTTACACATGGTAACACTATAAATAATAATAATAATAATAATGTGTTGACGCAAAATCACACTAGAAATTGATTAAGAGATAAAGTTTGGATGATAAAATATGAGTTATATATGTATATAATGCTAGTTTTTATTATATTGTTAGAATTTTTAATGATGATTTTGAGAATAATTTGGTAAATAAACAGGGAGGAGTGATGCAGGGGCAGAATTTCGGAGGAGCGGCAGCGGCGACGGTGAACCAAGCAGCGCCGCCGAGTGGAAGCACCGGGCCAGGTGCATCGGCACAGCCAAAGCAGCAGAGGGTTAGGGCTCGCAGAGGTCAAGCCACTGATCCTCACAGCATTGCTGAAAGAGTACGTAAATAATTTATTATTATTATTATTTCTTTTTCCACCTTCATTTCTTTTCATATTTTTTATTTGTAATATTTCTTTTTTTTTAATTTCTAATTTTGTGAATATTTTCGGAGATTTGTTTTGATATGTCTGGTTAAATGCAACGTGGACAGTTACGCAGAGAGAGAATTGCTGAGAGAATGAAGTCATTGCAGGAGCTTGTACCTAATGCCAATAAGGTACCACTACCTTTGTCTTTGTCTAAATTTTTAATTTTTTGAGTCCTTGTTTTTATCCAAAATCTAAAGACCACCTCTTCTTTTTGAAGTTACGGATCCATTTTCCCTAATCATTTTACCTAAAGCGTTATTTATTCACCTACATATATTTGTTGAATTTATTTGCTCCTCCAAAGTGTTCTAATATATTTTATTGCATAAATAATTTATTCGATCCCTTATATTTATCACTTTTAACAATAAAGTTTCTGATAGCTAAAACAAGACAATTCAATCTCTTATCAAGAAAGCAAAGAAACTAATGCGATTAAAATTAATGTTGTTATAAATTACAAAAATAAAATGACTGATAACAACGCAAATTGCAAAGATGAAGGATTGATAACGTCACAATAAAATAAAAGACTTATTTTGTAACAAATTATAAAAATAAAGGATTAACACCATTGTTAATTACAAAAATAAAAGACTAAATTGTACATTGTAACTAATGCAAGCTGTGTCTGTAACTGCAATTTCCTGGTTTCAGGGGCTGTAAATCGATAAACGAGTTAAAAAGCACAAAAAGGAGCGAATTGCGGACATATATTTTTTAATCTAGTTAGTGGGCCATGTGGCGACATATGAGAGCAAGTGGGTAAAATTATATAATTATCTTTCACTTTCCGTGCCTACTTAAAAATTGTTCATCATTCTTTTTTTAAAAAAAAAGAGAATTGTTTTTAATTATTTTAATAAGGTGAGGTTGACTTTTCATTTTTATTAATGTTTGACGATAAGATTTGGGTTTATTATATGATGTTTTGGGGGGCTAATGTGTTGGTTTCTTGGTGGCATTTGTGGAAATACAGACAGATAAGGCTTCAATGTTGGATGAGATCATCGAATATGTCAAATTCCTCCAGCTGCAAGTCAAAGTACACCCCCCTTCTCTCTACTCTCAATATATATATATATATATATATATTTGATTTAGAGTAATGAAACAAATTTTCTTTTCTGATATGGATGGTTGCCGACCCCAATTCGTGCATCTCGGGTTAAGGAAGTGCCCGATCCAAAAAGGGTTCTAGTTGACATATTTTTATGGATAAATAATTCTAATTACTTGGTGTATTATATATTACATGTAATTTTTCAATATCAATTGCTTTTAGTTTACTTGTATTGGTTTCTAAAAACCTGTTGTGTATCAGGTTTTGAGTATGAGCAGATTGGGTGGTGCTGCTGCTGTTGCCCCCCTAGTTGCTGATATGGCGTCTCCGGTAATTCTCTTAATTTCAATAACTCAAATTGTAAACTAGTTTTAATCTTATTGATTATATAGATTTAATGGTATGACTTGTTTCTGTTAAGATTCATCTCTTTTGCTAGTTCTGACTAAGCGATTTCATTCGTTTCTTCTTCCTTTTTATCCCTTTACTCAAAAATTAACGGATCTGGTGTTTCAAATTTGTTTATTGCAAGGAAACCTAACCCCACCATATAATTATGCATGAACCTAATACACACCTAATGCACTCAAATGAAAACAAACTAAAGTGGCATCATTATCTTTCAATGTTGGCCTAAACTTTCTTCCTCAAAGCCTATCAACTGGCCTTTTCTGTAGACTAATCTATCACGCTTTCTACATAAAGAAAACACTAAACGACAGAAGAATAACGTCATCAAGACATAAAAAGCAAACATTACCAATCAGCCCAACCCCACACAAAGTCCCTTTTGTCTCTTTCGAAAAATCGCTTTTTGCCCAAAGCGACAAAAATATAAAGTATCACGCCTGCCCACCCTTACGGCAACTCTCAACTTGAGTGAACTGGTGACTAAGGGCTAGTTTGGTATTATTGTTGTAATCTCATATTATTATTTTTAAAAAGGCTCGAATCTGTGAATTTGACAATCATACTCATTTAAATATTGTATATTAATTGAAATCGAATTGTTATTGATCTGTTTTTTTTTTTATGTTATTTCCCTTTAAAATCCGAAGGCCGGACGGGACCGGGGGAGGAGTAACGGGACCCAAACGGCGTCGCCGTCTAACAACGGCGGCGTAACGACGATGACGGAGCAACAGGTGGCCAAGCTAATGGAAGAGGACATGGGCTCAGCAATGCAATACCTCCAAGGCAAAGGCCTATGCCTGATGCCAATCTCTTTGGCCACCGCGATTTCTACTGCCACGTGTCATTCTGGGAACACCGTGAACCCATTACTTGGTCCGAATGTCACAAGTGGGCCCGCCTCTCCAACTGGGTCAGTCTTGACTGTTGCTAACGCCGTCGGCGAGGCCTCAGTTTCCAAGTCTTGATTTCACGGCGTTGACTGTTAATTGACCACGCTTTGCATAGTGCGTCGCACGACGTCGTAGTAGATAGACTTGGTTTGGGGGGTAAAAAGCATAACTTTTAGAGCTCTAACAACACGTGACTCAATCTGTTCCTGCTTTATACTTCTTTTTTTTTTTTTTTCTTTTTTAATTTAGTTTTAGTTGTTGCTTTATATTAATTTCTCAATGGAACTTTCGCTTTTCCTATTGTAAGCATCAACTCGATCATGATCGGCTATGATGTTATGTACATAATGTGGAAACTCTTATGCAAGTGTCATGATCGGCTATGACAATCTTGTTGTGATATTAAGACTAAAATGTTACATTTGAAAATATTTACATTGCGTACCTCTAGAGAAGTGTGGATTAATTCTAAGAAAATCCCATTATGTTATGATTGGAGTCGTTGACAAAATTTAAAATTAAAGGATTAATTGAATAAAAAAAAAGGTAGGGAGCTTGTTCCAAATCAAAAGAGATATGTCGATTGTTAAAGTGCCAAAAAAAATATGGAGGGGGTTGAGATTCTTTGGAGTACGTCAAAAAAAAAAGTTGACCGCAATCACCAAGCAAAGAGTCTCACAACCACCAAACTTTCAGTGTATCTGTTCTATCTTTGACAAACCAATTATCATAGTTTAACTTAGCCTTTAGCCATAACTCTAATTAGGTGTAGTTTAATCCTAATTGTAATCCCAATTAATTCAAAGCACAAGAGGAGATTGTTATCTTGACTCCCTCAATCAAATAAATCAGAGTAAAATCTAAAGCTTCACTTGCAAGCCAATCCACCAAACCCTTAACATTCTATGTTAGACTTGTACACCATTTGTTAGCAGTTGAGGGCAAAAGCAGGTTGCCAACTGCCATGCTTAGCTTTGACACCTTCACCTAGCCATGGAAGACAACAGCGACTTGTTTTGCAGTTCAAAGGTGATCATTCGAGCACAAAGGTCGCCTATACGAAATAACAATAAATATTGTTAATATTTTGTGACTGATTGGTAACAAAAATTTCAGCCACTGATTACTCAAATAGTATGCATATCCAATTAATGATAAAATTTCAGTCACTAAAATTATCTCAATTAGTGACTTAATTTTCGGTTACTAAAATAGCGATCGAATTTTGGTCACCAAATGCCCAATTGGTGACTCATGTCTCAATCATTGATTTTGTGATGGGAATTGGCTACTAAATTCTTGATTAGTGACTGACATTTTAGTCACTCATCAGGACCAAAATTATTCGGCCACTAAATATAACTTTTTTGCTAAGCAAATTAACAATATATTAAAAGAAATCAGGCATGTACAAAAATTTACATCACTAGAGTCTCAGCATCGTCTAAACCTATTCTCTTCAATCCTCCAATCACAAAAGGTAGCTGAGATAGGGGTGTTTTTCCTAAATTTTCTAAATATGTGCAGCTTTTATTTAACATCAAAATCAATGTCAGAAAAAATTTGTTCTTCCATTGAAACCAAACCATCGTGGATCCTCTGATTCCTTTCCTTCCAGACACGAAAAATAAAAGCTTCAAGGAAAAGTCTGAGAATGGTGCTTTGGAGTGAGTCAAAATCAGCGTTCTTAATAAGCAAGTTAAGTCATCTGCCCAGCTTGTGAGATGAACTGGCCCCTTCAATCTTCTCCATTCTTTGCGCCATATCCTTCTGGAAAAGGAGCATCTAAAGAAGAGGTGCTCGTTATCTTCAATGCATGCATTACAAAAGATACAGAGGGGGTTAATAACACACCCCCCACGATACAAGTCTCATATTTGTGGGGAGAATGTTCAACCAAAACAGCCAAGTGCACATAGCATGTTTGGGAGTACAGTTTTTGAACCAAATGACCCTTCTCCACTTTAACAACTGGTCTAATCTCCCTCACCATATCCCAAGCAGCTGCTCTAGAGTACTCACCATTGCTTGAATTAATCAAAACCACTTTGTTTTGTTGACTGCTGTTACGCCTAATATTCCCCAAAGATTGGCTGATGGTAAAGAAAGGAGGCTGGGAATGAGGCCAGCTACATTCATCATCAATAATGAATCCAGCCACTTTTTTTTTTGTGTCAATAATGCCATCACCTCCAATCGTTTTTTTTTTTTCGGTTGTTTAAATCCTCATGATTAAACTCAATACTTCACACTTAAAGAAAATAGTTTCAACAACTTAGAGCCATCCCCTAATCCCCATCACCTCCAATTGGTAAATTAATGAGAAACCTCAATTAATGATCAAAATTATTCGGTCACTAATATCTCTATTAGTGACTGAAATTTATGGTCACTAATTTAGATATTAGTGACAATTAATTTCAGTCACTAATTTAGCCACCGAATTTCGGTCATTAAACGGTCACTAACTATTTCAATCAGTGGCCAAATTTTTAATTACTGAATTAGTGACCGAAATTTGGTCACTAAATGGGGTGAGAAAATGCTTGCTTTAAAATTAATTAGTGTTTGAAATTTCGGCCACTATTTTAGTGACCGAAATTTTGGTTACTGATTGGTGACTAATTTGTGACTGATTATTAATGTTTTGAAAGTTCAAATTAGTTGCCGAATTATAAGATGTTGCAACCGAAATTTCGGCCACTGTTTTTGTGACCGACTTAAAATCGGTCATAAATGAAATTAGTAACAAGACTGTTTTTTACCGACGAAAACGGTTACAACTTCATTTCAGTGAGTAAATTTCAATATTTAGTGACCGATTTTTTTTGTCACAAAGCCCCTTTTTTGTAGTTGAACGGGTCACAATTTTACGATATTGTAATCGAGTGATAAAAACAATTATTAGCTTTTGACATAATTATAATGTGAGTAAATTTACAATTATTTAGAGTATGTTTGGATTGGTTTTTCTAGGCAAAAGTACTTTTTTTTCTAAAATATATATGAATATTCTTTTTACAATAATTATTTGGTTTAACTTTCAAAAAATATGAAACTTTGAGAAAAAGTTTAAATATAACTTTTTTAAGAGCCAAAATTTTTAATTTATCAAAAAAAAATTCCTTTTTCTAAAAGTTATTAAAAGATATATTTTTAAAAAAATCAATTCAAAGAAATTGTTAATCACGCTCGTAATGTTACATATGTTATGAGAGGAATCTTACTCTTGTTAGATAAGTCATCCATGTAAGTTGATAGGTTGTATTACTGGATGCCAAATGTGCAACAACAAAGATGGACAGGAAGCAAACTGCAATGTGGGAATGGCTCAGACTTCGGCGTTCCAGAATCATCTTGCTTACTGTTCTGATAGTGAAAACCCCTCTCGAGTAATAGGTGTCGATTCTCTCTGAGAGACGAAACCGTAGCCATTCATATTAAATTGGATTTAGTTATCTATACTATATATAAAAGTTATATTTTTTTTTAATATTGTGAAAGTGTCATGTTTGAGTATCGTGAGAGTGCCATGTCAATATTTACATGACATGGTAATTTTACCTTTTATTATTACTTTCCATTATATCTTATCTTTATGAATATACATTATTAGCTTTAATTGAAATATTAAATAGACAATCAACTAAGATTTAAGATTAAATTCATTTGTGAATGCTAAAAAATTTATTTCTTATCTATTATCCATATCTATTATTAGAATTAGAAATTTAAAATCCAAACAATTAATTCTTAAAATATTATTCATTTGTGAGTTTCAAAAGATTAAATCCGAGTAAATTTAATATTTACTATTAAAAAAATAATTTTTTGAACATTATGAGAGTGTTATATCAACACTTATATGGCAATAGATATTTTATTACTAGCTTACACAAAAATTTAATATTTATTTTATTTTTATTATTTTTATCTTTGTGGATATAACTAACTTATTAGTTTTAATTGAAAAATAAAATAGTCAATCAATTAACGCTTAAAATATAACTCATTTGTGAATTCTAAAAAGTTCACTTATTATCTATTATGGATATATACTCTTAGTTTTAACTTAGAATTTTAATTGTCAAACAATTTATTTATAAAAATAATATTTATTCGTGAATTTCAAGAGGTTCATTTCTTATTATGGATATATATTATTAGGTTTAATTTATAAATTTAATTACTAATTAATTAATACTTAAAAGCTTTAAAGTATGTGAATTGTAAAGATGAAACCTGAATAAATTTAACATTTATTGTTTAAAAATATCCATGTAGAGCACAAAATATTCATAACTAAATTCTTCATATGTTATTAAAAATAAATAAATTTAACTTAATTTAACATTTTCTATAAAAAAATTAAATCAGTGCTGAGCACGGATAAATTGCACTAGTTGAGGTTAAGAGAGAAAGAAAAAGATAGGAATAAAAATAAAAGAAGAGAAAAATTAAAAATTTATGACATTGTTGAAATTGGTTTATTTTGTATATGTAAAATCAAAATTTTATCTCCTAGTCGCTGCTAAAATATATGAAAGTCCCACACAAAAAAAAAAAAACTCAAGAATCAAATTCACTATATAAGGTCCTGAGCTACTCCTTATATTAACTAATTGATTTTTACAGTGGAATCTTATTAATTCTTAATATGGTATCAAAATTGGACTTTTGATCCAGCACTTAGTGCATCGGTCCACGTGTGACATGTTCAAGCTCGCTTATCATGCACATATGCTCACGTGGTGGCCCATTCCTACAAGCAGCCTGGCCAAAGCTGCATTTGTTCCAAACCAGGCTGTAGTGACCCATCCAAGTTGTTCCAAATCACACGATCATCCAAGTTTATCCAAGGGTCTTAGTGATTCATCAAGCTACTTTTCATCAAGTTACTTTGGATCACACGATCATTCAAATTTAACCCATTAATTAAAGTGGTGTAAGCACTTATTCTGAGTCACACATAAAATTGTTAAAATAAATGAAAGTCTCACATAAAAAAATCTTAAGAATGAAGTTTACCATATAAAATCTTAGACCACTAATATTTATATTAATTAATTAGTCTTTATAATAGAACTTCAATGATTCTTGATCGTGGCTAACAAACCTAGAGGAGAATCCTAGTTCTTCTTTTCCACTACTTCTCAACGAGTGATCACTAGTTCCACATAAGCTGATTCCCAACGTTTGATAAATGAGAGACAAGAACAATACGGTAAACCTAATAATTAGGATGCCGACAAAAATTGATATTCTATTAGTTAGCTTGGGAATTATAGAGGCAGTGTCAACTATAGTTCTGGAATTGGTATATGTGACTGCACGTTGTCATATTTTGGATACTGATAATGATCGTTCACCAGTTATAATCATTTTAATTATACGCAACGAAGAATACATTAAAATTATTATTTCTTGGTTTATTGCGTCTCTTATTATATGATGCTCAGTTTTTAATTTTTGCTAAATCACAAGGCTATATCATATATGGTGGCTGGAACGCGTTGAAACTTGCTGAAGAAAAGCCATTTTTTCATGGTAAATACAGTCGTTTTCGGATTCGATTCTATTCCATGAAGTGCTCTACTATAGTCATATGGGAAAAGAATATCAACCATTCATATGAATATATATATATATATGAATATATATATATATATTTCAGTTGTTTATGAAATTTAATTTTATAGAAAAGTAATTTTATTTTTTTTAAATATATCTTCTCTCTTATTATTACCCACATTTCTTTTGGGATTTGATTTTTATAAACGATATTTGGAGAATATTGAAAGTTGTTCCAATTTACTCTGTTTTAATAAATAACACTTGGACATTCATATGAATAGTTTTTTTCAGCCCCGACCAGTGTTAGTAGGTCTTGGCATTTTATTAGTAGCTTCTGGCATTGTAGTTGCAATTCTTAGTGTAAGACTAGCTAATTCTAACAGCTTCATTATTTTTTCTTTTATATAAAGAGTTAATTCTTATTATATTCGAGGACTCTCTATTAATTTATTTTTACTCTAATAACCTTTCAATTTTTTATAAGAACTTCTTATACCAATTTACTTCAATAGGCTCTTTACTTCTTCACTTCCTATATTATTTTACTTTTTCCATTTTCTTATTTATTTTCATTATATGACAATTTTTAAAAAACTTAAAGATTGTACTGAAGATTTAATTATTATATTAATTTTTAAATTTAATTTTTATTTTTCAACAAAATTAGGAAGTTAGAATTATTTAATAAAATATTAATTAACTAAGTTTAATATAATATTTAAATTAGTAAATTTTATAAACATTATTGCCCTCCACTATGCTCTTTCTCCAAATAAAAATCCATAGTAACGAGTAAAATGGATGAGACGGGACTCATTTGATGTCGTTGCATAGTAGATCGTTTCTGTACGCGGGTATGGTTTGTATATACACATGCATACATGTGCATATATTTTTATTTAAGAGAAACTTTAAATCAAAATACATATAGGTGTTGAAAATTGATATCGAACGTCATGCATGAATCAGGCCATTGGATTGCAGGCCTAGTGGGAAGTCAAGCCAACACGGCTTTGACTTGTTTTTGAAGCTTGTAACGTGAATTATTAATCATTAACGTGAAATCCAACATCAGATTCCTGCTCGAACAAAACAAAAATGTCTATATAATGCGATAATTTAAAGAAACGTATCAACATTTCATAAACTAGGATTCAAAGAGTAGTTCAAATGATTGAGACTATTTCGTTCAAAAGTGATAACTTAAGTTTAAATAAGAGATAACTTAAGTAGTTAAGATTATCTTACTTTAAACGTGAGGTCCTGAGTTTCATCCCATTGGAATTGGGGGGTTTCAAAAAAATAAAAATAAAAAAGTTTAAATCTACCAAAGGTAGAGAATTGGGTTTTGAGTGGGGGTGAGAGATTACTACTGTAGTTGCTGATAGCAAAACTTGATAATTTGGCACATTTAGGACCTATTTGGATTGGTTTTTTTTTTTAGGAACAAAATTTTTTTTTCTAAAAAAGTTATATTAAATTTGCAATAACTATTTGATTTAGTTTTCAAAAAATCTGAAACTCAAAAAAAAAAAACTCAAATACAGTTTTTTTTAGAAGTCACAATTTTTTAGTTTCTCGAAAAAAAACTCTTTTTCAAAAGCTGTTAAAAAAAGTGTTTTTGAAAAAAGTCAATCCAAATGGACCCTTAAAATGGTCTGACAGAAGATAATTTTGCCTAAATAAAAGAAAAGAAGAAATAGGATGTAAAATAAAACAAAAAGAAGAAGAAGAATCTGCAGATTGCTTTAAAATTTTCGCCAATAGTGTGGCAAATAACAACGTTGCCCAAACAAAAGAAGAAATCTAAATGAATAGCTAGGTAAAATGAAATTAGAAAAAAAAAAATAGTGATCTGAAGCTCTAAGTTTAATGGCATATGACATAATTTACCGTTTATAAATTGATGTTTCTAATTAATGTCTTAGATTATTAATAACAATAATACGTACGCGGAATTAAGAAGCTACAAAGTGCAATCACTAATTATTACTACTAATAGTTAACTAGTATATCGTCCTCTCCTGTTCCATTTTTCCTACTAAAGTTTTATCTTGTCACCTTAAAGAATAGACTCTCAAATTGGTGAAGTTGTCCCAGAAAAATATAATTATGGGCCTGTTTAGTTTTGTTTCTCCCACAAAAAAAAGTACTTTTTTTTTTAAATGAAAGAAGCACCTCTTTTTAATAGGGTTGGAATTGGCTTTTAAATAAAACTAGAGCCCTTAAAAAGATTCAAATTGGACTTTTTTCAAAGTTTAGGGGTTCATTAATTTTTTTTAATTCAAATTGGGCCAAAAAATTAACCATTCTGCTCTAAAGCTACAACAATCTTCCAAGCCCAGTTACGAGCACCAACGCCATGGCAGCATAAGGCCAGGCCCAAATCTTGGTGATGGGAAATTGAACTGTTTAAGAATGGCCCAAAGAAAACAAAGTTGAATAATCTTATTTCTCCAAAAAATTCTTGCCTAGATTTAAACCATAACCTCGAAAAATAATTTCCCCTTACCATAAGTGAGGCGACGATTCAAGTTTAGACAAGAATTTGCCTCAGAAAAATACTCTGGGTTGACGAGCAGCAATCACGCTGGCTGGTGTTGGGCTAACATGGGGTTGAAGTTGGTCTTTAGGCCCAATTTCTGGACAGCCGATAAAGCATTAGGCAAGTGACTAAACTCGACTATGGATAGAGGGGTCGGTTAGGATTGGTTTTCTTTAAAGAAAAAGTATTTTCCTAAATTGTTTTTCTATAAAGGTGATTTTTTCTAAAGAAATCAATTCAAACATTGTAAAAAAAATATGTAAATGACCTTTTTTTTTCAAAAAGATAAGCCAATCCAAATGGGTAGAAAATGTAGCACCCTGTAACCTAGCTAAACTGCCATGTGTGTATAAAGTCACCAAGCAAACAAATGTTTTAGAAGACAATTTCAATCCACAATATAAGACAAATTTTAATGAAATCCATAGCATACAGCTCCTTTTACCGCTAGATATTGCAACACTCCCTATGTTTAGCCTAATGACATTTAGGGCCCGTTTGGATTGACTTTTTTAAAAGTATTTTTTTTAACAACTTTTGAAAAATAATTTTTTTTAAGAAGCTGAAAATTCTGACTTCTAAAAAAAGCTGTATTTGAGCTTTTTTCAAAGTTTCAATTTTTTTGAAAATCAAATCAAATAGTTATTGCAAATTTAACATAACTTTTTCAGGAAAAAAATTACATTTTTCTAAAAAAAAAAGCCAATCCAAACAGGCCATTATTGTTTTGCGGGGAGTGTTAAGGGTAAAATACTTTTGGATATTATTCCTTTTCACCAAAAAATCTTTTAGTTGTTTGTCATTTCCTAATTAAATTTATATATAGTATAAGATCAATAAAATCAAATTTTATATTTTATTATAATTAGTATCAACTAAATTTATATATGATAAAAGATCAATGAACTTAATATGGTAGGGGTGTTGTTATTAATTAAAATAGCACTTAATTTATTTTGGGAATCATATTTATTGGTTGATGAAAAATTTATTAAAGGAGGAAAAAATTCAACGACATGATGACACGTGATAGAGCTAAACTAGGCATGAACTCTACTTTATATACTAGCTTTTTTACTTGTGTAGAGTTTTGCAATAATCTTAAAAAGAAGATTATTTGTTGCTCATAAGTAATGAGCATTAATAAGAACTATAAATTAAAAATAAAAGATATATTAGTATAAATATAATTTTTAATATTATATTATATAAATATTGAAATCTGTGCATTGCACGGGAAGGCACTCTAGTTAATTACTATATTAGAAATAACTTTTTGAGTCCTAAACGAGTCTAACACTTAAGTGACTTCTTAATGGTTAGAAAAATAGATTGTAAATACATTTTAAACTTTTAAACAATCATAACACAAATAACACTTTTTTTACTCTCGGAAAATTGATTATAAATATTTTTTTTGCAACTTTTAAACGATTATAATTAATAATATTATTAACCATGTAAATATTTAATAACATCAAATTAAAACCGAAACTCGTGCATCACGCAAATCAAATACTAATTCTTAAAAATATCGCACGAGTTTTATTTTACTTAGCATATTAGCCGAAGCTCTCGTATTACCTTTAAAATTATTACCATAGATCCTTTTATGTCATATTATGATTTGTAGCTACAAAAAAGAAGACAAATTTTAAGATTTTTTTTTTTTTAATAAAAGAGGCCTTCTCAAAATCTAGGGCTTCCTTATATAGGACTATGTTTATTCTTCCAAAGATGATTAGAAAAGACGTAATATTTCTATTCAAAATCACAGAGCACGAAAACAAAAAGTGGTAAAAGTCAACAATTTGACCATTTAAATCTGTTCCATGCTTCACAGTGACCAGATTAATTTAATTAATCAAAAAGTGGTCCTTTAAATTCTCTTTGACTTGAGCTTTCCATTTCAAACTTTGTTTATATAACCCATCGACCTATATGGGTAGGGCTGCTTTCACCAACCAACATGTACTTATAATCTGCGGTATTATTAGGGCCACTTGAGCTTAATTTAAGGTTAAATCGTGTAATAGGACCACTAATTTAAGATCGTTTTAGGACCACTTAAGCCTAATTAGGGTTCGATTGGCGGGTCGTGGAAGGACCACTAAACCATTATGTTTCAATCTGCGGGTTGTATTAGGACCACTGAATCTTAATTAAGGTTCAATTTGCGAGTTGTAGTGGGACCACTAAAGCTTAATTAAGTTTCCATAATGGGACCACCTCCAACACTATGTTGGGTTCTCCTCTGCAGAATACTAATTTTCTATAATAAAAGCCTCAAACCTTGTCCAATCAGAAGTCAACCACGAATGTATCTAGAAGGTCTGTCTATTTCTGGTCTAGTTTTTCTTTTGTGTGTGCGAGTTTGGTGTTTTGTGTTTCTTTTTTTCAAAAACACGTAATGGATTTAAATCCTTTGTAATATTACAATGTTATAAAAAATATAATTTTATATTGATAAAATCTTAATTCGTTTTAGTATAATTTTAATCAAATGACCAAGATTGTTAAAAGTAAAAATGAAATAATCAAAATATTATTATCTTTTATTTGTTAATTTTTTTACGTATTAAAACATAAAAGAGAAAATTCCGACCTTCATTGATCTTTTTGGGCTGTATAGTTCTTTTTTATTCTCTCTTCTTCTTTTTTTTTTAAAAAAAAGTTATAGGGACGCGTAATTCATCTAGCATTCTTTCTTGTTTTTAACACGTGGCTCCTGTGAAATATATAGAGATGCTATTAGAACAGTGAACAGAGCGTAAAAAAGAGCAAATTATATGCAATAAGATGTACTAGGTGCCCCTTCAGGTTAATATTGAGCTCTTTGACCGGAAGAAAAGGTCAATGCTGATGAGCTCCAGAGCCAGGCAGGTACTAGTCAGGGGTGTCCGTCAGGGAATCTCCGTCTAATTAGTAATTTTTTAAAAAAATTTATGGAGAAAAGATTTTATTCCATTTTTCATCTCAATTCATTAATGAAGAACACAATCTGAGAAGATGGTAAATAGGGAAAGACTAATCGGGATTCAGAAATCTCCAATTTTTTTTTTTAAAGTTCAAAATTAATTTTAATACGACATATATCAAATAATAATTATAAATTTAAAATATAAACAAAAAAAATAATGTCTACTTTGAAAGATAAATAAAAATATATAATGAAATGTAAAACATAGCATAATTCAAACTCTAATATAAATAATATACATAATTCAAAAGTCCAAATTCTAGAGATCAAACTCTAAAATATAAATAAAATACATAATTCAAAAGTCCAAATTTTAGAGATCGACTTAGAGGCTAGAGGCCAGAGGATTTCCATGTTCTTTAAATTTTTTTTTCTTTTTTCTAAATGCTAGAGATCAACTAAGAGAGAGATAGAGAAGCAGAGTCACAGAGGACAGAAGCTTGAAATGAAAATGAAAAAGAGGCTAAGCGCTGAAGCCCTAACAAGAAACTAAGAATAAGGATTAAAAAAAGATATTAAGGTATATAATCTTATAACATATAATTAAATAATATATATAATAAAAATTTAAAAAATTCAGTAACCGGATTCTTTCAAAAGTCAAAATCAATTCCAATCCCTGACCCATTTTTCAGAAATTTTTCTCTAAACTTGATCTTTTTTTCCCAATTCCCCAGGTCAGGGTTTCCCCAATTAGTGAACACCCCTAATAAGAGGAAGAAATGATATCAAATCTTGCTAATAATAAGAAACGAAAAGTTATCTCTATCTCTATAATTCCCATTGGTATCCCTATCTTATCTTTATCTATATTTATCTCTTATCTACCTTGATCTCTCTCTATGTCTATCTATCTATTTACCTACCTACCTACCTATCTATCTATTTATCGACAAATTAAAAAAAAAATAGTTCAAATAGTTAAACTTATTTTCAGTGTGCTGATGTGAGATCTGTGGGGAATTCTTTTTCGGGTCACAAAGCAAATTTTTATTATTTAAAAGATAAAAACATACACATGACCAGATAGATATGGTCGAAAATTACATAAAAATTGTCATTGCTAACCCAAAACATGACTATCAGGAGGCCATGAATGTTGCATAAGACATCATTTTTTACCATCAAGAAATGCTTTTGCATATTATACATCTCCAAATTCAATCCAAACAAAATGATCCATTTGACAGTACGAAGCATGACACACACATCAACTAGGGAATTGAAAAAGAAAAAGCTAAAACTAGAACAAAGTAATTAGGTCATCTTTAAGAGATATTCATCAATTAGACAGCAAGGCATGGGGCATTTGAAAATTAGGACGAGAATCTTCTCTTAAGTCCTATTTTGGTATAACTTTCTAATTTAAAATCTCAACCACATTTTCATATATTAAAAATTGTGACCATTAAATATCATACCGTTAACCAAAAATAATTTTTCATTCTCATTTTCTCACTCTTCTTTATTTAAATCAATGGTGAAGATTTGTTGATATATGAAATACATGATTGAGATTTTGAGTTAGAAGATCACAATCAAATAGAAGTTGAGAACCCCCCCCCCAACTTCCAAAAAAAGAAAAAAAGAAAAGAAAAAGAAGGACCATGTGGTGGGGGAAAATGGTTCAAGAGCCAAAACGCAATGGAATAATGGAGTCGCGATCGCATAATGAGATAGAATGCGAGTTTGTGGGTACAAGATCTGGATCATCTCTTGCCTAATTATTTATCTTCACATTCTAATCTTTCAGCCCTGTGGCACAATTAGCTGTTTAATTAGTAATTGGTATTTAATTGATAACTATTATATATTAGTTGTTAGCAAATAGTCTTTAGTTAGCTCACTAAAAAAGATTTGTTCAATAGAATTAATTGTTCTGTTGGCAAATAAATATAAAAGAACGGAGAAGAACATTCACCTTACTACTTTTTGTTATTATTATAAGTGGCGCCGTGGACCAGAAATTAAGAGGGGCAAAATCTGAATAGAATTTTTATTCAAAAAAACCATGATTTTTTTAATAGAGCATTATATTCGGAAAATAATTGAAATACACTGTAAAGATTTGACAGAAAATTCATATGTGCATGATGTAATTGAAATTGAGAATAAATTAAAGGCTGCTTTTGATTAGAAGAACCTCTTGTCTAATGAACCAAAATGTATTTTTCTACTCTCCAAACATATTTGAGTATATCCACAAAATAAATATACCTCATTTGTTGACCCTTAGATTACCGCATGTGCATGATGTATGCGCATGATGTTAAAATTTTTTAATGTTTATCAAAAGTTACTTAAAAGGTTAAAAACTATTTGAAAAATTATTTGAAATAATATTTTATTGAACAATGATAACTTTATAAAGTACTGTTTAGGCTTTTAGCTAGTTTAACAACACCTAAAAATTATTGGAGTTATCATCTCATTTAAAAGCTTAAAGTAGAGAGGATATTGCATTATTTATTTATTGTATTAACACGTCTTTTTACGTACAACTTGATTTATTTAGAGCTTGCAAGTAGACAATTTACTAATTTTTAAAATGGGTGATAGTAGGGATCAAATCGGTGTTGTTTGGCTTCCAGGCTCTGATACTATAATAACAATAATATAAGAACTATGACACCTAACTAGGGTGTTTGCTATGTATTATATAGGAGTGTAAATGGATACAAAATTACAACAATACCTTTCAATAGAGTTATAACTGACATATAATACAATATATGCTAATAAAAATAACTTCGAAATAGCTTTTAGTCAAAACAATATTTTACGATAACTTTTAGTGTTTTTTTTACAATTTTTGGGCAATCTTACCTCTTCGATCTTTCTTAGGCAATTCTACTTATTTTCTAATCTTTCCAATCTCTTTCTATGTTTTTACCTTTTATTTCATAAATATAAATCTAAAATAACATAAAATCAAGTTCAAATTTTTGACAAAATAAATTTTGGGTCATTTAAATCATATTTTTTTATAATATTGATACAAAAAGATCAAAAATTAACTTTACTATGCTCTAATTGTAAAATATTCTTATAATATATATAGATCTAATAATAAATAAATTATCTTATTTTAATAAGAGTAATAATAACTATAATAGTCATAACAATAATAACGTGATACCAATGTCCTATGTCATTTTCGGCCTATTTGGCAAAAGTAGTTGTTACTTGTTAGGATAACTGACTGCTATTTGGGTAGCTAATATCTCTTAACGGATAGCTATTTGTTGATTGAACAAAATGTATTCGGTAAAATTAGTGGTTGAATTACATGATGAGATTAAAATGATGAAATGGATATTTATATCATGTTATTATTGTTATCATATTACAATTAGTATTATTGTTATTGCAATAAGATAATTTATTTTATAATTGGATATATTTATTTTTTATAATTTTATTTTAATATCAAAACATAATAAAATTAATTTTTTGATAAAGTATTTCTATCAATATTATGAGAAAAAATGGTAGGAAAAAAATTAAATATGTAGTACTTTAATTGTTTTAAATGATTTTAGGTTTTCTAGTAAGCAAATATGTACTCTTATTTATATCTTATACATTTTTAATGTTTATCAGGTTTGAATAGATTAAGAAAATTTTAAACTCATTGGATTTTGTATTCGGGTTGAAAAAGAAATTTATGAAGTGAACTTGAAAAAGAGATTCAGGATTTGTAAAAAGTAAAGAAATAATTAATAATGAAATTGGAATAGGAGATATCCAAAAATGAAAAAAAAAATAACTTCAAATCTCCTAAATGAAAAAGAAAAATATAATAAAGGAGCTATTAGAGTTATCCTTCTCGCTAAAAATGGCTTTTTATCAATATATGTTAAAAAATAACCATTATAGAAATTAATGTTCTTTTTGTTTTCTAAAATGCCATTTTGCTTTCAACAGTTTTTTCTTTCTTTTTTTTTTCCCCTTTTTAAATCAGCAAATTTCTATATTTCCAAAGGGAGGAAATGTGCTAGTGAAATTTTTTTTTTTCTGTTGGCATCTAGTGGCCTTAAGAGCCTGTTTAGCTAAGCTTATTTGGGATTTATAAGTTACAAATAATAAAAAGCACGTGAGAAGATTTTTTTTTAGGAATTTATAAGCAGCAAAATAAATAGAGCCAAACAGGCTCCAAGTCTTTTAAGGTTGGTTTTGTATTTTTTTTGTTTCGCTAAAATTTCGGGAATATGACATTCAAGTACTCGACCTTTTAGTTTTAGGACAACTAGGTCCTCAAGTTTATTTATTTATTTTTTCTTTGTAAGGTCCTTCAAAACTAACGATGTTAAACCTTTTTAACAGTCAAATAGTTGACCAATTAAAACTCCTCTTTTGTCTTTGCTTTTTTCCCAAATACACGTTTATTTATACCATTTTGTTTTTTTTTAAACAGCCATTTCATTGAAGCAATATATCGAATATTATATGAAAATTCATCATCAAAAATGGCCATTCTATTTATATTAATATCATCAAATTCCTAAAACTAACAACAACAAAATAAAACCCAATTCAATTCAATTTAACCACCAAAACCATAAAGGGTCCAATGCTGCCTCTTTAAGGAGTAGACACTTGATGTTGTGCACACAAATATCTTTTGCCCTCTCAATCTTGATAAATAACCGATATTTTGGCCAAAATCATCTCAAAACTTCTGACCAATACCTTAAGGTGGTGCTTCTTGTTTGAAGTGTTGGTAAATCCAAGAACCAATATTATCTCAAGGTTCAAAACTGGTGTTGTCTCATGTTGATTATCTTATGGATTACAATTTGCAGACAAACTTAAGTCTGATTGAAGGTCATTGGTAATTAATGTTCACAACAAGACTAGGAACGACATCAAATTCAGTCTTTATTGTATTGGTGTTAGTTTTAAGGATTTGGTGATGTGGATGTAAATTGAATTAGCTTTTTTGATGATGAATTTTCATGTAATTTTTTATATATTACTTCATTGGAATGGTTGTTTTAAAAAAAATGGTATAAATAAACGTGTATTTGGGGAAGAAGTTTAGTAAAGAGAAAAGAGGAATTTTAAGGGACCTTATATCATGTACCTTAAGTATTGTGCACCTATCAAACACTCTGCACTTTTAATGAACAAAAACAAAAAAATTTTTGAACAAATAGTACAAAAATTATGAACAAACACGTTAATTAAGTTGTTCACACAGACTTACAGTATTATTATTATGAATAAATAGTATTAAAATTTCGAACAAGTAGTATTAATATTGTGAACAAAGGTGAGAGAGCACTGAGGAGGATAATAGTGAAGGATCATGATATAAATTGCAAAATTTTAATTGTTAAACTATTTGAGCGATAAAAAAGTTTAATATTATTAGTTTTGAAGGACTTTACAAGAGAAAAAAAAAATTAGAAGACCTAGTCGTTCCAATATTAAAAAGTTGAGAAATTCAATGTCTTATTCCCCTAAAATTTCTCTTTTGGTAGAACTTTTTCCTACAACACAAAATTTTCAAACTTAACATTTTTTTCTTTTAGGATCTCAAACATGACAATTTTATTTAAATTATTTTCAAAATGAGAAATTTTATTTGAATTGATTTTTAAAATTCTTGAAAAAGGCTTAAAAAAGGAGAAAAAGTCGCATCAAAATAAAGCGGGGTTGACATGGACCAAACATCACTACCGGAAATAACAAAAACATCTCAACAATAAAATATGAAATGTCGTCATTGGGAAGCTGCAATGTGTCCCATCACGCCTCTCAAAAGATCAAAACTCACATCACTAGTCCCATGATTAATTATCTAAGTGGGTTCACTTTTAAGTGTTTTTCCTTAATTCAGTTTCTGCTCGTACTGATCTTCACTTCAATGATGAAATAATTGACGTTTTTGACAGCTTTAATAATGCCTTCCACGAAGTTAGTGACCATTAATCTTCTCCTTTCTATTATCTATTAACAGTTCATATTTCTTTTTCAAAATTGTTATCTATTATCTTCTCCTTTCCCATTTTGCATGATGGTGCTCTTGATATTTAGAAGTTATAATTCCACCACTAACAGAATAAACACATTTAAAGAACGTGTTCATTATGGGCTTTTATGTACTGGTTTTCAAGAAAGCTTTTTTCTTTGTAAAATTTAATTTTTTTTATAAGTTTAAACTTTTTTCTCTAAAAAAGGCAAGTTTTTAAAGAGTTTTAGTTTTTTTTTTTAAATAAAAGACTATTTCAAATATTTATTATAAAAATGATGTACTTTAAAAAAAAAAAGTGTTTTTCAATTGAAAAAAATTCCAATTTCAAGAAAGCTTTTTTCTTTGTAAAATTTAATTTTTTTTATAAGTTTAAACTTTTTTCTCTAAAAAAGGCAAGTTTTTAAAGAGTTTTAGTTTTTTTTTTTAAATAAAAGACTATTTCAAATATTTATTATAAAAATGATGTACTTTTAAAAAAAAAAAAGTGTTTTTCAATTGAAAAAAATTCCAATTCAACTAAGCCCTACACCTGGCAACAAGCAAATTTAGGTGCATTTCCGAATAGATATATATGATGCAACACCAGAAGTGTTTCGTAAAACGTGTTCTTTCGCTGCGACTGTCATTAGCAAATAATCCTGTGGGAGGCATGCTTGATGCAATTAAAGAGATAATTTATTTATTTTCCCAAATTTCAAATATATTTAGAGTTTCAATTGTATATCAAAATTGAGATTATATCAAATGCCTAAAAATCCAAAGAGAAGTATGTCTTCCCTACTATATAAATGTAATGTTAAGTGCATGTTCGGCAACAATTTTTTAAATAATTTTTAATATTTTGACTAGTTAAAACATTATTTTTCTAAATTATTACTGTTCGATAAGCTAGTGTTTCAAGTAACTTTTCAGTTAATTTTTAGCGTTTCAAGCAATGTTTCTCAAAAACTAAAAATTTTATCGTTTCAAATAGCTTTTAGCTTTTCATTTTTTTTTCGCAATTTTACTCTTTTTTCATTTTTTTTATTTTTTTATTATTTCTCCAGTCTCGCTCTATGTTTTTACTTTTTTTCATAAATATAAATAAGAAATAATATAAAAATAAATTTTAAATTCTATATAATCAATATTACAGAAAGTATAAGTTTTATTAGTATTTTTTAAAAATAATTTTCAATCTATTAAAATTAATTTTTATAATATTGATATAAATATTTTATCAAAAAATTAGTTATATTTTAATACTAAAAAATAATTATAAAATAAATATTTAATTACGAATATATTATCTTATTTCTATAATAGTAATAATTATAATTATCATAACAATAATAATAATAACAATAATAATAACATGATATCGGTATCCTTTTATGTTATTTTACGTTCATCAACTAATCTAATAGCTAATTTTACTGAACACATTTTGTTCAATCAGCTAGTTAAACAATTATCGGCTAATAACTAAAATACAGCAGCTATCAGTTGTCCAAACAGCTATTAGCTACTCTAACAGCTAAATTTGCAAAATAGGCCTACGCTTATTGTTTCTATGAATGTATATGCATATATGTACATATACATATATATATATATATATATATATATATATATATATATTGGTTCGAGGGTAAGGGTGCTTTCAAAAGGCTAAAATTTGCTACATGCCAAATGATTTGAAGATATTCAGGGATTCTTTCTCAATGCTTATACTGTGCACCTTTTTCACGGGACACCCTATAAGCACTATATTTTCACCATTTGTGAATAGTACGCATGTTCAAGACTTTTATATTATATATTCACAAGTTTTAAATGTTTATAATTATTATCTTAGATGTTCACAAGTAAACGTTCACAACCCTTAAACTATTGTTCACAACTTTTACATGTTTACAAGTTTTAAATAACAAAATATGATATTATATGTTCACAAATGAATGTTCATAAGTTTTAGATTGAATGTTCACAGAATAATAATGGCATGTTTAGTGTATCCTCACTAATGCCATTAAATTTTGACAAAACTCTTTCATTACAGAATAGAGGACTTAATTCAGGCGAAATATCAAACATTTTATTTATATTATTTTTATTCAGTAGAGCATTAGCTTTAGGATCATATGATTTCTCACCAAGGGGTGACTCAATTGATTTGGAGGCCTAAAAACAAACTATAATTTGAGCTCTTTTGTATTTTTATTGATGTTTTTAAATTCTTATGAATTATAAAAAATATATATCTACAAAAAATAAATTAATAATATATATGTAATATTTGAAGGTTAAAATTATAGAACTTGATAGTGAAAGTTTGATTGGAAGGACGACCCTCATTGAGAGTTCCTTAATGAAATATTTAATAGGACTTTCAAAACTAAAAAGACAAAATCTTTTTGACTTGTGATAAGAGAGAAATAAGACTGAAATAAAGTGTCAGTTAGAAGAAGACCACAAATGATCGAAATAGAGTCAACATTCCAAATTAAAACATAATTAAAGTTTATAGAGAAAAATGTTAACATTGGTATTGGAGAAAAAGATTTTGATAGACTTAAATTAGAGAGAAAAAATGGAGATTATGGAAAAATTTTAAGTTAATTTCAAGACATGAGATTATAAATAATTTAAATGGTTGAAATTATCTTCCATAGGAGTAATGGGTTGAAATTATCTTCCATTGGAGTAATGGTTAAAATTCAAGTCACATGCAGAATAGACGTTTTTTAGAAAAATTCAAGGCTGCAATCAAGAGTGGAAAAGAAAATAGGCATTACAGATTGTATATTTTTGCCTCTTTAGTATATGTGTACTACTTATTATAATTAGGTTCCTTTCTAAAGGCACAACTATGCGCCATGTGATTTGTGCACGTGTTTCAGATACCAGGGACTAAAAAAAAAAAAACGAGAATGTTTAGGGTTTCAATTGAGAATTTTGTCACATTAGAGATTAAAATGAATTGAACAATACTTTTAAGGACTACAGATGCAATTTTTAGAAATTCTAAGCCACAAAGTCTTGGTAACCACCATTGACGTAGGGTATAAAGTTTCTATAATTGTACTGATGGTTTATTTTTGAGTTACTCGAATGCGATAGAGATATAGGAGAAGAAAATATTCAAAGAAAATAATAATACAATAATACACAAGGTTTTTGTGGTTTGACAATGCCTACGTCCATGGAGCAACAAAATATGTTTATTAATGCAAAAGAGAGAGGTTACAAATTTTTTGTAAGAGAGAGGTTACAAACTCTCAAAACTTATGCTAACTCTCCCCTAGACTAATGCAATAAGAATGTGATATTGAAAAGTTATTTCTCTCAATAATATAATGAACTATTTATAGAAAGAAAACTAATCCTGAACCCTATAGGAATAGGATACATAAAAGACAATTGTTAATCCTTATTCCTATGAGAATAAAATTAAAGATAAGGAAAATTTCTAAATTAAACTTTCTAATCCAAAATAGTCTAGGAATTTGAGTCACCATATAATGATCTCCACCTTGATGAGAATTCTGCGAATTACCTTCACCTCGATATGAACTGGGTTATTAGCCAACTCTACAATGTGAACTTAATCTTGTTGCTCATGCGAATGTGTTTTCAAACAACTGCAATACGAGCCAAGTCTAGACAATGTGAAAACTTGACTCCACTAACCACCTTGGTCAACATGTTAGCTGGATTCTCTTTAGTATCAATTTTCTGAAGAAGATTATTACCCTATATCTCGAATAAAGTGAAAACAAACATCAATATGCTTTGTCTGGGCATTATACACTTAGTTCTCTGCTAAATGAATGGCACTTTAACTATCATAAAATACCTCTGCATATTTCTAATGCACTCCCAAGTCATTAATTAAACCTCGAATCCAAATATCCTTTTTCATTTCTGTGACAACCATATACTCGGCCTCTATAGTAGACAAAACAACTGTAGATTGCAATATGGATCTCCAGCTAATAGGTCCCCTAGCCATGGTAAATAAATAACCTATGGTAGATCTCCTTCTATCCAAATCACCTACATAATCTGGATCAACATACCCTATAAGAAATTTAAATTTACTTGTATCATGTAGATCTTGGGCATAATTCAATCCTACATTCTTGGTACCATTAAGATACATTTAAATCCACTTGGCAGCTTCCCAATGCTTCTTACCTGGGTCATGCATATATCTACTAACAATACCAATAGCTTGTGCAATATCATATCTAGTGTATACCATCATGTACACTAAATTCCCAACCAAGATAGCATAAGGTACACGAAGCATATAATCCCTTTCTTCATCATTACTAGGAGACAATTGGACATTTAGCTTAAAGTGAGATGCTAAAGGAGTAGTTATAGACTTTGACTTGACATCCATGCCAAACTTTTGTAGTATCTTTCTCAAGTACTGATTTTGCGTCAAGCTCATAGTGTCTTTCTTCTTATCTCGAGTAATCTCCATTCAAAGAATTTTCTTGGCTTCACTATGATCCCTCATCTTAAACTGCTTCTTCAATTGGGTCTTTAGTTTCTCAATTTTCGGTATTGTTCTGTGCTGCAATCAACATGTCATCTACGTATAACAGTAATTGTATAAAGGAATCATCATGCAAATGCTTGAAGTAAACACAATGATCATACTGACTTTTAGAATAATTTTGTTCTTGCATAAACTGATCAAATCTTTTGTATCATTGCCTTGGAGATTGCTTTAAACTATACAAAGATCTTTTTAGTTTGCAAATCTATTCTTCTTTACCCTCAATTTTGAAATCATTTGGTTGGGACATATAAATTTCCTTATCCAAATCCCCATGTAGGAAAGTTGTTTTCACATCCAATTGGACCAATTCTAACTTGAATTATGCAACCAAGGCTAATAAGATCTGGATCGACGAATACTTCATAACCAATGAGAATACCTCATTGTAGTCAATTCCTTTTTTCTATGCATACCCCTTTGCCACCAATCTAGCCTGGAATCTAACACCACTTTCATATTGAAGATCTTCTTTCTTTGTAAGGACCCACTTGCAACCAATTGCCTTTCTATTTTCTAGCAATTTCACAAGCTCCCATGCTTGATTCTTATAAAGAGAATGCATCTTTTCTTTCATTGCCTTGTTCCATTATCCAAATTTTGCAGTATTCACTGCTTCTTCATAAGTGGCTGGAACATTGTCATCAATTATGGGTAATGCATATGCCACCATATCCTTAAACCAAGTTGGTTTACATATTTCTCTTTTGGGTCTATTTGTTGTAATGGATTCTTGTTGTAGAGGCTTTTATGGTGTAACCTCTTCAACATCATCCTTATGTTTATCTTCTTCTATTAAAGGAGATTCTTCGAACAGTGAACTATAAAGGGCTCTTTCTCCCTCAGCCTGCAATAAATCTCTCTCTCCTTGCTAATTTCATTAGGCATCTCTTTTTCTGGACACTTCAACATTTTGCTTTCATTAGAAGTGACATTTCTGCTTAATATCACTTTTTTTTGTTCTGGACAGCATAACCTGTAACCTTTCACACCACTACTAAAACCAACAAACATGGCTTCTTTTTCTCTAAGGTCAAGTTTACTTTTAGTCACATGATAAAAGACAGGACAACTAAATATACATAGTGAATCATAATCAGTGGCAGGTTTTCTAGACCATACCTCAATAGGAGTTTTGCCTCCTAGTACAATTCATGATAATTGGTTTATCAAGTGACTTGTATAAGTTACTGCTTCTGCCCAAAAACTCATGCTTAAACTTGAATTAAATAATATGAATATGACTTTCTCAAGTAAGGTTCTGTTAATTCTTTTTGCTACACCATTTTGCTTTAGCGTTCCTTTTATAGTGAAGTGTCTTTTAATTCGTTCATCTTGGCATAATTTCAAGAAAGGATCATATGTGTATTCACCACCATTATCAGATTTGAAGCACTTGATTTTTCTTTTAGTTTGATTTTCCATCAACTTCTTCCATGCTAAGAAGATATCAGGTACTTGATTTTTATGCTTCATGGTGCATACCCAAACTCTTCTTGAGTAGTCATCAACAAAAGTAAAAAACCAATACTCACCACCTAAAGATTTTGTCTTGGTAGGAGCCCAAACATATGTGTAAACATAGTCCAAGATCTCTTTAGTTTTATGTATCATAGTGTCAAATCTGATAGTAGTTTGTTTTCCCAACACACAATGTTAGCAAAAACCAATTTTATAAGTTTTGACACCTTTCAATAGCCCTTGATTTACACTAACACTTTCATAGTCTTCTCACCGGTATGACCAAGCCTCATGTGTCAAATCCTTATTGTGTCAGGAATTACATCACTTGTATTTTCAACCACAATTGCTACTCCATGAACTACGATATTTCCCTGCAAAAAATACAATCTTTTACTTCTGATGCCCTTCATAATGACATGGGCACCATTTGTAATTTTCAAAACTCCAATTTCCATAGTGATCTGCAGGCCAAACGATTCAAACTCAACAATTCAGCATCTTTTATATTAGCAGGCTTGTTTTTCAAAGTTATATATAGTCCTTGTTGGACTAATATATCCTTCGCACTGCCACATGCTGAAATTGTTGTTGTTGAACTTCTTAATTTCAAATTTTGCATTGGAAATTATCATCTTTGGTGCTTACATATTGGATCCTGATGTAGCACCTTTGACGGTTGTCTATATTGATTTCGACCTTGAACTTTTGTCTCCCATGTCTCCTTAGATGCGATAACTGTAGCTCTAGATACCACTTGTTGTGCTGATGGATAATTTTTGAGTTACCTAAATATGACAAAGATATAGAAGAAGAAAATGTTTAAAGAAATAATGATACAAGAACACACAAAGTTTATATGGTTCGGCAATACCTACGTCCACAGAGCAACAAAATATATTCACTAGTGCAAAACAGAGAGGTTACAAATTTTCTGTAAAAGATAAGTTATAAACTCTCAAAACTTATGCTAACTCTTTTATAGAATAATGCAATAGGATATATAAAAGGCAATTACTAATCCTTATTTCTATGGGAATAAAAATAGAAGATAAGGAAAATTTTCAAATTAAACTTGTAACCTAAAATAGTATAAGAATTTGAGTCACCATTCAACATCAATGACATAATTATAGTTATTTACCACATCAGTCACATTCACAAAGTCAAAAATATAAATAAATAAGCAAAAAATAACGTTTAGACAATTTGAAATAATTAAAAAAAAATACGAGTGTGGACTGTGTAGTTGATTTTGTTTTTTGGCTATGGATTAGTGAATAAGTGCTTTAACACATACAACCAATACCACAATTTTGGAGCTTCCACTAACATAGTTTCTTACTTCTTTCGATATGCATATGTAACAAAGAATATAATACAAACATTGTGGTTAGGGAAGATATATATGGATGTATGTAATCCACCTGAGCAAGTTATGGATCTTTTTTTCTTTTCAAGGTTTAAAGAGTTTGAAAGATTATTCTCAACTTTTAGAGGAAGTAAAAATTCAATGTCAGCTTATTTAAGGTGAAATGGTGTTAGGTAAGAGTTTTTAAATAACAAACCTTAGCCTAATCCAAATAATACAGGGATTTGCATTAGCTTCAAAAGACGTGGTATAAGATAGATAACTATGACTCATTTTGGATGAATTTTGTAATGTAGGTCTTATCATCTTGTTGTATATAAAGCAATGTAATATAATGAATGAAGTGTGCCTTTTACCATCAATTTATCTCTCTATATGGTATTAGTTTTCTTCATACTCTGACGAGTCTTTCGATCCTGTGTTCACTTCTTATCTTCAGAACCAACATGACTAATATTGATGTTGACGACTCGCTTGCTATGCCCACTATCTCACAAACCCCTCTTGCTGCTTCTTCCTAAAGTTGACGACAATTCTCTACTCATTGTTGCAATCAATGTGGCAAATCAATTGCCACTAAAATTAACTTGGTCAAACTACTATTCATGGCAAACCGAGTTTAGTGTTTTACTTTACGGGTACAACCTTGAAGGCTATATCGATGGGTCTATCCTATGTCCTTCTTTTCTACTCAATATAGCCGATGGTAAGACCACACCAAAACCTAGCATACCACCATAGGATGCAGTAGGACCGACTTCTTCTCTTAGATATCATTGGTTTCTCAGTCCTAATGTTGTTCCTATTGTTCACTCTTGCTATTCTGCTGCTGAAGCTTGGAACACCTGGCTAAAACTTATGCCAATCTTTCTTCTTCTCGTATAATGGGCCTAGCCAAGCAATTAACACTCTTTCCATTAGACAACCAACTTGTTGTGAAATATTTTGCTAAAGTTAGAAACCTTGTACATGAATGGTCGGTGGTGGGGGCTCTAGTTCCACGATAATACCTCATTACTCACACTTTAAATGGCCTTGGCCCAACTTTCAATGAGTTGGCTGCTGCTATCTAGGCATGAGATAAAGTTATCAGCTTTAAGGAGTTATAAGACAAACTAATAGAGTATGGATCTTTCCTTCATCGAGAAGAATTGCACATGGCTGAAATTCTTGGTGTGCCTACTCTAATCACGGCTTATGCTACTTGCTATAATCCTTTCAATGGTCGATGTTCATCAGAAAGTAATAACAACAAAGCCAATGCTCCAAATTCTTGCACCAATAATAACCAATATCACCCTATAGAGGATATCACACCAGCTCCACGTCAGTCTGATGAGCCTCTTATTGTTTTCCAATTCTGTGATAAAAAAGGATGCATGATGTGCCAGTGCTATACTGCAAAGAAAATTTTGCTGAATTTTCAATCACCATCTATTCATCCTACCAATAACATGCCTAATTCATAGCTTTTGGACTAAGGTGCTTCTTACCACATTACTAATGCTGTCAACAATTTTTAGATAAGTCAGTCTTATGATGAAGCTGATGGTGTTATTGTTGAGAAAATCGAGGACACACACACACACACATCAAAGCATAGCTGAAACCACACATAAAGAACACGTAATATTTTTAACATGATTCTGCTCTTTGCCTATGCCCACGATTCTTTTTCGGATAAATTCCACTATTCTACAATAATGGGTTACACATGGTGATGACTTTTTGCATGGCTAGAAAAGTCTAAACAGAGTTCTTATAATAGTTCTATCCTTAACAAGACTAAAATGAATGTAAGACACTCCGGATACTCTCAAGCTCTTTCTCTCCCATCCCATTTATGGGATGTGGCCCTAAGGCACACTTCTAAGGCACACTAAATACAAGCTACAAGACCCTTTATTTATAGGAGAGAAATTCTTGCTCTTTAAGATTTCTCTTATACTATTTTAGGCAGTTTAGAATTTAGTAACTTTTTTTAATTATATTGCCTTCTTCAGCAGGTTCCCTAATTTGTATGGGTTTAGACTTTGAACTATAGCTCAAAAAATTCATTTCTTGGCAAAAAGTCTGAAACTTCTTTGTCACAACTAGAACCTTTTTACAGTCTTTATGCTGGAGCCCTTACTCGACAACATTCTTCACAAAAACGGCTACCAACACATCTTAGCAAATTCATGGAACCATCACCAATATCCCTTTCCATGCCATCTAATATTGACCTCTCAAGGTTATTCGCATCCTTCCTTGACATTAGGCATCTCAAATATGGTTTTCTTCCAGTAGTAACACTCCCTATTAGGTGTTTGGTGAGAACTCTAATTGTTCAAATACGCGAACTCTCCATATGTGACACTTCCTTCGAACCGAACTTTCTTCAGCCAGTGGTTCGTCCCGTCTAGACTTGCTCTCCTTTCTAACCATCTTCTTTCTCTCTCTTATAGGAGCATCCTCCTATGAGTCTCTCATGATTTGTGAGCTATTGGAGTAACAGTTACCTCTTTATCACTAGTTGGCTGCATGTGTTTGCTCAAGCAATGCTTTAAAGACTTTCACACAATTCTATTACCACTTGATCATTTTATCCAAATTCAAAGCTTACCCATGATACATTAAGAATTTGGCAAAACAAACCTAAAAAACGAACTCAGGACATCGAAATTAGGTAACAACACCTTTGGTCAGTGTGGTTAACCCTCAGTCAAAGTCAAACTCGGCAGTCAAACTCCTATCGGTCATAAAACTTGTACCTTGGTTAGAACGTCACAAAATGGAGCTTAAATTTGGACCTACACATCCTAAGACCTTAAGAACAGCCTTGGTCAACTCAATTAAGATTTGGTCAAACTTTGGTTAATGCACTTTAGTTTCTGGCCAACCTGAGTCCACATCAAGTCTTTTATGTATATGCCACATGGAATCTTTTCCTTCCAGCCATTAGATCACTCTAACATCAAATCTCTCAACTTGATTCAATGGTCCATAACTTTAAAGCTCATTAAACTACACAACATCACAAAGCATTAGATCTAATCTCTTTTTTCTTCTCCAATTGTTAACAGCAACCTGTCAACCTAAGAAACTCATACGACCCGACCCACTTTTATCAAATGATCTAACCATCGGATCTCTCATTAGAAGGTATCATCATGCTCTACATCGTACGTAAACCACTGTCGTATTATCCGATTGGCTTGCCACACCTCTATTGTTGTCTACCATCAACCACCTTCTTCTTTACATCATCAGAGGTACCACTGGTTGCCAAATGATACGCTGCTACCATCAACGCTTCCTTATGTCACTGCGAAGCTCACGATATCAAACCATTCATGATTTGGTTGCTCCTAGCATAATCTGCCGTTAAAGCTTTCCTTACACTTTCAAGCTTTTACTGTTGCTACCTCAAGCCATCACTCACTAAGCTGTAGCCACCTAAATGCTTCTTGCTCTGTTACGAAGCTAACTCCATCTTCCACGCTTGGTTTGGTTGCTTGGAGCTTCGTCTACCATTAACACATCGCGACACAACCTTTGAGCTCCTATCACTTCTAATTTCGGCCATGAACCATCATGATAACGACACTAAAATCATTCTCACATCCTTTCCATTTGAATGCCATCTTTTATGTATATCGTAGTGGCTTCAAATAGGAACTTCAATCATAGCTGCGGTCTCATCTCTAAACTCGCGTTAGCAACTCTCTAGATAACAATAGAGACCAAGGCATGGCTATCAACTGCTTTCTCATACCATAACCATTGTAATGATGTGTTCTAATCTCCAAATCAACCTTTATAACACCACAAACGATTACCATACCTACGATGTTTATCTTTTTGTTGACGTCAGCTTCTCTAGTAATGACAAGTTGTGTCAATGCCGCCATTAGAATATTCTCAAGGAAAGGTCTGGAATGATGGTTTTCTCTCACGTTAAAAGCTCTTCCAGCGATAGTAACTTTCTCAGACAGTAGATAACTTTAATTTTTTCATGTCAACAATATTGACTCTAGACCGTGTCTTCAACTTTCATTTTTTTACGACCTTTTGATTATGTCAAAAAATAACGTTAGCAACTCTTCCTTGAATTTGCGAGCCCGTCAGTGGAGCAAATTCTTTGTATCCTTCCTCACGTCGTTGTTGTGCCCAGTTCACCAACCAGGCTTTTATACCACTTATTGGGAAAATCGAGGATATATGCACACATACATCAAAGCACTGTGAAAACCACACACAAAGAAGACGCAATATTTTTAACATGGTTCGACTCTCCGCCAACGTCCATGATTCCTTTCAAGATAAATTCTACTATTAAACAATAATGGCTTACATACGGTGATGACTTTTTGCACGGCTAGAAAAGTCTAAACCCTTTCTCATAGAGTTCTTATAGTGGTTTTATCCTTAATAGGACTAGAACAAATATAAGATACTCCTGATACTCTCAGGCTTTCTCTTTTAAAACCCCCCACAAACTACAAGGCCTTCTATTTATAGGAGAAAAATCTTTGCTCCCTAAGATTTCTCCCACACTATTTTAGGTAGCATAGAATTTGGTAACTTTTTTAATTATATTTCCTTCTTCTACATGTTCTCTAATTTGTATAGACTTGGACATTAAGCCAAAACCCGATTGTTACTATTGGTGATGGCTCAAGTTTACATGTCTCAACACTGGTATTGCTACCTTTAACTCTCAATCAGCTTCCGAATTGTTTAATGTTGTGTGTTCCTGACCGTAATCTCATCTCTATCAATCAGTTTTGCAAAATAATCATACTAACATTGAGTTCTCACCCTCTGGTTTTGTTGTTAAGGATCTTCTTATAGGGGCAACTCTTGTTACAAGGCAAAGCAAGAATAATGTGTACAACTGGTCTTAGGGTGGTTTGTTGCATGCATCAAAGCTCTTCAATTTGCATGGCTGCTTCCTTTTGTACATGGCATGATAGAATGGGACAACTATCTCCAAAGGTCCTTCAGTTGCTAATGTCTATTAGGAATATTATAGTGTATAATAAGTCATCTATTTTGAATTGTGGTTCCTGTTTGACAACAAAGTCTCAATTCAAGAATGAACCACTTCACACTTGACTACCACTTTGTGCGAGAATGAGTCTCAAATGGCACACTGGCTATAGTACATCTCTCGACGACGAGCCAACTTACCGATGCATTGACAAAGACGCTTCCCAAGTCCTTCAAGACTTAAAATCCAAGATGGGTGTCATTGATGGCTCCACCATCTTGCAGGGGCATGTTAGGCAAACAACAAACCTCATATTCAAATAACATAGGAACTTGCATTAGCTTAAAAGCTATTGTTATAGACAGATAGCTATAACTCATTTTGAATGTATTTTGTAATTTAGGTTTTATCATCTTATTTTATATTTAAGCAATGTAACACAATGAATGAAACCACTAATTCATCTCTCTAAAAATGGTTAAATAGGACCCTTCTAACAGCCATAAGATGGTAACTTTTTCAAAATGCCATTTGTAGTGTTAGTCGTGTTGATCAAACAATAACGCGACCAGCACTAATAGACCTTCACTAGAGTGACTGGTTGACCTAATCAGTTGACAAGCAGGTCTGACTAGTACCTCTAGTAAGTCGCTTTTGCAAGCATTTATAGTCGGTGGCATTAACTGGTTGATTCCTCTTTCTAGTAGATATGACCAGTAAGTCTAGAAAAGTTGCAGACTCACCCTAATACACAGTTCAACCAAATCTTTTAAAGATTAAAGGACATAACAATGATAAGATCACTTAAAAAAATGTTAGAAATCATCCATCTCATTTTAGAAAACCATTTTTAAAAATATTTCAATAAAATCATCAAAGATAAGAGCATTAAAGACAGTTTATGACAATCAACAAAAGAAAGCACACTGGTACCGTTTATCCTGTTTCTCCTCATGACTCCACTCCAACTTTCAATGACTATCAAGTTCTTTGAATCGACGAGCAATGGCCTCTTCTTTGCAAGCTTGACCTTTCTCAAAGATCGATATGACAATAGCTTTCCAGTACATTTATGTTCAACGAAATGTGATTTTTTAGCAAGTAATTAATGTAATTTAAATCATAAATCATTTTCCAAATTTTTTATCATCAAAACACATAGCAACATTAAGGGCACATTTGGATTGGCTTTGTTTAGAAGTGATTTTTTTAAAAACTTTTGAAAGAAGTATTTTTTTTCAAAAGCTAAAAATTCCAGCTTTTGGAAAAAGTTATATTTGAATTCTTTTTCATGATTTCAGCTTTTGGAAAAAGCTATATTTGAAAGTTAAGTCAAATAGTTATTACAAAAATAAAATACTTATTTCAAAAAATATATATTTTTTTGGAAAAAACCCATTTAAATAGACCTTGAAAAGCCAACAAAAGGCAAGTGAAATCACATGAAAAGCGATGGCAGTGGGGGAAGAAGTAACAAAGAGAAAGTAGAAGGAAAGAGAGCGAGAGAGAGAGACGGGGGAGTAGGGATGATAAATGATGAAAAGAGATTAATTTAATTATTTTTTAAACAATTGCAACTAATATAGTATTTGAGAGGTCAAAATACAAAGAAGCATGGAATAGTTTAGGCCATTATTCTAGATAACCTCACTGCTTCATCTTCTTGTTTTGAGGACTAGAAGATTCTTGCATCCAAAATCCTAACAGATGAATTTTACTTGACCCTTGACAAAAAAAAAAGAAGAATTTTATTTGAATAGAGAAAGAAAAAAGAAAAAGAAAAAGACAAAGACGAATTTATGGTCTACACCGGACTGACGATTTGGGTTTTTAGTTTTAGATGTATATTATATTGTTATAAACGAAAGAAGAAAAGGCAAAAAAAAGGAAAAGAATGTGCAATGTATTTTTTCACAAATTCCTGGTACTCTCTCGCGATATTTATCCTGTCTTGCTCGAATGACGTAGATGCAGTCCCATCGGTGCAACTTTTAATGGCTCGAAATCTTCACCAAACAAGGGCCCCACAATGTACTGATCTAACGACCAATAATATTTTGCAGCCTCATCTCAAATTAGAGGGAGCTGTAGTCCCCAATTCTCAACCCCCAAGCAAATCCCCACACATTAGCTTCTATGGCGTCATCATTCAGTCATCATTCACTTGCCATTTCTATTTCTTTTGTTTAATGAAGAGTCCTTATGATATTTATACTTATCAAAAATAAAATAGTTTGTAAATTACGCTTATAATCTTTTATATTTTTAATTTTTTAACATTAGTTTCATTGTTAGAACCCAAGCATCAAATCATCCAAAAATAAAAAGACTTAACATGTAATACGCACAGGACCCATATTTGTCTAATAAGAGACTCTTATATCTTAAAGGGTGTTTGGGTTGACTTATTAAAAAACTACTTAAAGTATTTTAGGTTTTAAGTGACTTTTTTTTTCTATTGTTGACTTTAATTATTACATATTTAAATAAAAATTGTAGTTATAAAAAAATATTTATATGTTTAATTAAAATGGGTTAAAAAGTAACTTATATGGTTAAAATAACTATTAAGGACACTAAAATAGAATTTAAAAGACAAATATAAGGTAAAAAAGTAAAGATATTTTAAAAATAAAAATAAAAGGTAAAGATATGATAGTAAATAATTTGATTAAACTTGATTTTTTTTAAAAAGTGTTTAAAACCATAAAAAGTAAAAGTTGGGGGGAGGGGGGAGGGGGAGAGTTTTTCGTTTTCTACTTAGGGCCCTTTTGGATTGGGCTTTTTTAAAAGCGTTTTTTAATAGCTTTTTTTGAGAAATTAAAAATTCTGACTTATAAAAAAAGCTGTATTTGAGTTTTTTTTAGAGTTTCAGCCTTTTTAAAATCCAAATCAAATAGTTATTGCGAATTTAATAAAAATTTTTTAGGAAAAAAGTACTTTTTCTTTAAAAAAATAATCTAAACAGGCCCTTCAAACCACTTAAAAAAGTATTTTTTTAATTAAAACAAACGTTTCTATTAACGTAAATTAGGCTTTAAGTAGGTTTGACCAGAAACCAAAAAAAAAAAAAAAAAAAAGCCAAACCAAGCTCCCTCTTAGTTTAAAGATAAAAATTTATATATTGAAACAAATTAAAAAATAAGTGGTATATATATATCATTTACCTATAATTTTCATACTTATTAGAAATTAAATTAGAAACCTCTCCCGCTATTATGAAATTGAATTTGAAACCTCCTACACCCCTTGACAAAAAAGAAAAAAAAAGCCCTCCTATACCGCAAAGCTACTAATATATGATTATTAGGCCTATAATGACTATTTCTACTTCTAAATATCAAAAAAATAAATTATGTTATGAGTAACTTGGTCACATAAAACCATATGCAATGTTTTAGCAAAAAAAAAAAAATAGAAAAAATAAAAATAATTGAGATGTTATTATTTATTTTGTGATGTATGATTGAAAATAAAGTTTATATTATACTTGGTGGAGTTAAATTCAAATAAGTCCCTAATGTTAACACTTTTTTTCATTTTAGTCCCTATTGTTACAAATAATTCATACAAGTCCTCAATGTTTACTTAGTATAGTCAAATTAGTCCTTGCAGTTAGAGTTACATTCAAATAAGTCCTTAATATTTACATATTTTTTAATTTTAATCCCTATTGTTTCAAATAATTCATGCAAGACCCCAATGTTTAATTATTATGATCAGATTAGTCTTTATAATTAGAATAGACGTTAGTTTTGACGAAAATATCCCAAATGACCTCAAACATAAAAGCAATTGACAATCTTACCCTTTGCGCTATAAAACCAAATCCGATTATCTATTTTTTTAAGTAAGAATGCCTAGCCAAAAAGAAAAAAAAGCAGTAGGAATTTAACATTTTGGATGATAGTTATTGTATTTTTTGCATATTTGAATTTATTGTGAACTTTTATAAGACACATTAGACATCTGATTGAAAATTTTTAATGAAAATTAGAAACTTTATTGTCTAAAAATTATTCCATAATGAAATTCACAGTACAAAAATTCAAGGTATTATAATCAACTAAGAATAAGAAAATAAAATAAAATAAAATTAGTTCTAATCTTTTTTATTTATTTTTTCTTAAAACAAGGACTAACTTAAATAAGTTTGTTAAACAATAGAGACTAGTATGAATTATTTTCAAATAATAGGGACTAATTTGACTAATTTTGTAAAATATTGGGAATAATATAAAATTTTTTAAATAATAAAAATTAATCTGATTATATTTATGAAATATTAAAAATTAATTTAAATATTTTAAAATAATAAAAATCATTTTAAAAAAATAAAAAAATAATAGGGACTTATTGTAAAATTTATCCTACTTGGTGTATATCTCATTAGTGACAAAGAAACCAATAGCACCTTGACGCCTCTCAACCGCATCTCGCGTTCAACTTGTACACACAGTCACACACTAGAGTACAGGTACTACTGCTACTGCGATGACTACTATCCCCGTAAGGTGACCCTCAAATCAAGAGCCCCACTGATTGTTCTTTTGTCCTTGTTATGCAATGAATTATGTCTATCCAAAGCACCAAGTGAGAGCCAAAAAAGTTGTACCAGTCACATGGCAGCCACAGTTATATCAATATATACTACATCATTATCATCGTCGCTGATGATACAACGCGTGAAGAGCTGATGATGCATTTCTGGAGAACTAAAACAAAAAAGAGAGTTTTCTTGATGATGGGGTTAGGTTAAAATTCTGAAAAAAAACCCTAATTCTTTCATGATCTGGAGGGAAATGTACTTGAAAGAGAAAGGAGGGGTTTTCTGGAATCTACATGTTCTTTCTATAATAGGGTTGCTATTTGTTATTTGTTTCAGATCTGAGTCTGTGATGATATCAGATATGAGGCCTAGGTGGGTGCTTTGCGTGGATGGGTGGCTGGGATAGGGGTAGGTGGGGGGGTGTCAACCAGTCAGAGGGACAGCAAGAGACTGACTGACAGAAGAGAGTGAGCACACGCAGGCAATTGTATAGTGAGTATACATTTGTTGTGCTGATGCGTGTGCTCACTTCTCTTCTGTCAGCTTACTTTGCCCTTCTGGTCTATTCTTTCTTTTTGTTAGATTTTTCATGTGTTCTTCGTAGCATTACATCTCTCTACAGAAAAAAAAAAAAGAAAGAAAAAAACAAGAAAAACAAAGATTGAGTTGTGCATACAGAGGGCTCGATAAGATTTGCAGTCGGATGCATCATATCAGACATCAAAGCAGGTTCGCAAAGACACATGGCACGCACCTGGCACACACACAAACCACACACACACACTTACTTTCCCATTTGTCATCACTTACTTCCGACAACAAAATTTATCATCTACTCTTTGGTTCTGACGGATACGAAGACTCTGGACACTCTCTTTTGGCTCCCCATTTCTCTATAAAACACCATGCCAAGATGCTCTGTGAGTTTGAAAACATGGGGAAGAGGGGTTTTCTTTATTTATTTATTTATTTTTTTTGTGTGGGTTCATTTTGTATTTGGCTGTTTTACTTTGCTGATCATTTTTATCTTATCCAAAACCATGAGTTTTATTATTAAAAAATAGAGAATAAAAAATAGTACCATTAAGTTTGTGATGATCGTTTTTGGTTGCCTGACTTATGATGTACTTTGTGTTGGAGATGACGAAGTGGATATGCAAAGGTACGCCTGGGGGTTTTACTTTTTTTTGTTTGATTTAACAGCAAAACTGTTTGTTTCCTTATTGTATATTTGTTTGTACTTCATTCTTCTCTTATTTAAACTGTCTTTCTCCTTCTCATTCTATGAACAAGAATGGTATGATTTCTTTTGGAATTTTTCTGCTCATGTTTCGCCCTCAATAATCATCCTTCACTTCCTCAAAATAAGGAACAAAATTACATAATTCAATGTTGCAGTCATCAAACCTGAACAATCTTTTAGTTAAGTATATCTATTTTTTTTAATATTTTTAAATCTTAAACTTGTAAAATCAAAAGAATTTATGGTAAATTTATGCATTTGTGGCTTGTTTATGCATCCAGATGCTATATTTCATGTGAGTTTTTTAGTGCACTGGGGAACAATTTGGTTCTGATTCAGCTTTTTTTGTTGATTTTTTGTTTTATGGTATCCTTGACTCTCTCCTGAGTCTAAGGACTTGGTGGAGAAACCATGAAGGCAATGGGAGAGGCAAAGTTAAGGAAAGATTTGTGTTTCCTTTTCTGGGTAGATATGCATCGATTCATTGATGAACAAGAAAGGTAAATTTTCAATGTACAGGTTAAGAAGCTACTCCAATTAGGAAACTTTTTTTATTTGTTATTTTGTATTTATTGCCCCTTCCTTCAATTATGCAACTATTTAATGTGTTTAATTCATCCCATCAGTAACAATTGCTTGGTGCTAGGAGCAACACGGCATCTTTTGCAGAAACTTGAGAGACCAGGTATTAAAACTACTTGGTCAATAATCATCACAACATTAATTATTTGTTAGATATTCAGATTTACTGTGGTGATCTAAATTTCAGATGTTAGTATGCGTTTATGTCAATATTGTCTCTTGCTGGAGCAACTCGTAGTATATTTACTAATGGCTGCTTCAGTGTCGTCTTAACAGCTATTCATGTTGCAGACTTTGAGACAATGGAACAATAGTTGAATGGATTGATTGGATTATTATACATATCATTCAAAATAGAAAGTTTCGACTTGTTCATTAACCAGTGGCTAAGTAAATCAAGATTTAGGTTGGTTTTTGTCATATCAATATGCTTCCATATTGCAGATTTGTGGTTGTTCAAGGGTGTTGTATTTTCTAGTTATATTTTGTGCCATGCCTATAAATAAATTTTGTATGTGCTTCTCAAGATTTTCATATAATTGTTTTTCTTTTAATGAAAAGCAAATAGATTTTGGAGCAACTTGGCTTGGATTTAATGTGTACATGCATAAAATAAAATTTTTGAAAAGCTGATGAATTCCTTGTTAGGAGCTCCTTCTTAATGTTGTTACTATTTCTACTAGTATCTGGTCAAAAGCTTGGTACTTTTGTGCAATAGTTGCTCAATGCGAGCAACTCAGGTTCTAAAGAACTGCTTCAGAGGTATCATGTCTAGCATCGAAATATTATAAACAGATTTCGGACATTGCATTACACATAGAATACAAACTTGTTGAACAGAAGGATTATATGAAATTTCATCAAGAATTGGGATGAGTCAAGGATTGATGTCTTTTTAGTCGGAAGTTGGAATTGTGAGCAAATATTTGTTTGTAATAATTTTCCTGAGCATTTATGCCTGAAGTTTACTGTAATGTGATGAAGTTTTCAACATTATTGTCTAACTCCAACAAGTTAACCTTCTGTTCCTGGTACCATATTTGATGGTCAATATTAGGTAAGGTGCAGATTTGTAAATTGTAGTTCTTGGATTTGTCTGATACCTGCTTAATTGATGTAAAACCTACAATGCTAGAGAGTTTCTTTCCCTGCTTCCATATATCCATGTAGTTCACTGGAAGGTCTGCTCTATATAAAACAAGAATATGTGAAATCTGTCCAAAATATTAATTGCTATTGACAAGTTGGCGTGTCTCTTGATGATCAGACCTTTCGGAATATATATTTTTCAGAGATTTTTGTTGATATTTTTATGGCTGTTTCCGGATCTAGAAGATAAATTATAGCTACAGCTCGAAGAAACATATTGCCTTCTCCGCGGGAATTGGGGAATAATGAAGCCAAGGAGAAGGAAAGAGAAATAAATATACCACATAAACAATTTGATGGATGTTTTGCTTAGCTTGGATGAGGAGCTTATAAATTCTTTGCTTAAAATCGGAGAGTTTATATACTCAAAATATTAAGTAGAGAGGAACTTCTAGAATAAGGTGTATTTGGAAGTTAGTAAGCTGTGTTAAGAATCATAGAACGAGCTAATTGTTATAAAGCAGCTTATAAGTTATAACCATATAAGTCCTGACCCTTCCATAAACAAGCATTTGTAAAGTTATAATTCTATTTAAGATACTTTTTATGTCCTAATTTTGTTATACACGACACTCCATATCAGGGAAACTAGTTCTCTTAAACGAATATATACATATACATATATATATATATATATATATAGATATATATATGTATATATGTATATGTATATGTATATATGTATATGTTTAAAATTTGGTGGTTGGAATTGTTGCTGTTAGGATTACAGTTTAACCTATGAGATATTGTATTTCTAGCTACTAGAATATAGTTGAAAATCGGGAAAACAGTTGCCAGACATGTATGAATCTGTATAATCTTATAGATTCATGCTGCTATTTTGTCCATGCATAAGCCTAGTCTCTCAAGCCTTCGGCCTCTATTGGTTTTATGATATTGGTTTGCATTGCTTGATGAGATTAGTTTCATCATAGCTAAATAGGGGGAAAAAGACTTTGTGTTTCAGTATTTGGATAAGAAATGTGCTTATTTTCCTAGTTTCATCTGTTCGGTCAATTATAGGGCTAGATCTAGAATTCAATTTTAGCATAGGCATAAAACAATCTAGGAAGTGTACTGTAGTATATTCCATGAAGATTTGACCATAAATGAGATGCTATACAGGAATAAAAAAACTTGTGTAGTTTTTATAGTCACAAATAGGAATTTGAGTGTTGAACATAGAGTATTCTAATATGAATGAAAAATCTAATAGTTAACATATCAAAATTAGTTAATAAAATAAGAGCAAACAACAATACGGATCCTTTACTTTTATAGTTGTGACATTTAGTCCAGGATGTCTCAATGAATCTTTTAGTCCTGAAAAATTGTGAAAAGTTCCCCAAAAATCATGTGCATGTCATGTGAAAGAAACTTTAAACTATAGATGGAAAGCAATGCTTGGACACTGTGTCCCGATTCACAAACCTCAAGAATTAGAAGACTAATTATGAAATATAAGGGACAAAAGTGTCAGGTATAAAAGATAAAGCACCTTTGCTACTGTTTACCCATAAAATAGTGTCCCTAAAAGGAATAAGCCAGTAGGGGACAAACGTGAATGGCTTTTAATTTGGTGTCTAGATGAATATAGTTACTAGATTTGTCCAAAAATTGGGAATCGCGAACTAGATTAGATGGTCCTGATTTGTGGTATATTGCATACCGATATGATTTATGGTACATTTGCATACCGATACACATTTCAATTCTAATTCACTAATATTGATGACTTGAGTAGCTAAGCCACCAAGAGGCTCATCAAAGGGAAATGGTGAAGGGACAAACAACTTGACTCGCCAATTTAGGATCCTTAAAGGGAGACTTGTCTGATGACTTAATCAATGACGTTTGATGAATGAAGAAGGTCAAAAGGGAATAATGCAACAGAAGAGGGAGAGAGGGTGTTTTATTTGTTGTCATGAATCAAGGTGATCTTATTTTGTTAATTTGACTTTTATGTTCTTTTAGCTTTTCATAAAAATACTTTTTCTATTGTTTTCTTTTATTTTGCTTCTTAATTTGAAATTCATGTATAAAACATAATTATTCAAACAAATAAAAGATAGTGTACTGATATAGTTAAGTCTGTTTTGCAAATTTAAAAAGTAGTCCAATTGGACTAGTTAACCTTTTTTTCAAACTAAAGTATGCATACATTTGAAAGTATTTTATGGAGTCTAATAGTAGGGGTTACAGTTTCCATAAGTCCTTACATGATTTGCCATGTAGGATTGGTCACAATCCCTATGTAGAGCGATGGACTTTTGTTTTAAATAGACTATTTTGATTCTTAAATTAATGCCAACTTGGATTTTTTTTAAAAGCACTTTTCTGTCTAAGATAGATACATTCTTTTGGCAATAACTATTGAGCTTGGCTTCTAGAAAAGTTGAAATTCTTAAAAAAGCTCAAATATAGCTTTTTCCATAAGCCAAAAATTTTTAGCTTCTCAAAAAAGCACTTTTTTCAAAATTGTTAAAAAAAGCACTTTTAAAAAAAGTCAATTTGAACGAGCCCTTATTAAATTCCGCTTAAGGTCTTATCATGATGCATTTTATGAGCAGTACTAAGTTAAAGATATCTTTTAACTAAAAGTTTTTCATATGGCTTGTAATTGTAGTTTTCTAGATGAACTAAAGGTATCATCCATGATTTGGTTGGGGTGCATAGTTTTGAATTATAAGATTTGGGATTACCGGTGACAAAACCATGGCATGTGGAATAAAAATGTCACAATTGAAAGTTAAGATAAAGAACTGACAAACACGGCAAAGGCAAGGGAGCATTCTTCTTGTTAACCCTTTCTACGAAGTAGGCCTTGATCAGTGATGTTGTTCGAAAACTTTCTGCTTCAAACTCATGTGAATGAGGTTAAGCCATGAACTTCATTGTGAGCTTCTTTCCTAACTTAAGTAGGTGCATGTGTAAGACAATTTTAGAGACTTCTAGATTGGAGGAGTTAACTTGCTTTAACCAACGCCTTTATTCATGTTGAAGCCTTATGAAAATTTAGTTCTGCACTTCTCAGATGATGCATAGAGGTGTGATCGAAATGGTGGAGTATGTGGAATGATAAATAGAGAGTTCAACTTCTTTACATTTTCTCTTGGGGGATTAGAGTTTCATTATGTTGTTAGTTATAATGTAGACCTTGAACAGCTAAAATATATTGTTGAAACATTGTTTTGTTTCATCTTTTGTGGATAAGGTTAAGCCCTCACTTCATTGTAGAATTTGTATCCCTAACTTAAGTGAGTGCACATGTAAGACTTTTTTTTGGTTTTAGAATTATATTTCAAATTAAAGGAGTTAACCTGCTTTAAGCCACGTTTCTATTCATGTCGAGGCCTTCTTTAATTGTAGTTTCCCGCTTTTCAGATGATGCGTTGTCCGTATTAATTTTGCATTGCTGTATAATCTTTTGCCGTGATAAATATGTTTGTCTCCATTCTTCAGCCAACTTTAATTGTATATATGAAGATATAGTCGTCACGCTAAAGGAGAGTCTCATCTGTGAGGACTTCAAATTCTCAAGAAAGAAATAATCAAGCGCCAAGGGTAAAGGATATTTTCGAAGAACTCCTGTAAGAATTTGTTTGAGATGAAGTGTTGTCATAAACTGATTTGACTTTTTGAACATGTCATATAAATAAATTATCATCTTTCTCCAAACTCTGTCTTACCTCGTTCAGTCGTTTGATTATGTATACATCAAAATGTAACTTTGCGTTATTCAAACATTGTCTTTTTCTTTCCCTTTTTCATTTTTTTTTTTGGGGTGTTTGGGGTTGGGGGGGGGGGGTGAGTGGGGGGGAAGAGTGGGAGATTGGGGGTCTGGGGTAGCAAAGTCATTTGTTCAATTAATGGATTACTTTTCTGAACTTGTTGTTGCTTCTATGAAGATACTTTCTCATTTATTGTATAACTGTTTGATGTGTGCAGAGATGAAAAATTAAAGCTCTATATATTTTTATCTTTTTCTTTTCTTTTGCACTTGAATTATTTCAATCTTCTTACTCTGCATATTTCTTCAACAGTGTTCCTTTCCTACAATTACATGTCCTACGTTACTCGAATGACAAATAGTTAAATGTTGGATTTACTTTAATGTGTGTTTGTATCTATGATTAGGACATTATATCCTTCCGTTGTAAATTCTTAAAGGCTGCTGTTTGTGAACATTGTAATTGTTTTTTCCCCCTTCTCTCTCTTTGGGTTTTGACTATATCTATTGTACCTAAACTACTGGACATGGGCTTATGAACTGATTAAAAGGGTCCAATCTTTTTAAGCATTCCCTATTTATAGATATGACCTTGAAAGCTAATTGACCGCCATACAGAGAGATGAGTTACAATTTAAAATCTATTGTTATCAACTTACCTGTTTCAATGGCTGCTAGGCATAAATGTGGCATTTGTTAGGAAAGAAGTATTTGCTTAACCTGAAAATAATACCCGTTTTCTGGTTTTCTTGGGAATACTAGGCCGTAGTCAAAATGCAGTTCCTAGCTTGCCTTTTGTCTTTGATTCATATTATAGTTAATCATTCTCAGAACTTTGTTGTGTTTATTTCGTCCAATTTTGTTTATTCGTGGGCTTGAAAAGCCTTATATGGAACAAAGGCTTACGTGGTGAAGCAATTTGAAGCAAGCTAACTATACTCCAATGTCTGGATTGACTTATAGTTGAAGTGGTTTAATTGACTATGTGGTCAATGTCAGGTCAATTGTAGCATCAAGTATCTAATTTGGAAATGGTAATAAGTTATGAACCTGTAAATAGCAGCTCTGCGATGGCACAATAATATTAGAGTAGAAGAGCAATATCATACTTTTAGGTGAAGAGCCTATGATTATTAGTGTGTTTGGAATGATCTTATTTTAAGATACTTATGCTATTGAAATTTGAAGATATCTTATAAGATTTAAGATATCTTATCACATGTACCATGCATTTATAAAAAATAAGATAAGATAGATTGCTTATTTCTTATAAGATAAAAAATATGATTTTGTTTTGAATTTTCATAAAATGCATGATAAGATTTTTTAAATCTTATAAGATGTACACTCATTTTAATAGGATAAGTATTTTAAAATAAGACTATAACAAACAGAGCATATGTAAAGAATGAACCTATTTGTTGTAGCTGTTACAATGGTATATGTTATATGTGAGTTATGAACTCCATAAAATGTTGATGTTTACAACATAAACATTATGGGTATCATAAGATACAACAGTGGGAAAATCTTATTTGCATATGCATTTCTCACACCCTTGATCCATGAGATTATTTTGGTTATTATAACTAATTTTCCATTGTCAAGTCCAGGACTCTTTTGGTGTAGTAACTTCTCGGAGCAGCTTTTAGTATCCATTCATTCATTCAGAAATTGATTATGGCTTCACAAGTTATTATGTGTTGAAACTATCATAAAGAATGTTTGTAGTTTAAAATATTCAATACCACAGTCCCATTAATTTGAGTTCCATTTAGAACCCAACTTAAGGAATTTTGTTCCCTATTTTCTTCCTTTTTTCTAAAAGAAAAATGGTGGAGAGGATGCTGAATTCTCTTGTTGTCCTTTCAGTAATTTAACATTGGGGCTTTTTTCCCTTGGGACAAGGTATAAATTAGAATGTTGAAAGAAGTATTATATCCATTTATGGGGAAGGGACTCTTTTTGGGTGACAAATGAAAGGTGAAGAACTCTAATGTTATTGTGTAGAAAGGAGTATCATGTCAAATATAGTTTCAAGAAAAGAACTTTTTGATCAGCCTTGAAAATGGCAGGGTTGTTAGAAATAGTTAGACTGGGATTAAAATTTATTTTACTCACTTTGCACGTAAAGTAATCCTCTAAGTATGTTGATATAGAACTTGCATTATTGCCAAGTATTTTGATTGAATTATTGACATAGGATTTGCATTATTGCTGAGTATTTTGCAATTTAGAAAAATGTAAATTTTTTAAGTGATGTTTGGTTCAACAAAAGAGATCTGAAGAAAAGGACAATGGCAAACTATAAATTGTTGTAAGGGAGAGATCGGGTGATATACGTTATGTCAGACAAGGTAGGGAAGAAAGTGAAGAATGAACAGTCGTCCTAGGTTGAGAAATGTGAAAAATTCGAGATGGAGGAGAACGATTGCTCCATTTATGGCTTCCTTTCCACTTCCCTTTTCTACCAGCTAAATAAGTGAAAGAGTTCCACTATATCTATATTTACTTCCACTTACCTGTTTTGCATCCAATAAATGTCCTATTAGTTTGAGAAAAATGGAATTAGGCAGGGTTAAAATCTACCACTAAGTTGTCAAATTGACTTATATTTAATTGGAATAGCCTTATTGCTTTGTAAATTTTGTTAACTAAGTACTTTATAACTTAATAAAACCAATGGTCAAGTAATGTTGTGTCGGCAGAAAAATCTCATTTTCAACATTTTTATAAGATGGAAAGATTAAGTGAAGGGCACGTATGTACTTGAGTTGGTTGTTGTTCTAGTTCAATTGCTTTGTATCAAGAACCCAGTAGAAGTTGTTTTTACAATATTCTGTGTGATAATTGTTAAATTATAGTGTTCCCAGATATCATTTTATGTCCCATGACCAAGGTTTGAGAAAACTTTTGGAATTAATAAACATGGACTTTCTTAAGTTCCAGTGTTCCGGTCTTATTTTCTTGAGGTATTGAATTGATGTGCTGCAATGTGAATTGTCATAGTCTTCATTTTATGGTGCAAAGAATGTCAGCTTTATGTTCCTATTTTTGGATTTGTTCATAGGATCACCCCATTTTCCATAGTCATACTTGGCATTGCATACTATGAATACGTGTGTTTTATGATGATCTGATATCTTCTAGCCTTCCGATGTTTAATGTGTATGAACTAGAGAGGAATAAAAGCGTAATTTTTGATCGGTAAACTTTAGAATTTGTTTAGTTCTACTGTCTCAACACGATAAGCATACTGCTTGGAGCCAAACTCTTTCAGATTATGCTGCATCAGCATCCAAATTGCTTAAGGGTAGGTCAATGAGGTCCAGCTTTCCCTCAAGTGGGAGGCAAGCACTATCAATGTTAACCTGGCAATGCGATGTGTGTTCTTTGACAATCACATTAGTTACCAGCATTACGGTGTAGCCGCTCTGTGGTACATTTTCCATGAGACGCTGAGTTCCTACTGGTAGCAGGAGAAATGTCAGGCTGTGTCAAAACATTGTTAGCATGTGGTTGTACCCTAACAACCAGTTCATCTCTAAACAACATAGCTAGTATTTTTCTTCTTTTCTTGGTTTCTTCCCCTCTCCCTCAACAACAACCCCCCCCCCCCCCAAAAAAAAAAAAAATTCCCCCCTTCTCGGTGAACTGTGGATTAACTTTTGCAGTGTTTATATGTATTTGGGAGTCGACTGTTGGATTGGTTAAGTGCTATATAACTGTTTCTCTTATTCTCCTATAATTTCAATATAACTAACTTGCATTTTCAGTATAATTAACCTGCATTTCTTGCAGGCTTGCCATGGAAGAAGCGATGATGATATCTGTCAATTCAACAAATGTGAGCGGGGATGGTTCAGATTCCAAAAGCAATAGTCTCCATCCTTGTGACCGTTTCCAACTTGATAATGGAAGACGTGATTCCATTCTCTCCACTTCAAGATTTAAAGGAGTAATCAGCCAAGCTAATGGACACTGGGGTGCACAAATATATGTCAACCACCGAAGGATTTGGCTGGGAACTTTTAAGTCGGAGAAGGAAGCTGCGACGGCCTATGATAGTGCTGCTCTCAAACTTCGCAGCGGAGAGTCGCACAGGAATGTTCCATGGACAAACATCACTGTCCTGGAACCACACTTTCAAAGTGAATTTAGTACTGAAGCAGTTCTCTCCATGATCAGGGATGGTTCCTATGCTTCTAAATTTGCAGACTATCTGAGAGCACAGCTCCAAAATGGTCACAGTTTGCCTAAAGCTTATCCTACCCGTCAGATAATGGGTAAACAACTTTTCCAGAAGGAGCTTACTCCTAGTGACGTTGGCAAGCTTAACCGTCTTGTCATTCCCAAGAAATTTGCGGTTAAGTACTTCCCTCGGATTTCTGATGATCCGGAGCAAAATGAGGGTGGCTATGGAGCACAAGATACCGACCTGGTCTTTTTCGATAGCTCCAAGGGGACGTGGAAGTTTCGCTACTGTTACTGGAAGAGCAGCCAGAGTTACGTATTCACTCGGGGTTGGAATCGATTTGTGAAGGACAAGGGCCTGAGAGCAAAGGATATGGTTATTTTCTCCCTTCTCGAGCGCAAGAATAGCTCGGATGAGGTTCAAAACCTCTGTATGATGATTGATGTAGAATATAGGGATGGCACGTGCAGTTCCGCAGTTGAGGATGCTGACCATATAGAGAAGAAAAAACTCCTGGAATTGAAGCTAAGCTTATCTAACATGTCTTCTGATAGTCAAGGTACAAGCTCATCATCACAGGCTGATTTTCAGCAAGATGCTGAAGAGTATTTGGTGGAAAATGCATCTGCGCAAAAGAAGATGTGCCTTGGCACTGAACAAATTGCCACAGAACAACAAAAGCGCCTGAGGCTTTTCGGCGTGCAAATAGTTTGATATTACTTAATTCTGTCTTTTTACTGTTAGGATCTGACAAGAACAACACCTTGCACTCCGTGTACGTTAGTTTGGTTTTATTTCTTTACATGTTGAACTGATTCTTTCCGTTGGCAATTGGAAGTTTCTGCTAAGATTGGTTTTTGTATCTCTCAGAGCCGGAATGCCTTTTCGCTAGCAAGCGGAATGGACACTCCGACAATCCCTCACTAGTGCGCCTCTTTCCATGGCTAAAATCATGGCCCAAGTGAGTGATTGTTGTAGTGGAATGTATCAGGGACGATTTTCTTTTTCTTTTTTGTTTTCTATCGTTTGGTAATCTTTTTGTTGGTATAATTAAGGCAACATCGTGAATTGGTATAATTAAGGTAACATTGTCAACGCGTATAATTAGACTTGACTCAGCAGAACGAACCTGAGATGAGTTACTAGTAATGTTTTGAAAACCAGACCGGAGCGGCCGATCGAACCCGTTCGACTGGGAACAAGTAAAACAAGGGGGTCGAGTAACGCTTAAAAACCAAAAAGCTAAAAAATTGGAAAAAACCAGTTGGACTCAGTAAATCAGTTGACCCGGTTAAAACCAGTTGAACCAACCTTTTGTAAATTTATTAGGCTACAAGTTATTTTTGTTTGTTAGGCTTAACTTTGTTGATTGTCACAATCCAAAACCAACCCAAAACAACTAAAAGAGTGGGAAAAAATAACGAAAACAAAATCTATAACAATTTGCATGCAATCTGAAGTCAGCAATTTGAATATTTGATTGTCAAGGATGCTTATATGGCTATATATCTTATTTTTTGTTGCAACATTTTTATGTATTTATATCTCTCTTAAAAATATTTATACATATTTCACACATAAATCATGCTCTTCTTTAACATTTATTCTTTATTGAATGTAGACAAAAGTAATATATTAAAATGACATTGTGTGAAAGTCAGCCCAATTGGACCAATTTAGACCAATTGATCCAAGAACCAGTAAGGTGTTTGATTCGCCTGCTGGTCCAATTTTTTAAAACACTGGTTACCAGAGGTGTCTGGCCAGGAAATCTTGCATTCTAACGTGATGGTGATATCCTGTACAGGTTCCCTAATTGATAATAGGGTCGTTTAGTTCATCAAGCACAAAACAGTTCAGGCATAAAGTTAGTTGGCTACACGAGACTTCAATTTGAAGAATGCCACTTTGTCCCTCATAAGTCAAATAGTTTAAATTCCGATCTCCCTCCCGAATTTGTGGTTAAAATTTATCAAACAAATTCTTAGATTGAAATGCATTTTCATCTATTTAATCTTATCATATATCCTTTCATTTTTTATTTTAGTTTTATTTTTTTGAAAAAGAATAACTAATTAGAAAACGATTTTGCTTCATTTTTTTTTTTTGTTTTTGAGAAAGAAAATTTGATTCAATTTGAGATACAATACACGTATGTGTACAAAAACCTTTAAAATTAAGTGAATCTAATTTTTTCTTTTAATCTCACGGATAACTCAGATTTGGTACGGTGCCTGCCTTTTACCTTTTTCTTTAGTCTTTGATATTAATTTTTTTTATGGCTTTCTATTTTTTTTTTTTTTTTTTGCATTTGACCATATTCGTTTAATTATTTTCTCAATCACCTACTAACTATTTTTTGCATTGACCCTTTTTTTGTCCCTAGAAAATATAAAGAACGAAGATACGCCTGACAAAATTTGATATCATGGAAAAACATGGATTAAACTAAAATCTTATGGTGGAGTTCGAAATACAAATTAAAACTAATGGTGGAAAAATAACACTTTCTCTTGTCTTAGCAGTAATCTAATTTTGAGTTCGTCATATGTGTTATGTTATTGGCTCATCTAATTTTAAGTCGTTCATTTAGAGGTAGAGGTGCTTGCATGAAACTCATTGCAAAGATTTTCAAAAGGAAGATGCCGGGTGGCTCAAGAGACAAGGATGCCTAAAGCTAAAATACAATATGAGACTTTCTATATTTTTCACAGTTGTCGTATTTGAAATCTTATGAATTCCAAAAAGAACAAATGTGCCTACAAAAATATAAATTCAAAACTAATATAGAAAAATATTTAAAGGTTAGAACAATGAAACCTAATAGTGAAAGTTTGATTATAAAAGAGATCACTTCTTGTAGGGAATGATAATCTTCTCAAGAAGAAAGACATAATTTCTTTATCATGTTACGAAAGGAAATATAATAAAGACTAATATAAAGTGTAATTGAGAAGAAGATTGCAAATGATTAGAATATAGTGAAGAATATTTGAAAATAAAATACAATTAGAGTTTTATGGGGGTAAATAATATAATGATATTGAAGATAGGAATTTTGATAGAGTTAAATAGCAATTAAAAAAATACATACTGTGAGAATTAGTGAAGATTAAAAAATAAAAGACTTGTTTTTATTAATAAAAGGAAATATTTGATGATTTAGTACTAGAAATGATAATTTTTATTAAAAGAGGACTGGAGAGAAAAATAAATAAATTTTGTAAAAAATATAATAATGTAATTGTAATTCACTAATTAACACGAATAAGAGAAAATCTTAAATTTATTAGATATTAGTAGGCCTTGACTAATTATACAAAAGAAATTAAATTAGACTTTTGCTTTTTTATTCTAAAATTTTAAGAGCAAAAACAATAGCTTTTGTTGCTTTACACTTCACTCATCTCCAAAAAGATGGAGGTTGAACAATAATTCGAGCAATCGTTTCTTTGCTCTCTCTGTCTCTCTCTCTCTGTCTCTCTTTCTTTTTACTAGATAAGTAAGTGATTTCACTGATCAAAGAAATTTCTTTGCTCTCTTTGTGAACTTATCCTTCAATTTATTCCAAAAGAATATGATTTAATTGCTCTAATTACTTCTGCCAAATAACGAAGCATTGTTGATGAGAACCTATTTTTAGAATGATAAGTGAAGCAATTTTCGGTAGGAAATTGCCTTTTCTAGTCACTTGTCTAATTGCTTCCTTTTTTTTTCTTTTCTTTTTCTTTGCTAGGTAAGCAAGCACTTGTATTGATTCATAAAAAAAATAAAAAAAAAAAATCTTTACAAATATGGGCAACCAGTCTGCAACTTAAACATCAAGATTGCAAAGCTTGCACAAAAATCTACAAAAGATGCCTTCACTATGCATGTTTCTATTGACAAGTCTAGTTTAAACTTCAAAAACAATGAAGGAAATTATTTGTTCTTCATTGAAAATACTATAGCTAGGATGCAGTCTTTGATTTCGTTCTTCCAGATATGCTACACTGTAGCTTCCAAAGCCATTTTAATTACCACAATTCTAAGAGAACAGCCCTTGTATTTCGCAATAAACCACTCGTTGGTGCTATTTCGTGCTATAACCCGATGCAGCCCCTTGACAATCTTTATGATTTTCTTCCAACCAAATTCTCTTGATAACATCACAATCAAAGAAGAGGTGGCTACGGTCTTCAGTACCTCTACCACCAAAAAAAAAAAAAAAAAAAAAACCATATTGGATTGACCGGCATATTAATTTTTTTGGAACTAATTATCTACTTACTTTGTGATACTAATTGGATGACCAATATGAACCTTTCGTTTTTGCCCATATGCTAACACGTGTAGCTATATATTATTTCCTCTGCATTGCTCCATGTTGCCACCGCTTTGTTGCACATTTCATCATTGCAATTTCCTACTCCTCTCGCCTTCCACTGACACCGCACCATCATCTTCCCTCCCTTTTTCTTCTTCCCTTCCATCTACTTTTACACATTAAAACTAATTATTTTGAATGCTTGGAATTCAGAGTGTTGATGCAAAATGGCGCCCTATGTGGAAACCGTGGTTTTTCTTTCTTTCTGCGGGCGCGCTAGTGGTTTTGTTGCTTCATTATATATATCATAGAGTTAGTTAGCTTGCTTCACAACTTCATCAGTTCACACATTATTTGTACTCTGAAGTGTCATCTCGATAGAAGTACTTGCAATTGCTTTTGCATAGCATAGGTTCGTGTAATATTTGCAATTGCCGTTTAATCTTTGACTTGATTCCTAAGCCTCATTGTTTTTGCACACCAACCGTAAGTATTGGGGTGTGTCCTAAATCTTAGCTTCACACTCCTATCATTGTATTCCTATTTATTGCATTTGCCCGTGCATATTTTCATTGGGTTTACCTTTGTCTCAGATTTGGTTAATTTGTTGCTTTCATTCCCACATAACAAGGTATATCTATGTCAATAATTGATTTTATGCTTAAAAGTCTTTATCAATAGCACTCTGCCAAAGGTTGTTATTCGATATCTTGTTATAAATTTCAGTTGCACCCAAAACGTGGACTTCTACCCTGGGATGTCAAATGAGATATTTCGAAGCATTCGAAAACTATATTACCATTGCACACATAAAGGAAATAAAGAAGGTGTTGTTTTATCCAGGTTATGTGCAAATTTGTATATGATTGTCCTTCTGTCTTTGTTGATTTTCGCTATGCAGGTGTCAATTAGGAGTCTAAATACTACCATTACTTATGCTTACTGAGTGACGTCGAATTCCATTTTTGGCACCACAGAGAGGGCACTTCATTGTCTACGCATATGTTGACCAATTCGTGAATTCACATCATTAGGCATATATTGCATGCCCCAAGTGCATATGCAAGGTGATGTTGTAGGAAGATCATTATTCGTGTAAGAACTGTACAAGTTTTGCATTAGGGAAACTACTGAAGTTATGCATCAATATTGCTACGCATATGATGTTTTTGAATAAACAAGTTGATTGATTTATGGGTCATATAGCTTACATTTCTCTAAATTTCAAGTGAATAATTTGGTTCCAACAATCGACCTTTTACATTTTGTACATTGATTTACATAAATTTTAATAGCCACAAATTATAAATTAATTAGGATAGCATCCTATATATTATATATTATCACGATCAATATAATTATTTTTTATCCTAAAATGATAGCCATCTCTTTTCCATGGCTTCATATTCAATTATTTTTTATCTCATATTATTTATTTTTAATTAAAGTACGTTATAGTATACATAGTTAAATCTAATAATTAATATAAATTTAGATGCAATACACATGCGAAGCATGGGATTTAAAACTAGTATTAATTTTAATTGAAGATAAAATGCGTTTAATCAAATACTACTTCCTTGATGTTGATTTCAACCTAAAAGCATATATATATTACAAATGTGTTTATACTAGCATTTATTCCCGTGCTATGCATAGGCTCTAATTGATTTTTTTATTATCAATTTCAGATGTTGTTATACTTCATTTATAAATATTATTAGAAAATCACTTTATGTATGTGTGTGTATATAAATGTATGTGTATATATATATATGTATGTATATATGTGTGTGTGTGTGTTTGTGTGTCATGTAGTTCTTTTTCAACCACTATGAATAATCTTATTCATAAATAATTATATAATATACATAGTATCTGCCCTTAAATTAAATGTGACCAAAAATATTATACGATACTCTTCACTTAAAGTCAATATAATATATATTTTATCTTATATCAACTTACATTATATCACAATTAAAGCATTAATAATATTTACAAAATTAATATTACTTTTAACTGACATGTCAAGCTTTCTTTTATTTGGAGAGTTGATATGTATGCCCAGCTCTGCTATCACACCTTCAACTTTAGTATATGTTTATGTCTATTTGTGATCTTATGCATGAATACAACAACTGAAGTAGTGGCCAAAAAAAGAACCTTATGTTAGATTTATACTTACATTTCAAATGTTACAAAGTATAGTTATAACAAACTCTTATTTTCCCATGCATATTAAAAGATTTTGAAAAAAAAAAAAGTACGAGATATTGTCAAATTCAAGTTGAGTTATAAATAAAATTTATCAGTTTATTGATACAATTTGCGAGTTTTTCATAAGGAGCCAGGCAAGGGGGTTAGGATAGGTGTAATGAACCTAAATGCAAGTGAATTTGTAAGCAAGGCAAGCCCAAGTTGTATAGTAGATCAAGAAGTTCCAGTACAAAAAGGGAAACAGGAGTTGAGAAGAAGTAGACACTCATACGATGTGCCTAAATCTTAATTGATTTATAGGGGTGAGGAGCGTGATTTTTTGGAAGTTGTTTCAACAATGTTTAATTCATGAACTTGCTCAGAGAATGGTGTAAAAGCTATTTAGGATGGAGAAGGCATGCTTAACTTGTTACACTTATCACTATTCAATTTCTAGTTTGATCAGTTAAATCATTAAAAATTGGTGGTCCCACTAAGTTTATGGTAGAGAGAACACAGTAAAAGATGATTGATGATACCGTGAAGAAGAATTAAGAAATGCCCCATAGAATTGAAGAACATCGAATTTCATTGGGCCAATTGCTGGCAAAAATTCAGTGGAAGTTTATGGCTCAGAATTAATGAGAAAAAGGGGAAAGCAAAGGAAAAAGAGATGTTCACATAGGTCAAATGCAAACTTACGAGAGGACGGGTTAGAGGATCGCAAGGATATGGTGTATTGTGCATTGGAGGCTTATTTGATGCCTTTTGCAAAGGTGAGTTTTCATGAGCTGGACTCCCACAGTAAGATCATTGATCTAGTCTTAGTGAGATTTAGTCCATTGGTGTTATGGGTGTAAGACGTAAGTTTTCACATTCATGGATCTAAGGATAAGGTGGAGCGTTGGTGGCATTATGTTGTTGAGGGTGCTATAAGCACACTTAGAGAAGTTCCTTAAATTGCCATAGTGCATTATAGAGTTGGTTTGGTCTTTGGATGGCCAAAGTGATACTACTGGTACAAATTGTAGTGGCATTTCGAGGGACTTAGGAGGTATAGGCATATAATAGCCAACCTTTGTGTATGTGTTGACTGGAAGGGGCACGGTAGTAAGTAGAGATGAATTCAAAGTTGTTGATAAGGAATAAATACGGTTCAAGTGTAAATTTGTAAGGATGTGGCTTGTATTCATAATGGACCTTAGAAATCATGATTCTACCTAAATAAGGAAACCAATTCATATTAGAATTAGTTTCTTCCTATATCTATAATAGAACATAATGTAACTGAGCTAATGCATGAGACATAAAGTAAGGGGGAAGGGGGGAGAGAAAAGTGAGACGTCTCAAGCTTGACACCCCTCGATCGTGTATTTGCAATTTTTATTATTAAGTTTTCTTGTTTGCTAGACATGTAGGCTTTAGGCCAAACTAACGTAAATGTTGTACGTGTCTTTAGTTTATCTTCATTCTAGCACTAAAGAATCCTAACACATACCTTATGAAATTTCAAAAAAAATATTACATATGGTGTATGATAAGGATACAATTAGGAGTATCTAGAATATTTTCTGTAACTAATGCATCAGCAGTTTGTTAGAATGTGATGACAACTAAGGTAGTTAGATGGTTAGTTATAAGAGTACAGGCATTGCCTGTAAATAATTGTACATATGTAAAGAATCATTTAATGAAATGAAATGAGAGTCAAAATTCTCTCAGTTACTTTTACAGTAATCAAGGCTAGTAATATTCCTGAAAGTAGATACACACACATATATATATATATATGTATATGTTTTTTTTCCTGAAAACTATATTCATAATTTTCATTTTCATTTTCATTTCTTTCTCCCCAACCTAGAGTTTTTCCAATAGAGATCACCATTAAAGCTTAACCTCCAAACTTCCAAATCCTCTCAAAACCTACTCGAAGGTTCTTCTTATCTAGCTAAACCTTTCTATTGATTCAAATTTTCAATTCCTCTTCTCAATTAAAAAGCCCAGTTGCTCTTATCTAGCCAAACCTTTTGCTTCCAGTTCTTCATGGCTTCAACATCTTCAGCTATTACTTTTGAAGAAATTTCTCCTGGATTACAAAGATTAATCCAAAATCTTAGTAGTCTGGTGCATATTAAGCGTAACAGTATAGCAACTTTGCTCTTTAGAGATCTTAAATTCAAGTTGTTCTTCATGCTTGCATGTTTTTTTATCATGTTTCTAGTAAGGTTCCTTGTCCTGCCAAAGAAATTGAGGATGTGAATGAGAGAAAAATATCTCTTGTTATTCACTCTCAAGTGTTCCATCTGGAAACTGTGGCTGAGGTATGGAATGCTCTTACTCAAAGGTTCAGTTCTCATTAGGTCTTATATATATCAACTAAAGGTTCAACTCCTTCATTTATTCAAGGGAACTCAGACTATGCAGGCTTATCTTGATTATGCTAAGACAATAATGAATGGTCTAGCTAGTATCAATGAGTTTGTGTCTGAAGACAATGCTATCATGTATATTTTGAGGGTTGTCCTCTTGAATAAAAATCCTTTTGAAGCTTCTATTAGGGTTAGACCTCAATTTATCACTGTTTTAGAATTAGCCTCTCTCCTAATAGTAGAAGAACTTAACATGAAGATGGAATGCTCTCTATCCATCAGTTATAACTCTAGACAAGGTGTCTACACTGTTCTATACTCACAAATACAGGCTAGAGGAGGCCAAGCAAGAGGTAGAGGCAATCCTACTAATAGAAGTGGAAGATCAAGTAGAGGTAACAATAGAAGGGCTTTACTAGGCCTCCAGCTCTAATACCTCTTTGTATCTCTTTTCAGTATTCAAGTTCACAAAGCTCTATTTCTCAAGCTCAAAGTATATGGTCACAAATAAAAGTCTACTGCTAGATATGTGGTAAACCAAAACCACATAGCTTTTAGTTGCTGGCATAGATTTGCCACTAAGCACAAAACATTGGAAAGCAAGCATACATTGCTCTGACTGTTTAGTATTCCACAAATGGACAATAATGGGTTCTTGACTTAAGAGCCAACACATGCGTTCCAAATGAAATTAATTAGCTTCAGTCGTATCAACCTTACACTAGACCAAATACAGTCACAGTTAGCAGTGGTCAAACTTTGACCCTTCAGAGCATAGGTTATGGTACACTCTCTACCACTTCTAAACCCTTAATCTTGTTTGTTTTATATGTCCCATACATATCTACTAATCTAATTTCTATCTCTAAACTGACAAATGACAGCAATTGCACAATCTCTGCCAATGCAAAGGAAGTGGCTATCCTGGACAATACAACACATTCCATACTATACAAAGCCCCTTGTGCAGGAGGTCTTTACTATCTTCCTATTTCAACTTCTTACTCAACATTTGTCAAAGCTACACCTATTTAGACTTTTATTGCAACTACAACAACAAAAAGATCTCATGCTAAAAATCATTATGGCATAAGAAGCTTAAAGCCCCTTATCTATAACTGCAATAATTTTGTCTCAAATCTTAGATGTTAGGTTACGTACAAATACTATTTAATGTGAGACCTGTTCTTTAGCTAAGTCTCAAATATTGTCTTTTGATTTGAACTCAATATTTAATGTGAGACCTGTTCTTTAGCTAAGTCTCAAATATTGTTGTTTGATTTGAACTCATTCTGTTTCTACTGTTCCTTTTCAATTAGTCCATGTGGATGTCTAGGGCCTTGCCCCTATTCCTTCTAATAAAGAATATAGATACAATGTAGTTTTTATAGATGATTGTACAAGGTTTGTATGGTTATATCCCATGAAATATAAATCTGAAACTTTTCCTGTCTTTCTTAGTTTTCATGCAACGATCACTACTCAGTTTCAAGTAACATTAAAAACCTTAAGAAGAGATAATGGAACTCAATTCATTAATCATACTTACAAACTGTAGAGGCTATATACCAAACCAGCTGCCCCTATACACTTGAACAAAATGGAAAAGTGGAAAGAATACATAGACATGAAACCACTCTCACTCTGTTACATCAAAGTAATTTGCCACCTAGTTTCTATCTAAAAGCCTTATCAATATTTTGCAACACAAATCATCCTATGAAATGCTATATCCTATCCAACTGAATTATTAAGACCTTGGAGCCTTTTGATGCCTTTGCTATCCATGGCTCAAACCCTATAACAAAAACAAGCTGGAACTAAAGTTTGAACCTTGTGTTTTCCTAGAATATTACCTACAAACTAAAGGCTACAAATGTTCGGATATTGAAACTCACAAAGTTTACATTTCCAAGCATGTCATATTTAACGAAGAAGTGTATCCCTATCCTAAATTCTCAATCATTTATGATATGTTCTCCCAGTTTCATTTACAGGACATACTTCTGACTCTCAAGTCATTGCTTCTGTGGTTCTTACATTAACACCTATATATTCTAGATCCATACCATCAGTACTTCCTTTTCACTAATCCTAACATATCTAATACCTCTCAATCTGTACAAGGTCTCAATTCAAGGGCCATTTCCTTTACTTCACCATTAGACACACCTAAGAAATCTACTATAAATTACTCATCAAACTCAACATCTTCACACTTCGCTCCTGCATAGATGCCAGAAATGTCATTCCAAGCATCATCTTCACATCACATTTAGAACCTACACAATTTTCACATTCTACACAATCGTTCAATTCAAACTTTGTCAATCATCACAACCATATCAGAATCTTGCCTTAATGTCTTAGCATGCCATGCTCACCAGGTCTAAGACTAATTGCTTGCCACCTCTGCTGTATCAGCTTCATTGCCTTATCACTATCTCTATACATGAACCAAGTATATAAAGAGAAGTATCAAATTACGAATGCTGGGTACAGGTAATGAAAGAGGAATTTCAAGCTCTTATAGATCAACAAACCTGGGAATTGGTTCCTCTTCTACTTGAAAACAACTTATTGGATCTAAGTGGGTTTTCAGGACTAAAGCCTATGCAAATGGCTCTGTTGCTAGGTACAAACCTAGATTAATAGCCAAAGGCTACCTACAGGAGCCTGGCATTGATTATCAAGAAACCTTTAGCCCAACGGTCAAAATTCCAACAATTAAAATAGTTATTTGTCTGGCTTTGCATAACAACTGACCTCTAAAACATTTGGATGTATCAAATACATTCTTATATGGCACTTTGGAAGAGGAAGTCTATATGATGTAACCGACACTTTGGAAGAGAAAGTCTATATGATGTAACCTCAGGGGGTTTGAAGATGCTACAGAGCTAGACTATGTATACAGGCCAAAGAAGTCTTTATATGGGTTAAGACAAACTCCAAGAGCCTGGTAGTATAGGCTCTTAACCTTTCTCATTAATCAAGGTTTCATCTCAAGCTCTACGAATAATTCTTTGTTCATTCACAAGACCAACAAGGATTTTACTCTTTTAGTCTATATGGATGACATTATTGTCACAGGGAGTAGTCCTATATATATATATATATATATATTTTTTTTTACATCTAATCAAGCTAATGGGCACTCAATTTGCAATGAAAGACTTGGGCATCTTATCCTACTTCCTTGGTATAGAAGTCAAGTATACTCCTCAAGGGCTCATTCCGCATCAAACAAAATATACAAAACAACTCCTCACTCAAGCAAGCATGTCCGACTGCTCCATAGTTCATACTCCCTGTCTCCCAAAGACTACATTAAAGACTGTAGATCATCAAACTCCTTATGCAAATCTGTAGCTTTAGGCTTACATTGGTTGTTACTAGGTAACAAACTTGGAAAAGAAGAAGTCTATAACAAGTCATGTGTTCTATTTAAGGCTTAACATCATTTCTTAGTCCTCTAAAAAGTAACGCACTATTGCAAGATCATTAATAAAGGCAGAATATAGAGCCATGGTTCATTTAGCCTAAGAAATTAGATAACTCACCTATCTACTTAAGGATCTTGCTATTCGTATTTCTACACCTCTTCTCTATTGTGATAACATCTCAGCTATGGCCCTAGCCACCAATCCAATTTTTTATGCAAGGACCAAGATATTGAGATTGATTATCACTTCATCAGGGAGCAAGTTGCATCTAAAAATCTACAGCTGTCTTACATTGCTTCAAAAGTTCAAGTAGCAGACCTCTTCATAAAAGCCCTTTCTCAGAATCAGTTTGCTTATTTAAAGAACAAGCTTCCTATGGTGCAAGCACCTAGCTCAGTTTAAGGGGGGATGACAAGGGTACAATTAGTAGTATCTAGAATATTCTCTATAACTAATGCATATGTAGTTAGTTAGAATGTGATGACAGCCAAGGTAGTTAAGTAGTTAGTTAAAGTAGTGCAGCCACTGACTGAGTACTTTTTTGGGGATACAGTTAGAATCACTTAATGAAATGAAATGAGAGTCAAAATTCTCTCAATTACTTTTACAATGTAGACGTTTAATTTGACTAAGTACTCCTTCTTCCAATCTTTTTTTTTCCCCTAAAAGCAAGTGTGATTTCATAGACAAGAAAATAATTACAAAAACCATGGTTCAAGGGAGAACAAATCCTTCGCCTAGAGACCCTGCCAACTACACCAAAAAAAAAAAAAATGTATCTACTGAAAATGCTTTACATATTGCCTTATTCACCCTACAGGCCCTAATCTTTTTTCCACAAAACAATGTATTCTTCACATCAAAAACAATATCCACAAAAAGTTGTTCTTCACACTTGGCCTTTTACTGAAAAATTCTTCTATTGCATTTTTGCCAATGATGGAAAATGGTAGCCTTAAAGCCCAATTTGACAGTAGTATTTTGGAGATTGTGTATGCAATGTTTTCAGACTAGCCTAATGCAAATTTCATTGCACCTGAAAAGCCAAAATGGGCCCTTAGTTATTTTCATAATTTGAATCCAAAGGCATCTAGAAAAGGAGCACTCAAATAGAAGATGATTTCAAGTTTCAACACTATTATGGGGCAAATAATCTTAAGAGGGGGTTTAATTAAGATTATGCTAACTTGGCAAAAATTAAGACAATTTATTGCAATTTCAAAAGTAACATAATGAACACACTTCACACAAGCAATTTATAGAACCGGTTGCAAGCAATATGAAAACAATTAAAGTAGGAAGAGAAAAGAATAGAATGCACCGAATTTTTAAGAGGTTCGGCCAAGCCTATGTTCACCGCCCAAGGATTCGCCCTTTAGAACTTCACAACTAGATGAATAACACTTCTTCAATTGTTGATGAAGCATAAACCAACTCTATTACAACTCTTTGTAGCCAAATCTTGAAAGAACCCAAGTAAAAGCATCTCACTAAAGTTTCCCCACTCCTTTCTAGCTAATCTCAATTCTATTCTAGCTTTTAGAGTCTAAATGTTTGATACTTGAATATAAGGAATATAGATAATACTCAAAGCTCACTCAAAAGAATATGGAAGTGTATAGTTCTGGTGTAACTCAAGGATAAATCATCTAAAACTCAAGAGAATAATTTTTATTAAGCAATTGATGTGTTAAAAAGTTTTAAAAAAGAGTTTATATAGTGTATGAAAGAGCAAATATAGGGAAAGAGTCGTTTTGAGTGAGATAGATATGAAAATCAAGCCAAAAATAGTTTCCAAAGGATAAATTTTAAAATAGGTTTGCAAAAGTTGGTCGACCGGGGGGTGTGTCTGGCCTTTCTTGTACTTCTTTGGTTACCCTTAGTCACCTAGGTCGGTCGCCCAGCCTGGGAGTCCGACAAGGTCTAGAAAGCTGCAAGATTTTAGCTATCAAAATATGCCCAAGTCGGGACCTCGGCTAGGTGGTCCAACCATCACCAGAAAATGCAATTTTTGGTTAATTTTGAGAATCTTTTGAGATAAAAAAGGATTGGAAATTTAAAGCATATCTTTAGGAGTTCAAAACAATGATTTAAAAGGGATTTGAGAGAGAAGATTTCAAAAAAAAAAAATCTTTTCAAAACTAGATACGTAACGACTAGTTTTTCAAATCAGCTTTGCAATCTTAGAATAACATATCTAGAAGATTTCAAGGAACTTTTAAAAGGATCAAGATAAAAGAATTAGAATGAAAAAACAAAACCAAGATAGAAATAAGGATGATTAAAAGAATTAGAATGGAAAAACAAAACCAAGATAGAAATAAGGATGGTTAAAAGAATCAAGATAAAAGAATTAAAATGGAAAAACAAAACTAAGATAGAAATAAAGATGATTAAAAAAATAAAGATAAAAATGTTCAAGACACGAAACTAATAACAAACCAGATGAGACGATAAAAAAGAAAAGCTTTAGATAAAAGACTAAGAAAAAAAAGGTTTTGACCTTTAGAAATTAGATTCAAAGATATATACAACTAAGAGTGAAAAACACAAACCAGAACGAGCCAGTAACCCTTATGACTTCACATCTTCAACGTTGTATCTCCCTTTGTCTTTGTAGAGTGTGTTTTCATTCTCATCTTTTAGTCTCTTTATCTTCCATGTTCTTGACCTTCTACAAACTTTCATAAGATGTAGACTTTCCAAAACATAGCTATAACATCATCTATCAGTATATATGAAACATTCAATTAATAAAACAATTCATTCAATTCACAAGCCATAGATCAACATAATTATTGTGAATCATAAGATATTACCTTTTTTCATCATCAAAACATCAATAATCATTATATCAACCCCTATAATGTTAATAAATGCTCATTCTACAAAATCAACATAAAGGATCAACCTGCAAGCCCCACGATAACTTTGTTGGGTGTTTTCCAACCACATAACCCACGTGCGGAAGGCGTGCTTTGGGATACTAATTTTAAACCACATAACATGATCCAAATCAAACTTTGGGGAAGATTCACGGATTCCTTCCCATGCAATTTCAATGATGAATTTTCCATCAGGACTAACGGAGAGAAGCAGAGATGGAAGGGGGCGTGAGGCCATAGAAGAAGCAATCGCTGAAAGCCAAAGCTATTGACTAGGTTGGTTCGTCTAATCCTTTCAAAGTGCTAGTGGACTCTCAAAATAACTGGAACGATATTGGTACACTATGGTCTCGTTTGAATTGGCTTTTTTCAAAAGTGCTTTTTTTAACAGCTTCTAAAAAATAATTTTTTTTTATAAGTTGAAAATTTTGGCTTTTAAAAAAAATTATATTTGAGCTTTTTTTTCTGAGTTTTAGCTTTTTCGGATAACAAATCAAATAGTTATTGTAAATTTAATGTAACTTTTTCAAGGAAAAATATGCTTTTCCTAAAAAAAAAATCAATCCAAACAGACCCTATCTAGTGAGGTGAATTGGGAACTCATGGGGTCTACACCTATGAAGGAGCCTTCTTCTCCCCACCACATAAATGATTGTATCTCTTTTCTTTGGTTAAAGCCTAATGGTTTACTTTACATTATATATTTGGATTTAACGCTTTGATTTGATTGTGAAGGTATTAGTGATTTTGTTTTCTATACCTTAGAGGCTAGCAACTCCTGGGTGTAAGGCTCATGTTCAAGATTATTGAAAATGTTTAGGAGCATGACATCACGAATTTATCTAAATCATTGTGATGTCACCCAAAGTCACAAAAAAAAAAAAAAATTCCTCGTAATTCTCTTGTTCTTTCTTTTACTTGGTTGGATAAAATGAAGATGGAAAACTCATTTTACAAGAAAACTCTTTTTAGGAAAAAAGTTAGAAAATCTATTCTTCTACTCAACCTAAGGAATGGGATTTCCAACATAACTTGAAAAATATTATAAAAAAAAATTTCTTATCTACCCTTTTATAAATCACAATCAATTTTTTTTAAGCTATTTTTCAAATTAAAATTAAAAAAATTCAAATTCTAATATTTTTTAAAAAATTAGCTTTTCAAAAAAAATATTTTTTTAAGTTTAAAAAACTTTTAGAAAATTCCAAATGAGCACGATAGAAAAATCCATATCTCCCATGCATAGAAGAAGCAAACCACTTTTTCTTTTTTATTTAGTTATAGATTTTCCGTTATCTATTGACTTATACTCATTTCTTTGTAATCATGTTACGAAAAGATTAATGATGATGGCTATTGACCACAACTTTTACATACTCTATAGAATATTTAATGTTTTTAATTCATATACAAAATAATTTGATTTTTAGTGCAATAATTTAAATTTTAAAATTACGTAATCCCTACTAAGTAAATTTTTTTTTTCTTGGAACTCAAATTATCTTTGTGACTATGTAGCTCTATCTGTGATTGTGACCCTCAAAATGTTTAGATGTCATGTATGGTGCCAAGCAAAATTGTATAAGCCGAGCAAAAATGATAATTGAAGTTTCATGAAATAATTAATGTCAATCGTGATGGTAACAATGATTACGCATCGCAAAGATATATCAGGTTGATAAGTTAAAAATAAGGTTACTTTTGTCCATTTGATATAATTTTTCATCCCATTTTAGTCTATTAAGATGACTTTATCAAATACATGAAAAAAAATAGACATTCTATTCCGACTTTTTTAATAATTACAACTAAATACAAGAAAAAAATAATTATCCCTGGACTATTTTAAATTAAAACATATTTTGGGTTGAATGACCTTTCCTTTCCAGACTATTCTATCGTACCAAACGAATTTTTAATTTCTTCAGCTCTGTTTTCACAGGCTAATCACTGGGCCATGTCTGGTCAACCATACAATTTTTTGGTACAATGTACCATCTTATTTTTCCAGAATAGTTCGGATGGTTTCTCGATTCGATTTGAAAATTTTCAGTCTTTTTTTTTTTTTTTTTGGTCAATAACAAGTTTCAGTCTTATTAGTGCCGTCTTTGTGAGTGGCTGATAGGAAAACTATAAAGAAAATGGCTTCTTGGGCGCATATTTTGTGCATGCTCGTTTGTGCTACATTTTTGGGGTTATTGGGCTTGTTCCTTGGGCACTCTCATTGATGTTACATTTTAGTGGTTCTTAATTTCCTCATTAATCAACAGTTTGAAACAAGCAGCTGCATCCATCAAAATGTTTTTCAATTAAACTTGCTTACAAATGGTTCATTAATTTGATATTACTAGTTGTTGATGAATCTATACATATTTGTGTTAGATAAAATAAAACTTTTCAATATTGGAAGTGATGTCAATAACTCAAAATTTTTAAACAGCCTACATATATTAGTCATCAACTAGTAACAATTACTAAACAAAACCAATGTCATTTAATAGCCCTGCTAAGCAACACTGCATTGATATTAATTATTTTGGAAAGATCAAATCTCTACAATTGTTTAATTTGAAAATTGAGTGCATATCCCCAAAATCTTTTGATGTTCCAATTATATAGTCAACTAGTATGTAAGCACGGATTTTTAACATAAATTTGATATTATTAATTTATACAAGTAATTTAGGGTAGTAATTAATTTTGAAATATCTCAATTTGATTAATAGTTTGACTATAACTTATATTGTTATTTCATTGAAATAAGATTTATCTGTCTATTTTTGTGTAAATTGGGTGTAAAATAAGGTGTGTTGGAGAATAATATTGCATGAAATTTTGTAATGTAAGAGAATACTTTATACTGCCGGACACATGGCAAATCGTGGGGTTTTGGAAATTTGAAAAGAATCAAATATGAGATTTAGAATTATTGTTTTAGGATATATTATAAATAGATATATAAATTCATAACATTCTCCAACTCATGAATCCCTTACTAAACATGATGTCAATGCATTCAAATCTGTCACCCAAATTTGGGCGAGTAAAGAAAGGAGAGAAGAAGAAAGAGGGAGGAAAGAAAGAGATAAGAGACTATGTTTTGGAAAATCAGGGGCTACAAGATGTTGTGGCTTGAATTATAATTTTCTTTTTGGTCATTATGCAACTATTATTTTTCATCCTTATAGAGTCGTGTCATTTGCACCAGTGATTACACTGTTTAGTCAATCTTACTGCAAAACTGAATGGAATGGCTAGTTCGATTGAACAATGGTCCTTTTAGAACTTAAAATCGGATAGTAAAACAATGCTATGGTAATAGTTTTTTTTTTTTTAGTCGAAGATAATAGTGTAGTAGCGTCTAGCATATTTTCTCTCTTATATTTTACTAAATAAGTGAATTTTTTAACAAAAAGATAGTGCTTTGAAACTACCAATTGTAACCCTCGACAGTATTCGCACGTTATAAACAAATTTAACAGAATCTCTTTGTTTAATTTGGAGTAATCCTTGTTGGACTACATTAGCTAAACCCCTATTTTGGGCCCTAGTCTTATTAATAAAGACCTCAAGTCGACCAAAGTGAGCCTTGAATAGGCCACGAGTCCTTATAAGAAGTGAAGAAGTATACTTAAAACCTTGTGTTCTAGGTTTATCTTACTCATTTAGTTGAATAGATTATGAAATTGGTAGATAAAATAACTAAAAAGAAATATATTCAGAAAGAAAAAAATGGTATTGTTACTATGGAATCTTCATTATACAATGAATGAGCTGCTTAATTGATTACAGATACTTTGCTATGCTAGAATTTGAGCTAACTGTAAAGTACTTGCGAAGATATGAAAGTTATACTAGGAAAGTACAATCAGTGTATGCTACGGATTGCACTGAACTATATTACTGCTAGGCTAAGTTAAGCTACACTAGGCTAGGATATGAAATTAAGTTAAGGAATTATAAAGGATCCAATGAGTCGTATTATTGTTGGATCCCTTTTCTAGTCTTGTTTATCTCTTGTTTATAATAGCTACAACTTGGTAACCATTGATAACCATCAATACTTTTTCTTATTTTGTATCCTTGATCTTTGGATAACTTCTGATTGGTTAGGTTAACTTGGTAACTGCTCAAGACTTTCTCCAACCATATCGAATTGAATTGGGCCTTCAAAGCCCTTTATGGCCCTTCAAAAATTCCATTGAAGTCCACCAATGCCTTCGAATTCTGAACGCTTATTTCGAACTCATCGAGAGCTTAGACCTTGATATATTGTATTTCAAACCTGGATATGCCACTTCTACTTGTGCCAAGCCATCAACCTTTGCTGACACATGTAGCGCTATCTAACTAAATTTTGTCTACATATGCTGTCAATGTGTAATGCCACATCATAATTATATTTTGGTGACAACAGATGAACAAACGACTGCTAGTATACTATACAAAAGAGTATAACAATCAACCCAGAAAAGTTGTTTGTTCATCAATATTACATACCTACACAATGGACAACAATTTTTAATGCTTTTTACATTAATAAGAGTTATTCCAAAGACCTACCATTACCTCCTCGGCAAAAACTTGTATTTTCAGTTAAATTTTGGAGGTCCTGAGTTCATTTAGAAACCTCAAACTCTTTCATAATTTTTTTTTAATATGCTGAAATGACAATTTATTAATATACTTAATTTTTTTTTTTTTTTTGGTCAAGAATTTTATATATTGAAAGAAGAAAACAGATACATATTACCCAATTCCACACGGAAGTTTTTCAAACAAAGGAGTAGGCAAGGCATCAAGCCATTTACTAGCTAAACTACCACGAGGTAGAGATTTGGCGATCCAATCTGTGAGGTAATTAGCTGTCCTATGAATGAGCTGAAATTGAATGTTATCAATTTCAGAATCTATTAATATATTGAAATGACTCTACAACATTCTCTTTTCCAAGCAAATCTTAAGATCTAAGGGCATCTTAGTCTTTTCACACTTATGTATGGTCTACATGCAAGCCAAATTGTTATGAGTTTGCATTAAATTTCCCCCGATTTTGTGTACGTTGTAAGTCACCTAACCCGTTCAGATCTTGACTATTGATTTAAATAAAGAAGAGTAAGAAAATGACAATGAAAATTATTTTTGGTAGGGCTCAGATATTTAAATCAATGGTCAAGATTTAGTGATATATAAATATGTAATTGAGATTGTAAGTTATAATGTATAACCAAACAAGAGTTAGGAGAGAATTTTTATCTATCCTTGAAGTAAGGTAAGTTTTTCTGTTAGTGAAATAAAATTTTCTGTCAAAAAAAGAAATCTGGTGAATCACCAAATCGAGTTATACATCATTATCACGCATCACATGCATCCATTATACATCATTATCACGCATCACATGCATCCATGTGACACATTCGAATTGTACACATCTTAACACATCATTATCAAGCATCCCATGATTCCATGTGAGAAATTCCATTTGCACACATCTTATCTTACCATATCATTCTACAATATTATGCTTAACCATGACTTCATATGTAGCATACAAACATTTCAGACATTGAATGCCAAGAATTTTTTTTTTTAAATGCTTTCTCCAATACAAAAATTCAAATAAGTAATTCTTTATTTTTCAAATACTTGTTAATTCACTTTTACTTCAATAGTACTATCTATTTCTAATCCTTTTCTATTTTAATTTCATTCTATACACCCAAAAAAAGTTTGATTCAGTATATCTGATTAGAGAAGAGAGAAAGAAATAGAGGTTTCTGCATTCTCGTGGGAGCCCCGACGCATTGGAGAGGCACATGGAGCAATTTCGTTACACTTGTCTCCATAAAACGATTCAAAAATCATTTCAAAGAAGCTGTTAGCGAGGACTGAAGAGAACAAGAAACGCATTCACCACGTGTGTACGTGTTTCTATTAAACTGAAAACTACCTAACTAGGGGGATTCGTGGTCAGAAAAAGTATACCTTGGGGGTTATATAGTCATGTCGATCATAACGCCCATGAAGATGGCGCTTCACAGTCTTGCACACAGCTATAATTGAGAGCCAATTTTGTTCGCAAAAAGTTGATTCAAGTGAAAAAAAAAGTAAGTCCAGTTGCAAATTAGGCAGGGTACAACACAATTTCAACTAAAAACAAAAAAGGAGTAACGAAAACAAAACTAAAAGAAATAAAGAGGGGATTTGACTAGATAGCACACAAGAGGCGACATATTTAGGTAAACTACATGAGGTCCAAACTTTAAACGTAGGTTATCTCCAACAACAGTCTCCCTACAATCATAATTCTTGTTGTTGTAAGGAACTATGTAGGGAGAAAGCACTCCACCGGTCCCCCTAAAAACTTCCTACTTTGGAAGGAGCCCCAATAAGTTTTTCATTTTTGACTAGTTTGGCGTGCCAACCCTCAACCTCTATCTCCTCTCATTTGTCACCCACCAATGTTGGATAAAGTTTATTTTAATCATTTTACAATTCTTATAATTTTGACATTTTATGTTTGATTGTTTACAGTCTAGTATTTTGAACTTTTGAGTTTCTTATAATTTTAATACTTAACTTTTATTATTTAGAAGTTATTGTTTTATTAATTACTTTTTAAACTTATTAATTAAAATTAAAAACTAATTGTAAATCAAAACTTAAATTGGAAATTACCGTTAATGATGTTTTCTTTAAAATAGTCTTTTAAGATTTGTAAAAAATTTATAAGAAAAATGTGTATTGAAAATAAAAGAAAATTATAAAAAAACAAAAATGATAAGGAGTGAAAAAGTAAGGAGGTTGTTGGAGTAAATTGAGATAGGCAGTTTGTAGAAAATTATGAACATGTTTGCAGCTTATTATAAGAGTTTTAGTTCCAAATTTTGAATATGTTTACAACTTAATATAAGAGTTTTGAACATATAATATAAGAATTTTGAATATGTAATATAAGAATTTTAAACACAAAGTATAATATATGAGTATGTAATAAGAGTTTTGAATATAGAGTATAAAATTTATGAGATTCTAATTTTTATTTTGTGAACTTGCTTTTAAACTTTTGAACTTGTAATATAAGAGTTTTGAATATAGAGTATAAAATTTATGAGATTATAATTTTATTTTGTGAACTTGCTTTCAAACTTTTGAACTTGTAATATAAGAGTTTTGAACATAGAGTATAAAATTTATGAGATTATAATTTTATTTTGTGAATTTTCTTTTAAACTTGTGAACTTGTAATATAAGAATTTTAAACATAAAATATAATAATTTTAAACATGTAATGTAAGAGTTTTGCTCGTGAACTTGCTTATAGACTTTTGAACATATAATAGAAAAGTTTTGAATATGTTTACAACTTAATATGAAAATTTTGAACATATAATATAAAAATTTTAAATACATATACTCTTATTTACTGTACACATATTGTTCACGCATAGTACGGTGTACAGTATTCATGTGAAACACTATGCATATGATGCACAGCACAAGTACTGAATGAGTGGCAATTTCGTTCGCAGAAAAATTAGGTCAAATAAAAATATGTCTACAAATTAGGCGCATTTAATTTGACCACAAAAAAAAAAAGGCGCACGTAACACAATTTCAGTTAAAATACAAATTTCTTAACAAAAAAGAATGTTATGCTTTTATTTTTTTCACGCTCAAAAGTGAGAGAATAACGAGGGGGCTTGGCAAGATACAGGAATCGAAAGATTTAAATAAATCATAAGGGGTCAAATCATTTCACTTTAAAATTATTTCTTTGAAAATATATAGTCATTTCGATCGTCATATTAATCATACTCCCATGAAGATGATGTTTGACAATCAGTTAAATTTAAATAAGTCCTTAATGTTAATATTTTTTTTCATTTTAGTCCCTATTATTGCAAATAATTTATACAAGTCCTCAATATTTACTTATTATAATCAAATTAGTCCCTGCAGTTAGAGTTAAATTCAAATAAGTCCCTAATATTTACATATTTTTTAATTTTAATCCCTATTATTTCAAATAATTCATACAAGTTCTCAATATTTAATTATTATGGTCAGATTAGTCCCTACAATTAGAATGGATGTTAGCTTTGATGAAAATGTCCCTAATGACCTCAAACATAAAACCAATTGATAATCTTACCCTTTACGCTATTAAACGAAATCCGATTATATATTTTTTTAAGCAAGAATTCTTAGCCAAAAAGGAAAAAAACAGTAGGAATTTAACATTTTGGATGATAGTTATTGCATTATTTGCATATTTGGATTTATTGTAAACTTTTATAAGACACATTAGACATCTGATTGAAATTTTTTAATGAAAAATTAGGAACTTTTATTGTCTAAAAATTATTCTATAATGAAATTCACAGCATAAAAGTTCAAGGTATTATAATCAACTAAGAATAAAAAAAAAAGAAAAGAAAAAAGAATGACAACTTGAGCTTAGGGACTAATTTGATTGGTTTTTGAAAATATTGGGGACTAATTTGCATCAATTTAAACAAGTAGGACTAACTCGAAAAATCATGTCAAATTTGGAGACTATGCGTGTAATTTCCCCTTTTACAAACTTATTCAAATTAGTTCCAATCTTTTTTATTCATTTTTTCTTAAAACAGTGACCAACTTAAATAAGTTTGTAAAATACTAGGGGCTAGTATGAATTTTTTTCAAATAATGGGAACTAGTTTGACTAATTTTGTGAAACATTGGGAATAATATAAATTTTTTTAAATAATAAGGACTAATCTGACTATATTTGTAAAATATTAAGGACTAATTTGAATATTTTAAAATAATAAGGACTATTTTGAAAAAATAAAAAAATAATAGAGACTTATTGTGAAATTTATCCTTTGACAATCTTCTGCAGCAATAATTGAGTCTTACAACAAATAAAGGACTCTTTTAGATTGATTCTTCTTTAAAAAAAACAAAATTATTCTAATTTTTTTAAAAAGAGTATTTTTTAAGAAATTAAAATTTGTAATTTTTGAAAAAAATAAATTGAATCTTTTTCAATTTTTATTTTCTTTTTGAGATAAAATCTAAATACCTATTATAAAAAAAGTTATGTACTTTTTTTGAAAAAATTATTATTATTATTATTTTAATAAGAAGATCCAATCCAAACAAATCTAAAACATATTTGGATAACTTTTCATCGGCACATATTCACAACTCGATCCATATGAGGCACAATAATTGGATAGCGTGGTCGTCAACAGGACAGATTTTGCCACCTCACATCTTCCCTCTAACTTCAGAGAATCCACACATTCCTCATCTTCTTAGTGCTGGAAAAAGCGCATCGCTGCACATCCAACTTTTTCTGGCATCCTTCGTATGTGGGATACTCGTCAGATTTTTATTCCACGTTGAGTTAGGGCTCATTTCGATTAGTTTTTTTTTTTAAGTATTTTTTAAATAATTTTTGAAAAATAATTTATTTTAAAAATTAAAAATTTTGATTTTTAAAAAAAGTTATATTTGAAATTTTTTAGAGTTTCAATTTTTTTAGAAATTAAATTAAATAGTTATTATAAATTTAATATAATTTTTTTAAGAAAAAAATATTTTATCCTAAAAAAATCAATCTAAACAGGCCCTTATTTGAGTTATTAGTCAATTATTATTATTATTATTATTATTATTATTATTATTATTATTATTATTATTATTATACCACTTCACCCCTAATATAATCTCTCGTCCTGCATGAGATTTGAACGGAAGAACTCATTTCTAAAGAAGCAGTTTCAACTATTTGAACTACTTTCTCCTTCCTAAACAATTATTATTTTGAGTCTAATCATGTGGTTAAAATACCCAAATGGTGAAGACTCTGTTTGAATGGGTTATTTTTATTAAAAAAAACACTTTTTCCCATAAAAATAAATAAATTTCTTTTGCAATAATTATTTGGCCATACAAAAATGAAATTGATGTGAAAAAGCTCAAATTCTATTTTTTAGAAACTAAAAAAAAAATTCTTTACTTCTCAAAAATACACTTTTTAAAAAAAATATATAAAATATATTTTTTAAAAACCAATTCAAATGAGCCAAAAGGGCATCTACTTATGATTCGATCGCCGAGCTGTAATAAAACCTTATAATTACAATCCTACAAGAGAACTGTCCTTATAATTATTTGAGCAATCAATTACTTTAAGAAAGGTGCATTGCCTGTGGGACAAGTGCGTTTCCTTGATTTAATTAGCATTAATAATCCAGTTCAAAGATGGGCTAAACTGTAATTATCTATACAAGCATTATTGAGTCTACGGTCTAAATAATGTTTCTTCAAAAGACGATCTTAATAATGCTTCACGCAGTCATATTTGTTCCGGTTGTTAATTGGCTAAATGCGCCAAACTGTCGTTTTCTAGCCGCAATAAAAGAGCTGACAATTTTTTCACTCACTTTTAGATTGGGGGAATGTCGTTTACCCCCTCATGAATTTCTACTTAAGTTCCAAAGTTTCTCGCAAAGTTTTATTTTTACCCACTTTTTCCTATCATATCAACCTTCACGAAACAATGCCTTGTATTTAATGATATTTTGTTATTTTTTACTTCTTATTTATTTATTGTGCAGTTTAATTTTACTTTTTGCTACTATTTTTTATTTTTATTTTTTAAATGTTAGCTTATTGTAGTAAAATCGTTATTGTTTAGTTTTATACGTGTATTTATATTTGCATAAAAAAGATGAATTTCAATCTAAATTTAATATTTATTTAATTTAATATTTAACACAAATTTCATACAATAGACTACTTTTTATTTTTCAATTTTATATTCTAAAAAGTTAGTTCATCCATCCAAAATACATATGCATTAATTTAAGTAGAAAAAGATTAGGTTCTATTTAAAATGTATATAAATATATTAAAAAAAGTAGACTTTAACTTGAATCTAATATTTTTTTTTTAATCTCATGGGTAAGAAGAAAAAGTTTATCAATAGACTATTTTGTATATTTTGTCATTTTTTGAAATTAATTTTTTACTTTTCTATTTGATTGTAAATTTTTGTTAATAATTCTATTAATTAATTTTATTTATTCATTTTCACTTTAATTAAAAAATATATTAGAAATAAAAAAAGTAAAAAATAGCTTTTTATTAAAAGAAATTTTACGAATAAATATTTTTTATTTTTTACTTGATAATGCGTGAATTACCAAATGTAGACCCAATTGCTAAAGCTCCGGATTGACTTGGGTCAACCTGCAAAAGATGAAGAAAGAGCTCGTGAGATCTTAGGAATACCAGTGTGAAGAAGGAAATCATGAGATCTTAGGGACACCAGTGTGGTGCCGGCAAAAAATCTTCCGAAATCATTAGATCTTAGGAACACCATTGTGGTGCCGGTAAAAAATCCTCTGACACTAAAGTTAGCGTGAGATCCGAGCTCAAATGGCAAGTGTAGGCAAGTGTTTAGGCTATGTGTTTTGTACCTTTACCTTTGCCAGTAATAGTCTATTTTATAGTGGCTCCTAGAGTGGTCTTTGGATTGATATAGGACTCTAGACGAACTCATCCATGAAACTGATAAGTTTATCACATGAGTTGACGGTGTTAGTGTCTAAGTAGGAGTCTCAACTGTGATAGGCCTTAGCCTTGTCGTTGTGAGAGTCCTCTTCATCTTAACTGGGTGGTCAGTAGCAGGCCGGTATTAAACACCCGACGGACTGGGTCAATCCATATTGCAAAAAAGTCCATTGGGTTGGATCGAGCCATATCATTAGCCTTTTTTATTTAATATGAGTGAACGTCTAAGCTCATCTTAAATCAACAATAGACTTTGCCAATCTGAGCTGTCTTGAGTAATTCGGCAATCGCTACCTTACATGGTGTTTTTTCTCCTTTTAAAGCGCGTGTAATACAATCTAAATTAGCGTATACAGTGCATTTTGAGTATACAGTAATTAGGGTATATGATACAATTTATGTACAACTAGGGCATCCCTGCCAGATGATCCCTCTATTACATGATAAATCTAAAATCAAGTCTCATTTTTTCTCCCCGTCTGCCTCACCAAACCTTTCTCCTTCTTGTTTCGTCGTCTGCGGGATAATTCTTCTTGACTTGTGAGTCAAATAACAACAGCTTAACCAAATTCATTTGCATTGCAGCTTTTGTGAGATGATATATATATTAAAAAAAAAGAGAGAGAGAGAGACATTTGAATTATCACCAACCACTAATAAACTTTATCACACTACAGGGACACCAATAATGTAACACATAATGGAAAAAAACATGCGACCCCATCGAGCAATGGCTCACACAGCTGACATGACTCACAAATAACATTGCAGACAAATATTGAACAAGATACAGAACTGACACAAAGGATTCAGATGAACCAATACTTGATTTAGAGAATCCAAATTCAATAAAGCGTCCTAATTTTTACATCTATAACGTTAATGATAACAATAACAATAACGATAACAATTGATTGACCAAATGGCTGCCTGATGTCCGGTTGCTCAAGCCTGAGCTGAATTCTTAGCTGGGGATGTCCAAACGATATCCTTAAGCGCAGGCCTGAGCTCCTTGCTGCAGAACTGATTGTATTCCAACGTATCGCCACTAGACTTCTTCACCTCCACAACCAGAAACGAAGGCGTGACGGCCAAAATATCGGCGGCTATTCCTAATTTCCCTTTCCGGCCACTTTCCTGACCCTGCAATCTAACACAAGAATCGCTCTTCTTGATGCTAAAATTCCCGGTCTTAGCTACCTCCTCAAGCTTCGATATCACACTGCTCGCAGGCTTAGTTGTCGCGAATCTCAGCTGCTCTTTCTCCACCATCTTCTTCTCCTCAAAAAGGGGGGACAAATCAAATCCTTGCGAGAGCGAAATGATGTGGAAGGCATTCAATGTCTCTGTTTCCTTCCGCTTTACAGTTAAGCTATCGTCTTCCATTTCTGTAGCACCGGCTATACTCTTTGGCAGAGATTTCTTGAACCACGCCGAATCCATGATTTTCGCGATTGTCATCCTGGAACCAGGATGCGGATCCAACATTTTCGTGATTAACCTCCTGGCCTCTGATGAAAACCAGGGCGGACACTTAAAGTCCCCTCTGTAAATCCTCCTGTACAGAGAAACGATGTTATCATCCTGGAATGGCAAAAACCCAGCCAAGAGCACATACAGGACTACACCACACGACCATATGTCCGCCTTCGCGCCATCGTAGCCTTTCTTTCCGATCACCTCCGGCGCCACGTACGCCGGGGTGCCACACGTCGTGTGCAACAATCCGTCTTGTCTGAGATGGTCAGAGAAGGTGCTCAGGCCAAAATCAGCGACCTTGAGATTTCCATCCTCGTCTAATAACAAGTTTTCGGGCTTCAGATCACGGTGGTACACGCCACGGCTGTGACAAAAATCGATGGCTGAAATCAGCTGCTGGAAATAATTCCTGGCGACTTCTTCACGGAGCCTCCCTTTGGCAATTCTGGTGAACAGTTCTCCGCCACGGATGAGTTCCATGGCGAAGTAGATCTTGGATTTGCTCGCCATGACTTCGTGTAGCTGGACAATGTTGGGATGCTTCACCATTTTCATCACTGATATTTCTCGCTTGATCTGTTCCATCATGCCCACTTTTATCACCTTTTCTTTCCCCACTACTTTCATGGCCACGCTTTTACCCGTTTGTATATTACGCGCGTGGTACACTTTGGCGAACGTGCCGTGGCCTAACAATCGGCCTAGCTCGTACTTCCCGTGCAAAGCTCCACATTTCTCCTCCGGGGCCATGAATTTGGTCAAAGTTTGTTCACAAAATCTACAATTTAAAAGAAAAGAGTAATTCAAAACTCGAATACAATAGTCTTTTAAACAACGAGGTTAATATTTTGGTATATGTTGGTAGTGATAGAATATAGGTCGATTTGGTTTGGTTCGATTCGGTTCTGGTTCACCCGTCTTCGACGTGTTTCCGGTGGCAATTCCTGCCGCCGGTGGTGGGTGGTTTAAGGACTCTTTCACAACCCAGGTGGGGTTTAGAAAGCGAAAATTTTCTCATCTCTCTGCATTCGCTGGCGGGCCTGTCTCGGAATAGCAAAAGAGATGAAGAACAGCAACTAACAAGTGCAGCTGCTGATGCTGCTGTTATTGGTTTTGGGCTAATGGTTTCTTTATTTTCTTCTACTGGGCACCCCCAAGATACACATATATAGCAGCTTTAAGGGTAGATTTGTCTATTCACAACCACGCGCTGTTTTTTACTTTTTTCTTTCTTTTTTTTTCTTCAAGGAAGCCGACTTAGAAAAAACTAATATAAAAGAAATCACTCCCCTATAATCATCTCCAAATATCCCGAGGAACGTGAGGCGATCCCAACAATAAGTGAATATCACTAATGCTATGCTTGGAGTTATTGACGTGAATGTATTGTCTCTTTTTATCTAGTAATATTTGACATTTTATTACAACTATAGATGAAATATTTTATCACAAGTATTTTATGAAAACTTGAAATTATATAGTAGTTCAAGTGATTAAAATTACTTGCCAAATGTATAATTTTGATTTCAAATCCCATAGGACTACGAGATTTGTAAAACAAAAAAAAATTCTTATAAACTCAAAACAAATCACATTTTTTATACAAAAATCAAATAAGATAAACATTCTATAATAAACTTATACCAAACACAGCATAAGATTAACGGGTCAATAATCCGCAAAAAAAAAAGAAAAAAAGATTAACGGGTCAATATGCACATTTATTCGTTTTTTCATGTGATGTCTATTTCACGCTGTAGTAACCTGGTGCCGATCCAAGTCTGTCATGCTGGTTGATTGAGACACGTGTTCGGATCCGGGTGGAGGTATCTGAATCTGTTGGATTTTTCGAATTATTGGACCCTGAGGTGTATCAGGTACATCTTCCATTTTAATGGAAATGAATTTAAAATAGGTTCAATGAATTTATTAAAAAAATAAATATGGTCATGCAATGATACTTCCCAATACCTGTTCTGATTTTTGGTCAGTAATTGCCATGTTCTGCTGGCCTTATATATTTTCTCGTGATGTTATGGTAAAAAATCCAATGAAATTATGATGCATAGATTTAAACGAATTATGATAATAATTGTAAATTAGGTTGGAGATGAGGACTAAAAGCATAAAAATAAAATATAGTTATGATTGGTCTTTTATCATATTATATTATTTTTTATCATATTATTGATTATTGAATTATCAGATAACATGAAGATTATTTTTATAATTTCATGCCATTAACATGCATACTTAAAATAAATTGATAAAAATATATTCTGAAATTTACTACTTTATGATTTGCGCTAGCCTCATATGGTATATTCATCAATAATACCGTGGGCCCAATATAGAGAATTAATGGTAATTAATTGAAATGTGTAAATGTGTCCAATAATGGTTTATTATGATTGAGAAGAATATCTACCTTCGTAGTGAAGTTAAAAAAAGATAAAAGAAATATATTCTTTTTTCTTTTTTTAAAAAAGCACAGTTCAGGCGTTTACAAGAATCACCATTAAGATTATGACATGTGGACGTGAAGATGATAGATCGCAGTCTTTAAACGTGTGGTGCTTAACTCGTAGGCCGTAGCTACCACGAAAGGGTGGCGAGAGCTGACGATTTTGAAACTACGAGGAAACTATTATGGGGAAAGTCTTTTTTTTTTTTTGAAGTACTTTTATAAAAACTTTTCTTAAAAGAAAAAATTTGAAAAGTGAAATATTGGGAAAAAGTTGAGAGTGCTGTAAATAATGGACATTCAAGAATCAAAATTGAAGGTTATTTTTAATGCATTAAATGGTGTGTAGCATATAAATTTTGAATAAAGAAAAATTTGTTGAACAATTACAAGCCAAACATGCATCACATGATAATGAAGAAAAATTCAACACTTTAGTCATCTTGCATTTAATGATCATTTATTGATTTGTCTCCAAATTTTTCCTATAAATAGCATGGCTTGGAATGAGTATTAGGATCCGTACAAGAAGAAGTAGAGAAGGAATAGTAGTAGAGAGAATTAGAGAAAAACAAGAAGTGATATTGTATTGTATTAGAAAGATATTTTATTATTCAAGTTATTTTATACCATATCATATTTAAGTTATTTTATAATATGTTATCAACACGAGTCTCTGCCGACGAGGAGTTATGCAAATTATTAAAAGAGAACGATCCTACAAAAATTTCGGTAACGGTCCTTATTTTATTTTTGGCATTACATCATATCTATAGCATAAAGTTTTTTACTATTGTATTAATTTTACATTGCATTTATTCTAGAAATAAAATTTTCGTTATATTATTTTTTTAAATAGATTATTGCAATATTTTATCCTTAAAATAATAATGATAAAATAAAATAATAACAAATACCGTAATTTTTCAAAAGACCTAATTACCATGACTTTTGAGGACGTGATTACCTTGACTTTTGGATATGTGATTATGATGACTTAATTAAAAATAATAATGACTTTAAGGATATAAACATTAACATAATTATATAACGATTAACTATAATAATTATACAACATGTTATTTAAAATTGACGTATTATATTATATTATATCATGCTTATAAGTTTTATATGCCATATTTGTAATTTATTCCTACATGCTTATATTTATTGATTTACAAGTTACGTCAAGTAAATATATTATTATTTCACTTACTAATTTATTTTTGAAATATGCTAGATTTATTATGTCAAATCTCACGAAACTTGAGTTTGTAGCCCTTGATATTTCTGGAAATAATTATTTATCATGGATCTTAGATGCCAAAATACATCTCAATGCCAAGGACCTTGGAGAAACAATTAAAGAAGGAAATACGCATTCTTACAGGATCGCGCTAAAATATTGATATTCCTTCGTCATCATCTCCATGAAGGGCTTAAAGCTGAATATCTTACAGTAAAGGATCCACAAATTATTTGGCAAAATTTGAAGGAAAGATTTGATCATCATAAAACGGTGATCCTTCCTAAAGCTCGCTACAAATGGATTCACCGACGATTGCATGATTTTAAAACTGTAAGCGAGTATAACTCCACTGTATTTAGAATTACTTCACAATTAAAATTATGCGAAGAAAATATGACTAATGAAGACATGTTAGAGAAGACATTCTCTACTTTCCACGCATCTAATATGCTCTTACAACAACAATATAGAAAGCTTGGTTTCAAAAAATATTCGGAGCTAATCTCATGTCTTCTTGTTGCTGAGCAAAATAATGAGCTCTTGATGAAAAATCATCAAACACTACCAACTAGCTCAAAACCATTCCCTCAAATGAGTGAAATTGCATCTCTTGAGGTGAATGCTACATCATCAAATAATTATGATCGTGGTCGTGGTTATAGACATGGTAATGGTTATAATTTTCACAAGTCAAATAGACCAAATTTGAAAAGATAAGAAAACCACGACAAATGAAATCATCCACGAAATAAATCTTTCCAATGTACTGAAAGTACTTGCTATAGATGTGGCATGAAAGGCCATTGGCATCAAACATGTCGTACTGCTAAATATCTCGTAGATCTTTATCAAGCTTCGTTGAAAGAAAAAGGAAAAAGTGTGGAAACAAATTTTGTTGAGCAAAATACTCAAATGAACTACACTCAACTTGACTGTTCTGACTTCTTTGAAAATGCTACTGAAAATATTAAGCAATTGATTGGTGATGAAAATATCCATCTAAATTAATCTTTGTGTAAAAGTAGAATGTTTCTATTATGTCGGATTGTCCGTCACTTTAATACTTAATTTTAGCTTGAATGTAATATCTATCTTTTATAAAATGAATGTCATATTTTTGCTAATATTTTTCTATTTCCTTTATTATTATTGTGAAGAAGTATTTCTCCCTACTGAAATTAGCTGATGCAAATGTCAATACAATAGTTGGTTCTGTAAAGTTAATTGAAGGTTCTGGTAAAGCTTATATTATGTTTCCTGGAGGAACAAAAATAATAATAAGCGATGCGTTATACTCAAGTATATCACAAAGGAATTTACTTAGTTTTAAAGATATAAGAGAAAATGGTTACCATATTGAAACCATGAAGGAAGCAATAAAGAATATCTTTATATCACATCACTTATATCTGGCAAAAAGCATATATTAGAAAAATTACCAGCATTGTCTTCTAGACTATATTATACTTATATAAATCATGTGGAATCACATGTTGTAATAAACCAAAAGATAATTGATCCAAAGAATTTTACTCTTTAGCATGATCGCCTTGGACATCTATGCGCAATAATGATGAGATGAATTATTGAAAATTCACATGGGCACTCATTAAAGAGTCAAAAAGTACTTTCATCAAATGAATTTTCATGTGCTGCTTGTGCCCAAGGGAACTTGATTATAAGGCCATCCCCAAGTAAAATTAATGCTGAAATTCCTGTATTTTTATAATGATTTCAAGGGGACATATGTGGGCCTATTTTTCTAGCATGTGGACCATTTCGATATTTTATGGTATTAATAGATGCCTCCACTCGTTTGTCACATGTCTCCTTATTATCTACTAGAAATGTGACATTTAGAAGACTCATTGCATAAATAATCCGCCTACGTGCACAATTTTTGGATTATACAATTAGGAAAATTCGTCTTGATAATGCAGGAGAATTTACATCCCAATCTTTTAATGATTATTGTACATCAATTGGGATTATAGTTGAGCATCTTGTGGCTCATACACATACTCAATATGGTTTAGCAGAATCTTTTATTAAACGTCTACAGCTAATCGCTAGACCACTACTTATGAGAACTAAGTTGCCTAGTTCTGCTTGGGGACATGCCATCTTGCATGCTACAGCACTGGTTCGGATAAGACCAACTGCTTATCATAAAAATTCCCCTTTACAATTGGTTTCTGGTCAACAATCAACTATATCCCATTTAAAAATATTTGGTTGTGCAGTATATGTTCCAATTGCTCCACTACAGTGCACAAAAATGGAACCACAAAGAAGACTGAGAATATATGTTGGTTTTGAATCTCTATCAATCATTAAATATCTTGAACCCTTAATTGGAGATTTTTTCATAGCACGTTTTGTTGATTGCCAGTTTGACGAAACAATATTCCCAGCATTAGGGGGAGAAAAACAAAAGCTAAAAAAGCAAGATATTACATGAAATGCATCATCTATGGCTCATTTTGATCCTCGGACAAATCTATCTAAACAAGAAGTTCAGAAAATTATTCATCTACAAAGGATTGCTCATCAATTGCCAGATGCATTCACTGATACAAAGAGAGTGACAAAGTCACACGTTCCAGCTCGAAATACTCCTGCTAGAATTGATATTTTAGAAGAGCAATCTAATACTCTAGCAAATGAGTCTACAGTACGTCAAAAACGTGGTAGACCAATTGGCTCTAAAAAAAAATTCTCGAAAAAGGAGGGAGCAGAATAAGCAAGTTGATATTTTTGAGGTTCTTAATAATCCTCTAGATGTCGCAAAAATTGCTGGAAAAGCAACACCAGTAAAGAATCAAGTCCCTAAGTGTGAGAAAAATAGCGACAATATTGAAAATGAAGAGATATCAATTACTTATATCTCTACAAGAAAAAGATGGAACCAAAATGAAATTGTTGTTGATGAAAAATTTTTATATGCAATAGTTACTGAATTGATGATGGAAAGCGAGGATTATGAACCAAAGTCCGTTCAAGAATGTCGATATAGAAATGATTGGCCTAAATGGAAAGATACAATGGAGGCTGAATTAAATTCTCTTGCAAAGCGTAAAGTTTTTGGACCTATAGTCCAAACACCTGAAAATGTAAGACTTGTAGGCTACAAGTGGGTATTTGTGCAAAAACGGAATGAAAACAATGAAGTTGTGAGATATAAAGCACGACTTAGCACAAGGTTTTTCACAAAGGCCTGGAATTGATTATGAGGAGAAATATTCTTCTGTGGTGGAAGCAATTACATTAAGATATTTAATCAGCCTCGCAATTTGTGAAAGACTTCATATGCACCTCATAGATGTAATAACATCATATTTGTGGGTCACTTGATAGTGATATTTATATAAAAATCCTTGAAGGACTAAACATGCTTGAAGCATATAGATCAAATCCTCGGGAGATGTTCTCCATTAAATTGCAAAGATCCTTATATGGATTGAAATAATCTGGACGAATGTGGTACAATCATCTAAGTACATATCTTCTACAGGAAGGATATGTTAATAGCCACATAAGCCCATGTGTTTTTATCAAGAAATAAAAAAATGGGTTTGTTATTATTGTCATATATGTTGATGATTTAAACATCATAGGGACTGTTGAAGAGCTTAAAGCAACGATTACATATTTGTGTGAAGAATTTGAGATGAAAGATTCGGACAAAACTAAATTTTGTCTCAGTCTGCAGATTGAACATCTGTCAAGTGGAATTTTAGTCTACCAAAAGACTTATACTGAAAAAGTTTTGAAGAGATTTAAGGTGGACAAAGCTCATCCATTGAGTACCCCAATGGTTGTCCAATCTCTTGATATCAAAAAGGACCCTTTTTATCATCGAGAAGATAACGAAGAAATACATTGTTGTATCTTGCTAACAATACACGTCCACATATTGCATTTTCTGTAAATTTATTAGCAAGATTTAATGCACCAACATGAAGATATTGGGCCAGTATTAAACATGTTCTTCGTTATATTCATGGAACAATTGATATGGGCTTATTGTATTCAAAACATACACGTCTTGCATTAATAAGGTATACAAATGCTGGGTATTTATCTACTCGCATAAAGGACAATCCCAAACTGGATATCTCTTCATATATGGTGATACAGCTATTTCCTGGCACTCAACAAAACAAACTATTATTGCTACTTCCTCAAATCATGCTGAAATACTTGCATTACATGAGGCGAGCCGAGAATGTGTATGGTTGAGATCTTTAACTCAACATATTGAAGAAGAATGCAACATTTCAACTAGCAAAAGGGGACCAACCATACTGTATAAAGATAATACTACTTGTATTGCTCAAGTTAAAGGAGGCTACATCAAGAGTGACAAAACTAAGCATATTTCACCAAAATTCTTCTTTACACATGAACTCCAGAAGAAAGGAGAGATTGATGTCTGTCAAATTCGCTTAAGTGAGAAATTAGCAGACTTGTTTACAAAGGTGTTACCTGTAACAACATTGGAGAAGTTGGTACATAAGATCAGTATGCGACGACTCCAAGATTGCTCCTAATTGCCTTCTTGAGGGGAGAATTATACGCGCTGTACTCTTTTTCCCTTAGCCTAGGTTTTGTCCCACTAGGTTTTCTTGGCAAGATTTTTAATGAGGCAGCATGAAGCGTATAACAAGGATATTGTACTCTTTTTCTTCACTAGATTTTTTTCCACTAGGTTTTTCCAAGTAAGGTTTTTAACAAGGCATAATCTTGTTGATAAATGTCCAAGAGGAGTATTGTAAATAATGGACATTCAAGAATCAAGATTGAAGGCCATTTTCAATGCATTAAATGGTGTGTAGCATGCAAATTTTGAAGAAAGGGAAGCTATCATCTTGGGAAAGGAAAATTTGTTAAACAATTACAAGCCAAACATGCATCACATGATGATGAAGAAAAATTCAACACTTGAGTCATCTTGCATTTAATGATCATTTATTGATTTGTCTCCAAATTTTTTCTATAAATAGCATGGCTTGGAATGAGTATTAGGATCCATACAAGAAGAAGTAGAGAAGGAGTAGTAGTAGAGAGAATTAGAGAGAAATAAAAAGTAATATTGTATTATATTAGAAAGAAATTTTATTATTCAAGTTATTTTACACCATATCATATTTAAAGTTATTTTATAATAGAGAGTAATTTTTTTTTTGAATTTTATTTATTGCAAAAACATATAAATAAAAAAAAAAAAGAAAAGGAAACTCTTCCTAATCCTGTGAGGTGATCTAATTTCTCACGTGCTTGGCAAGATAATGAATATGACTAGGTGCATAATTAACAAATATAGGAGATAGAAGATGAAAGAACTTCTCAATAGGGAGAATCTCCGACCAGTGTCAAGATTAATCCATAAGCCTAAACGCATCGGTCAATGTAGCTAATTAATTATTCCTCAATATCGCTAAAACTACGTATAGGTTAGAAAATAATAAACCCACATTATATTATGCAGCAAAAGTGATAGTAGTAATTGTGATAATATAGATATTAGGGATTAGGGCTGGGAATCAGATAGTGGATTGGAAATTTCAGTATCAGATCGGATTGCTAGAAACTAGATATCTGGCCAGATACTGGATTTTTGGATAACAGATATTTCGGACACGGATTTTTTGGTTTTTGGATTTTTTTAATAAGCTAAAAAAAAATAAATTTTACTCATATTATTAGCAAAAAAAATTGTATCCGCAGTGACATATATGAATGATATATCCTTCTATTTTTCATTTGCTAGAGACAACAAATATATATATATATATATATATATATATATATATATATATATATGGATGATGGCTTGGGTGGTCAGAAATGAGTTTGTGTCTTGGGTTAAAATAAAGAAATGGAGCTGATGGTTTTAGCTATCAAGAATACTGCTTTGCTTTAAAGAAAAGTGTGGTGTGGGTAATATAAAATGAGTACATCTGAGGTAATATTACAATCAATAATAGACGATATTTGTATATGTAAGTGTGTGTGTATATATGTATATAAACACTAGATTATCCGATAACCGATCAAATAAGAAAATGGTATCCATGATCTAATCCGAGAATCCGAAATAAAATCAGATAGTGGATACGGATTTATCCATATTCGAAAAATTAACATTTTTCCTATCCGTTTAGATATGGATGCGGATTCGAATTCGGATTGGATATTTCCACCCCTGTTAGGGATAACATTAACTTATAAAGTAAATATAAAAATATTTAACAAACAAATTTGTTAGTTAAGGTGGTAGCGACCTCACCCCCATAAAGAGTGGAATACAAGTCCAAATCTTGGTAAGCTCACTTGTTGAAGGGTTTTTTTTTAACTGGCATAATAAGAATTAGTTTCAAGTCTAATATGACTTGAGAACACCTCAGCTCAAAGCAAAATAGTTAAAAAAAAGTATTTTAACACTTTGAGAATAGCTTTTTGTGTATAAATTGACTTATTTGCACAGATAGGGCCATGGAGGTGTTTGAGAAAAAAAAATTTTATGTCAATCCGTGTCGTGTGACAATAACAAAGCAAAAGAAATAGGAATAAATTTAAAAATCTACAGATTTTGGACCATTCTCTAGAGTCTTACAAATCTTTCTTCTTTTTTCCTATAATTTCCGTCAAATGAATTGTTAACAACTATAAAAATAAAAATAAAAATAAGAAATTGTTGACAACTAAAAAATGCTTCAGATCTTAGAACCATTTGCAATGAACACAATGAACACGCTACTATTAGACACCACTAGGCCTGTGATCTTACATTTAAGTCTTTAATAAATTCAAATATTTTTTTGGTGAAAAATAAACTCAAATATGACTTTGAAGAATATAATCTATGATGCCAAATTAGATATTTAAATGACAATTGGTCGAGCATCTTGGTACTTGGGGTCCCGTTAAGAGTGAAAAAAATCTTTAACATCTTTCTACAAGTTTTACGAGATTTTGGTCCGTTTTCATGGTTTACTTGAGTTTCAGCCACTTAATTTTCTATGATTTTACGAATTTATTGTCTATTACATGCTTTCATGAAAATCATGACAAAACGATGAGGCTGTTTGGCTGTAATTATTTGTGTGTTTATAAGCAAGTAAATAAAAAATTCTGTGTCTCTTATTTTTTACAATAAAATCTCCTTTTATAAACAAATAAATAAGTACAGCCAAACAACTTAGAGATTTGGCTGATTTTAAATATATTTACATCTATTATTTCATGTAATATTTTAGATTATTTTTTCAGTTTGTGATCTCGTCTTTTTTAAGAGTTAATTTGGGTCTATAAATATTATATCAAAAACCTTCAAATTTATTCAGCCAATTAATTACTCTAAAATTCACCATTGGATGGACCATACAGACCCTCTCCTCTTGTAGCCTGATGTATTAAGGTTTTTCCTCGTACAAGTCCTCAATCCGGACCTAATATTGGGTAACAACTACGTAGGCATATAACAATATAATTTACATTATTCAGCAAATAAGTCCTAACTATAACAACTTGACTTTTTATAGAAAACATTTTGATAGGTATTCTTTAACCTGAAATTTTCATTTCTCTTGGAGTAAAATTACATTTTACTCTAATGTGTTTTGTCAAAGTTTGCATAAAACTTTTCATAGTTTCAGAAGTCGCTAATTCTCCTTATGCCATATAAAATATTGCCAATGCCCTACTCTTTTATACTATAAAGAATGTTACACAATTATAAAAAATTGAGGGTTTTCTGCAATATCTTTTATAACATAGAAAAAAAATTAACAAATTTTAAAATACAAGAAGTTATTTATGTGACTTTGACAAAATGTAAGGAGATAAAATACGTTTTACCCTTTATTTTATATTTGGAAACTTATTAAACAAATGTATTATTTAACAAGAGGTTGTCTAAGATATGTTGTGCATTTTATTCTTCTCTCTCTCTCTCTCTCTCTTTTTTTTTTGTCATTGTCTGTTGTATAATTTGAGAGGTTGTGGTTGTCTAATATATATATATATATATATATATATGTATATACAAACACATCGTCCAATTAAAATATGAAACATATTATATGTTACTACCCATGGTTTCGGTTGACAAGCTAGAATAAAAAAATTCCATTTGAGATTTTTTAAGGGTCAAGGCACAGAAAAGTGCAGATTGCAGAAGTAGTAATAAACTTAATCAAGAGAGTTAAAGATTTGCAACAAGTTGGATGCAAATAATTAAAATTTCATGTGCGTGAAAGTAATAAAATAGATGACTCTAAAGAAACAGCCAAAGAGATAAGTTTCTTTTAAGTTTTTATTCTTATAAGCCAATAATTCATTTGTTAACAGTAGCAGCAAAAGCGCTTATGCTGAAACTTATGCATTGGTCCACCGTCCAGCATGCGCGTCTGCTGAAAAAATAAGAAAGCTGCTTACAACTTGTGACCAGCTTGTAGCTCTCGAGAAAGAAGATGGAAGAAGTCTCAGTCAAACGCAGCTTCCTCACCACCATTTTTGGCGGCCCCATACCCTAATGCGACAAAGTTTTGCCGCCCGCAACTATAACGTCATTACCGTTTTCAAGAACTTTTCATAGGGCCCGTTTAGATTTTTTTTAAATTATTTTTTTAACAATTTTTGATAAATAATTTTTTTTGAGAAATTAACATTTTGTATTTGAATTTTTTTTTAAATTTTATTTTTTTTAAAATTCAAATTAAATAATTATTACAAATTTAATTTAATTTTTTTAAAAAAATATTTTTTCCTTAAAAAAAAATCAATCCAAACAGGTCATACACTTATTTTATGACACAAAACAGTAAACCCATAATTTGCTGACATCACATTAATTTTTTTATTTTCTGGAAAATTTTATTTTAATCAGAACTACATCGAAATTGAGTTTTTTTTTTTTGGTTAAATAAGCAAAGTAATATTACTAAAAAATATACACGTAAAAAAAGACAAGAACATAGGACCAATAAAAAAAAATATCGCTAAATTGAATGTGTTAGCAATAAGAATATTATATACATTTCGGAATATACTTTACCACTTTATTACCAAGTAAGAACTTTAATTACATAAAGTAATTAAGCAATTTAATATAATTTCGAATATATTTCTCATTATACGAAGATAATAAATGCTCATTCTGATGCCATAAAACATTACTTTCCTCACAAAGGGTGCACAATGATCAAGTTTGGAAAGATATTCACAAAAATACAAATATCCATAAAAATCGTAAAATTATGTGTGAACACTAACGTTTATCCAATGTTCGAAAATGTAAGAAATTAAGAATATAATAACAAGGAAACCTATTATTAACGGAATAACATAAAACGTTACTCGTAAATCAGTAGTCCGTGCATCATTCAGAGGTGTAGGGTTCCAGGTATCTTCTGGTTCAGGTCGTTCAGAGTGGTGTGTTTTCTGTTTTTCATCTTCGGCCTGTACATGCAACTGTTTCCTGTGTTGCGACCATGGCTGATGGGACCCACAATGGAGTTTGGTGGTCCCAAACTCCCTGTTGTTTTGCTCTTCTTCAACCGAACAGTAGGCGCACATCGACTTGAAATCGTTACCAGGGGCCAGGTTACTCTATGGGCTCGTTTGAATTAGTTTAAAATTCTGATTTTTAAAAAAATTGTGTTTTAATTTTTTTTTATAATATTAGTTTTTTTGAGTATCAAATCAAATAATTTTTACAAAAATAATATAACTTTTTTAAAAAAGACTACTTTTTCTTGCATAAAAACCGATCTAAATATGCCCTATATTAATTATGTAAAAGTGTTCATTTGGGAATTTTCGATTTGAATTAAGTATTTGATTTTTTTAAAAAAAAGTTTTCTTAAGCAATGTTAATTTTGATCTTCTTATCAAATTACTATTAAGAAAACGTATTTTGAGAAATTAGAATTGAAGAGAAATAACTGAAAATGGGCCTCTTTGAAAGTGTTCTTTTCTTTAAAAAAAAATTCTAAAACAGTTTTTAAAAATATTTTTTAGGAATAATTTTAAAAAATGAAAGAACAGAAATTTGGTTTTTGTAGAAGATAAATTTGTTTTCTTTTAAAGTATTAAGAAAAAGACTAGTACACTCTTCTTCTATTTCTATTTATTTTACTTCTTTTCTTTTCCCCAATATGCATATACATAAGTTCATATATCCATGTAAATATATGCATGTATGTATTTGTAAGGTGGTAGGCGTGGGTATTAGCTCATATACGGAACACCTAAGCACTGTATACCTCACCATTTATGTAATATGTGTACCCATTCACACGTGTGCTTCACGCACTCGCACAAAACAAACCATCGTTGCTGCAAAAGATAAGAAGCTCGTTCTGTGCTTGCTTGGATGGCTGTTGGTAGTGCTCTACTAGTCTAATCCAACAACTAGAGGTACGATTGAAGTCGGTGTCCGGCAAGGAGTAGATCGACGGTGGTCGCTTGCTGTTTGGTTGCTTGGAAATTGAGATGTGTCTACCGACGAGGATATGCTATGACTTCTGTTTTTGTGTTGCTACTCATGAGTTGCTTGTGACCTCTGTTTGGGTATGTGATGGAGGCAAAAAATAATCTTTTTTTTTTTTAATTCAAAATAATTTTTTTTTTTCTTATTTTGCTAAGCTGGCTTATAATGAACGTAAACGCTGATCACCGAAAAATTTGTCTACAAGTGTCTTGGCTATACAAACGTCTGCTTTGTGACACGTGCAAGTTACTTGAGAGTTCTGAAGCAAAAGCTGGCTGGTTCAATGCAATGCAGTTGATGTTCGCAACAATAGCATGTTGATAACTTTGTTATTATGTGATCATAATTTTTATATTATATGTTTATAATTTTAATTATTTATAGATTATATGTTATATATTTATAATTTTAAATGTTATATTCAAAACTTTTAATTGTTCAAAATTTAGGTATTCACTACTCTTACATTATATCTTCAAAAATTTTAAAATATATATTTACAATATAAACTACCCATTCACGACTCCTTAAAATTTGTTCACAACTTGTAAACTATACGCTCACAAACTGGGAATGTTATCTTCACAATCTGCAAAGAATGTGTTCACACCTAATGAATGCTATATTTACAATTTTAAGACTTTTATCTTCAAAAAATTTATTGTTACATTTTAATTATTCACTATTTTTATACTATACGTTCAAAAATTTTACATTATATTTTTCACGACTATTTAAGTATGTTCACACCCCCTCAACGTTATGTTCACACTTACAGACTTCAAAATTTACAAATTCTTGCTCAACAAATATTAAAATTTACACCATTTTTTCTCATCTTCATCTCCTTCTTTCTTCTTTATCCACTATCCAAAAAAGAGATCAACAGCCAAAGATTGCAACCAATTTAATCCAAGAAGCTGAAGCCGATATTATCATCAAATTTCTCCTCTTCATCTTTCTTCTGTTCTTTGGTTTCCGCAACAATTGAGTAGCAGCATCACCGTAGCAGGTGCAACAACTACAACGGCTCCACCTCAAGCGCTGATGGTGGCAGCAAAGTGGACAGCACCGTAGTTGTCTTTGCTTGCGCAATTGACGAGACCCACTAGCCCTTGACTAAGGATGTTGCTGTGTTAAGCTCCAGATTTCCATAAAAATATTTTTTTTTTTAACAAATAGGTGTTTTCATCTCACGCGCCTGTAGGTGCACCCTCCATGTCCAGTGTACGTAGTCTCCAGCGTACCTAATAATTTGCGGCGTGGGTATAGGTTGGTTTGTCTTTTCTCTTTTGGGAGGGGGCCAGAGGGGGATTTTTTTTACAAATAACACAATTTAAATAATTAATTTAAAAAATAACCTTATTTTTTGTCGGGTTTCAAAATTAGTACTTTTAGTTTTTTAATAAACGAAATCGAATATTCGAAAAACAAAAATGCGAAAAATTTTCCCTTGGATTTTTCAATTTTTCAATAGCCGAAAAATCCTACAGCATATATTCCCCTGGCAGATTCCTGGTTTTGAACAGTCAATTTTGGCTATTGAATAGCCGAAAGTTTGTCCCGTCATTCTTATTTTCCATCAATCAATATGTGACTGACAAAGTGGCAGTCATATTTGTTTATTGAATAGCCGAAATCTACATTTCGGATATTTAACTAACGAACTCAGCATCACAAATAGCTATATAAACCCCCTCCTCCTTCCCGTTGCTTGCAACCATTGCTTTGAATTTTTTTTTTCAGCCTATTACTAGAAAAAAAACACTTGCTTATGTTTTGTTATTAAGTCATTTCAGCTCGGCCAAAAGGTTTGAAACCCCAAAAAGCTTTATTTGTAAACCACCCAATGTTTCATACCAAATCCTGAAAATAATATTAATCCAAATGCAGTAACCGTTATTTTACATTATGGAGGCCAAAAAATAAATGACCCTTTCGGCGTACAGTACGAGACTGCAAAGCCAAGGCACAAAGTCAAAATAACAGAAGAAACGTCGTACGGTGAGTTCGTTTACAGTGTTTATGAGAAGCTCAATTTGCGTTACGGCGTGGACAGAGTTGTGTTGCATCACCTTTTTCAATCAGCACTCATCAACTCCCAATATTCGTATTTCAGCGTTAATGCAGTCAGTTCCGATGAAGAGTTACGGGACATGTACGAGATTGCCTCTCATTCCAATTGCATGTGCACGGCGGATGTTTATGTGGACGCAGACACGGATGACGTGTACATTCCCTAGACAGTCAGTGGTACTCCTTCTGACGAGGGTGTCCCCAATCTGAATGGAAATTTTACTGGTTACCGAGACGAAGGCGACGACATGGCTACGACCGTGCCGGAGTCTTCCAACTTAAACGTGTCTCATCAGGACACATTTAATGTGGCTAGGACATCACATGCGATGTTCGACTTGAATATGGATACATTTCAATCCGAGCCGGAAGAAGATGACGAGGATGTGGAGTTGGACCAACAAAATGCATGGTACGATGATGATGAATACGATGAATATGCAAACTCTAACATAGAAGGTGGTCCGAGCAGCGGTGGAGTACCCACGGTGGAGGAGTTGGATAATGTTGAGTTACAAACTGCTACACAGGAGTACAACATGGATAGCATGGATATACTAGCAATGAAGCCCGTGTGGAACCCAGATACTAAGGAGCTTGCATTGGGCATGGTTTTTCCTACCAAAAAAGATGTGCAGCGGACCGTACAGATGTACGCAGTCAGCATACAAAGAGAGTACTCAGTCGACCGGTCCACACCGAGCTTATACATCGCTTTTTGCAAAAGTAGCAGCCGCGATAATCCATGTAGATGGTACTTGCATGCCACTAAAAAATCCACGCACCAACAATTCGAGATTACAAAGTACTATGGGGTACACAACTGCTTAGCTCATAACAGACAGTGTGGGCACAGAAATCTTACCGTTGATTTGGTCGGATTTATGGTAAGACATTTCGTAAAACATAAACCTGATTTCGAGGTCGGTTTTGTTCGAGCTCAAGTTAAGGAAGCACTCCAGGTGGATATATCTTACGAGAAGGCATGGCGTGGGCTAAATAAGGCGATTGAACTTGTATATGGCGATTGGCACACCTCATATCAGTCCCTTCCACGGTTCTTTAGAACTTTGAAGAGAAAGAATCCGAGGACGATCGTAACTTACAAGTTCTTTCGGGGTTCGACGACAGAGTACAAAATTTTTTATTATGTTTTCTGGGCTTTTGCACCGTGCATCACATCATGGAAGCATTGTCGACCCGTGATGACGCTCGACGGTACCCATTTACGAGGCCCATACAAGGGTCATCTTCTTACATCACTGACGACAGATGCAACAGGAAAAGTTTTGTCGTTGGCATTTGCCGTCGTTACTGCTGAGACAACAGATAGTTGGCCATGGTTCCTAGGGCTCATGCGGCAGCATTTTCTTCATGATATGGAAGAGGTTTGTTTAATATCTGATCGTCACCCAGGGATACTTGCTGCTGTGGAAAATATCTCATCAGTTGGGTATTTACGTGTAAAACATCGTATTTGCCTTCGCCATCTGAAAAGCAACGTGATGAAGCATTATTAAAACCAGTATTTCAAAGACTTGTGTTGGGTAGCTGGAAAAGAACATCAAGTTCGCAAGCATAATGCAATCATGCAAAAAATTCTTGAAGTTGACCCTACACCTGGTGGTGTTGGGAGGAAGGCGTACGACTATTTATCTGAAATCGACAAGGAACTTTGGACCCTTTCTTTAGATGGAGGGGCCCGTTGGGGTATGATGACGACGAACATTGTCGAATGTTTTAATGGTGTTCTTGTCGGTGCAAGATGCTTACCAAAAATTGCGTTAGTCAGTCACACTTTCATAAAATTGGTGGAATACTTCTATAATCGATCCATAAATGCCAGCTATTTGGTTAGACAACAAATGCCACTCCCAAGTAGAATAAGGGAACTTTTTGATAAGTGGGAGTCTCATTCACACCTTCATTGTGTTTTAAATTTCCACTTCCCAACTTGTACGGCACAGATCGAGCATTTACCTGCGTCATTCACTGAAAGACCTCCAACACAAGTTGTGAAATTCAACGATAAGACATGTACTTGTGGTAAATGGACAGCGTATCATGTGCTGTGTTCGCATGCACAGGCATTAGCACATTATCTAAACAAACCAATTAATGAGTTAATACCAAAGGAATATACGGTGACAGCGTACACTGCAATATACTCAATGCCATTCGAGCCTTTGAGACATGAGAATTACTAGCCACTAGCACCCACGTGGCAACTAGTCCCCAATCCAGCACGGTTGCGCCAAAGAAGGAGAGGTAGAGTAGGTGGTAGACGTATCCCCAACAAAATGGACCAGTCAAATGAAGTTGGTCGGAGAAGGTGTTCGAATTGTTATCAGCCAGGGCACAACCATTTAAATTGTACAGGGTGATTGAACCTGTGTAATTATGTCATCTTTGTCGGTGATTGAACCTTTGTTATTATGTCATATTCATCGGTGATTGAACCTCTGTTATGATGTCATATTAATCGGTGATTGAACCTTTGCTATTATGTAAAATGAGAATAAATAATAATAAGAAAAAAAGAAATAAATAATGCCAAAAATGTATTCCAGTGACATGTACATATACACTCCAAACCACCCATTGATACCTAAGCCTTATGATGTCCGGTGCCACAATCTGGAGGGCGTCCCTTCTTCTCTCGTGGAGGCTGTAGCCTGCTCGGACCCTGATCGCGAGGGGGCTTCCTCTTCCGCTGTCCCTGCTGCCCATGGGGCTGGACCTACGGAGGGTTGGGCTAAACCTGCTTGGCCTGTCCCTGCTGCCCGTAGGCCTGGGACTGCTCTGTGTGTGGCTGCACCTCCGGTGGCTGTGACGGTTGAGTCTCAACCTGTGGGTCGTCATGAAGATAATCCTCCACTGGCAACGTAACATCAGGGGGTTGCCCAATCCCCTGATAAACAGATCCACTACCAGGGTGCGCAGGTCAAATTGGTACGAATGGGGTCGTCATGAAGGAGAAGAAGGTCTGGCTACCTGACGCGTATTGGAAGGACCCAGACGACCCCTCAACGCCATGGCTAGATGAAGATGGCTATGCTGAATGAGCGGTGGGGCTCGGGGTGGGCTGAGTGGGCTGTGTGAGGAACGTGGACATCTGCGTGGGCTGACCAGTCCAATATGCGAGGATAGTCCACTGCGTTGATGGGTAAGGCCATGTGGGGGTGGGCTGTGGCGGTGTCGGCTGCGATGAAGTTGAGAAATGCTGCTGCGCTGGCGGCGAGACATCGAAGTATGTGGGGGTATCGAGCACATGCTGATACTGTGCCTGTGTCAATGTATGCTGCATCTGGCCGAGCACAAAGTGCATCTCTGGCCAGAAGCTCGCAAAAGAAAATGTACCCTGTGTATGCTGCTGGTACCCGCGCTGCAGGTGGTGATACACGGTACCCATGGTACTAGCCTGCACATAGAGCACATCATGAAGACGTTGTGATACTCTACTTACCAAACTATCCGTGTCCCGGGACTGTGTCTGGTAGCCGGTATGCGTCTGCTCCGACAACGATTGACTGATGACGGTGATAGAGTGACGCCGGTACTATTGCATGTACTGCGACAGTGGGACTACATCCTGGCTCTCCTCGACGATCACCCTCCGCTGCTCATCCCAGAGACCACGCAACCGAGCTAACTCAGTAGGATCCTTTATTTTCTCTCTTCCTCGGATGTGGTCCATTATCGTCAACGGCATCGGTGGGGCTGGGATCGACTGTCGCAAACCAAACTGCCGCAGTACCCTGTCGGGTCTGTGATACTCCACCAGCCTTCCCAATATCAGTGGGATACATGCTCTCCACCAACTAGACCCCTTCATGCAATGCAGTGGCAGCTGGTCCATGGTGCTCATGTCCGGCTCCCAATCAAACTATGATGTCAATGTTGTTGCTCACATAAGTTAAATAGTTATTAACTTAAATAGTATATGTAATATGCAGTTATACATCTTAATATGCTTATCGCACCTGATCCGGCTGCATCTTGTCCAATGCATCATGAATCACCAACAAATCGTCGTTAGCAGTATCTCAAAACTCCTTCAGCTGCTGATATACTACACCACGGGGCTTCCGCGGTAACCCAACCCAATTGCCCTCTGTCGGGTGTGATGGCCACGCTTACCGTGCTGGCGACGGATGGAGTCTGAGCCTGAAAATATCGAATCTATCGAATAGCCACCACTGCACGTAAACCAAGACATTAGTAACATTGCTATTCATAGAAATTTTACAGATACAGTCTAGAATATATATGATACCTGCATCAGACTAAACCCGTTGCATAAATTCACTCTATCACCGTATGCACATAGATCCAATCGATGGTAAATGGATGCAAGTGCTGCAGCGCCCCAATTCAACTGTCTAATATTCCCAAAGGCCTGCAGCACAGACAACCAGTTCATGTCTCCTAGGTTGCCACTGGCGTCGGCGAACAGATGGCAGTTCAGGAAGGAAAATATCCACAGACGGGCACAGTGTTGAGCCTGCTCCTGGGTGTACTCCTCGAGACGCGTCGACATGTATACATTCCTTAACCCATGTAAGTTTACCTTGCCGGTTCTCGCATTAATGACATCCTGAGGAAGTGCTGCACCACATACATCCTGGAATACCTACTGCCACTCGACAACCGTGTGTTGCGCCTTACCGATATCAGGCATAGGCTCACCTTGTATGGGTAAACCCCATAAAATAGTTACATCCTGCAGTGTGATGGTGGCTTCTCCACAAGTCAGGTGGAATGTATGCATCTCTGCTCTCCACCGCTCAACTAGGGCAGTAAGTATAGGATAATAAAACTCTTGGCCACTGGCTGCATAGCACCCATAAAAACTTGTAGTCGCCAATGCTAACTGAACACATCCTCAGGCTCGTCATATAGATGCTTTTCGCATTTGGGTACTCGGACCTCCCTCATATATGTGGTGCTCGTCATCAGATGAGTCCTATGCTGGGCATAGTGCACGAGAAAGGATGTGTCCTCTGGTACTGGTCTCTGGGCCATAGTTCACCTACGAACAATAAATGAATTGATTAGTAAATATATTAATATAAATTCATACTGATAATAATCATAATAATACTAAAAATAATAATAATAACAACAATAATAACAATGAGAATACTAATAATAACAATATTATAAGACTAATGATAATAATGATACTAATAATACAAATAATAATAATAATAATAATAATAACAATAATAATAATAATAATAATAATAATAATAATAATAATAATAATAATAATAAAACTAATAATAATAATAATAACAATAATAATGATGCAACTAATAATAATAACAATAAGAATAAGAATTATAACAATAATAAAACTAATAATAATAACAATAATGATAATAATAATAATAAAACTAATAATAATAATAATAATAACAATAATAATAATGATACAAATAATAATAATAACAATAATAATGATGCAACTAATAATAATAACAATAAGAATAAGAATAATAACAATAATAAAACTAATAATAATAACAATAATGATAATAATAATAATAATAATAATAATAATAATAATAATAATAATAATAATAATAATAATAATAATAATAATAACAATAATAATAATGATACAACTAATAATAATAACAATAAGAATAAGAATAATAACAATAATAAAACTAGTAATAATAATAATACCAATAATAATAATAATAATAATAATAATTTGAATATTAATAATTATATTTTCAATAATAATAATTTAAATGTGATGATTCAAATATCAACATCTAAAACTAGACTACACGACAATAAAATCAATAATCATATCACCCATTTTATACGTAACATAAACATGCACAACATATATGTATATACACATCATGAATATATACATAAATATGATATATACGACTATACATACATATACATGAAACAACTTGAAAAAAACGTAAAAAATAATATTTTAAATCGGTAAAAACTTAAAAAAACTTACAATAAGAGGCAAAATCCTAGGCTTGAAGCTTTTTGTGCGAGATTTTGAGTTTGGTGGCTAAAAATACGTGGGGTAAAACAAGGGGGGGGGGAATTTGCAAGAGCTCGGGTGGGGAAGAAGAAGAAAGGGGGGTATATATAGCAAAACGATCGGTTATTGAATAGCCGAAATCGGCTATTCAATAACCGAAAGTGTAAAAATTGAGCCAAATCAAAAATTGTGCCGTTTCATCAGATTTTTTCAACTTTTGAATAGCCGATTTCGGATATTCAAAGGCCAAAATATCATCCGTTACGATGCGTTGTGTATTTTGCACGTTTTCGTTTTTTGAATACCTGATTTCGTTTATTGAAAAACCGAAAGTGCTAGTTTTGAAACCCAGCAAAAAACAAGGCTATTTTTGAAATTAATTATTTAAATTGTGTTATTTAAAAAAAAAATCCGCCAGAGGGAAGGTTGCGAGAAAAGGCCAAAAAAAGAAAAAGAAATTAAATGGTAAATTTTGTCCCTTTGAGATAAAAAATCAAAATACGTAAAAATAAAAGTGTATTTTCGTTTTTTTGCTTTTTTAGGAAAAATATTTCTCAAAAAAATTTTGAAAAACAATCATAAGAAAATTAAAGGATTCCAAAATTTTATGTTCAATAATACTAAGCAAGTTGGGCAAAGCCGAAAATTCTAAATTGGGTTTTAATTAAGTACCTGTGCATTGTTGAAGCTCATATACTTAATTTGGTGGCCCACCAACTCCTATGCAGAGAACCATCGCCTCCGGAATTATAGCGACAGCCCACCTCATGATTCTTTTGTGATAATAATATAAATTCATCGATTAAATCATTTCAATGAAAGAACACAAGGCCTATAATTGAGGTAAAATATTACAATGTTGACAATTTTTCTTGTCTTGTACGCTTGCACATCTGGTTGACTTGTCACCCTCAAGATTTAATTGCTTGTTTAATATCCATTTTAGTCTAATTTATTTAATTTTATGGCGTAAAATATTTTATTAAAGAATCTTTTTATTATACTAAAAGGGTGTCTAACCCAAGAATACATTCGAAAAGAGACTCCATTATATTGTTCTTTATTAATTATATACACCTTGCGAGCATTTAGTTTGCCATCATCTGTCCTCATATTTGAAAGAAATTTATTCCTAATTCCCATGTGATCATCGAGTTTTAATAGTGTACAAAATATTTAATTTGGATGATTTGAATAAACAATTTTGAGAAGAGTTCTTATTATAAATTACAAGCTGGGGGAAAAATTAGTTTTGATGGTTTTTAAATCTAAAGATCACCAAATTGAGATCAAATAATTTTTTTCTCGAGCTCGTCATAGTCCCTTCAATTTAAGGTGAGGATGGTGCAAATATGTTAAACTGTCTGCAGTCACAAAGTAGGTGGTGCAATTTTAGTTACTAAATATCATGACAAGGGAATATTAAACTGGGGAGCTCAATATCCTAGGATCTTCCTTTTTTTTTTTTTTAATGACAATTACATGTTTGATTTTTATATCCTGAAAAAGTCAATTAATATACTCACTTACTATGTATTTGTTATCTAGAAGCATAAGTGAAGTATGGTGTATATTACTTTTCTTTTCCTTTTTTTTCTATACCACCCAATCCCTTTCCTCACGAAATTTGAACCCAGGACCTCACTTATAAAAAAAATAGTCTTAACCACTTGAGCTACCTCTTAATCTATCAAGTATGGTGTCTATTACTTCCTCTCAAAGTTGAGAAATGTTTAAAATGTTCCACGGATATTTCTTTACAAAATAAGGGTATCTTTTATTATTATTATTATTATTATTATTATTATTATTATTATTATTATTATTATTATTATTGTTATTAATAAAAAAGAAGGTTCTCTTTTATTTTTTCTTCTCTCCAATACATAAGGAGAATAATCTAAACCATTGACATAAGGCTAAACTAATCTTAAGTTTATTTCAAAATAAAAAGAGGAAAGAAATATACTAATAAAGAATTTAAATTTTGAAATAAAGAATGCAAATTAAAATAGTCTTTTGTGAATGATTGAGATTATCTCTCTTATATATTAGAAAAAATAAAAAATAGGGGAAGATCCAAATTGATATACATACCACCACATTCGTTTTGTCTATAACAACGCTCATAATTATTGCAAAAAGAATAATTACCACTGCAATCGACTATGTGTAACGTTTTTCCAACCGTTGCATTAGGGTTGGTTACAAACTTTTCATTATACCATTTTTCTTTCAAGTAACTACTGTAAGACCCGTGAGATACGTGAGAGAAATTAATATTTTTATATCTTTATTTGTTGTTAGTGATTGATTTTTACTAGTCATGTAAAAATAAAATGTAAATATATTTTTGTCTAGTTTAATTTTTTGCAAATTTGTAACACAATTTTTATATTTTGTAAAATTAAATAGTTTTAGAAATAAAAATCATGAATGAAATAAATAAACACATTTTATCATTTAGTGAGCATCCTTAGTTTAAGTATATTAAGAAAAATTTAAATCGATAGAATTTGGAGAAAAGAAATAATGATATAAAGATACATGATATTAATAAAAATAAACATAAACAATAGATTCCTTTATAATATACATAGATATAAATAAGCAATAGGATATGTAAAAACAAAAAAGAACAAATTATGAACCAAAGTAAAAAAAAAAAAGGAAAATTAATAAAACCATTGTTTCATGGTTTTGTTTTATACAATGGTTAAGACTTGACTCGTTATAGCAAGACACGTGTAATAATTTTACTTATTCAATTAGAGTGCTACAAAAGAAACTTGTATATTCGTATAAGAGTGAGCTTTCATTTATATTCATCCAACTGTGCGGTCGGAAACATTCCTTTTCGACCTTTCTTGAAAGGACTTCCACACCATTACTAGTCCAAAATATCAAAATATTGATGAAGATGTGTCACCACGTATATTCTCTATAAGAATTTTGCAAATATGCATCAGTTTTTGTATTGGTGGTTCAATAACTTTCGTTAAAAATAACTTTCTTTTGTCCAATTTGGCAGCGATTTTAGATAACTACAGCAAATAAAGTTCATACACGGCAATTTTGTAAAAACAAAATGCAACCAATTTGAGTACGTTGCCTATATGGGCATTTTAATGACGGTAGGCGACGGTTCTTATAAAACCACCACCTGTTCGGGCATTTTAATGGCTACAGGAACACCGCCTTTTCACATTTTTTTTTATAAACTTAAGATATATTTAAAATCAAATGTTACAAATTTGAATCTTTTAATCTAGCACACTTTAAAATCAAATTTCTCTTAAAATAATCCTCATTGTGATGAGAAAGTTTTAGATCCAAACTGCTTTGGGTTGTTTGCGTTGCTTAGATCTTGAAAAGTTATCCCCAAATTAAAAACAAAATATCGCTTAACGCGGATTACAGAGTACAAAATTATGCCTTTTCAAAGTTTTAGTACACAAAATTTAATTATATATAAATTTAATTTTATTTATAATATTTAATAAATAATTACTTAACTTGGTTGATGGTATAACTATAAAATTATATATTGTAAGTGGTTAAGAGGTCAAAGCTCTGCGGGTTTGGTAACACCAACCATTTTAACATCACCTAAAAAGTTGTAATAACCGCCATTTATTGTCAAATTTTTTGTCGTGATTTTTCTTAGAGAAGCTACGATTATGGCGGGTACAATGAATCAGGCGCCAATGTCGATATCATAATTTAAATTTAATATTTAATATGAAAAATTTTACTATACAAATAATGAAAAGGTCAAGCCATCATCTGGTCAAGTCAACTTTGGTCTATACGAATTTTTACTAATTTCTTCGAAAGTGCATAGTTGAGTAGAGATTGACAAAGTCCGACACGTCACTCCAATGTGAATCTCGTGTCTTTAGAGAGTTCCACAATATGAAGAAAATATTTTTGGATATTTCCATTCATGAACATGAAAATGCAAAGTGGAATAATCAAACATGGACACCTTGCCTGCAAAAAAAATTGAAAGGGAAACAACAACAAAAAAAAAAAGAAAAAAAGAAAGAAAGAAAGAAGAAATGAGATTATTTGAACTATGTACTCTTGACAAGCGCAGTAGTTTATCAGGGTATATATAAGGTTAAAACATGACGACGAATTTAATATTGACTTGAATATCTAGACCTTTCTGCACGTGCAAAGAACTTAATGTCCTGTTTTCGTCAGCATCTAAAAATAAATTTTTAATAATTTTTTGCGCTTTAATTAATTTGTCAAAATACTAATTTATTAAATTATTATCGTTTGTTAATATAGCATTTCAAGTAATTTTTATTGTTTTAAATAACTTTCCATAAGCGTTAAAATTTTTAACATTTTACGAGTTTTTAAGTTTTCCATCTCTTGTTGATAATTCTACCCCTCTCTCCGATATTTTATTTTATTTTATTTGCAATCCCTCCCTTTATCCAATCTCTCCAATCTCTCTACATTTAATCTTTAGTTTGCAAATATAAATCCGAAATAACACAAAAATTAATTTCAAATTCAATTCAAATAAAAATATACTTAAATAGTGTAAGTTTAAATAATCCACATATTATTTCTTTGTCAAAATAAATTTTTAATCAATTAAAACATCTTTCTTATAATATCAATAAAATTAATTTATTAGGAAATAATTTTACTATGTTTTGATGATAAAATTATTGTTATAAAATGTAAATATATAAGTAATAATAAAATAAATTATCTTATTTCCATAATTGTAATAATAATGATAAATTATCATAACAATAATAAAAATAATAAAGTGGGTACTTGTATCTTTTTATGCCATTTAGCATTCATCAACTAACCCAATAGTTAATTTTATCAAAATTTTTTTGTTCATTCAACTAATTAAATAGTTATCTGCGAACAGTTAAAATAGTGTTATCTTGTTGCTATTGTTATAATGATTATAATTGTTATTTTTATTATTCAAATAACAATTATGATAATTAGATATATGATCACATGATAACAATATTTTATTATTAAAGTAGAGTAAAATAAATTTTGATAAATTATTTATATCAATACTTGAAAATTTAATATATCCAAAGTTTTTTGTCAAAGAAAAATAACGAATGACTAATTATAAAATTTACACATGTTTTTGGCAAATATTGTGTGAAAAGAATGTCATTAGAAAAACACATTAAATATCACATGACTCTCACATGCCAAGGTTAATATCATTCAAAAACATTAAAATTTATTTTCCAAAATGTAAATTACACCAATCATCCCTTATCTTTTATTTGTGACATATTAGTCCCATAACTAATATACATGACATAAAACTTTGAACGTGTAAAATGCACGTTCTTCCCCTTTAGTTTTTGTTATTAGCTAGTTGATCACTCTTTTTGTGTTTTAAAACTTGCCATATTACTCCCTGTATTTTTTAATATGTAGCACGTTAATGCTCTGTAATTTATCTAATTAGGTGATCACTTGTCTATGATTTGTTTAGTTAGCTGATTAGCCCACCTCCCCCCCTCCCCCCCCAATGTTTCCAAAACTGACCATATTACTTCCTTGTATTTTTTAAAATGTCACACATCACCTATTTTTCTGCAATTACCTAGTTATCGTTAGCTGAACTTTATGTATTTTTATGGAAATATATAACACAATTTACAAGTTTTAATGGCCATAGATTAAAAAAAAAAAAGATGCTTATGGTGCATAATAAGTTAATTTAAATGACAAAGGTAAAGATAAGATATTATGTGCCACATTTTAAAAAGCACAAGTGGATAGTGTGATAGATTTCAAAGCAAAGAGAGATAATTATCTAATTACACAAATTACAGGGGGTAACATGCATTTTACCCAACTTTAAACATTCATTTGTGAATAAATAATAAAATTTGTATACATAAAAATACATAAAATATATATTTAATTTATGAATATATAATATAGGTTTTATAAACCTGCAATTTTGAAGACCAGTTAGTTGTAACTATCGTTTGGGAAGAATGCTTCGCACATATTGGGAGAGCATGATAGTGCGGTGCATGGTATACGAATCGTCGATTAAGCCTACCTATGGTTTATTTTATTAATTTATTTTATCTTCTCTGTTAAACGGCCAAAAGGTGCTTGTCCAAAAATGACCAAAATACTTTTGCAGTAAATAAAAAAACTCTTTTACCTTAAATTATAATTAAAAATAATTATACCCTCGCTTTCTCTGTCTTCATTACACCTTTCTCTCTCCTCATTTATCTCTTAGATGACTCAAATTTAACTTCAAAGTTTGATGTAAATTTTCGCACCCAACACAGAAAGCAACACCATCTACTTCAACTAGTATAAAACAACTCTATAAACCCCAACTTGACATATATGTTCTGTTGCAAGATTGTGGTATGACACCATTTCTTTTTTCTTTCTTTTTGAATAATTTTAAAACCTTGAATGAGCACTCTATAGAAAAAAATATAGACAGATCATCCACGTAAGAATTGCTCCGATTCACTAATCTAATTAATTTTTTTGAATCATAACAATATTATTTAATTGAAATTATATTTTAATAAGTACATAATTTTTTTAACTGAATCATGTAAAATTGATCATTTTTTTTTATAAATTTTGATAAAAATAATTTTTTCTTACTTATATCTATCTATCTATCTATATTATATTATATAGAAGAACCCTTTGCAATACAATAATAACAATTGTCACACAAATAGCATTTTTAAAATTCTTTCGCCACGTCATTCTCTTACGTTACAATGATATCAATCGCTATATTTGGTGAGTAAATGATTTTGTTTTATTTTAGTGAGATTTACTAATTTATTTTAATATTTACATATTACATTTGAGAATTATGACATGCAATTTGGATTGATTACAGATATTTATGGTAACTCTCCAATTAGGTTGTTTTCAAATCGTTACCTATTTTAATTATTTTCTATTACTATAATAAAAATTTATTGCAATTTACTTAATATATAATTATTGTATAATGCTATTTATGGTAATTTGAGTTTTGGTTAATATTGACAAATTGCCTTTTTTATCCATATATTTTTTTATATTCAGAACCTATATTCTATATTAATTTTTTTTAGTGAAACTTTTACCCACATACACCATTACAAATGGTAGATCTTTCAGTTTTTTAATTTTATTTTGTCCCTTCGGTTAACTGTCTTCTTTTGAAACTTCAGTATCGTATCTATCATTTCTTCCAAAACGATCTTTTTATTACAAAATTGATAGTAAGTATTCCTTGATTCCTAGATAGTTTAATATCCAGGTACTCATGTCATCTTATTACTTTTTATCTTTCATAATTTATTTGTATTTTTTATGTGTGTTTTTATCTGTAAAACTATTAGTTTTCTTGTCCAGTAATAACAAATTTTTTTTTTCAAATATCTACAGTAATTAAATAGGATACTTAAATTTAGAAAGTTAAAAAAGGAAAACGAAGGTTTTCATTTAGAAAAAGAAAAGACGATCTACATTTATTTAAGTTTAACTCATTTGTAGAGATAAAACTATTATTGAATTAGGATAATTAGTATTAGAAGAGAAACATAAATTATATTTCCTATACGAGTCCATGTTTATTTAATTCTTAAAATATAATTTGATAGAAATATTTAGATTAATATAAAACAACTCTATTTTTTTTTAAAAAAAATTAATCATATATTTTGCAACCCGTGCATGGTACGGGTGTTGCACTAGTGTGTGTGTGTGTGTGTATGTATCTATATATATAAACACTAAAAGTTTGACATGATTTATAGATTGAATCAAAACCATGATGATAAACAAAAGCATATATTTTTTTTCACTTTCTTTATATCCCCATCCTCTTGGGATTTAAACCAAGGATCTCACGTGTGGAAAATATAGTTTTAACTACTTGAATTTAATAATTTCTTTTACTTACGCTAGCCAATTTATAAACTTCTTTTTTTTTCTATTGAATATTTGATTAAAAGTAAAAAAATAATTATTAACCATATATATTATGTGTATAACTAAATCAATGATTTCGATTTTCAAGCAAATTCAATTTGATTTCAATTATTAAAAATTATAAATTTATATGTTCACTTATTTAATATGTGATTCTGTTTTGTTATAACGGAATAAGCATCCCTTAGTCTCCCTTATCTTTCACTTCACTATATTCACCTTGGGATCATTCTTTTTATGTTCTATTTTTTTCTAATCTATAATAATATATATTAAAATTGTTATCCCAAATCTCAAAGTTTCTTCGTGTCAAAGTTCTATTACATTTGAATCTGCCAAACATACACTTGAGTCTACCATGTGTATAATAAGACTTGCTTTTATTATTGACCATCTATCATTACATGCAACTAAGTGACACTTTAAAAATAAATAAAAATCACATGTTGGATACATACATTAAATGCATTCAAAAAATTAATACGCAATTTGAAATTTTATATAAGCAAATCTATACCAGTCTAAAATCTATTTATAATTATAAATTAATTTCTCTAAAATTTTATGATTTATTCAATTAAAAATTTATTTAATTATATATTTAAATTAAAAATACATCATTCGCAACACATACCAACCTATGCACCATATAGGTAACATGCTAGTACTATGCAACATCTATTCACACTACTTAGCATAAAATATACCATGTGTTATTGCAATGTTTTTCAATGCAATAAGTAACATGAGTGGTTTTATTTGGGTGTTTAAGCCATGTCATATTATGTATTGTCAAATTAAATTTTTTTGAAGTAATTTAATTACTTCATCAAGGAAATTATTTCTCATTGAACAAGTATTTTTCAAATTAAGAAAATTACCTATATAGAGATGAAAAATGAGAAGAACTATAAGTTCGAATAATAGTTTGAGAGGAGTTAGTTTCTGGAATGATTATAGATCATAAATACTAAATTGAACATGATTTATTAATTGCGCCAAAACTATGACAACAATTTTACGCTTTACATTTTCTCTTACTTATCCCTGTCAATTTTCTTTCATATTTTCTTTAAAATCATAATAAAATTATTCGATTAACAACATATTTTAATAACTAATCACATAAATTACTTATAACCAAACGCATGATCTTTTTTTTTTTATCTTACAAAAGTAAGATTTACTTATTTAATGATCATAAAAATAAAAATTTTAACAAGATTAACTAATAGAACTAAACCATGCATGATAATAATTAAAGTTTCATATTATCTTTTATTGACATTGATCAATTTTTATTTTTAATCATAATAATATTATTTGGTCAAGAAAAAAGTTTTAATAACTAACAAGATATATAATTTCTATAGCTAAATCAATTATCTATTTTTCAATTTTACATAAATAAGTCTTCATTGCTTATAAATTATAAATGCTAAAATTTTAAATGAGTTGCTAATTACTCCAAGGTCATGATAATCATCAAAAGTTTCATTTTCTTTTACTTACTTTCATTAATTTTTGTTTTTATGTTTTCTCTTGAATTATAATACTATTGTTTGATTAAGATAAAATTTAGTAGTCAACCATATAACTTATACATACATCTAAATGGATTACTTGTTTTCTTAATTTGGAAAAGATATTACTTCCTTCGGATGAAAAATGCTAAATTTTAACATAATGTGCTGCTAGACCATCATTAATTATAAACTAAATTTAAAGATAGAATAGAAACGATTATCTTTTATCTCTAAATATATAAAATGGACAAAAAAATTATAATCAAGACAAAAAATTATAATAATCATCTTCTAATTCTAAATAGATAAGTGATAATTATTGATAATATTAATTTTTCATTTAATAGTAGTAAATATAAAACATGGAATTCTAATTTCTAAATAATTTGTGTAGTTGATTGTTTCGATGGTCGTGTTTCATCAAGTAAAATTTTTTTATAGCAAAAGGAAAAAAGAAAAAAAAAAGAAGGAAGAAAAAAATCAATGAAACCATGCACCTCTTTCTAATATCAAATGTATTTCTTCCAATTCAAACTACGCATATTTGAGTTCATCATATCCTAAAATTGAAACCTATGCCATTATAATAATCTGTAGCTATTTTTGAAGCACTCCTTTGGTGCAAATTAATTTAGTTTTTTTACTAAAAAGAAATATAAATGCTCACATAGTTAAGTGGGGACTTTTTTTTTTTTGGCCAAAAGAACAACAATTTTATTACTTCAAATTAAACAAATTACATACAGGTAGAACCTTAAGCAATTACACCCAAACATAACCTTAATCTAATCAAGTTAAACGAAATCTAGTCAAGATAATTGCTTTCTACAATTTTTTTGGGCTTTAAATTGTAGTTTCGAATATATATATATATATATATATATATATATATATTTGTGTGTGTGTGTATAATATATCATATGTTGAGACAAATGTTAGACAATGCATTGGAAATGACAATATACATGTTGGTAGTGGTTATTATAGCTAATAATGATGAAAGAGAAAAAGAGAAAGTTATAAAGTTATTTAATAAGGGTAAATATATCCTAAGATATAGTATATGACAAATTTGTCCCCATTTTGGTCAAGTTATTTTGTCCACAAATTTTTTTCCTTCCTTATTATAGTTTGATGGAAAATTCCAGAGTGAGTTTCTTTGGTTTCAACAACTGATGGAAAATTCCAGAGTGAATTTCTTTAGTTTCAATAACTCATCTTAGTTTATAAGTATGTGATCTTATCATATTTATTACCGAGTCTCGTGGTATCCTGGTATATATGATAGTTTGTTCTTATTAAAAAATTATTCGTATTCAAAAATTATGTTTTCTCATGGTGGTGATAATTTCTTGCCCCTTTTTTTTTAGAAAAAAGATAATTTCTTGCCCTTTGAATACAATTTTTTTAAATAATTTTTGTTTCTCACCAAAATGAACTAAAAATTAAATAAGAGAGATTACTTCTAAACAAAATGATTAACGATGATACTCTAGTTGTAGCAGCTTTTATGAAACTTACAGAAAAAGGAAAAAAAAAACGAAAATTTAGGACTTGTTTGAATTAGCTTTTTTCAAGAAAAAGAAAATTTGTTCTATTATATATATATATATATATATATTAACTATTTAACTTGCTTTAGAAAAACTAAAACTTTGATAAACTTTTGAGTACAATTTTTATTACAAATCAAAAATTTTAACTTCGTATTTTTAAAAAAAAAAATCAATTCAAACGCTACTATCAAAAGGAGCCCTACTGCACATGCATAATACAACATTATTTATCAAAATCATTCCTCCCCGAAAACTTTTCACATCTTAAAGGTATGATACAAAAATAAATGATCACATACTTCCAAATAAGAATCATTTACAGTAAAGACAAGAAGATAATGAAAGTGTAGTACGTAGTCTCACATGGGTGCCGAATAATGTTTTGGCACTAAAACCATGGTGCATGTTCAAGTAGTTCCTGCCTCCCGTGACCTGTCCACAACCGATGCTGCTGACGTCGTGCAGACAATCATACTCCTCCTGCGTATTACTTTTTATCTGCTTGTGGCCATGAGATTATAAGCTTCTGGCTTTTGGTGGAGCTTATCCCTTCCTGGGCAATTGCAGGTGATGAAGACGTTTCCGCAACTGGAAGTACTTCTTCCCTCCTCGATGATTTTGCATGGCCCAACAGAATCGACTCCTATCCTCTCCTAACATTGTAATATTAGGATAAAAAAAAAATTTAAGTGATAATAAATTATCTAGAATAAGTAAAAGGTCCTCGCTCATGTAATTCATATTGTTAAGGATAAATTGTATGAAACTTCCTTGTGGTTTGTTTTAAGTGTGTATTTATCCTTTTTTATTTTAAAATTAGGTAGTTATCCCCCTTTATTTTTCAAAATTAAAGCACATTACCCCCTCCATTACTTTTTCCATTAGATTTAATTGGGGGTGTGGTACACGCACTAAACCTGAGGCTCGGCTTAGTTTTTAGGGTAAATTACACGGAACCCCTAGGGGTTTGTCATAAATATGCGTTTACCCCTTGTGATTTAAAAATTAGCTAGTTACCCCTTGTATGTTCCAAAAGTGAAGCATATTACCCCCTTCATTACTTTTTTTGTTAGATTTAACTGGGTGTGTGGTACACGCGCCGAATCTGTGATTAGACTTAGTTTTATGCTGTTAAACTTGATTTTGGTAAAAAAAATGCCCTTTCTTTTTTGTTTTGAAAAACATTTATAGGAGAAAAGATTTAAATCCTTGACCTTAGTTTAAAATATGTAAATTTTAACCAATTATATAATAAACATATTTGCATTTTATTTCGTTACTACAAGTAAATATTTTTGTTATCAGAAAATAAAAAATAAAAAAGAAATTAACCTCTATTGTTATCACGATCGCACAACCACCGTCTCATTAATTAAATTAATTATTTAATTAATTTTAATTTTTAATTATTTGATTAATTAATTATTTATTTATTAAATTATTAATAGTTAATATTTATTTATTTATTAATTAACTAATTATTAATTACTCCACATTTCCAATTAAATAGGGTAAATAGCGCCGTCCCCCCCTGTGGTTTGTCATAAATGCGCTGTATCCCCTTGTGGTTGCCATAAGTGCAACGTTAGCCCTAGAGTTTGAGGGACAAATTAGTCTTTTTGTATTTTCATTAGCCAAAACTTACGGAATTAAAAAAAATAGGCGTGTGTGCTTCACTTTTGAGAAGAACTGGGGGGGGGGGGAGAGGGGTAATTAGTTAATTTTTAAATCAAAAAAAATAAACGCATATTTATGACAAAATACAAGGAGATTCTGTGTAATTTACCCTTGTCTTAACATCTCCCTCTTTTTTTTTTTAATTTAAAATAGGCTGAAACTGAAGTACGATATCGGTCCTATCTATATCCAGAATCAACCACTAAATTTCTCATACTTAGGGCTAGGGGTGTTCATTAATCGGGGAAACCCGATTATCGAACTGATTTTTTGGGTACGGGAAAATCGAGTTTGGGGAATTGGGTAATTGGGGAAAAGATATTGGGAATGGAGAAAAATTTTGAGGAAACGGGTTGGGGTTCGGACTAAATTTTATTTTTCCGGAAAAACCCAAAACTCGAAATTTTTTCATTATATAAAATATGTATATATATTATTTAGTTATATAATATATGTGATCATATATTAATATAACATATTTTAAATTTCTTTTGATCTTTATTTTTCTCCTCACTTCATTCTTTCAACATCTTTTTAGCCACTTGGCCTTTTTATATTTTTTTCACCTCTCTTTCTATTTTCTTCACTATGCTTTATGTTTGGTAATATATTTTTATTTATATTTTGAAGTATAGATTATATATTTTTGTTTACATTTTAGATTTAGAATTATTCGATATAAATTGTGTTTAAAATTAGTTTTGAACTTTATTAAAAAAAAAAATTGGGGATTCCCCAATCCCCATTGACTTTTTCCCATTCCCCATTTCCCCAAATCATGCTCCCTATTGGTGAATTGGGGCCGGGAGTGAAACAAACCTTCTTCCCTAAAATTATTTCGAAAAAAAAAAATTATTGATTGGGGTGGAAATTCCCCAATGAGCACCCCAACTTAGGGCAAATAGGATACCGTTAGACCACTAGAGTACTTGTGGTGTCTTGATGTCCTCAAATTGTTAAACAGTTTGCTCCATATCATTGGATGTTAAAAGCTGGGATTGCTTTGGTTTCCAATCTAGAAGAGCAGATGAGAATTTTTCCTTCTTTTCTTTTTTCAATTTTGATGCGAAGATTATAACACTAGTATATGGCTAGTGGCTACCAACACTGTTTAAAGAAATCTATACATGTTCAGTATACAAGAGAACATTTCCAAAATTTTAAAATACATCTATATCGTCTATCTATATATTATATAAAGTTCAGTCCATACCTTTATATTATTTAATGTTTAGTGTACACCTTTTTATGTGATTATTTTGTAAATGTTTTCCTCCAAAAAGGTTCATACTTTTTTCATTAGAATCCTGAATTTTTGTTTTATTTTTATTTTAAATATTTTATTCAATTATCACATATCTATTATTAAAAAATATAATTAATATTCAAAACTTTATCAAGAGTTAATTTTACAAAAATGTATTTATATTTTATTATCACATAAATGGAAAAAAATTATATATCTCTATCTATGTGATAATAAACTATTTTATCAATATTTAATTTCTTGTATTGCATATAACACAAACTAATTGTTGGCAATTCGAAGTTCCATTTTTCCTTTCGGTGAAACTAATTATACTTCAAGCATGCCACTAATAATATTTCAATCTCCGTGTGCATGTAATTACTTTAATTGATCTCTTGCCAAAGACTGATAAATTATTCTAATGAATTGCAAGTGTTGGAGAATTTAATTACTTCCTGTGAATAGAGATTAAATTACATTTTTAAGGGTAAAAAATTGGAAAATATTCATTTAAACAAATGAATATTATATTCTTCAAATTAATATTAGTTCACAAACATGGACCCAAAGTCTCTAAGACCAACTCCAATAACACCCCAATCCAAGCCCCTATTTTATATTAAGTGGCTTGAATAGAGGAAGTATACTCCAGCGGTGCACATATCCCATCGCTCAAAATTACAGGCCCCCACCATTTTTCTCTTCTACCCAACATGTAGGGGTTTTTATCCCATCCCCTAACCATGATAACATAAAAAAATAACTAATAATAATTAATTAATAAAAATATCTATGCATATAATAAAATATATAAATAATATGGAAAAATAAAAAATATTTTTAACTAAAATTAGAAGAAATATAAAAATAGGAGTTATTTAGAATAAGAGAGTTGTTGGAATGAAATTAAAATAAAGAATCTCTAAAATAATGGTTCGGTTCAAAGTAAGGGAGCTATTCGAATGTAACTGAAATAAGAGATCCTAAATATAAGAAAGGAATCCAAACCCTTAAATTTAAGGGAGAAATTAGATAAGCTGTTGGAGTTGACCTAAATTAATAAATATTTGAAATAGTGTAGAAATGAAGAGTTGTTCTTAGAGTCTGTTTGGCCCAATTTTTAGAGATTCAAAGGTACTTTTTGTGAGTTTAAAAATTAAAATTGACCTGTTCGACCCATTTTTAAAAGAACTTTTAAATAAAGCTGAAGTTGAAAAAAACTGAAAAACCAAAAGCTCCAAATTGGAGCTTTTTAGAAAAGGCTTTCAAAAAGCTATTTTTATGTCATGTTAAAAATTATTTTTTACATTTTTTTCTCAAAAATATTATTTTATATTTTTTAAAGTCCAATATTACTTTCAAAACAACTGAAAGCTTAACTTCTAAAATACCGGGCCAAACAATCAACTACTTTTATTCAACAGCACTTCTATCCAAAATTTTACTGCTAAAAGTTCTACATCTTAACAGTTAAAATCATACAACTAGACCAAAACAGAGCCTTAGTGTACTTTGTACCTATAAATTGCATCAATTAGGACCCCCATACTATGGAAAAAAGCATTTAAATAACAATTATTATCAATAAAATAACTTAAATAATTGGGACTGTATAATTTCCCTTAGTTGGCAAGTACGGAAGTCACCGGGTGATGTCACAGAAAATACTATCACGGCAAAAAAGTTCGGTAGAGTTTGTGATTTTTGGCTTGCGTCTAGAGACAGGCAACATATGCAATGGCTGGCTGAAAAACTAACTAAATTGTTTAGGTATGTGGGTGTGGTGCTTCTATTTTACATATTCTTTTTTGAGTAAATGTCATTTTCTCCCATGATTCTGACTCTAAAATCAAATTTCTCATGAGCTTTTTGTTTATCGTTTTTTTCCTATGACATAAGTTTTGCCAAACAACGGCTTATATTAAAGGGTAGTTTTATTTTTCAGTTGTTATTGAGCAATTTAATTTTTATTATCTCTCTATGTGTGTTTGTGTGTATATATATGTAATGTTGAAATATATATAACATAGCAAAGATAAAAATATAGGGAGAAAATATGTAAAGGTTGAAGATGATGGAGTCACCACCAACTGTGGCTCTAGAAAAGAGAATGACTTTTAAAAGTTATATTGTGAATTTTTTTATCTATAGTGGATACAATAGAATAACCTATTTATGGGCATCATAACTTGGGGGCCAATTCTAGAAACTAAATTAATAAGGTAACTAGAATTCTAAAAAAACTAACTTAGGGACCAAGTCTAGAAACTAGATTAATAAAATAACTAGAATCCTAAGAAAACTAGAATAATAAGGAAACCAACTTGACTAATTAACTAATCTAGACTATGGCCTAATTTAATACCATAAGATAAGGAAATATATTAATAACTAAAATAATCTTCAACATATAAAATGATAGAATTTAGATTATCTCTACAATTTTGTGCATTACATGAGTTTTTGTATACTTATTATTATTATTATTATTATTATTATTATTATTATTATTATTATTATTTTGTATGTCTGAAATTTTAGCTAATTGTTAAAAAAAATTATGCATTAAGTTAGGGATAAATTTGATTCAATTTGAAGTGTATATATTAGGAGAAAGATATTTTAAAGTGAATTTAAGTTTCTCTCTAATATTTTGTGTAATAAAGATGTTGTATAATAATCTACATTTTTTTATCCTTCTCTTCATATTATGAAATTAAAATTTGCGTGTTTTTTTTATTTGATAGTACATTCATTTATTGAATTATTTTAATAAGTTTTTTTTTGTCTCTTATGATCTTTGGCTTATAAAAGAAAAAGATACAAATGCTTTTAAAGCTTTATTTAATAAAGTTTGAACTCATAAAGGAATACAGGTAAAATCAAAAGTTCATGGCAGAGTTTGAGAGTAGACCTTATGGGAGAAAATGGCATTTTTCTTCTTTTTTTTTTTGGCTCCAACCCAACCCAACCCAACCCAATCCCTTCCCTTTTATGAATTCAAATTCAGTTCATCACTCTTAAAGAAAGTAATCTTAATTATTTAAACGAATCCCTAAACCCCTTTAACTTATAAAATAAAACTGAGCCAGACAATGAAGAATGGAGTTATTTCTCTCACTTGTCGCGTACCTAATTTGAATAGGCATGATTTACATAAATTGACATCTTCCTACACACATGGCGAAATTATTGAACATGAGAATTTGTCCTTCCCAAGATGAGACCTGGAATATTTTTAAATCTAACAGCTAGCTTTGTTAATTATCAAAAGATCGATATATCTTTAATATGTTCATGCCACCATTCCAAGATTGTTCAGAAAAAGAGAAGCAATTCTTTTCCCTTTTTATTTTAAAAGGGATCAATAGTGATTTTTCATCTATCTTAATAATGAGTTGAAGTTCCAGTAAGGTTTAGGTGCATATATAATTCGATTCGAAAAACGGAAAGCATTGAAGTTAACTGTCATGATGAAATGCATATGTTTATTGATTTTTCCTACATTAATTTTAGCATTACTACATTGTTGCTCCATATATATTATTTACCTTTCATCGTTTAGGTTGTTGTGTAGTTATTGTACCTCCTAAAGAAAAGGATATAATTTTGCTTCTAGACTATAAAATTGATTTAGAGTCTGTTTGAGATTGAGGTTCGGCACAAAGAAAACAGATTTTGTTAAAAAATAAGCGCATAGGGTTTTTGGTTATAAACAAAGCTCACTTTTCAGGGATCCAAAACGGAGTTTTTAAAGAACATCAATTATGCTACTTTTCTCAAACTAAGTTTTACAAACATCAAGTTTACATATATGCACTTTATTAATTAAAATAATTACAACATATTCATTTAACATTAAAGATTAAATATATTACTTAAACAAAAATAAAACTTTAAAATTTTAAAAAAAGAATATAAATAAAAATTAAAATTAAAATTAAAATAAGAAATTTGAAATTTAAAATTTAAAATTTAAATTAAATATTAAAAATAAATCTTAAATTAAAAATAAAAATTTAACTAAAAAAAAAATTACAAAAATAAATAGAAATTTTATAAACTATAAAAATCTAAAACTGAAATCAATCATAAATAGAACTTTACATCAATTTTCACCAAATAGATTACCAACAACTTTTTTATCCCATAAAAGTTTTATATTTTTTTTACCAAACAATAAAACAACTTTGATTAACCGTAACCGCAATTGCGACCGCAAACCACAACAGTAAATTCTAACAGCAATCCAAACAGTCCCTTAGTTTCTTCTTGAACTTCTGTAAATTACCATTGTACTAAGAGGGTGTTTGGTTTGGTTTTTTTTCTGGTCAAACTTACTTAAATCCTAATTTAAGTTAATAGAAGTGTTTGTTTTAATTAAAAATGTACTTTTTTTTAAGTAGCTTTAAGTAGAAAATAAAAAGCTCTCCAACCTCAGCTTTTACTTTTTATGGCTTTAAATACGTTGAAAAAAAGCAAGTTTGACCAAATCATTTACTATCTTATCCTTACCTTTTTATTTTTATTACTAAAATATCTTTTCTCTTTTATCTTATACTTACCTTTTTAAATTATATTTTAATGTCCTTAATAGTTATTTTAACTATATAACTTATTTTTCAGTCCATTTTAATCAAACATGTAAATACTTATTTTTATAACTATAACTTTTATTCAAACACGTAACTACTTAAAGTTGACAATAAAAAAAAGGCACTTAAAGCTAGAAGTGCTTTAAGTAGCTTTTTTATAAGCCAATCCAAACACCCTCTAAACCTACTCGAAGCAAGATTACATACAAACATCTAAAATGGGCCTAAGGAAGTTTCATGTATCGAGTAACTCTTTACAAGAACTTTCTACAAGTCTTGTGGTAAGAATTTTGGAGTTTTTTCTTAAAAATCAATTGATCAACAAAAAGAGTAATCTAAGATCTTATATGGTGAACTTCAAACTTGTAATTTTCTTATATGTATTCCAACCCTCTCTCCCTCCCCTTCCCCCTCCCTGCATCCATCCAACTTGTGACCATGACAAAAATTGAGAATTGAGAACCACAAATGAAAGCAAACTCAAACGAGCTAAAAAGTCAAGGATATGGGTCATACATGAACGACTTAAAAAATTGGCTCAAGACTCAATTTTGATACCATGTCGATAATCACAAAGCTTCTATCTCAAAAACTAATTGGTCAAAGAAAGGTCAATCAAAGGAGTGTCTAGGATCTTATATGGTAAACTTGAATCTTGCATCACTTGAAACTTGAATAGATGTAACTTTAACAGGCTAATTGCATGGATGAGTCACCACATCCATAGATGAGATATAGCTTTAGGTTGCTTGTAGCTTGAAACTTGAACAAATACACTTTTTATGGCTACTTACAAGAATGGGTTACCGGTACAACAAATGAAATGCAGCTCTGATGGACAGCTCATAGAGATGAACCACCACGTGAACTAATGTGCATAATGGCATGTAGCTTTGATTTGCTGCTTGCAGAGATTGATCACCACATCAACACTTGAAATACAACTTAGTGAGCTGCTTGCAGGAACAATATGTGCACAATAAACAAGAATTGGATAGGTCACACGTGGATGGATATGTGCAATGTGAGGATTGAACTACAAGCCTAACTTTAATACCATGTTAAGAAATTTGGAGTTTTGCCTAAAAATCAACAAGTCAATGGGAGGAATGTGTAAGATCTTATTTGGTGAACAGATTTCAAACTTATAATTTTTTTTTAATATGTGAGGAGTGTATATCCCAACATGTACACCGCCAAAAATATTAATTGAAGTTTGAAGGACATCAATCAATTAATTGTAGAATAAACTGAAGATCTTAGCCATGGCTTTTTCCTTGAATATATATTAAGATCTAAGTGGGATTAGGGGTAGGGAAAGTGGTTATAACTACTTAGTGAGATTCTGGGTTCAAATTCTACAAGGGATGAACGTTGGATTGGAAATGGAGATTTGTAACAGAAAAACTATTATATATCTAGATCCAAGCACATTACGCACGTGAATTTCTGTCGGGCAATGATTATAAGATATAATTATGCATTATGTATTAGTCTCCCTTAAGTGGGCTGTCTTCTTAGTATTTTAAATCGGAATATTATTCTAGATTAAGAAATTGATGAGATTCTTTATTAAGTAGTTGATTATTAGTTTAAGAAAGTCTTCACAAGTTTATATGAGTCGAGGTTACCAATTCAAAGATGACTTACGTGTGTGCTTTCCATAGAGGCGCCATAACTAAAAGCTACATTTATCAAAAAATAAGTTTTGCAGGTGCTGATTTTAATTAACAAAATATGAATCTGGACGACATCTCAATTAATTACTAAATGATTTCATTTTTGTTTTCTTCTCAGTTTTCTTTTTTTATTTTTTATTTCGGACTTCATAACTATAGCACCTACTTCATGTTCGAAAATTCTCGGTTACCAATCCATTACTAAATAGAGACGGCTTTAGTACACGTCTCTATGCCATCTCTATTTAACTATCAATTTTTTTTCAGTCATTAATCATCAATTTTCTAGCAGTATGACAAAGTATAGAAGCTGGTGTGCAGTTCTACATGTACTTGATTTGATTTTATTATTTTCAATATAATTTTCTTTCTGCATGCATATGGATGTAGAGCAATATTTCATTCTATTACTTAGGGAAAAAAGCCAATTTGCCCATGAGCTCTATTATAAATTCCAAACTCCCCCATGATCTTCAAATTTTACTCATATTCCCCCATGAGTTCTATTCTAAATCCCAAATTTTCCAATAAGCTCAAATTTTACCTAACAAAGTCTTAGAAGTATTTTTATTTTTCTCTTTTTTAAGATAAAAGAAAATACTAGTCAAAAAATTATATAAATCATTCAATAAATGAATCTACTCTCAAATAGAAAATCACAAAAAAATTAATTAATTTCATAATATAAAGAAAAAGATCGAAAAAATAGCTTATTAAATAACATTTGTATTACACAAAATATTAGAAAAAATTAAATTCATTTTAAATATCTTTCTCTTAATATATACATTCAAATTGAATCAAATTTCTTTGTAACTTACTACATATATTCTTTTACAATTAGTTAACTTTTTAAACATACAACATAGAAGAAATAATAATAATAATAATAATAATAATAATAATAATAATAATAATAATAATAATAATAATAATAATAATAATAATAATAATAGTTTTTGTAGTTCATAATTTTTAGATTTTATTTATGTTATAAAGAAATTTTTACTCATTAAGAGGTGCAAATGGAATATGTTATGCAAAACAATGCCATTAAACTTCCACTACCTTTCAACTTTGTAGTTTAACTTAAAAAAAAAAAAAACCATATAGACACATAGTCAATCGTCAAATAAATGTATGAACACAAGTCAAGTAACTTGTCAATCAAAATTATATCATTTGTTTGAGAAGAGAATGTAACAACAAAAAAAATAATAATAAGGGTAAATGTGCCCTTTGTGGTTAGCCATAAATATACGGTTAGTCCCTATTGTTTGAAAATAGGCATCGAACCCCCTATTGTCTAAAAAAAATAAAGCACAATACCCCCTTATGTTAAAAACCAGTTACTTTTAGGGCCTGTTTGGAATGATTTTTTTTAGGAAAAAACATTTTTTTTGAAAAAATTAAATTAAATTTACAATAATTATTTGATTTGGCTTCCAAAAAAATTGAAACTCGAAAAAAAAAAACTCAAATACAGCTTTTTTAAAAGCTAGAATTTTTAACTTATAAAAAAAAGTTATTTTTCAAAAATTGTTAAAAAAATTACTTTTGCAAAAAGTCAAAACAAACGGGCCCTTAATTACGAGTGTAACATACTTGCCCAAATTGCAATTGGGCTTCTTTTCTTTGTATGATAAACTTAACACAACGTAATTAGGACGCATAGTACACACTCACACAACGTAATTAAAGCACGAATAACGAGAAAAGTCACACACAAATAAACGTGATTCGACCCTCTGTCTATGTTTACGAAAACTCCACTAAATAGAAAGGAGTACACACTCAATAAGACTTTTTGCACGGTTCGAAAAGTCTAAACTATCCCTCACGGTGTTCTTACAATGGCTTTGTCTCTCTCAATCTAGACCTATTGCAAGGCACACACTTCACATCTAATGCAAGAGTCCTATTCATATAGAAGACTTCCTTGTCCTCCAAAACAAGGGTTTCCTATTTTATCAATCCTTTCATAATTACTCTTCTCTTCTTCTTAGCTGTCACTTGAGCTTTTTCACACTTTTTGCATTCATCTCTCAGTGTCGTGTATCCCTCCAAGTAGTACAAGTGCTTCTCATTCTTTCTCCCTTTAAGAACTAGCTCTTCTTTATGATACACTTTGCAGCAATCTCGCCAACTCACCTAGCAAAATTATGTTGGACACACAAGATGACACATACCGCACATTAAAAATAGTCTTGATACTACCATTGTTAAGCCTCAGGCGAACTCTCTCAATGCCAGCAGCCTTCATCTTTTGGTTATTCCCAATAGTAATGTATCCAAGCCTCTTGCCCAAGCACAAAGTGTCAAACCTAGCACTATCATTGCAAACATGAAGCATTTCCGCTAAATCCAAGATCTAGTCAATTCTCTTCTTTGAGCCTTAGGAATATCCCTAGTCACCCCCATCAAACAATACTCACCATTGTTACCATCAACACCCTCAACTAGGTTTGCGGAGTCCTTGCCATAAACTTTCTCCTTGCCCTTAGATCTCCACTCTCTAAGGCTCTTTATGTCCTCCCTCAATCTAGGACATCTGGGTTGGATATGACCCTTCTCTTTGCAGTAGTCGCACTCTCAATTGTCTTCCCCATCTCGAGCTCAGCTTTTTGATCTTAATCTACCTCTGCAAGAATTCCCTCTTCCAGAACTCCTCCCTCGATCCGAACCCTCAATAGCTAGTGCTTGATCTCTACTACGTGCGCTACTTCCTCCCAACATCCTCTCTTTCTCTCTCAAGAGCATAGTCACTTCATTTAGCTTGAGAGTCTTCTTCCTAACGAGAATTAATTGCACGAATGGCTTATACGACTTTAACAAAGAAGATAATAGTACGAGCACTTGTTCTTCATCTGTAATTCTCTTGTCAAGCTCCTCAACGCTTATAAGTTTGACACTAGCTTGTTGAACTTGTTGATGTAATCCTAGATGGTGATTCCCTCTTCCATCTTGAATGAGTAGAGCTTCATCCTTAAACACAATCGGTTGGTAATTAACTTCGACTCATAAATGTTCTCCAACTTGTCGAATACACCGCTCATCATCATCTCATCAATCACATGACATTTAATTTGTAATGCTAACACCAACCGAATGGTACTTATGCTTTTTGGTGTAGGAACTTTCACTTCTTATCGTTGACTTTGTTCGACTTCACCTCTTCCAGCATCTCATCAAGACCTTGCTGCACCAAAAGGTCCTCAATAGTCTTCCTTTACAATTTGAAGTTGAAATTCCTATTGAACATTGGAATTTCAAATTTATCAGTCGTCCTCATGGCTCATATGTATATATTCGCTAAAACTCAACAATCCAACAAGAATTTGGAAAAACTATCCCCAAAAACGAAGTTAGTGCGTTGAAAAATAGAGGGAGACCCTCGGTCGACGAGATCAAACCCCTACAGCTCCTCAGTAAATGCTGGTCAAACCCTCTATTTGACTTTTGACCACAAACTCATAAAACTTGACTTGCTTGTATCTCATAATCCGACTGTCGAATCGTCATGAAATTTTAGCAGCTCACTCTCCTTGCTGCGACAAACACACAACAATAAGAGGATCGTCGATTGAACTTTAGGAAAGCTCCAAACATGACCAGTAGATCTACAAAATTTTGAACTCCTCTTCGGCATCTCTTTTTTCATTTTTCATACAAACCAGCATCCTCTTCCAACCTAGCTCTGATACCACTTGTTAGAAAATTAGGATGCATAATACACACTGACACAACGTAATTAAAGTACGAATAACGAGAAAGGCACACACAAATAAACATGGTTTGGCCCTCTATCTACGTGCACAAAAACTCCACTAAATGGAAAAGAGTACATACTCAATAGGACTTTTTACACGGTCCAAAAAGTCTAAACTCTCCCTCATGGTGTTTTTACAATGGCTTTCTCTCAATCTAGACCAATTGTAAGACATACATTTCATAACTAATGCAAGAGTCCTATTTATAGAGGAGACTTCCTTGTCCTCCCAGATAAGAGTTTCCTATTCTGTCAATCCTCTCATGATTAAGACTCTTACTATAATTGAAAATTTGACTCTGACTAAGACTCTCTCCATTTTTCAGTATGGGCTTAGGCTCTACACTCAAGCCACAACCTAACAATATCAAATTGAATATACTCTTTTTTTTTCTAGTACAATGTATGATCTTTTTACAATGAATTAACATTTTCAAAATATAAAATAAAAATAAAAAAGATAATAAATTTTTTTGGTCAAGGAAATAAAAGATATCAAAAGAAGATTAAATAATTTCAATAATAGCTCAAAAGATAAATCGATAAAATTGCCCTTCATCCTAAAGTATTGTTTGGTAAAACTTGACAAAACTTGTCATAGGAGAAAATGGGTAAAACTAAAAGTTCATGGGGAAGTAAGGGTTTTAGTGTAAAACTAATCGGGTAAATAGCTTTATCTCTATTATTTAGCAAGACTAACCAGCATAAATGCGAATTATGCCTAATCGGGACCTTATACGGTGATCCTATGCAATGTGCACCCATGTGAGAAAGGTGCTTCTTTCGCATGAAAACACGCGCATATATAATACACCTTTTTTTTATGCGCTCAAAATCTCTAACCGACGCAGTTCTTCTTTTACGCTCCTCTCTACTCTCTTTCTCCTCAAACAAAGTAGAAACATTGTTTAATTCATCTTCAATTCTGAAACACCGATTGTTCAATTCTCTAACCTCGCTAAAACAAATCGATTTAATCGCATAGCTTTCTCTCTCCTCACAAAGCCTTAATGATCGTGTGTTTACACCCGTAAGTGCACGGGTCGTGTGTAGTGAAACGTGCAAGTACTTCCTTAGAGAGGCTCCTTAATTTGGTCTCTACATGCTTAGTGCCTAAAACTAGATACGAGCGTGTATTGAAGTATTTTTGGTCTTTTTGATTGAAGGGGCTCTAAAATAAAGCCTAAATCTAAACCTAAGCTAATGGAGGAACTAAAGGTGCCAAGCTGAGAAAATAAGGCTCTACAAGGCGGAAAGGGATCTCGGGCGACTGCATCATATCTAGACTCGGGCTTTGATAACGGTTTGATCGATATATGGCTCGATTGCTCTCTTTGGTGTTGATTAACATCCTACTCGAGAGACTAACATATTAGTATTGTTTCAAACTAGATATTAGGCTCTTTGAGCATTAACTAGTGCTAGTGGGTACCCTTTTAGTATTGTTTCATACTAGAGGTATACTCCTACCACACAAGTCATTAATTAAGCATATTAATCAACACACATAGCTGCAAATATTGCTCATGCCATTAGCATGGATTAAGGCTAAGGTGACACTGCTATGGATAGCATTTAAGCACGAAATAACACATGCAAGTTCACCTAGGCATTTTATCAAACACGTAGGCATATTCGATTATCAACACATAGACTTATTGATTCATGCCTTTAATCAATGTAAACAGGCATATATTAAGAGCCAAAGATACACACAAATCTTTTCTTCAAAACCTTAATATAAATATAACATCAATCAACCCTAGATCTAACTCAAATACAAAGCATATTTACAAGAATAAGAAAAGGAATAAGAAACTTCCCTTCAAACTCTTGCTCAAATCCAAAGCAAAACCCTTCAATCTCTTGTTACAAGCTTCAACCCTTGCTTGGTTTGGTATGGGACGGTAGTTTTAGGTGTTTGGTGAAGTGGGTAAAGGGTTAGGGTTTATTAGGATTTAAGAAAATAAAGTTTCTCCCCCACAAATGAGCTGAAACGAGCTTTAAATAGGCCTTCAACACGACTACCGAAAGACCTAACCGGTCGACCGGTACTAGGGCATCGCTCAGCTGGTACTTTTGATAAAGTTTTTAGAACTACCAGAACAGTGAACCGGAACACAGTACCGGTCGACCGGTACTAGAACAAGGGGTCGACCTGTATTGGCATATCTTCTTCGTTTTAGCTCCATTTCTAATTCCGTTTTCTCCGGTGCTTCCTTCTTGGCCTCGTGCATCATCTAGCATGCTGGAATCTTGTTCTAAAACATCAAATCTTCATCAATATTCTTCCAAAATTCTTCATTTAAGCTCAAGCATTAACTTTACCTAAAATGCACCTAAGTCATTCAATTAGTGCACTTAGTGTAGCATTTATGCAATGATTCACCTTATGTACAACTATTAATAAATATGCATAAACTCTATACTAAATGCACAATAATGAGCTCTAAAGCACCTTAAGAAGTGTATGCAAATAATATATACAAACATGCACAAAACACACACATCAACACCCCCAAACCTCCCCCTTGCTTGTCCTTAAGCAAGCCTAAACCAAGTCTATTCACATGCTTTTCAAAGAGTTGCCGGTTGTATTAACTTGCTATCTTTTTACCTTCAAGGGGTATAAAGGGTCATTTTTTTCATGTAAGGGTTTTCCCAACTTTTTTTGGATCTTCCTTTCGATTACAAGGGGTCTCGCACCCCTTGGGAGCTTACTAAAGAGCTAACACCACCACAAACTTAGGATTCCAACTCACACACTCGGGATGTTGATACTTCGTGTCCTATCAACTAACATGGCCTCCCAGTATGCATTTAGCCCCAAAGATACAAGGAAGAGAAGATACATCACAATGGCTCACATTGACGTAAGAGCCTTATTCACAACACATGAAAGAACAAAAGAGATACTTGTGTGAAATTGATATTGTGTCACTTGACACTTATTCAACATACTTCACTTTTCAATCTTTTTGTTGCCTTTTTAGTTTTTTCTCTTTTTCTCATTTTTTTCTCGTTTTTGCATTTTTCATTTTTTGCACTTTTTCTCAATATATAATACAGAACAAAAAGAAAAAAAAAAGAGAGGCTAAGGCACACTAAAAGAACCGATCAAGGAATGGGCACTCATATCAACAACCCTTTAAAAACACTTTTTCCAACCAAGTTGTGGGAAAACTACAAGGTGCATTCTTAGAAATGCTCACTCATAGTTTTCAAAAGGATTCTCTTCGAAGTCTAGGTCATACCCAACAGTCTATTTACTCCAGCCAATACACCCTCATCTTCTCCAATCAATTAAGTCAATAGCAAAAGCCAGCTCTCCAACCAACATGGAGATAAACCAACTCAAAATATTCAAAAAAAAATTGAAAAATTTAAACACATTTTAAGCAAAAATAAGATATGGCAAACAAATCTGCCCTATAAACAATAAATGAGCAACCACACTCCTAAACCTAAACTTTGTTTGTCCTCAAGCAACTAGCATGTAAGCATAACAAGTAAGCACATGAAACACATATAAGGAATGTGGAGGGGGATAGATAAGGATAAGTAAAGAATTGAGCGATACAACCTTGTTTGCATAGAAGTCCTAAATGCCAATGATGTTTGATCATTTACTAGCCCTGTCTTTATAAAAAGCACTAATGCTCAAAAAATCAAAGAAGAGATAAGAAGATAATGCTATACAAGCTCACATTGACACTTGAAATGATAAACAAGGATGTATACAAGGGGGGTAAAGAATTGATGCACAAATGAAAGAAAGGAGAAAGAACAAGTAAGGGAGCAAAAATCTAACCTACTAAGAATGAAGACAAACAAAAGAAAGCCTAAACAATCAAAAGGTAAGATAAACAAAAGCAATCTAATCTATTATATACAAAGCAAGAATAGGTACAAGAAAACTAATCTACTACACATAAAGGCAAAGGCAAATAAATACAAGAAAAACAAGAAAATATGACAAACCTAAGGTGTCTCCTAGTAGCACTGGATTTAACGCCCCCAGCTAGGCGTCAATGTTAGAGTAAAACATGTTTAAAGTTGTGTGGCACAAATTGCCTGATAATCATCAAAGAGAAGAAGATAGAAGGAAAAGGATAATGCAATAAATAATATGGGCAAGAATGAACAAATGCTAGCCCTTTTGAAAATATCCCACCCCAAAATGTTAAATATGGATATGTGCTTAAATGTGGTAGGTGTCATATGCAAGTGTGAAAGATCATGCCCTATTTGACTCACTGATTAACCACCCCATAACCTTTTTCTCGTGACCTAGGGCTAAGAACACACTCTCCCTATGGGTCAATGAAAGGTCAAATGTAGGCAAAGTAGGTGGTGTGTGTCCTAGCCCTAGGTGAAAGTTTTCCATGCAAGAAGGCACAAATATGAGCTCCAACAAAGAGGGAGACTCGACGGAATAGGAATTGGGAGTTTGGGCGACATCCAGAGAAGGAAGGTCAATAGAAGAAGGCGTGCAAGTGTAAACTCTTCCTCTCTATGAGATATGACATCATCAAACAAGGGTCGCACTATCTCCTCAAAAGGGGTGGACATGCATGGAGTTGGTAAGGTAGACTCAAATGACTCATCATGCAAACAAGTAAGTGCACTGAGAGTATGTGCACTTATCTCCCTCCAGAAGACATTAGAGTTCAATTGAGTAATAATAACATCAAGTTCATCCTTCAAACATGGTTAAGATATGGGAAGGGAAGGAAAGGTAGGCTTAAGAGACTTGATAGAAGAAGGTGGAAGCATGGGAGGATAGGGTACCACTTCCTCTAATACATACCGAAAATTGTCATCAAGAACCAAAGCACTATTAAGCTCATCTTCTTCCTTACTACAAGATGTAAACTCTTCATCCACCTTTCTTTCTATCTCTTCCTCCCAAACGCTATCTTTTTCATCACTAATCTCTCCATCTATAGGTCTCACTCCTATCCCTTCAACCCGGTCTAAAGGTATCTTAACACTCTCTCTCATGGGTTGCTCATTTTCAACTTCTCTATTCAAGCACTTGACTATTCTGGAGAATTGTTTATTCATCTTCTTTAGTTTCTCAAGGTTGGAATGAATTAGGGATTTAAGGTATTTATACCTCTCTTCTTCATGTGAGGGAGACCTAAGAAAAGAGGATCCAACCGAGTGGAAATAGTAGGCATTTTGAAAATCATTTTGAGTATTACCATAAAAAAATTCGGGAGAAGAACAAGTGGGAAAAGATGATGCGAAAGATGAACTCGTAAAATAAGGAGGTGGGTAGAATGAAAAGTCATCTTGACCCCAAGACAAATATGCATGATGTGGCTCTCTATAATCATAATAACTAGGTGTTGATGCACGAATACATGTATGACTATAAGGATCATGCCTTAGGTTAACCCAAGATTGGGGATTTTGATATGCAAGGGGACAACCAGAAAAATGATGCTCATTACTACCACATAAGACGAGCATTAGGAGCATATACGGGGGGGGGGGGTAGGGAAGAGGATACAAGTGACCACCAAGAATCATTGGATCTATCCATACTCAATTAGCACAAGTAAACCTCTTCTCAATTCATTCTTTTTTTATTTTTCAAATTTCTTTATTTTTTTGGATTTTCAACATTTTTCAATTTTTTTGTGGTTTTTCAAAAAGAGGAAAGCAACTAAAGATAGAACAACACACAAGCAACTAATCAAAAGCACAAAAGCACACAAAGAATCAATATCATGCCCCCTGACAACGGCTCCAAAAACTTGATCGTGTGTTTACACCCGCAAGTGCACGGGTCGTGTGTAGTGAAGTGTGCAAGTACGAGGTCATTCTTCCTTAGAGAGGCTCCTTAATTTGGTCTCTACGTGCTTAGTGCCTAAAACTAGCTACAAGCGTGTGTTGAAGTATTTTTGGTCTTTTTTATTGAAGGGGGCTCTAAAATAAAACCTAAATCTAAACCTAAGCTAATGGAGGAACTAAAGGTGCCAAGCTAAGAAAATAAGGCTCTACAAGGCAAAAAGGGATCTCAGGCGATTGCGTCATATCTAGACTCGGGCTTTGATAATGGTTCGATCTATATATGGCTCGATTGCTCTCTTTGGTGTTGATTAACATCCTACTCGAGAGACTAACATATTAGTATTGTTTCAAACTAGAGATTAGGCTCCTTGAGCATTGACTAGTTCTAATGGGTACCCTTTTCGTATTGTTTCATACTAGAGGAATACTTCTACCACACAAGTCATTAATTAAGCATATTAATCAACACACATAGTTGCAAATATTTCTCATGCCGTTAGCATGGATTAAGGCTAAGGTGACATTGCTATGGATAGCATTTAAGCACGAAATAACACATGCAAGTTCACCTAGGCATTTTATCAAACACGTAGGCATATTCGATTATCAACACATAGACTTATTGATTCATGCCTTTAATCAATGTAAACAGGCATATATTAAGAGCCAAAGATACACACAAATCTTTTCTTCAAAACCTTAATATAAATATAACATCAATCAACCCTAGATCTAACTCAAATACAAAGCATATTTACAAGAATAAGAAAAGGAATAAGAAACTTCCCTTCAAACTCTTGCTCAAATCCAAAGCAAAACCCTTCAATCTCTTGTTACAAGCTTCAACCCTTGCTTGGTTTGGTGTGGGACGGTAGTTTTAGGTGTTTGGTGAAGTGGGTAAAGGGTTAAGGTTTATTAGGATTTAAGAAAATAAAGTTCCTCCCCTACAAATGAGCTGAAACGAGCTTTAAATAGGCCTTCAACATGACTACCGGAAGACCTAACCAGTCGACCGGTACTAGGGCATCGCTCAGCCGATACTTTTGATAAAGTTTTTGGAACTACCGGAACAGTGTACCGGAAGACAGTACCGGTACTGGAACAAGGGGTCGACCTGTATTAGCATATCTTCTTTGTTTTAGCTCCATTTCCAATTCCGTTTTCTCCAGTGCTTCCTTCTTGGCCTCGTGCATCATCTAGCATGCTCGAATCTTGTTCCAAAACATCAAATCTTCATCAATATTCTTTCAAAATTCTCCATTTAAGCTCAAGCATTAACTTCACCCAAAATGCACCAAAGTATGCATAAACTCAGTGTAGCATTTAAGCTCATTCAATTAGTGCACTTAGTGTAGCATTTATGCAATGATTCACCTTATGCACAACTATTAACAAGTATGCATAAACTCTATACTAAATGCACAACAATGAGCTCTAAAGCACCTTAAGAAATGTATACAAACAATATATACAAACATACACAAAACACATACATCACTTAACGTTTTTTAATTATTCAATGCTACGACATTGACCTGTAGAACAAATTAATTCAAAATCAAAACGATGGGCACATCAAAATATGCAATTTCAAAAAATTAGATTCAAATTACCAAAATCAACAACGTTGAGCTCTCTGATACTGGTACAATTTGATCCCTCTATGCACAGATATTGTTAACATATAAAATTCACCGTGTTGTAAATTTTTAGTGAACAAACGTCAAATGAATCTCTTTCTGAAAAAAAAATAGATTTGAATCTATGTATGTGTATATGATTTTGTACTAATTTTTTGAAAGATTGTTGATAGTCATAAATGTGAAGAATTGTGAATTGTCAATGAACAAATAGATTATGAACTGTGAACAAACATCTGTTTACCTTTACTTCAATTAACTTTGATGAAATATTGAATTGAATTCACTTCAAAATTCAATGAACAAACCAAATTTGGATAGTGAAAAAACATGTATAACTGTTTGCATACAAATATTATATGAACAAATAGATTTTGCATATTGAACAAAAATCTATGAATGTTTTAACCAATTTCTTTTGTGAACAAATATTGAGATGAATTGTAAATTTTCAGTGAACAAATAGATAATGAACTTTGAACAAATAGTATATTTATTCTGAACCAATATCTATAACTATTTTATCCAATTTAATTATGAATAGATATTGTGATGAATTTTCAATTTTCAGTGAACAAATAGTTTATAAATAGTGAATAAATATTATTTTTATTTTGAACAAATATTTTTTTCACTATTTCAACTAATTGGTGAAAGCAATTGAATAGATTCATTGATAGAGATATATACTTTACAATATAATTACTAAATAAATTTTGTATGAATAGTGAACAAACAGTAACAACATACTAAACAAATATAACTTCCTGAACTACTACTAACAAAATAATATTTTTTTTTCATTGTAGCGAGTAGAAAGTAATCCATTTCTTGCCACTCAACATCATACTACACCAAGTGAGCTGTAGAGAATAGAAAATATAGATGCAAATGGTTAATTGGTTGCATATCCAAGCTTATAATAGAATGTTATTGAGAGAAATTTTTTCCTTTGACTTTTTGATTCCTTTATCCAATTATACAAAGAATAATACCTAGCATCTTGTAGTTTCTTTAAATAATGTTCCAACCTTGCTTATAAAAGTAATTTTTGTCTTTAAATTTTTAGTTAAACTACTATGATATTATGAACAAATAGCTTGTTCAGTTGCTTAGTAATATTTGTTTACTAGGATAGAACTGTTTGTCCAATAAACAAACATGGCTGCAGGTAGAGGTGGCAAACGGGCACCCGCGGGTCAACCCGACTCATTTAGCGAGGGTTATGTGGTTCCGCGGGTCGGGTCGAGTTGGGTAGGATTCATGCGGGTGCCTACATCCCCCATCCGCACCCGCGGTCTCGCGGGTTCGTGGGTTCGCGGGTTGATCCACTTAATTTTTTAGTATTTTAATATTATTTAAAAATAAATAAAACCAAAAAAATTAAGTAGTAATTAATAAACACTTGTGACTTGTTTGACCCAAAAAAAAAAAATTAGGCACCTAAAAATAGTTAAAGTTAATGAACTAAATGTCACAAACACAATCGATAATTTAAAATCAAAATTAAACACTGATGTATTGTGTTTTTTGTGTGTGTTTGCATTGTCATTTACCTATATTTTAGAAGTGTTGAGTGCTCATAATGATGCATTAGTGTAGTGCTTTTGATAAGAATAGGCTTAAGCGTAAACAAATGTGCATATTGAGTTTAAGAGACAAATTGCTACACTAATTACTTGTTTTCAATGATTTAGGTGAACATTGGGTTAAGATCAAAAATGGACGATGAAAGGTGATGAAGATGAGTAATGTACGGGTCTAAGAGAGAAGACCAGAGGCCGAAAAGACAAAGAATGGAGGAAGAAAGTCAGCCGGACGACCAAGGAAAAAGAGCCGGTTAACCGGCTAGGTCCACCGGCCACTCAAGAGAGGTGCCAAAAATAGCCGGACAACCACCCCTCCAGCCGGTCGACTGGCAATATGCTGAGAACATATAAATAGGGCCCGATTCTGCAGAAAAAGAGGAGGACTTTTTGGAAGAATAACCCACACTTCACACCTAAAATTCTCACACACTTAACCCTAGATCCCACCCACTTCACACACACTTTTCACACTTTCTCACTAAGAACCAAGCTTGATTTGGAGGGTTCAAACATTTTGGAATCAAGTTTGCTCAAAAGCTTTGTACAAGATTAGCTAGGATGAAACGGAAGCTTCATTATCTCTCTTTCATTTTATTTCCTATTATGATTGAGTAGACTTGTGTAGGGTGATTTAACTTATGTAATGGGTTAACTATATACTCTTATGATATGGGATATGATGGCTGTATATATATATACATGTTTCGAATTTTCTTGTTCAAATGGGTATTTTCTCATTCATGTCTAAGTGTTTGATAAAATGCCTAGATGAGTAACATGTGTATAAATTGAAGTTTGTTTGTTACTAAACACATCTAATCCATGTTATAATTATGTCTATGTGTTTATATGTGGATGCTATGAAGTGGGTAATGCTTTTATTCATGTCTATATGTATATTTGCATGCCTAGTAACAAGCATAACTTCAATAACGCATACGTGTTGGTTGTTAATTATTTCTAATGGTGTGAATTGAACATGACGATGTTTGGTAGTTGAATAGGTTCCATTATTCACGCGCACCTTGGCCTTGAACATATATGAACGCACTAGCAAGTCAAACCCTACTGTAGTGACCTTAGAATGACGAAGTATAATTTAGGGCTAGTCTAGGCTGAGTCTCCTTTGGCTTTAAATCCAGCCAATAGGTTTCTGGATAGGTTTAGTCGACCTTAGCAACACTAGGTCTTGGCGTTAAATCCAACCAAAGGTTTAGGTACTAAGGTAGGTTCATTCTAAGCCACCTAGGAAGTTAGTTAGTCACTCTTGAGGCCCTAGGTCATAAGGACCACACCGTAGCTCTAGGAGGCGCTGCCTAGGGACGGACGCGCACCGAGTCCTAGGGGGAAATTAGGACACTGACTAGCAACCTAGTTAAGAGCACTCATGATAGTTAGCCATCATCCCTTAATCCCATAGCATTTGAGTATAGAATTACCCATTCATAAGTCGAAGTCACCCTAACCCCTTCTCAAGTGTTAGTTCCCTCTTGACCAACTTGTGCTCCCATTTTTCATATTCATGGTTTAGTTTTATTTCCTTTACCTAGAGCTCCCGATAATCCAAAACCCAGAAAAAAAATGTCTAGTTTAGATCTTTCTTTTTGGCACTTTCTAGAACACCAAGCATAGAATTCACCCACATTATTCACGCCTCCCTGTGGTTCGACACCCGCACTTGTATACACTATATTGCACGATCCGTATGCTTGCGGGTCTTTTAGAGCTTGCACTCGAAAGACGACACCAAGTTCTTGGCGTCGTTGCTGGGGAGGCACGGTGATTTGTATTCTTTGCTTGTGTGTTTTGGTAGTTGCGTTATTTGTTTTTCTTGCTTTTTCTTTATAGTTTGTTTATTTTATTTTGCTTATCTTATTTATTGTTCATATTATCTTGCTTCAGTTTTTGTTTATCTATTTTAGCTTTTGTCGTTGTTTCTAATAGACTCTTTAGGATTGTGGTTTATTTGCTGTAGTTTTAGGAATACTGAAGTTTTTGGGGGTTGAAGTGGCCGGAGTTAGGATAGTTTGTGCATGCTTGGTAGGAGATCCCTTAGAAATCCCCTAATTCCTCTTAATCCCGAACTCGATAAAATTGCTAGACATTTCAGGAATTTAGGAGATCTTCTTGAGGAGATGACCGATCCCAACCATCCTCCTAATCCTCCCAATCCCCCAATGAATCCCATTCCACCTCATGATCACATTGGGCATCAAGCCCAAGCTCATTTTAGACGAGAGCCCCGTAGACCGGATCCACCCATAGATGAGGAACCCACTCCTAGGCAATTCTTTCTCCTCGAAGCCTTTGAGCCCAATTTGGCTATTCAAATTCTGGGTTTGGAGGAGACGAACTTCGAGATTAAGCCTAAAATGTTGGCTATGCTTCCCTCTTTATGGGAGAAGCAATAAGAGTCCTCTAGATCATATCACTAATTTTGTTAAGATGAGTTCCACTCTCCATGTCCCCAATGTCTCTCAAGAGGTCATACGTCTAAGATTGTTTCCTTTCTCTCTTAAGAACAAGGCTAGGACTTGGTTGCATTCCTTACCCAATGGTTGCATTACTATATGGGCTAAGCTTCAATCTAAGTTCTTCCAAAAATTTTATCCCATGGCCAAGACGGCCGACCTTAAGACCGCCATTATGACTTTCTCCCAACATGACCTAGAATCTTTTCATGAGGCTTGGGAGAGGTTCAAGGATCTTCTTAGACAATGTCCACACCACGAATGCAATCATGACCTAATGCAATACTTCTTTCGAGGCTTAAATGAACAAAATAGGATGATGGTCAATGCCGCCTCCGGTGGTGGCTTCTATCTTTTGAGACCAATCGAGGCATAGGAGAAAATAGAAATGATGGCTGAAAATTCTTTTCAAAATTTTGCAATGGAAAGGTCTAGTCGGGGAGGCAATAAGAGAAGTGTTAGTGAGGTTGGAGTTTCTTTAGCCTTACCCGCTAAGGTTGAGGCTTTGACAAATAAACTAGATCAATTCATTTCTTTGTCCATTTCATCCCAAGGTCATAGGACTAATTCTTTAGGTTCTTCCTCCGCCCCTTTAGTTGTTGAAAGTTGTGCATTGTGCTTCGAGTCATCTCATGACACCATAGCTTGCCCTTTAGCATCCCAATTTCCTGAATTCATGAAAGAGCAAGTGTATGCCACACAAGGTTATTCTCGTGAGTATAATCCATACTCGAACACATACAATCTGTGTTGGAGGGACAAACCAAAATTTTCTTGGAGACAAGGACAGCATGAGTCTAGTTCACATCCTCAAGTTCCACCTCAACAGCAATCCCGTCCTCAATATCCCCTAGGTTTCTATCATCTTAATCAGCCCAGTCTCACTAGTGCTCCTCAACCTCAGGCTTTACCTGTTCCCTCTAGTAACTAGACTCTTAGTAATAATGTGATGAAGTTAATGCAGTTTATTCAAAATCAGCAGTAGGCATTAGCTAGTCAGCAGCAGGAGTTAGCTGACAATAGGCAAGAGATGGCTAGGTTTGAGACACAGTTAGGATAGATTTCTAGTCAATTGAGCGCTAGAGACCCCGGGAAATTGCCTTCTCAGCCGGAGGTGAACCCTAGAGTCCAGTCTTGTTCCTCCACCGATACCACTTATCCCCCTCAGGACCAGGCTAAGGCTGTCACCACTCTTAGGAGCGGTCGGGTAGTGGATAATAGGGTAGGAGTTGACTTTGCAGTGCCTGCACCTAGTAGTCCTTCCAAGTCTACAGCACCACATGGTAGCCCTGTTGAGGGAAATTCTAGAGAAGGTCCTGTTGAGAGAGATAAGCCCATTAGAGATCATGGAGAGAGTAGTACTTCCTGTCCACATCGGGAGAGAAAAGAGCCTATTGATGACTCCCATATATCTAGAGGCGTAGAGCCTAGAGTTCCCTTTCCATCCGCCTTAGAGAGGCCTACACCTAGTGAGGATTCTAGGTTCTTCAAGGTTTTAGAGCATCTTAAGGACCTTAAGGTCAATCTTCCTTTGATAGATGCGATCATTTCCATCCCCTCTTATTCTAAGTTCTTTAAGGATCTTTGTACAAGGAAACGTAGGTCATCGAACATTCCTAAGAAGGTGAGGCTTACGGAGAAGGTGAGTAATATTTGTACTTCGGGCCTTCCGCCCAAGATGAGTGACCCCGGAGCCTTCACCATTCCTTGTAGGATCCGTGAGACCCAGATTGATCACGCCTTATTAGATTTAAGATCTAGTGTGAAACTCATTCCCTACTCTGTCTATCAGTAGCTAGGTCTAAATGAGTTGTCTCCTACACGTGTTACTCTTCAGCTAGCTGATAGGTCTGAGCGTAGACCTAGGGGTGTGATAGAGGACGTTATGGTCTAGGTAGGTGAGTTTGTGTACCCTGTTGACTTCATAGTGTTAGATATGGATTCGAGACATGATTCTAGACATTTTACACCCATTCTTCTAGGTCGCCCCTTCCTTGCCACCGTAGATGCCATTATCCATTGTAGGTCGAGGGTATTGGAGATGAAATTTGGGAATTTGAGATCCACTATGAAGGTTGCAGAGGCCGTGAATAGGGCTAGTATAGGAGGAGAGGATGGAGAAGAGTGCTTTAGGGTGGATGTGATTGATTCTTGCATTGAGGATCTTATAGAGAAAACTATGACCGATGGAGAAGAATTGAAGAAATTTGAGGAATTGATGTCTAGTTTTGATTTGGAGACCTTAGAGAGGAAATGTGTAGCTTCTACTTCCTTGATTGAGAGCCATTTGACTAATAAGTCACTTAAGGTTAATCCTTTTAGTCTTATTTCTAGTGATATCCCCATTGATGATGTTGAGGTTAAGTCCCCCTTGGTTGAGCCTAGCCCTTCTTTAGAGCTCAAACCCTTTCCCGATCATTTGAAATATGCATTCCTAGGCTCTAGTGAGACCCTTCCGGTCATCATAGCTTTCAATCTTTCTAGTGAGCATGAGGAGCGTCTCTTAGAGGTCTTTAGGAAACATAGGAAGGCTACAGGGTGGAAAATTGATGATTTGAGAGGTATAGACCCTTCGGTTTGCATGCATCGTATTCACCTTGAGGATGGAGCCATTCCTTCTAGGGAAATGCAAAGGAGGCTAAACCCACACATGAGCGAAGTAGTTAAGAAAGAGATCATTAAGCTTTTAGATGCAGGCATTATTTATCCGATCTCCAATAGTGAGTAGGTTAGCCCGGTCCAAGTTGTCCCTAAGAAGTCTGGGATCACGGTTGTTGAGAATAAGAGAGGAGAGCTTATCCCTACACGTACTCCCACGGGATAGAGAGTTTGTATTGACTATAGGAAGCTCAACTTCAAAACTAGGAAGGATCATTTCCCATTGCCTTTTCTAGACCAGATCTTAGATAGAGTAGCTAGGCATAGCTACTATTGTATTCTAGATGGCTATTCGGGTTATAACCAGATCCCTGTGTTTCCTGAGGACCAGGAGAAGACCACCTTTACTTGTCCCTATGGCACTTTTGCTTATAGGAGAATGCCCTTAGGTCTTTGTAATGCCCCAGTGACTTTTCAGAGATGTATGATGGCCATTTTTAGTGACATGATTGAGAGACATTTAGAGATTTTCATGGATGATATCTCAGTCTTTAGAGATAGCTTTGATGAGTGCTTGAGTCATCTCTCTTTAGTCTTAGACCGATGTGCGAAGAAGAATCTAGTGTTAAGTTGGGAGAAATCCTACTTTATGGTGCAACGAGGGATAGTGTTGGGTCATGTTGTATCATCTCGTGGAATTCAAGTTGACCCAGCTAAGGTAGAATTAATTGAAAAGTTGCATGTCCCTAAGTGTGTCAAGGATGTTAGATCTTTTCTAGGGCATGCAGGATTTTACCATAGATTCATTAAGGATTTTAGTCACACTGCACGCCCTTTATCTAGGCACCTAGCACAAGATGTCCCTTTTGACTTTGATGATGAATATGTTAGAGCTTTCAATAGGCTTAAATCCTTATTGTCTACATCCCCAATTATCCAGCCACCTAACTACAGTATCCCATTTGAGGTTATGTGTGATGCATCCGATTATGCGATAGGAGCTGTTTTAGATCAAAGGAAGGATAAGTTGCCCCATGTTGTGTACTATGCTAGCAAGACTCTTGATGAAGCACAAAAGAAGTATACCACTACGGAAAAGAGCTTCTAACCATAGTTTTCTCCCTTGACAAGTTTAGGTCATACATCCTAGGGTCCAAAGTTATTGTCTACATCGATCATGCGGCATTGAAGTATTTGTTGTCTAAGAAAGAATCTAAGCCCCGCTTGATTAGGTGGTTGCTCCTCCTTCAAGAGTTTGACATAGAAATTCGGGATAAGAAGGGTAGAGAAAATTTAGTTGCGGATCATCTTTCCCGTCTTGTTAGCGAGTCTTCTAGTGATCCATCTCCTTTTCATGATTCATTCCCCGATGAACAATTATTTGCCATCTCTTATCACACATCTTGGTTTGCTCATATTTTCAATTATCTTGCCACAGGGCATTTTCCTTCCCATTGGGAGAAAAGAGAAAAAGATAGGTTCCTAACACAAGTTAGGCATTTCTTTTGGGAGGATCTCTATCTTTTCAAAGTGTGTACGGATCAAATGATTCGCCGGTGTATGCCTGAGGATGAGTTTGAGAGCATTTTGAGCATGTGTCATGATGAGGCGTGTGGGGGTCATTTTAGTGGGAAGAAGACCATCGCGAAGGTCTTGCAAAGTGGACTATTTTGGCCTTCTCTCTTTAAGGATCCCCAAGAATATTGCAAGAAGTGTTTTAGATGTCAACAATCCGGGTCTATCTCTAGGAGAAACATGATGCCTTTATCCCCTATTCTTCCTTGTGAGTTATTTGATGTTTGGGGTATTGACTTCATGGGTCCATTTCCACCTTCCTTTGGGTACCAATACATTTTAGTGGCCGTTGATTATTTGTCCAAATAGGTTGAGGCTATTCCTGCACGCACTAATGACCATAGGGTAGTGGTTAAGTTTATTAAAGAAAACATTTTATCTAGATTTGAAGTCCCTACGGTCTTAATTAGTGATGGGGGTTTGCATTTTCGCCATAGGACTTTAGAGGCCTTGTTGAGAAGATATTCGGTCACCTATAAGGTAGCCACTCCTTATCACCCGCAAACTAGTGGACAAGTAGATGTGTCCAATAGAGAGATCAAGCACATTTTAGAGAAAACGGTTAGGCCCGATAGAAGATATTGGTCTATTAGGATAAATGATGCTTTGTAGGCCTACCGTACCGCCTTTAAGACTCCCATTGGTATGTCTCCATATAGATTGGTTTATGGTAAAGCTTGTCACTTGCGGTAGAACTAGAGCATAGAGCTTATTGGGCAATCAAAGCCCTAAATTTTGACTTGGCAAGAGCGGGTGAGAAAAGGAAGCTAGACCTAGCGGAATTGGAAGAGCTTAGATTCGAGGCGTATGAGAACGCTAAACTTTATGAGGATAGGATGAAGAGAATTCATGATAAACACATTATTAAGAAATCATTCTCTCCTTTTGATAAAGTTTGGTTGTTTAACTCACGATTGAAACTCTTTCCAAGTAAGCTTAAGACAAGATGGGATGGTCCATATGAGGTGATGGTTACCTATCCTTCCGGAGCAGTCAAGATTAAAGACTTGAAGGATGGCCAAGAGTTGACGGTGAATGGGCAACGCCTGAAGCACGCATATGATCCGAGCATGGCTCGTGTGGAGGTTTTAATGCTGCAGGATCCCATCTATGGAAGTTAAAGATGAGTTGGTGTTTGCCTGGGTGACGGCTTGGTGATTAGCGCTACTAGGAGGCAACCTAGGTTCAATTTTGCAGTTTTGCATTTGTTTCACTTTCTTCTCTTTTTATTTTCTTTCTTTTATCTTTCTTGCACCCAAACCAAAGTGTTGAATCCCAATCCTTTGTCCCATAAGATACACCACTGCTCATTATTGCACATGCCAATACAAGTATGCATAGGCAATGCTACTAATCTTGTTTTCTTTGTGAGTGTTTATGAATTATGAGTCACAGGATTAGTAGTATGGTGATTTATCATTGGCATGGAAAGCTTTGAAGAAAATGCAAGGTTGTATCTATCCTTTCTCCACTTGTTCCCCATGTTTACACCCTATCCCCACCACCCTTATTTGTTTTGTAATGATGATTTGCCTGTTTTTGTGCTTTGATCTTTTTGCTTGAGGACAAGCAAAGTTTAGGTTTGGGGGTATAGGAGTTTGGTTTTCTTGTTATATATCTTGCTTAGGGCAGATTGCATTCTACGTTTAAAAATGGTGAAAATTTTTCAATTTTGATGCATATAGAATCATTTATTTCTTTGTTGATCATTGTGTTGGCTTTTGTGATTGACTATATTGATTTATGAAGATAAGAGGCATTGTGGAGAAATGAATAGAGTGGTTTGAAAACTAAGTCTTGGAGGGGATGCCCTTCAAAGTTGTGGGGAGTGAGAACCTTGAAAGAATAACCCTTGTAGCCACCCCATAGCTTGGTAGGAAAGAGTGTTGGAAAAGGGTTGTCGATGTGAGTGCCCCTTCCTTGATTGGTTCTTGTTGATGTGCCTAAGCCTTTCTTTTTCTTTCTTTTTGTGAATACAATACAAAGCATTAAAAGTTCAAAAAAAAAATGAAAAAGGCAAAAAGGTGCAAAAATATATATATAAAAAAAAATGATGTGAAAAAGAGGAAAAGCTAAAGGCACCAAAAAGTTAGTGAATAAGTGCACAAGTGACACAATGTCAACTTAGCACAAGTTATCATCTTTGTAAATACGTGAATAAGGCTTTTTATAAGCCATTGTGTTTGTATATTCTCTCTTCTTGTCTTTGAGGCTTGGTGCATGTTGGGGAGGCCATGTTAGTTAAAGGAGCACGGAATATCAACATCCCAAGTGCGTGAGTTAGAATCCTAGGCTGGTGGTGGATTGGCTACTCGAGAAATTCCTACGAGGAGCGAGACCCCTTATGAGTAGAAGGAGGATCCAAAGAGATTTGGGGATCTCTCCACAATAGAAATGCCCCTTTTATGCTTCTTAGACTAACTTTGATAGAGAGTCAATCCTTTAGGCAATACATCGTATCGACTTTAGAGATAAAATTTAAGATTGGGCTTGCTTGAGGACAAGCAAGGAGAAGGTTTGGCAGTGTTGATGTGTTGTGTTTTTTGTATGTGTTTGCATTGTCATTTATCTATATTTTAGAAGTGTTGAGTGCTCATAATGATGCATTAGTGTAGTGCTTTTGATAAGAATAGGCTTAAGCGTAAACAAAAGTGCATATCGAGTTTAAGAGACAAATTGCTGCACTAATTGCTTGTTTTCAATGATTTAGGTGAACTTTGGGTTAAGATCAAGATTGGACGATGAAAGGTGATAAAGATGAGTAATGTACGGGTCTAAGAGAGAAGACCAGAGGCCGAAAAGACAAAGAATGGAGGAAGAAAGTCAGCCGGACGACCAAGGAAAAAGAGCCGGTCGACCGGCTAGGTCCACCGGCCACTCAAGAGAGGTGCCAAAAATAGCCGGACGACCACCCCTCCAGTCGGTCAACCGGCAATATGCTGAGAACATATAAATAGGGCCCGATTCTGCAGAAAATGAGAAGGACTTTTTGGAAGAATATCACACACTTCACACCTAAAATTCTCACACACTTAACCCTAGATCCCACCTACTTCACACACACTTTTCACACATTTCTCACTAAGAACCAAGCTTGATTTGGAGGGTTCAAACATTTTGGAATCAAGTTTGCTCAAAAGCTTTGTACAATATTAGCTAGGATGAAAGGGAAGCTTCATTATCTCTTTTTCATTCTATTTCCTATTATGATTGAGTAGACTTGTGTAGGGTGATTTAACTTATGTAATGGGTTAACTATATACTCTTATGATATGAGATATGATGGCTGTATATATATACATGTTTCGAATTTTCTTGTTCAAATGGGTATTTTCTCATTCATGTCTAAGTGTTTGATAAAATGCCTAGATGAGTAACATATGTATAAATTGAAGTTTGTTTATTACTAAACACATCTAATCCATGTTATAATCATGTCTATGTGTTTATATGTGGATGCTATGAAGTGGATAATGCTTTTATTCATGTCTATATGTATATTTGCATGCCTAGTAATGAGCATAACTTCAATAACGCATACGTGTTGGTTGTTAATTATTTCTAATGGTGTGAACTGAACATGACGATGTTTGGTAGTTGAATAGGTTCCATTATTCACGCGCACCTTGGCCTTGAACATGTATGAACGCACTAGCAAGTCAAACCCTGCTGTAGTGACCTTAGAATGACAAAGTATAATTTAGGGCTAGTCTGGGCTGAGTCTTCTTTGGCTTTAAATCCAGCCAATAGGTTTCCGGATAGGTTTAGTCGACCTTAGCAACACTAGGTCTTGGCTTTAAATCCAGCCAAAAGTTTAGATACTAAGGTAGGTTCATTCTAAGCCACCTAGGAAGTTAGTTAGTCACTCTTGAGGCCCTAGGTCATAAGGACCACACCGTAGCTCTAGGAGGCGCCGCCTAGGGGCGGACCCCCACCGAGTCCTAGGGGGAAATTAGGACACTAACTAGCAACCTAGTTAAGAGCACTCATGATAGTTAGCCATCATCCCTTAATCCCATAGTATTTGAGTGTAGAATTACCCATTCATAGGTCGAAGTCACCCTAACCCCTTCTCAAGTGTTAGTTCCCTCTTGACCAACTTGTGCTTCCATTTTTCATATTCATGGTTTAGTTTTATTTCCTTTACCTAGAGCTCCCGATAATCCAAAACCCAGAAAAAAAATGTCTAGTTTAGATCTTTCTTTTTGGCACTTTCTAGAACACCAAGCATAGAATTCACCCACATTATTCACGCCTCCCTGTGGTTCGACACCTGCACTTGTATACACTACATTGCACGATCCGTACGCTTGCGGGTCTTTTAGAACTTGCACTCGAAAGACGACACCAAACACCTAATCACAAACTAACATTAACAAAATAAGATAACAATCACCATAGTCCATAGCTACAATCAAAGCCTCAAATATGGCTGCTAAGGCTGTAAATTATAAAGTGTAATAAGAAGAAAAAAACTTAAGGTTTCTCACTTTAAACTTATATGTATTTTAAAAAAAAAAAAAAGATACTTGCGGGTCAACCCGTGGGTGACCCGTGGTTCAACCCGCACAACCCGCCCTTAGCGCGGGTCGGGTCGAGTCCACCCATTTGCTTTGCGGGTTATGAAATGCTAAACCCTAACCCTACATTTATGCGGGTTAAACGGTTCAACCCGCGGGTCTAGACTCGTTTTGCCACCTCTAGCTACAGGAAATTCTACTTGGTATGTCTATTTTGCTTAGTGGCCTAGTACTATTTTTTCACTGGGTTAGAACTATTTATCCAATGAACAAAACATGGTTCCAAGAAATTCTACTTGGTTTGTAGTCTATTTTTTGTTACTTAACCAAGTGATTATATGTAGTTGTCTTAATGTGGCAATAGTGAAGCTTCTATGATCTTGTTTTGCATATTGTCCCAAGAGTTTATCATATTTTGGACTTATCCTCTGTTTACCATATCCTTATTATAATATACATATATATATATATACATATATATATATATGTATATATATGTAAAGTATGTTGTGGTTTGAGCTTTAAGATGTCTTTCTAATAAGATGTCATATTTTTCTAATTATAAAAAATAACACATGCATGCACTGCTTAAACTTATAAGATAAAAACTATAACTTGTTTTGAATATTATATGTTGTATGTGATAATATATCTTAGATCTTATCAGATGTCTCTTCATTTCAATACGATAACCATTCTCAAAATAAAACATCTCAAAACAACCAACCAAAACAGTGAGTAAGTAGAACGCACCAAAATACTGAACAAACAGCCATAGGATAGTGAACAAATAGTAATAGGCTAGTGAACAAATAAAAATTCTAATTAAATGGTTCAATGCTTTCACTATACCAGTACATTCACAGAATAAACACTTCTAAACCGCTGAACAAAAGTACTTAACTAGTAACAATCTACCAAAGAAACACTAATATTCCATTGAACAAACACATATTTACAACCATCAGTACTTAACCAGTAACATAAACATTTGCATTCATAATCATTCCTCCTTAAATACATCAACATCAATTGTTAGCAATATTAACAAAAGAATATCTAATCCAATCAATTGTTAGCAAATGTCATCAATCAATGCCCTGATCAATTCCTTTTACCTCTCCTGAACCCTTTCTACCTCTTCTTCTCCCTCGACCTTTCTTTTAGACTATCAATACTCCCCGTGCAGCGATTGTCTTTGTTTTTTTAAATTTTTTCTGCTTTTTCAGAATCATTCTTCTTCATCTCATACTTTTTTATTTCACTCTCATGCATCCTTGTCCTTATCATTCTTCTTATTAACCTTCTTCTTATTCTTGTCCTTCTCCTTATCATTCTCTTTCTCTTATACTTCCTCTCCTTATTACCCTTCTTTATCTCAAACTTTTTTCTTTCAGTCTTTGATTGATATACCTTTCTTGCAACCCTTTTCTTTGAAAAATTTTCTTCCCAACAATGTATGTTCCTGAAACAAACATAAACAAGTGAACAAATATTTTAAAGATAGTGCGTTACCCATCAATTTCTAGTGCACAGTTCATAATAACTGAAAACAAATAAAGAAAATGCATTCATAATAATATAATAAGAAACAGAGCATACATATTGAACAAATATTTCATACATAATGAACAAACAGTTCCTATATAGTGAACAATCGACAAACTTCATAATTCAGAAATTTTTAGATCTAGAATTTTTTCTCTCATGCGTGCAATTAATTTCAAATTTCATAATCCAAAAATTTTTTAATTCAAGGAGGTTTTTTCAATGATTATGATCTATTAACTATTGCAATAACACAATTTGACAAATGATTATGAACAAGAACAAAGCAATCACAAATGCTAATAAAGCAAAAATTGAATAAAAATCAGGGTTTCAAATATGAAAAAAAATAAATTTACAAATGCTAATGAAGCAAAAATTGAATAAAAAATTAAGCAAACTAATCGTCATATATATCAATAAGAGAAGCACAGATCAACAATAACATTTAAAGTTTCTTCGTGCATCCACTTTCTCCGATAGATTCGTGTAGTGTATGTCATCGTGCGTTTAAGAGAAGTTAAAAGAAGTCATATAGAAGTCCTTTGCCTTTATAGAGCCTTCATTATCGCCTGCTACTATGTCGTGAGGGAGAGAAGTTAAAGACAGACAAAGAAATGAGTAGTGAGTAGTGAGTCATGGAGAAAAGAAGAGAAAAAAGATATTTCAATTACGCATATATAGGCAGATGACGACACGCGCCTGGAGGTGCATAATGATGCGAGTCTACGATGCTATAGGACCACAGTATAATTTGTGATGCCTAATGCCTTGTTATCTCCTCTTTCAATTTGGTAGCTTCACTTACATATTCATTAGCTTCTTTAGTCAATCCCAATGCTAAGGTTCAATTTGCCTCTAGAAACACAATTTTAGTTGTTGAATTCATTGGCTCTCTAATTGCCCTCTTGATCTTGTTCGATGTTTTTTGTGTATGTCCTATTCATCTACCTATTTTTTGTTATAAGTCAGAAACATATTTGAAAGAAACAAGTATTTAAATGCAGTATTGATTTTAAACTCTTTATATTTTGTTACTTTCTTACTATGATCGTCATGAATTGACTTGTAACCAAATTGTGTTGGATTGATTACCAATATCAACGTCAGTTAGGGTTTTTTGCATACTGACCCTCTGTGTTTTGGTGAAACTATGTCGCTGGTCCCTCTATCATCAAAACTCTCTACTAATCCCCTTGTAATTTGTCTCCGTTTGCACACGTCCCCCAAATTCAAATTTTTGTTAATTCCGTCATTTAAATGTGTAAAATGGTTATGCAAACCCCACAGAGTGCTTGAATTTACCAAATCACCATGATTTATATATAACCTAATATTCATTTTACCAAACACTACGACATTTACAAAATCAAACTACTTTTCACAAAATTGAATGAGATAAGATTCGAAGATTTAAAGTTGCAAAATCTTCCAAAAGTACTGACAATTTGAAGTCTTCTCACATTGGTAAAGTCATTGCCGTTTTTGAAGCTTATCCAAGTAAAACTCAGCCAACCAATTTGTTGTGGTAAACATCTTGAAGTTAGGTTTGCTTATATAGATTCTTGTTGTAGTCCCCATGCCTTTTCTTTTTGCAACAAGTGATGTCTTTATCTGTTAGTTTCTTCTTTATATAATACATATGCATATACATACATATATACATATATACATACATATGTATATATACATACATACATATATATATCTACATATATATATATGTATGTATGTATAACCACATTGTGTTTGTTAGGTTGAGTTTGTTATGGTCCTTGTGTATATATAATTAGGGCTTTAAGGGGTTTACAAGGTCGACTAAAGCATTTAAAAGTAGGCATTTTTCACGCTTTTTAGTTAGGGTTTATGATGTCGAGTTTCAAAAAGTAAGGTTTCGAAATTAGGGTTTCAAAATCAAGGTTTCAAATTTGGGGGAAAATACAAGAAAACAATAATTTTTTGTGGTGTGTTAATTTCTTCAAGATGAATTACATGCTTTTTATTGTGAAATTATGGTTTTTCAACTTACTTAGATTCAATTTCTCTCATATTATGACTAGTGATAACATGGGCGATGCTGATATGTTTGCTAGCTTTGGCATAGTAGATAGGTGTTGTGACTTTCAAGTATGAGTTGGTGGTCAATTTGTTACAGAACCTACATTAGATATGCTGAAGGTTAGAGTGAGACATTTCCCACTGTTGCTTTAGATTATTTGAGTGAGTTTGATTTGTTTGAGATGTACAAACAAATGGGTGGGACAAGGACTAATATATGAATTTATTACCAACATCCATCAGTAGGAAGAGAGTTTAAAGATTCAATTTTCTTCATTAGAGAAGATAATGGTATCCGGGAACTACAAGATGTTTTTGCTAATGTTCCAGATTGTACCTTTTACATAGTTGAGGAACATAATCCATTGGCTGGGTGTATGAACAAGGAAATAGTTTAGGATTGGGAAAGGGACAAGGATAGATTGTTCTTTATGAAGAGAAGGGTAAAGGGCCTGCATGTAGTAAAGGGCAAGAAGAAGTGATTAATGATGAGGCTGCATGTGATGAAACTGCAAATAATCAGGAACACATGCATGAAGAGACCATTACTAATCAACATTATATTGTTAAAGAGCCTGCAGTTCCTGATGAAGCTAATATTAGCCTTGAATCAGATGAAGAAGATCCTAAATATCGTCCTTTAGATGGTTCTTTGTCTAATGACGATTCTAGTACACCTTCTTGGATGTTTGAATATGTTGAAGGTTCTAGCAAGGATGACATTTTTGAAGGGACGATGCAACTTCGTCACAAAGAGAGAAATATTATGTCTTAAAGAAAAAGTTAAGGCAGAAATATGAACATGTTACGAGAAAAAAGGCACAAGAAGAGGCTGCTGCATCAAATGAAGAATAATGGTGCACTAATTTGAAGAAAGAAGAGCTTAATAGTATCAAAGATCCTGATGATGAATTAGAAACATTTCTAGTCTTTAGAGAAAATGTATCAATGGCAAATTTTGAGATAAAGGTTGGGCTAAGATTCAAGTCAGCTGAAGAGTTCAGAAATTCATTTAAAGATTATGCTTTGAGAAAGAGATATAAGATTGTCTTTGTGAAAAATGATAAGGATAGGATTACAACTAGATGCAAGCATGGTTGTAGTTGGAGGATACATGCTTCTCTAAGAATGGGCCTAAAATTTCAAGTGAAGACATTGACAGGTTCATATGCTTGTGGACGGCACTTTGAAAATAAATTTGCAACATATAAATACTTGGCAGGACGAATGGTTGATTACATTGGAGAGAATATCAATGCATCTGCAAAGAAGTTGCAAAGTTAGATATATAGTGAATGTGCTGTAGAGGTTAGCATATTCAAGGCTTGGAAGGTTAAGAAAGAAGCTATGAGGATTATTGAAAGTGATGATTCTAAAAAATATGCCCAGTTCTGGGACTATTGTGCAACTGTGAGAGAACATATCCCTAAGAGCACATTATTACTAGTGGTTAATAGGAGTCTTCTAGAACCAATATTTGGAGAATGTTCTTCTGTGTAGTTGCAATGAGTAATGGTTTTCTGGTTGGTTGTAGGCCAATTATTTCCTTAAATGGCCGTTTCTTGAAGTCTACATATGATGGTCAACTATTGGCTGCTATGGGGAGGCATGTCAATGGTAACATGCTTCCCATTGCATTGGCAACTATCCCTGTTGAGTGTAGGGACACATAGTTCGGGTTTTTAAATGCACTACATGATGTAATTAGACATTCAGATGAAAAGAGGTGGAGCTACATTTCTAATAGACAAAAAGGATTGATGGAAGTTTTTAGAGATGAATATCCATCTGTTTATCAAAGATTTTGTGTTAGGCACATGTTCCAAAACTTCAAAAAGAAGTTTCAAGGTTTGGTACTTAAAGATCTATTTTAGGCAGCTGCTTCTACAGCTAATGTAAAGGAGTTTGAGAGAGTTATAAAGAGTATAGAGACAGCAGATCCAAAGGTTGCTGACAAAGAGACTGCAGCTGAATGGTTGAGAAATATTCCACTTGTGCAATAGAGTAAGGCATATTTCCCTACAAATAGTTACTGTGATACTTTGACCAACAACATATATGAATCATTCAACAATTATATCTTGTTTGCTAGGGACAAACCAATAATAACAATGTTTGAAATGATAAGAGACAAGTTGATGAGCAGATTTCAAATCAAAAGAGAAGGTGTTGAGAAGTTTGAGGGCATTATATGCCCTAATATCATGAAAAAGATCATATTTCTAACAAAAAAGCAAGAGGTTGGTGTGCAAATTATTTTGGGAATGAAGAGTATGAAGTTAATCAAAATTGGTTGAAACATATGGTGAATCTTGGCACCAAATAATACAGCTGTAGTATGTTTCAACTGGCTAGGTATTCTTGTTCTCTTGCTCTTGCATACATACACAAATACAGGAAGAAGCTGGAAGATTATATTGCTCCTCGCTATTCTAAAGAGGTGTACATGGATGTTTATAGCCATATTTTACATCTAGTACCCCGACCCAATGATAATGTGGTTACTAATTTGGAACCATTGAAGCCATCCATTATAAATAAAAGACTAGATAGACCTAAAAAGATGAGAAGAAGGACAGCTGAAGAAGATGAGGATGCAAGGGGTTCAAAAAGAAAAAGGCTAGTTTCCTTGAGAAAAAGGATAACTCATACTTGTGCCAGGTACTTAATGACAGGACATAACAAGATTTCTTGCAAGAACCCGTTCCATCCAAATTCACCACTCTTAAGGGTATGCTGCAAATATTTATGTAAGCAATCACATTTCAAATTGATATTAACAAATTGAAGTTTTCTTGTAGGAAATGACAAATGAAGATGGAGCTATCAATGATCAGTCTCAACATCATGCAAACAATTCAGAAAATGTAAGTTTAACCTACAGTATTCTTACATTACCTTTATACTTGAGAAAATTTACCACTCTTTTTTTTTTTTCAAAGCTTCCAAACACTCAAGAATCAACCACCAACATCCCTAATAGAAGAAACCTACCACCAAGACCAGTTGGTAGAGATAGTAGAGGCAAAGGGGTTGGAAGTCTTGTAAATGCTACTGCAAGTGGTTTAGGGATAAATAGAGGGCTGCTAGGGGTTCTGCAAGTGGTTAAGGCCTAGGTAGAGCTGCTGCAGGTCATGTGAATGCTTCAAATGGTTCAGGAGCTGGTAGAGGAGTTACTAGAAGAGCTGCAGGTGGTTCAAGCCTTGGTAGAGGAGCAGCAAGTGGTTCAGGCCTCGGTAGAAGGGCTGTAAGTCATGTAAATGCTGCAGATGATTCAGGAGCTAGTAGAGAAGTTGCTAGAAGACATACAAGTGGTTCAGGCCTTAGTAGAGGAGCTGCAAGTGGTTCAGGCCTTGGTAGAGGAGCTGCAAATCCTTTAGGCATTGGTAGATGAGTTGCAAGTCCTTTTGGGGTTAGGAGGGAGTCTACAAGTGCTTCTAGAGTTATTAGAGGTTCCATATGTGTTGTTACAAATCGTAAAATGTTATATTTTTTGTTGCAGAAGTTAGTGTAAGTGTTGCAGGTGTTAGATATATTGTGTTATTGCTGCAGAAGTTAATAACATAGGTACAAGTATTTGATGGTTCATATTTTAAATTGCAGGAACTACTTTTAATAATATAGGAAGTGGAAGTCAAGGCCAAAGTGTTGTAGACTCATTAGGTGTTGCGGTAAGTGAACGAAGGGTTTATACAAGCTTCAGAAATGCATCATTAATAGATGGGGTTCCTGAGAAAAAGAGAACAAGAAAGCCAACAATTGCTAAAGTGATGGAAATGAACAAATAGAGGAAAAGAGACAAGTGGAAGCCAAGATGCATAGTTGGTGCAAATGCTGCAGTATATTAGTGTTTTTTTTGTTGTGTACGTGCTAAAATATGATGTAATTTTTGGACCCATTGTACATGGTTGCTGTGGTTTTTGATACAATGATGGTTTATGTATTTGCCTCAATGCTTTAAGAGTATAAACAAAGTGTCATTAGCCGGTACAATATTGGTTTTCATGGTTTTGGGTATATTTTTGCAGTTGGTATAAAGACAATGTCCCTATAAATTTAAAATGAATGTGTTTTAGTTCATATTCTATTGGTTTCATTTGTAGGTGAATGTACTTTAGTTAGTATTCTATTGGTTTCATTTGCAGGTTTTATGTTCTTGTGTTAAGCAATTCCATATTAAAGGTCAAGTGTCAATAAGTAAACAAAGGTCAAGCGTCAATAAGTAAACAATGTACATTACCCTATGCATTACCAATTAATTAACTAAAAAAGAGCAGAAAACATTAGGACAAAACACTAATATTATTGCATTAACAAAGCAAAGCACATACATTCCCAGTTTCACAATCATCCATTAAAACAAAAAGCAGATGTCCTACCACATTACATTCACTGATTTCAACACCCTTTCAACACTTCATTTGCTTATTTCAACACTAACACAATAAGGGTAGCAAGTAATATCACAAACAAAACAAGATTTATTCGACCATGTTGGCAAACTTGAACATCATTCCTACATGGAGCTTCATCACTTGTGTCAGGGAGTAGAACTTCATGACTTGTGGTACTTCCTATATGGTGGTAAGGACAGGTAACCTTAGGTGGATCACTTGACGCATCATCAAATTCATACATTGGAGTAGCAGCCATGGCTGGTTTGATGTAACACCCATTAACCATTATTGGCTCGCACCACTCAAAAAACTTGCAAGCATCGCATTTGTAGTACAATTTACCCTTAGAGGGTAAACCATACGTTTTCACAATCCGAATAGGAGCAATTTTTTTTGCAATAACACCTTCAATTAATGAATCACAAATCAAGTTCTCCTATCTCAAAGCCCTTCTTGTAGCTTGATCTTGATTTTGGTATTTTTAGCTTGACAATATACAATTAACAAAATTACTAACTTGAAGCAAAATGCTATTAAAGAAGTAATTAGTTTAGTTACCTTAAGATGGACAAATAAGGTCTTCAAGTTTTCCCCTTTTTTTCTAACTTGATCCTGCTTCAAGATCTTCAAGTTTTCATTCAAACCCTAGTTTGATATTTGCGAAGCAACGGCCAAATTTTTTAGTAAAAGATGACCACTTTGCTTGTTCCACCTTTAAAAGAGCATACGGAGGTCATTTTAGTCAATTACAGGCTCACAGACATAAACAAAGCGAATAAGTAGCGCGTGAGTTGCAAACCACATTAAATTAGACGAAATCTGTCAAGGAGGGGGGGGACGTATGGAGACAAGTTACAAAGAGATTAGTAGAGAGTTTTTAGGACAGAGGGACAAGCGACGTAATTTCACTAAAACACAAGAGGTCCGTATGCAAAAAACCTGTGTAAGATAGAATAAGATCTCATTGCCCACCAGATCTTGTTCAACTTTTTCAATTTAATTCCCCATTGAGGGTCTCATATGCATCTCATCTGATGTATATAGTTGTTGTCACCAATGAACCAAAAACAATAATAAAATAAGATAATAATCTCCTTATCTTCTTTTATTCAATTTATCCAACCGGAGAGTGTTACTACTTGTTTATATTTGCAAGGCCTTCATGGGTCCAAAGCTCAAAAAACTGTGATTGCAAAAATAAACAAATAAAAAATCTCTTATAATTCAAAAATGTAAATAGTTTAATATTATCTCAAATCTCACATATAACATAGAATTCGTGTGCCAAATATACATATTTTATCCTTGTCCTTTAAACTCAAAACCCTTCTGCAAAATTTAGTTTTATCTCATATTTTAGCATAATCATAGCAGTGTAGACATAAGAAATACTGAGAGCATCAGAAACAGGTACAAAAGGGCAAAAGTTACATATAATATATCCTTTACTTTTGCAAAAATAGGTTGATGGTTTTTATTTTTCTAGAAAACAAAAATAAAAATAAACGAACTGGTTTTCAAATTTTGATCAACAAAAACATAAAATTAAAAACAACAATGATACTAGAAGAGCTTTAAGCTTTTCTCTTAGTTGACTTGATATGTAGCAATCCCGACTAGGTTTGCTGGATTGAAGAATGATGAACACCCCAGTTTGAAATTATACCAACAAATTAAAGACATGATATTCATCAGTAATATTGTCATGTTACGTGACAAATTGACAAGGTTTAATGAATTAATTATTCCAAAGAATGCACGTCGATATTTTGATGGATAATATTCTATAAATGTACCTTCAAATGAATTGGGCATTAGCAACCTGCAAGGTCAAAAGTCAAAATTTGTAAAGTGTATATATTTGGTACATCAGTGTGCACGTTATGGGTTATGTTATACGACACAAAATGTAACTTAAATAGAAAAGTAGAAATGCGCATTCGAAAACAAAAAACTTATTTACTATATTGTTAATTACTTGATAACAGAACGTTTTTGTTATTACTCTCTCACTCCATAATGTGAATATTGAGAACAAGTCTGACGGATGCAAATGGAGCCTTTGGAGTATTTGCAGAGAGTTATGTTCGATCTTTTTAAGGTTAACTTTTTTTTTTGGGGGTTAAAAAATAATTAATCCTGTAAATAATGTTTTTGCATTGTCTTTTCAACTACTGTAATAATACAACAAAATAGTTACGGCAGTAGTTTAATTTCTACCTAATCACAAATAATGTGCGAGTTTACTATGATGCTAGATAGAAAATTAATGATCATCACTTCGAAAAATGTATATAATACAAATAAACAAGTGTGACAAGTGTGTCACTTCGAGTTTGGAGGTGACTGCGGACATGAAGAATGTACCGAGTCTGCTTGGTCTTGTTAGGTGTGACCAATTTAATTTCCCTAGCTTTAGTATTAATTTTGTAATGATAGTAAGTACTACTTTACTTAGTTTTTTTTTTTTTTTTTTGACAATTATTTTGTAAGAGTAATAGCTTATTTATTTTTTTCATTGCATGGCATTATATTTTTGCATAGTTGTGCTTAGGTTGGCCTGTCTACCGAACATGCTTAGGAGTAAAATAAAAAATTAGGCCTAGCCCCTCCTCTATCTATATTTTTATTTTTTGTGGCAATAAAACCTCGGGAGAAGAACCTTCTCTTTTAAAAAAAAAAAAAAGTGTGACAAGATTTAAGAGGACTGAGAAAGTATAAAGGAATTGGACAACTACTACTGTTATTATTGTTATTATTATTATTATTATTATTTTGTTTTCCAAAGTGTAGAATACTTAGCACAGATATAGTTAATCAAATATAGAATTTTCAAGACTTCAAATGGTAGATAGCAGGTAAGTATATATCTAATTTGCTTCATAGTATTATATCTATATATAATTTAATAACTTATACTATTTTATGCCAATCATATTATTATTTTATTACTATTTTTCATAATACTAAAAAATTACGAGATATTTAAACCCCCGTCATTATCACCTCTGGTGTGCAGTCATTTGTCCTTGACAATTAATTCTACCTTCATTAATTTCAAGCTGAATAATATACAATCATCATTGCAGTGAGACAAAGAACTATGCCGAAGAATAATTTTATCGATAAATCAAAATTTTATGTATAAACCTGAGGTGACAATCTGATATTTACCTCCTGAGAAGCTTTTTTTTTTTTTTTTTGGGACCAACATGAGAAGCTCAAAAGAGACATGTGTGCCTGAGAAATAAATAGAGAGAAGTAGATTTCTCGAACACGTACACCTTAATTACTTTTTTGGGTTGGTTAGTTTTGAGTTAAGCCATCAAGAACCATTCATTTCATCTCTCAATTATTCCCACTCAATAATACTATTCATTGATTACGAAAACTCTTATTTGGCATTAAGTATAATAGATAAATATGACTAACTCTTTTGTATAAGTTTAAATTTTTACATTGGATAATCACTTTATAAGACAATATCAAATTCCAAATCATTGTACAAGTTTCACTGCTGTTGTTTAAAAATATTAAAATTATTCAAGTGCAATCCTTAAAATAAATAATACCTACATGTAAAGAAACACAACTTGTTTAGCATATATGATAAACAAATAAAATGGACTACACTCCCACAAGTTTAAACTTTTAAATAAATTGATGACTTAATAGTTGCAATTATCTATTGCAATAATTTTACGCCATTACGAAACACAAGAACAATTTTTAAAAAGAAAAAATCAAATGAGATAACATCGGTATTAGAGGTTAATCATCAATCCCCTGCTGTTGTATGTCCTGAATTTCCCTTATAACAATCATCAATATTAAACTTCCAATGACTCTTTAGACCTTCCACTTGATATGGCAATGTTACACAAGAACAATTTTGATTCTCTCTCTGCGCGTTACAGTCGCATCCATATATCAATTGTGATCAACGAAACTCTTAAGTTGCGTCATAACAATAATAATTGCTATAATTGTAGAATAAGTTTCATATATAGTGCTATCTTGTCGACTGATATGATCTAAGAAAGTACAAATGTGGTTGAACTACAACGACGATTATTGATGGCGAAGCGAGGCTCAAGATGACAGCACGCAGCAGCAGTGGGCCATTTGAAGAGCATATTTTATTAATGTCATTATTGTCGTGGAGTAATATGTAACATGCACAGAGATTCTTCTACAGGGTAGCGATGATGCCTCATTCGGTTCCGTTCTACACAAGTAGTACAGGGGTAGGGGTTTATCCACGCTGCGCCACCCTGCCCTTCTATATAGGTGTATTTATTCTTTTTAATATTTTCTTTATATGTTTTTAATATAAATATTGTATTGTTTTGTATATTTTCAATATATTTTTGTATATTTTAATATAAAATTTATATCATTAGAAATTTCTTCGATTTGATGGTAAAAATTAACTTATTTTTAATATGTTCCCATTTATTAGTATTTTTTTTTTAAATTAATGTTGTTGACTTTGTTGACCGATATTTAATACGAGTGGGTGGGGAGTGGTTTTTCATCAAACAAGGGCTAGGATGCGGTAGGAGGAGAGTATATGATAATAATAGGGACAGGGTTTTATTAACAAATACAGAGTAAGAGTAATTAAGCACACCTAACCTTTACCCTACTCTATTATCATCCCTATTCTTATCACCTTCGATTAATTTTGTTCAGGCTATCAATTATCAGACATGTAAACGTCTTTGCTTAGATAAAAGGGACAGCTCATATATGACGTTTTAATTATATGGAGAAAGGCAGGGCTGTTTCATTTTCATTATAAGCAATTTTATCTTATATTTTATAATATGTTAATTTTATCATTTAAATTTGACCTTCAAATTATACCACAACAACATTATTGTTATATCAAGGTGTGTTTTTGCGAGCACATGATCATCACGTCAAGCTAATGGTCGTACGCTTCTTAAACTCACGGCGTATATAACATTTTCACGTTATTTGGTTCATTTTAAAGCATTTACATTATCACATGTCAAGATGCATGTGTTTTCATGTTTAAATTAATTCTTAATATTTCAATTTTCTACCTTTTGGAAACAATCGGGTTTGATCTAGATATTTTGAAACAATTAATAAGAGTTAACTAAAGCAAATAAAATAGATTCAACTATTTAATAAAAATGAAATTCACAAATATAAATTAAAAAACGGCATTGCATCTCCTAAAGCCTTCTAAATTTGATAAGGTATGAGTTTAATTTATATAAATTATTATATTGATATATGTCAAATTTAGTGATTGAGTTTAAGAGAAAACAAAGAGAAAAGAAGGGAATGAAAAGAGATAAAAGTAAAAAATAAAAATAAAAATTACAACATATAGTTGAGTTACTTCAAGATATAAATTAATAGATAGATAGATTTTGATTTCTTAGTTATTCGAAAAGAATGCTTTGTCAGAGAGGGTCCTAACCTGTACTTAAAGAAATTTTTTCTTCGATAAAAGATTTTCTAGACAAACTTCCAATATCGTGATTCAGTTTCAGTCTAGCAGTGTTGTCTCAGATGACAATATCTCCCGAAAGAATGTTAGTGTTGTCTCTGTTGTTGGCCTAGCATTGATGTATTAGAAGAAAGATTTAATATTTGTGAACTTTTCAAAATCATTTAATTTCATAAACAATCCACTTACAAAACTAATAGTTCTTGTGCACCAAAGTAAGACTAGAGATTAAATCAAATTATAAATTGGCCAAAAATAAAAGGATTCAAATTAATGATAACAAAAAAAAAAAAAAAACTGAATTAACTATATATTATGTTATTTGTCAGCTCATTTGAACTCAATTCTATCATTGGTTCTTGGTTTTCGGTTCTTATCGCACATCACACATGAGCGGGTGTCAAAATAAATACATTTTTCCCACAAAGAAATCTCAAGATTAATACCACTCTCACATTGATCTAATTAATTTTTATAATGAAAGTTCAATGATGCTTAACAATTTACAAGTGTTAAGTTATTATATATTAGCAAGTGCTAAAATTCATTTTCACAAGTCATATACTATATATTATAAGACTTATATTGTATGTTCATAACTTATATACAATTTATTCAAGAATCAAAATCCCTTTGCTTGCCTAGCAAAAGATTTATAATATCTAATTACAAAGTATTAAACGCCTCCTCCAACAACTTTATGACATTTTACACAAAAGAAGGTAAGCCAACATATGATAAGTTTGATCGATAACAACGATCGATGTGGTCCAAAACACACAAGGAGACGTATAAAATTGGGCAATCTGGGAGAACATTCTCGCAAAGACAACGAGAGGTTGACAGTAATAGAGATTTTTGGCGCAAAAGGAGACTTGCTATATTTTGTACGCTTATCTTCTTTGCCTATACATATATCAATTAGTACCACAAGCCATCTGTAACAATGTTTTACCACACTTTATTTATTTTTGTTTTTTCAAGTGAGATTTTAACTCAAAATCTTCTACTTTTAAAAATTTATTCGAGCCATAGACGAAAACATACTAAATTTTTGAGAAACAAATCATACAAAGTACAATTATATGTTACCCGAGTAATGTTTTACCGTTATATACATATCACTCATACTGATAGATTAATCTGCAAACTGAAAATGTTAATCCAGCAACGGTTGTTGTGCCAATGTCCTTAAGATTGTCCCCTTGCAATGATGAGTTTGGCCAAGTGCATCACCTTAGTATCAAGTGTGGTAAATACCAATTATTCCAGTTTTCTCAATTGTTAGATGTCATATATATACACACAATTGAAACAAAACAAACTTTAATGGAGCCCACCCCCTACTTAAGATTCAATTCATAAGGCTAAGTTTATGCTGTCATGATGCTTTAGTTAGGCCAATTACTATAGGCTAGTTACTTCTAGCTTCTATAGTGGTTCTTCGACTTTGATCTAGTTTTAATTTGTATTGGTACTAAATGAGCATATCAAACAAAGGCGAGCAATAGTTAGAAATGGGGCTGAGCAATCAACGGATATGGATACTCTGCAAGACATTAGGGATTCAGAAGAAAATTTGGTTGTCAATTTTTGAGGCCAAAGCTAGGCTATTTGGTGAAAGAGGTTGATGTAGCAATGGCGAAGCTGATGGCTAAGATTCAAGAATTGATGGATCAGGTCAAAGAGCTAGATAAGGAGATTTAATGGTTGGAGACTAAGAGTAAACTGAAGAAGGATGTCGCTAATTTCAAAGATGACTACATACTCATAAAAGAGAAATATGATAAAAAAAATACATAGCCACTACAATAGAAAACCAACCAAAAACATGACCACTGAGAGAGAGCTATAACTGTTGATAGATGCCGCAATCTTCCACCATCAACAAAGCTCTTACACAATATGCATCTCTAACCTCAATCCAAACAAGTAGATCCACTTGATATCTTCATAAGGTATAGCGCACACATCTAAGAGAACGCGTTAAATGTCTATTATAGGTCCAAACTTGTCTAATACATATTATTAATGCAGCTATAAGTGAAGCCATCGCTTTAATTGGGAGATTATGGAGATCTTAAGATGCCTAAAACTCTGAATAAAGAAAAAGCAATTCTCCCTGACTAAATACAGATGGCAAATGCAACACCCAATTCTCACAAATTATGTCGATAAATCAAAATAAGTCAATGTAACCCATTTAAGATTTGCATGCACTAATACTCATTTATGTTATGAACATCACACGTAAGAGTAAAACAAATACAACTGCGTCCGGTACGTCCCGAAACTTGCTAGCTAAACACCCGAGGGGACTACTATTCCTTGCATTATCTTACCCGTAGAGTTACTTGTAGTAGACATATGCTCGTACCAGCAACGTACACATGCACATAAACATACCGCAGTAGACAAGAGAGCGACTTATATGTGTAATAGTAAATGCACGTTAATCCCTGTAATTTACTAAATTAATTACTTATCCCTATTTTCGAAAACTTATTTAATAACCCTCGTGATTTCCAAAAGTTGGTATACAACCCTCTTCCACCAGAATTTCTCTTCAACTTAACAGAGTACACGCTGTGTGTACTATATGTATAAATTTAAACGAAACAACTGTGAATTTGGGTGAAAAAGCCCCTCCCCTCCAGTGTTTATGGATAATTAGCTACTAAAGGCTTCTTTGGATTGGCTTTTTTTCAGGAAAAAATATTTTTTTCTTAAAAAAGTTACATTAAATTTGCAATAACTATTTGATTTGGCTTCCAAAAAAATTGAAACTCTAAAAATAAATTCAAATACAGCTTTTTTTATAAGCCTGAATTTTTAACTTTTAAAAAAAATATTTAAAAAAACACTTTTAAAAAAAAACCAATCCAAACAAGCCCTAAAACTCCCTCTAAGTTTTTCATCTATCTACTTAACAAACAAGCAGATACGCCACTTTTTAAAAGTATAAAGGAAGCAACCAATTAGGCAAACCACAGCTAAGAAGTGTACATTATATGAGAGCTTTGAAGCTACATGTCTCGGTTTCGAAAAGGACAAGGATAAATCAGGGACGCATGCGCAAAAACAAACAAACCACAGCCAACAAAGTAATGTGACGAGACTAAACGAATAAGAAACAAAGACTAGAAAATTGAAAGGACAACTTAAATCAATACGAGGCCAACGGGTAGTTTCATATGACTAATCTTTGACATTTTCTGAAAATATAGCTGTATCACGCACAATCCCAATATCCTTACTACGTTACAAAATCTAGTTCCAAAGAGGTGCATCATTTGAGGCGACTCTTCTCCAGCCAACTCACCGAAATAGCTATTCTCTAAGAAATATACATTCTTCTCGTGTGCTTTCTTTTTGGTGATACCATTAGTACTACATTCTTCTCGTGTGCTTTCTTTTTTGTGATACCATTAGTACTTTTCGCAAGTGACCCTCTCCCACAAAAATTAGGCAAGGATTGAAGGGAAACGGGATGGGGTTGTTGTTGAACAGCGTATTCTAGAGTTATTATGTACAGAAAAAATAAGTGTATAGTCGACAGGGTTAGCTCGTAGCTTTACTGACGGGAAAGTTTTCTTCTGGCTGCTTTTGCCATAGGTAATTGGCAGCTTCAATCCATCTCGGGTGCACCAAAAACTTCTTCTCGTTTGCTGCCCAACGAGATTTTTCAGTTCCAGCATCTGTAGATACAACATGCGTCACTGATGAATCCAGCTCCGTAGAACATGTCGCTCCCAGCTGCTCAGCCATTTTCCAGAGATGATGATTTTCAGCCTGAAATCCAGTTGGGAAAACACGGCTAAAGACAATGCTACATCCGTTCAAGACTTCCTTCCTCACTGTTTTCAGCACCTGCCAAACCATTAAAATGTTTAAGGTGCTTAAAGTATTAAATAAAAAATCACTGTTCAGCAATAAAGTACACAATGGACATGCAACAGATTGTATCCTTGGCTACATGCACTTCCATGCTCATGAATGAAAGATTTCGTAGGTTTCAATTTTAATTTGGTTTACTCTATTTCCAATTTTACATCCGCAGACCATACATAAGAAATTGACTAGTTCATTTACCAAGATATTGGACAAGCAGAAATACAAATTTAGTTTATTCAGTGTCAAGTTTGAGGCAGAAAGAACTAAATATGCTAAGTTGACAATGGGAAACATTGAGGCAGAAAGAACTGAATATGCTGAATTGACACTGGGAACAGGATGATGGTGGACTTGTTAAGTTTGAATATTTGCAGTTCTAACTACCATGTCTACAACTACTAGTACTTTTTAAGTACAAGCAATCCAATTAAGGACACAATTTTTAGCACCGAGGAACAACTCCATCTCTTCCAAAAGCCCACGAAGACATGAATAAAATCTATCACGCAAAAATCACTACGTAATTGATGGAATAACAATGGCGGTTCATGAAATTTGATGTTTCAGATATGTTTGGCAAAAGGATAAGAGTTCCATAAAAAGTATGATTGGCTTAAGAGAGAAGCCACTCTACCAAGTGAATGATAAATGTAACTCTCTTCTTCGGTTGATTAACATAAAGAAAATCCTCAAACTACTTGCATCTCTGGTCTAAAATTGTCAACCCGTCCATAAATAATAATGACAAAGGACTTGAAAGAGAGAGGAAGAAAAAGGAAAGCATTTAGGTGCTAGATGTAAAAGACTAATATAATCATTTGCGCATGCACAAACAAGCACACGTGAAACCACGGATGAACAGACATACACAGTCACGAGGATTTACCTGCCTAACATCTCGGTCCATCAGATTGTCCTTGTTCTCCTGTAGAAAAAGATATGGTCAGTAGAACTGAGCGTTCAGAATAATCTTATCTTACTGGCTAGCAGAAACAGAAGGAGGGATACCGGTTCAAAAAACAAAGCGTGGATTCGCTGTAGAACTTTGAGAATATTAGCAAGAGTTCCCTCGGCCTCACTTTCATCACTTCTTAACTCTGAAAGAGATTTACAAGTGAAGCCAAAATGTCGGCAACTTGATGCAAAAAAGTGATATCTTTCCATCAGTATCAAATTTTCCCTATGCTTTCCCCATACCTGCCAAAACAAAGTGTAAACTTACTAGTTTACAGCAGAACATTAAACATTTAAATAAAGAACAAATACCAAAACAGGCAAAGCCAAAAAGCAATAGAACAGAACGTGATCATACAATATTGACTTAAATTTGCAAATCTCATATATATGCATTTATTATTACCGCTTCTGTGTCATCAAGGATCAAGACAGCAGTTTCTTGTCCCAAAACAATGTCAAGACCCTTTTGATACCTTTGAGTGCAATCTCCTTGTGCAATCACTCTCGAATTGAAATACACATCTCCTGGATCAAGTAGCTTTGCCATTTCCAGTGCATATGGACGTTCACCCATTGTATAAATGTACATCTCAAATAGTTTACTCACTTCTTTCAGGAATGTATGGACAAAGGGCCTCAACTTGGTCATCATGTGCATGAAATCCAGCCTAAATAAGCTGCCTTTTAAAGCATCTGGTCATTGCAAAGTTCAAGTCAAACACAGAAACATTTTTTTTTATGTTCTGATGGATCACATGACCTTCATAATATATATGCATAATTATGTTTGTCATTTATTTTAATAAAAAGGCACCATACTTAAGCAGTATCTCACCCTAAACCAATGTAGTACTAGCCTTTATTGCACATAAGGAAGCAAAAATGTAAATGAAAAAGAAAATTAAATTTATTGCAAATGTACGAGTATACGGGATAATGCACCATATCATAAAGCAATTGATAGAGAAAATACATACAAAGCAGTAAAGAGGAAATAAAGCACCAAGGGCAAGAAAATATACCTGGCAGAGAATCTCTTTGGCCTCTCAAGTATTCTTCTTCAGAAGTAATATCTATAAGCCGAGCTGAATTCAGTAGTGTATGATCTAAATCTAGAATCAAGTATAGCTTCTTATGGCGCAGTATGTTCTTCAGATCTTTGTCACGTAATCGAGCAACCTCATCGTTAGAAAGCCTCAAATTCTGCAGGTATGACATATACAAATATCTTTTTAAAGAAAAGGTTAAAAAATTGACCAATTACATAATTAACTATCAGTAGTTATCAAACAGGTGCTATAATAGTGTGGATCCGGGCTCCATGTTAGCAAATTTTCAAAAGTCTCTGATTATTCCATGGAGAATAGCAATAGAGCATTACTTTTGGTGCACATCATCAATTGTTAAAGCCAGAGTTTTTGAAATGGTTGATCACAGGATAGGAGTCAGTTAACTTGCTTGAAACCTTTTTACAACCAAAGGAACAGATATAGAAAAGTGACACCTTCATGATTTTATTACGTCAGTAAGTTTCAAGAAGAATAACCTTATGAATGTAACTAAATGCCACACCAGACTCATCATCCATCATCTGTCCACATCGTACACACATCCCTCCAATGATACCAGGATGTGTACAAATGTCCTCCTTCAGAGATGCTTCTGCATCAAGTATCAATTAGAAACATTTTGCAGCAACATAACAAAATTCTCCAGTGGAAGTCTAAGGGACCAAATTCAGCGGATAAAGTACGTCCAATTTAATAAAAATAAGCAAATGAAAAAAGAAAAACATAACTATGTGGTTGCGTGGTAAATGGCTCATCTGCAACAACTATGAAAAAGCAAACAGATGCACGAAATAACAGTTACTTGTTTCTCTTGCATGATTATCTTCTCAACCTCAAACCCTAACCCAAAAGTGAAGTGCATAATGTGTGGAGTAGTTCAGACTTCCAACAATTCAAATTCCAATTCCAGAAAAGGCTAAAGTAATCATAATCTACCACATTGACCGACAACTCTCTTCCATCTCTTGTTCATGCTAAGCATCAACCAGGATTTTTAATCAAACTCTCGCATAATCTCTTTTATTGAAACAATTTCAGGTCTCAAAAACAACTTAAGGATGACTAAAGGGTCAAGAACCTTTGACAGCATTAAGCCTCTGGAGAAACAGACAATTTACTTTCCCTATAAATCTTACCTACAAGTTTAGCACGTCTCGCTCTTGCAGAGTAATAATGGTTCTATAATTCAAAAGACATCTACCAGAAACTTCCGAGCTTAGCACACTTATAATCCTTTAAATAGAGAGGACGGGCACGAAAGAATAAACACCAGCTATACTACTACACTAGCTACGCCTCACCAATGTAGTATGTTGGGTTGTGGCTCAAGTGCTAAGCCCAAACCTATATAAAAAATAGGAAAAAGTCTTAATGAGAGTCAAAATTTCAGTCATGGTAAAGGTCTTAATTATGAAAGGATTGATGTATTAGGAAACCCTAAGACAAGGAAGTCTCCTCTATAAATAGGACTCTTACAGTAGTTGTAAGGGGTGTGTCTTGAAATAGGTTTAAGTAAAGAGAGCCATTGTAAGAACACCATGACAAAGGGTTTAGACTTTTCTATCCATGCAAAAAGTCACATGGGTTGTAATACTCTTTTCTATTAGTGGAGTTTTTCGTGGACGTAGGCAGAGAGCCAAACCACGTTTAATTGTTCATATTCTTTTCTCGTTACTCGTGTTCTAATTCCACTGCGTGAGTGTGTGTTATGCGTCCTAATTTCCTAACAAGTGGTATCGAGAGTTAGGTTGGAAAGAGGACGCTGGTTTGCACAAAAACAAAAAAAGAAACGCGGAAGAGGAGTTAAAAAAAATTCGCTGATCTGCTGGTCACGTTTGGAGGCCTTCCTGGACTCCGATCGACGATCCATTTGTTGCTGTGCGTTCGTCTCGCAGAGGAGAGTAAGCTGCTAAATTTCATAACGATCCAACGGTCGAATTGTAAGATACAAACAGGTCAAGTTTTGTGAGTTTGTGGTCAAATAGTCAAACAGAAGGTTTGACCAACGTTGACCGAAGGGCTGCAGGGGTTTGACCGCGTTGACCAAGGGTCTCCTCATTATTTTCCGATGTCCTGAATCCGTTTTTGGGTCAGTTTTGCCAAATTCTTGCTGGATTGTTGAATTTTAGCAAATTTGTGCGTAACAGCCATGACGACGACCGGTATGAAGTTTGAAATTCCAATGTTTGATGGGAACATGAACTTCAACTTGTGGAGGAATACTATCGAGGACTTTTTGGTGCAGCAAGGCCTTGATGAAGTGCAAGAAGAGGCGAAACCGGAAGAAGTCAATGATAAGAAGTAGAAGTCCCTACAACGAAAAGCCGTAAATACGATTCAATTGGCATTAGCACCGCAAATTAAATGTCATGTGATTAATTAGACAATGGTGAGCGGTGTGTTCGACAAGTTGGAGAATATTTATGAGTCGAAGTCGATCACTAACCGATTGTGTTTGAGGACGGAGCTCTACTCGTTCAAGATGGAAGAGGGAACTACTATCCAGGATCACATTAACAAATTCAACGAGTTAGTGGTCAAGCTCATAAGTGTTGAGGAGCCTGATAAGAGAATTACGGATGAAGAACAAACGCTTGTACTACTGTCTTCCTTGCCAAAGTCGTACAAACCGTTCGTGCAATCAATCCTCGTTGGGAAAAAGATTCTCGAGCTGAATGAAGTGACTGCGCTCTTGAGAGAGAACGAGAGGATGTTGGGAAGAAGTAACGTGCCTAGTGGAGATCAAGTACTAACCGTTGAAGGTTCGAATCGAGGGAGGAGTTCTAGAAGAGGGAATTCTCGCAGAGGTAGATCGAGATAAAAAAGTCGAGCTCGGGATGGAGGAGATGATCGAGAATGCTACTACTGTAGAGAGAAGGGCCAAATCCAACCAAGATGTCTTAGATTGAGAGAGGACATGAAGAGCCTTAGAGAGTGGAGATCTAACGGCAAGGAGAAGGTTTATGGCGAGGACTCCGCGAACCTTATTAAGGGTGATGATATCGATGGTAGTGAGACTGTTTTGATGGGGACACTAATGAAGGCTCGAAGAGGAAGAAGACTAACTGGGTGTTGGATTCAGCGGGAACATTTCACGTTTGCAATGATAGAGCTAGTTTCGACACTTTGCTTTTAGGGAATAAGCTTGTATACATCACTGTTGGGAACAACCAGAAGATGAACGTTGCTACCGTTGGGAGAGTTCGCCTGAGGCTCAACAATGATAGTATCAATACCATCTCCAATGTAAGGTATGTGCCATCTTGTGTGTCCAACATAATTTCACTGGGTGAGTTGGCATCAAGAGGGTACAACTACATTGGTGAAGGAAACTACTGCAAAGTGTATCATTGAAAGGAGCTAGTTCTTGAAGGGAGGAAGAACGAGAAGCACGTGTGCTACTTGAAGAGATGCACCACTCTGAGAGACGAGCGCAACAAGTGTGAAGAAGCTCAAGTGAAGGCTGAGAAAAAGAGAAGAGTGACGTTCTCGCCTACTGTGGAGATTCTTGGCACTTCTCGCCAAGGGAGGAATTTGTTGGGTTGTGGCTCAAGTGCTAAGCCCAAACCCATATTAAAAATAGGAAAGAGTCTCAAATGAGAGTCAAAACTTCAGTTATGGTAAGGCTCTTAATTATGAGAGGATTGATATATTAGGAAACCCTTGTCTTGGAGGATAAGGAAGTCCCCTCTATAAATCGGACTCTTGCATTAGCTGTAAGCGGTGTGTCTTGCAATAGGTTTAGATAGAGAAAGAGTCATTGTAAGAACATCGTGAGAGAGGGTTTAGACTTTTTTATCCGTGTAAAAAGTCAAATGGGTTGTAATACTCTTTTCTATTAGTGGAGTTTTTTGTGGACGTAAACAGAGAGTTGAACTACGTTTAATTGTACCTATTCTTTTTTCGTTCCTCGTGTTCTAATTCCGCTGCGTAAATGTGTGTTATGCATCCTAATTTCCTAACATAGCAAAAATTACAGTTTTAAAATTCAAAGGACATCAATAAAATAAATTAGAGTTAGGCACACATATAAACCTCGAATATATACGGCAGCACAAAGAAATAACACGAATTATAATTAGACTACCATACTCGCTACAAGTTTCGCACACCTTGCTCTCATAGATGTAGTGAAAAGTAAACGATCTTAGGAGGCAAAGACATCTATCTTAGCACACTTAGAAACCTAAATTAGAGCGTAGGACATTAAGGAATAACACACGCCATACTACAACAGTAGCTACGAGTTTAACACGACTCACATTCACAATGTAGCAAAAACTAATGGTTCGGATATCTCTAATACTCATTTCAACTAAAAACCATAGTTCTACGCAGCAGTCAGGTAGAAGCAGAAACACAATCCACCTATACTATCTAAAATTCTATACATCACATGTAAAATCAACATTAGAAGTTAAATCGACATCATTAACCATTCAAAACTATATACATTACAAGCCACAGTTCAAATCAAATCCATTCGCAGTGTTCAATTATATTTGAAACGTAATATGCATTGTCAATAGCAAATTTAATTAATAAAAAAACGAAAATAAATACCTGGAGCTTCTGCGCTTTGTGTACATGACTTTTCGCTCTGCGAATATATAGTATCTTCCAACTCATCCACTTTTCGCCTTTTAATCCTAACAAAACGAAACAATAAGCAAAAAATTCAAAAAATTTAGAAACAAATGATTAATTAATTAATTAACTTGTTGAGTATAAAAACGGTTGAGATTTTGAGTACCTCGAAGCTTCTGCAACGTCGTCGTTTTGGTCATCTTCTTGTTGTTGTTCTTCTTCTTCTTCGACCGCGTCGTCGGAAGCAGTGTCGAGCTCGGCGTCGAGTACGGCGGCGAAGTCGTCGCTGCTAGAGGAGAGCGGCGAATCTTCGGCAGCGACGCTCATTTCGGCGATGTGGGAAGTCCCAATTGTTCAGAATTGTGAAATTACTTTTTAGGTCTTTGACTATTCACTTGTGTTGCCCAATTTAACTTGCTATATAGGTTATGTTTTGGACATGTAATAAAGGACATTAGGATAAAAGACGAAAATTATTTATTTGTTTGTTTTTTGGCTCGGAAAACTCGATTACTCGAGAAAAGCGAAAGGAAAGTAAATGTGAAAACAAAATTTACAAGCTGTTTGAAACAAATATAAGTAACGCTCCAGTAACTAAACACATCTTGTAACTTAAATTATTGTATAATTATTAGATAATATAATTCTTATTTTTAGTAATTATACTGTCTAGTGATTACACTATAATATCCAAATAGATTTTTATAGAGTCTATTTGAAAATTCAAGGTATTGGAATTACCATTTTGAAATATAAAATTAATTAGAAATTCAAGATTTACGCGAAGTGAAATCTAAATGCACAAAAAATCTTTATGGAACAAAAGTATTTTTTTTTAAAATATAATGTATCACGAGACTATGCTTTATACGGTTCCTTATATAATGGCTAATTGAAATACCATATAATTTTTTCTCTATCAGTAAAGAATAACAAATGTACTTATGACCTTGCCTAAAGCCAGTGATGTCTCTGTTTACCGAGTTTTTTTTTATGACTTTTATTTTGCTATATATGTACATATAAACACACACAAAAAATGTATAAAGGCAGTGGTTGAGCTAAAGCTTTTCCTATACGATACTATTGCAATTCCTATATGTGTGAAGCAAAATAATTGAAGAATATTTACATATATTTATTAATTTCTATTTAACATGTGTTTCAAATATTATCTAAACTTGTAAATGATAAAATTAACTCAATACTATCTTCGAATTTCAAAAGATATATTCATTTGACAATAAATTACGGAATTGATTTATAAATCAAATAAATTGCATAATATTAGAAGCTAAGTTCTTGAGAGAGATGTTTGAGATAAAGAGATATTCTCATTATTGATTAATGAATACATTAAGATAATACCTAACCAACTGAAGTTAGGATAACTAACTTGCTACTTATGCTAGGGCCTTAGTCAGCCTCTGTGAATGATCTTGCCACAATTAGTTGCTTCTTAAATGATCAAGAAACTAAAGTAGGGCCCAAAAAAGAAACAAAATCCTGTAGTTGACTTCCTAATTACTGGATCACTTGCCCAATCATTGTTATAATGGGCTTGACAATTGAAATGACCCTAGTTTGAATAAAGAACATGTGAAGGAGTACCCTTGACATATGTAAGGATCCCACATAGTGATCCATAATAAGTATTAGTAGGGTGACGTGTTGCTTGACAAACAGAATTAATAACAGACTACATGTCAGGTCTAGTAATAGTTAGATACTCTAGAGCTCTTACAAAGCTTCTGAACTCTATTGGATTGGAAAATGATAATATTGATTCTTGTGAAAGTGGATAATACTGAATGATTGAAGGATTCACACAAGGTAAGTATCAAGTTATCTACATATGCAAGAACTAATGTTGCGTGAGTAGATATATGCAAAACAAAGAGAGAAGTATCTGCTGAGCTGTAGCCTACAATGGAACCCCTGAGCTAGAAGAAATGAAGATAACATCTAATACCATGCTCTTAGGCCTACTTGAGGCTATACAATGATTTGTAACTTGCATGAATAATGAGGATAAACAAAATCACTAAAGCCTTAAGATTGAAGTATATAAATAGTTTCATTAATTGAGCCATGAAGAATACATTTAAGACATCAAGCTTCTTCTAAGGCCATTGCAATGCAAAGCTAAAAGCAAGCCATGTTCTTGATGAAAACTTTTTGCAAACAAATCTAGATTTATATTTAGCTATGGAACCATTTGATTGTCTCTTGATTCTAAATACCCATTTGTAGCCTATAAGTTGCCTATCAGCAAGAGGTGGAACAATACACCATCTATGTTGTTATTGAAGAGCACTGAACTCTTCTTTCATAGCATTAACATTTAACCCAATGTAAGTACTTGGAGGATTCCTTATAAGAGGTTGGTTTAGTGTTTGATGGTTCAAGAATAAGAAAGCAACTTATCTAGTAGAAGAAGGTGAAAGATAACTAGTTTTAGACTTGGTAAGTAAAGGTGACTATTTGTAAAAAGAGGTATATAAAGAAGCAAGGTGATGAACACTAGACTGAAAAGATGACAAGGATGGTTAAGCACCAGTCTAATGAAATTATGTAATTTCTGAGTATGCATTAGGATTGGGAGATAATGATTACGAACTAAATGATGAGAATGCATCGCTAAAAGCCACAGCTTCAAAGGGCATAGGAGAATCATGATATTGAACAGAAGGAAAATCAAATGTTGCACTAGATGAAGTGTGTAAAAGATTAAATATCAGGACTTGAATGGGTAATGGTGATTGAGCTAAAGAATTAGAGAGTTAAGTAGAGGAAGTTTGTAAATGAAAAGATAGAGGAAACAAAGAAGAAGAAAAGGATGAAGAGGCCTAAGTAAATAATAGGAAAATATCTTCAGAAGACTTGACATTTCTAGAGACATAAACTTTGTTAGTGGAGAGATCCATGCATCTATAACCTTTAATAGTGGAACATTAGCCAAGAAAAACACATTGACAGGATTTATTTTCCAATTTATGTCCACTATAAGGCATTGACCAAGGAAAAAAAAGGCAGCCAAAGGTTTTTAGTGCAATATAATGATGTCATTTATCATAAGGACATTGATAAGGAGATTTGTCATCAACTTTAGGTGTCGGAAGCTTATTAATGGGATAATTGGTAGTGGAAAGGGCTCCTAACCAATATTGGATGGGTAAATTACTATGATTCAAGAGGGATGACAAAGATTAAACAAAAGGAAGATGTCTTCCTCTGTGTGTGTGTGCGCGCGCGCCTCTTTTTTGCTTTGAGCTAAGGTATCTCTAAGCAATATTAGGCATGAGACTAATCTTTATCAAACTGAGAGCGGTGAAGGAAAAGTTATCTCAACAAGTACACTTATCAAGATTTGGACTTGTGTTCTCCTTCTTATGGAGATAGAGTCGTTGTCACATCAATTAGCAACTTGTTAGTGACAACCATTTTGTTGGGGTGTATATCGACAAGAAGCTTGATAAATTGTGCGTTAACTTTGCAAAAAAGCTTTAAACTGATTGTTCACATAATCTCCACCATTATTAGATCTAAAAATCTTTGTAGTAGCATAAAAGTGAGTATCAACCATAGCATTGAAACTAGTAAAAGACAGCCAATGCTTGTGATTTACATTCCAGTGGGTAGATCTAAAATAATTTAGTGAAGTCGTCAAGAAAGATCATGTAGTATTTGAATCCCACACAAGAAGAGATATGAGAAGGCCCCCGCATATTAGAATACACAAGATCAAATATTACTTTAGTTCTAGACATAGAATTTGGAAAAGGTAACTAAGATTTTGATACAGAAAAATAATAACACTAAGCACTAGTGTAAGACAGGCTAGTATTGAATCAAAATTCACATGTCCTAATATATCATGCATAAATCAAGAAACTCAAGCATGTACTTAGAAGGATTATTCTCATTGTAAGTATCATATCTTTTTTATAATGCTCAGAGAAGGATCTCCTGAGAAAATCAATTTAGGGGGAGAGCTTATGCACACAGTTAAAATGATCTTTCACATGTTATACCTCTAGCTTCACAATGGCCATCATGCGTCAACTAAAATTCATTAAACTTGAATACAATTTCAAAAGCCTGCCTTGACAAGCGACAATATAGAGATCACATCAGGCACATATAGTAAACAATCTCTTCTTCAAATAGATATGTTTTATGGCCTTAGTGTTCACAAACCATTAATTTGGATTGTAACCATGTTGACTTCAGTCACATTGATGCCAAGTTAAAAATTTTTGAATCCCTTATTAGATCCAGATCCAGTATTATTGGATCTATTGGATTCAGCATTCCTAAAAGTAAATCTAGTAGTATGGGCCATTTTTCTCTAAATAAGTCCAAAAGAGAATTGAGTCACTACACATATAAGCCCAAAAGATTAGTCAAGTAATAGATCTGAAAGATCAACTAAAGCCCAACACAAAATAAATTTTAATTTTTTTCTTTTGGAAAATAAAACCACTAATTTAAGCAAATAAAATTATTTAAATAATCAGTAGTTAATAGAAAACTTTATATGAAAGTAATGAACATATAGTATAAAATTGTGAATTATAATGAAATTACACGGATTAACCTTGACAGAATATAGACGAGCAGTATAAAATTAAACTAGAAACAAATTAAAGTCTAAATTGGATTTAGTGTCCTTAAGGCTTTATTGCTCTATCATGGGTGCTATACAACTTCTACAGCAAAAGCCTCCTAAGATACAATGACTTACTTCCGGTATCCACATCATAACAAGAACAAGAACTTGTGAACCTTCAGTGCTAATACTCTCTCAGCAAGACTACTACCAAAATTTGATGACTTCAATATTGAATGTCACTTATTGCTAGGAGTAAAAATGAAGCGGTAAGCTTGTTGCCTGAACTGTCTAGTATAGGGATCACTATATAGGTGCTGGAATGACAACTATCAATCCTCTTTAAAAATAAAAAATAAAAAAGTTGTTATTTATATTAATAAAGCAAAATTATTAAAGAAAATTGATAATGGTATTAGCAATATATTCTCTAATCAAATCATGTGATTGATTCTTACCATATTCACTCCATCAACCATGTAAATAAATTAGGTTGTATGTTATTAGACAGTAGATTTGTTGTGATATAATTCCTTTTCTTTAGGCACAAGATCAGGACCTTTGTACACTATATATATTCTGCAACTATCGATCAGTGAAAGAAAGCTTTTTGTGCTGCATATTTTACATGGTACCAGAGTAGGTTTTCACAAAAATAATTTGCTAAACGCCCACATATCTCTAATTACTGTCCATGGCTGAAAGTGGGGTGCAGAGCAACAAAATAATTGTTGCAAAATCAGACACCCAGCAAGCCAACTCAGGGGATGTCAATTCCCCCTTCTATCTCCAACCTTCTGACCATCCTAGTCTCGTGTTCGTGGTTATGCCTTCGGAAGAAAATGGAGCAAACTATTTTACTTGGAAGCGAAATATGATTAGTGCCCTTGAATCCAAAGCCAAAATTGGGTTCGTTGATGGATCGATTACAAAACTAGATTCTAGGTCACAAGATCTAATGCAATGGGTCAAGTGTAATGCCATGATAAGATCATGGCTGGTGAATTCGATGTCCAAAGAGCTACAGAGCAGTGTTTTCTATGCCGAGACTGCAAGAGAGATATGGCAGGATTTAGAAGAAAGATTCTCTCAAGGCAACGCAGCGAGAGTATATGAGTTGAGATGTGAAATAGCACTTCTACAGCAAGAAAAATTGTCTGTATCATCATATTATGGCAAACTAAGATAGCTGTGGGACAAATTACAAGCTGTCAACCCCATACCAAATTGCACGTACGGTTGTGATTGCGGCGCATCAAAGAAAATGCAAGCTATGCGAGAGGCTGAAAAGGTACATGACTTCCTGATAGGATTAGGCAATGAGTTCAACACAATCAGGTCACAAATTCTCAGTCTTGACCCATTGCCTACTTTAGGAAAAACATATGCAACTGCAATTCAAGAAGAAAAGCAACAAATACTAGCAGCCACAAGAACTCCAACAATTGAAACTGTAGCTTTCAAAGTAAGCCAAACTCCCGTTACATTAGTGCCTTCAATGAATAGAGAAGCAATGCATCAAGGAAAACCAACATGTGAGCATTGCAAGAAGTCCGGACATTCAAAAGAAAGATGCTATGAACTCATAGGATACCCCTCAAATTGGCGTAAGAAATCAAGCAGATTCGTTCCTAAAACTGATGCAATAGGAGCATACTCAAAAGGTCATGTGGCAGCCAACATAACTCAACTAGAATTGCAAAGTCAAGGATAAGAACAAGTTAATGCGAGTCACAAGGCAAAACAACAAAGTCTTCTTTCTCATCTCACAGAGGCACAATATAAGCAGCTTCTCAATCTCTTGAACACCAACACGAACTCAAGACCAGCAGCAAATTTGGCCCACTTCTCAGGTTCCTTAATCAATTCAGCTAATCTCTCTACAATAATTCCTGACATACGATCTTGGATTATTGATTCGGGAGCAATAAATCATTTCACATGTGATCTAAATATGCTTGAAAACAAGACAGAGAACCCAAATATCCCACCTGTCCACATTCCAAATGGCCGAACAGTTGCTATCAAGACTATTGGGGATCTGATGCTCAGCAAACATTACACTCTGAAAGATGTGATGGGCGTCAACGAATTTAATTGCAACCTCTTATCTGTACACAGGATAACTAAGGATTGGAATTGCTCACTTACCTTTTATCCCGATTTTTGTGTGTTGCAAGACTTACATTCGAGGACGCCGATTGGACTGGGTAAAGCAAGGAATGGGCTATATTTTTTGGAGCAGATGGGTGGCGGTATAGCACTCATGGTGAATGGGCAAGAAGATGCAAGGTTATGGCATCAACGCTTAGGGCATTTACCAATAAGTCGACTTCATTACAACTTATACTTCGGTTCAAATAAAAATGATGATGTTATTTGTGATGCTTGCCATCGTGCAAAGCATACCAGACTATCCTTTCCAAATAGCATGAATAGAGCAGTTCATTCCTTTGATCTTATTCATTGTGATATCTGGGGTCTATATCAAACACAATCACATTCCAATGCCAGATTTTTCTTAAGTATTATTGATGATCATAATCGATCAACCTGGGTGTATTTGATGAAGTCCAAATCAGAAACATATGTCAACTTGATCCACCTCTGTAATTGGGTGAAAACACAATTTGGTTTACAAATTAAAACCATAAGGACAAATAATGGTACTGAGTTTGAGTGTATGCAATTGCAGCAATATTACCATATATATGGAATCAAGCATAAAAAATCATGTGTGTATACTCCTCAACAAAATGGTGTTGTGGAACGTAAACATCGGCACTTATTGGAAGTAGCTTGTGCACTTCGCTTTCAAGCAAATTTGCCGGTATCATTTTGGGGTGAAAGTGTTTTAACGGCAACATACTTAATTAACAAAATGCCAATGACAGCTCTAGACAACAAGACTCCTCATGAAGTGCTTATTGGCAAGTCACCCAACTATGACACTCTTAAGGTCTTTGGATGTTTATGCTACGCTCACGTTCTTGCCAAACCGCGTGACAAGTTTGCAGAAAGGGCTCGACGTGGCATTTTTGTTGGTTACCCATCTGGGCATAAAGGATACAAAATCTATGATATTATGAGTCGAAAAATCTATATCTCTCGTGATGTGACATTTTATGAAGATAAGTTTCCTTTTGCCACGCAAAGCAGTGATCCATCTTTTGTTTTAAATCAGCTGAGTTTGCAAGACAGTACATTGTCTCACTTACCAGCTCATGTTCCTGTTATGGTTGAAACTTATAGAGAAACACCAACTGTAGCAGCACCATTATCATCTCAAACATCAAATGATAACCATAAATCGCTCTCCGTTTCGCCATTGAAAAACACTGATATGTCTATCGTTCCTGTGCCGATGGCTCACTCAAATAACACTTCTACCGATAACACAACAGTACCTCTACAAACCCAGGATGTTGCTGCTCATTTGCCCATCAACAAAAGAGTTCGGCAAGTCACACGAAAATTGGTTGACTATGACTATGCCTTAACCCCCTCGCTCCGACCATCTAACTTACCTAGTCCCTCGGCAAACTCGACGGTACATTCTCTTGACCAATTTCTTTCTTATGATCGATTCTCCAATAACCATACTGTCTTCTTAGCGGCCATCACTTCCATTGAGGAGCCCACTCATTTTTCCCAAGCTATCAAGCATGCACATTGGCGTGAAGCAATAGCTTGTGAAATTGCAGCTCTCGAAGCTAACAACACTTGGACTCTGGAGCTGTTACCTCCTGGAAAGAAAGCAATTGATTCCAATTGGGTGTATAAGGTCAAGTTTAAACCAGATGGCTCTGTCGAGCAATACAAAGCTCGACTTGTCGGAAAAGGGTTCACTCAAGTCGAAGGTGTAGACTTTCATGAAACTTTTGCACCTGTTGCTAAATTGGTGACCATGCGGTGTTTACTTGCTGTCGCTGCCATACGCGACTGGGAATTGCACCAATTTGATGTGACTAATGCATTTCTCAATGGTGATCTTGAGGAGGAGGTCTATATGAAAATTCCTCAAGGCTTTGCCAAACAGGGGGAGCACCGAGTCTGCCGTCTTCGCAAGTCACTTTATGGTTTACGCCAGGCTTCTCGTAATTGGTATCATAAGTTCACAGCTTCTCTCCTAACAATTAGGTTTCATCAGTCTCCTAATGATCACTCCCTGTTTACTCAGAACCATGGCTCCTCCTTTATTGCAGTGTTAATCTATGTTGATAATGTTATTATTACCGGTAATGACTCACGCAGGATTGCTCAACTCAAGCAGCATTTGGACACTCAATTTCACATCAAAGATCTTGGGCCACTCAAATATTTTCTTGGCATTGAGGTTGCTAGATCCCCAAAAGGTATTTTTCTTAGTCAACGTAAATATACTCTTGACATCTTGCATGAGTCTGGGCTGTTAGGAGCGCGTCCCAGTCCCATTTTGATGGCACAACAACATTATCTTTCTGTAGTTGAGGGCGTACCTTGTGACTATCCTACTCAATTTTGGCGTCTTGTAGGTCGCCTACTCTACTTAACCATCACCAGGCCTGACATTTGTTATGCGGTTCACATTTTAAGTCAATTTATGCAAGACCTACGACAACCGTATATTGATGCTGCATTTCAAGTACTACGCTATTTGAAAGGGAGTCCAAGCCAAGGTCTCTTGCTTTCTAGTAGCAATTTTCTTACACTTCGTGCTTATTGTGATGCTAATTGGGCTGGGTGCCCTACCACACGTCGTTCTATCACTGGTTACCTCATATTTCTTGGTTCATCCCCCATATCTTGGCGTTCCAAGAAACAGGCTGTAGTTTCACGCTCTTCCGCAGAAGCCGAATATCGTAGCTTGGCCTCAACTACTAGTGAGTTGACGTGGCTACGACGTCTTCTTCAAGAACTTCAAGTTTCACAAACATCTCCTATTCCCTTATTTTGTGACAACCAGGCAGCGATTCATATTTCTACCAATCCAGTCTTTCACGAACGTACAAAACATATTGAAATTGATTGTCATTATGTTCGTGAACGCATCCAAGCTAATGAAGTTACTCCTCGTGCCATCTCCACCTCACATCAACTAGTAGATATCTTCATCAAAGCATTTGGTCGAGAGTCATTCACTCGTTTGCTAAGCAAGTTGGGCATTTCTAATCTTCATGCTCTCACTTGAGGGGGAGTATTAGCAATATATTCTCTAATCAAATCATGTGATTGATTCTTACCATATTCACTCCATCAACCATGTAAATAAATTAGGTTGTATGTTATTAGACAGCAAATTTGTTATGATATAATTCCTTTTCTTTAGGCACAAGATCAGGACCTTTGTACACTATATATATTCTGCAACTATCGATCAATGAAAGCAAGCTTTTTGTGAAAGATACTACCAATGTCCCCAGCAGAGGTTGGTTAATCCTATAGAATTTTCTTTTCTCAAGGAGAAAGCAAAAGAAAAAAAAAAGATTTTCCTACGAACTCTAACCCAGAAAAGATAAAATGAAAAGGAAAAAAGAATTGTACACAATTTTATAGAGTTAACAGTCCACAATAGTTGTTTGTCTTCGGTGCAAAATGACATGTTAGTGGCATTAACACCATATTAGAAAATTAAAAAAAGGTACTTATATTATATACTATTTTGAATGTTCAAAAAACAAAAAAATTAGCATAAAAATGTTTGTATCACTTTATTAGTCATATGTCCATTAATTCCGAGGGAAGAATTACAAGCCTAGATGGGGGATGGGCTCCAATTCTAATTACAGTAGCAATCCAATCTACCACACAGTTGATCTGTCGTGAAATATGTCAAAACACATGACTAGAATTGGATGATAAGAGAAAGAAAGAGTTCTAAACAATGGGAGACAATTTCCCATTGGACTCAGCTTTATCCTAGAACAAGCAAAGGGCCGCAACAGCATATGACTCAACAATATAGTAAGGCAAAGCTCAATCAGACACCAAAGAATAGGCTAATTTATCACTTCATGTACAGCTTGATTTTGAAGCCTCAACTATGGGCTAATATATGTAATATTACAGTCTGATTTTGAAGCCTCGAGCATAAGCTAATTTATGTAATATTTTGCTCTTCTATAAGTACAGTATATATCTTTTCGACAAAAGAAAAATATGTCCATTAATTTGTGAACTAAAGTAGGAGAAATAAATAAATATCATTAAGTCCTTCATTGAAGATTTTTTTTTTAAAAAAAAGGAGAAAATGGTAGTTTTAGGATTTGAACTTTGCAAAATATGAAATTAAGTATCTAAACTCTAAAACCTTTAATAGAAATAATCTTTCACACACCATTAAGTAATGGTCTTAATTCTTTGCTTACATGACAATTTTTTTTTTTTAAATCTTAGGTAGCTTTTTATTTTTTTTCATAATTTAGGTGGATTTTCGTACTTGACATTTCAAATCTACATGGCATATACACACAAACTTTAAGCTATCTCATATGTGTGCATGCATATAAAATTTGGATATTTTTTGTAAACTATGAGAATATAAATTAATCTACATATTTTTTCTATTATTAATTCATATTTGTTTAGTAATTAAAAACAATAATTAACAGTTTAGTTTACATTTAAAAATTATGAAATTTAAATAAATTAAAATAAACCAAAAATAAACTTACAAATGGGGTCAAATGCAGGTTACTCCTTGATGCTTTTGTAATTAGCTGATCACTCCGTGTTTTAAAACTTATCATATTATACTCCTGTGCTTTTTAAAAGTGGCACATTAACTCTCTGTGATTTTTCTAATTAACTAATTACCCTCATGTGGTTTGTCTAGTTAGCTGATTACCCTCTAAGTTTTCAAAACTTACCACATTACTGCCTTATTTGTTTTAAAATGTCACATGTCACCTATTTTTTTTTTTTTGTTATTATCTAGTCATTATTAGCTAAAAAGTTTAAGTATTTTTTTGATAAAATATAATACATTACAAGTTGTTACCCATAGACGCAAAAAAAAAGACCCTTATGATACACAATAAATTAATTTAAACAAAAAATGTAAGGATAGAATATTATGTGCCACCTTTTAAAAGCAGAGCAGGTAATGTGGTAACTTTTAAGGCATAAGGGGGTAATCAGCTAATCAACAAACCACAGGGAGTAATGCGCATTTTTCCTCTTACAAATGTGTGCTCATTTAGAAACTAGAAACAAAATGCTCAAGTCAGAAACTATAAATAATAATATGTCATTTCTGGTTTATTGTGATTTATTAAAATTTTTTATTTTTTAATACTTAAAATACACAATTAATTTATATTTTTAAATATTAAATGTATATGAACTTTTCTATATTTCGTAATAAAAAGAAAATTATGCAAATTAATTTGTATTTCCATAGCTCACAAAGAGTTCAAAATATTAATATGTGCACATATATATACATATATATGTGTGTGTGTGTGTGTGCGTGTGACAACTTATAATTTATAGATTTATCTATATATGTCACGTAGATTTAAAATGTTTTGTAGAATCCACCATAGCTATGAAAAAAAAATAAAATGTCACCTAATATTTGTATAGGTAAAAAATTCCAAATAAGTAAAGAATCAATACTGTTACTTAACGGTGTATAAACATCACCTATCCATAAGTTCAAACCCTTCTACTAAAGGTTCTCAAGTTCAAACCCTTATTTTCATATTTTGTAAAGTTCAAGTCTTAAAACTATTATTTTTTCAAAAAGAATTATGCAATTAGGAGGAATTTCAAGTGAAATATATATAGAAAAAAAATGAACTATTATATTGATTGACTTACCAATTATGATCCTAATATCTCTTGGTCTGAATATTATACACGATATTTTTTAGACTTATTTGCCCTTTTGGGAAAAAAAAGAAATAAAATATCCTTGAAAATAGTAATAATTTATCAACTTATGCAATTGAGAATCTTTTGCCACAAAGGCTAGGATGTGAGAAGATATATATGCGCGCGCGCGCACAGAGCACTGGGTGAGTTACAAGAGTAATCATATACATAAATAAATATGTATGTATGTAAAACTAATTATATAAAGTATTTCAATAATTTTAAAAAGAAAATTATTTGTTATTTATAAACAATAAACAATAATAAGAATTACAAATTGAAAAAGGAAAGAAATTGTAATCAGTCAAAAAATGGAGAGATAGGGTAATTAGAAAAGGAAAGAAATTGAAAAGGAAAGAAATTATGATTGGGGCCAAACTGATGGAGATGCAGGAAGAGGGAACTAAAATTGGGCCAAAATTCTAAGCCATTGATGAGAATTAATCCAATGGATGTAACGTTAGAACGTGACATAATTTAGAAGTAACAAAAAATGAGCAGGAAAAAAAAAATAGATGTAACCGCAGATGTTTCAATATGACAGATAGATTTCTTATTGCCCAACGAGTTTCATAAAACAAATATGTATATGACCAAAAACAAGGAGAAAAACAACAGATATATACACCTAGTCAATCAAAGGCCATTTCGTGTTGATTATAATGACTATATTAGCAATAAGCACATTCTTAAAATGGTTTCTTTTGTTTTCTTGTTTCCATTAATGTAGATCTACGCTCTTTCCTTTGTCTTTCCATTTGTCCTTGCCAAGAATCTTCAACTCTTGCTTCCTCTCCAGCTGCCCATTCCCCTCCCATCATGGATTGTTGGTAGTATTTGAAGGCCACAAATAACATGAAAACTGCATAAAATGTACACAAGAAGCATTTATCAGTTGCCCTTCTTATAATAATATAATAATCTCTCGTAATCGATAAAAATGTTGCTCATCTGGCAATGAAAGAAGATCTACGTCACAGTTATTAAATTATTATGGCATCACTATAAGATGAAACGTGCAATTTCGACATAATTGTGGTGTCTTACCTGCCCAAATCCGGGCGACAATGGTGGATAAATTCCAAACAAGTGTGAAGACACCAAAAGCTACAGCTTTCTTGTGCGAACATGACTCCCAAGCGTCTCGAAAGCGTCGAATCCAAAATATACCTTTGAGATAAAAAAAGAAAAAGAAAAAAGAACAGCCCAAGAATTAGCAAATCCTGATACCTATATTTCTTTATAGATGTTTGATTTATCATATATAAAACAAACTACTACTGTAATTAATGCTGTTAGATTGAAAATCCAACTTTAAAAAAAAAAAAAAGAATGGACCACTATCAGTGAATAACTGCGTTCATAAGTAGGAAATGTATTTTTTAAATTCAAATATTAACCAGACCCAAATATTTAATATAGGATATTATACAATATATAAGTCCATAATCTTGTATTGTATATTCTATCAATATCGAAAGGCCACTTTACATAATTGTGGTTTTCTATTGGTCATAGTGGGGTGGAGTATACACAGGGCAATTGTACTTTTAAAGGAGAGTGGCCCCTTTTTCAAGGCTCCGTGTCAGATCTACACTCTGCAAATTTACCTAAAGAGCCGTTGCGCAAATTTAGGGGTCGGTTAGATTAACTTTTTTTTAAAATATATTTTTATAATTGTTAGGATTTTTTTTTTGAAAAGTTAAAATTTTTGCCTTTTAGAAGAAATTTAAATTTAAATTTTTTTCAAAAAGCAAACTAAATAATTTTTATGAAAATAATATATAATATATATTTTTTAACGAAAAAGATATATTTTCTTAACTGAAGAAAATAACTAACTCCCAATCAAGGCCTTCGAAATAGGCCCTTGACCGCATACATTGATGTGGGGCCTGTTTGGATTAGCTATTTTAAAAAAAAAAAAAAAGTACTTTTTTTAAAAAAGAAATATATTATTTTACAATGACTATTTGACTTGACTTTTAAAATAGTTAAAACATTGAGAAAAGCTCATTAAAATTTTTTTTCCCTAAAGTCAAATTTATTTACTTCTCAAAAAAATATTTCTCTCAAAAGTAATTAAAAATAAATGCTTTCAAGAAAAACCAATTCTAGCGAGCCGTAGTTTTACGAAATGGGTCTTGTCGTGTATAAGAGACTATTCATTATTAGTCTCTGCAAGAGGCGTCTAAATTTGGTACAAGATGCACAAGCAAGGGCAGCTATGATGGATTAGCGGCCCTACTTAACATACCGAACAATTAAAGACCTAGTGATCTAGTGTAGTTTCTCAATTTTAGCGTAAGTGGTTCAATCAATTCTCGCTAATTGTATGTAATTGACTTTTGACTTTTTTGAAATAAAAAAATTTGTAGGAAACAAAAGTCTAAATCTATCATAGTACCGCACTATCCATAACTATTATGACACATTAAAGCATATGGATTTTCCATTCAAGTGATGATCCTAATCTCAGTCAATGAATTTTGCTTATAACGATATAACATTACGAGAAAATCCCTTGCCCATCCCGGTGACCATCCATCAGTGCGATGCAGACTGTGTAGTACTATTAACGGTATAGTATGATGAAAAGTTGTGAGATAAAAAGACAGGACGCGAAACAAATGTACATGCATGCATCACACTTGAGAGAGTGCTGTTTTCTTACCGTATGCTGTTATCTGAGTGGAATAAGAAGAGCAGACTTTTGGCAATATGAATACTCCAAAAAACCCTGAAACAAAGTGTCAGCGCAACAATAGGTGAAAAATTTTTGATAAAAGAAAGCTCAGAAATTTTAATAGCATTAAAGAGGAAATCACCCCAAGTCCAAAAGTCTGTTGTGAAAACAAGAATGTACTTGCACCATTGTACCTTTTTTTTTCTTTTCTTTTTTTCTTCTTTTGAATGGAAAAGGAGACAAAACGAGATCAAAAGATAACCTCGTTTGGATTGATTTTTTTTAAAAATATTTTTTTAACAATTTTTGAAAAATAATTTTTTTTACAAAATTGAAAATTCTGGCTTCTAAAAAAATCGTATTTGAACTTTTTTCAGAGTTTCAACTTTTTTAAAAACCAAATCAAATAATTATTATAAATTTAATATAATTTTTTAAAAAAAAATATTTTTTCCTGAAAAAAGCCAATCCCATAATCCTTTTAGGAGAGGAAGCTCCTATGATGTCATTTCCTGACAATTCTCTAAGCGGAAAGGAAAGAGCATGAACTGTTTTCAGAACTAGATTTGTACCAAATCAAGCTTAATTAATATTTTATGGGATCTTGCTTGATGAATGTCATTTAAAATTAGACTCATTTATTCGGAAAAAGATAAATAGTGTTTGATATGGTCCATAGGGATAACAAATAACTTCACAATTATACGAAACATCAACGTGTGGTTTTTTTTTTTTTTTTGGGTTTGAAATATTAGAAGAAAAGACTTCTTTTAAAGCTATCTCCAACAACTTCTCTATTTTTTCTCCTAAATTTAAGTAATTTGAGTCATTTTCTTATATTTTGGAATCATTTATTTTTAATTATATTCTAAAAACTCTATTTTTTACCAAACCTTCAGTTTAGGGAATCCAATTTCAATTTCACTCTAACAGCTCACTTATTTTATAATGTTGCAATCTTAGAGTTATGTGGATGGGAGATGGGATTTGGATGTTGGCTTTGACGGATGAAAAAAACCCCTAAATATAAATATTTTGTTCTGGGGTTGGAAAAAAATCTAAAATTTTAGAAATGGGATAGAGGAGTTATTGAAACACTTTGTTATTAACAACACCCTTAAATATAGAAATTTTTATGTTTTAAGGGACTCGTTAGAGTTAGCCTAATGGGCTTAATCATTTCACCTAGAGACTCCCGATAACCAAATGTGCCACTGCTCTTAAAAAGTGAACCTAGATGTATAATCTGAATCTAGATAGACAGGTAAGATTCTTTTAACTTACAAGTCTGGAATAAAATTTAGACCCCTATAAATATTTTTACATATCAACTTCCAGATTTTTTTCCCTTTGGACAAACAAGTATGTGGATTTTCTCATTTTCAGATAATAGGTGCATTAATAAAGTACATAACCCTACTTGGAAGATCATCAGTTGTTCATTTTACGAGCCTAAACTATTTTACTTGAGATATGACAATTTTTATAGGATTTAAAATCTTGGAGAAACCATTATGGAGTTTACTATTCTAGCAATTGTCTTTACAGAAACTCACCCAATTTGGCCATCTTCCAGATGGTTATGGAGCTGCCACACCTTGCCAAAATAAACAGCAGCACAGCCATCTGCCAGTGACACAAAAAGTCAAAGAAGTCACATGAAGAAAGCAGACAAAAAGGGGGATAGAGAGCGGGCGGTAACTGACCCAATGCAATTTGATTATAATTCAATTCGTGACGATCATAAGCAGAAAGTTCATATTCTTCGTTCACATACTCAACACAATTACAATCAATACTGTAATTAAGCAATCATTTCTTTCGAATATCTGTTTCCAACTTCCTATCAAGAAATTACCTTCATTGTGGTTGCAGGATCACCAGAGAATAGGGCTCTGAGGTTCAAGAAAAACTCGTTTACATATGGAAGAATCAATTTCATCAACCAAATTGCCTCTTCTTCTCCAATAACATGGTCTTGGCTTGTACTACCTACATCCGTTGCTCCCCTATTGATATCACAATGAACAAGAAAATGTTAAAAAATAGCAAAAATACAGATCATGACGAGAGTGGTTTATAAGTTAGTGATCGGGATAACTATTTTGGACAATAAATGTGAGCGTGACAACACTAGTCTTGATTGCCAACTCGGGGATATGAATTTGGGGTGTGACAGATAGAGTGCGAGTCGATAAAATACCTAGAAATAAGGGACCTGAACAAGAAGATTGCAGCAAGATAGACCAGACCAAGGTAGGAGAGGACAGAAATTGTGCTGCAAAGGCCACAACCATAAAAACTCAAATCATGGAAAGAACAATATTAAAGAGCAATTACTAAAATAAAAGTTTTTCATTTTATATGTGAGATACCTTACCTAATATTTAGATCTTGAGTATATGAAGATGAAATGATCACAAATGTTCCAACTCCAAAGATGAATGCAGATCTTGATACATCTTTCCACATTACTATGTCAACTGAAAGATTGTAATATTCAGATGTAAGAACTAATGCCTGCATTGTTTATGCAATCGTTGTACATAGGAATTCAAAAGAGATAGCTCACCTAATCTCTGTAATTTCCTATGTTGTCTAGAAACTCTATGGACCTCTTCTGATACAGGAGCTGCAATGCCAAAAAATTCACAAAATTATTTAGCAAAAAAGCATGGAAAATTGATGATGGTAGTAGAAATTACAAAATGCTGAAACAGATGAACCAAACCAAAAAAGAAAAACTAAACTTTGTGAGCACGAATCTGACGATACCACTCGGGATTAAAAGGTAGCTCAAGGTGATCGAGACTACTTCCCCAGGTGTGAGGTCGTGGGCTCAAATCCCGTGGGGGAGAGGGGAAAAAAATCTAACGACACCACTCATTCCGAAATATTGGGACTGTGATATACTATGAAGATTCAACAAAGGAAATGCAGTTACTTGTTTTGCTTTTGGTAGGACTAGGATGAATCCTGACATTGTTTACAACAGGAGGAGGCTGTTTCTTGACAATTGGTGATATTGGGGCTGGCCTTTCATTACTGTGCTGATGCTTCTTATCTTCTATCACAATCTTCTTTGGCTTCTGTTGTGCAGTGCTAATTTCCTTAACAACAAGACTCTTCTTCTCAATCTCAACCTCAACTTCCTCATCAGCCACCTCTTCCAACACCTCATCCCAATCTTCTTCTTCATCATCATGACCGATACTATCTCTGTGATCATCAACTACATCTGATTTTAGAGCAGATTTGGCCTGAACCACATTGCTAAAATTGCTTGTAATGGCCTTATCTTCACAAACACCAAACTCTTTGCAATTTTCTTCAGACTCTGTGGTTTTAATCCCAAATGGGGTCTTGTCAATTGCCTGATCAGCCATTTCAAGATTATTATTTGACCCGTCAACATTAATTTCCTTGCTTTGCTCCAACTGCACCTTCCTCAGTTCAACTAAACTTCTTACAACTCCATCACCTAACAACTTAGAACTCTTACCATCCTCATCAATAACCTCGTTGCCTGACACAGATTTTGCTCTCACAATCTGAGGTGAATTCTTCAAATTTGCAGCAGAGGGCTCATCAACAGCCTTACTGGACTCGATTTTCGCGTTCCTCGGTTCAGAATTCTTCTCATTTCCATCATCATTCAGGGCCTTATTGGCCTTTGATTTAACACCTCTGCTCAACTGAATTGGACTCTTCTCACTTGCACCATTTCCCAGAGACAAAGATCTTGCCTTTGGTGTCTGGGCAGTGGATTTGTCAACCCCATCAACAGAAACAACACTAAGCTCTTTACCAGCATCAGATCTTGTTTTCTTCATCTGAACTGGACTCTTCTTGATCCCATCAGCTGATAAACTCAACTCTTTGCATTGCTCATCCAAATTCTTGCTCAATTCAGATCTCTGCCTTGCTATCTGAATTGGGTTCCCTTCACTGCTCTCTGTTTTCCATGTTTTCCTCTTGCTATTCACTCCGGAAACACTCTGTTTTGGCTTCAAGTTCACTTTCTTATCCATTTTCAGCTCTGCAGAGCTTGCAGTACTGATATTGCTAGATTCTTCTTCAATTATGGAGGTGTTATTTTCCTCAGAATCTTCTTCACTTTTGAAAACTTTGAATTCATCAAGCTTCATTCTGCTCTCCCATACAGAGCCTGCCACCACACCATTTGTTCCCCTTCTTCTTCTACTACTACTACTACTCTCATCCATTTTGGGGCTTCTTTTTTCTTATTATTATAGTGTAATGAGTGCAGTAGGGGACAAAGTTGTTGAATGGTGATAGAGAAGGCTTTGAGTTCAAGGAATTGCAATTGTTATGATGAAAATCATGAAAGCATTGGGATCCCTTCAAACTCTGTGTGTGTGTGTGAGAGAGAGAGAGAGAGAGAGAGAGCCCAGGCAATCTTCTTTATTTTTCTCTTTTTCTTTTTTCTCTGGTCTTTTCGGCCCAGTGGGGATGTGCAATAACTACTATACACTACATATCTTATGTGGCAAGGGAAAAAGCTTTTTGTTTCCAGGCATGAACTATTGGTAAGTGTTGCAAATATACAGGATTCATGACTTAGAGTATAAATGTAGTTTTCTATCTTGAGTTGACGTGCATCTCAATTTTATTAGTGTACGGTATAAAAAGTATACCGTGCACTTAAAATTTGATAATTAGTGGTTAGGTTTCATGGAATGTACCGATAATTAAGCTCCATTAATTAAATTTTGCTTATAAAAAAAGGCGGCTTTCGTAAGATTGAAGCTGAAATTTATTATCGAGGTTTTAGCATATAACTTTTCTTTTTTCTTTCTAACGCTTTTTATCACACGTCAATTTTTTTATTCTTTGTTCTCTTTTAATTATTTATTTCCTTTCTCTTTCTTCGCATGTCTCTTTCTCTCGCATCACACGCACATGGCCGTTGGTTTGTAAGCATTTCGCATAAGACTGCTAATTTTATGTGGGAAAAAGCTGGAGTAAAAAGCAGTAATAAATCCAGTGGAGTAGTGGGGTTAAATGATTACCTCATACGGATTAGGTGACCTTTTGGTAGTTTAATTTATTCCTCTTTTTAACTTTTAAGCCATAGGAACTATGTGAGTCCTGTAACCGAGGCTGCTTGCCATGATAAAGTTAGTAGCCTCACATGCATAAAGGCCACCCCGAGCGTGGGGGGCTGGGGGGCGGGAGAGTAAAGATGAGCATTACCTTACCATGAATACATTAATTTTATTATTACCCCTTTTACCGCTTTATTAGGGTCGAGAGAAATAGAATTTTGTTTTTTTTTAATTTCAGAAATGGATACACTGGATCATGAATCTATTTATATTAGGATAGATCGACCAAACTAGTTATTTTTCATGAAAAGATTAATTAATTAGTTTTTAGTCATATAAAATAACCGAACTAAACCAACATCTTTAAAATCAATTTGGTTTAGTTTGGTTTTAGTTTTTCTTTAAAAAATTAAATTTTATCAAAAAATCCAAAAAAGAAAGAAAATATAAAATTACCCAATAATTTCGGAGAAAACAGTTAGTAGATCAATTTTGATTTATCTTTCATATTATGAGGTTAACCTATATACAAATAAAATTAAGGGTGAACATAGTTCATACAATAACCTATATACAAATAAAATTAAGAGTGAACATAGTTCATACAATTAAACTAATCTATCTATCTATATTATCCATACTATATAATAAAGAAGAGTCTATTTTACTATATGGTTGTCAGGTGTTGTGTTAATATCAGCATTGTTATTCTTTTGTCATGTGTCATATTTTGTGCACATTTAAAAAAAAAGAAAAAATATTTTTAAAAAAGGAAAAGATAAATCTATTTTCTTAAAAAGATGCCCAATAAATGATGGAAATGTATAAATCTATATCATTCATGTTTCTTCCTAAAATTATTAGATTTTACAAAAATATAAGAGTTATATTCAATGTCAGAAATTTAATATGATAAAATATATTTATGTTTTATCTCTTATATTATTGTCAAATTTGACTATTAACAATTATAAAAATATAAAAGTACCCATTTCTCCTTTTATCATATGAGTACTATCATATTATATAAATATCGAAATAATTATCTAAAATACTTCTAAATTTTAAAATCATTACATAATTTCTAATTTATATCCACATTATATATATATATGTATATATATATCGAAACCCGTGCATTTCACGAGTAGACATGCTAGTATATCATAAAACAAAGTTCATTCCTATTTTAGCTCTGCCATATGTTGTCAATTTCATTTTTTCTCGCCTAGAAAATTTTTCTACCATAACATATGACATATCTTTCCACAACTAATAAATCTAATTTCCAAAATAAATTGATTATTATCTATATCTATATCTATATATTATAGTAGTGTGACGCCCACGCGAACCACAGAGAGCGACATATATGATTGGATATATTAAAATTATAGAGTTTTTGCATCTTACTAAATAGTTATTGAAACAAATATATACTATAAAATTAATAAAACAATGATAATATATATAAAGAAATGAAATAATATTAATTAAATTAAAATATTTAATATAGGAATGGAACTAAATAAATGATGGAAAAAAATGACCTAAAAATGGGCATATTTAATTAATTGATAAGTAATTATAGAAAGCTTGTCATATAGAGCGCTACTTGGTAGCACGAAATTACAACTTATTTTACTTTATTATATAGTATAGATAATAAAGGATGTACATGTCCTTTTAGTATATGTCACATATCATCGTTTTATACAATTATTGACTAATTTAGATCTATTTAATCACCAATTAATAACATTAGTTTCATCTAAAAATAACGTTAAAAAATCTTTATTTCTTTTTTCTCATGTTAGATCATTTTCTTATTTACTTTCTCAATACTAATTTATTCAGCTACATGTAGATTTCTCATAAATAATTCAAATTTTATTCAGACATTGGATATTTCTCATAAAAATATTATTAGTACTAAAAATTTATCAAAAATTAAATTTTAAAATGTATATTTGCATTTTATCTTACACAAAATGCAAATATTAGCTACCAATAATAAATAAAGAATGTATTGTATAAATGTAAAATTAAAGATGAAGATAGTTTAATTTAGTTTAAAACAGAATCAAACCAGTTAATTTTGATTTGAAACTAATCAATTAATAAATTTTTGGTTGATCTGAGTTAAGTTGATTGATTTAACTAATCCATGTTTACTCTTTATGGGGAGGGACGGTTACTGGGGTGGTTGTTGATATGAGGACATGAGAGGTATTCATGGTGAAGATGTTAGGAAATTTGATGAAATTTCTGGTTTGGAGGCAGTTTTGCACTAAAAAATGTAGGACAGGCGTGATATTTTTACTCATAGAAGAACAAGGTTCAAACATTTTTTTTTTTTTTGGCCATGTAAGTTTCAAACATTGTTGGCCACACACAATAATCAATTTTCTGGGGTAAGCATTTATGATTCTAGCCTTTCTTTTACTTAATAAAAATATTTAGCCGAGGATAGTTTATGATTTCTTAAAAATGTAATTCATTTCTGTAAGATTTGTCACTTATTTTTCATGGAATTTTTCACCTTAAAACACTATCTTTGGGGTAACTTTTTTGAAAGAAAAGATTATCTTTGTTTTGCAATAAGTATTTGAATTAGCTTACAAATAGCAAAGTGTGAAAAAAGTTTAACCTATTTGGATTGTTCTCTCCCCCCACTCTCCCCCCACCATAGAAAAACACTTATTTTCTATAAAAGAAGTATATCTTTTGCAATAAATATTTGGATTAGATTTAAAAAAATAAAAAATAAAAATAAAGTTTAAATTTTGAACTTTTTTCAAAAGAAAAAAAATTTTAACTTCTCCAAAAAAATAATTTTTTTTCCAATAGTTATAGAATTTGAAAGTGCTTTTAAAAGTTATTTAGTCAATCTGAACGAACTTGAAGTTTAAGCATCTCAAAAGTCTTTTTTTCAAAAATCATATAAGAAAGAATTCAAATTTGAGATTATCCCCAACCCTAGATCAAACGACGTATGTACATAAAATGAGAAAAAGAAAAGAAAAAACTTGGAGGTGCAGAAAGACATGAATCTAGAATTCACATTTAAGAAAAAAGTACAACAATTATGTCTATTTGTCTAGAATAACTTGCAAAATTAAATATTATTAATTAGAAGTTGATATCAATATCAAGGTTATGTTAGTTGAAAACTCTTGAATGTTTAATTGTTATAGTTGCACCAGTGGGGTTCGTTAGGCAGTTGTGTAGTAAATCAATGGCATATGATGTATGCTTTGGTTGTGAAAGTACAACAAACCTCAGTTGCTTGGTGATATCATAGAATTGGAAATGATAACCAATTGTGATTCCTTTATTTATTGACACATTAGGTATGCTTAAGTTGATAATGTTTTTTGAAAATTGGGCAAATAAAGTTTGAGACAAGGAAGATCTAATTGATGGAGTCGGACAATTGAAACTCTCAGGACCCAATCACCAACTAATAAACTTTGAGTGTATGGCACGTCTTCTATATTGTGAACAAGGCACTCCACCTAGCGTAGAAGAGATAAACAAAGCTTGAACTTATGGTGTGTTTAATTAGAATGGGTTCAAAATAAAAAAACTTGTTTTATTTGAAATTTTACGTAAAAAATGTAAATCATCAATAAGGGGGAGTAGAAAATTATTATTAATCCTCGTTAAAAAGAAATACAAAGCTAATTTCTTGCTGCTTGTAAATTTTTTTGTTCTCTTAGATGTTTAATGGCCTGTATGTTACTCCAACCACTTGTTAACTTTTGAAGAGAATTAACGGCCAAGTGAAGGTTTAGTTTAGGCTTCCACACGTCAAGTTATATCCCGATGGTACAATGGTTTATATTATTTGAGTAATATTTTATTTTTCTTTTAATGATAAAATTTTTTAGTTTATTTAAAGTATATGTTAAAATACATCGTAAAATTATGAGATTTATAAATTTAAACTAAATTCAATATATGAGATTTATAAATTTAAACTAAATTCAATATTACATTTACTTAACATGAGTTTTTTGTCGATGCGCTTTTGTCCCCACCATTTGGCAATAAAGCGTCTTGATATATATACAGACACATTCATTATGTATGTATGTATGTATCTATACGTGTATGTGTATGTATATATATATATATATATTTTTTTTTCTTTTTACTTTTTTGGGGTGGGTGCTTTTGATGACAACAGGCATGGGAGAATTGCTTGATGGTCCTACCACCCTTTGTCCCGGGGGCGGCGTTTGTCAGGCAAAATCATGAGGCGGTAAGACCGCATTTAGATATCGACAAAAGTTGCCTCCTTACGATCACCGACACGTATTGTTTGGAATTTGAAACTGTGGATACCCTAGTAAATAGTCGTAGTCCGTCCAAGAAAAAAAGAGCAGAGAAGAAAGGGGTGTATTTTCTTTCGGAACATGGTAAATAGTCAAAAAAATGTTTGGTTAAAAATGGCCAAAATATTTTTGAAGCAAATAAAAATACTTTTTTACCCTATTTTATAATATTAATTTACATTATCTTTTTTCATTATAGCATTGATATCAACATTACACACTTTCTCTCCTCTTATTACAATTTTCCTCTCTCTTCAGTTCTCTCTTTTTTATCACCACTTTCTCTCTCTGTCTCTCACACGTATTTTTACATCTTTTAAGCATTGTGATAATGTCAAATAATTATTGTGTTATTACTTTATACAATACAATAATATATTATTTACCATTTATCTTCTTTTCTATTATTTTTTAGCTTCATATATATATAATCAATTTTAATTCAAAATTAAATGCTCAATCAATTAATGCTTAATACAAAATTTATTTGTCAATCTCAGAAGATTAATTTTCTTATGTAATGGATATACATTATTACTTTTAATTTAAAACTTAAATGGCCAATAAAATAATGCTTGAAACTATATTTAGTTGTGAATAATAAAAGATTCATTTCTTATTTAATTATGGATACATATCATTAGTCTTAATAGAAATAAATTGCCAACCAATTAATGTTCCAATTGATACTTATTTGTGAATTCCAAAAGATTATTTCTTTTGTATTATGGATACATGTTTGTAGGTGCAAATATCTTAAGAGGAGGGTGAATTAAAATATAAGTACTAATTTTCGTTTTAAAAAATTCTCAGAAAATTTACAACTTCTAACAATCAATATATCAAATACAATGTAAGCAAAATAAGCAATTATAAAAATGGAAGTATAAGGAGAGGAGAAACAACTGATTTAAGGTGGTTCGACCAAGCCTACGTTCATCATCCAAGGATGCTCCCCTTAGGACTTAAAAAAAAAACCACTAAGATACTTCTTCAAATCTTGGTGAAGTACAAACCAAGTTCTTACAATCTCTTTGAAGCCCAACTTCAAAAAACCCAAGAAATTCACTCTTTAGGATTTCCCCACACTTTAGAAGCTTTAAAGAATAAATCTCACAAAGTTTATAGCTCTCAAAGTGTGTATATACTCAAGAATTAAGAAAAGATTGAATCTGAAATTTTCTTTAAGAAGAAGATGAATAAGCTTTTGAAAGATCAAATATATTGCAAGAATGGCTCAAAGATGGATTGTATGATGATAAACAATTTAGCACACTTCAATTGATTGATTACAATGTGTATTGAATGAGTATTTAAAGAGATTTTTGGGGTTAGGGATTTGGTAGGTCAAGAAGAAATGAAGATCTCGGCCAGAACAGTAATAAACGGCTAGTGCATTTATTACAGCACCCGTTCAGCCAGTCGACCAGCTCGGTCATCCGGCTATCCCCTTTCCTTCTCTAACTAGGTCGGACGCCTTAGCCGGTCGACCGGCTAAGGGGTCCGGCTTTTTTCTTCACCTTTCTATTTTGGCTGGGTGACCCACCCAAGTTAGTCGGTCGATCGGCTGGGGGGTTTGGCCACTCCAGAATGTGAAGTAAAGCCAGAGTTTTGCAAAAATCATTTTAAGTGCAATTTTCACAACTCCAAATCATTTTGTAATAATTTGAAAACATATGTTGTGATTTGAAATACCCCAAAAACTCATTTTACCTCTATGTGTGCATTCAAATACATTTGTGCAAATGTTATATCAAATGTGCAAGACTTGAAAATTTTGCTTTAAACAAGAAAAAGAGAGTTTGAGCCAAGTCCACACAATATATAGGTATATCACAAAGAGAGCAAGAAGGAAAATAATATCCGGTACCTTTTATGACTTCTCTTCTCCTCCTTATGCTTTCTTACCTTCTATTTCTTCAAATAATGCTTTTTGCACATTTTCTTCAATCTTTCAAAGCTTCAACTAGATATCATCTCATTTTCACAAGAAGCTATTTAGTCAAATAATGCATATATTTTCATCATCAAAATCAATAATGAATATTTAGCTAACAATGTTATCAGTTTTAGGTTAGAAATTTAATTGTTAATCAATTAATACTTAAAATAATATTTAGTTGTAAATTTTAATATTAAACTTGAATAAATTTAAAGTCTACTATTAGAAAAGATAAACTCGAGCAAATTTTACATCTACTAATTAAAACCAACTCGTGCAAAACAAGCTTTTTATGACTAAATTCTCATCTATTATTAAAAATAAATAAACTTAACTAAATTTAAAGCATATGGTTAAAAAGGGCAAAATGGATATCAAATCATTACTTTAACATGTAAACAAGGTATACCCCATACAATGCACAAGAGAAATGTGTGATTTCAATGTCTTTATTTATTATTGATGACAAACTTTACATTTTATGTTGAGAATAGAATACAAATATATCTTTGCAAATTTTGTTCTTGTTAAGCTTCTAACCTTAATCATGTTTTTATAAGAGACATTTAGTAATTGAACAAAATAACTAAATTGATAAATTAAAATAGATAATAATTTGATATGGAAGAGAAATTAATAAAAATTAGATAATATACTTATTGAAATTCAACTTTCTTTTGGAGCCAAAATATTTGATATAATTAGGATATGTAGCATTAAAAAGCGAATGCGGATCTATTTTATATATATATATATATATATTTGGTAAGCCTTTTTATAATAATTATATATTCATGTAAGATATATATAGTAATTGAACAGAACATTAAAATTAAGAAAATAAAATTAGAAAACGATCTCATTTAAGAAAAGACAATAGAAGATGAAAATATATTTATTGAAAATAAACTTATTTTTCTTTTAAAAAAAAGGAATTGACAAAATTAGGACATTTAATACTAAAAGATAAGCTTGAACTTTATTTTATACTATATATTTAGACATGTACTGTTTAGTTATTATTCATAAAAAAGAACCAACTATCAAATATCGGTCAAGAGTTTTTCGTGAATCATGCAATAAATCAAGATTTTTTAATATTATTTTACGATGAAAAGCAATAGATAAATATGGAGTAACATTATTCATTGGTAAAAAAATATTTAAATTAGAAAATAATTGTACATAAATATAATGGATAAACTAAATGCTTTTTTTGGAGGAAGAAAATGTGATAGAATAATGACACATGACATATATAATCATTACAATCTATTTTTCAATTTTATAAAATGAGTACTCATTACTTATAAATCATAAATATTAAAATTCTAACATGATTCGCCTATTCAACCAAAACCGTGATGGTTGCTCATGACTTCACATTTTCTTTTATTTTACTCCACCAACTTTCTAATTCTCTATTTCTCTCAAATTATAATAATATTATTTTGTTTCATATAAAATTTAATAATTACTCATATAAATTATACGTATAAGTAAAGTGATGGTCTCTTTTCAATATTACAAAAATAAATATTTCTTGCCTATAGATCATAAAAAATGGAATCGTAATACATTTCACTGAGTGGACCAAAACATGCTATTAGTTAAGAGTTCCACAATGTCTTTCACATATACTATTAATCCTTAAACCATAAAACATTTATTTGGTCAAAAATAAAGTTTAATAAATAATGACATATATAACAAAATCGATGATTTATTTTATAATTTTGCATAAATGAACCTTTCTTGACTATAGATCATAAATTTTATGATAACTAAATCAATCGATAATCTTAATTTTAATATTACAAAAATAGATCTTTCTTGCTTGTGGATTATAAATACTAGAATTTTAACATGATTAACTGTTGGACCAAAACTATGATGATGGTGATGATAACAATAACAACAACAACTTCACATTTCTTTTATTCACCTCTATCAATTTTTTAATTTTTATCTTTCTCTCAAATCATAAAAATACTATTTGGTTAAAAATAAAATTTAGTAACTAAAACCACATAAATTATAAATGTAACTAAATCAACAATCTCTATCCACTTTAACATAATGAAGCTTCCTTTCTTATAGCTAAAATTCACTGAATGGCTCAAAATCATAATAATATTTATAAAGTTAAAAATAAAAATTTTAATAAATAAATAAAATTTGTAATAAATAACCATATACATATATGGATAACTAAATTGATGATCCTTATTCAAATTTGCAAAATGAGTCTTCATTGTTTATAGACTCATTAGAAAATAATCTAATGCTTTAAATTTTCTTTTACTTGCCCCTATCAATTTCTTTTTGAAACTCTTTCTCTCTCTCACGTCGTAATAAGGTTATTTGGTTTAAAATGAAAATCTAATAACTAATAATATAATCATAAATTATGCTTGGAGTACCACAGAGAATCTCGTTATTTTTCCTTTAATTTTTTAGTACTTTTATAGTACATTTATAGTATTCTTCACATAATATAGAAGTTAGAAAAGTGCTTTTATTTTTTTGGGGGTTTGATGCTTGAGGGTATTTTTTTTATTTTATTATTTAATGTTTGGGTGGGAGGTCACATTACACTCATGGTTACTTTTTTTTTTTTAATATATTATTTGTCCTTTTAATTAATCTTAATTTTTCATTGACGAACTGAAAAAAATTAAAAGATAAACTAATTTCTTGACTTTTGTTTATGTTACACCTTGAATATTTAGATAAAAAATGCTTTCAATAAATTAATAAAGTTCTTTATCTATGAAACTTCTTTATTTCAACTAGTTATATTATTACCTAAATTATACAACAAAAAATTTAAAAGAAAATTCCATAGCAAATCAACAAAGCGAACCAGAAAAAAAGCCACAAATAAAACTAACACATTTCAAGTGTGATACAAATGACATCTATCTTGCTTAAGGATGATCATACGTCTGACCACTATTTTTTTTTTCTTTTTTTGGTTTTAATAACTGAAACATGCATTCCTAGTTGGAAGCTCAAGAAACGAAATAGGAAAGAGAAGGTCATAGATAAAGAATTATTATTTGATTTATTGCATTATAAGTTATGACCAACAAAATCTTTTAGTCTCCTATGGCACAATTTTCAAACTTTGGAACTCTAAAAAGTTTGTAATTATTAGACAACTAATAATGATCAAAGAGAAAAAAAATTAAAATTAAAATCTAAAATCTTGCTTCTCATAAAGGGTAAAATGGTCATGATGTAAATGAAATTCCATATTTACCCCCATTTTGGCCAAGCTTTTTTGGCCACAAATGTTCATCCTTTTCTTAATAGTTCTTAGATAATTGATTTTATTGTATTTTAATTTCTTAAATTTTAAAATAAATATTTAGTCTTTAGACTTTGATAAGTGGGATGTCGTTAATATTTCAAGCAATTTCTATTACATTTTTAACACCAAGTGCATGTGAGATATACGAATCGGTCGACTAGTAGCATTGTCCAATGCCACACTAATGTTAAAAAAGTAATGAGAATTGCTCAAAGAACTAACGACATCCCATTCATCAAAAGTTTGAGGACTAAAAGGTTTATTTTAAAAGTCAAGAAACTAAAATGCAACAAAGTTAATAGTTCAGCGATTATTAGGGGAATAAACCCAAAAGAAAGTAAATAGTCCGAGTAATAAGCATAAATGGAGGTTTAATGGGACCTTATATCATAGTCCTGCAGCTATATGCTTCTACAGAGCAACAAGCACCTACTGTGCATCAACAGTATGCACTACTATACAATAAAATTAAAAAAAAAATTATTATGCACACCTTACATAAATTTGTTCACCAACACACATTTATTTGTTCACTAACTTTCATACATCAACTATTTGTTTATGACTCTATATATATTTGTTCACCACTCGCACACACACATACACACACGTTTATTTGTTTACAACTCCACATATATTTGTTCACCACTCTTACACACATAGATACACAAATACAAACACGTTTATTTATTCACTACTTTACATATATTTGTTCCCCAATCCACATATATTTGTTCACCATACTCACATACAACGAAACGCTAACAAATACAAGTATATATATTTGTTCACAACTTTATATTGATTTGTTCACCACTCTATATATAATTGTTCACCACTGTCTCTCTCTCTCTCTCTCACACACACACACACAAACACAAACATATATGTTTGTTTACTAGTCCACTCTATTTGTTCACAAAACACATGTAGACAATACTCACACACTTAAAGGTGAAGTGAGCTTTAATGGCGAATGGAGCTTGAAGCATCTAAATGCCGCGTGGGAGGTACGGTTAAAATTGCGATGAAAAGATCGGTGGCTGCGGTGCTATGAGAGGATGCTAGAATCTTCGCCTACATGGAGAAGAAGATGACGACGACGTTAATGGTAGATCAATATCGGGGCATCCCCGGAGAACGCGAAGCACACCATCGGAAGCCTAACACATAAGGAATATGTTGGTGCTTTTTGCATGGCATAGGATTGTTGGATTTGGCACCAATGTTTGCTTGAAGTTTGCCATCGGCGAGGAGTGAGTCTGTGTGTGCGTGTGCGTGTGTTTGTATGTGTGAAAGTGATAATCAGATCTATTCAGATCTGTTTTGTTTTTCTTTTGTTTTTAGTAAAAGTGCACCATGCTATGAAGAAGCACCTTCCTGCATGTGTGAAAGTGATAATCAGATCTATTCAGATCTGTTTTCTTTTTCTTTTGTTTTTAGTAAAAGTGCACCATGCTATGAAGAAGCACCTTCCTACATGTGCACCATATAATTTGTGGAGGTTTTTAACATATTTGGACGCTTAAACCAAAATGAAATATGACATCTTTAATAAATTTCGTTGAAAATTTATTATTTATTTAATTTTTTAATGCAAACTTATTAATTAAATTTTTATAACTAATTTGTCTTACCACTTTTTTCTCAATGGCAATTATAGATAATTCATTGAGCAACATGTTAGACCCTGACGATGCAGGTGCCATTTAGGTCGCCACTTGGTGAAGATGATGAGGCTTACAAGGAGGCACACATGTCACTTTCCATTCCTGGAACATCTGGAAGGTTCTATAAATAGGAACAAATATGGTAGGGATTTTGAATTATACTCAATCCCCTTAATTATGCGATATTCTGTTATAATAGATTATGGAATCTCCTAATTGAATTTCAAAATCCCTTAATTGATGTAGAGGATTCTAGAAGATCGTGCTAGCCGTTAGATTAAGATGATCATAGCCATTCATTTGCTAGAGAAGATGTATAAATAGCCTAGCTTTTCATTTGTAGAGAACACACAGAAAAGTTTGAGAGCAATAGAAAGCATTTTTCTCATCTCTTTATTCCGCTGCTTTACTCTTTATCTTGCAAATTTCCTTTGTTCGTGATTTTTGCAGGCTGACTTAGCCACTTTTGCTGGAGAAAAGTGTCTAAGTGCCACACGCTGCACTTGGGATAGGCCAAGGGCGTGACAAGTGGTTATCAGAGCTAAGGTTACACACAAGGTGTTTGTGATTTTTCTCCTGTGAAGGATGTCTTCTTCAGGTGTTGAGAGGAACACTGATGCCAGCCATGATGAGAGGGGAATGGAAGCCCTACCACCTGCAGCAACCAAAGGCAATAAGAGAGGGAAGTCTCGGGATGTGAAAGTTGCTTTTGAGGCACGTTTGACAAGAGCAGAAGAGGCCCTGGCTGAATTCATGACGAAGATGCAGCAGCTTGGGTTTTATGATGAGGAGGTACTAGGTCAAGGGGACCTACGTGAAGAGCTCCAAAAGCTTCAAACTCAGGTGCAAACAGCAAAAGTGACGGCTCAACAAGCATTGACAGAGAAAGAGACCCTAGCTGATTGGTTACAAGGAAGAATGGCTGAACAATCCAAGATCCTTGAGGAGATGAAGAAGGATTGGGCTATGTGTAGAGAGGCAATAGCCCATGGCACCACAACCTATCGTCAGGCACCAAAGGTGGATGTGCTAAGACCTAGTTCTTATAGTGGGAAGCGTGAATCCAAGGAAGTGGACAACTTCTTTTGGCAGGTTGAGAAATACTTTGAGGCAATGGGGCTAGAGGATGACACAAGCCGTGTCAAGATAGCAATGCTCTATTTCATTAAGGATGCAACTTTATGGTGGCACATGAAGCACCAAGGGCTCAAAGAGGCAAACAAAGATTTACCCACTTAGGCTACGTTTAAGGAGGAGGTATATGCCTAATTTTATCTAGAGAAAGCAGAATGGGATGCTCGTGACAAGCTTAGAGTCCTGAAGCACACAGGGACCATCCATGATTATGTCAAAGAATATGTTTCCCTTAAACTTCAGGTACGTAACAAGCTGGATTACGATCACAGTATGACTTTGTTAAGGGTTTGCAACCATAGGCCCAACAAGAAGTTAGGATGAGAAGGCCAAAAACCTTTGCTGAAGCTGTGGCCATAGCTGAATCCTTACTAGAGTTCAAGACAAGGAACGACTCCTCCAACAAACCCAGGAACGATTTTAAGGGTAAAAGTGGGAGAGACAAAAATCCCAAAGGACAAGAGAAGTCCTCCTCCAACCAGGATGGGAAGAAAGAGAAGAACCCCTTCAGCTGTTACTTTTGTAGAGGACCACATGTATGGCAGGAATGCCCCAAGAGACAAACCCTCAACTCATTATTGGAGGAACATGAGAAGGCGACCGAGGCACACATGAGTTCTTTACAATTGCTCAATGCCTTAAATGTCAAGCCAGCCATGACGACGTTGCCCAAAGGTGGCTTGATGTATGCAGAAGTGATGATTCATGACAACACCACCATGGCCATGTTGGATACCAGAGCTTCCCATAACTTCATGGCAGAAGATAAAGCGAAGAGGTTGGGACTTATCATCACCAAGTCCCAAGAATCCCTCAAGACAGTCAATTCTATCCCTCGACCTTTGTCAGGTGTGACCAAGAATGTCTCGTTAACCCTGGGCATATGGCAGGGAGACGTGGACTTCACTGTGGTACCTATAGATGACTTTAAGGTCGTCGTTGGCATGGAATTCTTTAGAAGAGCCAAGGCCATCCCCACACCACACCTTGAACAAATTGTAATCATGGAGAAGAAAACCCCATGTATGGTACCAGCCAAAGTTCAAGTGAGGCTAAAAACGAGACTATTGTCAGCCATACAAGTTGATAAAGGTCTATGACATGGAGAGGCAACCTATTTAGCAACCATGAAGGAGGACGTAGATGAACCAGTGCCAAGAGAAGTGCCCATGGAAATTACTAAAGTTCTTCGGGAGTTTGTAGATGCTATGCCATCTGGGTTGCCAAAGAAACTACCACCTAGGAGAGAGGTGGACCACAAGATCGAATTAATTCCTGGTGCCAGACCACCTACCAAAGCACCTTACCGAATGGCTCCTTCAGAACTAGAAGAATTAAAGAAGAAACTCAAGGAGTTGCTCGATGCGGGATTCATTCGGCCATCCAAAGCTCCCTACGGTGCGCTAGTGTTATTTCAAAAGAAGCAAGATGGCTCACTCTGCCTATGTACAGATTATTATGCCCTCAATAAGGTCACGGTTTAGAATAAGTATCCCATTCCTTTGATAGCAGACTTGTTTGATCAGTTGGGTAGTGCAAAGCTTTTCACCAAACTTGACCTTCGTTCGGGGTACCATCAAGTAAGGATTGCTACGGGGGATGAACCGAAGATGACGTGCGTAACAAGGTATGGATCATCTGAATATTTGGTTATGCCGTTTGGTCTCACTAATGCCTCGGCGACCTTTTGCACTTTGATGAACAAGATTTTCCACCCTTACGTGGATCGGTTCGTGGTGGTATATTTGGATGACATTGTGATATATAGTCAAACACTGGAAGAGCATGCCAACCACCTATGCACCGTTCTCAAGGTGTTGAGAGACAACGAGTTGTATGTAAAGAAAGAAAAGTGCTCTTTTGCTCAACAAAAAGTACATTTTCTTGGTCATATCATCGAGAGTGGAAAACTAAAAATGGACCCAAAGAAAATTCAAGCTATCATGGACTGGGAAGCACCAACCAAAGTAAGTGAATTATGCTCTTTTCTTGGGTTAGTGAATTATTACAGGTGGTTCATCCTTGACTACTCAAAGAGGATAGCTCCACTTACTGTGCTCTTCAAGAAAAACACTTCTTGGGAATGGAGTAAGGATTGCCAAGGTGCCTTTGAAGAGTTAAAGAATGCAGTTGCTAGTGAGCCTGTCATGAGCCTAGCCGACCCTACGAAGCCATATGAGGTACACACAGATGCCTCCGAATTTGCCATTGGAGGTGTCCTCATGCAAGATCGCCACCCAATTGCCTATGAGAGTCGGAAGCTCAATGACACTGAAAGAAGATACACGGTGCAAGAAAAAGAAATGACAGCCATTATCCATTGCCTAAAGGTTTGGTGCCATTACTTGTTGGGATCCACATTCGTGGTCAAGACAGATAATGTTGCTGCGAGTTACTTCGAAACCCAAAAGAAGCTAACTCCAAAGCAAGCAAGGTGGCAAGAGTTCCTTGTGGAGTTCGACTACAAGTTGGAGTATAAGCCCGGGAAAGCCAACTTGGTGGCCGACGCCTTGAGCCGCAAAGCAGAACTCCACCACATAAAGAAAGATGATACTGTGGTTGACAAGATCAAGAGAGGTATGTCTCAAGATCCCATTGCTAGTAGTCTACTTAACCTTACCAGGAAAGGAAAGACAAGACAATTTTGGGAGGAAGATGGCTTGCTATACACCAAGGGGCACCCCATTTACGTCCTTAGGTGGGGGAATCTACGAAGGGACTTGATGAAGGAATGTCATGACTCAAAATGGGCTGGTCACTCGGGCCAGTTGCGTACGAGAGCTCTATTTGAAGCTGCATACTACTGGCCGCATATGAGGGATGATATTGAGTCATATATGAAGATATGTTTGATCTGTCAACAGGAAAAGGTTGACAATCAAGCCCCTGGAGGATTGCTTCAACCCTTTCCTATACTAGAGAAACCATGGGAGATGGTGACCATGGACTTCATAAGTGCTTTGCCAACATCAGAAAGGTGTGGGAGTACCATTGTAGTTGTGGACAAATTCTCAAAATATGCCACATTTATACCTAGCCCAGCTGATTGTACAGCAGAACAAACAGCCAAGCTCTTATTCAGACATGACTAGGGACTCCCACGACACATTATTTTCGATCGTGACCCAAGGTTTACTGGTACGTTATGGTTTGAACTCTTTAAACTCTTGCGGTCGGATCTGCACTACTCCACAAGTTTTCATCCTCAAACTGATGGGTAGATTGAAAGGGTGAATGCCTTGTTAGAACTATATCTAAGGCACTTTGTGGGGGCCAATCAGAAGGATTGGGCAGAGTTACTTGATGTGGCCCAATTTTCCTACAAGCTCCAAAGGAGTGATGCAACAGGCAAAAGTCCATTTGAAGTGGTGACAGGCCAATAACCCCTTGCCCCACACACCATTACATTGGAGTCCACCTATAAGGGAAGTAGCCCCTCAGCCTACTAAATAGCTAAGGGATGGAAGGAACAAGCTGATTTGACAAGGCCCTATCTTGACAAAGCAGCTAAAAAGATGAAAAAGTGGGCTGACAAGGAAAGAAGGGATGTCTCCTTCCAAATTAGAGACAAGGTCATGATGAAGCTCCTACCACAACAATTCAAGGTGTTTCGAAAGGTGCATAAAGGACTCATCCGCAAGTACGAAGGGCCTTATAAGGTAATCAACAAAGTTGGGGACATTTCTTACAAACTAGACCTACCTCCGAAGCTGAAGATCCATCCGGTATTCCATGTAAGCATGTTAAAACCATACCATGAAGATAAGGAAGATTCAAGCTGAGGGGAATCCAAAAGAGCACCAACAGCTGTGGTAAACTCTTATGACAAAGAGATTGACTTCATAGAAGCCGATCGCATGATTCACAAGAGAGGAGTCCTTCCACGACGCGAGTACTTGGTACATTAGAAGGGTTTGCCATCAAGTGAGGCAAGTTGGGAACCAGCAGACTCCATGTGGCAGTTTGCAAAGGAGATTGAAGGATACCATAAAGGGAATGCAACGAGGACGTTCACAGAAATAGATGGGAGAGAATGTCACACCCCGACGATGCAGGTGCCATGTAGGCCGCCACTTGGTGAGGATGACGAGGCTCACAAGGAGGCACACATGTCACTTTCCATTCCTGGAACATCAAGAAGGTTCCATAGATAGGAACAAATATGGTAGGGATTTTGAATTATACTCAATCCCTTTAATTATGCGATATTATGTTATAATAGATTATAGAATCTCCTAATTGAATTTCAAAATCCCTTAATTGATGTAAAGGATTCTAGAAGATCGTGCTAGCCGTTAGATTAAGATGATCATAGCCATTCATTTGCTAGAAAAGATGTATAAATAGCCTAGCTTTTCATTTGTAGAGAACACACAGAAAAGTTTGAGAGCAATAGAAAGCATTTCTCTCGTCTCTTTATTCCGCTGCTTTACTCTTTATCTTGCAAATTTCCTTTGTTCGTGGTTTTTGCAGGCTGACTTAGCCACTTTTGCTGGAAAAAGTGTCTAAGTGCCACACGCTGCACTTGGGATAGGCCAAGGACGTGACAAACAGCTCCTTTTAAAACATTATATGAATTTTACTTGAAATTTATTTATCTTATTACTTGTTAAAAATTTATCAAGAGCTTCCTTTTTAGAATAGGTAAAGCTTCAATCTTTTTTTTAAGTTTTAAATAACTAAATTAATATTTTCTAGGTATTCAAATTCTCATAAATTAAACAAATGAGTATATTTGCACAAAAGAGTACCTCTACAAAAAGTATAAATTAAAAAAACTGATAAAAGTTAAAAAAATGTTTAAAGGTTAGGCACAATAGAACTTTATACTGAAAGTTTGGTTAAAAAAAAAGTAAAAACAAATGATTTCTTGAGAGTTCTCTAATAGAACAATACAGCTCAACAAGAGGAAAAAAAACTAATAGAGATAAATCATGAAGAAAAAATAGAGTTTGTGGGAGAAAATAATTCTAAAACTCAAAACACTAATTATTTTAATTGATAGAAGCAGCAGTTGATGAAAATTTTGATGGAGAAAAGATTGGAGAAGAGGGAAAAATAGGATTTAATAGAAGCAACCCTTGGTGACAATTTGATGGAAAGAGAATTAGAGAGGAAAACTAGGCATTTTGGAAAATTAGCATAGGGTTGTTGTTAACTAATTAGAAGAGAGGATGAGAAGGATTGTCAAGGATTTTGTGGCCTTTTCTTTATATATTTTTTTAAAAGAGAACTAAATCTAGTAGTTTTATAGAGACTATATTATAAAATTTTAAAATTTAAGACTTAAAATTTTTGAGACCTAAAATAAAAGCTTTACTTGCTTTACTCGTAAGCCACTCTTGGACACCAATCAGCAAATAACTATTCAATAGTGAAAATCAGGTAAACCGTTATTTTACATTGCTTCAAGCAAATCAAAACACATAGGTAGTGGACATTATATAAGAGTAATTTATAAATTAGTGTGGTCAATTTAAAATAATATTATTTAAATTGATTATTTGATGTTAATTAAAATTATATACAGAAAAAATTATTCTTAACATCAGAATCAACATCGATTTTATTTGTGAAAAATTCTAGACTAAGAGGGTGTTTGGTTTGGCTTTTTTTTTTTTGTCAAACTTACTTAAAGCCTAATTTAAGCTAATAGAAGTGTTTGTTTTAATTAAAAATATGCTTTTTTTAAGTAGCTTTAAGTAGAAAATAAAAAGCTCCCCAACCCTAATTTTTGCTTCTTATGATTTTAAGCACATTGAAAAAAAGCAAATTTGACCAAATCATTTACTATCTTATCCTTACCTTTTTATTTTTATTACTAAAATATCTTTTCTCTTTTATCTTATACTTAACTTTTTAAATTATATTTTAATGTCCTTAATAGTTATTTTAACTATATAACTTACTTTTCAGCCCACTTTAATCAAACATGTAAATACTTATTTTTATAACTATAACTTTTATTCAAACACGTAACTACTTAAAGTTTATAATAAAAAAAAGCCACTTAAAGCTAGAAGTGCTTTAAGTAGCTTTTTTATAAGCCAATCCAAACACCCTCTAAAAGTATAACTCAATTCATAAGAGCAGTAACGATGTAAATATCCATCTAGATATTAGAGGTTTTTCTTTTTCTTTCTATGTTCTTTTTGATACAAATAAGAATGAGATACTTGAGATAATAATACTCAGATGTTTGATAATCCAGTAATCCACAACACAGTACCCTAGTAGGTATCAACGTAATCTAACATACTATTTATAAATTCATTTTACTCAATAAAAAATTGAGAACAGTTTTGATAAGAAGTGCCCCAATTCAAAATAGTTTAGTAATCGTAAAGAATCAGTATTTACAAAAATATAAATAAAAAGGGTTGCTGACTCTCGCTTGCAATAAGAAAAGAAAATTTCTTGGATAGAAAAAATAGAAGTTTTATCAAGAAACCAGAAAAATTGAAATATGATTGCCAAATGCGTGTCAAAATTAAAAAGGTATATATATATATATATATATATATATATATATATACATATATTAATATCACAAGTTTGCAAAACTACACTATAATCGTATAGACAAGAATAGTCTTTACCTGTGGACCTAATTAATTTGTTATTTAGACAAAGAAAAAAGAAAAAAAATATTGTTATGTATCACTTTTCACATTGATTAAATAAATAATATAATTTGCTCTTTTCGAAATATTGGAAATCTCAGTTGTATCTAACACTTACGACGAAAGGCTACACGGGATCTCGATTATTGTTTGGAGTTTTGAGCGGGTCAATATGAATCGTTTTTTTTTTTTTTCCCAAATTAAAGTGAAACCGAATTAAATATTATCCCACTATGCCACTGGCGAGTTTTCATAATGCTTTTTTTTTTTTCGTTTGTCTGAGAGTTTTCCTAAATGAATATGACAAAATCACACAACTTATCGAAAATTGTTTCGATTAACTGTGTATACAAAACATCTTATTTTCGTATCCTAATATATACGTGGACATGTATGTGGTAACAAATAAAAATTGATCATTAATGATCTGTAGTTTACTACACCCTCCACCTCCCCTTACGCGTGATCCGAAATAGTACCTATACCACTTGATGGATGGGATTGAACTTGGATGGTCGTGTAACCTAGAATAATGCTTGCACTGCTTGGGTGGACATATCACCAAGAACAACAAATATGACACCATTATCTATTTTGTGACCTGAAACAGTGCTTGTACTACATGGATGTAACTCAAACAACAAATAGGTCACGACTCAAAATAGATGCAGCTTTAGTGAGCTGCTTATATGAATGGATCACCACGGCCTGAAACATTTGCAACGGTCAGAGCCTCGTTGTGCCCAGATGCTATCACACTACGATGTGCTATTGACGAGTCAGGTTGTACGAGAATGCAACCCCAAGTGGGCAGCAAATTCCGTCCAAAGCTAAATACAAGCAAGAGATTGATGACGAATGAGTATCATGAGGGAAAGATAAAAAGGACTTTGAAAAGAGAGTTAAAGAGTACTTGAAATTGTTGG